>OZ004708.1:126558665-127962361 GCA_963924515.1 Vespertilio murinus | reverse complement strand
GAAGAATTCATGGGAGAAAATGACTGACAGTTGCATTGCAAAAGCACTGCAAGCAGGCTACCTTGACAAGAAGTACTCATTTAAAGACAGTGCTATTGCTAAACATGAGACATTTGGTCCACTGATTCTGAAAGAAATGGAGTCACAAGAAATTCACCAGGAAATTCAGGAATTGGATTGTTATGATGATGTTCCAGAAGATGGTGACATGATTGTTATTTAATAAATGAGTAAATTCTTGATACTATAGGATTCACAGCTTGTCTGGTTATTGTTGACAACTACTGGACCGTATACAGGCAATACATTTCCTTTATTTTCATTTAACAATAAATGTGTACTGTATTCTTCATGGAAAAATAAGACAGCCCCTGAAAATAAGACCTAGCACATTTTGGGGAGCAAAAATTAATATAAGACACTGTCTTATTTTCGGGGAAACAGGGTATTAGGCTTTTAAAACACCACTTGAGTTCTGGCCAGTGAAGTTCATTTGATTCAGTAGCATCCTGACCATGGTGGGTGGCAGAGGTGGGGAGTATGGGAGAGGGGACCATGTGGGCGGGGGTGGGGGGGTGGGGAGCATTGCTCATTCAATTCCCTATCAGGGCACATGCAGACTTGATCCTTGATAGGGGGCATGAAGGTGGCAATCAGTTCGCTCCCTCTCCCCCTCTCCTTCCCCCTCTACCTTTCCCCCTCTCACACCCCCTCCCTCCCCCTCTCTTCCTCTCTCTCTCCCCTTTCCCCTCTCCCCCTCCCCCTTCTTCCCCCCTCCCTCCCCCTCTCTTCCTCTCCCTTTCCCTTTCCTCCTCTCTCCTCCCCCTCTCCTCCCCCTCTCTCCCACTCTCTCCCTCTCCACTCCCCCTTTCCTCCTTTCCCCCTCCCCCTCTCCTCCCTCCCCCTCCCCTTCCTCTCCTTCTCCTTCCCCCTCTCCCCCCTTCCCCTACTTCCCCTCCCCCTTCTTCCTCTCCCTCCCCCTTCTCTCCCCCTCTCCCTCTCCCTTTCCCTCTCTCCCTCTCCCTCTAAAAATCAATTTTAGGAAATATTTTTAAAAACATACAAACAAAAAGAACAAAAATAAAAAACAAAAACACCCACTACTTGGTGGTTTGTTAATCAGTTCTGGTTGTCGTTTTTTTCTGTCTTTCCAGTTCATTGTTTTCTGCCCATATTTTTATTCTTTGCCTTATAATCTGGCTTTTTCTCTTGGTTTTGTCCTTGATGAATTAAGTTATTGTCTTCTCTTTAAATCTTTATTATTTTTTATTAAAGTAATTTAAAACTCATTTAATTTCCCACTGTTACTCTCAGATGTATCCCATTAATTTTGGCATGCATTATTTTCTTGTCATTATGCATTAAGAATTTTTAGTTCTAATTATTTCTTCTTGAAAGCATGCATTGCTTTTTGTTATTATTTACATATATATCAAATATAACATATTTTCTAATGATCCTTTTATTATTTGTTTCTTCCTTTATTACATTGAGATAAGAACATCATTTGATAAACTTATTGGTAATTTTTTGAGGATTTCATTGAGGCTACGAAATAATCAAGATCTGTGAATATTTCTGAGCACTTATGACAAACCAGTAAGTCTGTTTCTAAAGTTCTGTGTGTTACTATGAATTATGTTTGCATTTTCTCCATCATTTCTCAGAGGATTGTCTTAATATCATATGTAATATAACATTATTAATAATTTACTTAAATCTTTTGTCAGCTCCTATGGGGAGCATATTAAATTAGCAATGAAAACAGTTGAGTTATTCATGCCAGTAGATCTGTCACTTGTTTACTTACACATTTTGTGAACACATTTTTAAGTTCATAAAACTCCCATAATTGTTGTGTTTTTCTTCTGCATCATTTCTTTTATAAGTAGGCAGGTTCTGTCTTTGTCAATGGTGCTTTGGCTTCACATTCTATTCTATCTGACAGTAAAACTGCTATATGGGCTTTCTTCCATTTTATGCTTCTCTGACATATGTTTTCCATACCTTTGATGTTGACTGTTTGAGTTGTGATTTAAAAAAAAAAAAGCCAATCTGAGAGTCTGTCTTTTATTCCTTTATTATAATTACTGTCCTGTCAGGCTTATTTTTGCCATATTATTTTGTCTTTTATCTTTATCATGCCTATTTTCTTGCATTGCTTTTGTTTTGTTTTGTTTTGTTTTTTACCTTCCAATGGCAAGCTTTTCAACCTAATGTCTTACATTATATTCTAAACTCCAGTTCTTGGAAATTCTCGACTGGTATTTTTTCAGCCATTTTTTTCCTATCTGTTTCCTTTTCTGCATTCTTCTGAGACTCCTAATAATTCTACTTGTAGCCTCCAAATCTTGTATATCATTCTGGAGAGTTCCTTGAGTTGGTTTTCTCAGGGATGATACAGATTCTGGGGGGTTGTTATCATTCATAGTGCTGTGTTCTTCTGTCTTAAATTTTTCTCTGGACTCATTTTTAATTCTCCTGGAATTACCACCTGCCTAGAAAACTTTGATAGGCAAAAGGAGTGGGGGGGGGAGGAAGATAGAAGAAAAGATAATTACAGGTCAATTAACACAATTGATATCCTGTTAGATATTAGCTAACAGAATCCAGTTGTGTCAAAATTAGTAAAAATCTGACCATGTAGAGTCTCAGGGTATGCTGCTACATGGTGTTGTCTCACTAAATATTTTCACTGACAAATCAAGACCCTCCATGAAGTAAGAGCTGTGAGGATGTCTGGGAAAACTTGTTTGGAGCTTGGTTTGTTCGGTAGGGAGAGAGAAGACAGATGCTCCTTGATCAACATTCCTGGGGACCTTCACAAGAGGCTGACGTGGATGGTGTGTGGTGACCTAGCTTCAAGTAGGTAGAAAACAACAACTTTATCACACAATAAATGACTAGAAAGATTTTTTTTTTTAACACTGAGAAAAGTAGTTGTGCAACTTACATAGCCAGGCTTCTGTCATTATTTGTTCTGCACTTTAAAGCTTTGACTTTCCCTTAACTGTAAATTGGCAACTATCTGCTGCTAGAGGTGTCAAGCAAGGAGAGAGCTGGCAGGCTGTGGGAGGCAAGAAATGGAGAGACTGAGACTCCTCCTCCCAGTCAGAGGAAGAAAACCAGGCTCAAACATTAATACTTCTTTGGCTGCTTCCTTCTGCTGCCCTCTGACCCAGGCCGCCCTGCTAGAGAATGGATTGTCCCTTCTCTGTGCCTTTGCTCATATATCATTCATAATCTCTCTTTTCTAGGGTGATTATTTCTCCTGTGGGCTTCTGTGGGTTTCTCTGGAATAGCGGCGCTGTAAGAGAGAAGGGGACCTTTGTGCTTCTTCCTCGGTGTTTAGTGAGGTTTGTTGTTGGATGGATGGATAAGCAGTTATTGATAATGGCTTTGGGCTTGGTGGCGGAGGGTTTTGATTGATCTGCGGGAGAGCTGCATCTCTGAGCCAGTATTCCTGTCGGCTACACTGGCTGGTCCAAAAGTATCGCTGAGAACTCAGGATGAACAGAATTTAATGATGAAAATGAGGTATAGCCTGTCCCGCAGTCTCATAAGAGAAAACAAGAAAACATTTAGGGGGGGAAATGAATGAAAATAAAGTGGTACGTGAGAATGCGTTTCATTGCCCCTGACTGTGTTAACCAGAAGCTAATGTAAGCATCACATAGTCTGCAGATATGCTGCTGAGTATGAGAACACATCATGTTGTCACAAAGGTATAACACCCTATTGTGCCTGTGAGCCAGGAGTATAATAAGTATAGAAAATGATGAGTAAAAATAAATAAATGTGTGTGGTAACCTGGGGCCATTTTCTATCTGAATCGTTGACTATAAATGACAAAGACTCGCTGCTCGGGGAGGAAGGGAATGTCCTCAGTCCTGTGAGATTAAACAGGCCCCGGCAAAGCCCTGGCTCAGTGTCCGCAGATGCTCCCAGATCAAACAGCTTTTGTCCGTCTGTGAGAAATCCCTCAGCGGAGGGAGGTGATGAAGAGAGGCCCTGCGTCGGCATGCATTTTCCTTTTTCTCTGGAAAAAGCTTTGGACTCTTAAGAGGAGCTGAGCCAGGTTTGTGAGTGGAAAGCTGCAGAGGGAAAAAGAAAAATCACCACCCAACAGTGTCAGGAGACTATAAATTAATAGCTGGAGGATGTTTCATTGTCTCCTCTTCCCGAACTTGCATAGGGCTTCCCTTCTCAGGCAGCTGTGGCTGGGTGAGGACCGGGAGCGCACACAGACTTTCCCCTCCTTTGCCCTAAATTCAATTCTGGAATAAATTCAATTCTGGGAAATGGCATGTTTTACTACATTTTCTGTCTGTGCCTTTCTGATCACACAGCTTTGGAAGTGGTGATATTAACTGAGTCCATTCTAATAACACACAGGACAGCATGACTTCATATCTCATAATATGTTTCACACAGTGTATTGATTATGTACCTTTGTAAGTTGAAATTGAATAGTCAATTTTTAAAAGTGATTTAAGGAGTAATTTGTTTTACATTTGCAACTTAATTACCTAAAGCCATTAAAAAATAGTACTTACTTTAACATCCCACATAAAAATTAAATGTTTTGAGCCCACCTGGTGTGGTTCAGTGGTTGAGCATCAACCCGGGAACCAAGAGGTCACTGGTTTGATTTCTGGTCAGGGTACATGCCCAGGTTGTGGGCCTGATTTCTAGTAGGGGGCGTGCAGCAGGCAGCCAATCTATGATATTTCTCTCTCATCAGTGTTTCTATCTCCTTCCTCTTCCTTCCTCTCTTTCTAAAAAATAAAATGTTTTTTTAAACATATTTTAAAAAAATTAAATGTTTTGAAATTGTGGTTGAAATACTTTTCCTTCATTTTTCATATCTGTTGACTAAGATTCAGAATCTGCCTTCTAGCTCATGCTTAGTTTTGGAACACATTGAACATACCTGATGCCAGTGGTCTCTGAAGGTCACTATGCCTTTCCTGATCACTTGCCTTCTGCCAGAGAGACCCTCTTCCCTCTGTCATCCCAGCCTGCTGTGTCCAGGAAGAGTGTGTATGTGTGTGTGTGTGTGTGTGTGTGTGTGTGTGTGTGTGTGTGTGTGGAGGGGAGAGGTAGGGAAGGGAGGGAAGGTCCAGGTTGCCCATGCACATACATCTGCTTTACTTGAATGAAGAAAAGTGCTGTTAAAGCTTCACCTGCCATATTTTAAGTCAGAATTGATTTGAGGTTGGCGTGTCTCTTAAGTTCTTTGTGTTGGTGCCTTGACATCTTCAGTGGAATGAAGTATGGGCCTGTATAAGTGACCCCTTTCCTCTACCATCTCTACATGCTGCTTTCTAGCAATATACAGTTATTCTGATACAGTCTTGGTTTAGATGTCACATAAAAAAATATATGTGTGCTTTGACCCTGGCTAAAAGTGTCACTACTCAACATATAAAACTTTAAATTGGTTTGGAGTATCTGCATATGTACTTGTAAGACAGATATAACCTTGGCTTCATTCCAGAAGTTGTAAACATATTACAACTGTAAACTTCAGCAGTGGCTTTGAGGTAACAATTAGCCTTAATTTCGAGGGCAAATGAACTGCTCAGCACAAAGAAAACTAATTCTAATGCTCATTTTATGGAGATTTGTTCCTATAATCTTACTGGGAGAAAATGGATTAGAGTTAAGTCTAATGGTGTCTCATCAATGTTATAGTAAGACCAGAGGCCTGATGCAGGAAATTCGTGCATGGGAGCAGGGGTGTGTGTCCCTCAGCCCAGACTGCACCCTCTCCAATCTGGGACCTCTCGAGGGATGTCCGACTGCCCTTGCACAACCCAGGACTGCTGGCTTCCAACCACTTGCCTGCCTTCCTGCTCAATTGCCCTTAACCATTCCCCTACCAGCCTGATCGATGCCTAACTGCTCCCCTGCCAGCCCAATTGCCCCTAACTGCCCTTCCCTGCCAGCATGGTCACCCCTAACTGCCCTCCCCTGCTGGCCTGGTTGCTCCTAACTTCCCTCACCTGCTAGCCTGATCTCCCACAACTGCTCTCCCCTGCTGACCATCTTGTGGTGGTCATCTTATGTGTTGGAATGATGGTCAATTTGCATATTACCTCTTTATTATATAGGATGACTTTGAAGGAAATAACTTTGAGAAACTACTGTACAGGCTTTTAAAAAAACACTAATGAAGGATGATCGCTTCTCAGCCTTTTGGCTAAGATCAAGTGTGATAAAAAGTTTAGAAACTGCATTGGAACCTCTGTTTGTTGAAAAGCAGCACAGTCTAGTGGAAGCAATAGAATGCGGAGTCAGTTATTCCTGAATAAAAATTTTTGGCTTTAACACTTAACTGCTTATGACCTTGTTACATAGGTGACATGGCTTCTTTGTGTTTCATTTTCTTCATTAAGTGTAAAATACATATTATAATACTTCTCTCAGAAGTGTGTTGGGATGGTTACAACATGATTTCCCTATGCCTATCAATTACTGATTTCTATATAGTTTGATACCATTATGGGCAGAGTTTATACTCTGTATAATTTCAGTTTTTCTATATGTGTTGAGGTTTGTTTTAGGACCCTGGATATGATGCATCTTGGTGAGTATGTGATGGGCACCTGATAAGAGTGTACATTGTGCTGTTGTTGGGCGGTGGTGTGTTCTATGAACACCCGTCATGTCCTGTGGTTGATATGTTTTTCAGTTCTTCTGCATCTCTGCTAATGTTCTATCTCGTAGGTCTTATCATTTGCTGAGAAGAGATGTTGCAGTTGCCCGGATGAGATGATTTTTTTTTTAACCATATGCCTGGCCTGATGTGCCTAGAGTAGTGAGCATGGATAGCTTAGAGAAGAGAAGAATTAATGTGTATGTAATACTAGGTTTTCAGATACTTGCGAGGCTGCTTTGTGGAAAACTGTTGGTTGCTTCTCTTCATATCAGAATATTGAACACCATGTAAAGCTCCTAGATGGGGAGAATATTCGCCTTCCTATAGGGGAAGTGCCCTCACCCCATGGCTTTCCGTGAATTCAGTATCTGAGTCGGTTGCTGTGAACTCTCTGGGGTTTATAGAAATATTGCCATGCCTTTTACTCCCTCGTTGTTATTGAGATAGTCTAAATACCAGAACCTCCAATCCTTCAGTGTAAAATGAGTTGCATTGGTTAGGCTTCTATTTTTAAATGGCTCATTCAAATACAAAATCAAATATTTTGGCCTGTCTTTTGGCATGTTAGCACATAGAACCAACATGCTTTCACGTCCCACAGTAGCACTTACAAAATTATGCTTTCTGTTCTTTGTCCAGATCCTTTCTTAATAAACCTTTTGGGCAGAATGTATTGTAAGCTAAAGAAAGAAGTTGCATGCTAAGTGACAAAAATAGCCTCAGGCTTTGCGCCTTAACAAAGCAGTCATTCTTGAAAGTTACATTTTATTTCTCCATGCCTCATGCTCTAAAGAAAATTGTCAAATTATTGGGGCTCTTTCTTTTTCTTTTCTGGGATTAGGAGAAACTATGACAGCTAAATGTCTACTGTTGTCAGAAAAGAGTCACAGATATGATGTTCTCTGAAACATTAGTATTTATTAATATTAGCAGGGCAGCACCACTGTATTTCAGATGTCTCTTTTAACTAGCATATTGCTGGGATTTTAAACATCTGACTGAGAAATGATCTTTTAGCTCAGTAGTGGGCAAACTCACTAGTCAACAGAGCCAAATATCAACAGTACAATTGAAGTTTCTTTTGAGAGCTAAATCAGTGGTATTTTGTGGAAGAGCCAGTCAAGGGGCCAAAGAGCTGCATGTGGCTCGCAAGACGTAGTTTGCCGATCATGGTTTTAGCTGGTGATTTTAGTATAGAACAGTAATGTCAACTGGGACTCGTCCAATTACCTCCATGCATCTGTTACATAAAAATTTGTTTCCTCCATAGATTTCCTCCCCCATTTTTAGTTTACTTTTATACAATCAGCTATTTTTTTTCCTGTTTCCTCCCCCGTCCCCTGTTTATTTTATGGATTAAATTTTATTTTTCATTATTAACCATCCCCTGGCTTGGACATTATGCATTTTATTTCCTTTAGAACTATATTTTAACATATATACTTTGAGTTATTTTACAAAAGATGAATCTAGAATTTAACAAAGTTTGTGAATCAAAGAAGTAGGAATTTATTGTGGTATCCAAAAAACATAAATATATCGTATGTAATAATATATTATGCAGTTCTGAAATCATGGATTTGTTACTGTTGTTCTGTGTCTGTAGTCTGACATTTTATAGTGACTTGTTAATTATATTCTTACGAATGATTCTGGGGAGATGTGAAGACTGGTAAAAATCTGCCTTGGGATGATTTAATCCATGCCTCAGCACTGCAGACTAATGGGTAATGGATCCATAATTAAAGTAAGGTTGCTGCCAGTGACTTCACTTGAGTTAAAAAATGAAATAACAACAATAACAAAATCAAAACAGAAAATCAAAACGAAAAGATATCTATTGGAATATTAAAGACTCATTAGAAAAATGAACTTTTCCCCCCACATATGGAGAGAGAGACTTCTCTAATCACCATCTCTCGGTTGTTGTCATCTCCAGTGGCAGTTTTACATGAAAGAATGCTAAGGGAGAAAAATAATTACATGCTAAAGGAGAAATATTGTTGTCATTAATTTTTTTTTTTATCCAGTTGCTGTGGCTCAGTGGTTGAGTGTTAATCTGTGAGCTAGGAGGTCATAAATGGGACACACACAGGCTTGTTCCCCAGTAGTGAGTATGCAGGAGGTAGTCAATCAATGATTGTCATCATTGATGTTTCTATCTCTCTCTTCCTCTCCCTTCCTCTCTGAAATTATATATATATATATATATATATATATATATATATATATATATACACACACACACACACACACACACACCGTATTTGCCAGCGTATAAGACGATTTTTTGGCCCTGAAAAATATGCCTCCAAGTGGGGGGTAGTCTTATATGGCGAGTATATAACAAACTCTGTATTTTGAGTGGAAATGTTAGGGGGTCGTCTTATACGCCGGCAAATACTGTGTGTGTGTATATATATATATATATATATATATACACATACATATATACATATACATATATATGAATAAACTGTGTGTATGTATGTGTATATTTGCATATATATATGCAAATATACACATACATACACACAGTTTATTCATATATATTAGAGGCCCGTTACACGAAGATTTGTGAAATAGGCCTTCCTTCCCCTGGCTTCTGGCACTGGTTTTCTTCTGGCACCCAGGCCCCAGGCCCCAGGCCTTCACTCTGGCCATTGTTTTCCATCTTTGCTCCAGCCAGAGTCTTTACTGCTGCTGGAGCCTTCAGTGTTTGCTCCAGCCTGGATTTTAGTCTTCCTGCTCTGGCCAGAGAGCCACTCCTGTAGCTCTCTTACCCCCAACCCTTCCCTTTATAGCAGAGCCCCTCCCGGCTGCTGTGCCTCTGCATGTGCAAATTAACCTGCCAACTTTGTTGGGTTAATTTACATAATCACACCTGATTGGCTGGTGAGTGTCAAGGAGGTATGGTCAATTTGCATAATTCTCTTTTATTAGTGTAGATATATACACAAACTATTTGTACTTATGGTCTTTAGTTTTACTGTATTCATACTCCAAACTTTTCATTGAGTTTGACTAAATGAAGTTGCTGATGACTAAAGGAACAGCTGTTGCGAATGCTATTAGGCTTAAATTTCTGATTAAAACATATAAATTGTTTTTCCAATCTCATTTGGGTAAAAATGAATTCCCATGAATATACTAGCAAAGGAACTTTTTATTACTATTTCTCTTACTACATGTAGTATCCAGAAATGTGTTGGCACAAAACAAAATGAAGTCCATTGTGATGTGGAAATTGGGTCAGGCTTCTGGAATTTTCACTTCATGGCTTGCTTTGTGTTATTTACTCTGAGATGCATGCACAACTCTTTATGTCAAACTTTGTTGCTCTTTAAAAATGAAAATTATAATGAGCCTGAATTTCAAGTGGTTATAAAACAGTGAAAAGGTTTGAAAAAGGCAAAGTTTTGCATTTAAATACATTGTATGAGCCCTGGCCAGTGTGACTCAGTTGTTTAAAGCTCATCCAGTACAACAAAAGGGAGCAGGTTTGATCTCCTTTTGGGCATATGCAGGAAGCAACTGTTCAATATTTCTCATCTCTCTCCCCCCCCCCCCTTTCTCTCTCTCTCTTCCTTTCTCTCTCTTTCCCCCTTCATCTTTCTCTCTCTTCTATCTGAAATTTAAAAAAGCCTTAAAAATAAATACATTGTGTGTAATAATATATTATTAATTTCTGATCAACACAAACTTGTTTGACAAAGAAAGGGAAAGTGGCATTGGTTCTGTGATTGCATAGAAAATTTAGAAGTACTTTTTGGAATCAGGAAATATTTTCTAACTCCCTCCATGCATATAATCTTCCTTTCCTCATCCTTCTTTTCCCTTTAACTACCTCAACTATCAGTGATATTTCAGGGGGGAAATTCATTCAAAACACAGAAGTTTAACATTTTCTTTGCTTGGGGAAAAAAGTTCATTTTGCTTTCCTTATGTTTTAAAGAAACTAATGTTTTTAAGTAACTTTTAAATTTTGAAATGATGTCAAACTTACAGAAAATTCATGATTAGCATGAAAACTTTCATACACTTGACCCAGATACACCAAAGTTGAACTATTTGCTCCATTGATTTTATCATTAGCTTTCCTTCTCTTGTATATATACAGGGTTGTTGTTTTTTCTGAACTATTTGAGAGTTAGTTGTAGGCTAACCCCTACATATTTCAATGCATACCTCCTAAAACAATGACATTTTCTTTTTTAAAAAAATATATCTTATTGATTTTTTACAGAGAGGAAGGGAGAGAGGTAGAGAGCTAGAAACATCAATAAGAGAGAAACATTGACCAGCTGCCTCTTGCACACCCCCTACTGGGGATGTGCCCACAACCAATGCACATGCCCTTGACCGGAATCAAACCCGGGACCTTAGTCCGCAGACTGATGCTCTACCGCTGAGCCAACAATGACATTTTCTTAACTAACCTTAGTACAGTGATTAAAAAAAAAAATCAATGCATTTTACTAGTTCAGTCTGATTTTAATTCAGCCAGCCAGTTGTCCCGATGATATTCATAGCATTTTCCTCTACACTAGATCCCAGATCATTTGTATGAATTGTATTTGTCCTGTCTCTCCAGTTTCTTTCATTTAGAGCCATTTATCAGCCTTACTGGTTCTTTTCTGACCTTGATGTTTTTGAAGAATGAAGTAATTTTGTAGCATGTACCTTAACCTAGATTTGTCTGATGTTTCTTCACATTGTATTCAGTTGTATTTGTTTTGTTGTTTGTTTATTCATTTACATCTGTTATAGACTCATGTGTTCTTATTTAGTGGATTGTAAACTCTTACTACCAGTATATTTATTTTGATGCTCAAATTTGGCCTATGAGAGCTCCTTCAAGCAGGCTCCATAGCCTTTTGACATGTCCCCACCATACTTTGAGTATTGCCTTACTTTCAGGCACAACATGATGGTGTGAGACTCAATTAGCATATTCATTCTTTATTAGACAGGATATGTGTACACATGTATGTCTGTCCATTTACCCATTTAAAATCCATGAGTTCATATTCCTGGATACCCAAAATGTCAGTCCAGTACCGCCAAGTTCATTCTAGTGTTCTCCTTTCCATATTTGCAACTCACTTTGCCATCTGTGAAAGACTTGCCTTCCATTCTCATTATATCTACTTACTTGTTTAATAAAAAAAATAAAATAAACATTTTTAGAATTTCTAACCTGCACCACTGTGAAAAAGAAACCTACTCACTAGATTTCAATATTTATTTATGGTTCTTTTTCTCTTAGAGTGATGATAGGAAGTCAAAGTACTGAATTCAGAAGTTACTTGGGTTCTTTTTTTTTCTCCTTCCTTCAGTGTGATTGTTGTTCAGTTGAAAGACAGTTGGTTTATTTTCCGTTGTTTACTATTTTAGGGTCCCGCTGTCCATGCTGGTTCATTTTATTTATTTCAACATGTAAAACGTTAATATGGTTTCAAAAATGAAAGATGGCCCTCGCTGGTTTGGCTCAGTGGATAGAGCATCTGCCTGTAGACTGAAGGGTCCCAGGTTAGATTCCAATCAAAGGCATGTATCTCAGTTACAGACTCAATCCCGGGCCATGGTTGGGGAGCCTGTGGCAGGCAACTAATTGATGTGTGTCTCTCACATTGATGTTTCTCCCCCTGTGTCTCTCCCCCTCCCTTTGACTGTCTCGAAAAATATCCTCGGGTGAGGATTAACCAAAATAAATAAATAAACAAAATAAAAGATGTGCCCAGGAATGTCATGACTCCAATTCACTTCACCCTGTTCCCATCCTGGTTCCTAGTACCTATAGGTAGCTTGTTCGTTTTAGTTTCTGTTTTATTCTTTTTAAGTTTCTTTTGCAAAAATATGCAGATTTATGCATATTTTATGTTCCCATTCTTTCATACACAAAAGGTAAGCTGCTGTATACTTTTGAACTTTTGTTTTTCATCCAACAGTACAGCATATTCTGGATGTCATTGCCTATCATTTCATAGGGATTATTCTCTTCCTGCATAATATCGTCTGTTTGAATACCACATTGTTTTTTATTCAGCCAGTTTTCTAAATGACAGCATTTAGGTGGCTTCCAGTATTTTGCAACCAGAAACAATGTTGCAGTGGATAAACATGTGCATATGTATTTTCCTATAGTTGGAGGTTAACATTTAGGGTAGATTCCTGGAAATAAGATTGCTGGGTCAGAAGGTAAACACATAAGTAGTTTTGTTAGATATTGTCAAATTTCCCTTCATAAAGGCCATACCAGTTTTCATTCCTATCAGCAAGGTGTGAAAGAGGCTTTTTTCCCACAGCCTTGACTAACACTCTTGGTAACTTTTCTTTTTCAGTGTTTTTCTAATTTGTATGGGGACAAAAATTATGTCAGTGACATGATTTTGTCTAATTTATCCTGCTTATTGAATAGCATTTTCTCAACTTTAACTCTGTCTTTGGTTTAATTTAGCTTGGAAAATAAAGCTACAGATTCAGGTTTTATTTCTCTCTTATCCACTAAATAATGAACTTCTGTAAACATCAGGGGTTCTCTAACTTCGGTGGGTATCAGATCACCTGGAGGGCTTATTAATACACAAATTGGTTTGGCTCAGTTGGCTAGAGCATCAGCCTATGGACTGAAGAGTCCCAGGTTCGATTCCAGTTGGGGGCACATGCCAGGGTTGTGGGATCAGTGGCTAGTGTGGAGCATGTGGGAGGAAGTGGATCAATGATTCTGTCTCATCATTGATGTTTCTATCTCTCTTTTCCTCTTTGAAATCAATAAAAATTTATATTAAAAAAACCCACAAATTGATGGGTCCCACCCTGAGAGATTTTTATTTAGGAGGTCTGCGGAGAGACTAGATTATTTGCATTTCTAGTCTTAGGTGCTGCTGCTGGTGGTGGTGGTTTGGCAACCTCTAGTCATATTAATTGCATG
Source organism: Vespertilio murinus (assembly GCA_963924515.1). Lineage (NCBI taxonomy): Eukaryota > Metazoa > Chordata > Mammalia > Chiroptera > Vespertilionidae > Vespertilio > Vespertilio murinus. Next base: position 127,948,763 of record OZ004708.1, on the reverse strand, counting down.
GCTTATGGAGTATCTCAGGGAAGTTGTTAGATCTTATGATTGACACTATATTTGAGTGACTGGTTGGGACATATGTCATCATGTCTGTACTGATGAAGAGACACGGTATCTAACAGAACTTTAAAGGGGGAAAGATTTATGCGGTCTGAAGAGAAACAAGAGCATAGAACTTGAAATCAGTACTGGAAGGAGATAGAACAGTCCATCTTTGTCATTCATTTTATGAACCATTCATTTATTTATTAGGTTTCTTGGCTTCCATCTACATTTTCTAGGCAATGCAAGGGCTTTTATTTTACACAAGAGGCTTGGTACATGGATTTATGTACTAGTGGGGTCCTTTGGCCTGGCCTGTGGGGATCGGGCTGAAACCAGCTCTCTGACATCCCCAAGGGATCCCGGATTGTGAGAGGGCAGTTCTTGGGTGATGCACCCCAGAATCAGGCTCCCTTCTCTCTGGTTCCGGTGCATCACCTGAGAACCACAGCTGCCAAGTCACCATAACTCAGCAGCTCCTGCATTGAGTGTATTCCCTCTGGTGGTCATTGCATGTCATAGCTACCAGTTGGGCAGTTGAATGGTCACTTAGGCCTTTATATAGATAGATAGGCAGGAATTTTACTTAAGAAAAGTTAAGTATATTTTCTAAGATCCAACATTGAAAAATAAAAGCCCTTGACTTCTGGGTCTTTGAATAACCCTGGCAGTTCTGTGCTTCTTTTTGCACATAATTGATTTACTGTGTTTTAGCCAAATGAACGAAAGATGAAATATAATTTTACAAACTTAATAATAGACATTATAATTGATAATTACATTGTGATTGTCCTGAAATAGAAAGGCCTTTGGTAGAAACATCAGGTCTGTAGGGATTTATCTTGCCTATAACAATTATGTTACTTCAGCAAAGTAACATACCTTGACTGAAATGAAACTATACCAGTTAATCCCTTTGAAGTCAGTATAGAATTAACCAGGGGTACCTACTCTCTAATGTCAGTGCTTAGCATTTCACAAGAGACCTAACAGGAAGCTGTCCTCTGCAACTTGATGTTTTACTTTGACCTACACCTACTTTGGCAAGTGAAATAGTGACTTAAAGATGTTTATAATGTAAGTATTTAATTTGCTTATTTTGTTGGTAAGGTTATACATGCAAATTTCTGGTTTGGCAGTAGTTAAAATTGGGAGCAGAAAAAGGAAAATTTGAAAAATATTGGTTTCCTGGCAACTGAATGCACAATATCAGATTCGTGTACCACTTACTTAATGTTAAGATGACTAAATTTTAAATAATTGATTGAACAGAAACTGAAACAGCCATAATAGTCAGCTGAATTCTAAGCTCCTTGACCTGAGCTCATTATGGTCAGGCTAGTGAATAGGGTGGCTGATTCTCTAAGAAAAGGAGCCCATGCATCTTGGAAATTAATTGGGCTTAAATGAGCATTAAGTTGTAGATTTTGATTTAGTGAATGTGCAAATCCTGAGCTATAGCCCATTGGGAGATGGATGAGCTGCAACAGAGCCTCTCTTCAGCTTTCCTGATACAGAGGACCTATGGAGGGATTATTTTGTTTTGTTTTTAAATAAAATATGCAAAGAGTAATAAGCCTTACATTCATAAAATCCTATACTAACTTTCACTTCTCATTCTCCCTGAAAGATCTCTCCTGTCATTCTAGAAGTTTTCCATGGTTGATTGCATCCTAGTTTTAAATCTTATACTTATACAGAAGACTTTTAAATATATGCCTCTAGCTTTATTCTCTTTCTTGAGAATTCAGACTGGTGTATTCTGATGCATACTGGCCATCTTAACTGTCCATTTGTAAGGGATATCTTAATGCTTAAAACACATCGTTTTGTTGTTGTTGGAAAGTCATTGACTCATAATTGGGCTGAATTCAACTGGCTACTTCTTTGTGGTCTTGTGTGAGGCCCTCATGTATGGGGTTGGGTGGTCTAACAGTGTTTCCCAAAGTATGGTACACATACCTCCAGGGGTACAGGAAGAGTTTAGTGGGGGTATGTGTTGCACTGGAATTTGGTGGGGATATGCACTGCACTGTGCTTAGCTGCGCCTAATTCTACATTCTCATGAGTCAAGTCAAGACAGTCTTGTGAGGCTTGAGATTGTCCGGTGTGCAAATAAATGTTATTTATAATATAACTTTATTTATATTTTATTATGAATAATTTTATTTTTCATTTGTTATTATTTTGTGTATGTACCAAAAAAATAAAAATATATTTTGATTGTTATTAAAATACATCCATTTTTTTTTGATGAGGGGTACTCAGCGTTACAAAAATTATAGAAGGGGTACACATATATCAAAAGTTTGGGAAACACTGGTCTGGAATGTCCCAACTCAAGTGTTTGTCAGTTTGTTGTTGATTATTAGTTCTATCTCTCTCTTTCTCCAGGGAACTGGCTCAGACTTTTTTTTTCATAGCCATCCCAGGGTTGCAAGAAAGTGAGGGCAAACACTGTAGGCCCAGAGGTCACATAGTGGCAATTCTGTTACATTTCAGGTTAAAGTGAGTTAGTAGGCCAGTGCAGATTCAAGGAGTAGGGAAATAGTGTCCACTCTTGATGGGGGGAGCAGTCATATTGGGGAGATCTCTTCGTAAGTTGTATAAATCACTATGCTTGAATGGCAACTGTAATAGAAAATGCACACACACACACACACACACACACACATTTAATAAAAGAAAGGATTGTGCATACTGGGATGGAAGGAATTTGTGACTTTTCTTAACCATCAGCCTAGTATGTCTCAATAAAATTGACATCTACTTTTTTAGTTCTTTTTACACATTGTTTGTGTTACTTTTGTGGTAATCATCTTACATGCTTTATTTTGTAATGCCGTGATGTTATCCGCATCTAGAAGAGTTCAGGAATCTGGAGAAGGGGCTGCAAAGAAATTAATAAAGAGACTAGACATGAAATATAAATTTGGGAGGCATTTTCGGGGGAGCTAGGGAAGGCTTAGCTTTAGTATAACTAAGTTCTCCTAGTCTCTGGACCCCTAGCTTTTTATTAACACATTTTCCCTATAGCAAAGCAGATATACATATCAAAGGTAAGGTTTGGTTATCAGGTTAGGGGAACTGCCCTCAGCTGTCTGGCAGCAGGCAATAATATATGCAGATCTTCAGGTTTAGGGAAATGCTTTCAGCTATTCAGTAGCAGATAATATGATTCAAACCTGCTGAAGCCCCAAGGTTCATCAATCTTTTGATGAACTTCTTGTATTTATGACCTGCTGGAATTAGCCTCCAGCAATTTTGTATGTCTAACTTCTTTAATAGATCATCTTTTTCCTGCATTTAGGAAGAGCTTAATAAACAATTGCTTTCCTCATAGTGCATAGCAGATTTTTTTAATTTGGCAGGTTTTCAGTAAATACTTAGGTGATTTATCCTCTTTTGATTAAGAAGTATTTCAAGTGTACAGAAATATAAGATAACATAATAAATCAGTATCTATCAACCACTCTGAGCATTGTTCCTGAGATAGAAACAGTGCTGTGAACTGATAGTGAAAATAGCAATGCCTGTGCAGTTACATTGTGAGTTATAATAAACTGTCCTTGGCTGCCTTGGGCATTTAACAACTATTTCAGACCTTATTTCAAAGGGAGAATAAATTCTAAATTTCAAACATTCTGCGTTGAAAATTCAGTTAATTCATAATTTGAAAACCACTTTTTAAAAAACCATTCTGTCTTTTAAAATATATATATTTTATTGATATTCACAGAGAGGAAGGGAGAGAGATAGAGAGCCAGAAACTTCGATGAGAGAAACATCGACCAGCCGCCTCCTGCACACCCCCTACCGGGGATGTGCCCGCAAACAAGGCACATGACTGGAATCTAACCCGGGACCCCCTAGTCCGCAGACCGAAGCTCCACCACTGAGCCAAACCGGTCTCAGCTGAAGACCACTTTTGAAGCATGTGACTATTACAAGCATCCCAGTAATGTTGAAGCAGAACTCCAGGTTTAGCTGCTTGCTGCAACAAGAGCCAAACTCATGGGAAAGGTTCTGGTGAGAAGAAAACTGGTTTATTCAAGTGCTAGACTTCATGAAAATGGTGGGGACACCTGTCCTCAAAAACCTATCTTAACATCTCACTGCAGGCAGGGTTTTTATAAGGAGGAAGAGGAAAAACAGAAAAAAGAAATCCAAGGATGGCTGTGGACATGCAGGCAGTGTCCTTGATGGTCCTGGTAGGGATTTTCATGGCCAGTGTCCTTGAGTTGGCCATCTGGGTTCCTGTGTCAGGAAGTCAGCATTAACCCAGGCCTGGAACATCAGGCTGCTCCTTAGGTTCACACAGGAATGGAAACTGCTGACTCTAGTAAAGTATACTTAGAAAATAAACTTTTAACATGTAAGCTCTAACTATGAGAATTTTGAGAGAGCAGTGTCAGTTTAGAGCAGCCGTGGGCAAACTACGGCCTGCGGGCTGGATCCAGCCCATTCAGCTGTTCTGTCCAGCCCTCCGAGCCAAAAGAGCGGAGGGTTCTCTTGCTCTCCCCTCTGCTCCTTTACCAGCAGCCCAAGATGAGAGTGCCAGCATGGTCAGGTTGCTTTTGTTCCAGCCCTCTGGTCCAGTTTAAGAACCTGTTGTGGCCCTCGAGTCAAAAAGTTTGCCTAATATAAAAACATTTATAAAAATATATAAAAAGTTTGACTAATATAAATAGTATAGGCATTCCCATTTAAATGTCAGTAACTCTCTGGGAAAAGGAAAGCTAATTACAGAGTTCTTTAATTTGGACAGAGATTGTGTGTGTGTGTGTGTGTGTGTGTGTGTGTGTGTGTTTTCTTTTTCCCCAAGAACTTCAAAATTCTTTGCTATATGAGAGGGAAGTGCAGGTAAAGATGCTTTAAGGTTGTAGACATGCTCTCAAGTACTATTACTTGTTGTCAGTAATATCCAACTAAAAATCCTAAGGCTTTTTTCTACTTACCTGTTAGATTTGCTTCGTGGAGTACCAGTAAAGCCGAGTAAAAATTCTAAAACTTTTACTTGCATGTTGGACTTATTTCATGGATGGCTTTTTCCAGAGTGCTTAGAAGCTGTGTGTATAAGGAAGGCGGTTCGAGAGAGTGGGAAGGGAGAATGCCTCTGGGTTAGAGGCTGTGCAAATGGTTCAGTTTGTTTTGCCCTGTGTTATAATGGAAGAACCTAAATCCCTACTGTTGATTTTATTCCCTGATTTAGTGCTGATATCTTGCTCTTTTTTTCTCACCCATAACTTCACTATAAAAGTACTTATGCATCTATAAAGGGGTGATTAATTTTGCCAAAACTTGAAAATGATTTCACAGACATCATTGCATTCTCTTTCCTAATGCATTACCCATCTCTAAAAGTGGTATTTACCTCCACAGTCTGAAAATAGTTTTCACCACTCAGTTTGTCCTCTTAAAATGAGAACAATGAGCCCTGAGCAGGTGGCTCAGTTGGTTGGAGCATGATCCCACATACCAAGAGCTTTCAGGATTGATTCCCAGTCAGGGCACATACCTAGGTTGCAGTTTGATTCCCAGTTGGGACATATACAGGAAGCAACTAATCAATATTTCTCACATTGATATTTCCCTCCCTCCCTCCCTCCCTTTCTCCCTCCCTCCCTCCCTCCCCCCCTTCCCTCGCTCCCTCTTCCTCCTCTTTCTTCTTCTTCTTCTTCTTCTTCTTCTTCTTCTTCTTCTTCTTCTTCTTCTTCTTCTTCTTCTTCTTCTTTTTCCTCTTCCTCTTCCTCTTCCTCTTCCTCTCCTCCTCCTCCTCCTCCTTCTTCTTCTTCTTCTTCTTCTTCTCTCTCTCTCTCTCTCTCTCTCTCTCTCTCTCTCTCTCTCTCATCAATAAAAACATATCCTCATGCAAGTATTTTTTTAAAAATGAGATTGAGTAAATTAGTTTGTGGCTAAGAATTTCTGACACATATCGGGTACTTTGTCAACTTGCTTTCTGTTTTTCTCTAATCTCTTTGTCCTTTTCCTCCCAATTCTTTTTGTCTTTCCAATATTTTGGCCTCCTCATTTTCTATCGGGGTCATCTCATTGGCATTTCTACCCTGTGTGTAAAATATCTTAACTCCTCTGCCTGGGTTTCTTCCCAAGAGACTGAGGAAGCCCCACCGCACCAGGGCTGCTCAGAGGGATCACAGGCCCCAGGAGGAAGCATTCAGCCAGGTCCTCCTCCCTCCTCCCTCCTGACCCGCTGCCTTCAGTCATTCCCGAGGGCGAGGGGATTTCTGCCGGGTGAGCACAGTCAGTCTTTTGTTCTTAAAGAACCAATATTTATATTCTGTTCTATGAAAATTTTAAGCAGCCTTTTTTTTTCTCCTGAAAACATGCAGCATTTGTGCAAACATTGGGATCTGTTCATTGTATTTTCCTTTTTGTTCATCCCCATTTGGATTATTCACGGAATAATCTCATGTTGGCTTATCTTTGACCTTTATACACACTACGTGAGTTGGATAATTTTCCAGTGATGCAGAGCTCTGAAACTGTGAAGATGATATTTCAACATTATTTTTCTGGTGAATGCTTTGAAATGGTGACAATTAGAAGCTTTTAGCAGTTTATAACATTCCACCAAGCCCTTCTTTTGGAAGCTACAATGGTTCTCTTAATGGGTTAAATATGTTATTTCACAGAATTTATCCCCAATCTTATAGCCACCTGAGCTTCTGTGAGCTTCTGAGGGATCTAAAAGTGACTTTACCAAATTGGTGGGGGGTGGGGAAGGTGAATAGGAAGAAGCCTTTGATGGACAGCACCACAAGTAACTTTTAGGAAATGTTGTATTTTTTCTCAAGCATACAACTAAAGAGAAGGGATAACTAGTAAAAATGGCTTAGTGTAATCAGTACGGGATTGGAAGCCTATAATATAGAAAAGGTGAATGGCAGACACCTTGTAATAGTAGCAATTAATGCTCGTCGTTTGTTATTTTGGTTTTTTTGTTCTCATTGTGTTGTCTCTCAACTTATCTGAAAAAATACAAGCACATTTCTTTTAAAATACACACACACACACACACACACACACACACACACACACACATATATATATATATATATATATATATATATATATATATATATATTCCAGAGAGAAAGGGAGAGGGAGAGAGAGAGAGATAAACATTAATGATGAGACTCATTGATTGGCTGCCCCTAGCAGAATCTCATATGACCTAGATATCTGAACTTTTAGGGGATTTGAAATACCTATCATTACTATATTAAAGATTCTAGTAGGAAAAGCGGACAATAAGCATGAATCAATGAGGAATTTCAGTAGAGGCATAAATTATAAAAAAAGAATAAGATGAAAACACTCAATGGTAAATAGTAACCATTTAACCATTGTTATAACTGATATAGTCAAAGAAATAGTGCACCTGATGATAGGTCAAAAGAAATATAAAGATAAAAAGGTTAGGTAAAACAAAAACTTAGAGCCTCCAGGAGCTTTGGAACATTACAAAGGTTCCAACATATGCGTAATTTCAGTATGAAAAGAGAGTGAACAAGACAGAAAAAAATATTTAAAAATATAATGGCAAAGAATTTTCTAAAATTAATGATTGATACCAAATAACAGATCTAAAATACTCAATAAATAGCAAGTAGGATGACAATACACAGATACCAAAAACATTGCATTTAAACTGCCCAAACCAAAGAGAAAGCCTTAAGGGCAACCAGAGAAACAAAGACATATTTTATATACAGAGGAACAAAAGTAAGAGTCAAAGCAGAGTGTGATCAAAATTATGTGAGACAGAGTGCTAAAAGAATGAACTGCCAATTGCACAATTTTAATCCAGCAAAATATCTTTCAAGTTGAAAGAAAAGGAAAGAAAATCTATCAATGATCTTATTCCTCATTTCAGTGTCAACTTTTAAATGTATATAGAGATGAAGATAAGGATCTGGTATCAGCCAAACTGAAGTGAACTAACAACTGAGGTAAATTAACTGTGTCTCCATTCCTGAGTTTGCCTATGACTTTTGAATTGTGCTTGATCCTAGTATATGGTTGAGGTTTTGATGGCTTAGAAGGGAAATGTACTTTATATCTGTATTAGTTAAGAGTTCTCTACAGAAAACAAAACAAATATATTACAATGTGTGTGTATGACCCACAAACCATTACCGTGCTGTATATTTCTTATGTTTACATTTTTTAACTAGAGAGAGAAATAATGACATGAATCTTAAGAATTTATGAAGAAGGGCTTTTATTTTTTTAATTTTTAAAATATATTTTATTGGTTTTTTACAGATAGGAAGGGAGAGGGATAGAGAGCTAGAAACATTGATGAGAGAGAAAATCGATCAGCTGCCTCCTGCACACCCCCTACTGGGGATGTGCCCGCAACCAATGTACATGTCCTTGACCGGAATCGAACCTGGGACCTTTCAGTCTGCAGACCAATGCTCTATCTACTGAGCCAAACCAGTTTTGGCTGAAGAAGGGCTTTTAAAGATTGCTTATTATCTGGGCCTATAATTTAGAAAGTAATGTTCATAGTAGAGAGAATGACAATTAAATGGGAATACAGTAAGATTTCTGCCTAAAGCCAATTCTATTATGTAGCAAAACTCATTTAAGAGATGGCTGATGATACCTTTCCATAACTATATGACATATAAAAGATAGAAACAAAGATTCCATTGACCAATTCAGTGTAGTGTATGAGAGTTAGCTTTCTGCTGCTTGTACTCACCTAAATTTGTCTGTTCTAGTCTCAGTCTACTTAGAAAATTCAGATACTTCTGACCTTCCTTGAAATTTGTTATGGCAATGAGATATTCATCTGCCTAATGAAAAGTGGCACTAAGATTATTTGGTTCTGCCCATTGGGCTCATTTTTATGAGGAGACTTGGCAGCACAACATGGCAGCATTTTTACAACCAGTAAAATTGTCTTGGGGGATTGTTTTTCTCTGGTATATAGAATTTAATATAGCTTGTTTGGTCAGCAGTCGAAAAACTGAAGTTTGGGGTAGAAATTGGGTGAAAGGAGGATGTTGGATATCAGAGAAGAAGCATATTCCTCAACAGGTGAGAGATAAGTTATTTATAAGCAGAAGAAAAGGTAAAGAAGATCCAGTTGAAATATAGCAAGATTGTGAGTACTTCTAGTGCCAAGTTGTGATTTCTAATACCATTCTTCAGTAAGAGTAACCAGGGTGCCTTGGAGAAATTGCTGATTCTAGGACTGGGGCAGAACACATATAAGATGAGCTTGGAGAATTTATGGTGTTAGAAAGTTTAGGAGGTATTTGACCCTTTCACCCCAATGAACAAACACACATATTGATAGGAATATGCCAGAGAGACTCAGGAGTCAATTCAAAAGCTCCCAACTGCCAAAGATAAAATCATTTGAGAGAAAAAAATAGTATTGGATCATAACCTGGATTAAATAAGTATTCATGAATCCATACTGCTATCAGTAAATGCTTGAATAAATGGGGGAGCTGAGAAAAATAGCTCATGCAGAAGATTTTCAACTAATTCATTTATTCTGCTGTAAAGGAGAGAGAGAATAAATACACACTTCTCAAGTATAGCTGCTCAGAGACTTTATTCCAAAGATTGCATTGTGGAAGGGGATGAGGGCAAAAGGGTAACTTGACAGCAGAAAAACCTGACCAACACTGTCTGATCCAGGTGATCCAGGTCCACGTCAGCAGTAATGAGGCACAATGATAGTATGTATCCTCGATATGATATGAGGACAATGACACTTTACTTCTGTAGAAGTTCTCCGTCAAAGCATGAGAAAACATGGGACAAATTTCAGTAGAGGGCCATCCTACAGCATGGTCCTCAAAACTGTCAAGGTCACCAAAACCAAAGAAAAGTCTGAGAAACTGCCACAGCTAAGAGGAGCCTGGGGAGACATGGAAACCAAAGTGGTGATGTGGTATCCTGGATGGGTGGCAGAGCAGAGGAAAAGGCAGCTAGGCTAAAAACAAAGGATATCTGAATAAACTCCGTACTTCAGGTTAATAACGATTAGCCTGAATAACTGGTTCATTAATTGTAACCAATGCACCACACTAGAGTGAGGTGTTAACAACAGGAGAAACAAACATTGTGAAGCCCAGTGCTCACTGCTCTCCTTTAGAATAGCCCCACCGAGGCCCGCAAGCCCCCTAGCACCTGTCCCTTCTCTCTCCAGTTCTGTGTCTATTGGTATTTCTCTCCTTACACTGTTTCAGCTACAATGAGCTAGTTGCTTTTCCTTGAACATGTCAAGTTTGTTGCAATGGACCCTTTCATCGGCCATTTTCTCTGCCTGGAACTTCCCCCCCCCTGGATCTCCACATGTGCTATGCATTTTATTCTGGGCTTTTGCCCCAAGTCAGAATGACTTTTCCTGACCATCCTGCATACAGTTGTATTTCCTGTAGTCTATAACCACAAAACCTGCATCCTTTTTCTTCGTGGTCCTCAGCCTTTTCTAAAATCATTTATTCATTAAACTTCTATATCCACACCAGTAGAATTTAGGTCACACAAGGTCAGGAATGCTCTTGTTCCTGTTTGCTTTGCCCCTGCAGCAAGTAGACCAGCCCTTGGTCCCTAGATCAGCACTGTGAACAGGCCAAGAGAATGAAAGCAGAATTCTCAAATTCTGCCACCTATTTAATCTAGTGCATACTGCACGTTCTCTGTGCCCCTCATAAAAATTGTTCTGTGCTCTGCGTTCTTGCTTAGTGTGTCAGATCGGGTTTCCCTTCCAGATGGCTACACTGCAGCCGCTATGTGTCTGTGATTTATCTCCGTACCCCACACAGTATCAAGCTCCCGTGTCTGGCAGGAGCGCGCTGCTCAATAGCCATTTATGGAAAAAATATCTGTGGCTGCTTTGCTCCTGCTGTGCAACTGCTTTCAGCTTAGCCCAGTGGGATGCCTCAGGCACGGCATAAAACGTTGGGTACGTCTACTTTGTGTAGGGACTCCCCGGCATCACCTCCCTGTCGCCCATCTGTACTTCTCTTTGTTCTGCTGCCTTGAATTTGACCCGTTTGACTTTGGTCTTGGTTTCCATTCCATCATATGTCCTCTTTAGAATTGGAGCTATTACTCTTTTTTTTTTCTTTTAAACTAAGGCCCTAGCATAGAGACCCAATAGGATGCTACCTCATCTTGCCCAATAACTGTGGTTATGAAGCACCCAGCTCTTTCTTGTGGCTACCTAAGGCCCAATGCAGATGTCAGAACACCTGTTTAGAGGGGAATTTCAACATTGCAAACGTATAATGTCTGAGGTAACCTTCCTAATGAGAGATTGACTCCTTGCATTTATGAAGAATGATAGGCAAAGTACCAGGTAGGCGAGTAAAATACAAAGACTTTGGAGAATGTATCATGAAAAAAAAAAAAAGAAGAAGAAGAAAAAGAAAAAAAATGGTCCGCATGCAGTGTGAATCATTACACCTACACCACGCCAGGGCATTTGTTCATGAAGCTTCACCCAGGGTCCTGTGTCCGACTACTACAGCAGTGGCTCTCAGCCTTTCTGATGCCGCGACCCTTTAATACAGTTCCTCATGTGGTGGTGACCACCAACCATAAAATTATTTTCATTGCTACTTCATAACTATAATTTTGCTACTGCTATGAATTGTAATGTAAATATCTGTGTTTTCTGATGGTCTTAGGCGACCCTGCTGATGTAGGCTCCCACAGGTTGAGAACTGCTAGCAGGGTCGCCTAAGACCATAGGAAAACACAGATATATGATTCATAGCAGTAGCAAAATTACAGTTATGAAGTAGCAACAAAAATAATTTTATGGTTGGGGGGTTACCACAATATGAGGAACTGTACTAAAGGGTAGCAGCATTAGAAAGGTTGAGAACCTCTGTGCTAGAACTTCGCCTGAATGAACTGTAGGCAGGGTGATTAGATAGAAGTAAACAGACTTCTGTATTGCAGCCTCCCAAAATTTGCTCCAGGGCGGTGGCACATACTAGCCTTTTAAATCAGCTCCTCCTAAGAAGGAAAGGACATGTTTTGCAGAGTGGAGACTTCAGCAGTAGTTCATAACCGGAGCCTTAGCTGACGCATTACAGTTAATGCCGCATCTGTCCCTGCAGGTACCACATGCCAGATTTTCTGCCATTTATATGTGTAACATTTGTATTTGTGCTTTCACTTTACTCTGCCAGCAAGTGACTAGTTCTTTTTTAGGTTTTTCTGAGGAAATATGGCCAAATGACTAAGATTTCAGTGCATTTATCTTTTCTGCTATGGGAGGAATTTCCCTGAGAGCCTTATTCCAGAGTTCACAGTAACCTTAAACTCTGGTTTTTGTTGTCTTAGGGCCCAGAACTTTGAGAGAATGGTTCCTAGTGTGGTCCTTTGAACTAATACAGACCCTTTATTTAAAGTCACTCCTGTTTTAAGACTCTTTTTATGACTGTTCGGTGTGAAGACTGGTTCAAAATAGTTTTCCAGTTGTGAAAAGCTTGTCAGTTGAACATAATGGCATTATGCTTGAGGCCAGCCGGGGTGCTGTTCAGCTACTTCCTCTCCTAGAAGATTTCTTGTTGGAATAACTGCCTTTTATTATTATTATTATTATTATTATATTATTATTATTTTTACCAATTTACAGTCTTAGTTCTTAATTTCTCACGTTTTCAGGTTCTTCATACAAAGTATGGAGGTGGAAAATTTGAACTTTAAAAGATAGAAAACGTTTCCTCTCGTAGTTTTAGCAAAGAATTAGAACTCCATTTTCCTCTGTCGCCTTTCTCATTTCTTGTATTCTCATTTAAGTAATTACAAAACCGTTTCCTTCTGGCAACTTCTGCTGAAATAGACGTAGAGCTTAAAGAGTCTATTTATAGTCCACCTTCTTTAAGACATCCTTGAGAGCTATTAGGGTAGGCAAGTTAAAATAAGTTATTTCCTGTTTCCTGCCAGGCACCTAACATATCAGCTTTTGAATTTTTCTTTCTAGGATTTATGAATATCCAGGACTTTAAAGTGCTGGTAGTCGTTTGTATGTTAGCATGAATTGTTAAGGTTCATTGTGTGCTCTGACTGAGCTCTGCTATGGTGAAGTTCTGGTGGGGAGGACTGCGAAGGAATAACATGGGGCTGTGGAATAATGCTTATGGACAGAGGTCTGCTAGGCGCATTAGTGGACATCCTGAAGGTCCCATAGAGACTCAGTTATTCACTGAGCAGTTATGTCTTGAACACCTACTATGTGTCAGATACTGTTCAGAATGCGGACCATGTGCAATGAAGAAAACAAGGTCCCCTGGCCTCATGGAACAGATGCACTAGAGGAGGCAATTTTGAGAAGAAACTAGTTCCAAGAAAATGCCTTAAAATTCTATAAGATGTGGCCTTAGATTCATGCCATTCCCCTTACTCTCCACTCACCTTCTATTGCGATATTAATTGTTCATGCACACTCCATTGAAGAGAGCTCAGAACCATTTGCTCTTTGCCAGTGGAATCATGTATGGGGATTTCTTTACTTTTTTTATTCTCTAATAAGCTAATTGTTGCTGTGTAGCTTTTTGCCACAGGTTGGCCCTTCCCTTTGAGACCTAAATTGCCCTTTTAATCCCTTCCTGACTATAAGTCCACTTGAATCTTACCTTGCCAATCAGAAAATAGCACAACCTTTATCGGTAAAAACATTAGATAGGTGTGTTTTATTTTCCTCTTATTTTGGACAGATAATATAAAATCAATTATTAATGCACTGCTTAGAAAAATGTGAGGGCTTAAAACATGTCTTGATAACTTGTGGGGGGCAGGGAGGTTAATCTAACCATTGGTAGTCCCTGTACAAGTGGTTTTTGTTAGTTTACACCATATGAAGCCTGCATTTTTCTTTAATTTGTTTGCATATGATTGCTACATGTAACACCAAAAGCATTTAGTTTGCTGACTATATGAAACATAACTGGATTGTTAAAAATTTACAAGTAAACAGCTTCTTTCTCCATAATTTGCTCTCTTTGCTTTCAGACAAAAATCTATGGGGTTTGCAGTTACAGAAGATTTTACACTAACATTGTTGGTATTTTATTAAAAATAAACTTATGCTGTTTTAGTAACAATAATAGTCAAGATTTCTAAATAATAGTCAAGTTGTTCTCATTCTATAGACAGACTTTTTTCTGTACTATTTTTATTTATCTTGTCATCATTTGATTTTCACTTTAAAAATTAATGATTTTAAATGTCTGACAATTATTATAAAGTATTAAGTCTTCCATATAAACTGCTGTATATTCTTTGAGAGTATTCCTGAAGAGTTGTTTATTTTAGCCATCAGAAGAAATAGCAGTTTGAAGTATCTATCAAAGTTACAAATACAGTCTAACTTCCGAGAATTTATTTGTGAGGCATAATTAATTATATGTGAAATAGGTTGTGCAGAGTTACATTTTTGAAATAGCAAAGTATTTGAAAGAGGCCATAGATAGATTAATGGTGGTACCTCCATAATGTAATACTGTGCAGGTGGTAAAAACAAAACAAAAACAGTATAAGGGAACTGCTATGTTTCGATGTGGAGGAAAGCAAAGAGCAGAACACTCCTATTATGATAGCTGTTGTGTAAGAAGAGGGGATGGTGTATAGTGACATTCTTAATTGCTTATTTTGCCTAAAAAATCCGTGGGAGGATATCCAAGAAACTGATCATTGTGATTGCTTATCAATATTAGGTGGGGGAGAGATGACAGCTGAGACAGATGGATAGGAAACATTTTTCACTTTGTATTTTGTACATTTCCCCCTTTTACATGGCCTTTTGTCCCAGAGCAGTTTTAGGTTCACAAAAACCTTAGCATAAAGTATTGATAGTTCTCATATACACCCCCCACCACCAACACACAACCTCTCCTCTACCAACATCTCCCACCAAAGTGATACATTTGTTATAGTTGATGAACCTACTACATTGACACATAATAATCACCCAAAGACCACAGTTTACGTTCACCCCTGGTGCTGTACATTCTGTGGGTTTAGACAAAGGTATAATGACATCTATCCATAATTATGGTATCATAGAGTATTTCCACTGTCCTGAAAATCCTCTGTGCTCTGTGTGTTCATCCCTCACAGCCACTGGTCATCTTATTATCTCCATAGTTTCGCCTTTTCTAGAATGTTATGTAGTTATGTAGTTGGAATCACACAGTATATAGCCTTTTCCAGTTGGCTTCTGTCACTTAGTAAAATGCATTTAAGTTTCTTCCATGTCTTTTCATGGGTTGATAGCTCTGTTCTTTTCAGCACTGAATAATAATACCCCATGGTCTTGGATGTACCTACTGAAGGGCATCTTGGTTGCTTCCACGTTTGAGAAATTATGAATAAATTTATAAGTGCAGGTCTTTGTGTGGACATGTTATCCTCTCTTTTGGGTAAATGCCAAGAAGTCAGATGCCGGATAGTATGGTAAGAGTATGGTTAGTATTGTAAGAAGTGGCCAGACTGTCAGCTAGACTGGCTGTGCCATTTTGCATTTTCTGAAGAATGACATTCCTGTTGCTCTACACCCTTTCCAGCATTTGGTGTTGTCAGTGTCCTGGATTTTGGCTGTTCTCATAAGTGTATAGTGGTACTTCCTTCTTTGAATTTGTGTTTCCCTGACGACATGAATCAGGAACATTTTTTTAAATGGATATTTATTTATTTATTTTTACTTTCTTTGTTAAGGTATCACATAGTTGTCCTCATCCCCCCATTCCCATCCCAAACCCCTCCCCACACATGCCCCCACCGCCCTATTGTCCGTGACCACCGGTCAGGCTCATATGCATGCACATAAGTCCTTTGGTTGATCTCTCCCCCTTATTCCCACCCTCCCCTACCTTCCCTCTGAGATCCGACAGTTTGATTTATGCTTCCTTGTCTCCAGGTCTGTTCTTGTTCATCAGTCTATGTTGTTCATCATTTCCCCTACATGAGTGAGACTATGTGCTACTAGAAATACACTTATAAGAACCAAAAATGAGCTGAAACCGGTTTGGCTCAGTGGATGGAGTGTTGGTCTGCTGACTGAAGGGTCCCAGGTTCAGTTCCGGTCAAGGGCATGTACATTGGTTGTGGGCACATCCCCGGTAGGGGGTGTGCAGGAGGCAGCTGGTCAATGGTTCTCTTTCATTGATGTTTCTAGCTCTCTATCTCTCTCCCTTCCTCTCTGTAAAAAAAATCAATATATATATATATATATATATATATATATATACATATATATATATATATATATATATTTTTTTTTTAAAGAACCGAAAATGAGAAAAGCAATAATAATTATGCTGAGAGGCAAATGAATCAATCTATAGTGAGTATCTTTCTGAGCCAAGAGTTCTTTTTTTTTTTTTTTAAATATTTTTTCTGCCCAGGGGAAAAGAGGAATCAGCATTCCTGTCTATGACAGACCCCTCCCAAGTGTAAGAAAAGGTCTCCGACTGAAGAGAGAAAGCACCTGAGCTAGCACCCACATCTGGTTTCTCCAGATTAGTTCATTTCTCTGTTGATCCTGGCCAACATCCTCCTACTTTGTTTCCCTTATCCCTTCCAGCCTCAGTCTCTCAGAATAAGGAGATGAGTAACTGTGGAGGGAAGGCCTTTGGTTCCATGCCATCGGGGCTTGGGCTTCACTGGCTGCCAACAGTTCTTTTGAGTCCCAATTTCTGTGTCAAGCAGTTCCTTATGTATACATGTCAGCAATGATATTTTAGTTTTGGATGGTGGACAAATAGTAGAAATGCAGGTCCAACCCTCTCTGGTTTGGTCCTGGGCAACCTGCAGTGACACACAGCTACTGACTGCTAGTATGGCAACGCGTCCCCAGTGTCTTCCATTTCTGGACTGCTTCTTATGGCTGGAGTCCTGTCAACTACTCTCTGTTGCAGGAATCCACATTGTCTCGGACTTGTTTTCTTCCCTGAGGTTTGACATTCTGATTGAAGACCATCTTTTCATATGCTTATTTGGCATCTGTCTGTTTTCTTTGGTGAGGTCTTTGACCCATTTTTTATGGGGTTGTTTGTTTTCTCACTGTGGATTTTAAGAGTTCCTTGTGTACTTTGAATTGCAGTCATTTGTCAATGTTTCTTTTGCAAATATTTTCTCCAGGTCTGTGGTTTGTCTTCTCATTTTCTGGACAGTGTCTTTTCCAAAGAAGAAAGCTTTAATTTTAATGAAGTTCAGAGTATCAATTATTTCATCAATCTTGCCTTTGGTGTTGTATCTCAAATCACCACTATACTTAAGGTCATCTAGATTTTCTCCGATGTCATCTTCCTAGAGTTTTCTAGTTTTGTGTTTTACATTCAGGTCTCTTATTCTTTTTTATTTAATTTTTGTGAAGGGTGCAAAATCTGTATCTAAATATCTTTTGTGTGTGGATGTCCAGTTGTCTCATCATCACTTGTTGAAAGGACTATTTTTTTCCTCTATTTTATTGTATTTGCTCCTTGGTCTAAGATAGTTACTATATTTATGTGGCTCTATTTCTACTTTCTAGGTGTTGCCATTGCTTCTGTGTGAAATGGGGATAGAGGTATTGTGTTTATTTTGTTTCAAACAATGTGAGTGTTATAAAGGCGCTTTGAAGAAACAAACACAAATAATAAGATTTTTTTTATTGCACAATGTTGTACAAGAATCTTTCCACACACATAGACAAGGACAGCAGAATTGCCACGTGAAAACTTGTAATTTAAAACTGGATAGTATTATTTTGTCAGAATTCAACTGAAGTTGATGAGAACTTGATAAAACAAGCAATGAGTAGACTGCATCGAAAAATCATTGATTGGTGAGGGGGGGTCTTATTTTGCTCTCAGGATAGAAATTGAACATCAGTATATTTGGAATAATATTAACCACTTATATCTTGGTAGAAATTTTTATGGTAATTATTTAATTTCTGTGGATAGAAGAGTGTATTATTGCAGGTATAAAGAAAATTTAGGAAGCTTATTATTGATCTGGATTTTTTGAAGACTATCCTAGATTTTATTTTACTACTTTCCTCTATTCCTACTATTTCTCAAAATTTTCATTGGTAATTGCTTTTTTTGCTAGTTGGAAACTTACATGTTATTCAGAAAGGAAAATTCCTGGTGAGGAAATTGGAGACCGAAGCAGATCTTAGAATGTGCTAAGAGTCTGTTGTTGACTGCCTTTTTTTATGCTAATGAGAAAACATTAGTTCTTTTTCTCTGGGGGATTTCTCTGTTTTATTCTAATAGCAACTTTTGATTTTCTTGTACCATAATCCTGTTTTTGCTGTATACTGGGCATGGTAAGTCTCTACCAGCTTAAGGAGTACTGGCTATCATTTAGCCTACCAAATTGAATTTACACTATAATGTATCACTTTTTTTTTCCTTTCTGTCAACTGAGGTAGTAGGACTTAAGCCAGGAGAGGACAAAGCAAATATTTGAGGGGTAAATGTTATAAGTGTGTGGTTGGTGGGAATGAAAATACCTATACCTCTAGATAAAATGAGAGGACTCTTTCTAGGTTTCTGTGTGCAGTGAAATGGGGTGATGCTTTCCCTAAGGTACTGCTCTGAGATATTAAAGTAATTGGGTTACATACCAAGATTCATACTGATAAAGCCTACTACATTTTTTGCAAATAGGGGGTATGGCCTGGACTAGTCTTTGTTTTAAATAAGGGATAGGTTAGGGGAGACAGCACTTCAGGGGTATCTTTCACAGCAATCACCATGTTGAATTTTAAGGAAATGGAATAAGAATGATAACATGCTGTAAAATGAATAAATAAGTAGGAGAAAAAGAGCTAGATGGATCCCCAAAGGGGAAAGAGACCCTGCAAAGACTATGACAGAGAAAGAAAATAATTAGAAAATAGAGAGTTAATAAGATGTGTCACTGAAGTGTCCCCAGGGCTGTTTCTTGTGGCAGTATTCAGTGGGTGAAAATTCCACAGGGCTCAGTAGTATATCTTGGCTCAACATCTACCAACCCCCCCCCCCAAAAAAAAAAATGGAGTGCAGTCCTTCTGCCTTCTTCGAATGAAGGCATGTGAGAAAGAATGGGAGAGTAACCCAGGGGCCTCGGGAACTTGGTTCTGCTTGCGACAGGGTAGATTAGATGCCTGAGGTGTCAGCAAACATTTTTCCCTCTAAAAGGTTAGAATTTTATCTACCTCCTGTCCTCTGCACACATAAGGGAAACTGGATCATTTTCACCGAGTCGGTAAGGTTTTGGTGTCACGTAACCTCAGTGAAACTAATGCGGTGACTTGGGTCTCAGTGTACGCCTGCAGGTGGAAACTTTCTGTAGCCAGGAGGGGTCTGGACTCCCCAGGTGCCCGCCTGGCACCCTCTGCCCTTCTCCCTGAAAAGCCCTTTCTGTATCGGTGCCCCAGGGGTGGTGGTGGGTCGAATGGCAGTTACATAAGCACGGTCTCTCTTTCAGTCCCGGTGGCCTTTATGTGGAGAGCTGGGAGTGGCTTTCTTCTTGGCAGAAATAAGCAAAGAAAGCAGTTCAGATTAAAAAAAAAAAAAAAAAAAAAAGGAAACCTGAAAAAGCAAACCTCAATGGCTCTGAAACAGGAGAACGGTGTTTTATCTGAAGGAATTGGTAGAGTATTGGGGTCATGGCTCAGATCGGACCTCAGTACCTAACAGAGGCCTTTCTGTGTCAATGTTGCATTTGTAAAAGGCATCTTGACATTAGAAGGAAAACCCTAGGGCAGGCAGGCCTACTGGTTCTCATCCGGGCTGGGTGGTCCCGGCTCAACACTGTGGTACAAGTCGCAGGTTCTCCCTGCCTCTCCTCGCTAACACCCACAGGGTGTCCCTCCATTTTATCCTGGTTCCAGCTAAGGGCAGCGTGTGGGTTTGGGGAGGCCCACGTTACTGAAATTATGGAGACACTTTTTTTTTTTTTTTTTAACAGAGGACATCTGTTAATGCCGGCTTTATAACTCAAAGAAGGATATTTTAACCACAAATTACTCTCACATTTGCATGTTTCAGTGATGATTTCACATGTGTGTTTGTGCCCTGCAACTAGCTGACTAAGAAGAAAACAGTTTTGTAAGCAAAACCAAAGAAAGTATGCTTCCATGTATGTGGCAGGAAAGGGGTCACTTTACTCTAGGGGCTGGGGGTGGATCCTCCTCTGCTTTTTCTTCCTTTTAGTTCTTATCTCCCCGCCAAACCCCCTCTCCAACACACTCATCTTTTCTGTATAGGCTAAAATAAAACTGACCTCCACACGTCCTCGCACAGTATCTCTGTGGCCCTCTTACCTTCCTTCACGTTCTTGTGCTCATTTTAGGGTGATTTTAAGACACTGGACACATAGAAGCTGCGGTATCTCTTACAGACACAACTACTGATTTTTAAAATCTTTATAATAACAGTGTAATAGGCAAATGGTCGTTACGCTGGGAAGCATGATGATCAGATCATGGATCAGCAGGAGGGGGAGGCAGCAAACACAAGCAGGTGGCGGAGAGCTACAGGAGGGGCCGGGCAGCAAGCTATGAGGGAGGGGTGGGGGAGACAGGGGGGCTACAGGAGGGTGGGGCAGCAGGTGGAGGGCAGCAGCGAGTTACTGGCGAGCTACTGGTGCATGGATTCGTGAGCAGGGCTATTAATATATATATATATATATATATATATATATATATAGAGAGAGAGAGAGAGAGAGAGAGAGAGAGAGAGAGATATGCACTCTAATGGACTAAGTTCAGTGTTGGGGTGATGCCATCACAGGCTGACCGTTCCTCTTTTATTCAGGGGTCAGCTACCACTAACAGGTATGAGAGGGGCCACCTGGGGTGTGGAAACTGGGGTGTGCACACTCAGGGGTGGGCCGGTTACTGCAGACAGCGGTACAGACAGTGTGCTCCCCTCCATCGTCATAGCTGGCTTTACACCCTCAGTCTGAACTCATCCTCCAAGAATTTCCACAGTGGAGGTCGCAACCAGAGTGATCGCCAGTCCCAGCTCCTGTGTTCATCACATGAGTGGAGGAATTAAAAGCTACGTTCAGTCATCTGGCATGAACAAGTCCCCTATTGGCAACTTCACAAGAAATCCCTTAGTGCATTATTTCTGCCAGTGACTTCATCCAGTGACCTCATCCTTGCCTCCCAAATAGCCTTTTATACTATGAGCTGGAGTGGACCAAGGAGCTTTTAAATTTCCCATAATCTTGTAGCTACAGAAACTGCTGGGAGTGCAACTCGGGTCTCCTGACTACATGCCTGGTGGTTCTCCAAAATTCTTCTTAACTTTTCACTGGCTCGATTACCAGGCCGTTGCTTGAGAGGAAGGAGGAACGCCAGGCTGGCCTTGGTTCTCCGTCATTTGGAAATGGGCTGTTAGGAGTTGAAAAGCATATCCACTCTCTGTGTCCTGTGTGTGTGTGTGCTTGTTACGCTTACTCACCCCTCCTCTTGTCCAGTCGATGGTCTTGTAGGATTAAGTTGTCAGCTTTAAATAAAATGGACCAAGTACTCCCTAGAGGACCAGGAGGAACATGAAGATGAATGTTGAATGTAGCTGGTGACATTTGAGGACTGTGTTTGATCCAGCCTCTGTGCTGATCCACACAGCAATGGAACGGGATGGAAAGGCAGTCTCACCACTGTGCTCTACACCCCCCTTTACCTTTCATGCTGGACAGGGAAGCAAAGAACAGCTGATAACATTTATAGGGTATCAAGGGGGAAGTTTATATGAGAAAAGTAGTGTAGTTGTTGAAGAACCTTTATGTCTTATAGTTCTAGGGAAATAAAAAGAAAGCTCTCTCATGCTCACAGGTGTGTGTGTGTGTGTGTGTGTGTGTGAGAGAGAGAGAGAGAGAGAGAGAGAGAGAGAGAAGAGAAGAGAAGAGAAGAGAAGAGAAGAGAAGAGAAGAGAAGAGAAGAGAAGAGAAGAGAATGCTGGGTAGGTCATTTAGGAAACTCTCTGGCTTCGTTTCCACATATGTGGAGGAGTTGGATGAAATTTTACTTTAAGCTCCTGTTCTGCGTAGGTTACACACCTTGAAAGATGTTTTGACCTTGAAGGGAAGTTAGATGTTTTCCAATTTTTTCTTTTAGTTTTTATTTTTCTCTAAAGATATAGTATATGCAAGTTGTAGTGTGTGTGTGTGTGTGTGTGTGTGTGTGTGTGTGTGTGTGTGTGTTTCAGTACAGAATGCCATGGGGGGAGGGATGCCAACATTTCCTGATATATATATCACCATGGTTGATTCACTGTCAATCACTTGGTGAAAATATTAACTTCTGTGCAACCAGCATGAACTGTTTCATAACATTCAAAGTGAAGGAAACAACTGGTCACGTCTGATATTTCTCCAAACGAAATTAAAACCAAGTGCAATACCTGCTTGCCAGATTGACAGGAATTTCAAAAGTATCCTCTCCTATGTCCCCCACCCCCGGTTTACACAGTCCAAAGAGGAGATGCACCCAGATCAGCTTTCAAGCGGAAAGAGAGTCAATATTTATCTGTCTCCTGCCGCTGCTCTGCCCCTCAGCCTTCTCACCACACTGAACAAGGCCCCAGGAGGCTGTGCAGCAGCGCTCTGCCTGTGCTATTGTGTTGCCTCCTGAGCGTAGGCTCCCAGCAAAGTCTGTGGAGCTCTTTGAGCGAGGGCAGCTCTGCCAGTTCAGTGTCTCATCCACATGTTTGTGTTCTGTGCAGTTTCATTGATGACATTGTGCCATTGTTTATTCAGCCAGTAATCTAATTATGAACATTTAGGTTGTTTTCATGATGAGCCCCCTTTTCAACCTTTTCTTTAGACTTAGGACCCAAGAGTCATGTTGCTGAATAAAAGATAGGCCTATTAAATTTGACCCAGATAGCGGTTTTGCATTCTAGAATAGAGGCACCAATTTAAATTCCCAGCAAGAGTGCGTGAGAGGGCCCTGCGCCGTCACACAGGCTGTTGACCTCTGGGAAAGTAGACTGGCTGTTCCAGGCTCTGAAGGGACCGTCTGGCCACACCCAGGCAAAATTGTCTTCAGGACTCCAGTTCCTCTGTGTGATCAGGATCCATCTGCTGTGATGTATTGTTTGCTTATTTGTTTTCTTTTTTTAAAGATAAGTTTGTTTTGACATGGGTGTATCAACCCACTTGGATTTAGAGGATGGGTTATTTAGCTCATGTTCTCTCACTATATTTGAAGAAGTGGTCAGATTTCTATCAGCCTGCTGAGTATTTATGACCTTTTATTGTTGTTTTTTTTTTTTTAATATACATACTAGAGGCCTGGTGCATGAAATTCATGCAAGGGTGGGATCCCTAGGCCTGACGGGTGATGAGGGCTAATCAGGCCATTTTGATCAGGGCTGGGCTGATCATGGCCCAAAGGCCCCAGTGAGGTCGGAAGAGGAGGCGAGGGTCACTGGGATGGGCACAGAAGGAATGAATGCCAGACACTGACACTGGCGCCGCCGTTGGTGCCCCGCCACCAAGTGGTTCCCTGCCTCACCCTCTCCTCCTTTCCTTGCTTCCATGCTGCCACTGGGGCCTGCTGTCTGTGGAAAGCGATGGGGCCTGCTGGATGGAGGGTGGGACAGTGTGTGTGTGTGTGGGGGGGGGGGGTTGGCCGCCAATCTTGAGGTTCCCTGGGAAAGGGGCTGCATCCGCCGCCACCACCCACCCATGGGAAGTTAGCCAATAGGGGGAGGTTGGCTGTGGGAGCACAATGACCACCAGGGGGGAGCTCCTGCATTGAGCGTCTGCCCCTGGTGGTCAGTGCATGTCATAGTGGTGGTCGTTTTGGTCATTTGGTCATAAAGGTCGCTTAGGCATATATATATAGCTCGATGCATGAACATTTGTGTAAGAGTAGGCCTTCATTCTCTGGCTTCCAGCACCAGCTTCCCTCTGGGACCTAGGCTTCCCCCCTCCAGCCGCCGCTGGCAGGCACCTGGGACCTGGACTGGCTTCCCTCAGGCTGCCCACAGGCACCTGGGACCCAGGCTGGCTTCCCTCCGGCCCCGGTTTTGTCAGGAAGGACATCCAGAATGATGTCCAGTCTAATTAGCATATTACCCTTTTATTATTGTAGATGACTTACCCACTAGAATAAATTTAAATTTAGGAACCCCATATGAAAATTTCTTAAAGCAGTATTCCCAAACCTCACTTGTGCATCAAAAGCTTAACAGAACTCCAAAGTTGTTGGAGTCCTCTGCCCTGGCTCCATTTCTCTGTGGTTTCCCGGTGGCTAGGCTAGGCGAGGTTGGCCAGGGCTCATTTCTAAGTCTGTCTTTGTTGTTTTTCTGACAATAACGAGTTACTGGCTACCTTTTGTTCTTCAGCCAAATTCACTTGCTGTTCTGAATTTTTCATGTTTTCCCTTTATTTTGCCCTTCCTTTTTGGAAAATTTTCTAGATTCTATGCTTTTGAATATCAAGGGGTCCCCTGAACATTGCAGTGGCCCATGTTGAAATCTTGTCAGGAATAAGACCACATGGTTTCCTACATGTTCTGCAAGCTAAATTAAGCACTTATTCTTATATTTTAAATCAAACTCTGAGACTTAAACGTATGGCCTAAAGATGCTGGGCAAATAGTTGTTAATGTTGGAACCATAACAAGCAGAGTGGCAGGTGAACTCCTCCCAGAGGCCCACCATCAGAGAGATGGGGCTTTTGGCTGCGTCTCCTCGTGCTCAGAGGGAGCGTGCCAGCCCTGGGCCAGTCATTCATATCGGGCCTTGGTCCCTCATGAATAAAAGGAGCTATAACCTTCCATCATTCCTAACCCCTCCCCCTGACTTGGAGGCAATGAAAGTGCAGTCACCAATCCAGCAATTCGGGCATCTGAATGAATATAGTCTATACCCAGGAGAATCTCACACAGAATCCTCCCAGAGGGATTAGCCTAGAAAACTCGGAGGGGGGTGAGGGCAGGAAATCTTGCTGCAAAACGTGTAGAAATGCTGGATAAAATATAACAATTACCTATTTCCATGAATAGCAGGGCTAATCAAGAAGTCCAATGAATATCAGGGACCAGTAATAGAGAGAGACTGAAGAGCTGCACTGTCCTGGAAGAAGTGGTGGGTGGGAGGGCAGGTGATAAGAACAGGGTTGAGTTTTATCTCTTCTTGAGGAGAAAAGTTTTGTATAAACCCAGCAAACTCAAATAATAACCTTATAAATTGCACATGGACAAGTCCTGAGTGTGCACAGTAAAATAGTCAAATAGTGGAAAAAATTTAAGGCTTAAAAACAAACTATTACCTAAACTATGACAGACTTTAAGAGCAAGCCCATGTGTATCCGAGGGCCACTATAGCAAATAATCACTAACTGGGTGGTTTAAAGCAACAGAAATTTATCTTCTTATTGTTCTAGAGACTAGAACCCAACAGGCAGGGGTCAGCAGTGCAACACTCTCTAAAGGCCCTAGGGGAGCAGCTGTCCCATGTTTCTCCTAGTTCTGCTTGTTCCAGTTATGCCCCAGTTAATTGATTATCTGTCTAGACTTAGTGGGACAAATGCAGGTGACCAGGAGTCAACTATAATGGCCTATCCCCTGGTACTTCAATGTCTAGACAGCTGAGCTGAAATGGAACACACATGAACACATATGATAAAATTAGTATGCAATCACATGAGGTTTATTTACCCTATTTCTAGTGGGTTGTAGGCTCCGGCGAAGGCCATCCGGTGATGCACACTGAAAGATGGACAATGAAGAAGGAGACAGACAGGCGGCTGCAGTTGGTTCAGGCTCGCACCACAGAGCAGTCAGTCAGGGCTCCTCTCACGAAGAGACATGGAGTCCTCCTCTATCAGGCAGGAAACGTCGCCTGAAGAAGGTCTGGTGCTTATATAGCTGCTAGTAAACAACTTGTGTCTCATCAGTGTGGGCCACACAGTGTGCCTTATGCTAGGAGCAGGGTGTTTACACTTGTGGCGTTTATATCAAGATAGTGGGGTGTTCAGCATGTTTATAACATTTTGGAAGTTACAGGGTATTGGGGTCTCCACAATGCAAACATTTCACACAATACTCATTTCACACATTAGAGGGGTTTCCTTATGACCATAACGTTATAACACTGGTGCTGCTGGCAAACCTTGGTGTCTCTTGCTGTGTAGACACCTCCTTCCAATCTGTGCCTATGTCATCACATGGCATCTATGGCGTTTCCCCTATGTGTCTGTTTACTTGTCTGTTCTCTACTTTATAAGAACACCAGCCATATTGCATTAGGGTTCACTCTAATCCAGTATGACTGTATCTTATCTTGATGATATCTGCATCTGCAGTGGTGTACCAAGTAAAGGCAGATGGAATAAAGAAAAAAAGAAAAGGCAGGGATTTGAACCTGCCTTTTAGACAATAGTGTCTTACTATTAGACACTATTAAACTGATGGTTGAAAGCACTAAATGAAGCAAAGAATGGCTTTAAAACACACACACACACACACACACACACACACACACACAAAAAAAAAAAAAAAAAAAAACGGTGAATGACTCATACATGTGTAAGGAATGAGAGTTCAAAAATCAGTTCTGTAACCCGCAAGGGAAAAAATTGATTCTGATAAAGGCCATTAAACAATGCTAGAGCAGTTAACATATTTTGTATGGTATGAGGTTGTCACCCAATAGAATTCTTTCTATTGAAATGATGGAAATGTATCTTTACCATAGAGAAATCTGGTGGTCACCACTTTAATCAGGTGATCAAACTGACCAGAAGTTATTATGGGACAACTGACATGGTCCGCCTCCTGTTGTGATGCAACATGAAGCACATGTCATCTCTAGACCTAGGAAGTCTTCAGAAAAATAGTCACCGTGAGTGTGAGTAAGCCTTTGCATGGGGCTTTGAGATTTCAGGAAATACAGAGATAGGGAGACAAGGCACATCAGAAAACAACTGGATGAATCTAAAGTGTAGAACATTGCCCAAAACAATTGATCTGATCTGTTTAAGAAAAAAATCAGGGTCATGAAAGGAAAAACAAGAAGGGGTGGAGAAACATTTCAGAATTAAAGTACTTTGTAATGATGTAACCACCAAATTTCATTCATATGCACTATCATGATTGTATTCTGGAAAGATGAATTTAAAAGATCTTTTGAGGACAATTAAGCAAATTAAATATGGATGAGATATTGGATGATGTTAGAAGTGGCATTGGTATGTGATTATTTGAGACAGTGTACTTATTGTTAGGAAATACTTAGTGAAATATCAGTAGAGGAAGTGTCATGAAGTCAATTTGCTTTCATCTGGTTAAACAAATATATATACACACATGCACACATAGATGTACATACACACAAATATGTGCATCATATGTATGCACACAAATAAAGCAAATATGCAAAATTATTATTTTTAATTAAGTATATAAGATATGAAAGTATGTATGATAATATAAGATACATAAGTAAATGATAAGTAACCAAGTATTGGAGGAGAAATCAAGTTGAGCTTATTTTAGATTTGCAATGATGGATTAATATTTGGGAAACTGCTA
Organism: Vespertilio murinus; assembly: GCA_963924515.1. Lineage (NCBI taxonomy): Eukaryota > Metazoa > Chordata > Mammalia > Chiroptera > Vespertilionidae > Vespertilio > Vespertilio murinus. The sequence goes on along the minus strand of OZ004708.1, from coordinate 127,921,192 downwards.
TTACACTAATATCCATAGTAAATTTAATACCCATAAATGATAAAGGCATTTGGCACAATTCAATATTCATTCATTATAATAATTTAAAGATATATATGAATAGATTAATGCTTCTTTAATCTGCTTCCGTCCTTCAGACCAGCATCATGCCAAAACATTAAAAATTCCCATTTAAGTCAAGAACAACTATTGCTTAACTTTTTTCTAGAGGTATTGTCACCCATACAGTTCAACAAAGAAAAAAATAGTAGTATAGAAATGTTAAGAAACAGTAAAGTCGCCACTATTATCAAATGATATGATTGTATATGTAGAAAACTTTGTGGGATCAAATGGGAAAAAAAAAAACATGACAAATAATAACCACTTTCATTTTAACATACAGAAATATTAGCATGCAGAAATAGCTTACATGGATACAAACAACCACCAGTTGGAAGGTATTGTGGAAGACCTCGTTTGCATTCGCATTAATAAAAGATAAACTAAGAATACAATTTCTTATTTTAAAACTAAAACAAAAACAACACAGCAATAACAACAACAAAACCACAAAGTAAAATTCTTCCTGGAAGAACATGTAAGAAATAGGAAAGCATACCATTTTTTTGTTTGTTTTTTGGGTGAGAAGACTCAGCATCATAAAGGCATCAATTTTACCTAAATTAAACTATAAATGTAATGTGATACTTATAAAAAATACCTTTATAAACAACACAAATTATATAGAGAAATAATCAAGGATAGCCAAGAAAGATATGAAGAAGGATCATGGGAAGAATTAGCCCTGACAGATAGTAAAACAAACTTTAAAATATTCAGTACTTCAAACAGTGTGTTACTGGTTCGTGAAGAAACAGATCAGTGGACTCGAAAAACGAGTCTGTAGACCCAATGCATGTGGGAAGTTAATATAAGATACAGATGACAGTTACAATCAGAGAAGACAGGATAGTGCGTCCGGTAAATATTATCAGGACAAATAAGTAGTCCTCTTTGAAAATGGTTGGACCCATTCCTCATATCTTATACAGGACAAATTTTAAATGGAATAAAGATCTAAGTAGTACTTATAAATAAAATCATAAAAACAATAGAGGAAGCCATGGAATAATTTAAAAAATAATCGTGGTTTGGTGAAAGCCTTTCTAATTATGACTTCATACCCAGAAGCTATTAAAAAAAAAAGAACCTATATATACATCTACATAAAAAGAAGTTATGGTGCATGGCAAAAAGCCCGTAAGCAAGGTCATTGAAAAATATAAACAAATGGAAAAGTAAGGGAAAAGCCAGTGAATCCTCATTGCTTATCATTTCAACCAGTAGCCACTCATGGCTGATTTGCTTGTTTTGAAGCTTTTTTGTTGTTGTCATAACATATCATCCAAAATTATCTTGTGTGCTTGGCCAGGTGGCTTAGCTGGTTGGAGTGCTGTCCTGTACACCAAATGGTTGTGGATTTGATTCAGTCAGGGCACATACTTAGGTCGTAGGCTCATTTCCCTGTCGGTGTGCATTCAGGAGGCAGTGGATCAATGTTCCTCTCTCACATCTATGTTTCTATCACCCTCTTCCTCTCCCTCTCCCTTTTTCTCTCCACCCTCTGTTTCTCTCCCTTCATCTCTCTCTAAAAATCAATAGAAGCATACCCTCAGGTGAGGATTAAATATATATATAAATGCCTTTCTTTAAAACACATTAAAATCCTATTATCATAACTAAACTCTTAATGATTCCTTAATATTCATGATCATTTTTAAGTCATAGGAAAATTAATCTTCTGGTAAATAATATCCATATAAATATATTTTAAAAGCACATTATATGACTTTAGAAATATTGGGAAACTTAATTATAAAGAGACTGAATATGCTGCAAAAATTCCTATTAAATTAAATTAAATTAAATTAAATTAAATTAAATTAAATTAAGATACTTTTCCCTTGCAGTGTTTGTCCCAAATATTCCGAATCAGCTGGGTATGCCTCTCCATTATCCTTTTGTTAATCCTGGATCGTGCTCTGACTTGATTGAAGCTCATTGCTTTACCCACCCTTAGACCTCGCTTGGGGCTGTCACAGATGACAGCCAGCAGTCTCCCACAGGTTTCTCCAGGTGTGTACATCAGATACAGGCAGGAACCTCAAGCTCTTGAAAGAAGATTCAATGCAGATGAAATGTGCAGGTACCTCCAGAACGTGCAGCCCTTCGCCAAATGAAAATCAGCTATAGTCTATGGGAAGGGAAATACTTTATGGATTTTGTGGTTCAAGGAAAAGAAACAATGAAAATATTTTTTTAACAGGTATACTTGGTGAACCTCTTTTCATGAAGATATGTAAAATGCTTGTGAGACCAAATAATGGTGAGATTGGTTAAGGTCAAATTTCGATGTCATAATCACAAATTTGACTTTCAAAATGAGTGTGACATTTTAGGATAATGTGTGTCAGTTACCTCGTTTTTTTTTTAAATTATGAATAATCTAATGAAAGTTTTTCTGAGACTTTTGCTAAAGACAGATCAAAACAATAGATTTCAAATTTTAAGTAAAATTTAGAATTTCTCTCTCTCTCTCTCTCTCTCTCTCTCTCTCTCTCTCTCTCTCTCTCTCTCTCTCTCTTCTTTTCCTGGGGACTTGTTCAGTGGGGCCTGCATCTCAGGTCTCCTGGTCCCCAGTCGTGTGCCCTTTCCGTGGGACCGCACTTCTCCTCGCTGCTTGTGATCCCAGCGCCTTTTCAAGAACTCGTATCCTCTGAGCTGCACCAGCCCTTGGTTCTGCCAGATGCAGCAGAAGCCAGAATCCCCAGTTCACTTGATTGTCCTTTTATCTTTTCTCACCCGGGCAAACGTGGATGGTCATTTATCCATCACAAAAATGAGTGAATACAGTGCATTTAATCTTCCCTGTTAGATTATAGGCTCCACACTGCTTATGTCTTCATTCCAGTTTCTTCTGTGTGAATGGGAAGTTTTATTTGTGAAGGAAGATTTGCATCCTATTTTCCCCGCCCAGCTTCAGCTGTCTCCTAGGTGGCCAGCTCGTGTCCTTGAATCTTGTTTGTCCCTCCCTTCCTGATCTATAAGGCTAATCTCGAACCATTAAAATGCAGAATGACATAAATAGAATCCTGCTTTCTACATAGGAGAGCCTCGATTAAGAGCCAGAGAAGGCAGGGAAAGCTGCTGGAGGTAGAGTTTTGCCTCAACAAAACAGAAGGTGTTGAAAGGAAATGCAAACAGTGTGCTTTGGTAAGAGAATTGTAGCATCTGGGGGTCAGTAGGGATTTCAGGCAGCATCTGTGTATAACCACCCGATAGAAACAGCACCTGCACTGCTAACCAAGGGTCAGCCCACCCCTGCTTGACCTGCCCTACAGACCAGACATTTATCAGCTGCTGGAGCGACAGAAGCACCTCAGCTTTTGAACCTGGTGACCCCTGCATTCTGACTGCACCACCTGTGCTTTGTTACCTGGGGCAAGACTCTTAACTCTTTTCTTTTCATAATATCATCGGGCTGTTGTGAGAATTAAATGAGATAAGAGTAACTATTTATTTATTTATTTTTTAAATATATACTTTATTGATTTGTTACAGAGAGGAAGGAAGAGAGAGAGAGAGCCAGAAACGTCGATGAGAGAGAAACATCGACCAGATGCCTCCTGCACACCCCCTACCGGGGATATGCCTGCAACCAAGGTACATGCCCTTGACTGGAATCGAACCCGGGACCTTTCAGTCCGCATACCGATGCTCTACCGCTGAGCCAAACCGGTTTCGGCAAGAGTAACTATTATTTGCATTACTCAGAACTCGGAAGCTGGTGCTGAGTATACCTCTTAGGGCTGCCAAGAATGGATTTATAATGTCTGTAGGGGTCTCCCAGGGACATTTCATGTCAGATATCAACTCTTTTTCTAGGGCTGTTTGTTATCCTTTGTGAATTTGAAATCTGTGTAATTTAAGGACAAATGCAAACAAAACAGGAATAAGTAAGCTGGAGGTACCTTAATGGCATTTCCCGTGATCTGTCTATATTTACTGCATTACACTGAGTTTATTTAGTACAGTCTCATTTGTTAATTTGGTGTGTTTATGAACAGGCTCAAATTAAATTTAAATGCTTTATTTTAATCATCAACTGATGTGAAAAATTCTTTACTTTTTGGATGAATCTATGCATCCATTTCAGGAGAGGAGAGTTATCATTGACATCAAATATTTACTTTACGGCATTTAGATCTTCCTCCTAAATCCTGCCTCTGAGATACAAAGCAAATCCTGTCCCAACACAAGCAGGCAATAAAATAACCCCATGGCATATAGTGTCTCTCTCACACTCATCATGTGTATTTACCCTTCTCATTTGGCTTCCCCAACCCCCAGCAGTACAAGGTGAGGACTTGTCTTGTCCAGATACTGCCTACAAATCCCTCTTTACCGTGATGCCCACATTACAGTTGGTCCTTGGACAGCATAGTTTTGAACCGTGCAGGTCTACTAACTGATTCGTGGCCTTTTCCCAATAAATACCTGTACTGTTTTCTATCATGGCTGGGAGTCCACAGATGCGGAGGGCCAACTGTATGCCTTGACCTATTCCATTTTATGGAGGAGACTTGAGCATCCATGGATATTAGTACCACTGGGGGTCATGGATTCTTTACTCCCCCATGGATACTGAGGGACAACTTCAGTTTGGGGGAATCAAAGCTACACTTGGATTTTCAGTTGCATGGGAAGTTGGTGCCCCGAACCCCCATGTTGTTCAAGGGCCAGCTGTATATTAAGTAGGGTTTATGGAGATGATTCAGCCAATCTTTATCTCTGGGCATCTCCATTAAGAATGTTGTGTGGGTTCGTGCTGCCCTCGGGGCCTCTGAGATGGGTAGGGAATGGCCAGGATTCTGGTATATTCTTATATTGTCCTCTTTCTTCTCCTCATGGTCACTTTTCTCTTCTAGGTGCTGTACCTACCCTCTTGGCATTCTTATCACCTACTCTGTTTCTCTTTTTTTCTGCTGCTTCTATGATTTCACTTATTCTTGAGTTTGATTTTCATACTCAGTGATGCTGGATTTTGCTTCATACATATTATTTTTTGAATTTGACTGTTCTTGACCCTCTTTCCTGTCAGCTATTTCTAGAGAATCTGTATCCTGAGTAATTCAGCAATTCTAGACTAGAACATTTCCAGTTTGAAAAATATTCTAACTTGGATTTTTAAACATGTAAAATTGGAGTATAGAACCATTTGATCTTGAACTTTATTAGAACATTTTCCACAAATATATAATTAGCAAGTGTATTACAGTCTCCTTATAAATTAAATGTTCTTTAACAATGAGCTCATGGTGAGGTCTCTCTGGTAGGTTTAGCAGACCCTTTTACTTACCCTCATGTAGCTCAGGCAATGGATGCCCTTTGTTGTGCTCCAAATCTGTGAGGGAGATCCACTTCTGAGGTCAGTTTTTTTTTTTTTTTTTTAAATATATTTTTTAATTGATTTTACACAAAGAGGAATTGAGAGTTAGAAACGCCGATGAGAGAGAAACATCAACCAGCTGCCTCCTGCATACCCCCCACCGGGGACGTGCCCGCAACCAAGGCATGTGCCCTTGACCGGAATCGAACCTGGGACCTTTCAGTCCGCAGACCGACGCTCTGTCCACTGAGCCAAACCAGTTTCAGCCTGAGATCAGTTTTAAAACTGCTATTAAAAGGCCGTCGGCATGGCCCCATTTAAGAAATTAGGCCATGCAAAGCCAACCTGATTACATGATTCAGGTTTAAGGAAATCTGAAGTGCATTTGAAGTTCTTGGTTACCATAAATCTTAGATTTTTCTAGAACTAAAACCACTGAAATTTGGCCTTTTAAAGGTTTATGTAAGAAAAATTCCACTTCCAGCACCAGGATATTTTCTTTCATTCTGAGTCCTCAGTGACCAGACTATACTTTTCTCCATGTCCAGAAATTGATTCTGTAGCCTTGATTCACTTTTTGTTTATCAGTTCATTTCCTGCTGCTGTGATCCTTCCTCCCGGCAAAACACTGTATTTGTTTCTGGTGTAGGCGAAGTGTTAGCCCAGAGGTGAGGCTGATCTCTATGCTCCTGGCTGTGTGGGCTGCAGTGATTCCCGGGGCTTGCTCATCCAGGGCAAGAATGCTTTCGGCCTGGAAGAAGTGTGCTTTGTCTCCTTGCATCTTACCTGCAAGAGGAGGTCACTCCCTAGAGTTACTGGGTCTGGTCGGAGGGCATTGCTCCTTAGAGGCAGCCCCTGGGCAGAAAGCCCGGTAGTGTGCTCTGTGACACTTTTTTTTTTCTTCTTTTCCCTGCAACAGCGCCATCTGGAAAGTGAGAATCTTTTTGGAAAATACATTTTCCCTTACCAGGAAAGATTGACAAAATTAACAAAAACCCAGCAGTCATCTAGAGTGCACAGCTAGAAACTGCCATTTATTTTAGTTTAAATTGTTGCTTCAAGAAAGCCATTCTCCATAATCTTTTATCAGGTTTAGCTGCATGCTGAAGTACTCTTCTATTATTATTAGACAGTGGTTATTATTAATATTGGATGATTACTTCTGGTATGAATATAAAACAGAAGCTTATTAAACCTTTAATCAAGAAGGCATAGCACATTCCTAGTCCCAGACGCAAGAACATAGTTTTTGTGTGGTGTGTGCATAAAATCAAAGGCCCAGTCCTTGCACCAATGCGTGACGCTCCTCAGCAGGGGGAGGTGGCGCAGACATGAGCCTCTTTCTGGTGTGGGCCGTGTATAATTGGCCTCTCTCCCTCTGCTGTGCTAGGCAGGGCCTCTGGACTGCATGCTCAGGAGCTTAAGTCTGAAAATGGACACTAGCATTTGAATGACTACATGTTACGTGTAAGGAAAAGAGATCTTCTCATTATGTATATACATGCATAATCTGTGCATTATACACTCATATGTTTTACCTATGTTCTGTCTCCTCTGTTACTTTGCTCATTTCATAGGAGGGCAATATTTTTTATTCTTTGGACACCTGAGCTGATGTTCACTCACTTAACAAATCTGGATCAAGTTTCTACTGTGTACTAGGCATTGTGGGAGGGTGTTGGAGATATAAAGAGAAATGAAAATAAGAATCTTATTATGAAGTAGCTTACAGTACCACGAGGGAGACAGAAAAAGAAGCCATTAAGAGAGTGAGGGAAGTGCTATTAGAGATACTATATGGACTAGGTGCTTTGGGACCTTCGAGGAGGGTGTGAAGTCCTTGGAACAGGGGTGCTTGAGGTGGGATAGAATTGTCCGGGAAGGACCTGCTATGTTAAGAGTGAGACAGAAGGAGGAAGGGAAAGAGTGGGAGGATGGTTCCATTTATCTATGCATGTTCCATTTATCTATGCATGCATTGGTTGATTCTTGTATGTGCCCTGACCAGGGATCAAACCCACAACATTGGAGTATCAGGACGATACTCTAATCAACATAACTATCTGGCCAGGACTAGTGTCCTTATGTTTAAAGCATGTTTCTTACAAGCAGATATTGTGTTTTAGAACACTTACATTTAATGTGTTCATTGATACCTCAGGGTTTAAATCTGTCTTACTGTTTGCTTTCTATTTATTCCATCTGTTCTTCTCTTTTCCTCTGTATTTAATATCCCTCCCCCCAGATTTTCTTAGAGATCCCTCAGCCTGGCCTGCACCCTCTCCAATCCGGGACCCCTTGGGGGATGTCCAACTGCCAGTTTGGGCATCATCCCCGCAATCGGACATCCCTCTCACAATACAGGACTGCTGCCTAATAATCACCTGCCTACCTGCCTGCCTGATTGCCCCTAACCACTCTGCCTGCCTGCCTGATTGCCTCTAACTCAGGGGTGGGCAAACTTTTTGACTCGAGGGCCACAATGGGTTCTTAAACTGGACCGGAGGGCTGGAACAAAAGCAACCTGACCATGCTGGCACTCTCATCTTGGGCTGCTGGTGAAGGAGCGGAGGGGAGAGCAAGAGAACTCTCTGCTCTTTCGGCTCCTCTGGCCGGATAGAACAGCCTAACAGACTGGATCCGGCCCGCAGACCGTAGTTTGCCCACGGCTGCTAACTGCTCTCCCCTGCCAGCCTGATTGCTCCTAACCACTTCTGCCTCAGGCCCCACCACTATGACTCTGTCCAGAAGATGTCCCGTCAACCTTGTGTAATTAGCATATTATACTTTTATTAGTATAAATTAGTCACCTCAGACAGCCATAACAAAATATCATAAATTTGTGTGGCTTAAACCACAGAAATGTATTTTTCTCACAGTTCTGGAGGCTGGAATTTGGGGTCCGGGTACCAGTATAGCATCATCCCATACACCAGAAAGTGGTGGATCCATTGCCATCAGGGCACATGCCCAGGCTGCAGATTCAGGTATACATATGCATCATATGGTTGGTTGGTTCCAGGCAGGAGGAGAAGTCAGTCCTTCTTACTCCTCCTTGCCCTGGAACTGAAGTCTGATGGAATGCTTTTTGAATGGTCAGAACCTGTTAGCTCAATGTCTTTCAAAGGCATCCATGGTCTTAGTGGGAATGCTGATATTAGGCTGCATCACATCCTCTTTCTACCAGTTACCAGCTGTGTGAGCCATCTCATGGAGACTTCTGCTGGGGGAACGTGATAGGTCATGTGGTCCTTTCTCCAACGGATGGCCCAAACTCTCTCTGACTCACTTTTCCCATACTTTCACCCACTGGGCAGATTTCCTTTTTAAAGAACACATTTCCTATTCTAGATTGTTTCTCATGGTTTGAAGCCTTTTTTTTTTCTTACATGAGCAGTTAAAATCTGTCTTCTCTAACTTCCATCTGGCCCTGCTCATCTTTGAGAGTTGCTTGCTTCCTTCCTTCCCAAGTCATCTCTCCAGGAGAAGCATGTCCTCATCTCTCTGCGCCTCAGTTGTCTTGTCCGTAGGATGTGGCCTTTTAAGAAAAGCTCCGTGTCTGTGCGTGCCTTCTTGATGCAGAAGAGAAAATGCTATCTCTGCCTCCCAGAAAGTCACTGGGGAAGAGATGGCAACTGATGCAGCGGGGAGGTGAAAATGCCGAGTAATGGTAGACATGTGCCAAGTGAGCTGGCCTTTCACAGACTTCTAGAAAAGATCAGATTAATTAAGGTCTCCAAAGTGAAGCTTGTACTCTGGAAAGGACTGCTAATAAGTGTGTTTGGTATGATGATTAGCAGTCGTCAACGATGTATCAACAGCTGACCTGTCCCTATTCGTTTTCCTGAGGCCTGTCATGCCTCTGACCTTTTCAGTTTCAGGTTCTGAGTGTGACACCTTTGGGTTCCACACAATGAGTGAGTTTTGATAGGGATGGTTCCCATGGGAGGATGGAAGCAGACCAATAAGTTACCTTTTCCTCCTGCAGATTATTTGGACTCAGCTCTTGTAAAGGCACCTTGAACTTCATGAACATTTATGCAAACTCAGACCCTGTAAGCTAGGTGTACTGTAAATACCTACTGATGCCTTTTTGTTTAACACTTTAAAACTCTAGATCGCAATGACAAAACTTCGGCATTTACCATACGGGGAGCCAGAAAACAACTTTCAGAAGAAAGAGGTGCAAAACTCAGGTATTGTGATTTTGTAGCACTAGGTCGTGCTGTATCCCTGACACAGGTGTTAGAGCTTCTCATGGTAATTTTTTCAAGTATCTCATTACCTTGCCGAGATTATAATAAATGATATTAAGAGAAAGAACTATATATAGACATGGCATGCTGCTGTAGTCATCATTTGGGAGAGCCTACAATATGGCAGCATTTCTAAGACTAGGGGAGTGTGTTACAAATGCAGATTTTCAGGTCCTATCCCCAAGGATTGTGATTTAGCCATTCTTTGGGTTCTGGGGGCAGGAGAGCTGCTGTGTGCTTGAAATTCATTTCTGGATAATCCTAACACAGGTGGGTCCATCCTACTTTGAGAAACATTGGTGGGGAGATTAACCAAAGTATTTATATGCATAATCCCCAGACACAGACAGTAGTGTGGTGACGACCTGGGGTGGAGGCAGAGGACAGGCCAGAAGGGGTCAATAGGGGAAAAGGGGGTACATCTGTATAATTTTCAATGATAAAGATACATTTTTAAAAATAAAGAAACATTTTTGGGGGAGTGATACTATGATATGAGGGTAGAAAATCTTGCCCTGCCTCTGACCCTGTATTTGTTCTTGCCTCCACCAACTTCTGACTCCATTTATTTACTAGTAAAAAAAAAAATCAGGAATTTATATTGTGAGGAATCAAAAAAGTGAGTTAGACAAGACTCTTCAAGCTAGCCTTAAAATACTCATATGTCCTGGTTCAGTCAGGGTAGCTGTGTCTGGGTTATACAATCTACCTGTTCTTCAGGGATGTTGGGAAAATGAATGGAAAATCAAGTGCCTGCCCAGTCTCAGAACTAAGTGTGACTTCCCTCTGTCTTAGCATTAAATGTGCTGAACATTGTTTACTTTCCAAAGTGGCCAGGCTAATTAAGATTCTAAACTAGAACTTCAAGCATAGCACACGTGAGTTAACTAGTTCTAGACTGTAAGGACTGTTTCCAGGCCTATTTCCAATCACTGTTTTCATGACCTACCAAACTTAGGGCAGATTATTAATATGAAAAAAGAACAAAATCTTACCTTAAATATTAAGTTAAGCTTTTTTAAAAAATACATATATTTTATTGATTTTTTACAGAGAGGAAGGAGAGAGGGATACAGAGTTAGAAACATCGATGAGAGAGAGACATCGACCAGCAGACTCTTGCATACCCCCCACCGAGGATGTGCCTGCAACCAATGTGCATGCCCTTGACCGGAATCGAACCTGGGACCCTTGTGTCCAAAGGCTGACTCTCTGTCCACTGAGCCAAGTTTTGGTATTTTGAGGACTTAATCCCCGCTAGTCCTTTTCTACATGTATACTTTTAAGAGATAGGATCATGCTGTTTTAAGTCTGGCTATATTCTCATGAATATCTTTTCCATCACTTTTTAATAGTTGCTGTGCCTCCCACTAAATGAAAGTATCATATTTTACTTAACTAGTCTGTTGATTGTTTCTTAGTTTCTTAGGAAAATTTATCTTTAATTTCTGAGTATCATCCTAGGTGAAGTACAGAAAAAATTGTATTTTCATGTGTGATCACACATGTGTTTTCTTATGCACTTGTTTCTCGGTGTGTTAATTGTGGCTTTGACTACTACCATATTTGCCGGCGTATAAGACAATTTTTTTTGCCCTGAAAATACCGTATTTGCCGGCGTATAAGACGACTGGGCGTATAAGACGACCCCCTAACATTTCCACTAAAAATACAGAGTTTGTTATATACTCGCCGTATAAGACTACCTCCCACTTGGAGGCATATTTTTCAGGGCCAAAAAATCGTCTTATACTCCGGCAAATACGGTAATTGGAAAATTGGGGTGGGGAAATAGGGGCAGCTGTACTGAGAACCCCATAGTGGTGACAGTGGCAATGCTCCTGCCTCCTGCCTGTGATCCCAGATAATTTCTTGCCAGGGAAATAATGAACTGAATTAGAGCCAGACACTCTTCACTAGGCCTGTCTGCATTGCTAATGAAATAATATGATTACAATACTAACATAAAATATGTTAAAATCAAATAATATCATTACCATTATAGCCAGCATTTAAAGCACGCACGGAGTGCCAGGCACTATTCGAAGCAGTGTCACACACAGTAGCTTCATCTTATTAGTTAATCTTTACAACCACTTTATGGAAAGTATGTACCCTGGAGCACAGCAACATAAAGGATATTCCAAATTTCTAAACCGCTATTTGAATTTATCCCAGGAATAGACAAAGCAAATTTTTATCTACATTAAAAATATGCAATGTGGCCCTAACCGGTTTGGCTCAGTAGAAACAGAGTCTACCTACAGACTCAAGGGTCCCAGGTTCAATTCCGGTCAAGGGCATATACCTTGTTTGCAGGCACATCCCCAGTTAGGGGTGTGCAGGAGGTAGCTGATTGATATTTATATCTCATCAATGTTTCTAACTCTCTCTTTTTCTCCCTTCCTCTCTGTAAAAAAACAAAAAAACAACTATATACCATATATATATATAATTTTTTTCAAAGTTTCAATGTGAAGATTGAAGGTCTCTTGAATAGGGGTGGTGAACAGCACTCCAGAAGTCAGGCCTTTCAGCATTGGTGATCTCTGGGGCACTAATTGTTGCTGCACGGAACCGGTCCAGGGAGAAAAGCAGTAGAGGCAGCAAGCAGAAAAAGTACTGGAAAACAAATACTTCATTAATGGTCATTTTTAGATGCTCTGCTTAAGATGAATCAGACGTTCCGACCCTTTCCAAAGGGAGTACAACAAAGTTCTTACGAACTAATGGTCTGTGTGGGGTCCTTAGTAACCTCCTCCCCCTGGTCAGATAGAAGGAGAAGGTAGCCCTAAGGTGCATGTAGAATGTGCCTCATGGAGGCCAAGGACTCACGCTTCCTCGGCTTCCATGTGCCCTTGGAGGTGCAGTCTGTGTGCTGCTTTCAGATGAGGAAGCTGAGGGCACTGAGGAAGCACAACACCTGCCCAACATGACATTGCTGGAAAGTGTGAGACTTGAACCCAGGAAGGTGGCTTTTCAGGCTTCATTTCTTTAAGGTAACCTCTGGCCTGACCTAACCTGGGCCTGCCGAGAGAAGGCCAATGTGATCATGAAAATCTTTTATGTACAGAGCTTTCTTAATCTCCACTTTTGGACAAATGAGTTTCCCCTCTATATAAGAACAACTTATAGGCCGATAGGCCTGTGACTATTATCCTCTATGCTGAACATGAGCTGTTAACATAGTTAAAATCTATTATTTCTCTGTGCCATCATCAACATTCATTTCCTTTTGAAAATATTCTTTTTGTTTTGTTTTATATTTATAATTTAATTATTTTGCTTTTGAGTGGGCAGTTGGTTTGCAAAAATTCCTTCTATTATCGAATGGCTCATCAGGATTATAGACCTCTGGGTCACTTCCCTTCACTGTCTGATAGTGTTACAGAAAAACGGAGAAAGACGAAGCAATGCTTAGAGAAATGGAATCACACTTTATTATTATTATGGGTGGGCCCAGAGAAGAATGCCTTTCAAATTCTGGGCAAAGAAACATGGAGGAAGCTTTCCTACTTATACTTTTTCTAGCTCTTTGTCTCCCAAATAAGGTTTTGCCCAGCTCCCTTTGCAAGTTCTTAAAGGGCCCTATGTGCTGGGACTTTTGAGAGCTCAACCAAAGGCCTGGCCTAGCACCAGCACTGATAACTTTGTCCAGGGAAGGTTTATGGCCTCTCTGGAATGGAGTAGCCTTATTTCCTTATTATTTAAGCAAGCAAGCATTTACAGAAGCCAAAATAGCAGGGTTAAAATTTCAAACAGCAGTTTTTACATAAGATGGATGCTTCAGTAGTGCTGCTGCCATCACCACTTACTTTCTTTGTCAATTAGCCATTTTCTTTTTTAGTAATTTGTGTCCATACCTGACTACAGGCTTCCAGTGGGAAGTGGCAGATGTAGGTGAGAGATGTGCATCTAGGGCACTAAATATAATCAGCAGGTTATAATATAATAACTCATATATAATATAATATAACTCAAATATAATCTGAGTTAGTTCATCAACTGAGTTTCCCTGGTGCCCCATCCCCCTTTCTCTCTCAGATGTCTTTTATCTAAATCACTGGTCCCTGGTTAGTGAGTTTGCTTCTTTTGGACAAGATCAACAGTACTCGATAGTGAAAGCACATTTAAAATACACAGGAAAAAATTCCAGCCTTTTCAGAGAGCCAGAGAAAGCTTATTGTATAAATAAACGGTCTCTGTGGGTGTCATTTGGATTATTTCTATGCCAAAGTTTTCATAATGTACCTTCAGATTCTCACCTCATATACTTACCTCTTTTGTAGCACTAATAATCAGGGTTCAGTAAGCCTTGTATTATTTCTCCCAGATGTGCTCACTATTTTTATAGGCTTTGAAATCTTACACCTTCAATTAAAAATATGAATGACTAAATTCTCTGGTTGCCTTATGAAATTAATCTCTGTTTAATGAAAAGGCAGGTTTTAGGTGAAATTTTTTAACAACTGAAATTTCTATTTTTCTTCATATTTTTTTCTCGGCATTACTTTGATGAGGCAGTTCTTCTCCACTCTTCCGCTGTTTGCCTGAGGATTCTTATTGCCTTTAAAGACTTTTCTCAAACATTCTGGATTTTCTCCTCCCCAATCAAAACATATTTGTCTTTTCCTCATTTTTCTTTCAACAGTCTGGCCTCTGTTGTTTTTGGTGAAAAGTCAGCTGTACCACAATGGGACAAGGTGATTTTCTCTTACTGATATCAATAATTTCTCTTTGGCTTCCAACCTTTTGATGATTCTGCATGTGAATTTATCCTACTTGGAGATAGTTGAGCTTCTTAAAAGTATAGATTAGTGAGTGCTTTTCATCAAACTTGGGAAGTTTTCAGTCATTATTTCTTTGAATATGTTTCTCTTCCTTTCTCTCTCCTCTCCTTCTGGTGCTTTCATGATGTGTATGTGGGACACTTAATGCTCTCCTTCCTTTCTGAGGTTCTGTTATTGTTTTATTTCTGTTCTTTGCATTGCATAGTCTCATCCATTATCAAGGTTGCCGATTCCTCCTTCTACCAGTTCAAATCTACCGCTGAGCCACTCCAGTGAGGTCTTCACTGTAGCTACTGTTGTTTCTAACCACAGAATTTCCATGTGGTTGTGTTGTTATATGTCATAATTTGTCTTTTTATTGATAATTCTCTATTTGATAGGACTCTGTCATCACACCTTCCTTTACTTCTGTAAGCATAGCTTCCTTCAGTTCTTTGAACATGTTTATAATGGCTGCTTTCAAGTCTTTGCCGTTTAAATCTAACTTCTGGGCACCTGTGAGTTTTTGTTGCTTGTCTTTTGGGAATGGAGGGTGCGAGAGAGGTCGTACTTTTTTGGTTTCTGGCTTTTCTTTTGTTTTCTGCCTGCCTCATCATTTTTTTTTTTAATGCACATTTTGAGTAAAATATTGCAGCATTTCTGAATGTTGACCCTTCGGTCCTCTCTTTGGAGGAAGTTCCTTGAAGTTGTTGTTTGGTCACTTGTTTACCTCTTTGGTGACTTGGCCGGACTAGTCCTGTGAAGTCTGTTTTATCTACATTACCTACTGTATGACCTCCTTGCTCAGATTTTTTCCCCTCTTGCTTTTAGGTTGTAGACTGGCTTCCTAGGATTTTTCCCTGGGTCTGCATACACCATTCACTGATCGAAGTTTGTGCTTCAGCCACCTTTACCAGGTGTGTGTGTGTGTGTGTGTGTGTGTGTGTGTGTGCATACGCTCTCAAGCTCAAGGCCTTTACGCTCCTCCCCCCACCAGCCTTCACCCCCCCTCCCCCCATGTAGCTGGGTGCTCCTTTCTCCTGTGTCTCCAGAGAGGGTGCGGCCCTGGCTGTGCACACAGCCTTCTGGGCCACGAGGCACGAATCTGATTTTATTTTTAAGCCTGACTTCCTGACTTCCTCCTCGGTTAAAGTGGCTTATTGTTTAGCAAGTATTTGATCAAAGGTGTGCTTAAGCTCTTGGAGTCAGTAAGGCTTCCGTGTGTTGCTTATGGATCGGTGTATGACTTGGGGAATGTTTTCATGTCTGCCCCGTGTCTGGTTATTCCTGCGTGGGTGCAGCTGAGGGTTTGTTCTCAACCTCTGGACCCTTGGGGCTGAGTGTGGTCCCAGGAGCACTCTTCTTGGATGTCTCTCTGTGAAATGTATGGCTGGACCATCATTTCTCCTTTTGCTACTACCGTGTTTCCCCGAAAATAAGACCTACTTACAGGTTTCCTTCTGAGTGAAATATAAGGCATCCCCCCGAAAATAAGGCCCCCAGGCTCTGTCTCAGAATGAAAATTAATTTACCGTAAACTGGTCGCTAAGGCCGCCCCGACTGGCATCTAGCAACCAGTGACATTACTCGGAGTCCTGACGTCACTGCTGTGTGAATGGAGAGAAATCAACGTGGAAACTTTGTGAAACCTAAACTGCAAGAAGTTGTGACTTGGATGAAGAATTCATGGGAGAAAATCACTGACAGTTGCATTGCAAATGCACTGTGGCGAGCAGGCTACCTTGACAAGAAGTACTCATTTAAAGACGGTGCTATTGCTAAACATGAGAGATTTGGTCCACTGATTCTGAAAGAAATGGAGTCACAAGAAATTCACCAGGAAATTCAGGAATTGGATTATTATGATGATGTTCCAGAAGATGATGACATGATTGTCATTGAATAAATGAGTAAATTCTTGATACTGTAGGATTGACAGTTTGTCTGGTTTGTGTTGACAACTACCGTACTACTGTACCGTATACAGGTAATACATTTCCTTTATTTTCATTTAACAATAAATGTGTGTCGTATTCTTCTTCATGGAAAAATAAGACATCCCCTCAAAATAAAACCTAGTGCATCTTTGGGAGCAAAAATTAATATAAGACACTGTCTTATTTTCGGGGAAACAGGGTAATACCATGAAGCTACTAGCCCCCGGGTAGTTAATTGCTTGCTGCCACCAAAATCTCCATTGTTTTTGGACAATGTCCTTAGGCATGAACCTCTCCCTACTCTATGCCAAACAACGTCAGCCTCCTCAGGTGGCATGGTGGAGCTCTGGCATTAGGACCTGCCTCTTCTTTTGGGCAAATCCTCTCTGCTGTTGCACTGGTCTGTTTTGGGGAACTCCAAACTAAGACAGACACATGGATGTAAAAGAACAAAACTGCCATTGGCAGGAAGAGTGGTACCTCATGGGAGTGGGGGAGGGCAGGGAGCATAGAAGGAACATGAGTTATATTTTTGCACTTTATTTATTTAAAAGTTTCCATACCAAGTAGTGCAAAACATTAGCTTTTACAAAGCTGAGTGATGCTTAGATGGGTGCCCGCCTTCCTGAGTGTGATTTCTATGGGACGCTAGTCTTGCTCTTTGGCTTTTCATTTTTCTTCAGGAATCTGTTTCTCGTGGTGCTTAAGTCCACTTTCTTCCTTGGCATGTTCAGCATCTCAGTGTGAGTAATTAATTCATCATATGTGTAAAGAAAGGTGCCTGTATCCAGCCAGTCCAGGAGAAGATGCACCACAGCCATTAAATTTCAAGAGACTTTCCTTCCTTTTTTTTTAAAAAAAAAAACTTAACAGTAACTTTCTCTTCCAATAGTAGTGTGGTATGAATCATCTCCTTTACTAAAGATATTCTCCTGAGCTTTAAATGACAGGTATCTTAGTGGGAAGGGAGGAATAGGGGTAAGGGGGAGATTAACCAAATAATTTATATGCATAACCCATGGACACAGACAAAAGTGTGGTGAGGGCCTTGGGAGGGTGGGGGTTGGGGGAGGAGGCTGGCTAGAAGGTGTCCATGGGGAAAACAGGTCACATCTACATCCTTCAGCAATAAAGAGAAATTTAAAAAAATAATAAATGACAGGTTCAGGGTACTCTTCTAGGAAATGTTATGTAAGGGTAGATGGTAGTTCACTCGAAAGAAACACCGTTTGCAGGAAACCATAAAATAATTTCATTGGGAAAATTTCTTTTTAGGTTCCAGAAAATGAGGTCCCACTGTGAGTTTTCGTGTGCTGTGTAGGGAAGAGGGTCAAATCCAGAGTAAAAGGACAGCAGCAGTAAAGAAAATACATTGTGTTCTCCAAGCCCACTGAGAGAGCAGGAGGCTTTCATTAGCAAATTTGGGCCTTGATGTACACGGGGCTTCTTCCAGAGGAGCCGAATGCTCTGTGGCGCGTGCCAGATTTGTGCCAATCCTGGTTCCTTGGGCCTGCAAATGAAAGAGAAATGCGTAGCCCTTCCCGCAGGCCTGAAGCCTCTCCCTGAGACAGCATCCCTTTGTGGCGCCCAGCTCTCCTTTGGCCGAGGGGCTTTGCACTAAGTATATCTAGCATGATGCTTTAAAATTGTAAGTCCTCGCCCATGTCACCTTCAAGGCTGTTAGTGTGAAGGCCTTCGCTGAGGCCAAAAGGGCCTGCAGGGTCTGGCTCCTGCTGGCGTCTTCAGCTTCATCTTGCGTGCTTCCTCCTTCCTTTCCTAATCTTGATTTACACTGGCCTCTTAGGGGAGCCATGCTTACCCCATATATCCAAGGGCTTTGCCTGTCCTTCTTGGGATGTCTGCAGTGCCTACCACATAGAAGGCATTCAATAAATATTTTGCAATCGAATGAGTGACAGAGATCAGAAGGTGGCTAGGCTCTCACATGCCCTTGACCTGGGGTGGTGAGGGTGAAGGAAAGCAAGCACATGCGAAATGTTCCCCTTTTGACTGGCTTGTCTCATCACTGGTGTTTTAAATGGATGTCAAATATGCCATCTCTTTTTTTCACCCTATTCTTTCTAGCTTCTTTAAAATCATATTCTCATCAACAGTCATGACCTTAATTTTGAAAACCTGTTTAAGACACTGTTGCAGCCCTGGCTGGTAGCTCAGTACTTTGGAGTATTATCCCATATACAACCAAAAGGTTATGGGTTCGATTTCTGGCCAGGGCACATAGCTAAGATGTGGGTTTGATCCCCAATCAGGACGCATAAGGAAGGCAGCTGATTGACGTTTCTCTCCCGCACCAATGTTTCTCTCTCTCTCTCTCTCTCTCTCTCTCTCTCTCTCTCTCTCTCTCTCTCGTCTGTCTTCCTCTCTCTCTAAAATCAATAAAAACATATCCTCTGGTGAGGATTCAAACAAAACAAAACAAAGGTACCATTGCACAAAGTGCCCAGAGATGCAGCTAATTTCCCTGTTTTCTATATCCGCCTTTCTCTTCAAGCTTTGCCACTAGCAGAGGAGTATTTTGTGAGAAAGAAGGAAGAGCAAATGCTGCAATGGTTCAGGGTAATGGAATCAAGTAGAACTGAATAGAAAAGAGAAGTTAAAGATAAAAGATGAACAAACCAAATTGGTGCAGAGGTTGGTGTGCAGCTCCTCGGCCTTCTCATCCGCTTACCCACTGAGTGAGGCCCGGGGAGATAGAGAAGAACAAGACCAAAATCACTGCCTTGCAGGGAATTTAGGAAGTCGGAGAGACATTCAAATGGATGATGGTAGTACAAAATACAGTCCAACAAGTGCTGAATAGAGTTAGGCCCAGGAGCTGTGGGAGCACAGAGAGGTTTGGCTATCTACACAGAGGATGGTACCATTGGCTGAGAGAAAATAGGATTCAGTAGACATGCTGAATAGTAGACATAGGAAGGAAGGAAGGAAGTAATGGTTTTATTATTGAAGAAGTAAAGCCTAATGGACTTTAATCAGTGCTTATTGTTTACTAAAAACATGTTTAGCAACAATTCTTAGCAATGTTATAGAAAGTAAGTTAAAAATTCTAAAGAATTTGTGTGCATTGAAGTATCTCACAGTACTGCTGATTGATATCTATTGGTCACAGCCAGCCCAAGAAGACCCTTTTCTGGGAAAGGGAGATAAACTGAGTAAGGATTAGGGGTTCCATGTTTCTGTCCTGTCTCTGGTACCCCCGGGCTGTCTGACCATACCTGTGTTCATCTTGCCCCACTTCCTCAGTGGTTCCCATCACTGCTCCTCTCCCCGCTCTCCAGCACACACAGGTACCCATTGGATAGTGTGTTCTCATCAAAAAGCATTTATACTTGTAGTGATTCTCTTCTGATGGTGACCAGATTTCCTTTCTTACAATCTCCACCCAAAATCTGAGTTGGATCCCTCATTTTTCAGAAAAAAAGAAAGAAAAAGAAATATACTCTGCATGGCCTCATAAATGCTTCCTTAAAATTATATTATTTCCTTAAAATTTATATATAATTGATTTTTTTTTACAGAGAGGAAGGGAGAAGAATAGAGAGTTAGAAACATCTATAAGAGAAACATCGATCAGCTGCCTCCTGCACATCCCCTACTAGGGATGTACCCACAATCAAGGTACATGCCCTTGACTTGAATTGAACCTGGGGCCCTTCAGTCCACAAGCCGACGCTCTATCCACTGAGTCAAACTGGTTAGGGCTCTTTTTTTTTTTTTTCCTTTCTTTCTTTTTTTTCTTAATCCTCACCTGAAAATATTTTCTCCAATGTTTTTTGTTGTTGTTGTTGTTGTTTTTTTTTTTTTTAAGAGAGATAGTGGAAGGGATGGAGAAAGAGGAGAAATAAAGATAAAGAGAGCAAGAGAGAGAAACACATCAATTAGTTGACACATATGCACCCAACTGGGCCCAGGGAATGAACCTGCAACTGTGGCCAGAAATCAAATCCGAGACCCTTCCCTACATAGGCAGACACTGTAGCACTGAGCCACATGCGCCAGGTCTGTTTTCCTTTTCTTCACACATTTTCTTGCTTACCATCTGCTAACTCAGTGAACTAATACACCACAGAATTCTAATAACATGAGTTGATTTGATAAGAAAACTTAAGAGGTCACTTAATGTCTTAATTAATGCAGAGCATTGCTTTTTAAAATGTAAATTTTGAATTCATCTTTAAGGAGTAACAGTGCCCACAGGTGCATTATTTAGCTCTTAAAGACCCTCATCTGGAATGATATCTCATATGTTAGTGGACCTCAAATCTTTAATCAGCCTGGATTTTAGAACGGGTGTGTGTTTCTTATTTCTACTACAAGTTGGTCCTGGTTAGAAGCGATTTGGAATCCTCCACCTTATAGTCACCACGTCCATGAATTTCCACTTTGTTACTGTCCCATAACAGGGTCACCCGATAGTGCTTGTGGAGTAATGACTAGCATTGTGTTGGTGAAGTACTTTGCAGTTAACAAAGCACCTACTCAGCTATCTAACATAATCTTCACAACTTCCCTGTGAGGTAGCTTTTAATTATCAACCTCTTAATCAGAAAACTTAAGAGGTAAAATGATGTGCCCCAGGTTACCCAACCTGGAAAACAGCACAAAAGGCCCATAAACTTATGAATGGATAAACAAGATATACTCTGTCCACACAATGAAATGTCACTCAACTGAAAAGAGGAACGAAGTACCAATAAGAGATACAACATAGGTGAACCTTGAACATATTATGCTACGTGAAAGGATCCAGAAACAAAAGAGCACATATATAAGATTTCATTTATAGGAAAGGTCCAAAATAGATAAATCCAGAGAGTCGGAAAGGAGATTAGTGGTTGTCAGGGGGGTGGAGCATTGAATGGAGTTCTGGGAGAGGACTGGTAATGTGCATTGTGCCTTTGTGGTATGAGGAAACTTTTAAAAATACATTACGGGCAGAAACTGGTTTGGATAGAGCAAAGTGGATAGAGCACTGGCCTGTGGATTGAAGGGTCCTGGGTTAGATTCCGGTCAAAGGCATGTACCTTGGTTGCGGGTACTTCCCCAGTGGGGGCAGTGTGCAAGAGGCAGCTGATCGATGATTCTCTCTCATCGATGTTTCTAACTCTCTATCCCTCTCTCTTCCTCTCTGTAAAAAATCAATAAAAATATATTTTAAAAATACATTATGGTTATGATCACACAATTCTGTAATTGCACTAAAAATTATTGAATTATATACTTTAAATGAGTGAACTCCGGCATGATAATTATATCTCAATGAAGTTGTTAAAATTAATTCATTCTTCTCTTCTCTATACCCCAGAGCTTGAGGGCAAGTGATTTCAAAACAGTTGTCACTAGGCCCCCTACTTGGTACACATTTGGCTCCACTTTTCCCCCTGTCATAAGGTATCTCCTCTTCTTCTTCTTTTTAAAATATTTCTCTATTGATTCCAGAAAGGAAGAGAGGGGGAAAGAGAGATAGAAACATCAATGATGAGAGAGAATCATTGATAAGCTGCCTCCTGCACATCCCCTATTGGGGATCAAGCCCACAACCTAGGCATGTGCCCTTGACCAGATTAGAACCCAGGACCCTTTAGTCCACAGGCTGACACTCTATCCACTGAGCCAATAAAAATATATTTTTTTAAAAAGAAGAGCCCCCTCTTCTTTTTAAAAAAATATATTTTTATTGATTTCAGAGAGGAAGGCAGAGGGAGATAGAAACATCAATGATGAGAAAGAATCATCGATCAGCTGCTTCCTGCACGCTGGGGAGCCTGCAACCTGGGCATGTGCCCTGACCAGGAATTGACTTGTGACCTCCTGATTCATAGCTGACCAATGCTGGCAGCCCCCCCCCCCCTTTCTTCTTAAAAGTCTCTCCTCTAAACACTGCTCTATCCCTCCCTCTCTTGTCCAACTTGAGCAAACAAGAGGACGGCCTCTTAGAGTCCCAGGATTCAGCACCTCCTACTCATGAGCAGCGCATTAGCAAGCCTGTGCAGAACTAAACGGAGAATGTTCTTTCCTGTGTCCTCTCTGTATTTTCTATTTTGGCATAGTTTCATTCTAGTTTTGCAAGCAGTCAGGCCAGTCAAGAGCAAGTCTGCCATATGTTAGAAAAGCGCTAGACAGAAACTTGAAGGCAAAGGAAGCCATTAAGCGCCAGTTTGGAATGATGCTAGAATCATACACAGAGCCTGTCCCCAGTTTAATGCACAACTTTGAGCAATGCTAAGCCTGCAGAAAAGCCAGAACTGTACCTGTTGATTGTCAAATGCTCCGTATATCTGCATAGGAGTGGGAGATGGACCTCTTGTTACAGAGCTGATTGAGGCAGCAGGAAATGGGATGGTAAAGGCAGTGGCTTCTTTGCACACCCTGAAAGCATCCTGGGAAGGAAGGAAGCAAGTTAGCTCTTTCTTGGTGTGGGCTGAAATGACATTCCTAGAATATACACTCCAGTGACATTCCTAGAATATACACTCCAGGGACTGCAGCAGCCTTTCCTGTTACAAATATCCTGTAGGCAGAGAGGTCCTAAAGGCTGAGGACCAGACTGTGAGTGGAAAAGCGAAGGCACACTTGACATCTCAGACAGGGATCCATCTTTCTGAGCTTATTCTTTGTTCTTAATTCCTTTGTCAATGGGTCAATATTGTGTGTGTGTGTGTGTGTGTGTGTGTGTGTGTGTGTGTGTGTGGTAGATGATCTGGGGCTTCTTCATTGAATGCCACCACACACACACACACACACACACACACACACACACACACCGAAAAGCTCAGCTGAAAGCTGAAGTACCTACCTTGAAGGGAAAGAGGGGGGCTGTCCAAGTATTAGTGATGAAAATGGAGAGTATTCTGCTCTGCCTGCCTGCAGCTGGCACCCAACAGCTCTCATTTACTCTACTTCTTATGGGTATTTCATTCAGCCACAAATGGTATTTCTATAGCAGAAAGTGAACTGGAAGAAATTCTATGTACAAAAAAAGTATGAGGATGTCCTTTCTATTGTCAGATTCTTAGTATTCTTTAGATCACTTGTACTTTGCCTTTGAGACCAACATCACAAATATACACAGCAGTTTGCTTGGTCCCAGAGCAATCAGACACTTGGAAGGATAGTTCTAATTACCACCCACTGCCACCTCCTTATTCCTCCTGGGCTTGCTTGCACTCATTTCAGAAACTACTTCCTTGGATTTTTCGATACATCTCTCTCTTTTTAATTTTAATGCTAGAGGCCCGATACACGAAATTCGTGCTAGGGGCTTGGCCATCACAACGCAACTTCGACTGGAAGATCGTTCTACTATCCAGTCTGAGTAGCATATAACACTTTTATGATTATACATATTTCTTTATTATTATTATTATTTTTTTTTGTGGGGTGAGGGGTGGGAAGAGGATGGGAGAGGGGTAGAGAGATAGAAACATCCACAAGAGAGAAACATCATCCATTGGCTGCCTCCTGCACGCCCCCACTGGAGATTGAGCTGGCCACCCAGGCATGTACCCTGAATGGGAATAGAACCAGTGTCCTCTTGGTTCCTGAGTTGACATTCAGCTACTGAGCCACACTGACCGGGTGATCCTTCTCTTTACCAATTCTCCCTCTACTTTCTGTGTGTGTGTGTGTGTGTTTTTTTTTCTCCTTAGTCTTGTTTATTTTCTTTTTTCCTTAGTCTTTTACCTCTGCCTAGATTTTATTTTTTAGTGATGTGTAAGGTTCCCTCTTTGACCCAAAATTGCTCTCTGGATACATGTTCTCCCTGTGTAATCTCATCTGCTTTCCAGTTTTACAAATCAGATACGTAGTGCTGACTCCATAAATCTATCTCTTGCTGTGACACCTCTCTCTCTCTCTCTCTCTCTCTCTCTCTCTCTAGAGAGAGAGCAGCTAAAAAAAAAAGTGGTGTACAGACAAGGTTTTCTAACTAGAAAATAAAACCCTTGGCCAGACAAGGAACAGCAGTTTGATATTTTATATATATATATTAAATATACATTTAGCATAAGATGCAGCGATTCTACTTCTAGATTTCTACCCAAATGAAATGAAAACATATTGGAGGGTGCCTTCCTACTTGACTGAGCTTTGCTTTGGTGGGAGGGGAGGGAGGGGAGTTGAGGAGCAGGGTATTAGGGAGGTTGGGCTAGGAGTCGGGGGAAGGGGAGGGTGGTGAGGAAAGAGGAGAGGGTGGTAGGGATGGTCCTCTGCCTCTTACTGATGAGCCAGCCACCAATTGAAATGAATGCCTGGGACACCGCTGACTTACGGAAACTGCTCAGCTGAGAGATCAGGCACATCTGCCAGCAAAGCAGGAGACGCTAGCGGGCAGGCTGGGAGATCCTCCTCCCTGACAAGTGTCTACACCAGAGAGGCCAGGCACAAAGAAGGTGAGGACACTGAGCTGGTAGAGATGCTGTTATCCCTCCCTCCCTTGCTGCCTTCCTTATGGACCCATTTACTGCCCAGCACCAGACCTGCTTGCTAGTGCCCTCCCTCCGGACACTCCCATGGGGGGCATGCGACCCATCATGAGGGGGATATAACGCCAGAGGCTTGAGGGTCGCATCTTCTAATTCTAGAACTTCCCATCTTATCCGCCCCATGGCAACACCACCTGCTAGGTCACTCCCCAGCACCCATCTCCCCAAACTCTGTACTCTGTGAACTCTCAGTGTGTGAATCTAACACGTCTGGGCCACCCAGCAGCCTTCGCCTTCCTCTCCATCCACCACAGGGTAGGCAGGCAGCCCAGTCCCCAGCAGGACAGGGGCAAGGCGGGACATTGCCTTTCCCAGCCCCGCAGGCACTAGACCCTGGGTCTGCAGAAGTCATCAGGGCTGTGGTACCCCGAAAGGCTCAGCAACCCACCATGAAGAGAATGAAAGCACTAGTGGGAAGGAGGAGGCAAGCTCCATCTCTTACCCTTGATAACAAAAACAGCCAGCTTCCAGGGAGAGGCCTCCTGCTGGTGTGGATGCCATGCATTTCTGTCACCTTCCTGTGCCCCATAGTGCCCTGCTACCTGATGGCCTCATAGAACTCAAGAGAGGCCCGCAGAGGCGGGAGGGGCACCTCTTCCTGTTCAGTGACCGGTTGGTTGTGGCCAAAATCAAATAGAACAACAACTTCAAGAGGAAAACTAAAATAAAATTGAGTGACATGAGGGCAGCAAGCTGTGTGGATGAAGTGGGAGAAGGCAGTACCGATGCCATGAGATCGTTTGTCCTGGGCTGACCCACGGTGAACGTTGTGACCGCTTTCCGTTCCCCAGAGCAGAAGGGCAAATGCCTCAGTCTAGAGAAGGAGAAGGACTGTCTGAAGAGCATTCCCCTCCAAATCGTCACCAAGGACATGGGGGCCTGCGCCTGTTCTAACACTATAACATAAGGAATTCAGACACAGTGAATGAGGTTATCAGCATGTCACTGCCCATGCTAAGGATCACTGGCTCTGAGAGAGATGGCCAGTGATGGGTGGATTCTGGCAAAGAAGAGGCACCGTGTCCACTTATTGGGCATGGATGTCCCTATGGAATTAAAACTTGTTAGGGTGATGGAAGTGTTTAAAACTTAGTCTAGTAATAATTACACAATTATGTGAATAAATTAAAACTAAAATAAAACAAAACCCTTAAAAAAAAAAAACTGAGGTCTTTAGCACGGCATGGAAGGCTCATTGCCATTTGATCACTCATTTCTCCTGCATCCTCCGTTCTCATCATCCCCTAACTTACGTTCTGATCTATAACAGCATTGACATAGGATTACTTTCCAGCATATACTGGTTTTTTTGCCTTTGTTTTATGTCATGTAGTAGCTTCTACCTGAGAAAAAAAATATCCCCATGTCTGTCCTTCTGGCTTACTTATATGTACTGAAATGAGAATCAGCCAGGCCCCAAGAAGCTTTCCCCAAATGTGTCTTCTTATCCAAACTAGGTGAAATTGTCCGTCCTAGGATCGGATGGGTTGTTTACATATTTTTTAGGTACTTACCCCATTAAGTCCTTAATGTAGTCAATAGTTAGGTTTATTTTTACTTTAAGCAAAATGATGTTTAACAAATCAATTTTGCCATAGGCTATTTGATATAAACAAGAGTTAAGTTCCTATAGCATCTCATCAACATAACAGTGAAATTACATTGAACAAAATAATGTTATTTGAGAACTTGCTGTATATTGAAATGATTTATTTATCCATATATCCCACCAGTCTCTTAAGTTCCCAGAGAGTATGTGCCGTGTCTTATTTGCATATCAAAGTCCTGGTACCTAGTAGGCATTCAGGTTGAGTTCTATTGTATTTATTCTACTTGGTGAATTTAATCTAAAGATGATTTGTCTTTTTTTTTTTTTTTTTAGAATGACATTTGCATGAATATAATCCTAATGTGGGAGGAGGGAGGAAGTACCACAGCATTTTTTAAAAGACCTTTGCATGCTATTTTCTCCCTTCCCTTATTTTTATCTACTTATTATACACTATAAATAGCATTCCATCCAGTAGAAATGGCATTTGGTAGGGTTTACCAGGGAACCAGAACCAGCAGGATCTGAAGGCAGAACTGCTTCCTCAAGGTAATCTCAGTTTTGTTGTCAATTGAATTCAGTTGATTGGATGAGGCCCACCCCCATTATCAAAGGTAATCTCCTTTATTTACAGCCAACTGACTGTGAACTTGACTGCATTTGCAGACTATCTTCACAATGCTATTAGTGTTTGATTGAACAACTGGATAGTCTAGCCTGGCCAAATTGGTACATCAAATTAACAATCACCAAAATAGATACCAAAATTTTAATTGTAAGTGATTTTAGCACTCTCCTGGTTATCTCAGCACACTTCGCACCTACCCCATTTTATGGATTAAGAAGCAGAGGCCCAAGGAAGTTTGTGGTTTCAGTTCACAAACCAGAAAAGGACTTGCCAGCAGTTTATCTTAACAGATAAATGCCTAGGGCTACTCCCTCTTTGCCTCATCAACTGAGTCATCAAGCTATAGGTTCTAGGTCATTCATTAACCAGGACTGAAATCTCAAATGAATTATTGGTACCACTTTTTCTTTTTGCCAGTTCTGTGTGTGTGTTTTTTTTCCTCCTCAAGGGAATTTATGACTGAGCTTTAAATAGAATTTTAAAAAATACTGCATGACATAGTTCTAGCCCTAAGTTAAAGGATCTATTTTTAGGAGACACTGTCTTTTTATATTTTGTTCATTTTCAGTGGCTTTTTGCAGTGGAATATAAAAATGTATAAAATTCTATTTCCAGATATAGGAAGCTTTATTAAAATACGCCCCCTCTGCTCATAAATTACCCCTTATCTGATGAGGAACTAAAATATTTGAGGAGTGCTATTTTTATATTTAAACATCTTTTTCTAGAGACAAAGATAACTTGTAAATGAGACTATAGGTGGGAGTATAAACTGAAATCTGCATGATAGCTCCCTACTGAATCCTACCAGTTTCCCTTATTACCACTGGTCTTCATCCCCACCTTTTGCACTTGGGGTATGTGTGGAATAAGTATTTCTGGAGGCCCCCACAGGAGGATGCCATATTGTAGAAAACTTTATTTCTATGGAATTAAATTCATGAGTTTCCAAGGTCCCCACTCCCTCAGTCGCACCAAAAAGGAAGTGTGGCTGTGGTTTCAATAGGGCTAGAATTGGAGTAAGTACCCAGAATCTCTGTTCCATGAATTCCAATCCAGCATCAGGGTGGTTTAGTTTGAATGAAAGGGAGGGAGAGCGACACAAAGAGAGAAACATTGATGAGAGTGAGACATATCAATTGGTTGCCTTCCACACACACCCTGACCAGGGCTGCGGATCGAGCCTGCAACCAAGTACATGCCCTTGACCGGAATTGAACCTGAAATCCTTTAGTTCAAGCACGCTAACCCACAGTCGACTTTCGGCTTGTCAACTGTGAGTTAAAGCCAACACTGTATCCACTGAGCCAAAGCAGCTAGGGCACAATGATGTCACCTTTGAGGGGGTGATATAAATAGCTGCATAGAGTTTGGGAAATTCTCACATTGGGGACATGGAGTTTAGTAAGTTTTGCTTTTAACCCCAATGAAGCATACCAGAAACAATTAGAACATCATGTCAATAAATTTCTGCATTTTCTATATAATTGACCAGAAGCAACATAGGCTGGAAGCTGGGAAAAGGGCTTAGTTCATCCAAACTGATTTTTAGCTCCAGGTATTCAAAGAAGAGCAGTATTAATCCTATTGAGTTCTCGTTTTTAGGTTATAGAAGAGGAACCTTTCTCCTTCCCTTTGATGTAAAATTTCTACTTGATAGTAAGAGATTAGAATTAGCTCGATTTAGGTAGAGAAAAATGCATTTTTCAAAGAAAATCTGAAGTTTCTGGATGGGAAAAATAAGTACGTATTTTTGAAATTCACTTTCAAAACATCATGACATTTAAGCATTCCAATTTAATGACAGTTGAGAAAAACTAGTGTGAAACTTATATCTCATGAAGTGGATTCACCCTGCCTTTCACACATGGGAATACCACCATCTGGAAAAACAAGATATACTTGTATTTAGCCAAATACCAAGAAAATACTGCTTTAATTTTGATTCTCCTGTTTTGTTTTGTTTTCTGAATATTTGATTTGTCATCAAGTATGTTCCTTATAAATTTTATATTTTAGTACATTACTGATGAGTAATGATTAAAGAACCTTCAGAGTATGGGCTTCTTTTATTTATTATCATAGGTGATGCTTGTCTACAAATATTGAGAAAACAGTACGATGTCCCACAGGGGTAATTATTATAACTTCTTTCTAAAGAGCTTGTGCATTAAGTAATATTCTTTAATTCAGTTAAATTACACTTAGAGTTTTTGTTTTTGCCAAACATAATATACCAACTTAAAATTACACCTTTCATGTAAAACCACATAAGACATGTGCCTTATTTTAATAATGTTTTTTTATAGGTTATAAAAGCACTTTTAAATGCATATTCTAATTTAATTCTCAAAAATCCAGTGTTAGATGTTGTTGGTTTTCATTACTTGGGTGAAGAAATTGATGCACTAACAGGTTATGCATTTTCCCTTTCACACAACTATTGGTGCCATTAGTCAAGGCTAGAATTTCAGGTCTCTTTACTTTTAAACCACTTAAAAAAAATAAAACTTACTTCAGTTTTTCTCATTGACTTGGCAGTGAGGTTTCATTACCTAGAAAGGCTGGCAGGGGAGAATAGTTAGGGGGATCAGGCCTGCAGGGGAGGGCAGTTAGGGGGATCAGGCTGGCAGGGGAGGGTACTTGGGGCCAATCAGGCAGGCAGGCAGGCAGAGGGGTTAGGGCAGGGCTGGGCAAACTACGGCCCGTGGGCCAGATCCGGTGAATAAAACTATTGAATTAAAAAAAAAAGCCAAAAAGACCATACTCTTTTATGTAATGATGTTTACTTTGAATTTATATTAGTTCACACAAACACTCCATGCTTTTGTTCTGGCCCTCCGGTCCAGTTTAAGAACCCATTGTGGCCCTCAAGTCAAAAAGTTTGCCCACCCGTGGGTTAGGGCAATCAAGCAGGCGGGCAGAGGGGTTAGGGCAATCAGGCAGGCAGTCAGGTGAGTAGTTAGGAGCCAGTGGTCCCAGATTGGGAGAGGTATGTCCAGCAGTCAGACATCCCCCAAGGCATCCCTGATTGGAGAGGGTGAAGGCTGGGCTGAGAGAACCCCGCCCTCCCAAGCACAAATTTCATGCACTAGGCCACTAGTATATGTATATAATTTGGGGATTGTTCCATGGAGCATATTGGCATGATAATATATTGAGTTCTACTTTCTGCTTTTAACAGACCAGCTATACTTTACTTATGGAATGTAAAGTAATTCTATTTTAATATGAATCAATAATATAGTACTTGATAACATTATTTTTGATTATTCTTAAACAGCACTTTGGAAAACTATTATATTTACTTTCTATGATATATGGGTATGTATGCACACACAAACATGTTTGCCCACATGTATATGTTTATATATAAACTAAAATACATATATATTTAGAACCATGATTAATGTGAAGAATGTGTATCATTACTCCTACTTGTAATTGTGCTAAAAGTAAATTTGGTGAATGAATGTGGAATGGTGATAGTTGAGAGAGAATTTTCTTTAACTTTAGCTATGCTTTAAATAAAATATCAGACATCATAGCTTTCTGAATTTTTACTTTTGCCTGTTGCTGATGGAGAAAAAGATAATTACACTTTAGAGGGGAGAGTAAACTCTCAGGAGACACAGAACCGGTGCTAACTCATAGTTAAGGGTCTTCCTTTAATTTATGTGTAATTTTTGGTCTTAGGATCATTCACTGAGATTTTTTTCAACTGAATTGAGTGTCTGCCCTGCAAGCACTATGTTTGGTAATGTCCTCTCAGAAGTTTTCCAACAGAGAAGCCTGAGATATATTGCCTCCATTAACATATTATAATTCAAATGAACAAGGGTTCTCATCAAGTTTACTCAGATGGCAAGTTCCAGGTAGTCCAAAAGATGATGCATCTCATTAGGAGTGCAAAGGAAGTCTGATCACTTTCAGGTAATGGAAAAGATGAAATCTGGGTCAGCATTTTAGATAATTGGTAGAATTTGAAAAATAATAAAAAGGGAAATAGATGCAGGTCCATGGCTGAGGGAATAAGAACATTTGGTGGATGGTGAGGAGACCTGGCTGTGGACACAAACAAAGCTGGACAAGGAGGTAAATAACTTTGCAGGTTTTGGGGTCTGAATTTGGTGTTAAGTCTGTTAAATTTTACTGATGATATGGTGTTCAAAGAGACTTTTATGAGAGGCAGTTGAAGAATGGCAGTTGGCCCTTCAATATTTAATACATGGAATGCAATTCAGAGAAGAATCAGAGCTGTACCTTGAGGATGCAGTGCCTTTTGCCTAGACTGATGGTTGCCGAGGGGGAGGCTGAGTCATTGCGGGAAGCAGTGCAGCATCATTTGAGCTGAGAACAGTGGTCAATTATTTAAGCTGTTGCTTGCTGCTGGCTCCCTCTGACATCTTTCTCATTTGGTATATAAAGGAAAATGGCATGAGACCACACTTCTGCGCACTCAGAATTAATACTTTTAATTTACTAGTAAAAACATGAGTTGAATATATTATTTATATTTTCTTTTTAAGTTGTGTCTTTTCAAAGACCATCCTAAAGTTAGGTGATCAGCCTCACTTTATGCTCCTCTCAGTCATCTTAACATTAATATTTATACAAGTACATTATGGTTCAGCTATAGATCTTTCTGAGTACCTGTTGTGAGGAATACAATGAAGAGTAAGAGAGAGGAAGATGGGATTTGGAGTTTGATTGGAATGCAGAGTACGTGGAGTGGAAGAGAAGATGGGATTAGAAGCATAAGCTCTCAGTGTTGTACTAAGTAGATATTTGAATAGAGGAATTTTTTAGATGATATAAGGGGTATATTACAGTTTATTTGTACTTTTTAAGTTCCAATAACTTGCTGATTTTCATTTAAACAGGGATAAATTTTTCAACACATTAGCCAAAGTGTTCTGAACAGCAACAGAAAGTATTCAATACAATGAAACTTTGGTTTCAGGAATCACCTCACTGGAAAATAGGACAAAACTATTGTTACATAAATGGCACTGGATAGGGAAAGCAAAATTCATTTTGGCCAGTTGGTCTCAGGGAGTTTGTACTCCTTACCTTGATGCCTATACATGCAAGTTTTAATAATGTTATTTAAAGAGCAGGAGGGGAACATTGGGCATCCTCTTAAGGAATGTGACCATTGTTATTTAACCCATTGCTTAATTCAGTGCCTTGGTATATTTATCCTTTGTGATTTGTAAAAACAGTAGCCCAGAGAACCGTGTAGATGTCATGTTGAATGCTCTTATTTTCCTAAGAATCTAATTAGATAATTTTTTTAATTGACCAACCAATCAAGTTAATACCAGTATTTAATGGCCTCATTCACTGTTTGCTGAACTGTTTCTCTCAAAGCAGGTCAAATGTCAGCTTTTGTTAAGAAGAGAAAGATATTTATAGTCTCATTCTTCCCTCCCTCCCCTCTCCACCCACACACACAATACTTAAACCAAATAGTTAAAGCCCCATAGAAATGGCTTTAGTGTGAATTGCCAGGATTAGTTCTAAATTATTAATGGACAAAATAATTCAATTTGGTATCCTGTTTGATACAGTGACCCAGCAACTGTGCTTCTAACCTGTTGATAATGAAAAAAGTGGGGAAATTAAAATCACTCTCAGTTGAGTGATATGGGAATAAAATTGTGATATAAGTCCTCGTGGTTTTGGTAGGGGCCAAATTTTATTTCCTAGAGGTGGGCAGAATGTGATTAACCCAATGTTAACAGGATTCTTTAATGTCACTACAAATAGAGACATGTCTCAGCCATGTGTTTTTGTGTGTGATATTTTTGCAAATTAAATTAAATATCGCCGAAACAGGTTTGGCTGAGGCCTATGGACTGAAAGGTCCCAGGTTTGATTCTGGTCAAGGGCATGTACTTTGGTTGCGGGCACATCCCCAGTAGGAGGTGTGCAAGAGGCAACTGGTCGATGTTTCTCTCATCAATGTTTCTAGCTCTTTATCCCTCTCCCTTTCTCTCTGTAAAAAAATGTATATATATAAATTAAATTGAATTAAATGTCATAAGTCATAGAAGGTGTCTATATCTATAGTGACTCATAAGGATCATTAAAATGGGCCCTTGGGATGTGGTGAGTTCCCTGACAGTTGAGCCAGTCAAGTAGATATGAGAGAGAGTTAATTTGGGATTGTGTAGCATATATTTCTTTATTGTGTAGGAGTTTGATTAGATTAGTTTCCCAGCCCATATTTAACTTAAAAAAAAAACCACATTCTTCAAGAATAAAACATAAGAGGACTGGCAGAACGAGCTAAAACAGTCATTACTGAGCAAAGTGAAAGGAAGGGAACCAGTATAAAAAATCAGAGTAAAAATGTATTTGTTGATAATTTCTAAGACCCCTTTGATTTCTGACTTTCTGTAACTAAAACCTAAGTATGCAGGTCAAATCACTGGAAACTAGACTCTCACTCAGAAGTTTTAAGCTGAATACTATGGCCTCCCCAGCCCCAATTCTGGTTTGATAAACATCTTTAAGAAAGCAAGCAAATAAGCTGATTGCTGGGCCAGGTCACAGTTGGTGCTGGCTTTAGATGTGGTTGTCATAATGCCAGATGAAGCCTGGGTCTATATGCATACTATTAAAATATTTAATAGTCAGCACCACCCAGGACTCAGGTTAAGTGAGAGAGTGATGCCAAGGACCAAGTGTTAACAGGGTAGTGAGTCTACATCTGGCCACCTGAATCTAATGGAACTTTGGGCAGAGAAGGCCAGTACCATGGACAGCTCTTCAAAGTGGTTGTGTGACTGCAGAGCCCAGGGTTTAGCTTAGGAAAATTGCATTCAGGTACTGGTTTCACCTCTTCCTAGATAAAGGTCAGTACTATACATAGACAATTTAATTTATGCAATTCTCACTTTAATTATCTGAAACATAGTAATAATACCTGTTTTTCATAGTTTTTGTGTTACACAGATGGTAAATTACAAGTATATCAGCTATACAAATTAAAGATTAATATTGTTTCAACCTTTCACTTTTTATCATTGACCTTCATTCACATGTCTTTATGATAATGAAAATTGCTAGATTCTTCTCAAGGTATGAAGTAAGAAGTAAATAAATGGCTGAGAGAGACCAGGGTACTATAAGCAGATATACACTTGATTGGTTAGAGAAGGGAACTGGGATATACTGCATATCTCGTAGGTTCTGTCACATATCCTTAAATTTATTATGCCATTTAATTTTCATAACAATTCTGTGTGCTTAGCAAAATGTAGTGGAACCAGTCCATACTGTGGCCTTCCATCATAGCATGTTCTTTTTATTACTGCTGCCGGGATGAAATGAATGGTATCTTCTCTAGAGGGCCAAAGTAGTGGTAGAATTCAGACTCTTGATTTCTCCAAGAGTAATCTCTTCTATCAGAATTTAAGACAGAGAAAGAAAGGGTAAGGAATACACCTCAGCCCCCAACAAGGGAATATCAGAACTTCCATAGCCAAGAGACAGGACCATGCCATGCATCCAGGAGCCCTTTTAGAAGGAGGTGAACCAAGCTCAGTGGAATTCACAGGTTGTTACTGAGGTTGCTGTAGGTCTGGTCATGGTGTAAATCCTTGCAAAAAAAACCCCAACCAGTGGCTGTTAAAGGAAAGGAGAAATCATACTTTGATAGCTGTGCATGATAACTCGTGTATAGTATTGTCTTATTGAGAAGTGCCTAAATACCTTTACAGTTAGAGGAATAGAATTGTTGTGTCATTAGCACTTGATATCCATGTCTTTGATGAAACCAAAGCCATTTTCTTGTGACTCCTTAATAAATTTTTATTAGACTTGATTTGAATCTATTTCACAATAGATATATCATCACATTTTTTATGAACATGAATTCTACATTTGTAAAAAATGACCATTTGTTTGGGTAAATGGATGAATATACAATATATGATAATGGGAATTCATTGAGGGTACAGAAATGTCCTTAATCATCTTTCCATATAGTTTATATTACATATATAAGAATATAGACAGCTACAGGGAGCATTATAAGATTACTGCACAAGTTGTGTGTGTTTTTTACCTGAAGATTGGCTGAGCTTTTTTTTTCTCTCCAGTTTGATAGATGTTTGTGATTTCCTGTTCAATAGCCCTTGAGGAATAAGTTGAAGAAGTAGCAATTTTCTACCTAGGTAGCATTTTAGTTCCATTAGCAGAGGGAGAGGATTATTATATGGTGCTGTTGTCCCTCGGAACTTTCAAAAGGAAAATGTTACTGACTAGATAGTTATATAATGACTTATATAATAGAAAGAGCATTGGGGTTGAAATCAGAAGACACACGAGTATTCGAATTTTTTCCCCCAAAATCTTATGAGGTAAATTATTTAAACCCTCGGAGCCACAGTGAAAATGGGACTGCCCGCCTATGTCACAAAATGGTTGTGAGATTATACTCGATGATATTTGGGAAGGTGCATAAAACTTGTAAGAGGTTTTTAAAGGAAACTTTATAATAATTATTTCTGGTTATTTTCCACAGAAAGTGAGTGAGAAGGTTGGAGGAGCTGAAGGAACCAAGCTAGATCATGACTTCAAGGAGATGGAGAGGGTAAGTCTTCACCACACAAAACCCCCTTTGTTACCAAACTGCCCAGCGTCCTAAAGAGGAGAAGGGAGAAAGGAAGGGGAGAATGTACTCCACTGGTATCTGGAATACATTTTGTTATTCTTGAAAGTTCTCTCTTTTTCTTTTTTTTTAGTGTCTTATTTTCAAACAGAAAGTGCAAAGTATCCTGTCATCCCTTTGTACTATCCCAAGAACAAAATGTCAATGAAGGTGAAATTCCATCATGTACTTCTCCCTGTGGATTTTATCATCACTTTTCCAAATAGGGTTCACGTGGAGCTGGCATTGAAATGTGGTGAGGTGGGAAGAAAGAGAAGGTAGGGAAACGGTGCCTTAAATGTTTGGGGGAGAGTTTTGGTCCCTTTCTGGCTTCAGAAGACTTTCCCTACAGGACCGTGTCAGCCATAAGAGCAGGGCGATGTGGGGAGAAGGCCGTGGTGGATCCTTCCCACCCTGACTCTCCCTCCTCTTCCGCTGCTGGTTGCACAGGTCAGTTTATTGCTTGGAGCCTCTATGCTTTTATAAGTATAAGAAGAGAATATGGATCACCTTTTGAAGGACTTTCATTAAGGGTGAAAAATAGTGTAAATCCTTTAGCATTCTGCCTAAAAGTAGGTTCTCAATAAGTGAACCTGGAGGTGGACAAAATATCCCATTTCATTTTTCTTGTGACATATTGCCCTAGTTTCTCTTTTTCCTTTTCTCTCACTTTGAGACTGTTTTTAGCAAGTGATACTTAGGCTTATGGTGAAGTGTGTGTATCACTCTGTGCAAAGATTTATTTTAGATGTCAAATTGCATATGGACAAAGGAACTGGACATACAAACCCTGTCCTTGGACAGAGAGGGTGTCAAAAGCCTGTGATACCTAGAAATCACAGTTTTTACTTAGTCCGCATGAGTTCCAGTAGGCTGCCTCAATTTTGCTATTTTTGCTCTTTGTGGGAAGAGTCTAGCAAAGACAATTTCTGGTTATTCTCTGCCTCATGTATTTGTGTTTGTGTGGTTTTTTTTTTAAGTTTTTCTTCTGATGAGTTCACTGATACATTTAACAAATTCTTGTTTTGTGCCTCCTATGAGCTTTAGGCATGGAGGTATGGCTGTGAACAGGATAGACAAGGTTCCTGATTGCACGGAGTTCTTAGTTTAGTGGGGAAGGAAAACTATGGACTAATACCAACCAGTATGGCAAGGGGAATGAGGCATGGCACTAGAGAAGCTTAGAAGAGAGGAAACTCACCCACACAGAGAAGGCTTTCCTGCTATTTGAGTGAAGATGCGGGGAATGAGTAAGAGTTAAAAGAACCCTGTGTGTTTCTGGTGCAGGGAACAACAAATAAGAGAATAGGACACGTTTGAGCTCCTGAAAAAAAGATGAGTTACCAAGAGACTGTAGTCTCGTGAAATGAGACTCTGTAGTATTCACCCAGCTGACCATTCTGAGTTCTTGAGATGAACATCACTGAGAGGATAGGTACCCACGGGAGAGGAGATTTAATACGAGTCCTCAGTCCCAACCAGGAGTCTGGGAAGCCAGCCTCTTATGCCAAATGCCTGGCAGCCAGTCACCCCACTGGATTGAAGCTGGCACTGGTCCCCATTTTTCATCTCTGGACAGTTCTGAATGGCACCTGTTCATCAACCAGAGCTGGTAGCCATGGCTGTTCATAGTTCTAAAAACAGTATTCTACCTATTCTCCTTCTATAGCATCTGAATCTCCAGACACTGACACACCTGCTCAGAATGACTTGAGTCTGACTTTGCTTCCTGTAATGTTTGAGTTCTGTGCTCAGTATGAGCAGCCATGTAAGTCTTTTCATTTGCACCAACCTCTGTCTACATCTGATCTTCCTTAGTTCTCTCTTATCCTTAGATGTCTCCCTCCACCCTCACCCTGGGGGGAATTTACAGTATGTCACCTGGCCAGTGCCATGTCACTGATGACAGGTTAGGCAGGTATTAAGGAATTTAGAGCTAAGGAGTCAGAATCTGAGTTCTGCCTTCTTCATTTGCCAGGATCAAGGATCCCTGGCTAAGTGAAGGCAGGCTGATTTGTGTTTCTTAAATGATAGTATACAGAATAAGAAATTTGTAGAACAGAGTTTATAACTCAACCACTAATTGAGGTTTTGAATCCATTCTAATCATGCAAACTAATTGAAATAAAAGAGGATTTTGCAAGTATTTTACGTCAGGCAAAGACCCAGACATCCCTTGAGTCTGAAGGTGAGGTTTATTTCTTCTATTTTCTAGAAAAATAATGAGTTCCTGGAGGTTCATTTCAAAATGTAGATATTCCTACAATAAAGTAAACACTTAGAATCCTTTGAAGAACATGCCTGGGGTTTTGTATTTGGGCTTATATCTATGTAAATTGAGAGATTTAGATTTCAGTGCAGTATGAAAATCTGTTTCATTCCATTTTATTTCACACATCTATTGTCTATCTGTGGCTCTGTTGCAAATTTTTTACTTTTTATCCAGGCTAAATTTGCAATAACAGTGAAGATTTCCGTGTTAATTAGAAAGCACATGCTTTGGATTTAGAACATCAAATATTTTCTCCCCTGTTAATATGTTTATTACTCACAAAAGTGTTTTAGCTCAATATTCCCAAGGCTACAGAAGAATCATCCTTTTACAGTTGGCTTTCTGATCATAAGGATTCTGAGTAGAGAGAGCTTGTTCAGCTGTATTCTCAGAGGTGCAATTAAACAACAGAATGAAATAAATTAGAGGTTTGCATCAAGCAGCACTACCAGAAGAGAGAAGTAGGGATTCCTAGAAGTTGTTTCTCTAATCAGCCACCACAGCCACTCTCCTGCTAAGAGGAAGTGAAATTACCATTTGTGTCTGTCAGTCCCTGCAGCCTTCCCCTCCCTCGGCTGATTGCCTGAATTCCTGCCTCTGTGTTGTCTCTGCAGGAACCCTGCCCAGAACCCTTTTTTCTCCTCCTATTTGTGTGCCTTGCACCGGAACTCTTTCTGTGTTCACTTTAAATGGCATCTGTTGCTTACCAGCTTCATTAAACACAAACTTAATTTCTTTTTTTTCTTTCATTTTTTAAAAAAAATTTATTAAGGTATTATATGTGTACATAGCTTACCATTACCCCCCCCCACCTTCCATTCAGGCCCTCCCTCCCCAGAGTTCTGTGTTCGTTGGTTGTACTTATACGCATGCATACCAGTCCTTCTGTTGATCTCAGAAACTTAATTTCTTCTATGGTGCAGACATTGTGTGTGAAAAGCTTGCAGACTTTTTGTTGAGTGGAAGTTTTAGAGTTTAAGGGCCCTCTTGTTCCTTCTCAAATTTCCACCAGTTGCCTCAGTGATTCTGCATTTGTGTGTATATAGTTATGTTCATTAATTCACGAGGAATGTCTGTAAATGCCAGGCATTGTGCTGGACACCAGGAATACAAAGGTGGTTGAGGCACAGTTCCTACCTTCTAGGAGTTTCCAGTTCTGACGGAAGAAGTGGGCACATAAATCAGTGGCATGCAGGGCATAGTGCTTGATGTCCTGGGGGTGATGCCCAGGGAAGAACTAACTCAGGCCAGATAGGTCAGTGGGCGCTTCCTAGAGGAGAGAGCACCTGAGCTAAATCCTGGAGTTTCCTTATGGCTTTCTGATCATAAGGATTCTGAGTAGAGAATATGGGTAACACAGCTGCCCAAGCCAACGGGGATAGTGTCTCACCATGCATTCTGAAAAGTATGCTGGGAAATCCCTTCTGTTGAGACCGGAGGGGCTTTAGGGTTAGATATGTGATTATAGACCATTTTAATAAGAAAGGAATTCTTATTAAGGGGCAGCCTCAAGTTTAAAGAAAAACTGGATGTTGAGAGAGAAAAGAAAGAATGCCATTCCGTTGGAGAGTGAGGAAGAGTGGGTTGTTGCAGAGTGAGGTGTGGGGAAAGGCTGATAGAAGGCCCGTGGTCATTATCTTCATACACTTTATTAGTCATTGGGTGGGGAAGGGTTAGATCCTATCCAACCTTAAGTGCTAGAACTACCCATTTATGGTAGAAACTGTGGGGAGATAGAGTCAAGCTCAACATAAGAAAGAACTTTCGGCTGTCTGAGCTGTTGAGAGAGAGAGAGAGACAGAGAGAGAGAGAGAGAGAGAGAGAGAGAGAGAGAGAGAGAGAGAGAGAGAGAGAGAGACTGAATTCCCCATCACTACCCATGTTTAAGCAGAGGCTAAGCCCACAGTTCTCAGCTGCAGTGTGATGAGTGTCATCACTTTCCAGTCTTGTGGCAAGTAACTTGTTACCAATGATGCCACTTTTTAATAACGTCATTCTAATTTGAATTTTAGTGATTTATCTCAAATGGGAGAGAAAAGGAGTCAAGTCCCAACCAGCACAGGAACAATGGCACACATCCCTGGGTGCACTCATGGATGTCTGTCATGCCCATGGCTGTCTTCTTCATAGGTGTGGTGATAAGAGATCTCGTGGATTTCTGTACTGATATTCACTTTCTGGTGACGAATTGCAAGATGGGAGAGAGCCCCGAGTAAGGTATCTTTTTGCTCATCCTGAAATTTAGGGGAGACAGATTTCTTCTCAGTTGTGTTTTCAAATATATCTCCAAGCTAATATTCACTAAAGGTAATGCCCAAGAAGATTAGCAAGAGCCCTTTCTGTGGTGGCTCAGTAGGTTGAGCGTCATTCCTTGTACCAAAAGATTAGCCAGACAATGCCTTGGGGCACTCTCAGTCAAATGCCTCATTTATTTTTGTTTTTCAACACCCTGGTTTTTTTTGTTTGTTTGTTTTTTAAAATATATTTTATTAATTTTTTTTTTTTTTACAGAGAGGAAGATAGAGGGATAGAGAGTTAGAAACATCGATGAGAGAGAATCATTGATCAGCTGCCTCTTGCACACCCCCTACATGCCCTTGACCGGAATCTAACCCGGGACCCTTCAGTCCACAGGCTGACACTCTATCCACTGAGTCAAACCAGTTTCGGCAACACCCTGTTTGTTAATCAGACTTTCTGAATACATAGGATGATGACTAACAAATGGCAGAGGTACGTGAGCTCTTCCAATCGGTAGGGAACTATGTAGAACATTGCATTGGACCAGCCTGCATCTGGCTGCCAGAGAAACATCCGCAGGACGCTGCTTCATCATGTCTCTCTGACTGGTTTCAGTAGGTGTCCTCAAGCAGGGTTCTCATTGCTTTAGGTGAGCATGTGTGTACGTTCTTAATATGTCTATCCTCTTAACATCGGGGAAAGAGAATGAAGAATTTGAAAAGATTTTAGTTTTCCACCTGACATTTTATTTTTATTTTTTAAAAATATACTTTATTGATTTTACACAGAGAGGAATTGAGAGGGATAGAGAGCTAGAAACGTCGATGAGAGAGAAACATTGACCAGCTGCCTCTTGCACATCCGCTACCAGGGATGTGCCCGTAACCAATGTATATGCCCTTGACCGGAATGGAACCTGGGACCTTTCAGTCCGCAGACCGACACTCTACCACTGAGCCAAACGGGTTTCGGCTCCATCTGACATTTTAATGTTTTCATTTTGGGCAGCTGTTGTGAGTTACCCCTGTCCCAGTGGGTGCTGATCCATCTATTTATTACTACTCATTAAATCCACACACTGTGCTCCGTTTTCAGGTGTGTATTTTTTTCCCTTCAGCTCTGTCCGTGTGTCCCCGTGACCGCATCTGGTATAAGGCAGTATCTGATGGGATGAAGTGGTATGTTTCAGTCCTTTTGCAGCTCCACAAAGAGTGCTGTGTTCGTGTGGATAATATTCAGATGCCTCAAAACAATAACCCCATTCTAGTCAGTTCAGTGCCTTTCAGTTCTCTTGTATCTTGTCTCTATAAAGACTGAGGCAGCTGGCGAAATGACCAACCTCATTCATAGATCAGCATGACATACCTTAGGGAAATGAGAACCTCAGCATAGGGATCGGCACTCTCTTTCTATAAGTATATTGGGCTTTGGGGGCCACAGGGCCTCTGTGGTCTCTATCGCAACTCCTCACTTTTGCTGTTAAGGAGTAAAAGCAACCGTTGACGCAGTCTGAACAGTGATGTAGCTATGTTCCAATATGATGAATCTAAAAGAACTGAAATTTAAATTTCACATAATTATGTGCACTGAAAGAGGAGCCTTCTTTTGAATTTTCTCAACCATTTCAAAATGTACCCAAGAACTTATATACACATATGCATAATCCTTGGGCACAGAACATAGTGTGGTAGGCCTGAGAGGGCCAGATGGGGGGAAAAGGGGAGGGGGGACATCTGTAATACTTCCAACAATACAGGTACAACAAAATGTAAAACAAAACAAAAATGTAAAAGCAGGTACTGTCCTCGTTTTTGCATGATGGCCAATGTGCCAACCTTTGCCTTGGCTGAGGAAGAAAAATTTTACATTTTTAAGAGGTTTAGAGAGCTATTTTTCTCCCTACCCAGAACTGTAAAGTATAAAACTGGATAGTGGAGGAAGACATTTCTGATTCTCAAATACAGCAGATCCTTGAACACACAGGTTTCAACTGCATGGGCCTGCTTATATGCAATCTTCTTTCAATAAAACCCTGCACTGTCTCAGTCCATAGTTGGGAGTTTGAGGTTGCAGAGGGCTGACTGTATGCCTTGATTTATGCCATTTCATACAGGGGACTTGAGCATCAAGGGATTTTGGTAAATGTGGGATGGGGGGGAGGGGTCCAGGAAAACCAATTCCTAATGGATACTGAGGAATAAGTTAAGTTTGGGGGGGGGGTGTCAAAAATTATATGCAGATTTTGACTGCATGGGGGATGGTACCCCTAACCCCTTCGTTGTTCAAGGGTCAACTGTATGGACATTTGCTAAAATGTTGGCATTGAGAAAGTTGACGAGAAAGACCATAAGAATATATGCCTATGCTTTTACCATCAGGGGAAAATTATTTTATGTAGAGTTTTTATTTCCTGAAAACATGCACGTATCTGTATGCATGGTGTCCCAAAAAAATGTATGCATACTTTAACAGCTTATAGATCAATTTTAAAAATGAAATCTATTTCCATAAACACTGCCTTTGTAATTATTTAAAGTGCGTATACATGTTTTGGGACACCCTGTATGCTTAGAGTTCACTTTCTCTAAACAGCCTTCCCGAATGGCCTCCTACCCATCTCCAGACAAGATCAGTTGCAGAAATGGAGGCTCAGGAGCTCATAAGAATAGAAGCTGAAATTTAGGACACATCCAGACTTCCTTTCAAGTAATAGGAGACTTTGGATCTTGAGGAAAGCATTAGCTATGCGTCACCAGTTCAAAGTTAAACCCCGCTGCTCTCCGATGGGAAAATCTCTTGCCAGTTATAATAAATTACTTAAGTGGAAATCTCAGTTCGTGTGAATTACACCACAGGCCTGTTAACAAGAGGATATGTGCTGGACATAGCCAGATTAGGTTTATAAATAGCCTCCCTCGCAAGTGCCTAACAAGGCACATTCACAGTTCTCGCAGGGTAATGGCCCTCAGCCTGTCCCCGGCTGTCACAGCGTGGCTCAGTTTAGCGAAAGGAGTCCTGACCTTGTTAGTGGGGACAGAGGTGAAAAAGAGGTAGATGTCGGCCAGCCTCCTTCCTGTGCGTGGTCATTGGACAGTTCTGTTCCTCTAGCACTCTTTCTTAGAAACCCTCGGATCCAAGACCTTTAGGACTGCTCTCCCCCCATCGAGGCCACACCGGTCCTGTGACCTCGGGGAGTTCATTTCCCTTGTCTAGGTCCAGACCTGCCTATTTAGAAAGTTAAGGCTTGGAGTAGATTCTGCATTCGTCTCTGCAGAAGCTGGATGCCAGCAGCGTGAACCCTGAATGGTCCACAAGGAGGGAACCAAGGGAGGCACGGAAAGTGGTTCTCACTTTGGGCATGGAGCTGCCTCTCGCTCTGGGCGCTGTAAATAGAGAGCCAACTACCCCTGCTCCATAAAGAGAAGCTACTAGCTTGGCAAAAGCCAGAGTTCTCAGGGGGAAACACAGACACATTAGAGAGACCAATAGTAGAGCATTCATTAAGTGTGCTCCCCAGAGCAGGGTTCAGCTCCTGGGAGTAGGAATAGAAACAACCTCAGCGTCCTCTGTGATTTAACAGAAATCTCCCAGGCAGGAGCCCATACAGATTTACAGACTGTGTGCCCAACGAGGCAGACTCCTAGTTATCTAAACGAGAAATCATTATAGTGCAAGCTATAGCTAAATCTTTTTGATTGAAGTGCAAAATAACCTTCACTTGAAATAGAAGTCTGAAAACAACTTTATCCAATACAATTATTTGTATACAGCATTATCAGGACATACCCCAAAAGGGACACAGCTCTTAGCAAATCCTTCACTAGGCTCGCCCTTTTTATTTTACTCTGACAGATAATCACTAGACAGAGTTAACAGCATGTGTGGGAGAGCATCTTCCACAGATGCCCAGGATAGAATCGTGCTTGTGGATGAAGATTCCACAGACCTTGGGGATTTTCCAATTGCAAGCAGAGGATGGGGTGACAGGTGCTTTTCTCCTGGTCCTATGTGGCTGGCCACTGCCAGGTCTCCAGGCCTCATTCGGAGGACAGCACAAGGAGACTTCCAGCTCTGACCGGCTCGCTCTCTTCAGGGTGGGAGATGTTCCTGTTTCCTCTCTTTTTATGAGGAGCATAGAATCTCAAGAATTAGTGGTTAAGAGCATGGGCTCTAGAGCCGGAGCTGGGCAAGTTTCTCATCTTCTCTGTATCTAGTTCATAGGGTTTCTGAGGATTAAACGTGTAAAG
The DNA here is from genome assembly GCA_963924515.1 of Vespertilio murinus. Classification (NCBI taxonomy): domain Eukaryota; kingdom Metazoa; phylum Chordata; class Mammalia; order Chiroptera; family Vespertilionidae; genus Vespertilio; species Vespertilio murinus. Next base: position 127,876,696 of record OZ004708.1, on the reverse strand, counting down.
ATGCTTAAGGCCTTTGGAACAATTTCTGACAGAACACTTTATGATGATGGTGTTTATCATTATTATTGAGTGCAGTGAAAAGGACAGGTTAGAAATGGGTTAGCCTCCTAACGTTGGCTAACTTGAGAATATCAAAAGGACCATTTGAGAATTCTGGCACCCTCTCTTAGAAACCTTGACCTTTGAAATGACTTTCTTCCCATCATAGCCACACAAAACCTTTGGATACATATGACCTCGGATTTTTTAATCCTTGTCATATAGTCAGCAGGATCTCTGCCTTTTCCTCCCATCGCACATGTAACCTGGACTTTCAGCTATGTCTGTTCTGCATACAAACTTTGAATTCATGTCCATGATATTGAGCTCACAGAGCTTGATTGGCATTTGCTGGTGCTTTCAGAACTGCCACGTGTGGCCATAGAAGTCCCAATTGTACCACTCCAGGGGACCATACTCACTTCCGAAGTAAATTCCACTTGGTACATGCTCAAGTCCAAGACCTGTTAAACTCAATTAGGCCAAAGGTTCCTAGTAGGCAGGCACCGTTTAAGTAGGAGTGTTTTAAATGCATTTTTATACTATGATGACTTCACAGGAAAAAGTGTTTTCCTCTATTAATCACAGCAATAGCAAACTTCTTTACACACACAGTAGTATGACTAACATAGAATGGGAAATTATTAAGTATTTAAAAACCAAACTGGAAGATAAAATCTCTCCAACAGAAAGAAGACATGGTGACCAGCTGGATACAAATGCTGACCATTCATAATTGTGCGGGGGTGGGCTCCAGCGCCAAGACTTTTATTCGGAATCAACCGAAAGTTCAAGGACTAATTAGAAGTGTTTGAGCAAGATTTTTATATACTCAGGGTGTTCTCAGCAGTCAAAGAAAAACTTTCTGTCTCTTGAGTAAACAGTTGATGCTGCATTTTCCTTCCTCGGGGCAGTGAAAACTTGTCACCATTCTTAGCCCCCTACAGATATTCAGTAAATGCCTCAGGGGTAGAATAAGATTCCTTAATTCTGCTTGTTTAACCTTTATTTACATTTATTTTGTGCTGAATGTATTCCTGGGCCATAAATGCTTGTTTCTTCTGGGATATCTTTTTTCTCCTGTGCACCCTCTTCTGGTTTAGGAACAGTTTGCTATTTTTCATAGGGATCATCTCCCCGCGGCAGGGTGAGCTCCTGTTAATCCTGCTATGAGCTCTGTAAATCCGGGGCTCACCTGGGGGTTTTGTTTACCTGGATGTGCTCAATGACCAGAACGTCTACATCAAAAGATTTACGTTCAGCTTTGCTCTGTATTTTTAAGCCCCAGAAGCCAAAATCCTGTACTGTTCCTGGGTCATGGGACCTGTCCAGCCCCACCATTTGGCCTGGGCACCCCTACCAACCCAGCCTTGTGTTGACAGCATGGCAATGTAATGTAATCTTTTCTGTGAATTGATGTCTTTCAGAGACTTAGTGGAATTTTGGAAATGTATACTTCCGATGGCCTGGGCAGTTTCACAGATGTTCTTCAAGTGAACACAAAGATTTAAAATTTTTTTTATATATATAATTATAACCATTCATTCATTCATTTTTATTGTTGAGAGTGTTATACATGTCCCCCATCCCTCCCTCTACCCCTCCTTTTTGTCAGGCCCCTGCCTGACCCTAGGCCTTCCTTCTTTATTTTTTTCTGGGTCAGTTGAATATTGAACCATTTTAGAGATCATCTCAAGCTTTTTATGGGGAGAGGGAGCTATCCTCACTTTATTTTGCCAGAAGACAATGAAGTATATTTTGAAATAAATTTTAGGAAATGACCAGTATCCTCTACCAGTCTCGATAGATCGCGTGGGATACAAAGCAATCCTCACTCCCACAGCCCAAAGCCCCTCACCTTCCACTCAGGACTTGTTGTTACTCTGTTGCATTGCCGGTGGTTCGGTATCTACTCAGGGGAAAACTAGAATTCTAAAGCTAATGGTCTTTGTCATTTAGAATATTAATTTTCTCATTTCAGAAAGTGGATGTCACCAGCAGGGCTGTGATGGAAATAATGACCAAAACAATTGAATACCTTCAACCCAATCCAGGTAAGGGTTCACTTTACAAGTTCAGGGTATCCCTCCAGGTAACCTGTAAGCTTCTCTTTGAGCGACATTTTAGGTTTGGTGTATTTCTGCTTCCTCAGCGCCTTTTCTGGAGGTTCATTGACTTCAGAAATAGCACTTTCACCTGGGATGTGGGTACTTTTTAAGGCTCACATTGAAGTGCCTGGGGAATACTGTAGTATTTTATCTGACTGTGGTGTATTTAACAGACTACATTGTGTGGATGGCTTGGGTGGCACATAATGTCAGGGAAGCTGGAAGATGTTATTAATGCTACTTTAATTTTCAAGTGATGATAAGAAAGAAAATTAATATTAAGAAATAGTAATTCCCAGAAGGTGTGAAAAGATAGGAAGTTTAATAATTTCATATTGAAGTGAGTTTTTGTTCATACAGCTTCACTACAGTCTTTGGAGGGTTGTTTTGTTTGTTTGTTTATTTAAAATATATTTTTATTAATTACAGAGAGGGAGAGGGAAAGAGAGATAGAAACATCAATAATTAGAGAGAACATTGATCAGCTGCATCCTGCATGCCCTACACTAGGGATCAAGCCCACAACCCGGACATATGCCCTGACCAGGAATCAAAATATGACCTCCTGGCTCATAGGTCAGTGTTCAACCACCGAGCCATGCTGGCTGGGCTGGAGGGTTGTTTATAATTCTGCTTCCTCTCCGAGCAAAGCACAGGTCAGCATTTGTTCCAGTTAATGTGGTAGGCCATGAGAGAAGGAGGTTATCATAGAGGTAGTGGAGCTCTGCCTTGGAAAGAAGCAGGCAGAACTGGAGCAATCTCTGAAGGCTTGAGGTATAAGAGAGCAAAGCAGCCGACCTTCTCACCCTCCTCTTCCTTCTTCTTGCTATAGAGCCATTTGCAACCTAGACTACAGACCTAAAGCAAGGCTGAATGTATTTAAGTGAAATGCAATTGCTATTTGGGAAACTGCTTACTCTTGAGACTAGTTTCTTTGAGAATTGCAAGTTGAGGTTTCAGTATCTTTGGTGGTCCTAGGGAAGATGCCCTGGGCATTGGGCCAGCCTCCATGTGCTTGGATAGTGAGCCTTAGTGGGCAAGAGATAAGAAAAGGAAAGGTGTGGGATGAAAGGAAGCAGGACAGTGCAGTAGGCAGTGCTGACTAACTCTCTACTGCCCCCTGCTGCCAGCTGCAGTTTCATTCAGCCTTTGTTTACCTAGGATAGGGCAGCTGTTTTGAAGATGAACTATCTGGAAATAACGTTTCTATTTTTGCTTTTCTTCTTAAACTACCTCAGAGATGGGATTATGTGAGGAAGGGAAATCTATAAGTAATATGATGGTAAGCTATAGGAACCAGGCATTTAACTGATAATGGACCAAATGGTTAAGACATTAGGAAAAGAACAGCAAGAATCAAGTTTCAAAGCCTTCTTCGTGACCTTCATATTCCACAGACATCCAGGAATCTCTTAAAGGTACCTGCAGTCCTTCGTACTTAAACAACTGTAAAAAGCCAGTTTCTAAGAAGGGAACTATGCACCCTGTCTCGCCATAAGAAATCATACAGGGGCAAGAAATGTTTGTCCTTATCTTTATGTAGAACCTTGAAGTACCCTTTGATTTCTTGGGATATATACATGAATTGTGCTAGTAACTCATTGCAAGGCCAAGATAAATTTAGGGGGAGGGAAGAAAAACGTAGTACTTATTGAGCACTAATGCATTTTCAGTACCGTGCCCTTGATATACACAAAGCCATCTCTAAAAGTAACCTTTTTTTTCTTCTGATGGCAAAAATAGAACACAGTTGGACAACTAATAATACAGAAAAGGGATTAAATACCTACTATGGTACTAAAACTCAGTGGGGACCCATCACAGTTCCTGGGTACAATAGAATGATGCTCTGCTGTAAGTAGGTGCAGCCCCCCCATATTCAGGGCTACCCAGAACCTCAGAATGTGATCTTATTTGGAAATATATTTATTCTCAAATGTAATTAGTTAATGGTATTGAGAGTAACACTCCTGCTGGAGTTCGGGGAAGACTTAAGTCCAAGAACTGGTATGTTTCTGAGGCAAGAGGATACAGAGGTACCGAACTGGGAAGAAAGCCGTGTGAAGGTGGAGACTGGCATTGGAGTGATGCTGCCCCACGCCAAGGAATGCCAGGAGCTCCCGGGAGCAGGGAGAGGCAAGGAAGGATTCTCCCAGAGAGCCTCTGGAAAGAACCAGCCCTGCTGACACCTGGGGTACAGGGTTATAGGCCCTTGAACTTTGAAAGAGTAAGTTTCTCTTGTTTTCACTTGTTTGTGCTAATTTGTTATGGCAGCACCAAAAAATGAATACTGGAGGCTCACCTCATGAAAAAACAAGGGCCAGAGAATTTAAGAAACTTTCCCAAAAGTTATACCCTTAGGAGGGGATGGAACCCAGTGTGACTGCTTCCTAAGCCCCTGTACTTCACGTTGCTGGTCTTCCTCTGAGAAGGATGGCTCACCTTCATTTAGGCGGGAAGGGACATTCACTGTCAGAGGGGTGCAGTGGAAACTCAGAAAGGAAACAAATTGTGGGGTTGAGACATTTTATTTAATCTTTTAACTTTATTTATTTCAGAGAGGAAGGAAGAAGGAAAGAGAGAGAGAGACATCAATGATGAGAGAGAATCATTGCTTGGCTGCCTCCTGAATGCCCCTCCTGAATGTAGCCTGCAACCCTTCAGTCCACAGGCCAATGCTCTATCTACTGAGCCAAACCAGCTAGGGTGAGGCATTTTTATTTAAATAAAAAAGATTCTAGAAAGAGGTAACTGGGAAGATTTACACTTTTAGAAATGACACATTTGTAATAGAACGCTGAATGTGCTTTGTGGCTGCCAATATTTTAGTTTCATGGCTTTTACAGTTGAATGGATATCTGCCATCCAGGAGAACAGTAAAGGCCTATTATCATGCAACCCCAGGTTGGATGCAGAAAAAGTTACATATGGGCAGGCCACATGCATATGCAATTAAGTATCATCCAGAAGAGTTCCAAACAAACCAAAAGTTCAAGGATTCATTCTGTAGAATTTAGATAATGTGTTTAATTGGTTTATAGTAGATATGATTTCATTCCTCCATGGATTCCTTGCCTTGAGAGCAGACACTGGCTATGGTGTTCTTGAAAGATGCTGGCGGGTCACATACACTTGTTCAGAGCCCACGTGTCCTTGAGAAGGGGCACAAGAATGTAGCAAATACCGAGGAGCACCCAGTTTGGGGACACAAAAAAGCACAAAGAATATCCCCACACTCATACAGTGTGCTAGGTCTTTGACAACTCAGCCTCTCTGTGACCCCAGGAGCTGGTCAACCAATATGGGTGGGTGCTGGTCTGAAATGAGCAAGATCGGCTTGGGTGAGGTCAGAGGCTGACCTCAGGTACCAGCTCCAGGGCCAGGCCAGTGCAATCAGTGGGAGTTGATGCTCGGATGGTACTTGGAGAGTAACTCGTGTTAGATGAATACTCCAGATGCTTTCTGCTCTTTAGATCTTGTGGTTGTAGATCAGACATACCTCTTTTATTCTTGAAACTTCGTGTCTATTGAAATGACAACCAAAGAGAGTTTGATTAATTTTTATGAATTTGTTGGTGTGCTCTGTGTAGGTCCTACACCCACTCTTATCCACCTCCAGAGCAATATTTTTTATCATTTTTTTAAAAATTGAATTCTGTATATTGCACTGCGTGCCCACCACCTAAAGTGAAACTATCTTCCATCAGCCCCCTCTAAAACCCCATCCCCCAATCCCTTACCTCTGGTTACCGCCACACTGTTGCCTGTCTGTCAGGAGCGATATTTTTAAAAGGCAAAGCTGATCACATCATTATCTTGCCTAAAACCCTTCAGTGGCCTTTCATTGCTTTTAGGATTAAGCTGAAAATGTTTAGCATAGCTTTAAAGGCCCTCTCGTCATGGTCAGCCTGCCCTTGCCCCTCCACCTTGTCAGGCAAACAGCTCCCACAGGTCCAGTGTGAAGGTTACTTAGAAGCCTTCTTGACCCCCAGTAACATTCGGTTCCCTGGTCAACGTCCCTCCCATGATGCCAGCTGCTTTCCCCTGGTGGCACAGGCCAGTTATTGTAATTGTGTGATGTGTGTGCTTTTGTTTCTCCTCCCCGGTAAGGACAGGGCTGTGCCTGTCTGACTCACCACTGCATGTCCGGCCCCCAGCTCAGGTCTGTCAGCCAGCGGCACTTGAATATTTGAGTAAATGTATTATGAAGCACAGTGGACATCCAGTGCCTAATGTGATACAATTGCTCGAATGCAAAGAACAGGAAGGGAAGCTTTTCCTTCTCCCTAAGCCATTAGCTTTACTCAGGTGACCCACACTTACCAAATGCATTCACATGTGAAGACCAGTTTGAGATGCAGTGCAGGTAGAAACGGGACTGAAATGGAGCCCCTGCTCTCCGGGACCTCACAGCCTAACTGCATAAGGTACATACACTCTGAAGAGAGTGGCCCAGAGGGCTTCCCAGCCAGTTTCTTCCGGAAATGCCAGCTAACTGATGAGGTGAGGCGGGTGGATGGGGTCACAGGTCCACAGGTATGCCCTGTGAAGCAGGGCTTTTGAGAACATAGAACAGAGAGCTGAAAAGTCTTTCACTTTGGACTGTGAAGTTATTCTAACAGGAGCAGTATAAACCAGTACAAGTGCCTAACCTGCTTAGATAAATAATTTGAACATGGCAAATGATGTGCACAAATTCTCTATGAGTAAAATCATCACAGAAGATATAAATCCATTATATATATATATATATATATATATATATATATATCCCTCTTCTTTCCTCTCTGAAATTATATATATATTAGAGAGGAAAGAAGAGGGATAGAGATATAAAAACATCAATGATGAGAAAGAATCATTGATCAGCTGCCTCCTGCACACCCCCTACTAGGGATCCAGCTCTAACCAGGAATCGAACCATGGCCTCCTGGTTAATAGGTCTACGCTCAACCACTGAGCCACATCCACTGGGCAGTTTTCTTACTTGAGTATCTGATACCTTCTGGGGAAAATGCACTAAGTCAGCATTCTCCAGTAGAAAGAGGATGCAAGCCATGTGCATAACTTTGAATTTCCTAGAAGCCACATTAAGAAAGTGAAAATAGTTGTCGATACCTGTTTGGCTCATTGGATAGAGCATTGGCCCGCGGACTGAAAAGTCCCAGGTTTGATTCCGGTCAAGGGCATGTACATTGGTTGCGGGCACACCCACAGTAGGGGTTGTATAAGAGGTAGCTGGCAGATGTTTCTCTCTCATGGATGTTTCTAGCTCTCTATAAAAAAATCAATAAAATATATTTTTTAAAAGAAAGTGAAAATAAAGGTAAAATTTATTTTAATAATATATTTTACTTAACTAAATATATCCAAAGTATTAGCCAACATTAAAAATTATTAAGAACACATTTTTTTTCCTTGTACCAAGTTTTGAAATGCCATGGGTTTTTCACTTACAGCCCGTCTCGGTTTGGACTGGACACATTTTAAATGCTCAGTTGCCCATGTGGCCAGTGGTTCCCATTGTAGACAGCAGAGGTCTAGACTTCTCTTCAGCCTGTGTATTATAGTTTGATATGTGCTTAATGATGTTGAGCTGCTTGGATTTTATCTATTAGTGGTTGTTTTTTTTTTCAGTAGGGAAATGGACTCTTGATTTTGGATCGGGTTATTTTTAAGTGTTTTTGTCTCTTTTTAATCCCCCTGCAAATCTATTTCATGGAACTACATTGCGGACTGTCCCCTTAAGTAGCATAATAGACATGGCTGCATCGGGCTGTTTCCCTCTCTCTGTTTCCCTCCCAGCCATAGCTTTCTCGGTTTGCACTGCAAGGTTATTCTGGCCCTTATGTTTCCATCCAATGCAGATTTCCTAGAGGTGAAGAGAAAAAGCCATTTGACCATGAAAATCGCTGTGCATAGCTGGGGTTTGGTTCTCTACAGAAATGCTTTCCCCTTGAATGGACGCCTACGTGGTCTGGCTTTCTCCAGCATGCCTGCGGTGGGAACAGTAAACCGGGATCCTCACATACCCGTTGAGAATCGTTCATTAGTAAATTCAGATCTCACTGGTGGATTGTTGCCTGTGGAACTAAAAGTTTGCTGCATTGATTTTAAAATATCTTATTAATCCTTGAAGTGATATTATATCAATATTATTAAGCTTCTTGCCCACGGGCTTCCCTCTTAGTTATTTCATTCCAGAGATGAGTAAAGATAGTGATTAGCTTCTTGGTGGTAGCAGAATTGGAAATCAATACATATGTTACTTGGCATGCGTGTGTTCAAATCCTGGGCTCCACAACAGAGGGAAGGCGCTGGGTCTCCTGGAGGGCACTGGCACTGCGTCCATGTTCTCATCTTTCGGGGCGCTCTTAGCCGCATGCATGGTGCATTGTTCCCCTCAGTATGTCATAAATGAACATGTCCATTTTTCGCTTAAGGAATAGGAGGTTTTTCATAGCCAGAGCTTTTCCAAATCCTGACACTGAAAAATAATCCATGAAGGACAGATTTACAAAAGTGATTTTGAGGAAAACGTTGCTAACTCAAGGGTATAGAGACTTTCAGAGAAGAACATGTTAAAGTGAATTGTAAGTCAGGTGATATGTGGTGTAATTCATATACCATAATAATGAAAATGCTGGGGGGTGGTTCTGATTTTTACTGCATCTTTGGGAAAGATATTGAAAATTTAAAAGTTCCTATTATATTTGAGGCACCATAAGCAATCCAATTTTAAGTAGTGGTGAATTAATATTCATTCACTGTGTCTCTAAAGACAGTGAAAGTAATTAATCATAACAGAGATATTGTGCATTTAAAGATATTGCCCAGATATGGGAAAGTATGCTAATAAAGTAGCTCACTTTATCAGTGGGAGCTACTATACACTAGCTGCAGGTGGTAGTCCCTGCGTGCTCTGTGTCCCCAAGTCTGTCTTCCTCTCCCTCCTTCTGCAGCCTCACCGGCCTTTCCATCTCTCCCGTGCTTCCAGTTCTTCCCTGCGCGGGGACTGTGCACTGCTGAGCCCTTCCTGGAATGCCCCACTGCCCCACGTGATATCTGTCTTACTCAGCTTTCTCTTGCCTCCTCTGAGAGGCATTCCATGAGCCTCTGTCTCCACAGGCCTCTCCAGTCGTTCCCCATTTACAGTGCAATTGAAAGTTATCATGAGTTACAAGGTCAGATGGTCTGACTTCATTTCCTACATTCCTTCCGATCTCCCTCTCGCTCCCTCTGCATCAGCCAGCATCGACAACCCCCCAGTGTTCCTCATGGCGCCCTCACTCATCTCACCACACTGGCCCTTCTGTCCCGGTCTCCTCCTCTGCAGGCCTCCTCAGCTCAGTCTCCACTCAGGCTCTCCTCAGGTGTCATTGCATTTTTGTGGCTTTCCCAACCCTTATTTCAGACCTTACCTGTCAGCACTCTCTGAGCCCTTTCCCCATCTTCCTTCCCTTCATGGCTTTTATCACTACTTACATTTCCATTATATTTTGCTTTTTAATATATATATTTAAATATATATATATATATATATATATATATATATATATATATATATATATATATAATTGATTTTTCACAGAGAGGAAGGGAGAAGGATAGAGATCTAGAAACATCGACTAGCTGCCTCCTGCACACCCCCTATCGGGAATGTGCCCGCAGCCAATGTACATGCCCTTGACCGGAATCGAACCTGGGACCTTTCAGTCCACAGACCTATGCTCTATCCACTGAGCCAAACCGGTTTTGGCTATATTTTGCTTTTTAAAGTGTGGCTTGTCTTGGCCACCATAAAGTAAGAGGCCTGTTGTTTGCGCACTACAGTCAGAGAGCCCCGTTCTTATCTTTAATGGCACTTTCACAGTATCTACTTCCATGTCATTTTTATTTGTTCACTGTACATCTACCTCCATTCTCATTCCCCTTTTACATTCTCCACATAGCAGCCATTCCTCTGCTTATTACATAGGCCTCTATTGGCCATACCCTTGTACAATCCCCGCCCCTCCCTTGAGTGTACTTGTGTGGGACTTGTGACTTGCTTCTAACTGGTAGAGTTGCCAGAGTTGATGGGAGTGAACACGCACCACCCCCTTGGTTAGAGTATATTACATGGCAACGTTGGGGGGATGTCCCTCCCATATCATATTACATAAAACCGTCCTAGTAGACTGGAGGGAGAGGGGTTTTCCTGCTGGCCTAAGAGAAGCAGACTGCCATGTATGACTACCTGAGGAGAGAGCCAGGGGTCAGGGCCCTGGGTGTGGCTTCTAGCACCTAAGAGTGACCCACAGCTAGTAAGGAGCCAGGGCTCTCAGGCCTACCACCACAAGGAAATGGCATTGCCAGAAACCTGAGGAAGCTCAGAAGCAGAATCGTATTTACTTAGGCTCCCGGATAACAGGGCAGCCTAGCCGAGCCCTTGATTGTAGCCTTGAGAAACCCTGAATAGAAGATGCTGGACTTCTAAAGACACTGTGACAAAAAAAAAATGACACTGTGAGATACATATGTGCTGTTGGAGCCACTGCTTTGTGGGACTTTGTGATGCAGCTTAGTCTGCATCCCATTGTGGCTGCTTGTTCCTCAGACAGAGCTATGTCAAGCAGATCACTGCTGGGCCATGAGCCACTTGCTCTTGGTCCCTGGGTCCCTTCCATTGAAGGAAAAGATAGATTGGGGAAACCTATCACATTGCTTCAGCTTAGGATGAAGTTTTCTGAACCCTCTAGGGCAGGGATGGAGAACCTTTTTTTCTGTCCCAGGCCATTTATAATGTCATTCACTTAATATAAATTTATGTTGCTATGAAAAAGGCTCCTACGTTTATTGAGTTTTGAGTGCTGCCTGTGGTTGCCTTGGCAGGGCCAGACCAAATGATTCTGTGGGCCTTACATGGCCCACGGGCTGGACATTCCCCACCCCTGCCCTAGGGAGTGGTGGGACAGGTCCATCCATGCTGACTGAAGATATGTCTGAAATGCGACGAGGAAAAAGCTCCTGACACAGTGCCTGACCCTTGGTGGTGGCTCAAGAAATGTCTTCTCTTCCTAGTGGCTTGCAGCTCACCTGAGGTGCTTCCCAGGATTCCTCCGCAGGGAAGGTCTCCAGGGGAAATCACTGCAGGACCGCCTCCCAAACAATATTCATTGTGCCAAGCACCTACCGTCCCTCTGCTCTTAAAGCCTGAGAAGCAGTGGCTCATTATGTATTCAAACTGTCAATATGGTTTTTTATTTGAAACGTTATGCTCCGGTGGTGCAATTGCCTGCTTTCCCAGAAGGCACTGTGAGGCTTGTGTCAGCACTATGCAACACCCGCCTATGATGTTCACTGTCCCAACTCACAGGTTCTTAGGGCCGCTGGCACGTACCTTGTCTCAGTGACTAAAAATACCTCCAGCTGCTTCCTGCTTGTCAGGGGCATCGGAGGGCTCTGCGGCCTTGGAGGGAGGTGTTCTATAAGTGCTACCATTCTTTGGGTTGAGGGTAGCACGATTTAGTGCTAAAGTGACATATTTATATGTCAGGGGGCAAATCTGTCTCTTGCCTTTCCCAAATCTCTTCTCAAATTTTTCAAAAGAAACCACAGAGGTTTGAGGAAATTTTCTGATGTCCTCATTATCATAGAAATCTTCTGTGTCCTTTAAGGATTGTTTGTGCACAAGGCCAGTAAGAAGTTGCTCAAAAGTGCAGGGGGCAGCAGAGGGTTCGTGTTAGGCTTGTAGACGCTCTGAGATTTCACCTGGGAAAACCAGGCCATTTGGCACAATCACTGGCTGCCAATGTGAACTATATACTAACGTGTTCCTTCTTGAATGCATTTTGTTGCAAGTACTAAATCCCAAATCTAATTTAGTATGATTTGGTGATTTATACTAATATTTCATTTGCAATCCCTGAACTAAACTTGGGAAATTTAGTTTCATTCAGAATTCATTTTTTCCCCTCTAACTAAAGACATCATTGTGCTTTGATAGATAAATAAAGGAGTAGAACTTTATCTGTTGGTGACCATGTCAAGGAAATGGCTATCGATAACATTTTTCTCCTGCCAAAAGGGGGCAAGAGAAGAAAAGAAAGAATATTTGGTACCTTCTTTGGTTACATTCATCATCTCATTTCACCAACACAGCAGTTCTACCAGTAAGTATCATTGCCTCTTATATCCAGGCACACTGAGGCTGAGGGCCACGCCCCCTCTCTTCCCTGCAGAGCTGGGGAGCAGCAGAGCAGGGATTTGAATCCTGTCCTATTATTCCTTTGTTAGCAGGTGTCCTTTTGTTAATTAGTAGGAAATGATAGCAGAGTCCATTACAGGAGAATACAGTTCTAATATTTCTGTCTTCAAGAGGCTGCATTTTCGCATTTAAATGCAACCTTGGTCTTCTAAATTTTAACCTTGCTTGTTCACATTCTTTGTTGTATTTGGTAATTAGTTGTCCCTAATGAGATTTGAGAATTTTCTACAAGAAGAAGGCTAACCTACCTTTTCTTTTCCTTAGAATATCTATTGGGTCCTTTGTTTTTTAACTCTTCTTTTTGTAAAGACCCATCAACAGAAACAGAATCATTGGGAAATGGTCTAACTGTAGTATTCATTCTTACAGAAATAAAAACAAAGAAAAAGGGTTTAAAAATGAATAAACTAAAAATCTTTACATTAAGGTTTTAAAGCAAGACTTACTGGTTTTCATCTCAGCAATGGTTTTGCAAAGAATGAGATTCATGGTTCTGAAAATTTGCATAAGGTTCTTTATACATTGGGATAGATGCCATCTCCTCATTTGCAAATGACCCAGTCCATTTATCCTACTGGATTCTAATGCATATATGAGAGAGGTTTAGATTTGAAATCGGGTAAGCCAGTCTCCTATGTTCCAGGTGAGGACACAGAGATCAGGAGAAATTAGGCAAGGCCACCCACCGGTGGAAAGACCTCCAGTTCTCATCGCTCACAGTGCAGCTCACATCCTGCTTCCTAACTCTCAGCATCCATCACACTTCTTCACCTCTGTCTGCATTTTCAAACAGCCAACGAGTGTAAATATAGCTGAAGCTCTGAACTCCGTTGCTGACAATCCTAATTTGACCTGCTTCAGGAAAGAGGTAGTGAAGCAATGAGAGCTGGACGGGCTTTCTGAGATAAGAACTGGCGCTTGAGACACACCTAGGATTTGAATTCTACTCAGCTTTTTGGTTTCAGGTGTCCTCGCACGAGTTACATAATTTCTCGGTGTTTCATTTTCCTTATTTGTGAAATGGAAAAACCTGTCTCTTGTGTCATTGGGAGGATTAAAGAGATGATGTATGTGGGTTACCCTTGGTAGATACTTATGAAATGATAGCGATGGGATGGGACATGGTCCTGAGCTTCAGTTTTTCAGATATTTCCGGTTCTTCTAGGTTTTCAAACCAAGTGGTAGCATTTATAGAAACCAGTGCAAATCCTTAAGCATTGGTCAACTAAAGGTCTCTGCTCTTTGAGGAAACCGGGTTTGGTTTCTGTACAGTAGGTAGAGATAGCAAATAGTCTCTAAAAGCAGTGAAAGGTTTTCAGGAAATGTCTTCTATGTCTCTAGTCTTCCCTGACGGATGCTCAGTCCATTAAGTTTCTCCTAAGAGAACACGAAGATGTGTCTCAGAGTGCCCTGGTCACCTCTCTGCTGTATTGGGCCAACTGCACCCATAAACACAAGCCGAGGGTGGGGCTGGCATTTCTTCTCCCTCCTTGTGACAGTTTCCTGTCAATATGGTTTTTCATTTGTCACAGTTGAAGAGTGTATACGCTTAAGAGTATACTATAGAAGTTTAAAGCAGGTTGCAATCTTCGATTATTCATAGAAGGTCTCTCCCGTTGTGATCATTTAGGGGTGAGGGGGTATAGGGTGAGTTGCAGAAGGGAGGACTCACTGCTTGCTCCTGCCCCCTCCAGCAGTGAATACTCATTTATACCACCTCTGACCTCGTCCACTCCTCACTCTGTGCTTAAATTTTGGCTGAGCCCCTTCATTCCACTTATCACTAAGGAGGTTAGGAAGGTTTTAGGAGCTCTCTGCCAGGAAAGGAGGGGAGTCACAGAGACCAAACGTCTTACATCTCAAGATATGATGGATGGAAATGCTAGTACACAAGTACCTGTGCAGAAATTCGCAAGAACCAGTGACTTGATCATTGTATTTAGCAGTGCTGTATCTGAGTGGGGTACACTGTATGGAAATGTGCTGTTATTCTCTATACTTCTTCATATGTTTGAAATCTTTTTTTAATGTGAAGAAGTATATAGTATTAGCCACCACGGATGAGAATTGAAGTGAAATAAAGGACCCACAGTTTGGGGGTTAACCAGTGGTGTGCTGCTCAAGGTTTAATAACTGTCTGGAAGAGAGGGGTGGGCTGCATATACCCTGAGGACGTGGAGGCAGGGGAAACTAGAAAAGTTGTCCAAATTCTTGCAAATAGAGGCAAAGGCAGGATTCAGACCAAGGTCCAAAGCCTGTTCTCTTTCCCAGACTTACAAACCCTGTGAGAATCAGCCAGGCGATGTGTCTCTTTCACACTGATCTCTCTCTCTCTCTCTCTCTCTCTCTCTCTCTCTCTCTCTCTCTCTCTCTCTCTCTCTGTTTTTTCCCTTCCCTTCCACTCTCTCTGAAAATCAATGGAAAAATATCCTCGGGGAAGGATTAACAACAACAACAAAAAATGCCAGGTTTTATCAGATAAGCTGCCTGCCTTTGCTAGTACTGCCCCCAACCAGTCTTCTTTTCAGCTCCAGGCTCCTCTGTATCCCTTTAGTACTACCTGGTGGATATTCTGTTGGGCTTTGTATTTGCTGAAAATAGAGCACTTTTACACTTCCTTCCCAAGTCTCCTCCTGCTCCCGTGTTCTTGACCTCAGATCTGCGTCCTCATCTCCCTCGGATCCGGTGCAGTGACTCTCCTGCAGAGGTTCTCCTCCTGGTGACTTCAACCCAGCCTGTGGCCAGGCCGCAGCCAGACCAGCCGCTTCAGGGGTCTGAGGCGGGGACACAGGCGTCAGTGTTGTTGTTTTCTGAACTCTCTCCTGATTGGTAACTTACAGAAAAGTGCAGTGTTCCAGTCTCAAGTGTGTTTCCCACTGAGTGATTACAAACTGAGCGTCCTGTATGGAAGGACCTACGTCAAGGACCTGAATATGGCCAGCATCCCAGACACCCTGTTTCAGAACTGGACTAAAATAGAATCTTAGATACGGTTCTTTTGCTCAACTTTATGTGTGCTGTTTTGCTTTTTTCTATGCTGTGGATATGGCCCATATGTGCCGGCACAGTGAGCAGAAGGCTCTCTGGCCCTTTAGCTAGAGAATAAATGAGCTCGTTAAGAGCAGATCCTCTCAGAATCTCCCTAGCACAGTTCCTTTCACAGAGTAGGTGCTTCATAAATACTTGTTTTGTTCATTTTATCACAGGAAAAAAAAAAACCCACACACACACATTTTAAAGCAGATATTTTTGTGTGAATATCGATGCAAATCAGGCAGAGCAAATTCAGATTTTTTTTTTCTATTTGGGGGATACCTAATTATTTCCATTGTAATTTTTTTTTGTAATTGATTCTTACTAATTTGAATTTTCATATTCCTTTAAGACTCATAATTTAGCTTGAGAACCTTCTTTTGTTGGGAGAAATGAGAGCCAATTTCCTGATTATGGGAGATTGTGTGATCAGTTTTTTATCATTTTTGCCATCACAGAGATGAATTGTTTCCAAAGAGTCAGAATTAATAAGAGTGCGTGTTAAGTGGGATGCCACTTTGCTGCGCTTTAAGAAATGGGTTCAGGAGAAATGAAAAGACCCAGCAGCCTTAGAATTCTCAAAATCAAGTCTGTGCAAAGGCCACAGGCAGGCCAGATTGCCATCAGCATGACCCGTGGTCCCGAATCGCCCTGTCAGATCACAGGCTTAGTGTGTAATGAGATCCTATCAGCAACCTCTGGCTCCGTTTCAGGGAGCAGTGGGCGGCCATTGTGCTTTTACACAGGGAAGTCTTTTTGCAAGGCTTTGGAAAAATGATGTATGCAGAAGAATTTTATTTAAAAAAATGTAAACTTTTAAATGAAACTGTTTAGCGCACAATTAATACATAAGCCCCCGCTGTGCACTTGGCCCTGTGTTGGAATTCAGTAGTAGGATGCAGTGTTTCACCTGGTAGCAGGAAACAGACATGCAGAAAAAAGATGGAAAGCATCCTGTGAGATATGATCCATGCACAGGGCACAGTGCAGGCCTGGAATGAGGGAGGGGTCACTCAGACCGAAGGGCAGCAGAGGGAAAGGGTGATTGGGAAAGGCTTTGTGAAGGAGGCTGCCGGGTGCTGTGTGGTGTGGGGCAGGTGGACAGAGAGCAGAAAGGCCCTTCCAAGTGGAGGGACATTTCCAGTAACTTCAGGAAACGGACTGGTTCTTCGTGTGGGCCCTTTTATCAGTAGCTGGGCGTTCAGCAGATGCTTACCATCTGGAAGCACGCGTTCATTAGTTCCAGGAAATTTTCTTGATCTTTTAAAAAGAACGTCCCCTTCTATTTCTCTTTCTTTTTCAGAACTTCTATTACTCAGCCTCTAGATCTGGACTGACCATGATTTTATGCTTTCTGATTATTTTTTTTCATCTCTTTCTTTTTTCTAAATTCTATTTTTTTGGGGGGTGTGGGGGGGTGAGGATTTGCTTTAACTTTATGATCTGTGCGTTCATTGATGGTTAAATGTCACGTTTTCTTTAAATTCCTATTTAAACGTAAATTATATTTTAATTTCTAAGTGTTGTTCACTGTCTCTTTTTTATTTTATGAATGAAAATATGTTAGACACCTGAGAATGTTAATAATAATTATGTTCCCCCATCCTGAATGGTTTGTTTCCTATTAATTTTCTTGTTTGTTTTGACTCTCTCATGTTAACTTCCTACAACATCTGGTAACAGCAGCTGCCGTTTTCCAGTAGGTGTAGGACCGCAAAGCGGGGGGCGGGGCGGTGAGAGGGGTGGATGATGGGGTTTATTCACTGTAATGTTTTCATTTTAGGGTGAATTGTATTTAGGTCTCCTCTCTTGAGTTGGTTGAATTCCCCAGAAAACAGTTTTCATGTCCCGTGCCCAGAGGGCATAAACCAGTTCCCTGGGGGATACGTGGAGGAAGAAGGCTGATAAGTCTCACAGTTCACTATGTCCATTGGCCCTAATGCCCTGATTCCGTGTTGAATCCCTCCCTTAGCAGAGGCAGGTGTCTTCTATCATAAAAAATATTTGATTGCTATACTTTTTATGCAACCAAAGAAACAAATTTTCTAGCTCCCATTCTCTGTGGCTTCAAAAGGCTCTCCATCACATGCACCAAAGGATTGTCACCTGACTCTCTTGTGGGAACCACTGTCCTGAGAGTATGCCAGTTTCCCGGATATCCATTCATTCACTTAATATTTTCTTCAGCACACGCGTGTGTTAAATGTCTGTGTACACAGTTTTATGCCCATCCTGTTGGGGAGATACATAAGACAGCATAACAGGATCCTGCTCTCCTGGACCAGGGAAGGGGTTGCTCTCAGGAAGCTGTGTCTGTGGCTCAGTGGCGGCCCCTTGAACTAGGCTAGTGAAGGTGGAAAAGACAAGGCAGGGGACAGTCAGAGCTTGTGACAATGTGTGAGGAAGAGTAAAGCTGTGGGGGAGGAGGGCATGGAGTGAAAGGTCCCTTGAGAAGAGAAGAGGAGGGTCCCTGAAGGCACACCCAACTTGGTGAAGCAATCCCGGCTGAGACCATGTTATACAGATTACAGGCTGTTCAATTTATATTTTTTCAGGCCTACTCTCTGTTTTTTAAAATTCTGCTTTTATAAATCATTTCAAAATGACGATGTTAACACTTAAAATAGTTAATTCTGAAGTCTCATGGTTTTTATTTTCCAGAACACAGAAGTTTTGCTAACCCAGGATTCGTAATACATATTTAATGAGTTTGTAAATGAATTTACAAGCAGTCTCTTCAAAAGTGTGGGTTATTAAGTGTTTTAGATGATTTGCAGAAGTAGGTAAAATAATAGAATATGATTTTCTTCCTCCTTCTCATTAGACTGTAGAATATATTCAAGATGTTCTTAAGTAATTCGGAGAAGAATACTGCTCTCCATAATTGAACAACATTCAAAATGGTGAATATGAAAAATCAGCCAGAGTATATTAAAACCACTATAATTACTTTTGGTAATGACTTACCAGAAGAAAACTCTTAACAGAACCAAGATGTAAGCACAGATCAACAACCAGCTTTTGTTAAAGGAATGAATCTGTAGAGTGGAAAATGGCCAATACAGGATTTGAAGCGAGTAACCACCATATGTGGTTTCCTTACTCTTTCTTTGCTCTCTACTGGTCTCCTTTCCTTCTCTCCATTTGTTACTTCTATTGTCTGCTTGTTTGTTCCTCATAGGATTTTGAGAGAGTTTAGTGATTTTAAAAATATATGCCTATGCATATTCTCTCTCTCTCTCTCTCTCTCTCTCTCTCTCTCTCTCTCTCTCTCTCTTCTCTCTTCTCTCTTCTCTCTTCTCTCTTCTCTCTTCTCTCTTCTCTCTCCTCCCTGAGGATCAGACTCCACATGTTATCGGTCAAGGCCCTGAAGCTATGAAGGTGAAGGTGCAGTTTTTAGTAGCTGAGCTGGTTTATAGCCTGGTTAAGGCCTGATTCTTCATTCAGCCCTGTTTCTGCCTTATTGTATGGCCTACTTTGAAAGGGTGGAAAAGCCTGGGGCGGAGTGGGAACTGGATGGAGGGCGGCAATGGGAAGGGGTACATCTGTAATACTCTCAACAACAAAAAAAGATTAAAAAAATTTTTTTAAAGCCTGTTCTCTCTTTGCCTTCAGCTTCCAGAGCTAAACTCAGCATGATCAACACGATGTCCAAAATCCGCGGGCAGGAGAAGGGGCCGGGCTACCCTCAGGCGGAAGCACTGCTGGCAGAGGCCATGCTCAAGTTCGGGAGGGAGCTTGGAGATGACTGCAACTTCGGTAATGAGTGCTCGTTTTCATTCCTGCGTGTGTCCGTGGGGATTGTAGTGCCAGTCAGAAACTTCGTAGGAAATTAGTCATACCGTTTTCATTTCCACTCAGTTTTAGGTCCTGTACACATGGGACAAAAAATTGTTTTCAGGGTTGTTTCATCATTTTTACTGTGATTTGTTGTAGAGTTTTATTTTATTTTCTTGTTCTCTGATGAGATGCCAATCTTTAGAGTAGCTGACTGCTATCTCCTGATGCCTGAACGTTTTACTCTGGAGTTTTTTCTGGTAGTGACTGGAAATCAAGGCAGATCAGACAGTCCCAGTGAGCATGGTTAACACAAAGCCCCGTGAGCTTTCTCTTAGATCTCAGCTCTTTTGTATGTGGTGCCAACTTCTTTTTCTCACTTTCAAAGAGGAAGGGATAGGGTGAGAGAGAAATATCTATGATGAGAGAGAATCATTGATTGCCTGCCACCTTCACACCACCTACTGTGGATTGAGCCCACAACTCAGGCATGTGCTCTTGACTGGAATCCAATCCAGGACCCTCCAGTCCACAGGCCGCACTCTGTCCACTAAGCCAAACCTGCTAGGGCATATGTGGTGCCAACTTCTACCTCGGATGAGATGGCTAATTCCTTTGTCCTCTGGCCCTCAGCTACCATACCGAACACCTTCCATTTTCATTCTCTTGTGATGTGAGATTTTACTTAGCAAATGATGGTCTTTGTGGCTGTATACTGCTTATTGCTCCTGAGAAATGTATTGGCCTTAACCAGGAAAGCTGGTGATTAAAAGAGAGGACAGGGAGCTTCCCAAATTGCTTCAAAATTTTATAAGAGACTAGAGACCCATTGAATGACATTCGTGCAAGAATAGGCCTTCCTTCCCCTGCCTTCACTCCCAGCGGCCCAGGAGCCGGCAAGTCCTTACTTCTGTCTGGAGCATCACTCCAGTAGTTCCCTCTGCCACCCCCCTTCCCCTCATAGCAGGCTTCACTCCACTCTGCACCTGCATATGCAAATTAACCTCCATCTTTGTTGGGTTGTTTTCCATACTCACTCTGATTGGCTATGGGTGTAGCAGTATGATGGTTAATTTGCATGTTTCTCTTTTATTATGTAAGATAGCACCCCGTTAGTGGGCATGGAGTCTGTTGCCCATATGAACTGTCAAAGGTAGAAAAAATATTGTTCTCTGGAGGGTGTTACAGACTGTCCTTCATCTCAGTTGTCTTCAGGATCCATGGGGTTTTTTTCTATCCATGCAAACACATTCTACTTCTGTTCTTTAATCTACATCTTTATTCTCCCCTTCCAGGCCCTGCGCTCGGTGAGGTGGGGGAGGCCATGCGGGACCTCTCGGAGGTGAAAGACTCTTTGGACATGGAGGTGAAGCAGAACTTCATTGACCCCCTTCAGAATCTTCACGACAAAGACCTGAGGGAAATTCAGGTACCTGTCACTGGTCCTCTGGGAAGTGGGCAGTTTAGATTGTATAGGTGAGGGACCCCTTTACTTTAGAAAGCATGGTTTAAACTTACTTTGTCAGCACTGGGCACATGCATTGCAAAGCAGTCCAGCAAAATAAATGAGAGAAACCAGAAATGAAATAATTTTTGTCCCACTACTATGCCTCTGCCACTCATGGACATGGCATTTGACTTCTCTACATTTAATTTTCAAGATTTATTAGGCTTTTTTACTCCAGAAGGATAATATCTTTTCCCTAATGACACACAATTTTATTAATTCTCTGGTTTTCTGGGCTGATTTTATCCTCTAAAATGCTAGCTGCACTAGTAGTTAGCTTAAATAGTTATTCTGCCACTCTATAAACACATGTTTTCATATTTTCATAAGAGTTGTTAGGATTGAGAAAAGGTACACAACTATTCTCTTGGTAAAACATGTAGAAAGTTGAGCTATTCCAAATCAAGTTCAACAAGCTTTACCTTTGACTAGATATATAATGTTTGCTCATTCGTTCCTTCAACAAATATTTGTTGAACCTGTCTGAAATTTAATTTCCTTTTTTGTGACATGAGCTGGAATACCTTGACGTCTCCTAGATCTCATTCTGGCCTAACTTTCCTTCAGCCCTATCACTGGCTCAAGGTTGCACCATTAGTAAGGGGTAGACTCGCTTTCAACATAAAATGTGAACTGACTCCAGAACACTGCCCTGCAGCTGACACAAGTTCAAATGTTTTATGAGAATTTTCCTTCCAAAGGAACAAACATTTAGCTTTGGGTCAGAGCATGGATTGAGGCAAGGGTGTGCAGTGGAAGGAAAGGTCTAGGATGTTTTTCTTCTCTCTTTCCTTGTCACTTCTTCACCGTTCCGTACTCTGTTTTTATCTGCTTCTCTTTCTCGACACACCCAAGGTCAAAGGAATTGTAGTCATTTCTCCTACCTGTTAGGCATGGGACGCTGCAGCACTTACTTTGCAGCTTTGGGAAAAAAATACTTTGCAGCTTTGGAAAATTCCTTTTTCACTTGGTCACTAAAGGTGTTGGGCAGAGGCTAGACAGGAATGTGGCGGGGATGATGAGAGGAGCGGTCAAAGTGCAGTGTGGGGCCTTAGGTCTCTACGAAGGTCCCTTCCAAGTCAGGTTTTGTGACTGTAAAGGGGAGACTTAAACTAACCAGCGGTTTCCTGAAAGCTGCTTCAGTCAACGAGGCTATGTGGTAAGACGTAGATTCCTAGGTCCCTGCCCTGGCTATGCTGCTTCAGGTGATCAGGAATCCACATTTGAAATAAGCAATTAGTAATTAATAAGGCAATTCTTACAGATTGGATGACTTCATAGATAAGTCCTTTCTAGTGATTATTAGAAAATCAAAAATTCCATTCTTACTTCATTTCAAGGGAAGTGGGGGGTTTTCTGCCTTCTTATGAGATACCATTTCTTTTGATGTTGGGGATTTGACTTTGTCCTAGTGAGGGCAAATAATAATAATAATATTGGGCACTGGTATTTTCCACAATTTCTTTCTTGCTCTTAATTATTTTAAAACACGTTTCCCCACAATTAGCCTGTGGAAGCGGTCTCCCACTGACGCGTGCTTTTTTACTTGTCTGGTGACACCTCGTAGAACCTAGCCTGCCTCAGTTTGAAAGCTAGCAGGCAGGTTGGGAAGTGAGCTCCCAATAGGCCTTTTTCATGAGTCCTTCCAAAGCACATTCCTGCCCCGCACTTTTCCAGCATCATCTAAAGAAGTTGGAGGGTCGACGCCTGGACTTTGATTATAAGAAGAAACGACAAGGCAAGATTCCAGATGAAGAGATCCGTCAAGCTCTGGAGAAATTTGACGAGTCTAAAGAAATTGCTGAGTCAAGCATGTTCAATCTGCTGGAGATGGACGTGAGTGGCTCTCCTTCCATCCAGGCACAAGATTAATGTGCTAAAGGGTCCCATCTTTGAAAATATTAATGTCTGATCATACTACTTGGTGAGAACTTTAGTGGATGGTCATTCCTTTTAAATAATTTGAAATTATAAGATATATTAGAAATGATAAGGGCTTTTTTTCCCTGTATTTTTGTAGTTTGAGTTAACTACATTTTTGTCTACTAATGATCTTACCAATAGTGGGGAGATAATATTTTTTAAATATATTTTATTGATTTTTTTTACAGAGAGGAAGAGAGAGGGATAGAGAAATAGAAACATGGATGAGAGAGAATCATCTATCAGCTGCCTCCTGCACACCCTCTACTGGGGATGTGCCCACAACTAAGGTACATGCCCTTGACCGGAATCGAACCTGGGACCTTTCAGTCCACAGGCTGACGCTCTATCCACTGAGCCAAACCAGTTTCTGCAGATAATAATATTTCTTATGACCCACGTGTCAGTACAGTAGCTAAAAAAAAGTGGTTTGTTGAAATGCAGGGCAGATTGACTTCAGATTGTATAACGATATCTACTAAAATACATTCAGAAGAGAGTGAAGATGTTTTGTGTTTTGAAGTAACATTGACATTTTCTTTCAAAAGGCAATTTCCATTGAGATTGATGATGGTAGCATAGATACTGCGTTTGGGGCATAAATGAGATGGTTTGAAAGCTGCTTTCACATTCACAGAGTACTAAATTATTCTTCATCGCTTTAGAAGTGACATTCCATCATGTAGGAAACCTATTACTTCGCTTTCCTGTCCTTGCTCCCTGCAACGCTGGCCCAATCACTTGCTGACTAACTTCTGCCAAGATGTTTGCCCAGTCTGTATGTACTTACCACTTAACTGCTTTGCCCTGACTGGTGACAGGGGAGACATGTTGACCATGGCCAGACTTTCCCATCACCCCGAGACAGTGTAGATTTGTGTTAACACAAAACGACTTGTGTCCACCTACTTACTGAAGAGGGGTGCTTCATGGGATGAGCGGTGACCTGAATCTGTCCTCCTGACCTGCACCCAGGGCTGTACCCCACCCCAAAACTCCTAGGGCAGCATTGCCTCTTTTCATTTGGAGGCCATTGTTCAGCTAGATCACAGCGTAAGAGATAAAGGGAAGAGCCACCAAGTATGCTTAGAATAGTAGAGCTGGAAGGAAGCCAGGTGTCACCTGGCCCCAACCCCTTTACATTACAGATGAGGCTCAGAGACCACAAAAGGTTTTCCATTGTATCACACTGCTTCCCATGGTGCCTCACGTGAGAAATCAGTATTCACGCTTCTAGTAACAGCATAATATTGATTAAGCATGAAAAGTATAGGAGCAATGAATCCTTTGGTCAATACGTTTTTTTTTGTCTTATAGGATAGCAATAAAATAAGCCAAACTCTACACAGAAGGTCCTAGCTAAGCATGAGCCTGTTGGATGAGAGTTAAGTGATCTTCAGGAGAATTCTGAATAATGTTACTTCTCCTTGTAGCACTAGAGTTCCCATTCATAAGGATGTTTTCTTATCCTTAATCGATTCAGAGCCTGTAAAGCTATGTGTCTTCGCCTGGCTCCCCACGGGGTCCTGGGCGTCACGAGGCACTGGGCTGTGTGCAGGGGAGCTCTGTCATATGCACAGGACAGTAGTGGCTGCTTCTGGTCAGTAACCTGAGAACTAAGGCTTGATTCCCCTTTGATCTGCAGATCGAACAGGTGAGCCAGCTCTCTGCGCTCGTGCAAGCCCAGCTGGAGTACCACAAGCAGGCAGTCCAGATCCTGCAGCAGGTCACCGTCAGGCTGGAAGAAAGGTACTGGACAGTTCCCTGCGTCTTACACCTCCATTTTCTTGCTATAAGATGCTGTGGAGAGAAAGGGAAATAAGAGAGAGAATACATTTGAAGAAAAACTTCTGCCAAAATTACTGCTGATCCTACACAGGCATATCCTATCGATCAGCTATGCTGTGTGGGTACTAAAGGCATAGCATCATCAATCATATAACAGCCCTGTAGGCCAAGGATCGTCTGCCTCTTCTAACAGATGAGCCAGCTGAGGTTCAGGGAGCTGCCATCCCTAGCCCTGGGTCACACACTGCTCCAAATGGGGTCCGGGATCCAGCACAACCTGTTTGAGAGCTTGTGTCTTTCACACCTAATGTTTCTCTGGATGGTGGCCTAGTCCATTCAAAAGGGCTGCTTTCATGGGCCTGTTCCCCATTCTCTGATGCGCCCACCACAGGGCTGTGGTAGTTTTCCTTGTGAATGGGGCTCCCTGGAGTTGGGGACAGCCTGCTCAGCTGTCTGCAGTGGCCCTGCACTATGCTATGTGTTACTTTATTTAGCCAGATTAAGCGGGATGACTGCTAAATGTATGTGCATCAAAGTGTTGCCTCAGCAGCCTTGATTCTCAGCTCGTGGCCAGATGAGACACTCATCGCTGATGAGTAGGCTCAGTGCACAATGACGCCTCCAATCTCTGTGCTACACCATGGAAACCTCCTCACCTGCTCCCACTGGGTCCATCTGGCCACCGCTCCCTGCTCCGTATCTTCCCTTACTGGTGCTTACAGTGGGCGCCTTCCCTCAGTGCACCCTGGTGGAAATGTGTGGAACCCCCTGAAGCCTCTAGAACGGTTAAAACCAGGCACTCAAACACACTAAAGAAATACGTGTCTTAGTGACATCTGTTGAGTGTAATGTTCCTTCTTTCTTTTCTCTGACATATGTACCAAGACACTCTTATTCTGCTGCCACTATCCCTAAGCTCTCCCCACCTTTGCAAATCTGTTCTACACTTTCTTTAGGGAATAAGTTTCATTCCAACTTCCTATTTTACAAACTGCTCACTGTTCTCAGAGCACACAGTTCCTCCTTTCCATCCTTCATCTGTAAATGACTCATACTCATCTTTTACCTTCGTCCATAGACCTTCTCCAACTTCCTCATGGATAGGTAGACTCCCCCACCCCAACCCATGTTCCTGCAGCATTTCACACCCATCTCTACAGCGCTTACTGCCACTTAGGGTAACCAGTTGTTTATGTTCTGTCTCCCCTACAGACCATAGGTGCTTGTGGGCAAACACTGTGTCTTACTCATCTCTGTGGTCCTAAGCACAGTGTAGAGTGAGCTCAACGAGTAAGGGGGTAATAAAAGGGGGGTGGGATTGAGAGAGAGAATAGAGACGGGGGTGTGTGACCATGGAGAAACATCACCAGAAGCAGAGACACATACACATGAGAAATCAGAGGGCCCCTCTCGATTTCTCCTATGCCACAGGGCAGATTGGTGGGTGACCTAAGCATATCCTGGATTTTACTGCCTTTTTATATTTATTTTTTGCTTCTTAATTGGCTGCACACTCTCTATTCTCCCCCTTTTTTTTTCAACACAGAATAAGACAAGCTTCGTCTCAGCCTAGAAGGGAATATCAGCCTAAACCGCGGATGAGCCTGGAGTTTCCCATTGGAGACAACACTCAGCCCAATGGAGGCATCTCCCACGCGGGCACTCCCAAGCCTTCAGGTAAGGGGCTGAGACCCACAGCACCCACTACATGGGCCTTGGCCACATCCTGTTGACACTTCTCCAAAAATTCTAGAAGCAATCTAATATGGCTGCTTAAGATATATGTAATAATACATTTCTTAGGGGTGGTTTTGTCAGGTAGAAGCTCTTAAAAGCACTCCTCCTTCTTTTCTCATTGATTATGGCTTTTCCTCTATTTCCCTCTTCTCTCCTCTATAAAATTATTTTTATTTTCTTAACTATCATCTTAAGCTCTTAACCTCCTAATTATTTTGGCCTAATTTGATTTTGACCCTCCTTCTCG
This sequence comes from Vespertilio murinus, assembly GCA_963924515.1. Lineage (NCBI taxonomy): Eukaryota > Metazoa > Chordata > Mammalia > Chiroptera > Vespertilionidae > Vespertilio > Vespertilio murinus. The sequence continues at coordinate 127,850,288 of OZ004708.1, read as the reverse complement.
GTCATAAGGTCACCTTAACATGCCAGTTTGGTGCTGGGGTGGCATCTTTTCTTCTATTTTTTCCCCTCTGTGGCTCCAGCATGCACAAGACCAAATGCTCGTGTACAGTGCATGCCCCATACGCTCACACATAACCACAGGCAGCAGCTCCAAGAATGTGTTCTGTTGGATTTCTTGAGGCACAAGAGCATATGGTGAATCTAGTGCTGGAGAGATTTTCAGCCTTAACATTTGCTGGATTGAAGAAGTGGAAACTATCTCACACTGAGTATGAATTTTAAAGTCATGCAGGTTCTTTTTATTTTCCCTGTATCCCCAGCGCTTGATGTTTTACTGTAGGACACCTCTTATGAGATGCTTTCAGGGTACCATGAAGGGAAAGGGAGGTCTGTGATGACAGTGGGAGCTCTGTGCCTCTGTGTCCACATCTGTTGCTCAGAGCTTCATGGGGGTATAAGCAGCAGTGGCTCTTAGAAGTTGGCCATCCCTGAGGGCTAATCATATATGTTACCTGTAACTTGCTTTTTCCTGCTCAGAAACCAACTGCATATTTTACTCTTCTTTCAGATTCTTGTTAATTTTCTGTTTTCTTTCTTCTTTTTTTAAATCCTCACCTGAGGATATATTCTTACTGATTTCAGAGAGAGAGGAAGGAAGGGGGGAGAGGGAGGAACATTGGTATGAGAGAAACATAGACCAGTTACCTTCCATATACACCCCAACCAGGGGTGTGTGCCCTGACCGGAAATTGAACCCATGACCTTTTGTGGCTGGTACAACTCTCCAACCAACTGAGCTGCATTCCACATTACAACACATGCCAGTGCAACACTGGCCAGGTCAGGACTCCATAATTTTTATTCTTTTAATCCAGGTCCAATGCATTATTTTAACACTAGAGGCTCAATGCACAAAATTCGTGCAGGAGTAAGCCTTCCTTCCCCAGCTGCCAGCACTGGCTTCCCTCTGACACCTGGGACCTGGGCTTTTCTCGCTGCCCCAGCTTCATCCAGAAGGTCCTCTGGAAGGATTATCTGAAAGGACATCCGGTCTAATTAGCATTTATGCTTTTATTATTATAGACGTCATAGCTCTGATGCACTCCTCACATTGATATGCACAGTAGGTTATAAAGTGTAAATTATATAATTTTTACATCATCTGCTCATAGTAGATATAATAGTACCGTGAAGTTGTTACACAAAAACAGAAGTGCCTTGTGCAAGGTCACACAGAGTTAGAACTTGAACCCAGTGTTTAATATTGAGGTTGGAGTACTTACTTTTAATAAGTGAGAATTGTACTGTTATTCTGAGGTTGCAAAGCATCACCCATGTAACTAATTAGCTGTACTGCAGAGGTTTCTCAGTGCTAACATGGACAAAATTCTCATTATGAGAATGAACCTAAATCTCATTAAAAACACCTTGAGCCATTGGGTCTCCTATCACTGGGCATTGTCAGGAAGGCAATGCAAGCCTTAATAAATTCTGCTGTACACATCGCAAGAATGGATGTGGCCGTTTTACATCACTGGACACAAAACAGGAATCCAGCACCTTCCAGACATCTGAGAAAGATAGCCCCGAAGACTGGAGAGGGCTGGGAGCAAGAGGAGGCTTCCGCAGCAAGAGGAGTGAGGGAGGACCCGAGGGGTCAGCAGGCGGGCGCAGCGGGCGGTGCGTATGTGAGTTAAATCGCCCTTGTCTCTCTGTGTTCTTCTCTCCTGCTCTGACTCCCAGGTGTCCCAATGGATCAGCCCTGCTGCCGAGCTCTGTACGACTTTGAACCTGAAAATGAAGGGGAGTTGGGTTTTAAAGAGGGCGATATCATCACACTCACTAACCAGATTGATGAGAACTGGTATGAGGGGATGCTTCACGGCCAGTCAGGCTTCTTCCCCATCAACTATGTGGAAATTCTGGTTGCTCTGCCCCATTAGTATGTCATGCTGGCTGGCCCATCTCCTCTTGACCCGGGTAGTTCAGTTTAACCACTGCTTTGGTAATGCTGCTTCCAACACATCCCAACGCAGGCCGCAGTGGTCCAGGTCACCCGGCCCCACAGAGTATCTTTGGTTGACTTGTGTGACCCCACAGGAGTCACGGTGATGGATGGTATCTTCTCCGCCTGGTGGGCATGGCATGTGCTTTTCAAATACCATCTGAGACCAGCCAGCCAGTTCTCAGGAGACTGCGGCTTCTTAGACTAACGACCATGAGCCACAGCACAGAGACACCATCCCACGGAAGGTATTATCTATCACCCAGGGCCTTCTCCGGCTCTCAGGTCCTCCAGCTAAACAGGAGAAAGGGTTTGCTCTCATATCGTCCCCTCCCAAACGTGTGAGTCACAAAGTTTGTTGAAGAAAGCCTCCCTCACCAGCAAACCGCCTTCTGGTCTGAGGGAGTCCTTGGATGCCACCAGGAAAGTGCTGAGTGTGGATTCAAAGCCTTCTCTGGAAACGTTCACCCCTGCTCCTCCCACTTGTTCCTGTTTCCGAGGTACAGCCTGTTCCCCTTCCTCCCACTGTTCAAGCCAGAGGGGACTCCCGTTTTATTTCTAAGATAGTTAGCAATCCACATATTGTGGGAGGGGCTGGCAAGAGGAGACTATTATAAGGAAAGGGAAGAGATCCTTTTTTCAAGTTTAAATGTCCTGCTGTAAAGAAACTGTGTGTGTGTGTGTGTGTGTGTGTGTGTGTGTGTGTGTGTGTGTGTGTGTATGTGTGTGTGTTTAGGGCATTTCTGAAGGTACTGGGAAGGGGGAACAAATATTGTCATTTCCGCTTTATTTACAAATTGTGTGTTTCATGAATCCATTGAGCACAGATACAAGGAGGAAACCACTAGAAACCATTTTTCCACTAGTTCCTAGACCAAGAAACAGTACCTACCTTTTCTTTCCACGTTCACCTGTGTTCTTTGAACATCATTTGTGCATATTCTGCCCTCAGTGAGGACCAAGTAAAGATGTTTGTGCTTAGTAGTTTAAGAAGTGTGGCCGCATATGCAAAACTGTTTCCCCGTTCAGTCATCACTTTTATCGGCCCCCTCTATCTCCTCTGCATTTCGTGTGCACAGTGCTGTGTGTCAGTTTTTGAGTGGTGGTGTTATTTTTGGTATCAGTCATTCGAGTCCCGTTAAGTTCTATGGAGAGTTCTATTTATCTAGCTGTACAGATTCTCTCAGAGGTTTAATGTGCTGCTTCGGACGTGCCACCTGCGGTAGTGGATCATGTGGAGTGAAAGGCAAATCTTACTGCTTAATGTATAAACTCTTACCACGGGAAGCATCGCTGTTTCCAATAAATATTGCTGAAGACAAACCCACAGGCTCCGGCCCTTTATTTTGTGTCATTTCTTTGGGTCCAACACTGCATGGGCTGAGGCTCATTTCCCTCTCCACTGTTTTCTGCTGCAAGCAAACCAGAGCTGGTTCCAAGCTTAGAGCTCCTTCCCTGGAAGCAGGGAAAGTTCCATCACTAGAAGTGAGCTGGCCTGGACACTGGTCACTTCTCGGTAATCCAGGAAGGAGGAGATTTTTGCAGTGAGGATGTGAAAGTGGGAAGAGGAAGTCTTTTAGAAATTAAATGAGTTATCACGAGTGGTGTTATCAGAAGAATATCATGTTCAAAGGGGCAAATAAATTTATCCTTTCAACTGGTCTTCGGTTTCGTTCATGCTTAAAGAGAAAGGAATACACAAGGAAATGCAAATTGGTCAAAAGGCAGCATTCTTTTCTCTTAGTGTATAAATAGGGGATGGTGGGGTGGAGGTGGATGTGGGTGAGTGGGGATAGGGAAACTTTGTGCATAGAATACATGTTTCCAAAGTTCCTGAGAAAATAAAGATGCTCTTTAAGTATTGGGTGCCCTTTGTATTCTTCCATGCTGAGGCCAACAGTCCATGTGTTTAGCTTTTTGCTTGTTTAATTTTATTGATTTCACAGAGGAAGGGAGAGGGAGAGAGAGAGAAAAAAACATCAATGATGATAGAGAGTCATTGATTGGCTGCCTCCTGCATGCCCCCTACTGGGATCTAGCCCACAACTCAGGCATGTGCCCTGACTGGGAATTGAACCTGGTTCCTAGGTTGATGTTCAACCACTGAGCAACACCGGCTGGGCTAGTTTTAATCTAATGTTCTAAATTCTAAATGTGAACTACTCTAACATGAAAATAACTTTTTCTAGCTACATGAGTTAGAGTATTACTGATGAATTCTAAAACCAATTTTAAAAAGAAATTGGCAATGGCATTATTATGAATGGAGGAAACCCAGAAGAGTCACAAATAAATTATGAGAATCAATAAGTGAAATTAGTAAGATTACTGGATTTAAGATCAATGTCCAAAAATATTTCTATATGCCATAGCAATCAATTAGAAAAGGAGGAATTTAAAAACATATCATTTACAAAGGCACCAAAAATCAAACTCATAGATATAATTCTCATAATTATATATGATTTGTACATAAAAAAATTATGAACATGTTTGAGAAAAATGAAGACGTTAATAAGGGAAGACATTCTGTGTTTATGGACTGGAAAACTCAGCATTTTAAAGATGTCTTTCTTCACAAATTGATATAGATTTAGCACAATCTCAACTAAAGTCTCAAGGAGTTTCTTGATGTGTGTATAAATTGACAAGTATATTATAAAATATATATGGAAATGCAAAGGAATGTTTCTTTTTGAAGAATAACAGAGTTGGAGGACTTGCTATTTCTAGATATAAAACAAAGTTATAGTAATTAAGGTAGTGTGGTGTTGATGCAATGGTAGGAAAAAACACCTGTAGGAAGTCATGCCCCAAAAGAGACATATAAGTACCCAGCCATATTTGAACTAATAAAGCGCTCCGTTGGCTTCACTGTTACACCTTCAAACGTGACTACCTGTGCAATCGCAGTTCTATGACTCCAAAGGGAAACTAATAGCAAGAGCCTGCATGAAATAGGGAATCTCATTATGAGTCAACATCAAATGAAATAAAAGGACCAAAACCAATTTCCAGAAGGAACTTAATATTTATTTACTTTAGGGAGTCTTGGAGACAATAATATATGTACCAGGTTCAGAACTGTCTGGGTTCTTTATTTTTATGGAAATGTAATGAATTTTTTTATAGAACTTTATAGGACAAAGCAAGGAACTGTGGACCGCCACTGGAAAAATTGAGCCTACCCCAAAACACTTGTTCTTCTAAGACTGATCATGGAATGAACTGCCTGCAGTGGAAACAGAAACAGAACTACACTGAACCGAACTAAAATGGAAAACAAGTTCAGTGGAACAGTTGTCTCATTTTAACTTTCTAATCGGTCTGACAGGTCTTAAAGGGAATGCTTTCTGGGAAAAATAATCCTTTCCCTTTAGTTACTCTTTGCTATAAGACAATAAGAATGACATTACCAAGAGTAAAATTCCCCAAAAACTCTGTATACATATAACCTATATCCAGAGACTTAGCAAATCAGGTTTATTCCAAGGCTTTAATGTTCTGCATCAAACCTTGTGGGTGCGTTTAAGGCTCATTACCCGATGAGGAACTGCCTGTCTTCCCTGGGGGCTGGTGACATGGGAGCAGTTAAGGCTGAAAAAAGAGGCAGCCCAAAGCCTCCATTTGGAATTCTGGGTGATGGTGAAGACTTCTCAGGCTGCATGGAGGGGTACCCACACCAGCAATTTCTAGGCCAATCAATTGGGGACATATTAAAAGCTGTCAAGGGCAAAACAAAAAGCTACTTTTTAAAGGGCCCAGTAAGTACCACTGAATGCCACTCAGCTATCACGTGTCTGAAGGACGGCGGCCTTCCTCTTGGGGCAGGAGGAGCTGCGGTTGTTGAAGGAGGGAAGCAGGTTGCCAGCTCTGGAGGCAAACAATGGAGCGTGACATCGCAATACCATTTTCTCCAGAAGGAACCCTGGGCCTTTTGCAAAGACCAGCAGGTACTAATATGCAGCCCCATTGAAGCCCCGAGGTCCATCAGCCTTCTGAAGGACTCCTTGCGTAATTATGACCCCCTGGTCTTAGCCTCCAGCACTTTTGAGCCTCTCTTTGTGCTGCTATTCACCCACATGGACCGAGGCTGACTTTTGGAAGTTCCTTTCGACAAGAAATAAGAAACGTGTTCACAATACGGGGTGGAGAATAAAGTTTGAATATCGGGAAAACTCATAGATATCCGGACCTCTCTCTATAGTCTGGTTTCTTTATTTTGTTCCCCATGGCAAGTGTGGTTTCAGAAACTAAAGATTCACATATACTCCTTCATGTCACACTAAATGGGAGTTTTCTTTATATTCCATGCAGGCAAAATGTAGATTTCTTCACCTGGCTGCTTCTGTCCTGATTTTTGGCTTTCAGTGGCCTTTAAAGCAACAAAAATGGATGTATTGTAGCTGTGTTCGAATTTCCTGTATTATTTTTTCACACCCAAGAGTCAAACCCATCCAGCAGTTTTATTAGATGATGCTTATAATTGTAGGGAGAAGAAGTGAGAGTCAGTGTTATTTCTCACCCTGCATCAAGCACTTGGTTAAGCTCAATATATGTGATTTTGATTGAAGACTAAGGTGTTAAACCTTAGACACTCAGCTCTTTGGGGTTGATGAACTGGCAGAAAAGAAAGCTTTGGAAAAGGGTTGATTGCCCAGTGTAGTGTCTCATACTGATTTAGAGTTCAAAAAAGGAAAAGGGAATTTACCAACATTATGAACTATCTTAGTAGCAAGAGAAAGAAATGGAGAAATACAGAGACTGTAAGGTCTTATACAAGGTTGCCTTTGTAGAGTTTTAGATGTAGGAAATGAGGCAGAAGGGAAGGGAAATTTTAAAAGCAACATTTTTCACACTTTATTTCCCTCCTAGTGTTTTGGTTTCCTACAAATCTTTCCATGTGTGACTGGTAAAAGAAATGTCACATTTCTTTATTTTTTAAACCAAGATTAAGTATGGCTGCTGCCCCTGCTCCCATTGCAACTGGCAGGCAGTTCTCGCTCGGTTCTGTCTGTGGGGAAGGCTCTGGTTCTGTGCTGTCGCTGCTGCCAGGTCTTCTGGCCCAAGCGCTTGCGGCCGACCAGAAAGTGCTGCTCCAGCCCTCTGAGCCTGAGCTGGGTGCTGGCTCTTTGCAGAGGAGCTCAGCACCACAGCACCAGCACCCAGCATGCCTAGGCACAGCCATCCCCACTGAAAAGTTACCCCTTCTTCATTTAATTCACTGCAGGAGAAAAAGACACATTCTTTAGTGCTCTGTCACCATCCCAAATACAGTGATTGTGGTTTGGGAAAAGGCCAGAGAATCTGTATTTTTTAAAAGGTCTTACCTCCATCTCTTATCAAAACACTGCCTCCATGAGGTCTCATGAAGAAACCAGGGTGGTGTCTGGAGTCTCCTAAGCTTACCCGATGGGAAGGGTCTCCCGTTGGCACTTGCACAAGTTGGATTTCCAGGTTCTCATTCCAGCTTCTCAGAATCAGAATTGCCAGTTGAGAAGCCAAGAAAGGTATTTCCCGTTAGAAAGGTTTGTGAAACAATTGACTAAGTCCCTCTAGAATTCTAGCATATGTCAGGGTCACCCTGAGCCTGTTAGAACAGGTGCCTGGGCCCCACTCCCAGAGATCCTAACTCAGCAGGGCTGGGGCAGGGTCCGAGAGTTTGCATTTCTAAGAAGTTCCAAGATGATGTATGTCCTGATCCCTGGGTTAGAGGTGCAGGAGTACTGCTCCATCAGATAGATGTCTGGGGAAGAGCCAGCGGCTTCCTGGGACTTAGGTCCCAGGTGCTTTGGTGTTGAGAACAATGACAAAACATACATGCATTAAACTGTGTATTAATCCAACTAAGTTGTTCTTTGTGCTCAGACACTGCATAGGAATCTACACTTGGTTTTTGGTGGGTTTTTTTGCATAGTGGAGAAGTCCCAGTTCAGTGCGATGGAGGCTGCTTAAGCATGGCTCTGGAGAGTGTGAGTCATTGTTTTTAGCAAGCTGCCCAAGGGCTTCTCAGATGCAGGCAAGTTTGGGAAGCTCTAGTCTACATGCAGATGTTTCAGATAGGCAGCCAGCTAATGGATGACTTTTTCTTCTTTTCCATTTTCTTTTTGATTAAAAAAAAAAAGACATTCCTGTTTATTGATTAAGTAACATTGGATGCATGCACATCCATCCTCAAACCCACAGCACCCAAGAGTTCTCCCATGTAGGCTGATGACAGGATCTGATGGCGATGCTGGATCTGCGCCTGTGCTGACTCTGAAAGTCCACCTTCTTCCCAGCTTTCCCTCCAGCTTGGCTGTCCACTTCACACCTCAGGAGGGAATCAGAGGGAGGTGTGTCTCCAGTTAGACTCCGATGCCTTGAGTGGCTTGTGTCAGGCCTTTGCTTTTCTTGTTTAGATCAGTGGATCACACATTCCTGCTCCTGTCAGGGTCACAGGGGTGGCAAGCTAAGATGCAGATCCCTGGATCCTGACACCAGAGATTGTGGTTATGTTGTCTGGGGTAGGGCCCAGTATCCACAGGGGTAGCAGGCAGTCTGCCCCATCCCACAGTTCTGAGGCCTCATTGAGAAACCTGCTTCAGGCTGGGCATTCTTAGATTTGTGCCTCCATGGGAGGGGAGTTAATAGACCTGGGTTGGCAACTAAGAAGGAGAAAGGAGTGGCCAGTTTCACCTGTAAAGCCAGTGCTTCCCATGAAGAGAGACGGTTAAAAGGATTGCAGAATGCACAGGGTCAGTCCCTCGCAGTAGCAGTAAAAGCCTTTCTCTTGCCTTGATATTTCTTCTAGAAAATCAAAGGATGGCAATGTATTGTGTAGGAGGTAAACGTGGGAGGAGGGGGCAGCACAGGGAAGGAGGAAACGGATCCTAAATCTGAGGAGGCCTGGACTGACTGACACCCAATCACCAACATTTTGGTGCCATCTGATTATTACACATTGTCTTTTAAGTTCTTTTTTTTCCCTTCTTTTTATTACTCCCCCCAAAAGTAGCTTAATGGGACTTAGATTGCCATCTGCTGGTCAAAAAAAACCCCAAAAAAACAAAACAAAAAAACCCTCCAAAATTAAATAAATAAAACCCCACTATAATCAGATACAGATCTGACACGTTTTCCTGGGTATTTTGTTATCATCATGGACTGTATAAGCAGATCTTAAATTTTCCCTAATTTGTGAAGAGTATTGTTTTGAAGTGTAAAAATGGAGACATGTTAGCTAAGTGGGAAGAACAGCGGTTTGAGGGTTAAGTGGCACTGTCATAATGGGCTCTCTGGAAAAGTCTTCCGACAGGCTCACATCCATAAACTGCTCACCTCGGCACCTCTTCCTCAACGCTGTGCAAACATAGCACCTTCAGCAGCTCCGCCTCATTCCCTGTAGGCCATTGCCTTACCCAAGCTCAGTGACACGTGGAAGGGGTGCCATTGAATGCTGAGTCGCAGGATAGTCCTCCCATGCCTATACTCTCTCCCTCATTTGACCTCAAATCCCATACAGCCATCCCCACTTCAGCACTCTGCAGATCCCCTCCCTCCCATCTTCCCCTAATTCCTGCCAGTACTATTAGCTGCCTCCTCCTTTTTTAACAAAAATCTTTATTGCTGAAAGTATGATATGTTCCCCCTTCTTCCCTCATTGACCTCTCCCAGCCTGCCCTGCCCCCCACCCCAGGCCTGCACCCTCTATTGTCTGTGTCCATGGGTTATGCATACATGCATACAAGTTCATTGGCTGATCTGTTCCCACCCATCCACCCTCCCCTGCCTTCCCTCTGAGTCTGTTCAATGCTTCTACTAGATCTATTTTTGTTCATCGGTTTATGTTATTCCTTAGATTCCACAAAGGACTGAGATCCTGTGACAGACTTGCTCCCGGGGCTGGAGCTGCATTTCTCTGCTCCAGTGACACTAGCAACTGAGAGCCAGCGGAAGGCAGCCACCTGGAGCTTGCCAAGAGGCAGCCTCAGGTGAAGTTTTTGCAGGGTCTCCACGATGGGGAGGCTGCTGTCCTCTGGTGAGGTGGAGGGAAGATGGGCCTCTCGGATGGGATGGCTTAGGGGACCTGGGAGTTCCGAATTCTGAGCCCTTCCACCTGGATGGCTTCATCCCATCCTCTGAGTCCCGCTCTTCCTGACTATGACATAAGGGACTGTCAGTTTAATTTTCTCTGTCACTTGGCCTCCTTGACAGTTTTGAGTTTGGTTTCCATTAAGCCTGCCCTACAGCTGTAGGGGACAAATCTTCTAATCTAGAGACCCCTACTTTTCATGGCTAGCTGACCGGTAGCTATCTTTTATCAAGGTATTCAGAACAGTTCCCAAAGCCAGTGACCACCCCAGCCCTCACAATTACCACTTTCCTGCGCTGTTCAAGTGCTGCTCTTCACCTTCCACCTGCACCTGTGCCCTCACAGTAAGAGTTCATGTGACGCTTTGTCCGTCAACGGCCACCATAATGGGATCTTTGCCATCTGACGGGTGGGTAATGACCTCCAAAATCCCATTTTAAGAGCTTGCTTGCTAAGGCAGTTTCTGGTACTAACATGCTTAGCTTGTACCCAACAGGCAGAGCCTGAGACAAAGGTTTGCAGGTGAGTAGATTTTGGGGAAACTGGGATATTAGGAAGCGGAGAGTTGAGACAGCAAAGCAGAAAAGGCCAATATAAAGCTGCATTTTTAAAGGTGTCCTGTTGGCTTGAGCCCACAGGAATTTACAAGGGAGAAACACTCACCTGGGGAATGAACAGGGATGCATTTTATTGGCTCCTGTGCCCCATACTTCTGGGTTTCCATGGCTGGATGCAGGAGTTCCCAGGAGCACAGGTAGGTAGCCTTAACCCACCGCACAGCTCTGTCCACCTGCGTGTGTGCAGAGCCAGTGGAAGCGTCTCTGGAGGTGGGTGCTGCAGCTTTGGCTGGAGTAAGGAGTGGGTGAGGCCAAGACAACTTTGAAGTGGTGCACGCTAGACCTCTCCCCTCCCCATGTAGCTCTTGCTCAGGCCATTTCGGCCCCTCTCACCAGATCTTGCAGCTCTTCTTATACTCGGGATATTTCCCTATCACATCCATGTAGGCCCAGTACCTAGAGGCAGTGGATACTTTCTGGCATTTTGTGAGCCCCTGGGTCAGCTCATGAAGCACGCCCCCCCCCTTGCACAGCTTCTTGTATGTAGCTTTTGCACCTGATTGGGCTACTTTGCACATCTGTTAGATATTGTTCTGAGGCTATGGATTCTATGTCTCTGCTAGCTTTGCTCAAAGTGGCATTATGCATACTGCTATTATTGCCAATATATTTTCTTTGAATAACATCCTGGAGGAGAACTGGAAAATTTCTGTCTCACACTGCCACATTTATACTGAAATTTCTACTCTGATTGTTTTCATCACAAGGCAGTGGAAACGGCAGCTTCTTGGGTGAGAAATAAGTCAGAGGTTTCACCATCCCTGGTGTGCCTGTCCACGCAGGGCCAAGCACTGTGCAGAGACGAACTGTGGATCTATGCTGAAGGCAGGATGTTTCAATTGTCTTCACACCCCTGACTCCAGGGCTGGCCTTGCTCCCTTGGTGATGAGTGGAGATAAAGAGGCCTTTGGCTACACACAGCCAGGCCTCTGTGGTGGCTACCCAGTGAATGCTCTCACACAGGTAATTGGTTTTCCCCAAGGGTAGAAATGGTAGGCCCATAGTGATATCTCATTGCAACTCTCTTACCTCATTTTTGACAGATAACTCCCTGTGCTTTTCTAGAAACATAAACATCAAGAAGCACGATTTCTAACCAAACAGGGACTTTTTTTTAAAAACATTTCTCCTTTCATTGCTGCATATGAGAGGTCTGTATCCTAGGGAAGGACTCAAATTCTTCAAGTGTCTCCTTTAAAAATCTATAGGCAATGGTCTGTTAACGCCTGTGCTTCACAGATTTCCCAATGCTGCTGACATATATCCTCTCATTTAATCCGCACAGCAAACCAAAGAAAGGTGGTGGTAGTTTACATATGCAGTACCTGAGGCTCAGAATTCTGACTCAGATTTTTCTGACTCCAAAGCCCTTTCTCTCCTTGTGTCATACACACAGCATTCCAAATAACGTGTATTATGTGGCTGAGGACACAAGTCCCCACATTCAAAACAAGCACCCCCCTGCCCCCAATGCACTAGTTTTGTTATGTTGGGTAGACTCACTAAACTCTCTTATGCCTCAGTTTCTTTGTAAAATAGGGATATAATACTATCTACCTCATTTTCAAGGTTGTTGAGGATTCAGTGAGTGTTTAGAATTGTGTTTGACAAACTGTGCATGCCGTATGGTTTAATCAAGCCAAACCAAGGTTTGCAGACTTGGGTCTAGAAGCAGTTTGTCTCACTCCTGCTTCAAAGCCTTCCTCTGTGAGACATTTCTAGGATGATAAAGTCAATGAGAAAATGAATTGTATTATCCAAATGCTCTTTGCACTTCTTTTCAGCAAACTCTGAGAGCGTTAAACAGTGACAGGTTATGAGTTTGGTTAGTTGGACAGTGCATCCAGGATGCATTTACTAAGAGACCATTCGTTCTTTATGCCAGGAGAGAGCAGGAGCTTGAAAGGTTGGAGCCAATGGGTCTCTAAAGAAAGAAGGTTGCAAATTGGGGAGGCCCAGTAAATGGAGCCTGAGTAGGCAGAGCAAGCCATGCCCTGCTTGGCCCCGGGATGCTTATGAGTGGGTCCCCTGAGATGCTTATGAGTGGGTCCCCTGAGAGTCCCAGCCATGGCCATTGCCCGCTGTTAGAGTAGGAGAACAAGGCTTTGGGTGGGAGAAGAAAAGCTCTCCAGTTGGAAGGGAATTAAATGCTGGTCCACATAAAAGAGCTTTTGTTTTCCTTTAAATTAAAAAAAATTAAACCTATTGAGATGGCACTGGTTCATAAAATTATGGAGGTTTCAGGTGTCCAGTGCTATAACACACTATCTGATATTGTATTGTGTGTTTACCAGCCAGAGTCAAATCTTCTGTCACCATACATTTGCCCTCCTTTATTTTCCCTTCATTACCTCCCTCCACTCTCTTTCTCTCTGCAGCCATGTACTACTGCCTGTCTGAGAGTTTTTGTTTGTCTGAGTCCTTTTCATACAACTCTGAAAGTCTCTCCTCAATTCCCTGCTTCCTGGTACAGAGGCTCATCTGGTAGATTCCTTGCCTCAGAACTGGAATTGGCCATTTCTTCAAGGAGCTCTGGTTCTTGTAGCAGGAGGGAGAATCTCAAGACCACAGCCTAGGTGCCAGGAAGCTATTTTACCTTCGGAATTAACAAGTATGCTAAGTTATTCAGTTACAACTTACATAAGTAATACTTAGGCTCTGATAGTTACTGACTCCATGAGAAGCTGTAGATTTTCAGAAATTCTGAAGGCTGTATTAGTCAGGGTTCTCTGGAGAAACAGAAGCAATGGTATCTATCATCTATCTATTATCATCTATCCATCCATCTATTATTTATATGTAAGGGATATTTTATATAAGGAATTGGCTCATGTAGTTATGGAAGCTGAAAAGTTCCCCTTTATATAAGGAATTGGCTCATGTAGTTATGGAAGCTGAAAAGTCCCACAATCTGCATCCCACACACTGGGGACCCAGGAAACCCAGTGGTGTAATTCCAGTCCACATCTAAAGACCTGAGCTCCAGTTTAAGCAGGACTTAAATGAATTCTCCTTCCTATTCAGGTATATTCAGGTCCACCATGGATTGGATGACACCCACCCACCTTGGGGAGGGCCATCTAATGTACTAATCCACAGATTCAAATGTCATCTCGAACCACCCACACAGACACACCCAGAAATAATATTTCACTTGGCCCCCTGGCCCAGTCAAATTGCATAAAACTAACATCCCAGAGGTTATAGTGACAATATGGGTATATATAATTTTAGGGAATGCTCCCTCATTATCTCAGGAAGGTCCTCAGGGTCTTCTTAAAGAAACAGGCTGTTATCCTCCAAAGAGGCTGAAGGTAAGGTGTGATGGGAGGCCAGTGGAACTGCTAATCGAGTGAGCCGTGCTATTAATAAATGGAGAAATCAAACTAGTTACAGATATAAGCCTAAAATTGAAGTCACTGGGCCAGATGCTTCAAATTTCAGGCATCAATTTATGTGAACAAACTGTTCCTCACATGAGCAGCTGTATGTAATGGGTCTTGGGAGGACTGGCAGCTAGGATTTATTTATTTAACAATGGCTAAACATTCACCAAAGCAAGGTGGGATGCCAGCTGGTGAGGAAACTATCCCAAAGGCTGAAAAAAACTGTATCATCCAATCTGCATGTTGTTGTTGTTGTTCTGCATAGGTGAGCTGTGCAGAGAATTAAAATTTAATCTCAGTTGTGCTTAATCTGGGTTCAGTTAGTTCTTGATTGTAATGTTTGGCTTTACCATGCTCTAATGGTCTGAGGCATTTATTTCCTGCATGGAGCCATTCCTACCAGGGGGTCTGGAATGCACCTTCCAACCAGTCAAGTGCCCCCTTTCCTGGACATTGTGGAGAAGACTCATTTTGTGTAAAGAGCAAGGTTCCCTTTTATAAATGAATGAATTTCACATTTTCTCTTAAAAATATGAAATTCAATGTGTTTTCTGATGCAAATCAACTGGAGGGTTTTGGAATCATTAGCGAGGGGAATTCTAGGCCTGGCCCTCAGCATTTGTTTAAATACGTGAATACCTTGATTGACCTTTGTCCACACACCTGAAGAGGATCATTGGCTTTCCTTTCCAAAAATGATTCACTTCATTCTTCCAACCCGAAGATGAACAGAGGGATCTGTAGAAGTAACATCTGACTCACAAAGCTGATTGTGTTCTGGTGAAAAAGTCATATCACATTTGCATGTTTGGGGCTATTCCCAATGTCAGGAATGGAGTAACTAAGTGCAATATATGCTGAGACCCTCAGATGATGTGACATCATATTTTCTAATTGAAAGTTAAGATTTCAACATTTGAGTTTTGGGGACATAAACCTTCAATCTATAACAGTAATTAACAAGAGTAGCTTAAGCCATAAGGATTTTTTTTCCACCTTACAACAAGAAAGTCCACAGCTGGTTGGCCCCACCGGTGGTTCAGCAGTTCTGTAATATCATCAGAGACCACCATCCTCACTGTGTTGGTGGTATCTTCATTCATAGCCACCGGATGGCTACAATAGCTCCAAGGACCACAACTTCACAACTTCAACAAGCAGATTGAAAATGCTGGGCCCTCTCCATGGGCGTCTCCTCTGTTACCATGAAAGAAATGATATCCCAACAATTCCTCAGGCACATGATTCCTTATATCTCATGCACATCTAGCCGTGAGAACAGTTAGAAAAATCAGTACCTGGTACTTTCTGCCACGAAGATGAAAGCACACCGGCAAGGAAAAACAGACTGGGAAATCACTGGTGAGTAGGCAACCAAGAGTAACTGTCACAGCTTTCAACTCCTGGCATTCTTAATATGTGCTCTCTCCCCTCCAGGCTGCATCTACGGAACCATCACCTGGACTATAACTTCTCATGTACACACCACTCCCGGATGACTCCTAGTCCCTTTATAAACCTCAGCTCAGCTACCACTCCACAGTATGTTCTAGATTGCATTCTTTTTCCTACTGTTGTAATTCTGAATTAGTGTTCCTTGAAAATAGGGTCTGACTATTTCCCCCTATTTCTTTGAAGGCATTAAGGTGATTTTTTAAAATCTTATTTGTGGGTTTGAATATAAAGTTGCTTCCTCTTTGCAGTCACTCCCCCTTCACCACCA
This sequence comes from Vespertilio murinus, assembly GCA_963924515.1. Classification (NCBI taxonomy): domain Eukaryota; kingdom Metazoa; phylum Chordata; class Mammalia; order Chiroptera; family Vespertilionidae; genus Vespertilio; species Vespertilio murinus. Next base: position 127,834,484 of record OZ004708.1, on the reverse strand, counting down.
CCACCCGCCCCCATGGTTTTGTTTGCTGCCAACGGCCAGTAGAGGGCACTCTGGCTTTTGACTAGTGTGCCCTTTTGAAGACATTTGATTCCTTTAGCATTAAGCTAGCTTTTATTTGCTCCAAAAGAGGTACCGATTTTGAGTTTTTTAATCAAAAGACTAAAATCATGTGCATTAGTTATTTAAAGTTAGACTTTGTTTGTATAATGCATCCATGGAGTGGATTGAGGTCATTCAGAGTTATGACTTACCTATATTTCAGCTTCTGAAGTTTACTGTTAAAATGATGCACACTTTAAAGTCCCCTCCTCAGGCAGAGTGGGTGCAGCTGTTGAATTCTTGACAGAAACTGAAGTGTTCTGAGAGCATAACCTGGTGTCTTGAAAATGTGCTGAGCTTTCCCAGGGAAGCCTGCTCCATCTCTCACTCTGGGAAATCAGGTTGTCCTAGTGGTCTTAATAAGTTGTGAGGGTAAAGGTGAATAGTCCTTTCAGGACTGGAGGGGGTTGGGAAGCAGGATAATTCAGTCAGTCAGCCTTTCTCCAGAACCTACTATGTGCCTGACATTACTCTAGTCACTGGAATATAGCAGTTAAAGAATCAGATTAAATCCCTGATCTCATGGAGATTACCCTCCAGAGTAGGAGATAAATAAACAGTGGTATAATGAAATATCAGGAAAAATCATATTGGGGGAGAGGAAGTATGATAAGGGGTGAGAGAGAGGGGAGAGTGCTAGTTGGGGTACATGTCAGAGAAGCACATTCAGAAGGTTCGGCAAGGACAGGGACCAAAAGCAGGAGAGGGGTATGTTCCAGGGGTTTGAAAGAGGCCCAAGGAACTGGACTGGGGAGCGAGGGGAAGGAGGTGAGAGATGATGAGGTTGAAGTAGCAGGGTAGAGGAGGGAGGGTCTGGTGGGCCAAGTGAGGAAGAGGCTTTTATTCTCTGTGTGATGAGGGCCCGGAGCAGGGGAGTAACTTGATCTGATTTACTCTTTACAGTGAACATCCTGGCTGCCTGTGGGAGCAGATGGGCAACAGTGAAAGCAGGGAGGTGAGTGTAGAATCCAGGCAAGAGGGGCTGGTGGCCGGACCCTGTGGCAGTGGCAGAGTGGCACCCCATGGTCAATTTCAGCTGGATTTGAAAGATTTTGCAGACAGAGTTCCTGGTCTTAGGGATGGATTGATTATAGGAAGGGTGTGTAAGGGAGAGGACTGCCAAATTCAGGGCCTCTTTCTTCCTTCTATTTGCTGGGGTTGTGATTTAAAGTGAAGCCAAACTTGTCAGTCATCCATCTTAAACTTCTGTGCCCCTGACACCAAAGCTGGCACCAAGCAACTGCTGCTTCTGCTGCTGTTCTATGAGGGTCCCTGGCTTCACCTGCCAGGGACACAGCAGGTGACTGACAGCAGCCTGGTCCTCAGGTTTAGATGATCTGGGAGATGTCACAGGGTTCTTCCCTCAGTGGCCTCTGTTTCTCCCCACCCTCTTCCCACTCTTGTCCCTGGAATGCAACATTTCATTCTGTTGGCAGAAACAAGCCACCCTTTAAATGTTCATCCCTGTAACCCAAGCAAGAAAGTGTTCCAACCTCTCTGAAAAAGTGCGATGTGGCATTTTTCAGCTCTTCAAGACAGGTTGCTCATGGCTGATGAGCTCTTGGGTCCTGAGCCAGTCATTCCAAGAGCTGCCACCAAGTGGCGCCCGCGGAGTCTAACAGGCTAGTCGTCCTCAGGCAGGGCACAGAGCTGGCAAAATCCAGTCTTTATTTTTTTTTTTTTCCCCAAGAACTTGCTGTTCATAGACATGAACATCATTGCAAACTACACCCACTAACTTGGAAAGAATAATAGCATAGTAATTCATAATGAAAAGCTTGTCTTTTAAATGTTTCCCAATCTCCCTCATTCTCAGCAGGGCGCTGCCTGTTCTAGGTCCCCTCCTCATCATTTCCTCCCCTTCCTAACACAGGCTTGCATTTCCTGCCTCTCAGCAATCCCATCCAGTCCTCCCCCCCTTTTTTTTGGCCTCACAGTAATCTTTCTAAATCACAAGTTCGATGACATCAATCTCCTCTGTAAAAAGCTTGTCTCCCATTGTCTGCAGAATAAATCCTGAACTTTAAGGTCCTTCATCATTGGAGTCCAATGAGCCCTTACATTTGTATCTTCTGTATCAACTTCTCAATCCTGGCAACACTCAGGGTTCCTTTGATGAAGGTAAATTCAAGCCTTTGCTTCTCTCTGTGCTGTTCCCTCTGCCTGGAATGCTCTCCTATTTCCCCCTGGAAATCCTGTACTTCTCCTCCAATGGGCGAATCAAAGAAGCTCCTGGGTCAGATCATTTCCCACTCAGTCCTCGGCGCTGTGCTGCCATGAGCAGCTTTTAAAACCTCGTGTGTCTCTGTTATAGCTCAGAAGCTAGTAACCAAAGCTACCACCAGTTGGTTGGGGAGCTTTTTACGTGACAGGGACTCCTTGAGGCCTTTCTCTACTGTAACATGCATATATGTCTCTCACAGGAGACTACTTGAAGATCAAGTTTTGTTTGCATTCTATAACCTTTCAGGGTTTAGTAATGTGTCAAAAGCATAGTAGAGGCTTTTGAATTTGCCCAATGACCAAAGACTTTGGTTTTGACCTTGTTGGTTTTCAGGCACATCCTAATGATTGAAATAATCCCTGTATGATTCTGTAAAAATTCACATAAGAGTTCTGGAAAGACTGCATGTGCCCCTTTCACTGAGATAAACCATGGGCTGTGTGTCAATTTACCACAGACGGAAAACCAGTCACTCTTCTATTAAGAACACTTCCTACTCTCTGGCATTCATTTGCAGAATTGGCATGTTTGGATAATAAGATCAAATCTAATCAAGTTACCCAATGTGTTGTGCGGTTCTATTCTCATGTGTGCTAAGTAAGCAACTCAATTATTATCTTCTCTCCCCCTTTCCCGTTTGCAATTTAAAATGTTTTGGGAGTTCTGGTATAAATATAGAGAGTAAGTGAATATTATTTCCCTTCACTCTGAAAAGCTGCAAGGGTTCCTAGGAGTTTCTATAGTTTGCTGGAATTCAGAATGTCACACGGATAGGGAATTTTGTAGAGTCAGCTTTCTTCTCCTGCTGCTTCAGACGCAGAAGGGTGGAGCATCTGCAAACACCTGCTAGCTCTTATACCTGCAGGGGGAAGAGGCTACTGCTGACCATGGGGACTCTGGTGTGTGAAGGAAGTCTCTCCAGAAGAGACAGAGAAGGTTATAAAAGGAATGAAGATGATTAGATGACATACTGATGGATGGATATGTAGCAAGCCCTTCAATCCATGGATTAAGACAATATAGGGAGACCAAAATGAATGCCTGCCTCTGGGCTGAGTGCCCTGAATATGCAGAGATATCCTGTGGAGAGCTGTCAAGGTGTGATCCAGATCAGGGTCTGAGGGGAAAAGTGACTTCTCGTGTAACACTAGGTAGTACCATTCAGATGTCTCCCAAACAGACCCCAGGAATCTTGGACCTAAATTCCATTAGACGTGAAACCAAAATACCATCAAAGCTTGTTCCTGTCCTGGAGCTTAATAGGAGCCCCAGGTACTGGTGTGTGAAGTGAGGCCTCCCCAGTCAACTCCAGAAGAGGAAAATGGTGGTGGGAGGGAAGCAGCATCAGCTACCAACGGATGCTCCCCAGGCAGCAGGCAAAGTACCATCACTGGTGGTGGGAGAATCCGCGTGGCCACTTCAGTGCCTAAACTGGGATGGGTGAGAAGAACTTCAGAGGACTTGTATTTCCACTGCTTTTACTTTGTGTCCCAGGGAAGCTGGAGTTAAGTTTTTTTATTTAAGAATTAGGGAAGCATAAGACAGGTAGAAAAGCATAAAATGCTGAAACACCTATCAGGTTTGCTACCCAGTCATGTTCCCCAGACTTGGTTCATAGTGTCTAATGCGTGTATCTGTCTTGTGGGAAAGTGTAGTTTAGCAGCATTTCCTTAGCGCTCTTGCTGTGCTGTACTATGATTTGTTGTTTGTTAGGGAGGCAGAGCCAAGCATTATTCATTCTTGTATCTCTAGAGAACCTAACTCAAAACCTCGACTGCTGGTCGACCAACAAATCCTGAATGAATGAATACATTTATGAATGGATCAGTGGGTGAATGGGTGAGGATATGGTTTGGCCCTCTCTCTACTCCTAACGCTTGCCTCTGAGTGCTGCTTTCTAAAAAGTATTTCAGTGATTGCTGAGAAAGTTCACCACTAGCACAAACCTTTGCATTTTAAAAGGTGCATGACTGAGAACAATTATTTATCTATGCAGATGGGGCTGGAAATAATGATTTGTGGTTGACAGTCCTGTTCAGTGGGCACAAGAGAAGGGTTGTTGTTGACTGTGGCTCCAGCTCTTCTCTATAGGGTTATCCCAGCGTCTCACAGCTCTGCTCTTGGACCAAAGCACCACTCGCCTCTAATTCAGCTCTCCCATCCAACAGGATTTTCAGGCTCTGGGACTAACTGGGCCAAAGAGAGCTGTGAAGGAATGCATGTTCAGGGATGGTGCAACAACTTTCTGTGTGAAGCCAGGGGCACCCATGTGAAAGGACAAAGTGCATTGCCGGGGTATTTGTTTTGTTTGCTTTGCTTTATTATAAGTTTGTCCTTGCCATCCTCAAAACAACTGTGAGGGCATTTTAAGTTTCAAATAAGTAAACCACATATACACGTAGGAGTATTCAAGAACAGAAATTTGGAGGAGATAGTTTACACTCTTGGAGCCAGACTCTGTGTGGGTGGACACTAAATGAGGAGGGTTTGGGAGATGCATCTTTTCATGATGAACATCTTTGTATTTCATGAGGAACTTGGAGATGACATACCCTTATGGATAGGTGATGGAGAATCCCTAAACGGGGCTTCTGTTAGTAAAAACACCCATTCTTGATTCTAGGATAATTATGAATTAGTGGACAAGTTTTTGTGATTCCCAAATTATGAAAACATTTTATCATGCTACAGATACAAGTTATTTTCCAGCGCATATGGGCCTTCCACCAAAAGATACCATTTGCTAGGACATTACATTTCAAAAGATTGTGATATTGCACAGTATCTTCTTTGCCCACAATTAGAGATAACAATAATACATGAATAATACATAAGACAATAACTAAAAATGTTGCATTTTTATAGGCATATTTTGTGTTTGGGTCCAATCATTTGAATTATCTCCATATATATTCATTAGAGCTATTATAAGTAGGCCCCAACCCACTGGTTTATTTTGAACGTTGTAAAATGGCACCATTAGGTTCATGGGAGTTACAGTATTTTATTTCATTCAGAGAGCACCTGGCTGTGGTGTGGGTGACAGATCATTAGAAGAGGTAGTTATAAGAGGTATGATTAGGCCAAGTACTTTGGTTTTGTTTTTCTAGGTAGCATATAAAGAATCTTTGAAATTTTCCCAATTTTTATATCTACTCTGCCAATTTTTATCTTTTAATTGCTGTCCCTCTGTAATTTATTAGCTAATGTTAGGCCTTAAGCCTACAGTTTATTTTTTGTTTTCTGTTTGATCTGATTTTGTTTTCTGTTTGATCTGCCTCTATATGGGTTACTTTAACAGATTTTAGAATTCCTTTTTTTGTTTGTTTGTTTTTTGGTGGGGGAAGAAAATAATTTTTAGGTTTCTTTTTCCCCTTACAAAAACATCAGAGAATCATGCAATGCTGCTAGCACTGGATATGATCATCCTGGGGCACAAAACTGCACACTCTGTGGCAACTGGTCCAGTGGTGGCAGAACCTTTCATCGGGCCTTTGTTGTTTACAGTGAGCCCTGTATTATCTTCAAAATAAAGAAACACATATTTTCTCTGGTAAGACTTTCCTTGTCGAATTACCACCGCTGGCTGTACCTTCTTTGTGAGCTCTGGTTGCCTTTTCTGAACACGGCTGGCATGTCTCCCACACCAGCAGCAGGAAGTTCGTTCAGTCATCCCCAGCGGTGATCTACAGATGTTTGGCTCCTGTGTTGTCAGCACAGTTGATCACGGCTCCCAATGGGAGACCCGGGGAAATCCCAGATTTCACACAGGAGGACCCACCACATCCCCGCTTTGACAACTTGAACACCGGAAAAGGATAGAAAAGCTCCTTTTTTGTTATATATATATATATATATATATATATATATATATATATATATATATATATAAAATGGATTTTTTTTTACGGGGAGGAATGGAGAGGGATAGAGAATTAGAAACATCAATGAAAAGGAAACATTGATCAGCTGCCTCCTGCACATCCCCTACTGGGGATGTGCCTGCAACTAAGGTACATACCCTTGACGGGAATCGAACCTGGGACCCTTTAGTCCACAGGCTGACGCTCTGTCCACTGAGCCAAACCAGTTAGGGCTTATTTATCATTTTTACTTAATGTCTGTAGTGTTTTTAAGGGTATAACTTTATACAGCTTTCCCCAGGATCCAAAAGTAGAGTGTTTTTGTGAAACCTTTTGTCAGCTGAAATAGCATAAAGTAAATAGTCTTCCCCACTTTCCAAGAGTTTATGGTCAGTCATTTTATTTTTACAAAGGACCTACGTTAGTGTGTTTTCACAAATTGAAAGAAATCCAGCATATTTTTACTTTTATAGAAAAAATTCATTACTGTATTAATATGTTTATGCATTAATGTATGTATATGGGATACATATTATTTATAGCTTCTTAATTGACTGCTTTATGTTTATATTATGCACATGTATGTGTGTATATACCTTGTCTAGTGGTGTCAACATTTACTAGTTATAATGAAATATAGGAACTTTATCTTACTTGACATGCTTTGCCCTCTTCCATTTATAATATAATGATAGTAAATAAATATTAAGTTTAAAAAGTTCCTCTATGTATATTGAGAACCAAATTAGAGTGTTACAATTCTTGCTTCAACTGTCAAACACATATTTGCTGTTTCTATTGTTCTTTCTTCCATCTTTATGTTTTAAGATTCATTTTTTAGAAAAATAGATCTTTCTGCTTAAGGAAAGGAGGCATGCCTTATTGCCAACAGGTCGGAATGGAAGTCCAGGCTTCCCAGTTGGCCTCCAGTCACACTCAGTGGGGGGCGACTTCTCTTTAATGCTGGATGGAGTTTGGGAGTTCATGATTCCCACTAAACCTATCACCCCTCGCGTCCTGTCACTGTTCTAGTCTCTGGGTCCCTAGCCTGTCTGCTGTTTTTCTCTTTACCGTTCAGAGTCTTCTTATGTTTTTTTAAAATATGTAAATAAATTATATTTTTGTATACACAATTTTAGCTGTATTTAATAGAATGCACAGCAGGTATGTCTACTTCATCCTTATAGATGTGGAAATCTTAGGAACTATTTCTGTGGTGATAATGAAAGCATAATATATCAGAATTCATGAGATGCAGTTAAAGTAGTATTTGTTGATAAATATATTAGACATATATTAGAAAATAAAAATGATCTATCATTGATTAGCTAGACCTCTACCTTAGAAAACTAGAAAAGAAAAGCAAATTAAACTCAAAGTAATCAGAAGAAAGAAGTAATAAAGATAAGACCACAATAAATGGAGGAGCGAACAGAATGAAAACATTTATTGAGACTAGCACCTCTGTCTTTGATGAGATCAATATAATTGAACCTCTACTAAACTGATTAAGAAAAAAAGAGAGAAGTAAATTGCCAATGCAATCAGTTCTGATACACTTGTTTCAAATTGTGAATTCTTTCCAATATGATTGATATACTAAGGAACTCTTTGAGGGTAATGCATTTCCATGTTTACTTGTGTGATCCTGTCCTCAAGAAACACTAGGTGAATGCAGAAAAGTGCCCCCCGTTGAGCCACACCACCTAGGAATACACAGAATGCACACACATGCACATCTCAAACTCCTACCAGCTATCTCATTTCACCACATGTGTGAAGAGCCACACCCATCCACATCTGGTGTGGACACTGTCCAATTTCATCTTCCATCCCTCCATAGTAACTCAAAAACTACAACCCTTTTTGATGCCCACTTCTATAAGTAAGCATCAGGTGTTTTTTCAAGGTAAAGTGCCATATTTGTTGTGGTATTTATGTAATTTTTAACCATTTCACATGTGTTAAACTTGCTATTGTTTTTAATTCCTCTTTTTTATCAAAATTTTTGAATGCTGTAGAACCCTTATCTTTATTTTTCCCCATAAGCCTTGTGATTTTTACTATGTAATTTTGCATAGACAGTGATTTTAAGATTATATATGTGGTATTATAGCAAAAACTGACTATGCTTTACTGGATAAAGTAAATTTAATGTCCTCAATAGTTCAACCAAATATTATGTGCCTCCTGATGTGTGGCATATATGATATAATCCTCAGGGTAAAGAAAAACAGAGAAGAGAAAAAAAACTTAATGACACTGAGGGGAAACAAACAAATGTAAAATATTAAAGTCAACCAGAAATCGGCTTAGTCTGATTGAATTCTATTTTGAAGTAAACAACTATAAAATACACTTTTGGTAGCACTGGGGCAATGTATTAGAGACAGGGTATTACATGATATTATGGAGTTATTATTTTTAAGAGTAATAATACTATTGCTATTAAATCACAAAATGTCCTTATTTGAGGGGCATAAAAGTTTAAGTATTTGGAAGTGAAATGACGTCTATAATTCCTTTAAAATGTTTCAGCAATTGGTATAAATATGTATGTGTGTGCATATAGATGTATATACACACATATATGTATAAATACATATGAAAATATAAGAAAGCAAATATGGCAAAATGTTATGGATGTTCATTATACTTTCTTCCCTTTCTGTATTTTGATATTTTTCATATTTTATATTTATAATTTTATGAGGTTGACATGGAAGAGGAATTGAAATAGATTTCACCTGCTCTTACTTACAGAAAATCCATGACTTCTGGGGTTCTTCTAGATCTCAGGTCAAGTTATCCAGCCTACACCAAGTGGACAGAGCCCACCCTCTCATCACCCCTATGTCTTCCATTATACAGGGCGCTCAGCTCAGGCAGCCTGTGCCCATCTTCGGATTCCTTGCATTCCTCCAGGATGGGGCATAAGACTCCCATTGTATTCCCTTGTCTGGCCCCCAAAGGGAAATTTAACATTCCTTTCTCTCTCTCACTTTTTTTTTTTCTTAGAGAAATGGATCAGATCAGAACACAATCCAAAGAAGTGTATGGAGTTCTGCTGAAGAGACAGTGTTCTATAAGTTGTGACTTAGGGGGAAAGTCCTTTATACCTTAAGCAAAGACTTTATTTAGCACAGAGGAGCAGCCCAAGCGGGGAGGCAGAGCCCGGAGAGTGACTGTAGAAGTGTATGTCCAGGGCTGCTTCCACGCAAAACTGAGCACAGCTAGTCTTTCTCTCCCAACTCCTTGTCAGCTCCTCGGAGCTGCTGAATCGGAGCCAGGCCTGAAGGAAACAGATACCTGAGCACGCTGGTCATGGGAGACAGCTCATGTGCATGCTGCTGCAAGGAACACAGAAAAGTCTCAGAGATGAAGGGCATAGGAGAAGGGACCCAGGAGGAGTTAGGTGTATTGAGGAGTGATTATAGGACATTTCTGTTGTGTGTTTTTTTTCTCCTTTAATTTTTCACTGGGAGAGGTGATTAACTGTTATGCATCCAAAAATAGTTTAAGCTAAACATAGCATAGCTGGCAGAGGTTGTTATAAAATAGAACTTGGGTGTGGGAATGCTGCCTCTTAACTGTAATCCTTCCTCCGGGTAAAACGATGTCAATGCTATGACCTCAAACCAAGGTCAGCCTTGAGAATCAAGTGCAAGGTCTCATCTCTTTAATTAAGGAGGGAAAGTTTATTCTCATGGGTATGCAAACTGGCTAAAATTAGGGGGCTCTTTTCTTTAGTAACCACCACCTTTTTTAAGAGGGGAAGAGACCACTATTATAATTTAGTTCAGATTCTCTGTTTTATGGACAAGGACTATAGAAGTGATTGACCCAAATTCACATATAGTTAGTTGGTGGTAGAGAAAGACAGTTTGGTGCTTTTATTACTATAGTATGTGGTTTCTCTCAATTTAGAAAATTTCCCCCACTGGAATTTTGATTAAACATGAACACAGATGAAATAGGATCAAAACTCAGAGATTGTTCATTGGATTAATCGAAATCCTGTGAAACTTTGATTAGGCTCTTCGAGATGGAGAGAAAAGTATAGTTGGCTTGTAGGGACACAGAAAAATAATCAGAGCCTCTAGTTAGAGGCACATGTTGCCCTGTAAGCAGTCAAATATCAAGGAATGCTCATAGATTATTTCAGATGTGCCATCTAAAGATGTGTGGGTGGCCAAAACCGGTTTAGCTCAGTGGTAGAGCGTCGGTCTGCGGACTGAAAGGTCCCGGGTTCGATTCCGGTCAAGGGCATGTACACTGGTTGTGGACACATCCCCAGTGGGAGGTGTGCAGGAGGTGGCTGGTCGATGTTTCTCTCTCATCGATGTTTCTTGCTCTCTATCTCTCTCCCTTCCTCTCTGTAAAATATAAATAAAATATATTTTAAAAAATAAAATAAAAAATAAAGATGTGTGGGTGCCTGTGAGGAAGTGGGGAAGCAGTATTTCCTGGCTGTATGCATCATGGAATGACACAAGCAACCATTGTGAAATAGGAAACATGGCTCTGGACCCATACTGGGTACAAGTAGGAGAAATCCATTACTGCCTTCATCCTTACTCCAGTCCGTTCTGCATATTTCTCCTTCAATAGAAATTCCTTTGTACAAATCTATTTGTTTATCTATTTACTTTTAATCTTTAAAAAACTTTTATTTTTAAATTATTTCAGGCATGCAGAAAAGGTTACAAAAATATTGTGGCGTATTCCCATATACCCTTCCCCCAGATTCCTAACATGCTAGCATTTACCAAGTTGATTTTATCACTCTCTCTCATGGAATCAGTTGAAAGTGCATTGACAATAATATAATTCCTCTTTATACCTAAATGCCTCAATGTGTTTTTCATGAAACAAGGACAGACATTCTTTCACATAACCACAGCCCAGTTATCAAAATCAGGAAATTACCATTAATTTAGCTGTTATCTAATCCATAGATGTTCACATTTCATCAATTGTCTCACTAATGGGCTTTCTAAGAAAAGAAAAATATATTTCTCTGGTGTGGAATTTGATCTAGGTTCACATTATGCATTTAGTTGTAATCTCTCTATAGTTTCCTTTATATTCCTTAGTCTTTTTCATGACTCAGACATAACTGGACAGTTAATTTGTAGAATTTCTTTCAGTTTTGGTTTATCCGATGTTTCTTCATCCTTGCATTCAGTTTATACCTTTTTGGAAGAAATATCACAAAAATAATGATGTGTTTTTCTCAGTGCATTATTTCAAAAGGCAAATGATATCTGTTACCTATTACAGGTTATATTAACTTTGACACTTCGGTAAGGTGGTGTCAGTAAGGTCCTATGCTATAAAGTAACTTTTTTCCCATAAGTAATTAATAAGAGTCTTGTGGGAGATACTTCCAGACAATATAAAATCCCTGTGTCTTATCAAACACCCATTGGTTTCAGCATCCTGGTGATTCTTGCCTAAAACAATTATTACTATGGTTGTTGCCAAATTATTTTCTAAGCCCATCATTCCTTCCATACTTATTTCCATTATTTGTTCTGTATCCATTAATTGCCATTCTACTACAAGGAAGAGATCTCCCTTATTTCTCATTTATTTATTTCTGTATTTACTAAGTATGGACCCATGGAGTCTTAACTGTATTCTGTAGGTTATAATCTGTATTGTCAGCATTTATTTTGAGACTCAAAGTGTCCTACACAGAGTCTCTTTAAGCTGGCTCCTTACGCATATTCTTTTAGAGCATCTCTACTTCCTGGCCCAGCAAGATGTTCCAGGTTCATCTGGTTCCTTCCCAACCCCACTCCTGAAATCAGCCCTTTCTTTAAGAACCCCAATTCCTTTCCGTGGAGAATGACATTTAGATTCCATGATCTGGACACTAAGTTTGCTTATTTGTACCGGGATGCCCTGAGCCACACTTTTATAAACCTTGCTTTCAGCATTTCACTTCCATGAGACTTGCTGGGCCTTTCTGCTAGAGGAGACTAGGGTCCGCTTTCCCCATCCCAGGCCAGCCCTGTTGCTGCCTCCTGTCTTCCAGGAAGAAACTCTCTCCTGCTTGTTCTCATTTTCATAGTAACACCCCTTCTCCTGGTGGCACCCCATGATGCTGCTGAAGAGACTGTATTTCCCCCAGAATCAGTCCAGCTGATTCTTCAATATCAGGCCAAAGGCTGCCACGCCCACCCCCTCCCCAGACACTTTCCCTGATTTCTTCAGCCTGGCCCACCCTCTGTTCCTCTAAGACCCTGCTACAGTTCAGCCAAGCCAATCTAATCATTTTATCACATTACCATTGTCTGTCTCTTCACAGTGAGCTCCTGGGAGGCAGGCGCCATGCTCTTGCATTTCTGTCTATCTTGTCTGGAGCACAACGCTGGGCACATTATAAAGCTCCATAAATATAAAATGGATATAGATCTTTGCTCTTGGTGAAGAGCATGGTAAATCCGTTACCAGGCTGCAAACTGGAAGGCTCCTGTAGGGACTTCTCGCCAGAAGTAGGGATGATGATGCATGCATTTCAGCTTTCTCAAGTGTAGTGGGGAGTGGGGAGGGACCAGCAATGATGCCAGGGAGGAAAGATGGACTTCTCTCAGGCTCCATAATGCTGAGGAAGAGTTGCAGAACCAAGGCCAGAAACACAAAAGCTTCAGCCTATAAAAGACACCTGAGTGGCCACTCTGCAGCCATGTCCTCACTGATGAGCACCAGAGCTGTATTCCCAGGCACCCACTGGGAATCTCCTGGACACCGTGGGGTTGGGATACCCAAATCTAGATCCTTCATCATTACCCTCTCCACTTCCAAGACTTCCTTCTCAGTAAGGGTCCCACCATACATCCTACTCTCTGACCCAGGAATCTGAGTACCATTCATGATGCTTCTTACATCCTGAATTTTCCACATCTGACTCACCACCAAGACCTATGAGTGTCTTTGGATTCTGCTTACTAAGTGTCTCTTACTTCCATTTCCTTATCTCCATGTCTTAATTCAAGACACCAACCTCTTCTAGACTTTCTGCCTTTCTGCCTTTAGTCCCTGCACTATGCTGTGAGATACTTTCCTCCTTTTTAAAATACATTAGAGGCTACTTATTGTCAACAGAACAAATTCTTATCTCTTTCAGTTGCAAGTGGTAAAAGTCCTGATGCAAAGCATGAAAACAGTGGTCTTCAGAGTGGTAGACACATAACTAGAATGTGTACAAGGTGACCAGCTGGAATACAATAAGAACATATTGGAACTTCCTATCCTTTTCTAAAAGTAATAAATCAAAGTTTACTAATATTTAATATGAAAATGGACACTGATTAATTCACTCAGTACTTATCCTATATAATAAGAGAGGGATATGCTAAGTATCCATGAGGTGTAACAACCAACCACGTAATGACCAGATCACGGATCTACAGGAGGTTGGGGAGGCAAACTATGAGTGGTAGAGAGCTACAGGAGGGAGCAGGGCAGCAAGCTATGAGGTGGGGAGGGGTCAGGGGAGCTACAGGAGGGCAGGGCAGCAGGCAGAGAGCTACTGGCACACGGATTCATGCGCAGGGCTACTAGTAGTAACATTTACTTTAGCCACATAGTAACAATCACACCTTTTGTAGATATAAGAGCCTAATATAAAGAGATAAATATAAATTGGGGAAGAGTTGACAAATGCAGTTAGTACATATGTGCCTGGTTAAGTGAATTCAAAGATCATACTATTTTGTTTTGTTTTCATTTTTTATTTTTTGAGGGCTGAGCAGGATGGTGATGATAATGAGATATTTTTCCCATATTTTTTTATTTAAGTATAATTTCTAAAACTAAAACACAGCAGAGATGCGTTTTACCTTCTATGGAGGTTCTATAACTAATGGAATCAAACAGAATATAATCTTCAGTGTTTGTTTGTTTTTCCATTTGCTTACCATAGTATATTTCAGATTCATGTATAATGTTATGAATTGATGTACACTTAACTTCCTAAGAAGCTGACACTTTGCTTTCCAAAGTATGCTACTTTATACTCCCACCAATAGTTTATGAGAGTTCAGGTTGCTCCATGTCCTTGTCAACATTTTATGTTTTCAGACATTTTTATTTTAGTCATTTCAGTGAGGTATTCCATAAGGGTTTACATTTGCATTTTCCTGATGACTAATTATGTTAATCACCTTTCCATATGCTTAGGATCCATTTGTACATCTGCTTTTGTGATGTGTCTAAGTCTTTTGTCCTTTAAATTTTTTTATTTTTGTGTTATTGACTTGTGTTATTCATTTCTAGGAGTTCTTTATGTAGTATACCTAAAAGTACTATATAAGATACAATTATTACAAATACATTCTTTTAGTCTGTGACTTGATTTTTCACTCTGTTAGTAGTATCATTGGAGATCACTTCCTTCATTATCTACATCATCACCATTATGAGAGTAATTACATTAGCATCTACTATTTATTGATCATTTATATGTACTGTTCATCATTTATAGCACTTAGAAAAATAATATTTCATTATATAATCAGCAGCAATTGTTCAATTATATTAGCTAATCTATCAGTGTAAGTAAATGAAAAGAGTTCAGAATGTAGATTGGAAGTGAAAAGAAGTTAGGAAAATGACAATTCATTTCATTTAGGGAATTCATGGTTATTATGTAAGAGAGTGGGCTAGAAATTAACCACAGCTAAGTTTTTTACAGATTGTTTACCTTAGGAAAGGCAAAGTTGAGGGCTGGGGAAAAGCTTTTATTTTACTATTGTCTGTTTATTAATGATTATTAAACAATTTTTATTAGCTGATTATTAAACTGTTCTGGATAAGAAGTTCTTATTAAGCAAATATTAAACAATTCTCCCAGCTAAGGTGCTAAGTTTACTAAAATCCAAGTTGTCCAAAATACAATTTATCTTAAAATCACTTTTTGTACCCCCAAGCTTCCACCTTCAAAACTATGCAGGGGGGAGAGGAGAAGTGAATTAAACCCAAAACTAGTAGAAGATAGGAAATGAAAGATTAGAGCACACACAAATTAAATGAAAAACAAAATATAGATAAAATCAATGAAAACAAAAACTGGTTATTTGAAAAAATTAACAAATTAAAACTTTATCTAGACCAGTTTTTCTCAATCAGGAATGACTTGTCCCCTACCCCAAACCCCACCCCCAGAGGGGCACTTTTTAATAATTGGATAATTTTTTAATTGTCATACTTTGCTGTGTGTGTGTGTGTGTGTGTGTGTGTGTGTGTGTGCATATGTATTATTGGCGTCCAGTGGGTAGAGGCCAGAGATATAAACATCCTACAATGCATGGCAGCCCCATCCATAATAAAAGTTATTGGGTCTAAATGTCAATAGTGCCAAGGTCCCGAAATCTATTTAGTCTAACTAACAAATAAAGAGAGGATACAAATGACCAAAGTCAGGAATAAAAGAGGATACATAACTTACAGCCTTAAAGAAATTAAAAGGGTTTATAAGCGCATACAGTGAATTACTTTATGTTGACAATTTGGATAATTTACGTTAAAAAGGGGAATTCATGCCTGGCTCGTGTGGCTCAGTGATTGTATCAGGAGGTCGCTGGTTCAATTCCTAGTCAGGACACATGCCCTAGTTTTGTGGTGGTTGTGGGTTCGATCCCTAGAAAGGGGCATGGATGAGACAGTCTATTGATGATGTTTCTCTCTCTCTCCCTTTTGGTCTCTTTAAAAATAATAAAAACATATTTTAAAGGGGGAGGGAATTCATATAAAGTTAAAAATTAATGAAACTTACTGAAGAAGAAATAGGAACTCTAAATAGAGCCATAATAAAAATAAGAATTTGATTAAGAATGGAAATTTACCCTCAGAGAAAGTTTCTCACCTCCAGGGTAGATCCCAGAGCTTGAAATAGGGTGCCAATCTGTCTGCCACCTAGTGGTTGGAAACATAAGTGTTGTAGATTGAATTTTCTGAATCTAGGTAATTGGGAAAATTTACATTTGACTATAAAAACCCTAATACTCATGACTAATGGGAAGAATAGCTGCTATTTATTAAGCACATTCAAGCAGAATGTGAAACTCTTTATAGGTATTAACATGTTTATTTCTCAAAACAAACTTTGAAACAGGCATTGTTATTTCCATTTTCTTTCTTTCTTTTTTTAAAATATATTTTATTGATTTGTTACAAAGAGTAAGGGAAAAGGATGGAGAGTTAGAAACATTGATGAGAGAGAAACATGTTTCAGCTGCCTCCTGCACACTCCTTACTGGGAATGTACCGTGATCAAGGTACATGCCCTTGACCGGAATCTAACCTGGGACCCTTCAGTCCGCAGGCCAGTGCTCTATCCACTGAGCAAAACCAGCCAGAGCACTAACTCCCTCTTAAATTGTGATATTTGAAACCTCTAACAGAACAAAACAATAACATCACCTTCCTCTTTCTACTCTCTAAACTTCTTTTAAGGCTGCCTAAGCCCCCCTTAGTTTTCAGTGGTCACTTTATTTTGGTTAATTACCTTGCAAAATCCATTTTCATCTCTATGATTCAAATTAAAAATATTTAGAAATCACAGCTTAAGTACACAGTTCTGGCTTCAAGAAATACTTGTTAAATGATTTAAAATATTTATTTTGTTTCATTTTAGATTAGTGGATTACCTCCATCTATTTCACTTAAGCTTGCTGATTATTTTATTTCTTGACGTCATAAGTCAAATTTGGCCAAGGATTTTTGCTGTTTTTTGTTTGTTTAATGTCCTTTCCGTGAATGAAAGAAGAACCAAACAGATCCTTCTTATTGTAGAGAGCCAGGCTGAGCCACATGAATGAGCTGAAGGGGATGCCTCCTCTGCTCATTCCTATCCTAACTGAGCACCAGGCTGAATATTTGACCACAGAAGATGCTAAGGGACTCTGTCCACTCCAAGTTTAGCCTTGATCTTGTTAAGCAGCAAAAAATGTCTCTGTGTCAATGGCTAAAATACCTAGTCAGACTCTCTCCACTCTGGCCTGCATTTTATATCATCTGTTTATTTGTAGTGGGGAGAGACCATCTTGCATAGTGAGCCAAAAGCAGATAGAGTCTATTCTACCCCCTATTAAGGCACAGTGATTTTCTAAATCTTCCTGGGGACTCCAATTAGTTCTGGATGCCTTCCTGTCACATGGGTGGAGGACTTGTTCCAGCATTAATATTGATGGAGATAAAAATTGTTGTTGTCTATCTAGTTTTCAGGCCAGCGCTTAAAGTTGAGCTTTAAAGACCCACTAAGATTAAAAAATAAAATAAAAATGAGCAAAGCTTACCAATTTCTAGAGTTCTTGAAGTGTTTAAGCAGTAAGTCCTCTCTAATGCCCTTCAATTGTAGGAACATTTCCCCAGCCAGGCCCCTGTCCTGTAATTCTACCTGAAAGCAACTTAATCTGCATTTGAGGTTGTTGCCTTCTTTCTTAAGGACCAACGCAGAAGGTGATTCAGTGAGATGAAATCTGAGCTGGGCCTGGCATGCCTGATTTTTAACACATGTCTAAAGCATGCATTTAGCTGTCACCGAGAGATCTGACAGTTTGTGGGAGAGGTGCTATGTACAAAGGACCAGCAGTGGGCATTCCCAGGACACACCCACTTAGAGCATGCTGTGATCTGAACTTCCCCTTTCCCCAGAGCCAAACACAACCACTGTAATCAAACACAACCCCATTTACAAGGTATCAGAATAAGCCACGGCCATGCTTTTCTTTGGGGGATACCCTACAAGGGCAAAACTGCAGGTAGAAACAAGTATCCAAAAACAAGTTTGCTCATCAAAAGTACATTTTTCCTTCTTGGATTAAAATAGTACAGGGAATGTTTGATTCTAGCCATTGCCAGAGATCCTGGAAATGGCTGAATATTTTAGCACCGAAATTTCTCATTTGCTGGGCTGCATCTAGACTTGGCTCCTGAAATACTTTCCCCTGTCATCATCAAACACTTAAAGCACCCTCTAAACACAAGGCATGCTCTTCATTATCTCATTCAGTCTTCAGAAATACCCTGTAAGGTGGGCATTATTAGCCCCTATTAGAGATGGGATAAATGAAGCTCAGGGAGGGTAAGGATCTGTTCTCAGGCCACACAGCTAGTGAGTGAGAAAGCCAAAAAAGTGGTGAAGTAGCTAATGGAGCCCAAGATCTCTATCTCTGAGGCTCATGTTCTTAACCACTGTGCCTAACCCCACCCTCACTTCCATCCAAATTGTATTATGAATATCCCAAATCACCTAATGCTACCTCACGGAAACTGAATTCTTTAGCTTAAAAAACAAACAAACATACAAACAGAAAACACCTACCATTTTATTTAAGAAAGGAGAGGTCCTATTAGGGGAGAGATATTCACCCAATCACCAGCCATCCCAACCCAGGTACCTGCCCCAGCCCCAGCCTACCATCTAACCACAACTGCATGAGAGACCCCAAGTGAGAACTGGCCATCTGAGCCCATCAGCCCTACAACCATGAAAAAGAAAAAGAAATTGTTGTCTTAAGCCACAAAAAGTTGGGAAACTTGTTAGGCAGCAAAAGACAACCAGAATACTATAGTCAGTGAACTATTCTCTTTAATTCATTCACTATCTCATAGTAGCTAATGTCTAATGCAAAAGCATCTCTCACTAACCATATGGGTTCCAAACCCATGAGGACCACTGGCCACTCAATTAAATTCTATTGTCATTGAGCTGAAGGGCTAATTATAGCTATAAAATAAATCCCCATCAGCCTTTTATTCTTATGTTGTCAAAAATACAACAGAGCAGGTCTTGCCAGGAAAGGGGCAGAAATAATTGTCAAAGCTCAATAACCATTTTTGTAATTTATTACATGACTTTTATACTTTTGACATGTATAATGCCTCTTTGAATTTGATTTTCTAAATGATTTACTGGAACTGTGAAGAGTACTTCACATCAGGAAGGCAGGCATGGAGTAAGTAAAGTCTCTGAATGACCAGATGGGTCACCAGTAGAAAGCAGTCATATTTCATACATGTTTTCTATATGTCAGAGACTGTCCATGAATTATCTTGTTGGATCACCATTCAAGTACTCAAGGAAGTTGCAATTCTCTACATTAGGAAAAAACGGACTCAGAGAAGTTATAATTTTGTAGTAGTTGGAAGAGCCCTTGAACCTCAGTGTGATTCCAACATCTATTCTCTTTTCATTCAGATATACATAGCCAACCATGTGACTTCACTGCAGATGTCCAACCAATGTGAATGGGATCTTTGCTGCCTTCTTCTGTCCCTCTCTGAGTCAGGGGCTGTTCTTTGACTTCTCTCCAGGAGTGCATAGCCATCATTGAACCAGATGTGCCCTGTGTGGATGAGCTTGTGCTATGTTCTGTTCTCCCCTGGATCCTGCCTAGTGGAGCACGGGTACCCCCTAGTGTTGGTGTTCCCTGGGGTGACATGACTCAGGGTTACTGGCTCTTGGGCCACCATCAGTTTCCGAGGGTTTGGTCATTCAGAGCAGAGTTCTAGGTCACCTTATTTCTTCATTGGAAGAGCACGTTGATATGAATATCCTGATCTTTATGGTGGCTCTAATCTCTGTCCCCTCAAACCCACCCCACACTTATTCATCATAGAAGAAAGGTCCAGTCATAGCTTAGATGGACAGTCAACTACCTCTCATTATTTATTTATTCCATAACTGGACTAGAATTTCTCACAAACCCCCTTTTACTCTGATGATGATGTAAATTTCTTTTGCTATTTCAAGATAATGCAGTCACTTACAATTTGTAAGTAGATAATTTATAAGTTTACATGGCCAATTTTGATTTAATTATTTCCATCAATCTAAATTTGTGGTAGTTTTCATGAGCCCAGAGTAGATGTTCCTGTGCTCTTCTATCTCACGCACATAGGCAGTAGCCATGACCTCTGTGCTTTTCACATTCTCTTCTGAGCAATGTCTGTGGCTGGTGTGGTGTGTGGATCTACTCCTGGACCCCACCCCCTCTCAACTAAGTGACATTGCTACTTTGAGCCTCAGCTCTATTCCTGTCAGCTTCTTCTGTTGCCTCCTCTTCCTGCACTGTGTGGTGCTGTGCCTGGCACAGTGCTTCCTTTTACCAGGGGAAATGTGTACTCATTAGTGCTGCTCACCAAACATCTCTGAATTACACTTCCTGGGCCCCCTGTGGGTGGCCATGGGGCCATGTGATTCATTTGAACAATAAGAAAAAACCTTATCAATGTAAATATCTACTTGTCTTGGTGAATCCCCCGGAATCCTCTTGCCTTTGCCAGAGTAGTCCAGCCACTTCCAGGATGGCGTCTGTCCCATCATTCTGGGTTCCCTGGTGTCTAAGAGGAGCCTTTATCCCTACCAACTAGTGATGGTCATGTAGTATGGGCAAAAAAAATAAAAATAAAAATCTGTTAAATGTCTTAGATCTCAGGGCTATGTGTTACAGGAATTGTGTTTCAGATTCCCCACCCCACCCGACCTCCCTTGTCCTCTGGAATACTTAGAGTAGGTGAAGGGATTTCTTTCACGCCCTTCCTGACTAATATGCTGTTATATCACCATATTTTCTCTACTCTGACTGCCCATGAGTGAGGCCTAGTGAGGTCATTCTGTTCCCTAAGCCTATCTGGGTATTTCTACCTTTATCCCACCGGTTTGGTTTTGACCTTGAGGAGTGAAGCAGAGAGCAGACTCATCTTGGTGCTCCTTTCTCTTAATCCTCTCCATTGCTTCCTCTCAGTCAGGTGTGGATGAAAAAAAGGGACACATACTAAACCTTACAAACTCAGGGGAGGTCAGCAGGGTGGGCCCTGCAAACTCAGAGACTGAAAGTAACCACATAGGATGGTATGAACATAAAAATTCCTAACTAAAGGCAGGTGACAGAGGGTAGTCATGCCTTAGGCCCGTGGCTTCCTTGGAAAGGTCAGTCTTTACCTAAGTGAGTCCTTTTGCATATAAGATAACATACCTTTGAAATGTTAGAGTCGTCATCTTTTCCAGACTCATAGAACACAACCTCCCAGCACCAGAGCACGAGACCACAGAACCCTGCACTCTTATCTTGTCCCCTGCATTCCACCTCTATGTGTTGTAAATGTTCATTATTAACCATTCTATACCCACCAATGTAAAAAAAAAGTATCTCTTCCTTTCACTTTTTATTTACTCCCAGAGATTCTACCCTCCCCTTTGCTTTCTCCTCTCCCCTTAATCGACCAACAATGGATTTCCTGTAACCTTCCTTATGTCCCCTCCTTTCATTCAAAATGTATAAAATAAGCTGTAAAACTGCCATTCTTTGGAGCATTTTCTCAGTCCATTGAGATTCAGCTTCTTGGCAATTGTCATTAGTTTGGCTAAACTCATAAAAATTCTCTACAGGTTTGGATGTTTCTTATGTTAACACAAGGAAGGATTTTTACCTCTTTCCTGTATGCTGGGAGAACTTACTTAGACATCAATCCCGCCTTCTTTCTATGGCTGATTTTATAGGCCAGCACTCTTGTTATGGGACTAAAGAAATCCATTTGCCTGCATGTGTCAAAGCCCAATGACACAAACAAGAGCTTGCAGAAAAGAATTTATTTTTAGGAAGTGGCCCACCCCCAGAAACACAGGTGAGCTAATGCTAAAAAACCTGGCCCCCAATGGCTTCCAGCAGGTGGGTTGTATAAGGAAAACACATTGATCATGACAACTAAGGGAGCCATGGTTGTGACTGATCATTGTACTTGATCCTGATGTCAAACACAGTGCTGCTTCATCTGGTTTCATCACTTTTCTGGGCCTGGAGCTGGAACACAACTGAGTCCTCCATGTTGTCTCTAGTTTGACCAAAACTCTATCTTCGGAGTCAACAGACTTGAGGCTTTTTCCTTAAGATTATTTGATGCCAATCAGAACCTCATTGTTTTGTGGGCTTAATGATTAAGGGAGTGGATATTCAAGGGAGAGGGACGTGGGTGAGTCAGGGTGCTGGATAAGGCCAGTTTGAATCAAAAGGGAAGGAGAAAATGTCATATTAAAGAAATGAAGTTTCTATGTGACTATAATTACCCTCTTTTTTTTTATTATTTTCAATCTTGAATATAGGGCAACTGGGTCCAGATTCAATCAAGAGGGAGGATTAGCTCATAAGATGAAGTCAGATTTGTCTGGCTGTTGTGCCCCTTTTATCTGGCTCTTACAAGCCTCACACACCCACCTGTTCTTCCATTGTCCCCAAGCCTTAGAGCAATATTCTAGGTGTTCTATTTACAAGCAGGAACCACAACAATGACAGGAAAAGCTGTAGGCCAGGAGCTGTACTGGAAGTAATGACCAGGGCAAACCACAGTCAGTCTCTGAATATTGATGACCACCAGTTGAGAAGACCTCGAGATGAGAGGCTCCGAGATTTATTTTTGCTGGAATGAAGGCAAACAGTGACAATCCAGCAGATTCCCCTGGTCTGAAGTTCAAACATCCCTGATGAAATTCCTGACATGAATTCAAACAAGCTCTTAGTGTGGCTTATACAGTATCACTCACTAAAACCATCCACATGTGAAACTGTTGCTGAGGATTTCTCTGAAGTTTCCCTCATGTTGTCTAGCTGGGGCCTGCAGTTGTAAGGCTCAGGAAAAAAGTTTTAAAGGATGGGAAGAAAACCAAATGCTAGTTAACAGGACTGTAGCTAAATGCTTTCATTAGAAAAAAGTTAGGAACCAGTCCAGTCCATAGGTGAAAAATAAGATTTTAAAGACAATTGAACTAGAATCTAATATCCACAATGGGACATTATGGTTTCTATTGAAACAATTTTTCCCTTTAAAGTCACCCTCATGTTATCAAAGAAAGTCAAATTAAGACTAATTTATTTATAAATTCAGTTTCATTTACTCTGGCCTCTTATATGCATAAGTATGACAAGAAAAGTAATTGATTGTATAGGCTCACTTAAATTTGCTTTGCTGGAATTTCATATGGAATATCTAGATTTAATTTTAATTAGCCTCTCATGGCTAGGAAGCCAAGCCACATAGTTACCATCAGTGCTTGTTTGCAATACTTATTGAAATTGGGTGAAGTTCTCCAGGTTCCCACAAATGTTTTGAGGTTCTTCTTTTGCCATCTCTAAGGAAAGCAACCTCCATTCCTTACCTGGAAAGACTGCTCTGAACCACCTAAGTAAGGTAGCAAGTCATTTCTCCAATAGGCTTGTATTGGCTTACAAAATCAGAAGAGTCAGAGTGCTGGGTGATGGAAGAAAGGAAAAGGGGTTATATTAAAGAAATGGAGTTTCTACTGGCTAAAATTTCATCTTCCAGGCTTGCCTTGAATCTTTCATCCCAAGCTCTTCCCATTATCAGCCTTCATTCTTACAAATCAAAGCACTCAGCCTTCAAATTTGCCTTAGCTGGGATTTGAGGCATTCTATTTTGAAACTGAAAGCTGAGTTTTTCCTCTGAGGACAGTGAGTGTAGATAGCCATAACACAGAGAGCAAGAGAAATAGAAAAGACACTTAAGAAATATACCATCATTCATTGCAACCTCCTGTCCTACATCTGCTTATTCACAACCCTGCCTCCTTCCCCACACTCAGCATGCTGATCCAGGCCTGGCTTTTCCTCTCCAACTCTTCTTATATCTCAGTGTCACCTCTTTACTTACTTCTGTACCTTCAACATTTAACCACCTTTATGTTTTCCCTGGTAAGTTAATTAAACAAGGAGACCATTAGACTAAAGTGCTTCTAATGACTTAGCAACCTACTTAAGAAAAGCAAAACCTGGGCTTGTAATAGCTCAAGGTTGATAAACTGAAATCTAAGGACAACCAATCACAACTAGCCATTGAGGTCTTTCCCAAATGAGGCAACTGCTGAAGCCAATCAAATGATTTCATAGCTTTGCCTCTCTGGCTGCTATAGGAGTGCGGCCCCTGCTCTTGTCAGTGGACCTCTCCTAACAGTTCCAGTTTGGTGCTGCCCAATTCACATAGATTTTTGCTTTTAAATTTTTTAATATATCTCAGTTTATCTTTTAATATCTCCTTCAAAACAAACTTACAAACAAAAACAAGCATTCCTACCTAATTGCATGTCCTAATTGCACTCCTTTCTGTTTCCTCCAACAGTTTCATGAAATCAAGAAAAATATCATCACCGTCCACTATTCACTCCTAAATCCTTCCATTTTGGCTCCTCAATCCTGTGGGCATGTGTCAGCCTTGTCTCCCTTAACCTCTCTGTTGGATTGTTCTCATTACCGCTAGTTTCTTAACATTCTTTCCTTCCCTGGCCCAGCCTCTCCTGGGCTTCCTCCCACTTCTCTGCCTATTTCTCAGCCTTGTTACTAATTTCCTCCACCCCTGGCCATGCCTTGGAGGGCACTGTAGCCTGGGTTCTGCCTGTGCTCTCTTTTCTGCTTACATCCCTCCTCCAAGGCTATAGAGATCACCAGATGTGCCCTTTGGATCTACTTTCCAACCCTTCAGAATTTCTTCTTTGCCCCTCTGGGAACTGGCTTTCGACACATGCTTCTTCAGCCTTCCAATGGAAGGTGGGTTGTGGCGAGGGTGCTCCTCTTCTGGACAGGGCCCCACCTTCTGATTGCTCTTATATCCTGTGGGGTCTGGTGGCTGGGTGACCTCTCCTTGACTTGAGCACACCTTGGGGCCTGCCTTTTTCATCCCACATTTTCCTGAAGGAGAATCTGTAGTGCCTCTTCATTGTCTATTTCCTGAGCGTAACAACCCTGCTTTTTCCAACAATGAGAGTTTTCCATCCAGAAAGCTAAAGAGGTTTTGCTTCCTAAGGTCTCAGGTATTCCTTTCTGACAGGGTTGGGATATCTGCCTGGGCGTGTAAAATGGAGGCAGAATGCTGCCTCAGTTACACCCTTCCCAGGAAGACTGGCTGCATTCAGGTGATGAGGATGTGTGGGTGAGGATTCTTTCCAAGGATACTATCTCTAGTCTCTAAACCTTCGCACTAGCAGTTTCCTCTGCCAGAAGCACTCTTTTTCATCCCTTCCCAACTTTCTCCAGGTTTCTGCTCAAGATTCACCTTCTCTCACCACCTGTGTTACCTAACAGTTCTCCGTCACTCTCCACCCCCTTATCTGGCTATCCCCCTTTTTCCTCTGGGAAGTTATCAACATCTGACACATTCTAATATGCTTGTTGGTGGTCCTTCTCTCTACGCGTCCATGGTGGCAGGAATTAATACAGCTTTGTTCAGGGCTGGGTCCCCAGTGCCTCAGACGGGCCAAGGTTTAGAGACTAGAGATGATGTCCTTGGAAAGAATCCTCACCCCACACATCCTCATCACTCGAATGCAGCCAGTCTTCCTGGGAGGGGTCTGAGGCAGCATTCTGCCTCCATCTTACACGCCCAGGCAGATATCCCAACCCTGTGGGAAAGGAATACCTGAGTGTTTGCTGAATTGATGAATGAGTGAAGATGATGCCTCTTCCCATGAGAACAGGTGATTTAGGGCAGATTTTAAACTGTGCTAGGTGAGCCAGGTCAGAAACCTGAGATCGACTTCCCTCTCTTTCCTCTTCCCAGCATTCAGTCTCACTCAGGTAGTTCTCCCTGTGGGAAGCCTCAAAACGAAGTCCCCATCTCTCTGCCCTCATTCCCAGGCCAGATCCACCCCATCTTTCACCAAGCTACAGGCAGCCTCGTGCCTGTTTTCTCCGACTTTAGTTTCTCACCTTGAAAATCATTCTTTTCACTGTAGCCAGAGGGCATTGCCAACATGCAGAGCTACTAATGGCACTCCCTGGATTAAAGAACTTCAAAGTCTTC
This sequence comes from Vespertilio murinus, assembly GCA_963924515.1. Taxonomy (NCBI): domain Eukaryota; kingdom Metazoa; phylum Chordata; class Mammalia; order Chiroptera; family Vespertilionidae; genus Vespertilio; species Vespertilio murinus. The sequence goes on along the minus strand of OZ004708.1, from coordinate 127,808,480 downwards.
TCATTCCCTCCAGGGTAAACCCAACCTCTTTTGGCTATAGTTTCAGATTTGACTTCCATGTAACTCCACAGCTTTATCTTTAATAGATCCTCCCTACCCCGCCCCCCACCCCCAAATTCAGTGCTCCGCCCACTTGTTCCTCAATTCTGCACAGCCACCTAAACCCCACCACCTGGTTCTTTAACCAGAACATTCCAGACAGAGAAAGGGGTGTGGACTGGGTGGGGCCCTGCTGAGCTGAGTCCTTACAGACTCCAAAACAGATTTACAAACAAAACGGGCAGCTTCTGCTTCTTCCTACCGTGTGGAAGAAGGCCCCGTGTTCCCTCTGCCAATTAGGTCAGCATAACACTTCGTTTTCATTGCTTATTAATATTTCTTCCTTGATCAGACTGTGAGTTCCCGAGGACAGGGTCTTTTTACACATTGTTCGGACGCTCAGCCTCAAAGGGAGGCTAGCACATGGTGGGCCCCGAGAACATGGCTGAGAAGATGATGAATGAATAGAATTTTATTTGTGTACATTGGAAGGAAAATACAATGGTCTTTTAAAGTAGGGGGCAAGGGGAGAAACTCAAGTTGTGTACAAATAACCTATCTCCCTAATGAAACAGTCTCATACTTTATAGACTACTTTCTCTAGGGGATGTGGTTCTATGGAAAGCATTGCTTTTCATTTGTGTCCCTACCTGCCACCCCCAGTGAATATTTCTGGTACAGAGTGCAGGAAAGTGAGGCTTGCCATCCTGAAAGACCTCATCAACGTGACGAACCAGCATTTAATGTTTGAGCTTTGAAAACCGAAGCGTGTTTTGCGTATTCCTGGTGCAGGTGCGGGGCCAGTGGGGCAGCCCTTTCTCTGGGCCACCTCCCCAGCATCCCTCCTTCCTGCGCTGGGGTTGACGGCACTTGGAAACGGAAGTGGTTGTACAGCCCCCAGGGTCTATTTAATCCTTGGCCTGGTTAGTGAATTTGCCAAAAAAGGAGGCCAATTAGTTCCAGGTGTGATGCTGGGGTCTCTGAGGTGGAACATCCCCATTGGGAAGTTGGCTTGCACCTGCCCGTAAATGGCCCCAACATCATTACCAAGCCTCTCTCTGGCCTGTGGGGTGGGGAGGGAATTCTGTTCACTCGTTTGATTTTAAAGTCAGTGTCCCATATCTCCTTGAAAATAAGTATGCATTTGGCAATGTTCCTTTTATAATGTGAGCATTCAGTGTTATTTAGGTCAGACAACTTACAAGCGAGAAATGACCCTCTGAAAGATTAGACCTCAAAGCTCACTTTCATTGAAAAAAAAATTTCCCTTTCACTAGTTAAAAAATAAAAAAAAAATAAAAAATAAAAGACATCTGTGCTGATGAAACTGTTCTTGCCCTTCATTCATGGTGTGGCTCTTTTTGCCCAAATGGGTGATTTGTCCCCAGGGAGATGATGTAACAGTTTCTTTCTCCATAAAAGACCGTAGAGTGAAAAGTGTGCTGATTTTCACGTACTGTAACACCCCTTGCTTAATGCTTTTCAGTGTAGAACGGTTATCTTATACACCCCTGCAGTGTTCCCAATTACAGTGCTCCTTTTAATCTGACCCCTGGGAAACCCACTTTCACTATTAGTCGTCCGCTCTTATGGGAATCTGTGTTTGCATTCTCAACCAAGAATCGTGGCAAATTCTCAGCAGCTGAGTATATATGGGGAATTAACATTGTTCATTCTTTACAAAGCTCCCTGTAGTATCAAATGCAACACAAAATTCTTGAGGGGGCAAGAAGGCAGCCCCAACTCCCTAAATGCCTGTGGCTCACTCAGTTCATTCCCCCAAATACTGCCAGGCCTTCAGTCCCTGTGGTTTAAACAGGCCTGTGACCTCAAACTTGAACTTTGGGGAGATTGTCCCCACCCAGATATAAAGACCATCTATGAGCAGAACATGAGGATTTGATTAGGAAAATCAGGAGGTTGGACAGCTATGTACCAAGAAATATACTCTCATTCTTATGTCATGTATAAAACCAGTAAACAATTTAGGGTTAAGACATATTGCAATTCTTTAGCATAGGATGTGAACTCTTCAAATGGAAAGAGAGGAAGCAACTTAGGTATAGCACTAGAGTTTTACTTACAACTCAGACACATAGAAGAAAAAACTCAGGTTAAGTGTGCATTTTCTGCTCCATAAAGATCACAACTATAAACCCAGGTACAGATGAACTCCAAAGACCATATTCTTTTTTTTTCTTTATTGATTAAGGTATTATGTATGTGTCTTTGTCCCCCCATGTACCCTCCCTCCCCCAGTCATACCCTCACACCCCTGGTGTTTGTGTCCATTGGTTAGGCTTATACGCATGCATATAAGTCCTTTGGTTGATCTCTCCTCCTTACCCCCACCCTCCCCTCCCTTTCCTCTGAGGTTTGACGGTCTGATCGCTGCTTCTCTGTCTCTGGATCTGTTTTTGTTCATCAGTTTGTTGTTCATTATATTCCACAAATGAGTGAGATCCTGTGATACTTCTCTTTCTCTGACTGGCTTATTCCGCTTACCATAATCCTCTCCAGTTCCATCCATGCTGTTGAAAATGGTAAGAATTCCTTCTCTTTTACCTCAGCATATTATTCCATTGTGCAGATGTACCGAAGTTTTTTAATCCACTCATCTGCTGATGGACACAGACTGTTTCCAAATCTTAGCTATGATAAATTATGCTGCTATGAATATAGGGGTGCATATATCATTTCTGATTGGTGTTTCTAGTTTCTTGGGATATATTCCTAGAAATGGGATCACTGGGTCAAATGGGAGTTCCATTTGTAGTTTTTTTTTTAGGAAACTCCATACTGTTCTCCACAGTGGCTGTACCAGTCTGCATTCCTATCAGCAGTGCATGAGGGTTCCTTTTTCTCTGCATCCTTGACAGCACTTGTCATTTGTTGATTTGTTGATAGCCATTCTGACATGTGTGAGATGGTGCCGCATTGTCGTTTTGATTTGCATCTCACGAATGATAAGTGACTTTGAGCATGTTTTCATGTGTTTCTTTGCCTTCCTTATATCCTCTTTCAAAATTGATCTAAATAGATACAACAGCATGAATGGAATTAGAGAGCATTATGATAAGCAGAAAAGTATCTATTTAGGTCATTGCCCATTTTTTGATTGGGTTGTTTATCTTCCTTTGTTAAGTTGTATGAGTTCCCTCTAAATATCGGGAGATTAAACCCTTATCTGTGATAACACTAGCAAATATGTTCTCCCATGCAGTGGGCTTTCTTGTTTTGTTGATGGTTGCTTTTGCTGTGCAGAAGCTTTTTATTTTGATGTAGTCCCATTTGTTTATTTTCTTTTTAGTTTCCATTGCCCTTGAAGACCATATTCTTCTTGGAGCTCTAGTGCAACTGGAACATTTTCATAATACCAATAGTGAACAATGTAACTATTAAACTGCATTCTTAAATTCTATCCTAGGTATTTATATTGGGCATCAAATTTTCTAAAATTCCCAAAGATCATTGTAGGAACCATGCTTCTAATAAAATAACTCTTAACCTTTTAAACAGAAAACAAGATATAGCGTAAAACAGTATGGCAAAGTTTTTTTTTAATTTTAATAAATCTTTATTGTTCATATTATTACAAATGTTCCTCATATTTTTCCCCTCCATTGCTCCCCTCCACCAAGTTCCCATCCCACCCTCTGTCCTTTCCCCACCCCCATTGTCCTCATCCATAGGTGCACAGTTTATGTTCAGTCTCTTTCTACACCCCCCAGTCCTCTTTTCCCCGAGAATCATCAGTCCACTCCCCTTCCATACCTCTGATTCTATTATATTCACCAGTTAATATTGTTCATCATGTTTTTTACTTCCCTTGGTTTTAGATTTGCTTGTTGATAGTTACGTATTTGTTGTTCATAATTTTTATCTTTATTTTCTTCCTCTTCCTAAAGAACCCCTTTCAGCAATTCAAATAATTCTGGCTTGGCAGTGATGAACTCCTTTAGCTTTTTTTTTTATTTGTGAAGCTCTTTATCTGGCCTTTGATTCTGAGTGATAGCTTTGCTGGGTAGAGTATTTTTGGCTGTAGGTTCTTGTTATTCATCACCTTGAATATTTCTTGCCATTTCCATCTGGCCTGCATGGTTTCTGTTGAGAAATCAGCTGACAGTTGTATAGGTGCTCCTTTATAGGTAACTACCTGTTTTTCTCTTGCTGCTTTTAATATTCTCTCTTTGTCTTTTGCTCTTGGAATTTTAATTATGATGTGTCTTGGTGTGGTCCTCTTTGGATTCCTTTTGTTTGGGGTTCTCTGTGCTTCCTGGACTTGTAAGTTTATTTCTTTCACCAGGTGTGGGAAGTTTTCTGTCACTATTTCTTTCAATATGTTTTCGGTATCTTGCTCTCTGTCATCTTCTGAGATGCCCATAATTCTGATGTTTGCTCGCTTGAAGTTGTCCCAGAGTTTTCTTACACTATCTTCAACTTTCTGGATTCTCTTGTCTTCTTGCTTCTGTAGAGGAGTGTCTTCTGGCTCTTTGTGTTCCAAAGCTTTGAGCTGATTCTTGAAATCTTCCATTCTGTTTTTAGGACTCCGTATAATATTTTTTTATTTCAGAGAATATATTCTTTATTTCTAGTTGATCCCTTTTCATATCTTCATAGGTCTTGTTTATTTTATTGGTCTTTTCTAGGAGATTCTTGAACAACCTTATAAGCGTGGTTTTGAACTCTATATCCAGTCGCTTTTTGTCCTCCATTTCTTTCATTTGTGATCGGTTTCCTCGTCTCAGCATTTTCACTGCTTCCCGGAGTAGGTAGGGTGGGAGGATCAGCTGTGTCTATGCCAGGAGACAGTCTTATTCTACTAGACTTGGAAAACTGCAAAAGCCTCTGTGTTCAGCTTGGATGGGGCGGAGTTTCAGGGTGGAGCCTACAGCCCTGGCTTCTGGTTAGCCCCGCCCTATAAGGTTCCTGAGTCTCAGTGTTCCTCAGTGTCCTTTGGTACTTCTGCAAGCACCTCTGAGAGAAAGGTGCCCTAGAGTTTCACCCACTACCAGACCGTCTAGTCTCTCCCACAATGAGCCCGCAACTGGGGTTCAGTGCAGTTGGAAGTGGGGTTAAGAGCAGTTGGAGCTTATGTCTCCTTCCCACTAGGGTAATCCAACAGCTTAATCAACCGTCTGTCCTCTGTGCAAAATGTGCTCAACTTGCAGGCTCTGCCTTTCGCTGCTCCCCTGGGCTTTGGCTTTACAGCCCAGATTCCCTCTGTATGAAGTCTGGGGCCTGAGGTTCTCGCCCAGAACTGGGGTTCAGTGCAGTCAGAACTGGGGCTCAGCCCAGTCGGGAGCTTTCCTCTCCTTCGAGCTAGGGAACACCAGCCAGGCACTCAGATGCCCCTCCTCTCAGGCTCACTCCTCTCCTCTCCCCGTGTGCGCACCCTATTTCCATACCTTAGGCTTTTACAGCTCCTCTGATTTTCCTTCTGGTTTTCTCTTTCCTTCTAGTTGTAGAATTTCCAGTCAGTCAACTTTCCTGTAGTTCTGGATAATGTCCACTTTATATTTTAGTTGTATTTTTTGAAATTGTTGTGTGAGGCTGCAGTTAGAGGTTTACCTATGCCGCCATCTTCGTTTCTCCTCTAGCAATGTTTTTGAAAGAAAGGAACCCCTGTACATAACAAAACAAAACAAAACAATCTCACTACAACAAACACACTCCAAAACACCAAAACTTAAAGATAGCCAATAATTTTGGTGATAAGTTGCTAAATAGAAACATAAGAACTCCTGCTTCAAGATTAAATTTATTCAGGAAATTTAGCATTTGTTCCTTTGCAAATTTTTGATAACTCTAGTTCTAAGTAACACAATAAAGTTATTTTTTCCTAGAAGTTACTGAGATTAAGGGCTTATAGCAGATTGTCAATGTAACTCTGAATCCACAGGAAATACTGGGAAGAAAAGAATCAGAAATAAAGAATCAGAACCATTCCAACACCCTCGTTCTTTCAAAGGCACATGAAACTTTAATGATAACTCATTATACTCTTCAACTAATTTTTTAAAAATTGCTGTTCTGGAAAGACTTAAAATCAATGCTAAGATACATTTCTACAGTCTTCCTCTGACAATAACAGAAGGCCCGCAATTCACTCCATTGGGGTTACTGATTTTGAAAACTTGACCCTCTGGTCATGTTTTGACACACTTGACACTCTTCAAGAAGACTGGGGCCTACATTGTGGGAGATTTCCAATGTCTATGTCACAACTACTTACATTGTGCATATCACATATGTCAGATTCTTTTGGAATGAGGCAGAACATAGTATTTCATAAAATGCATAGGCATAACTGAGCAAATAAATTTGTTTCAAACACATAAAACTGGTTTTCAGAAAACCAATAATGTTTCTAGATTCCTACTTATTTGTAAGCTTTGTTTACTTTGAGATCTCTTTTTCTCACTACCTTTCCTATTCTGGCTGGATGAAAACCATCATTACTTGCTTGGGAAATGTGATATGCTATAGTGATGCCCTGTAGGAGTACAGAAATTGTCCCCAGTAGTTTAGCTGAAAGATGCCTCATTGGGGGCATATGAGCTCTCCATGGACCATGTTGGATACTCATGTATTTGAGCAGATGTTCTCTTCATTTTAAATGTTCCAATGATTAATATACCAGTAGAAAGCAAAGGTGTTTTCAAAATTCTGTCTGCATTGTATGGATCATCCTGTATGCATCATGCATGTATACTTTTTAGTTACATGAAAGATGTGGACATTTTTTATTTATCCTGCATTATGTACACTTCTTAGTCCAGAATGATATCCTCAAATTCAGATCTTTAATTGCCTTTTTTCTTCTTTATTAACACATTTATTTCATTCCTTTTGCTGAACTGTTGGTGCTTTTCTTCCTTTTGCCTTTTCTAAATGAGAGTCTGTCTGGCTATAGTATCCCATTAGCCATAAATCCTCTTGTTGGCCTGTTTGAATATCCGCTCACTCCCCTTTCCAATATTTTAGACCCTTCCCCAGTGTTCTCTTGGTCTGTAGAGCCCTTAACTTCTTGGAGAGAAAAAAAGACAAAATATGCTTCTCTTTATTTTGGAGTAAACTAAGAATTGTCTTCCAAAACCACTCTTGCTCTCAACTGCTTTATCATAAAGCATCTCCTTTTCAAATGCAAAAATGTGAGTCCACCACATTTGAGATCCCAGAGTTTTGAGTTAAAAGTTAATACAGTTAATACGGCAAAACTGAACTTTAGAGTTGTTAACCAAGATCCCTCCACCACCACCACCCCACCCTCCACCTCTCCTTTAGGAATTTCTTTCCCCTTTTCCCTCACTTCCATTCAAGAAGCAGATAGCCTCAGAGGAGGGATTCACTAAGGCTGAAAGCTTTCCTGGCTATGGATTCCAAACTCCTAAGCACATTAATAAGACTCTGGTAGGAGCCTCTGAGAGGAGAAGGAGCGTCATTCAGGAGTCTCAGATGATATCTGCTTCAAGAAACAGAGTGGCTTCTTTCATTCTGGGTCTCTAAGTTGGAAAGCTTGCCCAAGAATTAGGATGGGGCTATAGACAGGGATATTATTGCCAGAGCTCTAGAGTTTCCTGATCTGTGCTCAGAGAAGGGAGCAAGATGTGGACCTTCTATTCCTGTTTGAGTGTGTTTATCTACATGTGTCTACCAGAGCTTGCTGGGGCTTCTCTATAGGCTGTTTTAACTCTGTTTCCTGCATCTGGAGGAGAGTATCAGGGAGCTGTCAAAATACCAAGAAGGTAACTGTTCCTTGAGGTATTCAGGCAAATGATGCCATGGTCAGCTTCTCTGATATCTGTGTTGCTTCATATATGTAATGGAAGAAGGGGAGAAAGCCACCAGTCTACAGGGGCCATGGTCACATGAACCAAGTCCTCAGAAGAGAGAGATGAATCACTGGTCAGTGTTCCCACCCTCCCCAATACAAAGACCTTCCCTGTCATATTCTTATTCATGAAATGATGGGAGGCTGAGAGAAATTAAATTTGTTAAATGAAAAGAGTTAAAAATATTTTAGAATTTCTGAATAGTAGATCCATTAAACAATAAATTATCATTCCTAGCTGCACCCACCTCTAGCCATTACCATTATACTTTCTGTCTTGATGAATTTGACTTTTCTAGCTATCCAATATCATAAAAGCCTAGGTAGTAACTCTTGTGTGACATTGACACACGATGGCTGCCACAACATCATCACAAGATGGCTGCCACAGATGGCATCCACAAGATGGCCACGTGCACAGCAAAGCTGGGGCTTGGTGGCTGCTCTATGTGGTGAGGCCTGGAGGTCCTGCAGTTATATGTGGCATGGAGGAGGCTGGTCCCAGCATCTCCATTGCCTCTCGTGGAGGAGGAGGGTCCCAGTGGAGGAGTCTGGTCATGGCAGGGGAAGGCAGTTGTGGGCAATCAGGTTAGCAGGGGAGCAGTTAGGGGTAATCAGGATGGCAGGCAGAATCGGTTAGGGGCAATCAGGCAGGCAGGCGAGCGGTTAGGAGCCATCAGTCCCAGATTGTGAGAGGGTGTAGGACGTATTGAGGGACACCCCCCCCCATGCACAAATTTTGTGCACTGGGTCTCTAGTCTCATATATGTAGAATCGTAAAATATTTGGCTTTTTGTGACTATTTTACTTAACGTGTTTTGTAGGTGAATCCATGTTGTAGCACATAAGACTTTCTTTTTAAGGATGAATACTACTTCATTATATATATATATATATATATATATATATATATATATATATCACATTTTCTTTATTTCTTGAAGAACACTTTGGTTGCTTCTACATATTGTTTATTGTGAATGATACCGCGATAAGCATATCACTACACAAATATAGGTACTCAAATATCTGTTCAAATTCCTGTTTTCAATTCTTTTGGCTATATACACAGAATGGAATTGCTGGATCATATGGTAATTCTTATTCTACTTATTTATTAGATATGCTGTACTCTTGTTTTGGTAATCCACTAGTTTCCTGTTAGCTTTGCAGCATGTACTTTAACTCTTTTATGGTTTTGTTTTCTTCTTGCATTGAATTCAGACACTTAAAGAAATGTTATCTCAAAGCTTTCATAGGAGTATCATTCTGTTTCTTGGTACATATTGTCTGAGATTGGACTTAACATCTGTCTTTTGTGGTTCCCCCCCTCCCCCCATCCCTTTTGGTATGTTTGTATAGTTGCCATGTCACTTCCCCTCTTGTTTATAGTTAACATATAATGTTGGTATCTCTAACCAGTCTTCTCTTTGCTCTGAGGGGGTGAGTACATGCCCCTACTACTTTTCCTTCTTCTCTCACATCCAGTTTGAGAGGTAAATGCAGATTTAGGTCCATTTTCTGTAACCTGAAGGCATTGCAGTGGGAAGGGTGGGCAAAATGGCCTGGTAGTAGATGCATTCTTTGTCAAAGGATCTGAATTCTCTTTGTTTTAGGGAAGGCAAGGGAGAGTGGGTGGGAACAGATTAACCAATGAACTTGTATGCATATATTCATAACCCCCACCAGACAATGGGATAGTGAGGGTCTGGAGGATGGGGAGGGGCAGGGAAGGGGTATGGGAGTAGGCTAGAAGAGGTTAATGGGGGGAAAAGGGACCTATGTAATACTTTCAACAATAAAGATTTTTTAGGTGCATAAAATTAAAAAAAAATTTTAAAGAAAGAGTCTATTATGCTATATCATGAGGCCCATTTCTTTGGGATTTCATGGTTTTGGGTTGTTCTTCAATGAGCTCAGATCCCAATTAGCACCCTTTGCCTGAGACTTAGATCCTTCAGGCAAGTATGAGATTCTACCCTTTAAAATGAACTTTTCCTGAACTGCCTACTCTGTTCCACAACCTGCTTCTGTTCAAATTGGGAAGTATTTTTATAAAATACAGAATGTTGTAAGTTCTCTTTTCTTTAGTGTAATTTCCAAAAGGGTGGGGTTAGAAAGCAAGCCACAGAGGAGTTTTTCATTGTCTTTCTTTGACATTTCCTTAACATTCATATCATTGCCTTATTCTCTGTTTTTCAGTTGTTTCTGTTTGTTTACTATTTTTTAAAAATGTATCTTTCTTGTTGAAAGTAATACAGGTGTCCCCCTTCTCTCTACCCCCCCCCCCATTGCCATTTACTTCCTCCACCCCACTCCCATTCCCCCCAGGCCTTCCCTGACCTTCATCCCTTCATTGATACATATTTGCATATAAATTGATTGGCTAATCCCCTCCCCCCCCTTCTGAAATACATCAGTCAGTGTCTCTGGATCATTAATGTTTAATGTACTTTGTTATTTATCAAAAGGATATTTTGTGATAAGGATTTGTTCTGCTGTCTTTTCTTGAAATCTAACAAATCTTTTGAATTTCTGCCCCAGACTGTAAAGAGCCTAACTTGCTCCTAATGGAGAAGTGAACTTGTGGCTCCTTACCCTGAGGGGGTGTTTGTTAGAATAGGCGCCAGCTACACTGACCTTGCATTTTCACCTAGTGTGAACTTCAGAGAACCTTGGAACCTCTCCATCAGTGGCTCACTGGAGCGCCAGCCTTTTTCTTTTTACATGCCAACCTCTCCAGCTTATGTGGATTTTGAGAGAGGCCTTTCAACCTGGCTGATAACTGAAACCCCACATTTCTTGTTGAGGGGGAGAATTGGACTGAAGGTGGAGACAGGAGGAAATTTAGCCTAAAGACCGGGAGGGAAGAGATCAACTAATGAACTTGTATGCCTATATCCATAACCCGTGGACACAGACTATGGTGGTGAGGGCCTGGAGGGGGGAAAGGTGGACTGGAGCAGGCTGTAAGAGGTTAATGGGGGGAAAAGGAGGACTCATGTAATACTTTTAACAATAAAGATATTTTAGAAGTTAAAATTAGATAAAAATTTAGCCTAAAGTGCTGGAATAGTTGGGACAACTAATCCCCTGGGTGAGGTGTGGGGCAGCTGTCCCCCAGAAAGGGAATGCAGTGGGGAGAGAGGGACAACTGACCCTCTGCTGACCCATGTTCTGTTTTACTCACCCACCTGTCTTCTCCTCCCCTCACATCTGCTGCCGTAGCCTCCTGCCCCTATGCTTTACACTTCTGCCTCAGCCCAGGTCCCGTGCCAGGCGAGGTTGTAACAGGGCTGTAGAAACAGAATAGATCTCTTCTGAACATCTTTGCATTGCTCTATTTGTATGTGAACATACACCATTTATATACATTATTTAAACAATTGACAGACCTTCTCTTCCTCTCTTAAATGAATGGTGATATTTGGATCTGCAGGTCCTGTAAACAAGAAAACAAGACTGCTTGTTTTTGACTCAAGGAACTATCACATATGCCAAATAGCACCAACATTTTCATATTGATCCAGAAAGGAATGTTAAAAGGTGTTTCTGAAATGTGAGAAAAAAATCATACTATACCTGGCTGATCTACCATGTTGGTATTATCTACACCTTTGGGGGTCATAAATAACTAAATTTTGAACACACTGGGAAAAAAAATTAGAATCCTCAAAATTCACATAGAACCCTGGGAAAGAGAATAATCCCAGATCCCACATGGCTTGCTCTGCTGCCGCTGGCTGGGGCTTGCCGAATTTCTGCCCATCAGATCTGGCCTTCTGGGATTGCCTTTCAGACTTCCCTTCATCACTTCACTCACTCGACTGCAGTTTGAGACTTTCCCCTGGATGACCTGAGTGACTGCACAGGCAATATGTGCTAGTGTTTCCCTTGAAGCTTGACTCTGCCAGGAACTTGAATTTCAGTGGTATTCTTGCCTCTTGGTGATAGAGGCCTAGAGGTCCCTGATTGGTGCTCAAGGCCAGTAAGGAGAAGGGCCTCGGGCGTTTAGCCACTTACCTGTCCTCTGTGCTTTCTGAGAATTCTCCCAGGCAGATCTGGTGGCCTGGTCAGGTTTAATGGATTACCCCTCACACAACATCATTTTGTATACTAGGTTCTTTTCTCTTAAAGGGTAGACTTGTGTCATGCCAGGTACTATCAACATGACCATGGCACAGAGTTAGTGGTTCCTGAAAAAGTGTTCAGAGCCTCTTGTGTCATCATCTCACTGTGGCTAATATTTCTAAGCAAATATATTTTTTTGAGAGGATGGACGTAGGATAAAGTAAAGGCCTGATGTCTGGACCAATTTTCCCTATGATTCTAATAATTATTATCATTGAAATAAGCTAACCCTGTAAGTAGGGCAACAGTGGTGGCAGGAGCCTCTCCTGCCTCCACAGCAGTGCTAAGGATCTCTTGGGCATGCTCCCCGCCACTGCCATTGTGCTTGCCAGCCATAAGCCCAGCTTCTGGCTGAGCGGTGCCCCTTCTGTGGGAGTGCACTCACTACCAGAGGGCAGCTCCTGCATTGAACATCTATCCCCTGGTGGTTGGTGCACATCATAGCGACCGGTGGTTCCTCTGTTTGGTCAATTTGCATATTAGCCTTTTATTATAGAGTAGAATTATATTGTATTATTATATATTCATGTGTTAAATAAAATGCATATCTCATTATATAAATGAAAGCAAGTTACATTTACTAATGATTTTAAATATCATAGTTTGTTTATGGAGTTCTATTGATATGCCAGATATTACACAGAACACTTTACAAATCTCTCATTTAATCCTACATCAAGAGTAGAAAAGTAGGTGCTACTATTATTCCTGCTTTATAGGAGAGGCGATAGACTCTGTGTGTGTGTGTGTGTGTGTGTGTGTGTGTGTGTGTGTGTGTGTGGTGGTGGTGGTGCCTTAAGTATCTTCCCTGCACTCCTGCCAGGTTTGAACCTAAGTGTGTTAGACTCCAAAGACAGAGTTCTGATTCTTTAAGCACCACTGTTGTTCTCACATTTATTTGCTGAGCTGTTCCCCAGGCTGCCAGTTACAAGCTCTTCTTCCCTCCAAGGGGCTTGGCTATTGATTGTAATAGTAAGTGCTGTCTTCTTTGTCTTATTTATTCCTCTCAACAACTCTGCAAGGTGACTACTCATAACCTCATTTACCAGCTGAAGAACAGGCTCAGGGAGATGAAATTACACAACTGTTATGTGGCAGACCAAAACTGACCATGCGTCCAACTCCAGTCTTCCATCTTCGTTCTTCTTTCCCACACCCATCCTCATCCAGCCATCGCCCACCCACTGACTAGGAAACCTCTCTCCTGTGCAGGCAGCGGGACAGCTACCAGGGTGAGGCTATGCCAAGAGCTCAGCCTCCTGGTCATGCATGTGTTGGAGTCTAATTTAAGGGGAAGAGGACCAGCCAATGAGTCAGTGGCTGGGTTCTCTTGGGAAGCCTGCCTTTGGCCCTTTGCTCCAGCCCAGCCCTTCTGAGATGATGGGGCCTGACAGACACACAGCTGGGGATGTGGCCGGCCTTCAGTGCTCTGCTTAATGATATTTGTTATGGTTCTGATACTGTATGTCATTCTTTTAGCACTTCCTCTATTTGTCTTTAGAGGCTGGTGGTAAAGGTTTTCATCATTGTCTTTTGGTTAACCTCAAATAACGAAGTTAACAAGCACCAAACATGTTTGGGAGGATTTAAACCTCAATTAAGTGTGTACTGTAGCATGATTTGATTTGTGAGAGAGGCATGATGAGGAGTTTAGAATAAATCATATCTAACATGAAGCCAGGGACTAACCATAGATGCATAACAACATGGAAAGTGTAGTTGCCCACCCAGGAACACGGCTGTCCCTGCAAATTCTTGCAGGCTGCTTGTGCTGGTTGACTCACCAGATGTTCATGGATATCTTCCAAATATTTTTCCTGTCAAACCGTGAAGTGGGAATCACTGTTTGGATCCCCCCACCGCCACCACCACTACCATTTGCTAAGAAAATTGTTATAAGGTGCTGCCTCAATGGAAAATAAGGGCCCCATTGAGCATAACCTCATTTCCACCAGGGCCTGGGAAAAAACACTTATCTGAAACCCACTAGTTAGAGAGCTGTGTCTATTCCAGTTATCCCGTTCGCACACCAAGTTGTTTCTTTATGTCTCCCTCCTCCACCATGAGCATTCATACAACATTCACCAAAGGGGAGGGAAAACTCAAATAGCTATTGAAGAGTTTATTTCTTTCCTACAGTTAGTTCCACTGAATGACCTAGTGTTGGAGAGATCATAACTAAGACATTCTTTTAGAACTTTTTATTGCACGTGCAACCAATATCTACTAGGATTGAATAGTTGATGCTGTTTTAAACAATTTTAGTTTGGGGTTATTGTCAATTTTTTATTTATTTATTTCTAATATATATCAAAGTTTAGCTATTCAGTGTTCACTTCTTGGCAGTTTCTATCTTACTTTCTCTTCATTTCCTCTCATTTGATGGGTTATCAATTTTGCCAATTTTCAATGAGTTTTCTGCTCCTCTGTATATTCTTACTGGGTATGAGAGATGGTTTTCTAAAAATTCCTTCTGGTTATTATATTAAACTAGAGGCCCGGTGCATGGATTCATGCACATTGAAAGAAAATTAATTAGAAGAAATATTTTAGAGGCCAGGGAGGGACCTGGGAGATTGGCCTGCCAGGGAGGGACTGCTGGAGGTTGGCTCCAGGGCGTGTCTGGCTCATCTCGCCCAGTCCCAAATCTGCAGGACCCCAGCAACAAGCTAACCTACTGTTCAGAGCTTCTGCCCTCTGGTGGTCAGTACATGTCATAGCGACTGGTTGAATAAATGGTTGAAGCCTTAGTATATTAGGCTTTTATTGTATATGATTATTTTCTTTTGTTTTAATTTTATTGATTATGGTATCACATAATTGTCCTCACCCCCCCCCTTCCCATCCCAAACCCCTCTCCACATATGCCTCCACCCCCCTGTTGTCCATGGCCATTGGCTAGACCCATATGCATGCACACAAGTCCTTTGGTTGATCTCTCCTTTTTACCCCTACCCTCCCCTACTTTCCCTCTGAGGTTTGAGTCTGATCACTGTTTCTCTTTCTCTGGGTCTGTTTTTGTTCATCAGTTTATGTTGTTCATTATTTCTTCTAGATGTCTGAGATCATGTGATTCAAGAAATACCCTGTAAGAACCAAAACCAAGACAAGCCATAATGGTTATGCTGAGAAGCAAATTAATCAGTCTGTAGTTAGTTCCTTTCTGGGCCAACAGTTCTTTTGAGTCCCAATTTCAATGTCAAACAGTTCCTTATGTGTACATGTCAGCCATGATATTTCAGATCTGGTCAGTGGACAAATGGTGATGATACAGGTCCAACCGTCTCTGTTTTGGTCCTGGGCATCCTTCAACAACACGCAGCTGCTGTCTGCTGGTATGGTGAGGTGTCATCAGCATCTTTCATCTATGAACTGTTTCTCTTATGTCTTCATGGCTGGAACACTTCTGTCTATTCCTCTCTGCTACAGGAATCCAGGTGGTCTTGGAGTTGTTTTTTGAAAATATACAATCATATTCTCAACCAAAAGTTAATAAAGGGATATTTTCTATAAATTTGACTTGTGATCCTTTTTCTTTTCTTTTTTTCCCCCCAAATGATTTTGCTCTGGCTTGTTTTGACACCATGTGTGTATTTTCATGGGTATCTTGCTGTTAGCATTTTAAATGAAGGTTAATTTCCTAAAGTACAAATTTTTTAGAAATAATTTACTTGCAGGATATTTTTCCTTACATGATATTCTTCCACTGTCACCCCCTTTTAAATTTAAATAATATGAGGCTTTTGGAAATTTTATAATGTAGTCTTGATAGCTTTTACATTTTACTTATTTGCACTAAACTATGACTGCTTTAGGTTCATTACATGTTATGCAATTTTACCATGAGATGCTCTGCCAATAAGAATTTTTGTTAACACTTTAGGAACAGCTTTTTGTACAGTACAATCAGTTTTTCTAGAATATTCATTTATTTCCATTAGCCATGTATTTACCAAGTGTGTATTAGTGGAAATTATTATTTGCCTTCTTGAGAAGGGCCTGAGCATTCCTGCTACTAGGATGGACTTGGATATTAAAAACCCACTTGCCCAAACCATGGGTACAAGACCTCTCAAACAAGTCTTACTACAATGAGAGGGCAGCTGCTGTCAGCCAAGTCTCTGTTACCTGGGTCCCAATTTGAGCTGTGCATGGGAAACGAAGCAGCCATGGGGGCAGGAGACCTCCCTTGGAAGGTCAGGTGCCTGCCAAGTTGCAGGTGGGTGGGTGGTAACGGTCTGTGCCCCACCTCTGTTGACCCCCAAGTTCTCTCCTGATGGCCCCTCTGCAACTGTGCCTATCTTAGGTTGTTCCTTCCCTGAGGAATCTTACCCTTCTCTGGCTAACCAGCCATCCTCCAGGGCCAAGCAGGGTGATGTGAGGTTTAGTTCTGTCTCCTTGGTAGTCTATGACCCCATGGACTCTCATTTTCAAATTTTGGTTCATCCTTTATATCTTTAGATTTAGAGTTCCTTTCCTCCCTCTGGTATTTTTATAGGTCCGATGTTAGTTATTACCTCTCCCCGTTTTTTATTTATAAAGAAGGAGAAATATGCCATTTCCCAAAGACAATGTTTGTGGTTTTGGCTTTGACCTCATTCTTCAAATGGACAACCAAATAGCATGTTAACATGCATAGCTTCTAGACCAGGGGTGGGCAAACTTTTTGACTTGAGGGCCACAATGGGTTCTTAAACTGGACCAGAGGGCTGGAACAAAAGCAACCTGACCATGCTGGCACTCTCATCTTGGGCTGCTGGTGAAAGAGCAGAGGGGAGAGCAAGAGAATCCTCCGCTCTTTCAGCTCCATGGGCCAGATAGAACAGCCAAACGGGCCGGATCCGGCCCGCGGGCCATAGTTTGCCCACGGATGTTCTAGACCCATTCTTAAAATCTAGCTGAGAAATCTCAAATGCTCCTGTTAGTTTGACACTTCATTGCATCTCACTCCTGCATCTTAACATTGACCCTGATGGAGATCCTAATGGGCTATACTCCCAAGTATGCACTGTTCCTGGGACTACTTTTGGGAAGCCACCCTACCTGTTGTAATTTATTTTGGGGGTTTGCACCTTCCATGCATTTTTCTGAAAATTCTCACCTATGACTGGATATAGAAAAAAGAGTGATGGCAGGGGTGAAAAGTGGACAAAGGATGGCACAAGGCCTCCAAGAGCATCACCCACATAGGGAGATAGCCTGGGTTATCCAATCAGCACAGAGTTTGAATTTCTGAGCCAGGGATTGAATACTGAGAAGGGGCAGGGTTTCTTACCTACCTCTATCTACTCTTCCTGTGAGAGGGGGAAGCAAAGCCAGCTCTGTTTCTGGTGGTTATAGCCCAAGGAATCATGGTTTGTGTTTTAATACCATTTTGCCTTCTTGCACTTAATAGAAAAATTGGTCCTAGATTCTGAAAATAGGTTATTGAGCTCCAATTTGGGTAATGGAATGTTTGTATTTTTTTTTTCTGTGTCTTTATAGGTATTTTGTTGAATTGTTGGGAGAGATTGAATCAGGGCCTCTAAGCCAGATGCTACATTAAACTCAACTTTCTCCCAGTCCTCACTCCTTAAAAGTAAAAAGCCCTTTAGTCCAAAATATGGTTATGTTGATATCCTTGTAGATAATGCATCATGTACCTGACAGGAAAGAAAGGTCTATTCAGCTGGGACTAGTTCTCCAAGGAGGAGAGACTCTAATTGAGGAATAGATTTCCTGTAACAAAGTTTCTCATTGTCTGGGTAGACTGCATTGACAGAAAGACTACACTGATGAAACCATCTGATCTTTCAACTCATTTACCTACAGAGGGAGATTCTGTAAATTATAATGATCTAATAGCAGAGCTTAGAAACACCTGAATGGAAAAGGCACACAATCCTGAGAGCAGATTGTGTTTTCCCTGCGCAGGGTCAGTTACTGTGGGATGTGGACCAATTTCCCTGTCTCCCCTGAGGATCAGCACTGCAGCTCACTTCGAGCATGTGTGTTCAGGCCTCTGTGACTTCATGACCAGGGACATTTCTCCCATGTGGGATGGGAGGAGGAGTGCCTTCCTCTATGCCCAGGGATGTTGACAGAGCTGAGTCTTCACTGCATGGGAGCGGAGTGTGGACAAATATTTGGCACTGGGACAGGGCTTGGCCTCCATCACTTGAGCTGCTGGAGCCCAGCAGAGTCCTGCAGCCAAAACCGCAGTCCTAACAGCTTCCTTTACAAAACCCAAATTTCACAAGTGTCAGTCTCCTGAGCATTGGTGATTTCAGGATGTGTTCAATTGGGTGGAATCAAAAGATATGTGTGAGTGCATTTGTTCCTGTGGCTCCGCTTCTCTTTCACCTAAACATTGGCCCTCTGTTGTTTTAGTGGAACAGCACAGCTAAGAAGCAGGATCAAATAAGAAATGTACAATCTTTTATTTTTTATTTTTATTTTTCTGAGATCACAGACTGATTTTTATTTTAAAAAATATTTCTTTATTGATTTTAGAGAGGAAGGGAGGAGAGAGAGATAGAAACATCAATGATGAGAGAGAATCATTGATCTAGTGCCTCCTACGCATCCCCTATTAGGGATCAAGCCCAAAACCCAGGCATGTGCCCCTGGCCGGAATTGAACCTGGGACCCTTCAGTCAACAGGCTGATGCTCTATCCACTGAGCAAAGCTGTCTAGGGCCACAGACTGATTTTTAAATGCATTAAAGTAATTAGGTTTTGGGGTTGTGCTAATGAGAGGTCAGTGGTCATCTGTCCACTCACTTGTACTCCATCAGCTACAAAACTCTCAGTAGAGAATTACATATGGCAGGATGCTAATTAGACCTTGTCAGGGTTGCCATTGAGATTGTGTGGCCAATAACTGAAACAATGTTCTCACAGAAATCATTTGTAGGACTGAGAATGTGTATGCTTTATTCTCTCTCTCTCTCTCTCTCTCTCTCTCTCTCTCTCTCTCTCTCTCTCTTTTAAATATATTTTTTATATACAGAGAGGAAGGGAGAGAGATAGAGAGCTAGAAACATCGATGAGAGAGACATGGACCAGCCGCCTCTTGCACACCCCCTATCAGAGATGTGCCCGCAACCAATGTACATGCCCTTGACCGGAATCGAACCTGGGACCTTACAGTCCACAGACCGACGCTCTACCACTGAGCCAAACCGGTTTTGGCTTGGTGTCAACTTTATGAACTGCTTAAGAGATTTCCATTTCCTGATATTTTCCTATCTTGTATTCACCCTACTTCCTCCACACTGAGAATGAGAAAGAGAAAACTCGCCATCAAATCAGATTCTTAAGTTTAGTGATGACTGTCTCATCAAGCACATTATCCTCAAATGGCATTTAGCCTTCCACTATCTCCCTGGAGGCTGAGGCCTGTACTACCAGGATGCAAGAATCCTGTCTGATCTGTGTTATTCCTGTCTTGACGCAAACAGGTTACTTCAGTTTGGTTTTGGAATGTTCCTTGACATCATTTGCTTCTTTTTAAATTAAATTTTTTTAAATTTATTGATTTGAGAGAAGGAGGGAAGGGGGAAGAAAGAGTGAGGAAGATAAAGATACATTGATTTGTTATTTCACTTTATGCATTCATTGAATGATTCTTGTTATGTGCCCTGAATGGGGATCAAACTCACAACCTTGGTGCATCAGAACAGCCCTCTATCTAACTGACTGGCATGGCCAGGGTTCATTGATATCATTTGAGTTCCTCTGTTGACTCTTAGACTCCTGGTTGGTTTCAAATTCTTGAGGCCATGCTTGACCAGCTATCAAAAGTCAGGGTTTTCTGTGGTAACAAACAACCTCAAAATCTCAGTCACTCACCACAGTAAATATTTAGTTCTCACTCACACCTCCACTAGTCATTTGAAGCACTGTTGGTTTGACTGTGCTCAGCTGAAATTGCCTCCAGGCTACACGTTGGGTTCATACCTGCTCCATATATCTGCTCATTTCCATGATGACAGGCATTCTGTGATCCAGCCTGAAGGGGCAGCCACTGTCACAGCAGAAGATGAGGAGTATGAGAAAATTTTGTAGGCTATGCTCTGAACTGGCACACTGATATTTCCAACACAGTCCACTGGTTAAAACAATTACTTTATAAGGCCCAAATAAAAGGTCAATAGGGTGGAGATGCTTACTTGAAAGTATAGGCAACTCAAATGAAAATTGACATTATCTTATTACAGGGAGAGAGAACGTTGAAGACAATAATTCTGTCCTACCATACAATCTTATAATGGTTTGAAAAAAAATCACCATCATTCATACCTATTTTTACTAGATGTCCTCAGTTTGTAGGTAATGTAAATAATAGTATTAGAGTACCTATCTCAATCATAGTCTCATTCAACTTAATTTTCTTCGAGAGCTAGAAAGACGTTTTATTCCTCACCCCCAATATCTCCGTCAGATCATGTCTGCACGCTAGAGGACATAGTCATTAGATGATAGAAGATTTACCTCCTCAATAGAGTGTGTAGTGGAAATAGCTCAGGATTTGTTTTCATACAGACATGAGTTTCCAGCCAACTCAGGAACTAATTAATTAGCTGAGAGTAACCTTGGGCAATTTATTAAGTTTCCTCAGTCTCTATTTCTCTAGCATGAGGGACATGGGTACTTTCTTCACTGAATTATTCTGTTGATGAAATGAGATGACATACTACGTCTCTCATAAAGATTCATTTCCTTTCCCTTCTAAATATCATCTACCATCCAAGGTAAATTTTAAATCCCAATGCCTTTCCTAAACTACCTTTAACTTCCTCTTGAATTAAATGAGCTCCTTCTCCTCTGAACTTCTATATTTTTTAAGAGAGAGATCCATAAACTGCTCTTGCATTCATGAATGGATTTCAGGAAGTTCATGGACCATATCCCTCCCCTTTGGAATCAATGTGAAATTTTATTTGTATGAACCATGTGCAGATTTGGGGGGGGGAGCGCGGCGGTTGGAGGGGAGAAGACAGAGCCTTCATCTGAGCTTTAAAGTGCTGCTGAGCCCAGAAGTTCTGAACCATTGATACTAGATGAACTGAGTAACTTGACCTTCATAATATAGCACCTTATGTGCAGGTGTTGCTTCATGCTATTAGCCCTCGTTTTCTATCTTAATTATGAGCTTCGTAAGGGGAACAAAAATATCCTCCATGGCTAATATATTTTCTACAACTTGTAGCACAGGCTGAACCCTGGGGAGAATGCAATAAATATTTACTGATTTATTACCCAGGTAAAGTTTTAAAAAAATACCACCACAACAAGTAAAGTGAACCCAAAAAGTTCAAATGTTTAACAACAATGCTAAAAGCATGCAGGAAAAAAAAAAGAAAATAGAAAAAAACCAAAAAAACACTCTGTTGGTAGCAGAGTTTGTCTGTCTGCGGCTCATTGTACCATGTGAAACATTGCATTATATATGATTAAAATACATCTTCTTACTGATTAAAACCCATCTCCTTCACTGCCTAAAAGAAATGTGGAATATTTCAGAGGCTGTGGGAGTGGCTACAGGTTATTGTTGGAAGAGAGAGGCTGTAGGTGAGGTGACATGTTGACAGTATGTTGGATGTAGCACAGTTCTGTCGGAGAACACTTAGCTGTCTTTGCAAAGGGGCTCCTGCTAATCTACATGTTGATGATTTGGTCCAAATATAATCTGAATAAAAGGAAGAAGAAATAATTATAAATAAACTTGTTTGTGCTTTTTCTTTCTTGCTGAAAAAAGTAAAACAAATATAGGATTAAGATCATTAGCCAGAACCATAAAAGGTATTTTTAGAAGGCGAATTTCTAGACATGAAAGAACCTTCAGCCCTTTAGCAGGACCAGGTAGACTTGAAGGAGGAAGGGTGTGAGGAAAGGATTTTAGGACATTGTCAAAAGTCAAAGAGCTCTTGCTGGTCCTATGGTTCCTTCTTATTGGTTACAGCAGTGGTTGGCAAACTCATTAGTCAACAGAGCCAAATATCAACAGTATAACGATTGAAATTTCTTTTGAGAGCCAAATTTTTTAAACTTAAACTTCTTATAACACCACTTCTTTTAAAATAGGTTCACCCAGGTTGTGGTATTTTGTGGAAAAGCCACACTCAAGGGGCCAAAGAGCCGCATGTGGCTCGTGAGCTGCAGTTTGCCGACCACTGGGTTAGGGCTTCCAAGATTCAAGTCTTTGATTCTCCAAGATTTGCGAAGTGATCTTAGGGGACACCATCTTCAAGTGCAGCATGGCCATGGAATTCTCAAGACACACTCTCTATATAAAATTCACAAGCATACATTTTCACAAGTCAATCCTCTAACACTTTCAGAGGGCCAGATTCTGTATGCCTAGCAACAATTCTATTTTTTGTGTGTTTTATCCTCCTTCTCGGCTTCCTTGCTAGGCTTTAGGGAATTAGCAGGACTTACCACCAATTGGATTGCAGAGCTTCTTGGCCCACAGTAAGGCTTGCTATCATCAGGTATGTAAAATCTTGCCCAGTATAGTCAGAAGTTAAAACCGAACCATCATAAACCTGCAGGACTTATGACCCTTAAAGCCCTGGGGGAGTTTCCTGGATGAGACCTCAATGGAACTTTGCCCAAAACCCCAAGTGGGAAATATATATGAACTGATTCTGTGCAGTGTGAAGGCTGAGGCAGCAGCGGAGCGCTTTTCTTGACTGATACAGTGATAGATTAGTACACATTTAATCTTAGGTTAGGGGGTTCGAAGAGTCAGTCTTCAGTTAATGTTAATAGTCCAGAGTTTAAGTTTAATGGTGAGGGGGATTTTTCTTTTGTGACACAATTATTCTATACTTAAGCCAATTAGAAAGTTATTATATAAAGGAAGAGAAATGTCAGTGGGATACATGTGTGTATTGTGGCTGAGATTTACTATGAGATTTTGAATTTCTAGTTTAACAGGGATTTGGGGGGCAGGGAGGGGGGAGGAATCATGGGTAGTGTAGTAATTATTTAGTGACAAAAAATATAAATTTCCACATTGTAAAGTATATAGAGGTTATTGACTTTAGTAAAATGTGCTTATATGCAAACTTATAGAACCAATGAATTGGGGCTATTATTTACGTGTGTGTGTGTGTGTGTGTGTGTGTGTGTGTGTGTGTTTGTTTGCTAGGTTTTCCATAAAGAGTAAGTTTCCTGGTTACATTAAATACATATTTGATTTGTAAACACCCAATGGGTATATTGACTTCCTGAGTCCACTTATTGTGAAAAGCAAGATGTTTTGCAAAAGTATTAGAGCAAAAAGATGCCTGTTGGAAAATACTTAGAATACAAACACAATGTTTTTTGGCCATAGTTTATACAGGACATAAGACTTATGGGCTGTCTTATGAAAACCTGAAGAAATAGACCATGTAGCTAAGCCAGTCCTTCTGATGTCTGGTGGGTACACGTAATGAGGTACTTTGATCATGGAAATGATCTAGCTGCACACCCAACACAAAAATCCAGATGACATCAAAACTGTAGGGTTTATCCATCTTTGTTAGTTTCCATATCAGATTCTGCATTCCATCAGGGCTTAAGCAAAAAACAAAAGCAAAAAGAAATTTAATTACAAGTCCCTGAATGAGTCTCAGAAACCTTCTTTAGATAAAAGATTTGTCTCTGACAATGGAGAGTTCCTTGCAGCTTGATATGTGTGAGACACCAAACACACCTTGACTTCTAGAAGTTTTTGGTTATCTGACCTATCAGAGGCTCTAAATATCAGCAACTGTAGCTGAAGATTTCCATCCTATTCCCATACTAATAGGAAATAGGAAATAAATATATTTACATATACAGTGGCTCTGCCAGAACTAGAGGCAATAAACATTTCTCCCTGAAGTATTAGGGGAAGCTCCTTAATAGAGGACAGTTTGCTGCCTCAAGGTCTATCTACTTTTTTTCTAAGACTTTTATCCTCATCTCTCAGAATTTATGTGGAGGGCATTAAGAGGAATGGAATAAACATAAAAACCAACGAGGGTTTGGAACTGTGCTGTCATTAGAGTGGCAATGAGATCAGAGTGCAGACCCAGATTTCAGCTACTCCTGGCTCTGTCCAAGATCTCCAGTTGTTTGGGTTACTTCTCCCTTTAAAAAATGGGCACAATTGGGTTGAACCCCATGAAATATACAGTGGTAAATCTGGTGTTCTTGGTGATGATGACAAATGGTAACAATGGTGGTGGTGGTAAGGAGGAGAGTGTGGGTGTGTGTGTGTGCGCGCGTGCGCGCGCACATACACACAAGGTCATGATAGTGAGACTTTCTGTTAGTGAGCTTTGATTCTGAATTCTTACGTGCAATGAAGTCTTTAGGCCATCCTGGTCTTTCCTTCCTGTTCCCTTTCAGCATCATATCATCCCACTGGGTGTGACCCTAGTCCCTTTTAATTTAAAGTATACAGACTCAAAACTGTGTATGGCAGTCTTCATTGGAGTTTGGGACTAGGATTGTGCAATATAAAATCAAATGGGAACTTGACATGTTTTTTCTAAGGTATTGTGTTGATTCATGAAACTAGGAATTTTGCTCCCCCATGTTGCCATCTCCAGGTCATTAATTGTTCTTCCCTCTCATCGAATTTTGCTCCCCCACGTCGCCATCGCTAGGTCATTAATTGTTCTTCCCTCTCATCTCCAGTTCATGTTCCTTTTACATCCTTCCCCCCCAAATTCCTGTTTATTTTCATATAGACATCAGCTTAGCTCTCTCTATGCCTCAATTCATATCCATTTCAGTTTGCTTGTAACTGTTTTCCCAAATAAGTCCATTATGCCTAAACAAAGATAGTTCGTGCCCTCAAAGGAATTCTATTAGTTAGCAATAATTAAATAACCATGTTCAATGAATTCTCACTTCACTCCAGTGCTTTAATACACACCTATCACTCAATAAAAGCACCTTTTGAGCACTTTAAACTCTTATTCACTTCCCCTGTGGGCATGTAAGAGCCCCTCTTCATTGAACGACACCAGCTTTGGAGGTGGAATTATGGAGGCCCTGGGATTTCTTTTCTGCCAACTCACCCCCTTCTGTGCTAAAGGGTAGAATTGGGAAGAATACATAGGCCTTCTTTTCCTAAAATCTTCTTATGGTTTCAAGATACTCTGCTGCCCTTATAGTTTCCTGTTCCTTCTGCTCTGTCACGCCAAAACTGGGGGCCCAGTACCCTGCTGAGAACTGGCGCTGCTCTCATCCCGATTGGGGTTGACATCTGTCTGCAGTGGACCATCTCCAGTCATGACTTTTATTAGAGCAACAGGAAAGATGTGAAAGATAGCTTTCATCCACCCATCCCAGATACCTCTACTTTCGCAAAGAATGGGCTTTAAGTGACTGTTCCTAAGTCCTTTGTGATTAAGGGTTTATTGAAACTTTATAACCAGGCATGTTATGTTCTTTTGTGCTAACGCGTGATCTATTGGGCATCGTTTTTGAAAAAGTAAACCAGTTTTACTCCTATGGAGATTCTATTGTAGCATGACCCTCCTCCATGTTTGCCCCACCTTCTCTGACCCCAGGACCTCTGCAAGTGAAGTCAGAAATACCTTAGCAGTACAGTATTCTCAGGGATGGCCTTTTCAGCACTTACTCTGACGTAGTGCAGACTTGAATAGGCCTGGAAACAATGGAACCGTTGGAAACATTGAGACAAAAAGTTTTATGTAGCAGAATTTCATAGCTAAACTCTCTAAAACCATCGTGGTCTTTTTCTGAATTAATATTAGGCTAATAGGCTTTTCATATTAAGGCTAACTATTCCATTTCATCAATCACTTTTCCTTGTCTTTTGCTGGTTATTCTCCTTTGCTTAAGCCCAGAAGCATACACTTTGCATGATTTGCTCTGTATCCTTCAAAAATGTTTCTACTGATGAATGATTCATCCGACAAATCTGTGGTCATCTGACATCTTCTTGCCACTTTGACATATATATATATTTTAACTTTTGAATTTGTTCCATTGTCATTTTTACTTCTTATTAGTGGTGCTTTAAAAGTTCTCAGTGCCTTTGTACTCATCAAAAATTAAGCACTTGTCAGAAATAATAGAAATAGAAACAATCACAGTGTAGACTAACAAACCAAGATGGTTGCACATAAATTACCAACATGACCAATAACATCATCTGTGGTGGCAGGCAGTGTCCATAGTCTTTTGCTTTGTGGCATCACTGAATGAATTTGAAAGTACAGAAGTTGAAAGTTTGTACATAGATGATGTCTTTCTTGCTATAGAGGAGTTTATGCTAGTTTCTCCAGAGACCGGTTCATGGTTCAGTATCAGCCATATGAGACAGCCATTATGAGACATAAATTCCATTCACAATTGAATCTCTATTCTGCAATGTGCTTAGTAATCCTATGCCTTAGTGCAGTTAGTCTATTTCTCAGGGACTTCCCTCTCAGGGGCTGGCAAGGATTTACTACTCTGCCTTTCTTTGTTCAAGAGTGGGGAATGGGGCCCTGGACAGTGTTTCTCAGTGGTTAGAGCATCAGCCTGCACACCAAAGGATTGCTAGTTAGATTCTTAGTCAGTGTCATGTACCTGAGTCAAGGCAACCAATCTATGTCTCTTCCACATTGATGTCTCTCTCTCTCTCTCTCTCTCTCTCTCTCTCTCTCTCTCTCTCTCTCTCTCTCTCTCTCTCTTCCCTCCCTCCCTTCCTTCCACTCTCTAAAAATCAATGGAAAAAATATCCTCAGGTGAGGATTAGCAACAACAACAAAAAGAGTGGGGAGCGGGGTTGACATGAGCATTATCAATATTTCTCCTGAAGTTCCTGTTCTGCTCCTCTTTTTCCAGGAGGTAGAAATGTCTCATGTACACAGTTTTTTTGTTTGTCAAACTCTATTCCAGAGTTCTCAGGAAAACTTGACAGATTAAGTGCTTCATCATGAACCTTGCTAAAGAGGTAGACATTAATATTAGGACTCCTAAAGAACGTTTTCCCTCTGTTCTCCCCAGTGGTGAACTATATGCTGATGATTCAGTGAAAACTTTGCTGATCCACTGCCTCTCCATGGCAGGGTAATCAGAGAGGGCGGGAGTAGAGGAGCTAGTAGCGGTACCCAAGCCAAAGCTTGGCTTGAACTGCTTGATACACTCAAATACCTCAAAAGAGCTGTGCTTCACCAATTTTATAGCATTCTGCCCTATAACTTAACCCAAGAGATGCCAAGACTTTATAATAAGTGGTTACCCGGGAAACTCAGGGAAACCCAGAATAAACCCAAAGTATGGAATCATTTTTCAGAACGCCCCTGGCCTACTCTTCCTAATTCTCAGTGAACACGTTTTGGACAGGCTCTCTGTTGCCAAGGAGGAGGCCTGAGACGGCCTCATATACAGATAAGAGGTCAAACTGCAGAGGCGTGGGCCCTTGTTTTGAACACCATCAGAATGTCTCATGTAGCTTGAATTTCATACCAAATAAAAGGCAAACCTCTGCCTATCTCTCCATGTGTAAGTCTGCTAACATTCTTTCTTGCTCAGTTTTACTAGTAATAGTGGCACATGCTCACCTGTTAGACCCGGCTGGTTCTAGGAATTACTGCACAACATCGCCGCATTAAAAACACAAGCAAGCAAAGAACGAATAAGATGTTTTCTGTCAGGATCATGGTTAATGTTTTTGTGGTGTTCCCCCCCCCCATCCTTTTACATTAGGATTTATCTTTCTCATGGACAGTTCATAGTTGCTCTTCCCTTTTTTTTAAAAAATAAAAATCTTTGCTTTTGTTGTAATTTACATCCTTCACAATTAAATGATTATTGATCTGGTTGGTTTTAAGTCAACCATCTTGCTATTTTTAAAATATTCATCATATCTCTTCTTTGTTCCCTATTTCCCTTTTTTGCATTAATTGAGAATTTTAAAAATTAAATTTGTTGGGATAACCTTGGTTAATAATATTATATAAATTCATGACTTTATTTTATGGCTGCTATTGGCTTTAAAGCTTATTGATTTAGGTTTTAGTGGTTGCTATAGGCTTACAGTATTCGTCTTTAAATTCGCACATTAAAAAATATACCATTGCATCTATAATAAAAGAAACATACAACAATTTTAATTTCTATTATTCTGTCCTTTGACTCTTGTGTTTGTGTTATAATCTCACAATACATTGTTAGTGTTTTACTTTATAGACAGGTATATATTATAAATTCCATAATACATTGTTATTAGTTTTGCTTTATCTCTTAAGTAAAATAAAAAATCCATACATTTAAAATATTTATCTACATACTTGCCATTGCATTTTTTGCTTCATTCCTTTAAGAAGGTCCCAGGTTTTCTCTGATATCCTTTTTTCCCCCCTCATAAGGAAATTCCTCTCATAAATCATGTAATGCAGATTGATTGGGTGGAAATAAATTCTCTCAGAATTTTTGTTTCGCTGAAAAAGCCTTGATTTTTTTCTTCATGTTTGAAAGACTCCACCTTGTTTCTTGAGAATCAGAACACCTCTAAGCCCTGTGTGAGCTCCAGGAACCCTTTAGTCCACAGCTTCTGAGGCGCTGCTTGCTGAGACTCCTGGATTTCTGCCCTATGGGTGCAGACCTTAGTATTCAGCTGATAATCAACAGGACTCTGAAGCTATTTTTCGGCACAGGTCCTTGCTCCCAGGGCTTTTCCCTGTGCCTTCCTGTTGCTTAAGTCTCCCAGAAATCTGATCTCCCTCCTTAACTGAGCAAGTCTGCCATGCTCTGCTGGGGACCGCTACCTTGGACTGCAACATGCATTCAGGCAGAAAGCAAGCATGATCCTGAGAATCATCTCTTATTTCCTTTCTCTCAGGGATTAGAACCTTTCTGTACACACTGGCCAATGACTGAGATAGCCATGTTACTCCTCCAGTCTTGCTTCCTAGTTTGCAGTTTGGGGAAGATAATGAAATCTTTGATTTGCCTTCATGGCTGGAATTAGACCTGCTCAAATAAATCTTTTTACACTTACTTTGAATCAGGACCTAAAAGAAGTTCACATATCACATTTAGAGGTTTTATCTCTAAAAATTACTTTTGTTTAGTAATTCATCCCCTCTCTTCACCCCCCCCATGCCATTGATTTCTTAGGTAAATTTAATAAGTTGTACTTGAAATTCTGATTTGTCTATTGGCATTTATTAATGATATTTGACATTACTTCATTGGGATTTTAAATCTGAATGATTTAATTTTATCATTTGTTCTGCATTTAGTTAGCTAGTATTCCACTTTCTATTAGGTGCTTCTCAATGAAATTTCTACACTGTTCTGCCATCTTGAAGAACATCAAGTTGGAGTTTGGGAAGAGGGTTTGTAGAGAAAGACACATATGATGTTATACAAACCAAGCCATTGATTTTGAATTTTAATACCATTTTAGCAGCTAAAAAGGACTGGGAGCAGGCATAGTCAAAATAAATCATACCATTTTTTCATTTCTTTTTGCTTTCAACAGTGATACCTTAAGTCATTCCAAGGACAACCATGGAGGTTTCATGTTTTAAAAACCATTTGGATGTAGACATAATGATATTTCTCAAATTGGAAAGGACCTCAGAGATCACCTGCTCTGTTCCTTTCATTTTTTTCATTTTTTACTGATGGAAAATGAAACCCAGTGATGCTCAGTGAAGTAGAACAAAGTAGTGGCAACAGCAAAGGCTCAGAAATCATTACAGGTCTGTGTTTGTTTCTTGACCACAACTGACCATGTACATGACCTTAAGTTATTTAACCACTTGAGTCTTTAACTCTTTCATTTGGGTTTGAGGATGACTAAAGAGAATAAAGCATGAACACCTTGTAGTGCAGTCTAGAAATATCTTAGACACTTATAATAACAAAATCATTAAAGTTGACCCTTTAATAAGGAAGAGAAAGTACATTTACACTATTTATTGAAAAAAAAGAATCCAGTTTTAAGTGGACCTGTACAGTTGACGCTTAATGCAGGTGTTAACTCCTTGCATATCCAAAAATCCACATGTAATGTTTAACTCCCTAACAATTTAATAATAGCCTCCTGTCAACTGGAAGCAACAGAGTCAATTAACACATATTTTGTATGTTGTATTTATCATATGCTGTACTCTTACAATAAAGCAAGCTAGAGAAAAGTAAATGTTATTAAGAAAATTATAAGGAAGAGAAAGTACATTTACACCATTTATTGAAAAAAAAGAATCCAGTTTTAAGTGGACCTGTACAATTCAAATCTGTGTTGTTCGGGGGTTAACTGTATTTTAAATATATTTAACAGACATTTTATTGAGTGCTTGTGCTGTGCCATACACTACATGACATACTAGAGATATAATTTTGGGTTGAGGTGAAATAATGACCCCCAAAGATGTCCACAAAAAAACATGAATGTGGCACCTTACATGGTAAAAGAGACTTTGCAATTGGGATTAAGTTCAGGATTTTGGATGGGGACACAGTTGTCCTTTAGAGGTGAGTGAAGGAGGCAGGAGAGCAAAGGAAGAGAGGGAGATGTAATGATGCAAGTGATGTGATTGGAGTGATTTGGTCAAAGGAATGCAGGCAGGTATGGAAGCTGGAAAAGGCAAGAAATATATTTCCTCAGTGGACTTTAGAAGGAACAGAACTTTACTGACACCATGATTTTAGCCGTGTAGGACTATTTTCTCTCCTACACAATTATAAGACAGTAGATTTGTGTTTCTTTAAGCCATTAAGTTTGTGGTTATTTGGTATAGTTGCAATAGGAAACTAATATAGTTTAGAAGAACACAGAGCTTCTATCTTTAAGGAAACTACTATTACTGCTTAACCATTTTTAATTCAGGGCTTCTTTAAGCTACATTAACCTTTCCCAATTGTCAGGCACATCACCATATGACTTTTTACTCTACCCTCACATTACCTGACACCACACCTGTGATTTTTGGCGTTAGCATACAGTGGATTACCATGTTTCTTTTGGCTTCAACCTCTCCCTAAGCAAATAAGTTTGTAAAAATCACGTTTGATATACCAATGTTATTCTTTTTAAACATGCATTAAGCTATGCCTATATTCACTAAAATTATTATTCCACCTCCCCTGCACTCTGGCAAATTACTTTACAAATCATCAGTGATGCCGATTCACCATTTAGCAGGATTTTGGGACACCTAGCTGTACTCCATCCAGCATTTAGCAGGATTTTTTTTTTTTATCTTGGAGCTTTATGTTAGGGACTGTGGTTTGCTTCAATAAGGTGTGGGTTAACCAGCATGACGACTAACCAGGGTAGCAGCAGGGGTGGAAAGATGCCAGGAACTTGGTTCCTTGCTGATCTATGATGTTCTTAGGCATCAGTCTTTAATACACTCCCCTGAGAGCTTGTAGATTGTGTCATTTGGAAAAGGAGCATAGTGCCTTGAACTGTTTTGAACATTTCCTTCACACAGGTAGCTCTTCTTAGTAATACCTTTCCTGAATGAAGAACATTGAGAGAAAGAGAGAGAGAGAGAGAGAGAGAGAGAGAGAGAGAGAGAGAGAGAGAGATCTTATGTCAGCATTCAAACCTTTGAAATTTGGTGTTGATTTACATAAATTTGCCAAATTCTTATGTGCCCTAATAAAACAATGAGCTAGCCTGGCTAATGTGGCTCAGTGCTTGAGCTTCAACTCATAAAGCAAGAGGTTGTTGGTTCAACTCCCAGTTTGGGCACCGGCTAGGTTTTCAGGGGCCTGTAGGAGCCGGCCAATCAATGTTTTTATCTCTTTATCCCTTTTCCTCTCTCTCTCTCTCTCTCTCTCTCTCTCAATCAATCAATCAATAAAAAAACACCACACAATGAGCTAGACTGGGGAAGATGTAGAAGCAAATCCTCTCTAAATTCCCTGCAGTTATAGGAATGAGTAGGAAGAGTTAGTCCTGACCAGGACTAACTGAATTTGCCCTGCCTTGGAGGACTGTGATTTTTTTAAAAAAATTTCTTCTCCATATGGGATGAGATTCTCAGACAGTCTCTCAACTGCATATGTACCCTTACTTTTCCACCTCAGGAACACAGGCCTCTCTTCCTCCTCAGGCCAGTGAGGGAGGCATCATGTGTCCCCATCCTGTCCCTCTTGGTCCGGTTTAGCAGAAAGGAGACGAGATCCATGCCTGGCTTGGCCATATACTAACTCTGCCACCTCAAGCAAGATCCCGCGTTTTGGGAATCTCTGTTTCCTTATTTATAAAGTGCCAACAATGATGCCTTATGCTGCGGACAAAGGACATGTTCTTGTGGAAGCTGTTTGTGAGTGCTTCTCTTTGCTCCACTTTAGGCCTTGAAACACAGTGTCCCCTAACAAACACCCTCATTGGTCATTCCTTTCCTCTCACAAATGTAAAGAGGAGAAGTGGTCCTGGGCCCTGCGGTTTCCATCTTAAATCCTTAGAACGTTTAATGCGGTTTCCCATTTTCACTTTGCATCACTGTCATCCGGCCACTGCTTGCCTCTGTAACTGTATTTCCCTTTGCCTTATACCACTCTAGCCACACTGGTTTATGGGCATTCCTCTGCACATACCACGTTCATTTCCATTTCATACTTAGACTTGCTTTGACTAGAACTCTCTTCCTCCTGCAGAGCGGATGGCTGCTCCGCGCAGGACTGACCTTAAACTCACATGCTCAGAGACCTTTCCTTAACTGCTTTATCTAAAGGGATCCTCTTGCTTCACAGTCCCTCTTCACAGTAGCCTCTGTACTTCCTTCACAGAGCTGATCAGAAACTGTAATTATTCTGCATGTGAATGTGATGGCTAGTTTATTGTCCATTGTCAGTAAAATGTAAGCTCCATGAGGGCAAGGGTCATCTCCTCTTTAGATATAAAGAATGAAGCTGAACAAAGTAGGCACTCATTCGGGCAAAATCCATGTCAGTGCTTTGTGTAGGGCCATACGGTTGTGGTGGGGATCAGCTGAGCAGGGGATTTGAATCCTCTTCTGGGCTTCTGTTCAGGAGGGTGAGGTCCTCCAGGAGACAGAGCTCAGACTTTGTTTCTCCTCAGCACCCTCAGCAGCTGGCACAGAGCCAGGGACGTGATGAGGCCTTGGTATGCTTTGATTTGGGCAGTGTGCAACCTGCCTCTGTTTTCTGAAATGAACTGCTGGGTGAACGCGTGACTGTTTCCTTGACGCAGGAGAGCTGGCATCTCATGTTGATTTCACCACCCGCCTCAGCAACTCAACCTTTCATTCCAACGATGTTCCTGGAAACACCTGATCCTCTCACCCACCGGCTTGAACACAATCCTCTGATTCTGTTGATAGACAGGAGGGGCTTTTCAACTTCTGTACTACTCGCTGAAGGGAACACTTCTGAGATTTGTTAAAAACAAAAATGATTGGTGATAACATTCAATAAAATGACTTAAATAATTGATGATCACACTCATAATAATATGAATTAGTGTAACATACACCAGGCACACTTCCAAGAGTTTTGCATATTAGTATTTGTATATTAACTCATTTAATCCTTACAATAATGCCCTGTGGATGGTTACAATCATTTCCTCCATTTTTATAGCTGAGGAAGCTGAGATATTGTGGGGCCAAGGAGCTGGTCAGTGACAGAGCTGGGGCATGAGCCTGGACAGTTTGGCTCAAGGAATTCTGCTTAGCTGTTTAGCTGTCAATGTGGCAATCCTTAAGTACAGTCTTTCTGGCCCTATCATTAGCTTTCCCTAAGACGGATGATGCAGTTAGTCTTTAACGAATTGTTTAATGTTTTCTGTATGTCATGCATAAAATAAATTTAGCAACTAATACATTCAAATAAAGTAAAAGTCCCCCTTTAGCTTCCTCTTATAATGGTGAGCTACTTCTCCCTTCTCCAGGAATGGCCTTGTACCAGTTTAGTCTATATCTCTCCCATCCATTGATGTACCTGCCTAAAATGGGCCAACTTTCTCAGATACAGTGGCAAATATGTTCTCTCCATTCCTGGGGGTAGCAACCCACAATCCTTTGCAGCTAGTGCATGTAGAGGTTATGCTACAAATCCAAGGCTCTTGGAATTCCCTATCTTCTGGTGATGTTTGTTCCTGAGTTCAAATTAACTATTCTAAAAATGATTAACTAAATGATCAACTTAACCATCATATGTAGAAAGAAAAAGATAAAGTAGAAATGTTCAGTATATAGTCAGTCTTTGTATATGTCAGCAGAAAACATGGAAGGATAGGTAGAGGTTATGTGACCTATTTCTGTTACTTGTTATAAGACTCTGGCTGCTTATTTATTTATTAGTTTATTTATTTATTTATTTATTTATTTATTTATTTATTTATTTATTTTTACAGTATAACAGCACCATTTATTCAGCATTTACTTAATGTGTTAAGCGTCTTATATGTTTTGTTGCATTGATTTCTTAAAGCAGATCTGTCATGGTAATACTGTTATTCACATTTTTACAGATGAGGAAGCTGAGGCTTAAGAGCCTGACCAATACCACACATCTAAGTGGAAGGGTCAGGCAGATCTGACTTCCAAACACTTTGATAATTCAGCCCTACACTGTGCCTGGAAGGCCACAATAATTTGGACTGGAAGAGAAGGAAATCAAATATCTGGCTGGTATTTTCAGTTCAAATAAATTATACACTAAAGGAACATCCTGGAAAGCCTCCCTTGGCAACTTTTCAGGTTTATAATGAAAATATTAAGGATTCCATGGCTTTCTCATAGTTGGGATGCACTGTAATTTGGATTCTAAAGCCATCTTTTTGTCTGGGTTAATAGCTTGAAGAATCACTAATCTTTTTACTGTCTTAGGACCAAATCAACAAAACCTCAGTGATTGCTATAAAGATCTGGTTTATTCTGAGGCACTCAGAAAGCAAGGTGGACTGATCTGACACAGGAGGCTCTACCTTCCCTGGCCTGTGGAGAGACCAAGTGCTAGAGCTTTATGTTTATGGGGCTAATAAATCAAAGATGGGAATGGAATGAGCATTTAATAAAAATGGAACTTTCTTTTTTTATTATAAATGAGAACCTGAGAGGATGACTTAAGCTGGCTTTAACATACAGCTCTATGGAATTGTTTTATTATTTACCTATAGATACTTGAATCATATATTTAAGAAGAAAGAAAATTATAAGATAAAACCTTGCACTTAAAAACTCTTATAATCTGGTAGTCTATAGAATCTGTAACTTAACCAAGAACATGAAGATAGCACTTGAATATAATTTTTAAACATTTACTCAGGCCATTTTTTAATTCTAATCATGAACTGTTTATATACACAAAAAATAACATGTTACAACAAGAAAAGAAAAAAAAATCCCAGATTGCCCCCACAACACAGATGGGACCAGAGAAGTCTCTAATGAAGGCCAATGTTGTAGGATAAAGTCTGGGCGGAAGTGTTCTTGTTTGTTTTTCCATGAGGACAGAGTGAGCATGGAGTGTGCGTTACATTATTATTCTAAGACCACATGTGCTTCAGTGACTTGGCACAAGGCAGCTGGCCTACAGGTGCTCTGGCAAGTTGTGACAGGAAGGCTTCTTTGCCTTTTGTATTTTTAATATCATGTGTATTAAATGATTTTAATGTGCTTTTCGGTGCTGGGGTAGATGTTGCAGGCATTCCCTTTGGGCTGAGGAGTTTGTCTTTGAAAGAGGTTCCCAGGAATAGGTGACAGTCCTAGTTCCTCTCTTGAAAGGATGCTTTGCTGTGGGTTGTGTGGGATTGTTAGCTGGAGCAGCTCGCTTTTCCTCTGCATCAAAATTGAGGAAAGGAGCCGAGGCCGGTTTTGCTCAGTAATAGAGTGTCAGCCTGCAGGCTGGGGCGTCCCAGGTTCGATTCCGGTCAAGGGCATGTTCCTTGGTTGTGGGTACATCTCCAGGGGGGTTGGGGGGGTGCAGGTGGCAGCTGATTGATGTTTCTCATTGATGTTTCTGGCTCTCTATCCCTCTCCCTTCCTCTCTGTGAACAATCAATAGAATGTGTTTTTTTAAAAAAAAAATGAGGAAAGAAAACTTAGAGACTAAGTAAAGCAAAAAAAATCACCTTAGGAAAAACAGCTTCAGCAATTTGGCTCTCGTGAGATCAGCCAGGCCAAGGCATGCGGGTCATAAACGATTAGCAAAAACTTCTGTAAACAAAGGGCAATTATGCACTTTCGTATTAGACTAGAAGTGCCCCTATGTTTGCTTTTGCGTCAGATGTACACAGCTCTTGCTCCTGGAATGCAATCAACCTGCAGGGAAGAGGCAGGTCTTATGATACAGCCCAGCATGAACTACTGGGAATGCCCGGGAAGGCATTTGCCTTACCTAGAAGCCTCACTGCTCTGCCAGGAATGTATCTGCTTGGATCATGGCCATTTAAGGGCTGCTCTCTTAGCACATGAAATAAAGAGGGGAGGGAGGAAAAAACAGCCACCCATACAACTGTGCTGAAATAAAACTGTTCTTCGTTAGATTCTGACCATTCCCCGTTGTGCATTCTCCTTCGATGATGTAAAGTCGTTCGGGTGTGGGAAGCCATACCATGAAGCACAGGAAATAGTTTAAATCTTTGGAAATGTTTTTAAGGTTAAATAAATGGGGAAATGACTACAGCTGAGGTTGCCAACCACTTCAGAGTGATTTTAATTTGTTAATGGTCAGTGTTCCTCTGAAAACATACACAACCAAGAGACATACTAGTGTAGCCTGCTCCATGGGTGCAGGGTATGTTTTTAAAGAGGCTATGGTCAGTTCATTATTTCCTCTCGGACTCAACTCAGGCTTGGGCAGACTTCTGCAAATCCTTCGGTGAATTAGGTACATCTCACTGGTGGGATAGTATGACTGGGATTTCCAGGTGGATGATAAGCAGGTGAGATGTTAAGGGTTTTTTGGTAAACATCTATTACTGCCTTCAATAAATCCAGTAGACACATGTCTAAGTCACTTTGATGGAAATGTTGGACCTATTTTAGTCAACTGTTCAGATACAATAACTGCAAAGAAATCATGGGGTATTGGTTTTGATGATAAAATG
This sequence comes from Vespertilio murinus, assembly GCA_963924515.1. NCBI lineage: Eukaryota > Metazoa > Chordata > Mammalia > Chiroptera > Vespertilionidae > Vespertilio > Vespertilio murinus. The sequence goes on along the minus strand of OZ004708.1, from coordinate 127,771,455 downwards.
TGAATATAAGGCAGAGACTGAAGTTTATTTATAGCTGTGCTATTCTCTAAGGCAGAAAGTAGCTGACAGGCTTACTTGACTGAAAAATAGCAGTTTGTATGCATATCCTCGTGCCCACCAACTACTGATAGCGTCGATCTGGGAAAACAGGCTTCTTGGCTTCTTGGTTTCTCTTCTGTCTCTGCAATTTCCTGACATTTGACTGCTTGATTTCCAAAAAGTAAGGCAAAGAAGGCAAAGGAATTAATTTCAAGATAGCCTTTTCCTACAGATTAGATTCTTAGCCACTCCTCGGTACATATCATTATTATGGCTTATGGCACATGTCATATAGTATTAAAACTGTATGATGTTTATAGTAGCCTCACTAGTCTATTAGTTCCCTAATAGCACTGTAGCATGCTCAACTCTCTATTCCAAGTACTTAGAAGATTACCTATAAATAGCAGACACTTCATTAATGATTGTTGAAAAACTGAATAATAAAAGATCAGTATAAAGGTTAAAATATGGTCAAGTAATTATGTCAACCTATTACTGCAACTAAGAATCCGTTTTTAAAAAATACACAGCTATATTGAGATATGATTCACATATCATAAAATTTATTTTTCCAAAATGTGCAATCCAGTGTTTTTCAGTGTATTCACAATACTGTGCAACCATGATCACTCTCTAATTTTAGAATATTTTCATCATCTTAAAAAGAAACATTATAGCCATTTAGCACTCATTGTCCAAACCTTCCTCCCCTCAGGTCCTAGCAACCACCAATTTACTTTCTGTCTCTATGGATTTGCCTATTATGGACATTTTATGTAATTGGAATCATGTGATGAATGGTGCTTTCTGGCTGATTTCTTTCAGTTAGCATAATGTCTTCAAGGTTCATCCATGTTATATCATGGTTAATACTTCATGCCTTGTATGAAGGTTAAAATTTTTGCACATTCTCATTAATGCCTGTTATTATCTACTAGTGGCCCAGTGCACGAAATTCATGCACGGTGGAAGGGGCCCGCACCCTCTCCAATCTGGAACCCCTTGAAGGATGTCCTACTGCCGGTTTATAGGATTCAGGCCTAAACCAGCAGTTGGACAACCCTCTTACAATCCGAGATTGCTGGCTCCAGCCACTCACCTGCCTGCCTGCCTGATTGCCCCTAGCCACTCTGCCTGCCAGCCTGCTTGCCCCCAGCTGCCTTCCCTACTGGCCTGCTCACTCCAAACTACCCCCCCCAACTGTCCTGCTTATCCCCAATAGCACCTGCCATCCCATCCTGGCCTGATTACCCCCCTTCTACCTCCCATCATGGCCCAAGGTCTCAGCCCCTTCTTTTTTTCTTTTCCTTTTTTCTTTTTTTTCAGTTCCTCCTTGAGTGGAGGCCAGGAATGGCTGGAAGCAAGTGTCTAGGATTTATTTATCTTCTGTAATTGAAACTTTGTAGCCCTGACCAGAGGCCAGGGCTGGCCAGGGTGGGCGGGAAGCTTGGCTTCCTCCATGGCCTCTAAGCCTCCTGCTTACTCCAGTTTTGTGGCCAGCCACCATCTTGGTTGGGTTAATTTGCATACTTACTCCTGATTGGCTGGTAGGCATGGCTTGGTGTAGTGGAATGATGGTTAATTTGTATGTTTCTCTTTTATTAATGTAGATCTTTTAAAATTTAGCTATGCTAGTATACCTAATGTGGTATCTCTTTATGGTTTTGATTTGCATTTCCCTGTTGATTAATGAGGTTGAGCATCTTATTAGGTACTTTTTGACCATTTGTATATCTTTGGAAAAATGTCTATTTAAATTAGTTCTCTATTGTTTAAATTGGGTTGTTTTTCCTTTTATTGTTTAGTTGTAAGAGTTCTTTTTATACTCTGGATGCACATTTCTTATTAGATACATGATTTTATTTATTTATTTATTTTTATTTTTAAAAATATATTTTATTCATTTTTACAGAGAGGAAGGAAGAGGGATAGAGAGCTAGAAACATCAATGAGAGAGAAACATCGACCAGCTGCCTCTTGCACATCCCCTGTGGAGATGTTCCCGCAGCCAAGGTACGTGCCCTTGACCGGAATTGAACCTGGGACCCTTCAGTCCACAGGCCGATGCTCCATCCATTGAGCCAAACTGGTTTCGGCTAGATACATGATTTTAAAATATTTCTCCCAATCTGGGGGTTTCCTTTTTACTTTCTTGATGGTATTCTTTGAGGCACCAAAGTTTTTAAGTTTGATTGCTTATGCTTTAGTTGTCATAGCTAAGAAACTATTATCAAATTCAAGGTTACCAAGGTTTATACCTATGTTTTCTTCTAATATTCATATAGTTTTATCTCTTAAGATTAGGTATTTAATCCATTTTGAGCTGTTTTGTACTTGGTGTGAGGTAGGGGTATAAATTCTTTCTTTTTTTTAATTTTTATTTGCATGTAGTCATCCACTTGTCCAAGTATGCTTTTAACATATAGTGAATGTATAAGTATAAGTTTAGTGGTGTTTGGGAACATAATAAATTTTCAATAACTCACACTCCACTCCACTCAAAACTAATGATAATTTGGATACTGACTTTTGTATTAGTTGTAAAGAAAGGCTTTATCATTAACCTTAATTAAAAAATGAGTTTATTAGAATGAATCTGCAAAACTATTAGATACTAAGTCTGATGCCCACATCAAGAGGGCTCTTTGTCATTTCCTTCAAGTTTAAGAAAGAAAGGATGGTTTGTGGTATAATAGGATATAAAAGCTACTTAGGAAGAAGATGCACTCCATATGGTAGAACATCCTCTTTTCTTTAGATAACTCATCCTGAGATGAGAGTACCTTAATGCTCATCCTCTTCTCTCCCTTCTCAGCAATATAATAAACATTCCTATTTCAGCAATGGAAATGGAGCACAGAACATAAGCAGGACTTTTAGCTTGTAAAGTGTGTGCTTCCTGGGACAGGAAAAAAGTGATGAAAAAGACCAAGGACTGTTGAGTGGGTCCAAAGAAGAAGATGCTCTTGCTTTGCAAGTGAACATGTGGGATACCCTAAAAGATAAGAACTAGAGTGTCAGGTTGTAGTAAAAAATAGAGCACTAGACCTAGTCATTTTCCCAAGTCTGTATGGTTCAATATTACTATTTGACACCATAGTAAAAAAACAAATTTGTGGTGTTTTTTTTTGTTTGTTTGTTTTTGTTTGTTTGTTTGTGTGTGTGTGTGTGTGTGTGTAACCTAATTTTGTTGTTGTTGTTTTGTTGTTTTTCTTTTTCTTTTTTAATATACACAGAGATGTGGGAGAGGGCCAGTAGGGTGGGTGGTAATGTACCTTCTTTCTCTGATCAGGTTGGATGCTTGACCTACATCAGTGGAGTATGCAAAAAGTGTCATTATTTCACCCATTAGGCTCCCCCCCTCCCTGGCTATCCTTTTTATGGTTCATATAACTTGTTTCTGAGTCAAGGGGGCACTATGACTGGGTTACACCAAGACATCTGGGGAATTGACTATACTCCTAATTGACAGGCTGTATAATTGTAGCCTGCATGTTTGATTCTCTCTAAACTGCCTCATTTTCTTCTTGCTTCTGACAGTGCCTCCTCACCTTGTCCTCAATGCAATTCCTCTACATCAGATTTTGCATACTTAGGGCTATTAATTCCTCAACAGCATGGCTTACTATCTGTCATACTTCACTCTGCTTCATAGTTTCTATGTTTGCTTTCAACTTCGGGTCCCATGGCTTCTTTACAATTCCTGCAAAAAGAAATTGGGTTGGTGCAGCTCAGCCTTTGCACCAGACCTCCTTCTATGTATCTGACCATCTTTGAGATTGTTTATCTTTGGCCTCTTGCCTTACCCTGCTGTGGCAGGATCTTAGACTCATATAACATACAGTTGGCGATCTAAAGGCCATGGGGGTGGGTTAGTCACGTAGAACTCGTGGGCATGGAAAGACCTATGATTTTCAAATCTGGAAATTGCCTCAGATGGAATGGAAAATAAAAATGTTTAACTTCTGGGTAAAGTGTGTATGAATTAAAAAAATTCAGTTCTTTTTAAAAGAAAAAAATCAGTAATTGCTCATTCAAATTCACTAATTCAAAGATTTCACAAAAATTTCAGTGTCGGTATTTTTATATCTTTAAGAGCTTTGTAATTTTAAGCAAGCATATTCTTTAATATTAAAGGAGAACTGGGACTCTGTGTTTTGATATTTTGCTCTAATTTTTCTATATAAAAGCTCACTTTTCTACTCTCCAACACCACGCCCCCCCCCCCCCTACCAACCCCATATTGGGAAGTCTTTTGAGGGGGCCAAAGAATGTTATGGACTTAATTGTGCCCCCCCCCCCATTCATATGTTGAAGTTCAAGTACCCATATGACTATATTTGGAGATAGAGCCTTTAGGGAGATAATTAAGACTAAATGAGGTCCTAAGGGCAGGGCCCTAACCTAATAGACTAATGTCCTTACTAGGAGAGCAGAGACATGGAACTCCCTCTTTCCCCATGTACACTCACAGGAGAGACAAGGTGAGGACACAGCAAGAAAATAATATCTACAAGCCAGAAAGTGGGTCTCACCAGAAACCTATCCTATGGCCTCCTGATCATGGACTTCTAGCCTCCAGAACTGTGAGAAAATGAAGTTCTGTTGCTTAAACCAGCCAGTATGTAGTATTTTATTGTGATAGCCCTAGCAGATTAATACAAGAAGTGAAGCAACTGTTGATAGGGTAATACCTATTGATTCCTAATACAAAATTCAGTTTTATTTTTGTCTTAGTGCTGTGTGAAATGAACGTAGATAAGCACTCATTTACATGATTTTGTCAATCTTGTTTTCCCTTTTGCAATGTAACCTGCACAAAGGGAAGACTTACCTATCTCGTTCACTGCTATACTCTCAGGCACATAGTAAACAATATGTACTTAATGAGTGAATGTATTAATGATGACTGCATTAAGATTTGATTTAGCTGATCATTCTCGTTTTTTTCATGGTTTTCTCTACATTTGGCTCTTCAGATTTGATCTTAAGAGCTTCTCCATCACCATCTCCTTTAGTAGCTCCTCTTATTTGTAGATGTAAAGGTTGGAGCTCTAGGTCTCATTTTTGTTCCTCCTCTCTTGTAATGGAAGATGCAGTACTGAATGATGATTAAGAGTACAGATTCTTAAGCCAGATTGGCTGGGTTCAAATACTGGCTTCACCACTTAAATGGTAGCATGAGTTTGGACAAGTGAATTAACCTCTTTCTGCCTCACTGTCTTAATTTGTAAAATGGGGAGTAAATTTGTAAAACTCAAAGCATTGCTGCAAGAGTTAAAAGAGTAATATGTGTAAAGCACTGAGTTTGGCATCTAGCACATAGAATGTACTTAGCAAGTATTATACAAGGTGGGCAAAAGTGGGTCTACAGTTGTGAGCGTACAAAACACAGTTTATGCTTGTATTATTATTTGTTAGTTACTGTATTATTTTTATATGAACAACTCTAGACCTACCTTTTACCCACCCCTATATATAATTATTTTTAAATTAGTATTTTTTTGTCATCTACAGTCTCTCTCTCTGGGTGATTTTATATAATCCCATGGCTTTAATAGCCATGACATATCACCAAACTCCAGCCTATATAACCATCACATAGCCAACTGTGGTAGGCAGGATTCTAAGGTGGCCCCAAGTTTCCTGTCCTCTGGTATGTACAACCCTCTTGAGTTTGTGTGGATCCTATGAACATGATGTGATATATCACTCCTGTTCTTAGGTTACTTACTGAGTGGGCCTGACCTAATCAGGTGAGCCTTTAAAAGAAGGTGAAGCATCAGAGAGACTGGCTCCTGCTGCCCTGGAAGAAATCAAACAGCTATGGTGTGAGGCCCCCATGGGAGGCACATGGCAAGGAACTGAGAGCAGCCGCTGGGAGCTGAGAGTAATCCCTGACCGATAGCCAGCAAAAAAAAAAAAAAAAAAAAAATGAGGACCTCAGTCATACAGCTGCAAGGAAGTAAATTCTGCCAACAACCAGTGAGTTTGCAAGAGGATCCTAACCCTTAGATGAGAATCACAGCCCTGGCCAACACCTTGATTTCATCCTGGTGAGACCCTGGCTAACTCAGACTTGTAATTCTGACTTATAGGACCTGAGAGATAATAAAGGGGTGTTGTTTTAAGCTGTTAAAATGTGGTAAGTTGTTACACAGCAGTAGAAAACGCATGTACCAATTGCCAAGTTCACTTCTCTACGTTCATGTGGAAGAAGAATCTCACACATTACACATCCAAAAAGCTCTTGATTTCTTTCCACCATCCTGCATTTTCCTTTCCTCCTCTCAATAGGTTGCTGAGGGCTAAAACCTAGAATGATCTGAATGCCTCTCTCTTTTACATACAATTCACCAGCTAATCCTATAGCCTCTGTCATAAAAGTATAGCCTGCATTTGACTATTTCTCACTTCCTCCACTGCAGCCACCCTGGTCCAAGCCACCACCATCTTTTGCCTGGACTTTTGCAATAGCCTCTATCTGCTCTCCCCATTCTATGCAGTTAGCTCTGCAGTCACAGTAAGTGTTTTAATATAAATCAGGCCATGCCACTCTGTGCAGGATCCACCAATGACTTCTTATAATCCTATCTATAATAAAAGAGTAATGTGCAAATTAACCATCACTTTGTGATAAAGGTGGTGGCGCCCACAGCCGATAAGGAGGGAATATGCAAATCAATGTGGCAAAGATGGCAGCACCAGCCGGAGCCAAAGTGCTGGCTGGAGCAGGCAGGAGGTTTGGCCTCCTTGGTCACCCCAGCTAGCTCCGTGGCCGCTGCCCAGACAAAGCCATAGTGGCATGGCCAAGGCAGAGGCAGTTAGGGGTGATCAGGCCAGGAGGGGAGGGAAGTTGGGTGTGATAAGGCCAGTGGTGGGGAAAGTTGGGAATGAGCAGGCTGGCGGGGAGCAGTTGGAGGCAAGCAGGCTGGCAGGCAATGTGGTTAGGGGTGATCAGGCAGGCAGGTGAGCAATTAGGAGCCAGTGGTCTGTGATTGCAAGAGGGATGTCTGACTGCCAGTTTAGGCCCAATGCCACAGGGATTGGGCCTAAACTGGCAGTCGAACATCCCCCAAGGTTGTAGAGGGTGCAAGCCGGGCTGAGGAACATCCTCCCATGCACAAACTTTGTGCACCAGCCCACTAGTACTCATAATAAAATCCAGAATCCTTCCAGTGACTTCAAGGCCCCACATGACTTAGTCCCTGCCTACTTTTGACCTCACTTCCCACCATCATTCTTCAGCTACATTGGTCTTCTGATTTTCCATTATGATGCCAAGCAAGACTGCATTACAGGACCTTTATCCTCATTTTTCCCTGTGCCTGGAACATTCCACCCATATCTTCCATGACTCCTTCCCTCACTTTGTTAAGATTTCTGCCCAAAGGTTACCTCTTCTGGCAGACTTCCCTGGTTGTCATATCTAAGAGAGCCAACCTCTCCCTTCCCCTATCATTGCCTGTTTGTCTTCATTGCACTTAGCATTCCCGACATTGTGATACTAGTATACACTGTATTTTCTCGTGATTTGTTTCCTTATTTGTTTACCGCCTGTCTCCACTGTTAGATATAAGTTCTACCAAGGCAATACTTTAATTGGATCATCACTCAATCTTCAGCACTTCTCCCAGTGTCTGGCATACATAGTAGGCACTTATACAAATCTTATTGAATTAAGAGCATAGAAAAATATTTGATAAGTTGCATTAAAAGCAGAATTGAAGCTTCTTCTTTCCCAAGAAAGTGCTGATTGTGATACCTGTTAAAAGCAGTAATTGAATAAACATACTTTATTGAATTGAGAAATAATTGTGCTATTAAATTACATGGTATTTTAGAGAAGTTTAATGCTATTAGAACATTAACGACGATATTGCTGATGCCATTTTTTGCTGATGTAAGATTATGGAGTTAAACTCCAAGACAATCTTGTTCTCATAATATTCTTTCTCTCCCTTTTTTTCTTTCTTTTTGGCAAAGAAGAGGTGATTTTGATAATCCAAATGTTGAAATATAAATTGTAGCCCTGATCAAGACAGACATGAAAATGGGGCTGTGATGAGACTATGTCCTGGGTCAAACATAAACCACCTTACTAATCAATGGGGGGGGGGGGGAGCTAGAAACTATCCAACATTTATGTGACATGGAAAATGGAGTTGTTTAGAGCTCATCTCATATTTTAGATATCTGGATGGATCACAAATTAAAGTTTCAGCACAACAAATAGATTTCATTACAATGAAGTTTGAGACATTGGAAAGATTTTCCCAGTATAAGAAAGACTTAAGTGGTCCAAGATGTATCCGTTTTTAAGGCCAATATTTCAGGTTTATTTTACATGTATCAGTTCACATGTAGAGATATATTTATCCCCTTTCTTCCTTTTCACAATAAAGTTTATATTAAAGATGTTGGTAAATGGTCTTCACCAGGCTTATAATAGCTTCTCTGAAATTTAAAATATGGCATTTTGATTATGAGAAAAGCCAAAGCAATGTGGTTTGCTCATTTCACCTACATATTGCCATATTTTAAACTATTTTATCTGCTCAAATAATATACTTGTTTCTTTTTTCCCTAGCAGTTCATCTCTTGGCTGAGTGAATACTTTTTAAGCAAAGTAAATATCTCTTAATTTATGAAAGAAATGTTGATTGTGATTTAGAATGTTTTAATCAAGCAAATAAAATTCAGCTTCCTTCTAAATTGTCCTCAAACACAAAAAAATACAATTTAATAATTGTTTAAGCTTTAAAGTAGATATAAAAATATTTACTGTTTACCAAAAAGAACCATTTTTTAAAAAACTCTAGACAAGTATGAAAGTATGCTATGAATTAAAAATATGATATGATAAAATGATACATAAATATTTTAGCAGGAATTTTGATCCTAATGCCCAGGAGATGGCTGTAAATCTGCCTATAGTACAAAGCTCTCTCATTTGACAACTGCGGAGAGCCAACTATTAGGGTATTAAAAACTCTTGCCCAGATTACTATTAATGCTAATGTGGATGGAATTATTTAATACATATGTCATAGCTGTGTGATTGTTACATGCATGTCTTCACTTTGACTGCATTCTGGCTTCTTCAGTTGTGCACATGGATAAAAATTATGGTCTATTTCACATGAAGGTGGCTTTGGTTCTAATTGAATGAACATTAAAAAAATTTTCAGTAAATGTTAATGTTGTGCCAGTGTCCTATAAAAATCTCATTTATTTAGTCAGAGATAGAGCAATGTTTTTAGATTACAGAATTCATGCTGACTAGAAACAGACTCAGTTCAAATAGTCAAAGTGTTAGTCAACAAACTGGTTAATGGGTTTTAAGAACTCTCTCAACTGCACTCACACCACACAATAACAGTTGCTTTAGGAGAGGTGGAAGTGATACAAACTTCCAGGAACTAACTGGCTGGGAGGAAATGTTCACAGATATACTCAAGAAGATTACCAGTAATTCTCCCCTCATCACCTTCCCACTCCCACACATTTCACAGATGAATAAAGAGCTATTAATTGTAGTTTGCTATTTTTAAAATAAGGAAAAATAATCCAAAAAGCCCTAGTTTGGTCACAGGTCATTCTGCAGATGAATAACCCTAGTAAAATATGTTCATATAGGATGAGATGCAATGATAGCCATCCACAGTGTTCAAAGGAATCATTGGATCAAAATGCCTCAGAACCCAGTGCTTCTCTGGGATAAAGAAGCCATCAGTCTTCATACTACTCCTGTGAGAGGTGGAAGTCATGATCTCCATTTGACAAACAAAAACATTGATGTAAGCAAAGAGCTGAAGATTTTCCAAATGTCACAAAAATATCCAGGTAGGAAAATGGCAGAAGAATATAGATTTAAAGACTTCCCAAATATTGGCAAAATTCCCACAATGGCAATATATCTGAATAGAAATGGAACAGACCCCATGGATTTATGTTGTCCTCTTTTATGAGAATAAACTTTTTCTTTCTATTCTTTACAGGGGACCTGGAAGGCGTTTGAATGGAATTTGGTTTTTAATTATGTAAAATGTTAGCTTTTAGAATTGAAATTTGAATAGTTGGGCAACGTCAATTATTAAAGTGCCACCATATGCATTTGTGGTTATCTAAGCTCTCATTCTCACACTTGGACCAATCTCAACACTTAGAGCACTTACAGCTCCTCCAGTCATTCCTCTTAGATCATTTCTGAGCTCAAGACCTTTCAGAGTTGGCTTATTGGAAAATGCCATGTCTTAACTAATACATTTGACCATCAGGACTCTTCACTAACTCTCATTCATCAACATTCATTCCCATTCATTCACCCAGTAAGTAAATGAATATTCATTAGCTATCTATGTCTATGAGGCACTGTGTTAGCTACCTGTTATCCAAAGTCATATAAACCACCATCTCTATCCCTTGAGGAACTCACACATTAGTCAAAGACTAAACACTTAGTTCACAATGTAAATAAATAAAATAATGCATTGAGATATAATGAGAGGACTGTGTTTCTATATAATGAAAAAAAGATAATTAGAGATAATTAGCATGAAAGGAATTTAAATATTGAAGGAAAAAATATTTGGATAAAGATTTAGGTGAGGCTTATTCATCATAGGCTGTTTATCATAGAAAAGAGTCAAAAATATTTTAAGCAAATATCCTAGAATGGGAAATAGGTTAAATAATTATGATACATTCATAGATTGGAACATTAGGCAGTTTGAAATGTACTGTTCCTAACCTCTTCATGGCTTCTCTAGGAGTGAGATGGAATCTTCTTCCTCTCCATTGGGTGTGACATATGGAGTGTCTGAGAATGGATTTCTGTGGGGCCTCTTCCTGGCATGGTAGGTAGAACCTTTCACAATGCCTCTACTTCCTACTTTCTTCCCAGGTGCTTTCTGGGAGTTGTAGTTTTTGATTGGTAGAGAGAAACTTAGGGGAATCAGACATACACTGTTCTTTCCACAAAAAGTAACAACCACTTGGAACAAGTATAGTTACTAAATTTTGTGTTTGGAATGTGCTTTAGAGCAGACTGACAGTAGAAAACAGAAAAAGGGATCTCTATGGATTCCTAGATAGGTATAGCTTGATTATTCTTCCATTTAGATTCATCATTCAGTCTTCTAATAAGTGAGAATTTTTTTTTCTCAAATTTTGGCAATAGCTTGAATGATAGTACTGTTTTTCACCATCATTGTTGGTTTTCATTTTTTCCCCTCTTCTGAATCTTTGTAGGTATTTAATGGGAAGTTTAGGATAACTTTTTTTAAGGACCCATGCCAACAATATTGAAAATTTACTATTTTATTTGGTTTTCAATTTTTAAAAATTCCTGCAGGTTGGACATTTGTTATCTACTTTTTCAAAGTTTCTAGTACTTCCTATTATCTTAAAATGACTTATTCATTTATTTAAGTTACCTTCCTGGCCACTGATGCTATCTGTGTTTGCTATTCCATCCCTGTTTTATAGGCCTAACAGAAAAATTGGGGGTGTAGGGGGCAAGGGAGGATCATCTGGACCTTTTTCTGCTTTCAGGGATTTCTAACATTTCCAACTTAGAAAACAGTAGAAATTAGTAACAATTAATACAGGGAACTCTTAATGAATCCTAGAATTTTCCATTCATTCCTAAATAAAGAGAGGGAACTCCTTCAGTACCTGTAGAGTCTGTCTTTAGTCCTGAATGGGAGAAAGGAATGTGAGGCCTTCCAGAATCAATGTTTGAAAGGACTAGGAAATGCACACTGTAAGGAGTGACATGTAATGGGAATCTCGCCAAGTCATAAAACATTTTAGGCCAGGCACTGGGCCCAAGTCAACTAGCTGAATCCTTCATGGTTCAGATCCTCTTCATTTCTAACTCTCCATCCTGCTAGTCAACTCTGATGTGTTCCAAACTTCCCGAAACTGAAATGGAATCCCAGAATGTGAGGGATTTCCTATGGGCACCACCCTCATTTTGGAAAGAAGCAAGATTTCACTTTCCACACCCTCTCTTGGAAAGTCCATTTCAGATTCCTTTCTAATAGCCTAGGAGATGCAGGTGACATTAGGGAAGACCTAAGCCATCATGCAGAGGAATCCCAAACAGTGAACCCTCTGGTCTCTTTTGGTAGAATTCATATTAGATTGAAATATTTTGAGGTATAGAAGTATCTATTTTTATTGATCAAACAATTCATTTTTACCTAAATTATTAATTCCTTTTGTTTAAAAAATATTAAAATAGAATGGGGATTCGGATCGGTAGTTAAAACACACACACAAAGATTGGGATTGGTAGGTATTAGTTAGGATTTGGTAATAGGCACTTTTCACAAGCACCTCAGTTGATTCTGATACAGCTGGTGCACTGACCACATCTTAAGAAGCACTAAGACTTTATTCACACTTGAAATGTGTCTGCAGACTTTCCACTGGGAACTTAAAAAAATCTTTGTTGTTGAAGTATTACATATGCCCTCCCCCCGCCCCCATTGACCTCTTCCCACTACCTCTCCTCGGCCCCAGGCCTTCAGCACCCTATTGTCAGTGTCAATGGGTTATGCATACACACATACAAGTTCTTTGGTTGATTTCTTTCTACTCACCCACCCTTCCCTGCCTTCCCTCTGAGGTTCCACAGTCTATTCTGTGCTTCCGAGTCTCTGAGTCTACTTGGTTCTTCAGTTTATTTTGTTTATTAGATTCCACATATGAGTGGGATCATGGGATATTTAACTTTCTCTGACTGGCTTATTTCGCTCAGCATAATACTTTCCAGGTCCATATATGCTGTTGCAAATGCTAAGAGTTATTTTTTCTTACAGCCACGTAGTATTCTACGTAGTATGCAAATGTACCACAGTTTATTTTTTTTATCCACTCATCTATAGATGGGCACTTGGGCCATTTCCAAATCTTAGCAATTGTAATTGTGTTGCTATGAACATAGGGGTGCATACATTCTTTGGATTGGTGTTTCTGGTTTCTTAAGATATATTCCCAGAAGTGGAATCACTGGGTCAAATGGGAGTTCCATTTTTAATTTTTTTTGTGCAAATTCCATACTATTCTCCATAGTGGCTGTACCTGTGTGCATTCCCACCAGCAGTGTACTAGGGAACTTTTAATTGTCCCTGATTATAAGGGAACTGGCTAATGTAAATCTTCTAATAATTGAGAACTTTTATCTTAGCCATTGATTTCCAACATTTTCTCAAATCTCCACCCTGACAGAAAGGATTCTTCACTTGAACAAGGAGCAGAAGCAAGTATCACTGATCACCTGCCAACTGCACAGTCAACCCAAGTTCACTGATGAGATCAGTTAGGCTTCTTCTTTCATGTTAGAGTTTCAAGGGTACAAAAATTTAGAGAGAGAAATAGTTTATTGAAAGTAATTTGGAATGTGAGTTTATTTGTTATAAAATTAGAAGAGCAATAGCAAGAAATATATTATCTCTCATAAAATTTGAGATAGAGTAAATTAATTAAAATCACTTACAGAAATGTAAATGAACAGTTGCCAAATGTATTTACATTTCCGTGAAACTTGTATCAGTCCACACTAAATAAAACAGCATCCTAAATGTATGTATATTATCTATTAAAATAATATAAACATTGCCTTTATCAAGGTCAATAAAGGCTGAAGTTTTGAATATATGTGATGTCAGTATGATGTGGTTATAATTAATAGTCATCTTTGGAGATTTTGCCCAGTTTGTGTATTAATTTTGCTTGCAGTCTTAAGGACTAAGTTTAGAAAGAAGTGGAATCCTGTTCAAATGCATGAGGAAATATTTAGGAAAGTGCAACTGTTGCATAAATGAACAAATTCCTGAAATAATTTACAACTTTTCCCCTTTATAAGGATCTCTATAAGCCTCATACCTTATTTTCTCAAATAAGTCTAGAATTCACTTAAGATGGCTGTTAGTAAGGAGATTTATATTCTCTGATAAGACTGTTTAGACTTTGAAAAGATTCCAAAAATGGCTCCATCAATGACTAAAGTAATGCGCCCTTGTTTGCACAGCCAACACTGTGACTTGCACACGTAGCCCAGTGAATGCATTCATGTACTCTGAAGTAGCAGCATCTGAGGCACAAATGTTTCACAAGGTGCTGTTTGCTCTGCATATTTGCTCACAGTTTTCTTTTCTTACTCTTTTGAAAGAGGATGGAATCAGACACAAATAGGATTTACTCCCAAAAGTAAAGTTTTTATATATTAAATAAAGATTGGCAGTTTCATTCTAATATGTTCCCTCACTATATTTTAAAGTAATTTTCACATAATAGCATGTCGTAGAAAGTTTAAAAGCAAAAAATGAAAACTAATCTGTTCTCCCTCCTCCCCCAATCTTCAGGCACGTAAGTGAAAAATTTCGACTTGTCCCATTTACTTTCTAATTAATTCACTTTCTTCTTATGCAACTAAAAGACTATGGATAGTCTTTACCTTCTAAGGGTTAAGGACTTTCTGAGTTCCTGTGCTTTCCTCTCTCTCTATGTCTCCTCTCCATCCCTCCATTTCTGCTTCATTGAATGTGAATAAGGACCTACTATGTGTCAGGCACTGTGCTGAGCTCTGGGGATGCAAGTGTGAGAAGCTACAATTCTTGCTTTCTTATGGGCTTATAGCCTGGTTGAGAGTGAGAGAAGAAAACAAACAATTACAATATAGAGTCTGATGGGCACTGTGACACGGCTGGCATAGGAGGGGAAGTGTGCATGGAGTGGGATTATCTGGGAAGATGCCAGACCTTGTCAAGGGGGCAGGGTAGGTCAAATAATGGTTCCTTGAGAATCTCCCTTAGGCTGTTGTTAATTTAAGACTATTTCAATCTTTTAACTTTAAATAACATCATCCCTTGCCCTTTATAACAATGTTTAGTTTTCTAAAAGTTCCCTTGGCCTTCTGAAAAGGTTTTTCACATATCCTAGCCACCATGTTATTAACCAAAGTTTACCTATTTATCTTTTTAAAAAAATATATATTTTATTGATTTTTTACAGAGAGGAGGGGAGAGAGATAGGGAGCTAGAAACGTCGATGAGAGAGAAACATCGACCAGCTGCCTCCTGCACAGCCCCTAACAGGGATGTGCCCGCAACCAAGGTACATGCCCTTGACCGGAATCGAACCTGGGACCCTTCAGTCCGCAGACTGACGCTCTACCACTGAGCCAAACCGGTTTCGGCACCTATTTATCTTAAACAGCTCTTGTGTTAGCTGTTGAGATTTGAGGCTCTCTCTGTTATAGCAGTTACAATGAGCCATCTTCATCCAGCTGTAGGATCCCCATAATACCCCTCTAGTGCTGAACACAGTGGAAATCCCATATGAAGTCTTAAGACTTGCCTCTCACTCCTTTCTATTGCCTGTTCCTCCATGAAGTAACAATTTCTATATTTTATTTAATCTATCTACTTCAAATTTCAATTCTGCATTTCTTCCTGTATTCCTTTTAATGTATTGTCTTACCTGTTGAAAAGTTTAAAGATACAATTTAAAGAAGAAAAATACATGCAGCAAAATTTTTGAATCTTATAGCAAATTTCAAAAAAACTTTGATACAGGAGGTGAACACCCTGAATCACAATTATAGTTTCCTTTATTCATTATATTACTGGATCATTTTCTGCTAATAACTATGTGCTAATAAGCCTAAGAGTGTATGTCATTTTCTCAAGGCCTGAAGTACTTTGCCTATGCAACTAGTCTGATTCCTCCCACCCCCCGACATATGGGCACTGTAATTTATCAGGTTTCATGACTGCTTGAAAGCCGAGAGCCAAATCTGTGACTATAGCTCTTTATGGAATGTACATTTGTATTAACTCCATCCCTGACTCCATTTTAAAGCCATATCCTTGTTTTCCTTTCTCATCCAATTTTTCCCCCCAAATGGAAATATCTTTATTCTTTAATTCAATTATGAAGTCAATTCATGCTCCAAGTAACAACACTCAAACAATATTGAAAAGCAAAGTAGAACCTGAAATATCCTGATAATCCCTCCCTGGCCCTTCCTCCCAGGGAATGTTACTGTTCTCACCTAACGTTTAGTGAGAAATTTTGATTTCTTTTTAAACATCTATCTTACTAGGCTGCCTTAAATTCTTCTGGAACATAGCATGCACCACTAAATAAAGAATGAAAGTGCTTTTGATAGTGCTTCATGATTTACAAAGCACTTTCTACAAGCTTTAGTTCATTTGATTTTATAAACAAAACTCAGCAGTTTCTTTTAAAATATGTTCATTTTATGATTGCCAAAACTCTTGTTGATTTGATTGAATTTCATTTATTTGCTAGTACATGGGTTTTGCAAGTCCAGAACAATAAAAAACCCTGTAAGTCATTTTTCAAACTTTGTTTACATTCTTCCCATTAGACAGTTGTATCTCAGAATAGGAAGGACAACATATATGAACACACTGAGCAATGGAACAGGTAAAAAAAAAAATCAGCCATTGATTGGGGGTTCAAAGTAACAACTGCTTTCAAATCATGCTTTGTATCACAATTTGTTTTCATTCTGCTTCTATAAGAATTGTTTTACTAAGTCATTAAGGAGAAGCAAACAGAATTCTGTGTTCCCATGTGTTTATTTTCATTGTATGATTTTCCAGAGCTATCCAGACATTCAGTGTTGGTTTTCCATTTTTTTTCTAGTGAACTGAAAGGAATTGTGTCCGTATATACATTAATATTTCTTCCAGAATGAACTGAATGGAGTTATAAGTTATACTGCTGCCTTCTATAGGTGCCCCTAGGGAAACTGAGGATGGTAACTTTGTCTCTGAGAAAGGGGTCTGCTTTCCAGTGATTATAAAAGGCAGAAACTCTTGATGTCCAGTCATAGACAATAATAGAAGAGTGGAATGTTGTTTAGTACATAGACGACAATGCTTTGCTTTTCTTGTGTTTGCTAAAGTGATTTTTATAAGACATCAAAATCAGCTCTCGGACTTATTTTGGAGGTTTTGTAACACAGGGAACCTAAGATGCTGAGTACAGGGTAAGTACTGTACTTCATCTGCCAACTTTCTAGAATGCCTACAGTGCCTGGGGGCAGAGAGAGCATGACTGGGTGACTATGTAATGAAACAAAACATACCCTAACACACAACATACTTGGATTCCAAATGGCATTATTTTAAATATGAAACTTTATTTCTTTTTTGAAATATATTTTATTGATTTTTTTACAGAGAGGAAGAGAGAGGAATAGAGAGTTAGAAACATCAATGAGAGAGAAAGGTTGATCAGCTGCCTCCTGCACACTTCCTACTGGGGATGTGCCCCCACAATCAAGGTACATGCCCTTGACTGGAATGGAACCTGGGACCTTTCTTTCCTTAGGCCGATGCTCTATCCACTGAGCCAAACCAGTTAGGGCTCAAATGGCATTATTTTATGTGAGAACAAATTCCTATAATAAAATATCAAAAACTGAGAGTTACCTACTAAACCACAAGTACTTTCTGTGTAGTAAATTATATTTCAGAGCCTGCCTCATCAGCACTTCAGAGAAATAAGGATTCTGATCATCAAAATACTCTGATAAGGGCTGTAGGAAGCTAATTATCAGTACAGAATTAGTGTTTGCTTCTTATAGTGCTCATTGATGTGGTTTGCATTAGAATGTGATCAATGCAGTTCACCAAACATTTATGAATGCCTACTGTGTGGCAGGTGGTAGGGATACAAACGTGTCTTTAATAAGATACCATGTTTTCAAAAGGCTTATGAAATAACAGAGAACAATTGTTTTGGAGATATAAATTTCTTTCATAAATGCATCTTGAAAAACTTAATTGTGCATTTTGACAGAATAGGGATCATATTTTTTAAAACATATTTTCATAATGGCTAGGACAAAATGGAAACTGAGTATTATTGTTGACAGATTAATTGACTTGTGGAAAAACTGTTGCCAAGTTCAGGTAAACAGTTTCCGAGGTCCCCAGAGAAGATGAATGGAATTAATATATTTCTAAGTGTAATTTTTTGATTCCTTTATAATCTCTGTTGTCCTTTGCTGTATTATTTGGACAAATCCTTCAACACATGGAGAAAGAACGACAATTTTTTGAAAAGGTTATTATTATATAAGATTTTCTGTGTGATAAAACCACACCCAATGGGCCTCACCCGGAGGAGCTCATATATGTTATTAGACTCAGGAATGTTAAGTGTGTTAGTTTCGGTCCCTGTTGGGCAGTCATATGACGCAAACGGTGACTCTGAAATGAAGCCATAATATATGGTTTAACCTCTTAACAGCTTGTGATGTCATTTTTTATGTGGTAAGAAAAACAAATGCTGTCACATTTTATATTTGAGACTCCCGCAAGCCAACATCAAGAGATTAAGTATGCACATTACTAACACACTATCATGAATGCAGCTAGATGTATGCCAGGAAATCAGTGTGACCTCAAGCACTCCTCAGTAACTCAGTGTTATAGAATGGAAAGATAAGTCTGCTGATAAGTTATAACCCCCATGAGACACTGAGTTTTCCCCTTAGAAGGAAAGAGGTAACTTCAAATATGTTGATCTCAAATGTCAATTTATAGAACTCTGTTCATTCACTTTCAACTAGTTTTAATGCTCATAATTTAAAAACCCAGAAATACAGTAGCTAACACTAAATAAAAATCGGAAGGTTCACAGGAAAGACAAAATTAAGACAGGGATTAAATCGGGGCAGGGGCTAAGTGAAACTTCCAGGGTTTGCTTTCTGGAAATGTGGCTTTGAGTCATTTCTGTGAGATGTAAACATACTACTTTATGTTTCCTATCATTTTTATTATGCACATAATTTAACAGTTTGTAATAGTCGAAGCCACATGTCCCTATGGACTGGAATGCTGTTGAAACAGCTTCGCTCAAGCGAGGAGACGTTTAACTGTATAATTCAGGTATGTATATTTTCTTTGAACAGAGTTTGTGATATTCAGTTTGTCAAAAACAAACCTTGTGCTTGACTGAACAGCTTTGCTCAGTGTTTTGCTTGTTTGCCGAGGCAAATGAAGGCTGACAAGACGGGCATTTCTAGCTAAAGAACAACAGGAGAATGAAGCAGGATGTGAGCCAGTTAGCAGAAAGTGCCTTTCTTGCTGGACATTTTAGAATGCACATGACGTGCTAACGAGAGCTAATCTAGACCAATCTTGACTCTGCATAACAGAACGTGCACCCCCCCCCCCTTCCTCTTGTTTCTCAGTATTGAGGGAAAATGTAACTTGTATTGTGGTGGATGTTCTGTATGTATTATCTGCTACTTACTTTTTGATTTGAGGAAGCTTCAAGGTGATAATAAGGAACATAATCAGCCCTATACCAAACTTCATTATATTTTTTAGAAGAAGGAAGGGGTATTGTAATGTTTTATCTTTTCAATAATCACATGATTTATGAATTTTTTACTTGAAGTTTGGCTAGGACTTTACATGATTAAGAAGTTTCCGATTCTGTTAGTGGATTCTGTCCATTCATTTAAATGGTCAGCCAGTCATTTATTTTGTTTTTTTTATTTTTAGTAACTTCTATGTTCCTACCTAGGACGTTTGTAGAACTTGGATGAAAGTCAATAACATATAATGTTTGTCCCCAAAGAGTTTGTAGTTTGCGTTTACTTGATGGCTAAGTGTCCGAATTGGCTCACAGAGAGATATGGAATCTGATATAAATTCATCCATTTATTAACCCAACACATTTTTACTTTGTCGAACATGATGTGCCGGGCATTTGGTCTGGGCAGGCATTGAATCCACAATGGCGGACTGCCCCTGTAGAATTTGCAACTTAGTGGGAAAGGGAAAGGCATTTTGGTGAATCCATCACATTAATAAAAATATGATTACTAATTAGAATCAGTTTTCTGGAGGAAAATAATACAGATACATAAATAAGGAATCCAATCCAGATATGGGAGCAGCTCAGTAGTTAACTAAATAAGGGGGTTGGGAGGGAAGAGAGCGGCGTGTATAAGAGTAGTGTCCTTAAGAGTAGCAGGCCTGTGTCTGAGAAGCATCCAAAAAGGAAGGAGCGATTGGCCATGCCACATGGTTTTGCTGGGTAAGACAAGTAAGAAGACCCACCACGCTTATTGGAGATGACAGTGTGGGGGTAACTGGCGACTGGGGGTAGTAGGTTCCATTTCTGGAGAGTGGTGGCGGCCACATTCTGAGTTGCATGTGTTGAGGGTTAATCAGGAAGGGAGATAGGTAATTAAAAGTATAAATAAACCTTCAAGAATTATGCTTGTGAAGGAGAGAAGGTGTAAGTGGTTGAAGGAGAGATAGTCACTTGTTTGTTTATACCTGGGGAAGACCGGAGCATGTCTGAATATTGAAAGATAGGAGAGAGTTTACAGGGAGTTGTGGGCCACAGAGCAGAGAGAAGGGGAAATTTAGTAAGTTTTCTAAGTAGTTGAAGGCAAGGAGATTAGATTCAAAGCATGTGGAGGGACTGGCCTTAGAAAACAAAAGGGCAGGATGGTTGTGGATAGATTTGTTGGAAAAGGTATTTAGCTGATTTAGCTGATTAGGTTTTCTCTGAAAGACAGAGTTCTGAATATCTGTTGCAGGAGAAATGAGTAATAGAGGAGCTGCAGGTTTGGAGAAAGAGCAGAAGGTGGGGAACCTTTTTCCTGCCAAGGGCCATTTGGATATTTATAACGTCATTCACAGGTCAGACAAAACTATCAGCTTAAAAATTAGCCTGCTAGCTGAAACCGGTTTGGCTCAGTGGATAGCGTCGGCCTGTGGACTGGAAGGTCCCAGGTTTGATTCCAGTCAAGGGCATGTACCTTGGTTGCAGGCACATTCCCAGTGGGGGGTGTGCAAGAGGCAGCTGATCGAAGATTCTCTCTCATCAATGTTTCTAACTCTGTATCCCATGTCTCTTCCTCTCTGTAAAAAAAAAAAATCAATAAAATATATTTTAAAAAATTAGCCTGCTACACTTAGTCTAAGATTTAATTAACTCACCCCTAATGCCTTGGCAGGGCCAGACCAAATGATTTTTGTGGGCCTTTTATGGCTCTCGGGCCAGAACATTCCCCACCCCTGTTAGAGGGTCAACAGCAAGATGAATGAATGGACCAGGGATATTGATGGGCAGTGTTGAGAGCCAACTTAAGGCTGGTGAAAATTAAGCTGGTGAAACTGATCTGCCCTGTTGTGTGGCTCCCCCTGCAGTGGTTGACTCCTGTAGGACAGGCACTGAGAAAGCACATACTTGTTTTGAATTTGAAGTGTCAAGAAAAGATCAAGGCACAAGGGAGGGTAGGGTATTGGAACAAGTGTTTTTGAAACGATGGGCTCTGAAAAAGGAACCCAGAACATTCTGGATAAAAAGGGACAGGAAGAGTGAGCAGTCAATGGAGTAGAAGTGCCACCGTGACCAACAGTTAGAGTTAGTCTCAGAATGATGTATTTTAATGTGTCAATCGAATGATTCTTTCGCAGGTCTGACTCCCGATGCCAGTCTCAGATGAAAGGGCTTGTGGCCCCAAGCAGAGGCTTTGGAAAGACTGGGACTGGGGTGAGAGGAAGAGCCATCAGTAGTTGTTGGGCTCCTTTGAAACTCCATGTGGATCCTAGTACCTGAGGAATGTGACATTTCTTAGTCCTTGTGTCACAGTGAGGTCATGAGGCTGTTAAGTAAAACCATCTGTGTTAAAGCATCCTCCCTGTATTTTTTGCAGCATCAAGGAAACTTGATCTTCACTGAATAATGACAATACTTTCTTTCACCTCATTCATTTAGTTCTTAAACTCTCAGTGATGTATATTATTTGGAAATTAGTCTAAGACTCTGTAGATTTGTAAGCAAACAACGAATAACCAACAAAATCAGACAAATTGCTAACATTTGAATATGATGCCAGACACAAGGATCTGGAGCTGGACCTCTGGTAAGAAGATGCTCCGAGGTGGTGCCATCTTCCCATATCATACAGAAGAACGCTTTCTTCCCTCTCTGGTTTTCCCAGCGCCCACTTCTTCAGTTGCTGGAGCCCATCTCCAGTAATGAACCGTCATCACCTGGCTGGTTTACAACAGCATCTTCTTAGCTGATCTTCCTCCTTTAGGGCTTTCTACTCCCTTTTTACCCTATACTTAACTAAGCTTTAAATTTTTTAATATATATATATATATATATATATATTTTTTTTAGAGAGGAAGGGAGAGGGATAGAGAGTTAGAAACATGGATGAGAAACATCCATCAGCTGCCTCCTGCCCACCCCTCACTGGGGATGTGCCGGAAACCAAAGGCACATGCCCCTGACAGGAATCAAACCTGGGACCCCTCAGTCCACAGGTTGATGCTCTATCCACTCAGCCAAACCGGCTAGGGCAAAGCTTTAAATTCTTGTTTCCTTCCGTTAACTGATTGTTCAAAGAAGAGAAGCTCACTCTTTCCTCACCATATTGAGGTAGAAATCAATCACTCTGCATCTTAAAGTGTGAGACATTGGGCAAGTCAGGTAATACTCCTAGGCCTTAGTTTCTTCACCCATTTGTAAACTAAAAGGCGGCTACTGAGCCATCGATGGAAAAGTTCTTAAAGGTTTGGAGTATGTGGTTGGGCTGGAGTCCCCTTTCAATCCTGAATTCTGTTACTGTGTTCCCCACCTGGGTCCTTCTCCAATTTTGGGAGAATAGCCCTTGAGCCTCAGGATTCTCAAGTGGACCAGGGAGATTGATAGGTAGTGGTGAGAGCCCACTTAAGGCTGATGAAAATTAAGCTATGGTGACAGTTACCTGTCCTGTTGGGGTGATCTGTGCCTATGTGAGGGTTGTTTGAAGATTTCATTCAGTTAATACTGCCTAGCACTGACACCTGGCACACCCCTGTGGGTCCTTTCTCCCAGCCTGTGCTTTACCTGCTCCCACCCCACCATTTAGGAGCTCTGCCCGCCAAGCCCAGCATTGCCTTTTGTTGATCAATGTTGTGGCTCAAATGTCCTAGCAAGAGGAGACATCTGCAACCCTCCATAGGAACTCTTTCCCATTTGCAGCTCCTGTGGTTTTTGTTTGTATTTTTCTGTTTGGTTTTTAATATCTTAGCCTTTCTTCTTTACCGATTCAAATGGAAAAACTGGCCTAAAAACCCCTTGAAAAAAATCTAAAGATTTTGACTTTCCAATTTTTATTTTCTGGGACTCTTAAGATCAAAGGGAGACTTTTTTTTGTCTGCTTCTATTTTTTGTTTGTTTGTTTTTGTTTATATCTTGGCAAGTCAAAAAATATGCACACAATGAGTAAACAGGCGAATTCTGAGAAGCAGCTCCGTTACCATATACAAGAACAACCCCCCCCCCCCCTATTCTGGACACACATGCTGCTGGGGGCACATATACACTCTCCCCTGGCCCTGCCTCTCAGAGTCAGCAGTTTGTGCCTGGTCTGTGTACGCAACTCAACTGAAACAGGCAGGATCCACCTCGGTCTAGGTCACTGATGGGCTGCAACGTTGAAGCACAGCCCTTGGCTCCAGGACTGTGTGGACTGAATGAATGGTTGCTAGGGAGTATGGCGGCGTCTTCATTTTCTGCTGGGCTGGCTCCAATGCTTGCACGTGGGAACTCCACAAAAGTTATTTCACCAGCGCTGCGCCGAATCCTCTTATCGTACGGAGTTTACTGAAGTGGGGCCAGCTCCCCGCCTCTGCCTGCTTCCCTGCCAAGGCTCCAGAGGGGTGGAGTGGCCTGGAAGGCCGTTGGAAGAAGGGTGGGGTATTCGCTTTCTTATAAAGATGCTTTGGGAAACTGGCTCTGGAGCGCCAGGTTTTCAGGAAGAAATGAGCCTGGGTCCCAAATGGCAAAGGGAAGGGCAGAAAGGTAGGGAGGAAGCTTGCAAGTTGGAGTGTAAGGAATGAGGGCGTGGCCCACCCCCGGAGAAGGGGCGCCCTGGCTTGCCCCCAGAAACCCATTGACACAAGAAGACAGCCAGTGAAGTCAGTCTCAATGAACTCATTTCTTGGGCTCCCTGTGCGTGACACTCGCTCCTGGTTCACTGCGTCCATGCTCAGCTGTCCTGGATTCCCGCTGATCTAGGGCGAATCCTCTTTCCCTGAACTCAGGTTGCAACACAAATGAACTCCAAGGGAGGATCTGTCCCTGTCCCCAGGGGACGGGTCCCCAGGGACGGGCTAGCACAGGGTAACGTCCTGTGCTGCCCCGCTAGTTTCCTAATCACCGACTCTCTCCGCACACGCACCAACTCTCCCCTGTCCTCCGGGACCCTCCCGTGGCTTCCAGGGCTCCGAGCTCCAGGCAAAACTGCGCACTCCTCCCGAGAAAGCGCCAGCGTCCCGAAGCGCTCTCCCTTCCCATCCAGCATTCACGCAGGGCGGGCATGGATGGCATTCCAAACGCGAGCAAGATGGGTAGCGCCGCCGCCGGACCCTCCCTTTTAAAAAAAAAAAAAAAGAATAAATAAATACGTAGAAGCCAGCAGGTAGCCCCGCTCCCCACCCCCCCCCCCCCCCCCCCGGAACGCGCACCGCGGCCGCTGCCCCGGCGGCGGCGGCTGGGTGTCTGCGCTCCCCGCCTTCCCGGGGCTGACCCAGGAGGGGAGGAGCAGGAGCCGGAGCGGGTGCTGGGGGTGGGGTGGGGTGGGGGTGGGAGCGCGAGCCATCCCGAGCCAAGACAAGCAGCACATTCACAAATAAGGCCCCCACCCCCGGCGCACGCGCTCCCATTTAAAGCGGCCGGGCTCGGCGGCGGCCGCAGGGAGGCTCCGAGGACGCGGCGGTCCAGCGCCGCCAACCCTGCCCCGCAGACTCGCGCGCCGGGAGCCCCAGCCTCCTCCGCAGCCCGCGAGGGAGGCGGCCACAGCTTCCGAGGAGGGGGTCCCGCCCGGCACTGCCCCCGCTTCCCCGCGCGGGGGGCCACCATGGCGCGCCCGGCTGCGCCCCGGCGCTCGGCGCTCTCGCTCCGCATCTTCCGCGGCACCTGGTGGCTGCTGTTCGTCGCAGGACAGGTAGGGCGGTCTGCGCGTCCGGCGTTCCTCCTCCCTCCCCTGGCATTTTTTTCCTAGGCTGCGCTCCGGGGGAGCCCATCCCGAGGCTGCGCCGAGGCCGCCGGAGCTGGGACAGGTGGCGCGCGCGGGGCTGGGGCTCCGGCGGCCCCTCGCGGCGAGCCCGGGGCTGGCGGGGTCAGATGGGCGCCGAGCCTGAGCCCAGCCTCCCGGGGCCCCTCTCCCGACTTCCCGCCCAGCCGCGCGCGCGGGTCCAGCCTCCAGCTGGGCAGAGTCGGGGCGAGGAGGAGGAGGAGGCGGCGCCACAGAGCCGGGGTGCGGCCTTTTCCCAGGGAGCCCGAGACCCTGCACCCCTCCCTCCCCGCCCCCCTTGGGGACGATCCTTCGCGGAGCCCCTTCTCTCCTTCCTGGCGGAGGCTCAGGCCGCGTTTGGGAGGATCGGGCGCTGGGACACTCCTTTCGTCCTTGCCTGGGCCGGTGACCTCAGGACATCGTCACGCAGGGGGCTCCCCCCCGGGTCCCTGGGGCGCAGCAGAGCCGGGGTAAGAGGTGCGGACGCCGGGCCAGGTGGGCTGCTCCCCGGCGCCTCTGATTCTGGCGGGCGCGCGAGGGCGCGTCCTCACCACGCCCCCTTCGAATGCTGTTACCCTAAGTTGTCTCCGGAGCCCGGAGGGGTGTAGGGTTTGGGGAGTTCTCCGGAGTGGGTGGCCCGGGCCCCGGAGGCGGCCCGGAAGGGCCCTGGGAGAGGGTCTAAGTCACGGTCGGCTTGGCCACGGTTTATTCCCGAAGGACCCCGGAGGGAGCTGCGGAGGCAAGGGCCGCCGTTAGTCAAACCCCGGACGCGCCTAGTGTCTTTGGCATTCGGACTTCCAGAGCCAGGTAACTTTGGGTGAAAGCTCAGTATTTACTAGGCAGTTTGTACATAATGTAGCCTACATAAATTTGCTCTTCGCAGTATTACTTGGGTAATTCTGGGAAAATGCCCAGATACTCTTGGCCGGAATTATCGCCAGATAGCCTCCCTTTCCTCTGTTTTGCTTATGGAGGCTTGTCCAAATCGGGGGACTTCCTTCTCTCGCTTTTACTTAAACGTTAGAAGCTTGTTTCTGGGTCTTTATTTTAGTGGTCACTCTGATTGGGGTGGTGCACTTTCTGAGGATGAGCAAGGGTCAAGAATGATGGCTAAGAACCGCCCAGGTCAGGCTGGCCGGCAAGAGCTTCCCTACCAAGGGGTAGACATCTTCAACAGGGAACACCTGCTTAGACTGGAGTGTAAGAAAGGCATTGCAAAAACGTGCCTTAATTATCAGCAAGCTGTATTCCCAACATGCTTTGCTCCGTGGCTGCACAATTGGGATTGCCTGTGGGAGCTCTTGGAACTCCCTGGCCGGGGCCACACCCCAGCTAGATTGCATCAGAACCCTTGGGGGTGTGGGGTGAGGCTTGGGTATCAGAATTTATAAAGCTCCAGGTGATTTCATGGTGCAGCTGGATGAAAACCGCTGTGCAAAAATCTGTCCTTACAGAATCATGATCCCGAAAGGAAGCTCAAAGGAGAGCAGTAAAGAGGGCCTAAGAGACAGGCTCCGGGCAGCATCTTTACCCCGGAGCTTCCCGTCCTGGCTCTGGCTCTCACTAGCTGTGTCATTGTGGTCAAGACTCTTAACTCCTCACGTCGGCAGGTTGACAGGTTGACACCTAACCCAAATCAAGGCAGAGTGCCTTGTCTTGTTTCCAAATATCCACAGGGGTAGAATTTCTTACCCCTGAAATTTTGGTAAAATATCTGAGACTATTTGATTCCAGCAAAAATGCATAATTGGTTTCTTAGACTTATGTTTGTTTTTTGGTCTGTTTTATTGGTTGTTTTTTGTTTGTTTGTTTGTTTGTTTTTATTTGCCCACTCTGCCTTTTCAGACCTATTTCAAGTCACTTGGTGCTTTCTGGATGTTCAGGATTTTCCTGCCATTACACACCTGTTCCTCCTTGCTCTGCTTGTCAACCAATTATCTTCTGGAAGAGGATGATGAAAGCAGATTTGAGCTCGTGCGTGCGTTTGTATCTGCGTGTGTATGTGAGTGCGCGCGCGTGTGCACGAGCCTATGTTGGAAGTGGTTTATTGTTTAACTCAAAATGACTTTTTCTAGTTTACTTGGCAGGGCTGCTGTCCACATGTGAGGAGCCTGACTAAACTAGTCAGGGAAGGGATAGAAAAGAGTTTGAAGTGGTAGATGGTGGTCCTGTCTCCTGTTAGAATGCAATACTTTACTATTAACTTACTCAGGTGTTGCTCAGAAGCAGCTGACCTTGCACCACTTTCTAATGTCCTTTAAAACCACATGGGCATTATGTCTAATCAGTGATTACGCAGACCACAAATTTGAGGGTACATAATATCAAGAAATCATTCTATCACCAATAGAATAATTTGAAGTTGTTTGGAACTTATACATTCCTTAAACAGTTTTTAAATCAACACTCATCCATGAAGGCATGGCTATCAGAGTTATCAGACTATATAAATATATTAGAGGCCCAGTGCACCAATTTGTGCATGGGTGGGATCCCTCTGCCTGGTCAGCAAAGGGGGCCATGGGAGGTTGGCTGTGGGAGTGCACTGACCACCACGGGGCAGCTCCTGTGTTGGGCTTCAGCCCCCTGGTGGTCGGTGCAAGTCATAGCAACTGACCGTTTAGTCCCTTAGGCCTTTACATACATAGATGAGCCAGAATAAAAGGAGGACCTATGTTCAAGAGCTTCTGGCTCCCTAAACTTAATTACACCTGAGCTTTATTCTCAAAAGTCCAAAGAATGACTTAAATGTAAATAAAAATTATATGGAAATCCTACCATTTTTTCCTTTCTTTTTGCGGAATTTCTGCTTTTGGGCTAACTTGCAAGGTTATTTTCTTTCCTTGTGAAACTTGAAGGTAGCTCATTACTTAGGTTCACAATGAAACTGATTACTTTACTGATACCACTTTCAATTCATCAGCTGAACCCAAATTTATCCCATTGCCCAAATTACTCCCAGGTAAGGAAGTAGAGTATTGGGTTTTAACCACCAGGAGTTATCATTTACTTAATGATTCCTACTACCTACTATAGTAGTCCCAGTAAAAATAAACAAGATTGTGGCTAGATCAACACAAATCTGTTATTGCTTAAAAAAATTACTTAATGGCAATTCATGTTCTTTCGGTGACATATCAGTGATAGCTCATTCAAACACTAAGGTTGAATTTTTTTAAAATATATTTTATTGATATTTTACAGAGAGGAAGAGAGAGAGATAGAGAGCTAGAAACGTCGATGAGAGAGAAACATCGACCAGCTGCCTCTTGCACACCCCCTACTGGGGATGTGCTTGCAACCAATGTACATGCCCTTGACCGGAATCGAACCTGGGACATTTCAGTCCGCAGACTGACGCTCTACCACTGAGCTAAACCGGCTTTGGCAAAGGTTGAATATTTTTATTTATTGTGTGTTATAATTGCATTATTGTTAGGAATTCAGTAGGAAGTAAAGAGTTCCAGGATGGCTGGAGAGATTTTGTGCCTTTATGGTCACTTGATTTTCAGCTAAAAATTTTGAAGAAAATAAGACTTGTATCTTTTGTTATTCCTTTTGTATGTCCTTGCTCTTGTTTTAATTTTAACATGATGATAATTTTTCATGGTTAAAAAATTATAAAGGTTTATAAGGAAACAGCAACTTCTTGCCCCAGTCTTTTTTTGTTGTTGTAGTTGTGGTTTTATGTTATTTTGAGGTATAATTTACTTACAGTAAACCGCACATCTTTAAAGTATACACTTTGATAAGTTCTGACATATGTGTACAGACAACATCATCATTGCAGTTTCCTCATTACCATTTGCAATCCCTTCCTGCCCTTCCCGGCACCAAATGTCACCAGGCAAACAGTGATGTACTTTCTGTCACAAAAAAATTAACGTATCTTCCAGAATTTTGTGTAAATGGACTCACACAATAGGTACTCCCTTTTAAAAAAATACATTTTTTAATTGATTTCAGAGAAGGAAGGGACAGGGAGAGAGAGATAGAAACATCCATGATGAGAGAGAATCATGGATCAGCTGCCTCCTGTATGCCCCCTACTGGGGATCGAGCCTGCAATCTGGGCATGTGCCCTTAACCATTATTGAACCTGGGACTCTTCAGTCTGCAGACTGACACATTGTCTATTGAGCCAAACCAGCTAGGGTGGTACCCCCTTTTTTTAAATGTTTTTTTCTTTCATGCAGTATAATTACTTTGAATTATCCATGCTGTAGCATGTATCAATTCATTCCCTTTTATTCCTGAGTATTACATTGTATGGATACACAATGGTTTGTTGTCCATCAGCATGCCACTGTTGGTACACACTGTGTTTCCAGTTTTTGGCAATTAAAAATTAAATTGCTATGAAGACTTGTATACAAATCTATATGGACGTGTTGTTTCATTTATTTAGGTAAGTGCCTAGGAATGGAATGGCTGAATCATTGGTGTATTTTTAACTTTTTAAAGAAACTCAGTTTTCAGAAGGTTGTATCATTTTATTTTTTATTAAATTGATTGGGATAACATTGTTCAATAACTATATGTATAAAACTCAGGTGTACAACTTTATAATATGACATATGTGTACTCTATTGTATGCTCACCACTGAAGCATAGTCTCCTTCCATCACCATGTATTAAAACCCATGTGTCCTCTTCATACTCTCCCCACACACTTTTCTCTAGTAACCACCATTGTGTTTGTGTATATAAGTTTTTACAATTGTTTTGTTTGTCCATTTGTTGCTTCTAGTTTTATATCCCACATCTGAGTGAAATCATATGATTCTTGTTCTTTTTCTTCTGATTTATTTAACTTAGCATAATACTCTCAAGATCACGTTATCACAAATGGCACTATTTCATCTTTTTTATGGCCAAGTAATATTCCATTGTGTATACCAGTATATGTGCCACATCTTCTTTAATCACCCATCCAAAGGCACTTAGGTGGTTTCCATGTCTTTGCCGTTGTGAAAAATGCTGCAACAAATGCAGGGATAACTACATCTTTACCAATAGTATATCAAACATTTTCAGGTAAATACCCAAAAGAGAGATTTCTGGGACCTATGGTAGCTGTAGTTTAAAATTTTTAAGGAACCTCTACATAATGTTTTTTCACAGTGGCCGCACCAAATTTACATTTCTGCTAGCAGTCCGCCAGGGCTCCCTTTTCTCCACATCCTCTCCAACGCTAGCTATTCCTTGTCGTATTGATAATAGTTACTCTGACAGGTGTAAGGTGGCCGTTTTACATTCTTGCTGGCAGTGTATGAGATTTCCAGTTCTTCTGCATCCTTGCCAACACCTGGTGAGGTCAATCTTTTAGTTTGCTTTGCCAATAGGCATACCAGTAGCTTCTTCTAGGTGTTAATTTGAAATTCCCTAATGATGAATTATGTTGAGCATTTTTTATGGATTTATGAAGAATATATATATGGATTCTTTGGCAAAATTTCCTATTAGAATATTTTATCCATTTCTTATTGGGTTGTTTTCTTATTATTGAGTTCCTGAGAATTATTTATATATTCTGGCTATAAGTCCTTATTAGAGGTATCATTTACAAATATTTTCTCCCAATATGTGGCTTATCTTTTCATTTTCTTTTAAAAAATATATATTTTATTGATTTTTTACAGAGAGGAAGGGAGAAGGAGAGAGCTAGAAACATCAATGAGAGAGAACCATCGACCAGCTACCTCCTGCACACCCCCTACTGGGGATGTGCCCGCAACCAAGGTACATGCCCTTGACCGGAATCAAACCCAGGACCCAGTCCGCAGACTGACACTCTATCCAC
Source organism: Vespertilio murinus (assembly GCA_963924515.1). Lineage (NCBI taxonomy): Eukaryota > Metazoa > Chordata > Mammalia > Chiroptera > Vespertilionidae > Vespertilio > Vespertilio murinus. Next base: position 127,740,523 of record OZ004708.1, on the reverse strand, counting down.
TGAGCCAAACTGGTTTTGGCTGAAAAAATATAATTTGATGTTTCACCATTAAGTATGATGTTAGGTGTAGGCTTTCTGTAGATGCCCTTGAGGATATTCTTTTTATATTTTTATTTGCTGAGAGTTGTTATCAAATATGGATGTTGGCTTTTGTCAGATGCTTTCTATAGATCTAATTATCATCTGGTTTTTCATTTTAGTTTGTTAATGTGGTGATTTTCAAAAGTAAAACTCACCTTGCATTCCTGGGATAAACTCAATTTGGTGATAATATATTATTACTTTTTTTTTTTTTACACTGCTGGATTCAATTTGGTAAGTTTTGATTAGAATTTTTACATCTTTGTGAAGGCTATTCCTTGTAATCCCCCCCCCCCCCATATCTCTGTCTGGCTTTAGTATCAGAGTAATGCTGATCTCACAGAATAAGTTGTGAAATATTCCTTTTTCCATTCTCTGGGAGAATTTGTAAATGATTTCTTCATTAAATGTTTGGTAGAATTCATCCGTGAAGCCATTCAGACTTTGAATTGGCTTCATGTGAAGATTTTTAACTACAAATTTAAATTCTTGAATAAATATAGAGTTATTCAGGTTATATATTTTGTTTTGAGTTAGCTTTGGTAGTTTGTGCCTTTCATAAATTTGTCTATGTCATCTAAGTTGTTGAATTTATTATCATAAAGTAGTTCATAATGCTTCTTTATTATTTTTTCATTATATAAAACATATATCACCTCTATCATTTCTGGTTTTGACTGTTTATTCATTCTGTTTCCTGAACAATTTTCTGAGAGGTTTATCAGTTCTATAGATCTTCTCAAAGAAGTAGTTTTTGGTTTCATGGATTTTTTTCTATTGATTTGCTTCCTATTATTTTCCTCATCTTTATTTACTTTTTCCTACCATATGTTTTATTTGGTCTTATTTTTCTAGTTCATTATGCTGAGGTCATTTCAAGTATAGATGTCTAATGACATAAATTTTTCCTCAGTACTGTTTTAGTGGCATACCAAAATGTGTTTTCATTCTTTTTAGTAAAAAAAAAAAAAACAACTTATTTCCCTCTGACTTCCTCTTTTACCCCTGTATTTTGAAGTGAGTTGTTTAGTTTCTAAAAATCTGGAGATTTTCCAGATGTCTTTATGTTATTTTTTTCCTAATATAATTCCAGTTTGGTCAGAAAACTCATTTTATATAACTTGAATCCTTTTAAATGAATGAAATGTGCTTTACATTCCAGAATATGGTATAATAAATGTTCTATATATATTTAAAAAGAATTAAATTTTCTACGAATTTGTGTCTTCTAAATTTTTCTGATCAGTTTGTTATTGGGTGGAGTATTGTATAAATGTCAATTAAGACAAGTTGATTGAGGGTATTATTAAAATATTTATTTTTACAGATTTTTGTATACTTACTGTATCAATATTGAGAGAGTGGTCTTGCAATCTCCATTTATCATTGTGGATTTGTCTATGGTTCCTTGAAGTTTTTGCTTTATTTATTTTGACTGTAATTGGATGTATAAACATTTAGAATTATGTTTTTGGTGAATTGGCCCTTTTGTCATTATTAGATGACCTTCTCTATCCCTGACAATCATCTGTGCTCTAAAATCAACTTTGTCTTTGAATATATTAATATTAGATAATGTTTTTGAGATTTTTCTTGTTAGTTACTAGTACTTCCATAGGTCTTTTTCTTTTGAACTGAGGTAACGTTGGTTTATAACATGATACAAGTTTAAGGTATACAACATTATAGTTCAACATCTGAGTACACTATAGTGTGCTTACCATCAAAGTTTCCACCCACTATCACACAATTGACCCCTTTTACTCATTTCACCCTCTTTTATAGTCCTTATAGTATACCTTTAATGTGACTTACTACTTGCCATTAGACTTCAATTATGATATGATTCTCTAATTCTCTTTCACATCCTACTTTGGCAAACTTTCATGATCTTCTACCACATTTTAAAGACTCAGTGGTCAGTATTAATATATTGTAATGGCTACGGTGTGCCAGGTGAAGTATTATTATTCAATTTTTCCTAGCACATTTTCTTCTTAAAACACACAAAACTCATAGACTCAGCTCTGGCCAGTTTTGCTCAGTGGATAGAGAGCATCAGCCTGCGGAGTGAAGGGCCCCAGATTTGACTCTGGTCAGAGGCACTACCTCTGAGGCAGACTGGTTCCCCAACCCTAGTTGGGCATGTGCAGGAGGTAAACAATGGATGTGTTTCTCAGACATCTTTGTTTCTCTCCTTTTCCCTTCCACTCTCTCTAAAAATCAATGGAAGATATCCTGGAGTGAAGATAAACAAACAAACAAACAAACCTCATAGATTCAGACATCATATTGTTATTACTAGAAGGAAAGGGGAGTGAGGAAAGGAAATAAAAGGTAAAGACGCTTAAATACATGGTGATGAAGGTGACTTTGGGTGGAGGGCACACGGTGCAATATACAGATGATGTAATATAGAATTGTACATTCAAATCCTATATAATTACATTAACCAATGTCACCCCAATACCTTTAATTTTAAAAAAAAATTAACAGCCTTATTGAAATGTAATTCACATATCAAACAATTTTCCCATTTAAAGAGCACAATTCTGTGGTTTATTATATTCTCAGATAATGTATACACATCACCACAGTCGATTTTAGAAATTTTTATTCCCAAATGAAACATTTACTCTTTAGCTTCTATACTCCTATTCTCTACCCACCCCTGTCCCAAGCAATCACTAACCTACTTTCTTTATACATTTTAATACCCTAGGTTTTCATAGGAATGGAATAATAGAATATGTGAACTTTAGGGATTGGTTTCTTTTTTTTCTTTTTTCTTTTTTTTATAAATATATTTTATTGATATTTTACAGAGAGGAAGAGAGAGAGAGAGAGAGAGAGAGAGAGCTAGAAATGTCAGTGAAAGAAACATCGACCAGCTGCCTCTTGCAATCCCCTACCGGGGATGTGCCCACAACCAATGTACATGCCCTTGACAGGAATTGAACCCGGGACCTTTCAGTCCGCAGACCGATGCTCTACCACTGAGCCAAACCGGTTTCAGTGGGATTGATTTCTTTCACTTAGCATGTTTTCATAGTTCATCCAAGTTTTAGCCTGTATTTGTACTTTATTCTCTTTATGGCTGAAAACCATGTCATTGTATGGACGTGCCACATTTTGTTTATCCATTTATCTATGGATGGACATTTGGATTGTTTTCACTCAGGGCTGTTATGAGTAATGGTGCTATGAACATTCATGTGCAAGTTTTTGTGTGAACGTATGTTTTAATTTCTTTTGGGTAATTACCTTAGGCTTTGTACGCTCTACCACTGTATCTGTTGCAACTACTTAACTCTGCTTTTATAGCACAAAGCAGCAATAGGCAGTATGTAAATGATTGAACTTGGCAGTATTTTAGTAAACTACAAAAATAAGAGTTGGGCCAGATTTTGGCCCCTGAGCCATAGTTTGCTGACCTCTGAACTGACGTTTCATGACGATGTGCCTTGGTGCAGGTGATTTCAATACAGCGTGGTAAGTTCTTCATGCACTTGCAATAGATCTATGTCCTTTAGTTCAGGGAATGTTTATTTTCATAGGTCTGATACTTTCCTTGCCAGCATGTTATGTGTTTGCTTTATGTGGAACTTGTCAGTCAGTTATTATGCCTCCTGAATTGGCCATCTATCTTTTAAAATCTTGTCCTTATCCTTATAGTTTGTTGCGCTTTCTAAAATATTTTCTCAGTGTTACTTTTCAAGGGTTCTTTAGATAGATTTTCAACCAGTGTGTTCCTAGTTGTAGGCAAAGGGTCACTACCCTCCCCCGCTTTTGCAACAACAGGTGCCTCCAGGTCGGAAGCCTTCCTGAACCTCAAGGGCCAAATGGTCTTGCTTCTCACCATTGTCTCCTCCGCAGGCACAGGTGTGTCTGTCAGTTCCACACCCTCCACCAGTTCTCCAAATTCAAAACATTTGGTGGTGCCGAAACCGGTTTGGCTCAGTGGTAGAGCGTCGGTCTGCGGACTGAAAGGTCCCGGGTTCGATTCCGGTCAAGGGCATGTACATTGGTTGCGGGCACATCCCCGGTGGGGGGTGTGCAAGAGGCAGCTGGTCAATTTTTCTCTCTCATTGATGTTTCTAGCTCTCTATCTCTCTCCCTCTCTGTAAAATATCAATAAAATATATTTTTAAAAAAACGTTTGGTGGCTTCTTTTCTCTGCTGTTGTGTCTGTTCCAGTTCCCTTGCTATCTTTGTTTGCTTAACTGTTATTTTACCAGACATTTGGGGTGTGCAATCTGCCACATTTAACTGGAAGTTAGCACTGTTTATTCTCTCATTATTTCTATTTTTCTGTCCTGATTCATCTCCAGTTCTCATTAGCGCTCCTTCTGGTTATTATGCACACTTTCCAGCTATTCATGCTTCTTGTTTCCCAGAGTAAATATAAACATTGGTCAGTTTTACAAAAAAGACACTAAGCTTGAGGTTTGAAGACCTTGGTTCTAGTTCTGGATTTACTGACCTGAGCAACTGAGTCAGATGTTCTTCAGGGAAGGGAATGGATGTTTACTGCCTGGTAGGCACTAAACATGAAACACACTTCTTCCACCCCCAGCTTTGTGTTCCAGTGTAAAATCTTTCAGTAGCTGCTTTCTATTCCCTGCGTCAGTAAACACAGTCTGACTCTAGCCTGTTTGCTCACAAATGCAGCACAGAAACATTGTTTTACAAATTTTGAAGTTAATATTCGGAAACAGTTTTATGAGAGAACATGGAGTCAACATGATGTAAAGATCTGGCCATAAAATATCACATGTGGAATTAACATTTATTCTCGATGGTGTGATTGAGGTTTAGGCTTTTGTGTGTGAGTGTGTGGTGGAGAATGAAGATGAGGTGAAATGAAGGAGGAAATACTTTTGAACAGTTAGTCATCCCATATCAGTTTTAATATTTTATTTTGCACTAGGATGACCTCTAAGTAGAGAGTGATGCATTTTGGGGAGGGAAGAGGGAGTGGGGGTGCAGGAGCCATGCATTTCTGTTCAGCTCTGTTCATGACCATGGGATTCTGTAGCTGGGAGGAACCTGAGAGAGTTTTTAGTCTTATGTTTCACAAACTTCATTTTCTGTAGGGATGGGTTTGGCCCTATCACACAGTTCCAAAGGTCACCCAAGATAGGGCTATCTAGCCCTAGCTGGTTTGGGCTCAGTGGATGGAGTGTGGGCCTGCGAACTGAGGGGTCCCAGGTTCGATTCTGGTCAGAGACACATGCCCAGGTTGCGGGCTCTATCTCCAGTGTGGGGCGTGCAGGTGGCAACCGATCAATGATTCTCTCTCATCATTGACGTTTCTATCTCTCCTTCTCCCTTCCTCTCTGAAATCAATTTAAAAAAAAGATAGAGTTGTCCAAACAAAAGCTGAGAAGCTTTCAAATGCCCCCCACTCTTAGGGATTCGTACTCAACAGGGAAATAATGGGTCTTAGGCTACCCCTTCCTGTCATCCACGTATCCAAGAGGATTCAGACACAGTTGGACCAAAGGCCACCTTTTGGGAAACACTGATCTGACCTGTCTTATTTATGGACGTGAGAAACAACATCTGAGGAAGCTGAGTGACGTGTCCCAGTTTGTTAGTGGGAGAGGTGGGAGTGGACCACGCGTCTCATAACTCCGCTCGGTGATTTTTCCCTCCAGAGCCTACACTGTTATTTTAGTGTCTAGTTACATCATGAACTAAAGATACGAACCACCAGTTTAAAGTGTCTTTATTTGTAGTAACCTCGGTTTTTTTATAAATGGTTTTCAGATGTTTGGGAATCGCTTTAGCTCTCTCTCTCAGTCACACTGCCTGCAGCAGAGGAATGATGGGAGGAAAAGGGAAGGGAAAACCCTCAGCCCGGCCCTCCCCGCCCCTCACATAACCTGCTGGAAGCTGGCTTCTGTGTATTTTCCTCTCGAGTCATCATGCCCCCGGAAGATTAACAGATACTTATTTAGAACACTGTCCAAGGCATCGGGGAACTTGACACTTGGTGAAAGGGAGAGTACGTGCTGCTGAACACCTCCTCCCCTCAAGCGTGATGTAGCAATGGTTGCTACGCTCTTGGAGGAAAGGAAGGAGATGTTTCGTGCGCCTGCTATTTAGGATGTTCTCCTCATCTCTGCCACAATCCAGCCAAACCAAAGGCACGCTCCTGTGAGTCACACACAGGGCACGATGCAGTACTGCACGTGGGGAGGAAGCCCATTTTCTATACTGAGCACAGTCACTGTTCACCCGAGTACACTGAATGAAGAACGGTCATTGTGAATTTCCTTTCAGGAGTCAGTTGCCCAGACACACAGGTTCTGGACTGTTAAAGAGTGTTTATTGATGTGAGCTGAGATTCAAATCTTCATTTGTAATGTTCCTTTTAAAGCTGTACTAGTCAGGAAGGCTAGGTTATACTGTGGTAACAAATAGCACCCCCAACTGTACCGGCTTAACAAAGGTGTATTCTCCAGTCAGGCCATGCATTCTGTGCGGATTGTCGGGAGGGCTGGGCTCGCTGTGTGTACTCGGGAGTCCGTGTTGACAGCAGCTCTGTCTCCAGAGTGTGCTTCCACGCTGTCTCCCCGGGCTGCTAAGCGCCTCCCCTCACAGTGGCAGGTGGCAGATCTGCTCACATTGTATTGGCTAAATCGAATTCAAGAGGGTTGACAGTGTACTGATATCACAAACCCAGAGTTGTTATTCGATGGCTACAGTTTCAGTCTTGCAACATGAAAAGCACTCTGGAGATCGGCTGCATAACAATGTGAATCCATCTTAACCATTTCACGGTACACTTACCATGGTTAAGATGGTAAATTTTGCTTTAGTTTAAATCTCACTAGCTTTTCTAAACCTCCCGATTCCAAGATGTGGCTTAGATGTTTAATTTTTCTGACTCTGTTGTTTATATGTGAATAGAGGCTCTCTGACATTACTGTAAAACCACTTCACATTATCTTTGACTTACCATTTAAATTTTAAAAAATTATAATTGGCAAAATACACACAAACTTTACCACCTTAACCATGTTAAGTGTACCGTAAAATGGTTAAGATGCATTCACATTGCTATGCAACCGATCTCCAGAATGCTTTTCATTTTGCAAGACTGAAACTATAACCATCAAACAACAACTCCCCATCCCCTCACCCCTGGCAGTCACCATTCCACTTTGTCTCTCTGAGCTTGACTCTTCTAGGTACCTCACTTAAGTGGGATCATTCAGTGTTTGTCCTTTTGTGCCTGGCTTATTTCTCTTAGCATAGTGTCCACAAGGTTCATCTATGTGGTAGCATGTATCAGAACTTCCCTCCTGTTTAAGGCTGATTAATACCCTTATTTGCTGCAACTTGTTCATCCATTCATCCATGCATGGTCACTTGGGTTGCTTCCACCTTCTGGTCATTGTGAATGATGCTACTGTGAACAGTGGTGTTCCATTTTATGTCGGTTTCTTTTTCTGTATAAAAGAGAAGCAGCACCTTCTTCTCCATATATCTAATTTACTGTTTGAGAGGCCCAGGAAACAATTAATTTAAACAATGGACTAACAGAGTCACTCTGGAAATCTGCAAATGGTTACAAAAGCTGAGCAACATACCACTCACCTCCTGCGCATGTAACTAAACCAACGGAGCCAATGGACTCTTCTGTTTGGTCTTGTATTTAACCTGCAAATCTTGACATTTTCCAAGGTAGGAGACAATATGTGGCTAGCACATTATTTTTCCTCTTAGGATTCAGGAGCTTGGCAAAAATAAATTGATTTTCTTCCTTTTTATACATCTGACTCAAATACTGTGTGAAGGGAGGTCAAATATGAAATAATATGTACATTTGAGGCATGCAAATTAATTGCATGCATAGCGCAGATGCGTGGAGGGGCAGGGTGGAATTTTGGGAACAGTGCTGAAAGGAAAGGAAGTAGACCAGGATCCAAGCGCTGCTTGCTACTTGCTAATTGCATGGTTTTGGACAAATTAGTTACATAGCCTTTCTGAGTTTCATTTCCTTCCCCACTCCCAACCTCTGGAATGAAGAGCTTGGATTACATGCTCTTAGTGGGTTAATACCACTTAATCATAACTTCTAAAATGAATAGGAGTTTCTAACCTTTTTCTAATTTTTTTCAACACAGAAAAATATTAATAGTTCTCTCTGATGGATTTTTTAGAAATGAAATCAGAGTATGGCAGCTCCCTTTCTTAACACTTTCAGTGGCTTTCTGTTGCCTTTAGACCAGTATTTATGAACCTTTTTTATTTTTTTTATTATCGTCCCCTATCCCTTTCCCCCTTCTAGACATTTTCCTCTAAGCCAACTCTACCTACATGAGATTTTAACACCATAAACTGTTTACCGGTGCTGTGGCCCATTGAAGGGCCTCAAACCATTGCCATTGTTTAAGTTCTCCTCTTTCAATTGAACCAAGTTTTCATTGCCTTGGGGCCACGATTGCCCCCGTTGAGAATGATGCTTTCCAGGGGGTGGGGAACCTTTTTTTCTGCCAAGGGCCATTGGATATTTATAACATCATTTGCAGGGTATACAAACATAGCCTGTTATATTTGGTCTAACATTTAATAAACTCTCCCCTATTGCCGTGGCTGGGCCACACCAAATGATTTTGAGGGCCTTATACGGCCCCCCAGGCCAGATGTTCCCCACCCCTGCTTGAGACTAAGATGGAATGTCTCTATTGGTCTCCAAGGCCTGGCCTGACCCATCGCCTGTTTGCTCTCTCCAATCCCATCCCAAGTCCCTTGCTCACCACTGTCTATCCACTGGCCTCCTTTTGGTCCCTCCAGGGCATCAAGTTTGTTTCTTACTTCAGGGTCTTTGTACAAGCTGTTCTTTTTGCTGGAGGGCACTTTCTGTATTTTTGATTAATTCATTCATGTTCATCCATCTGCTCTATAGCTTAACTACCACTTCCCCAGAAGAACCAGTCCCTCTGGCTTACCCTGCCCAGTCAGTATTAGGTCTCTTCTGCTATTTGCTCACAATGCCTGCGTTCCTTCCAGCACTGGTGATTTGTAATGACACACTTATTTGTATTCTTATTCTATGTCTGTCTTTCCCAATATATTGTAAGCTTAAGGCCAGAGACTGGCTTATTTGCCTCTGTACACGTCACATCTAGCTCAGCGCCTGGAATTGTTGGGGGGGAAGTGAATGAGGTGTTTTTGAGAACATAGGCAGAGACAAAACTTCTCTGAATGTGGCTTTGCTTTTCAATGAATATGTGCACTCACGGTAAGTGTTCTTAACAAAATAGAAGTAAAAGAAAATAAATTTATATATTGCTGATCACAGTAGCTCCTGCATTAGGTAAGGAAACACTAGCTGCCAAAGCAGTGCGACCCTGAAATATCCATGTTTTGACAAAATAGTTTATTTCATGTTCACTTGGAAGTCCCATCGGCAGCACTGAAGTGTGGGTAGAGGCTCTGCTCCAAGGGAGCATTCAGCAACTAGTCTGGGGAAGAGCGTGCTGTATTTAGTGTGTGGCTTCCCATGTCACCCCGGTGCAGTGTCTGGAAGCCAGTGGGGAAGGGAATGTTGGCCATTGCATGGCAGGTTTTCTTGGGGGCGGGATGCATCACTCTGCCCACATCCATTTTCTGCATTCCTGACCAGACTCAAATCTCTAGCAGGGTCCCAGTTTCCATGATCCCAGCACAAGAACTCAGTCACACAGCCACACATCCTAGTGGGGAGGCTGGGAGGACAGCTGTGAACTCGGGAGGTAAGCTGGCCTCCTCCATAATACACTCGGAAAGCCACACACATGTGCTTATGTATGTGGATTTACAAGTCACTTTCAGTAGCTTTCGGGCCCTTGTGGAGTCCAAGACCCAGAGAATGGGAGCCACTAAAGGTAGGCACCTGTGATTTTTATCTTAGGAGAGGTTTTAGTCTAGTTCATCCCTTTCAATATTAAAAGGAGAGAAGGGGGACTGAAGTTGGGGGGTGGGGAATGGGCTGTGTGTCAGAAATGCACTATACCAGGGGTGGGGAAACTTTTTGACTTGAGGGCCACAATGGGTTCTTAAACTGGACCGGAGGGCCAGAACAGAAGCAACCTGACCATGTTGGCACTCTCATCTTGGGCTGCTGGTGAAGGAGTGGAGGGGAGAGCAAGAGAACCTTCCGCTCTTTCTGCTTCGCGGGCCGGATAGAACAGCCAAATGGGCCGGATCCGGCCCGTGCACCGTAGTTTGTCCACGGCTGCACTATAGTTATCTAACAGAATAAACCACTCGTTGTCATTAAATAACTAATCTTCCCAGGCTCTTCTTGTGTAGCGGTGTTCAGAGTTCAGATTAGCATCTTGCCACCTGCATGTTAGCCCCGTTGGGGTTTGCTGGGGCTGCTGGCAGCATTGTCATTAATGAAATGGAGTCTTTTTTTTTTAAGCCAGTGAACTGTTTTCAGCTCCCAAATCACCTGATAAGCCTTATTCTTTTGATGAACTACAAATAAAAACTAGACCTCCATCCCATGGGGCTGCTAATCAAATAGTGTCTGTTTAAAGATTAAAAAAAGGCCTATTGTAGGTCTGGCTTATAAGAACATAAGGCAGTTGTAATTGAGCTGTGAGATCATGATACTGAGCTTTTATCTGGGCCAGAGCTTACCTGGCCATCCTCCTGGTTGGCCATTCTTCCCCCCGCCATGGGATGGGAGGGGAAATCTGAGCCCGGGCATTTCTTTTCTGCGCAGCTTGTGAGCCTTCTCCACTCCTCCCTTTCGCAGAGAGAGAAGCATTCTGAGCGTGGCTTCTCAGGTGGGCTGCTGGGCCACATCTGTTTCATCGCCTTGAGGCTCTTCTGAGACCTGCCTTCCACTTCTGTCATCCACCTCACTCTGTAACCTAGTGACCCCTTTGGAAAATCAGAGGGGGAGAAAACAGGGTTTGGTGACCAATGGTAACCTCGTCGTCCATTTTAAATTCTAACATTTCAAACAGTTAATTGGCAAATTGGATGTTTTGCTTTTCCTTTTGCGGAGGGTCCCACGTCAGGTCAGTGCTGGCCAGCTTCCTGTGCTTCTGAGGAAGCGGAAATGTGTTGGGTTGACATTATCTGAAAATTGTGGCCCTTGTGAACATAACCTCCAAGCAGGCGGGTGAGGTCTCACTGGCATCCTTTTAGGTGCCACAGTAGGAATATAAGAGGTTCATGCTAGTTCCAACCACAGCCAGAGCTGCAAGGGACCTCCCTCTGCAAGGATCCGTGGTGTGGCAAAGTCCAGAGTGGTGCTTCTGTGAGTTATGAAACATGGTTCTTATTGTGAGCAAGTCAGCAACTCAGAAGCCGGGTGGAAGCGGCTCTGCGGGATCCCGGCTACAGCAGGAGCCATCGGAGTTCCATTTCATTGGATCGCTCCTCTGAAGAGCTTTCGGTGTCCCCGTAGTTGGCAGCCTGCCGCTTCCCGCTGGATATTGTTCTAGGTCTTCCCCCAAGTAGAAGATGGCTGTTCCGAGGAATGCTTAGCGAGTGGGAATGTGGGAGCCTGTCAGCCAAGCATGAGCTCAAGTACTTCCCTTGCCTTGCAGCTGCAGTCGATTATGTTTTTAGCTGCCACTGTTAATGAGTCAAGAGCAGCATCTGTGGAGAGCGGGGCTGGCACTTCCAGGGCGGTCTGCCACTTTGCCATCCGTCGCTGCAAAGCGGGTCAGCGTGTAGGTCCCATAGAACGGAATGTTGGGTGGGTGGTTCTTGGAGACTCTTTTTGAGGGAAAGTGGGAAATGATGGAATTTGACACTGAATGACTTGCCAGTTACAGTTCATGTCGCTTATGCTCTTTGTGTTCTTGTTGCTTTTGTTTTAATCAGAAGGTCGTCTGGCAGCAAACTGTTTTGGTTGAAGGTGCAGTAGTGTTCTCTCTGAATTTTAAAGGCTCCTCCTACAGTCATTCATGTTTTGGGGGTGACTTCTGAAGCTGAGACTTTGGAACAGATGACAGGAAGTCCTTCTACTCAATTTATTTCATTCATTTTGTAAATCTTTTCTCTGTGTTGGGTGGGAATAAACATATTCCCTTTAGTGCGGGCTATCCCAGAGATGTTTCCTTTTAAACACAGTGATCTAAGCACTCAGGTTATTACTACAGATTATTCCCCACCTTGTAACACACACACACACACACACACACACACACACACATGCAAGCACACGTAAAATGCAAACTCTTTGGAATTTCTTCAGGAATCCTTGGTCTGGATGGTCCTTTTGCATTGTAAGCTGGTATATGATCTTTCCCCCTACATTTTAGGATGCATTTCTTCAAGTGGTTTGACTTTATTTTCTGGATTTGATTGATCATTTCTTTCAGATCAATTAAACTGGAGAGCTAAACCCCTCAAGGAAAGCACCAGCCCCTCTGCATCTTCAGTGCTCCCCGAAGCTCAGCGTAGCACTGCGCATAGTAGACACCCTTAGGTTACGTGGCATGCTCTCCATCGGCCGTGTAATCAAGTGCCACAAGCCAGCTGGTAACTGAAAAAGAGAGACAGTCATTCTTTCTCATCCCTGGAGGCCAGGAACCAAGGAGTCTGCAGGACCTGCTCCCTCCAGGGGCCGGGGAAGGATCTGTCCTTTGCTCAGCTAGCTTCTGCTGGCTGCCAGCATTCCTTGGTGTCCTCGGCTCCAGTCTCTGCCTCTGTCTTCATATGATCTTCTCTGGGTGTCAGACCTCTCTATGCCTCCCTCGTGGTGGACTTTAGGACACACCTGAATAACCCAGGATAATCTATTCTCAAAACCCTTAATTTAATCACAACTGCAAAAACCTTTTCCCAGCTACTGGCCCTGGCACATCTTTGGGAGCCATGATCAAGCCTACTGTGCCCAAGGTTTCTGTATATCCCTGTGGCCAGTCACTGGATCTTCATCTAGAGCAGTGGTAGGCAAACTTTGGCTCCTTGAGTGTGGATCTTCCACAAAACACCATGTATGGGCACACGCATACAGTGTGATTGACACTTCGTGGCCCACGCACAGAAGTCAGTTTTTGGCTCTCAAAAGAAATTTCAGTCCTTGTGCTGTTGATACTTGGCTCTGTTGACTAATGAGTTTGCCGACCACTGATCTAGAGCACAAAACTGCAGGGATATTTGCTTCTGTTTTATTTTTGGTGGCTGTTTACTTCAAGTCACTTCTGTTTTAATACCCTCTTGTTTTTATTCTTTTGTCTTTAGGATATCAGACGATTTGCAGTGCAAATGGCTTTCACTGCAGTGAGAATGGCTTCGGTCTTGGCAGTCTGTCATTCATCTTGAGTTTCACATGCTGTTTGGCACTGAGGACAAAGAAATATAACTGAAACGAATGAAAAGCTGGGGATGGTGTGCACAGCAGGGCTAGTGTGCACATATAAGTTAGAGGACATCACAGTCTCATCATTAGCAATATGTGTAATTTCCCCATAATCTCAGTGAGAAGCATTTCATTCTCTAAGATTCATTCTTATTTTTTTAAATATATTTTATTGATATTTTACAGAGAGGAAGGGAGAGAGATAGAGAGCTAGAAATGTCGATGAGAGAGAAACATCGACCAGCTGCCTCTTGCACACCCCCTACCGGGGATGTGCCCACAACCAAGGTACATGTCCTTGACTGGAATCAAACCCGGACCTTTCAGTCCGCAGACCGACGCCTACCAGTGAGCCAAACTGGTTTCGGCCATTCTTATTTTTTTAAATAATTCACTTCCTTTTGAATACCCAACTTCATAATTTTTTAACTCTCCTGGGACCTACAAGTCCTACCTCTTCACTTACCTCACTCACCTTCTTTTGCTCCGTGGTCCCTTAAATGCCTTGGCCAACCATTAGCCACTCCCTCATGTTCTTCCTTCTCCTCCCTTTGGTGCCCTCACTTGGCTAGACCTAAACCAGAGTTAATCCCAACTTGACAGCTGACTGCAGTTGCTCTGAGTTCATGATCAGTGTCCTTAGATGGACTATTATACTGCTCAGCAATCAAACTACATTCTCCTAGTGCAGTGGTTGGGAAACTCATTAGTCAACAGAGCCAAATAGCAACAGTACAACGATTAAAATTTCTTTTAAGAGCCAAATTTTTTAAACTTCTTCTAATGCCACTTCTTCAAAATAGACTCGCCAAAGCCATGGTATTTTGTGGAAGAACCACACTCAAGGGGCCAAGGAGCTGCATGTGGCTTGTGAGCCGCGGTTTGCAGACCACTGTCCTAGTTAGTGCTTGCAGTCTCCCTCTCCAAGGAGTCCTTTTCTTTTCTTTTCCTTTCCTTTCCTTTTCCTTTTCCCCTTTCCCCTTTTCCCTTTTTCCCCTTTCCCCTTTCCCCTTTCCCCTTGATGAGTTACTTTTTAAAAATATATATTTTATTGATATTTTACAGAGAGGAAGGGAGAGAGATAGAGAGATAGAGAGCTAGAAATGTCGATGAGAGAAAAACATCGACCAGCTGCCTCTTGCACACCCCCCACTGGGGATGTGCCCGCAACTAATGTACATGCCCTTGACCGGAATCGAACCCGGGACCTTTCAATCCGCAGACCAATGCTCTACCACTGAGCCAAACTGGTTTCGGCAGAATGTTTTCTTTTTATTCTCTGATCAAAACTCCCATTCACAAATTCCTTCTTGAGAAAATGAAAGATATCAGATATCTGCACCTAGTTCACATACTTGCCTTCTCTACAGTTATGCTAATGATATGCTAAGGATGCTCAATGGCTTGCTATGACATGCACTGGCCAGCAGGGGGTAGAAGATCAACCAGTTGCTATGACATTCACTGACCACCATGGGGCAGACACTCTGACAGGTAGGTTAGCTTGCTGCTGGAGTCTGACTGATCAGGACTGAGCAAGATGGGCTGGACATGCCCTGGACCCTCCTTCAGTCCTTCCCTGGCTGGCCAACCCCCCTGTGTCCCTCTCTGGCCCGGACCGTGCACTGGTGGGGTTCCTCAGCCTGCCCTGCATCCTCTGATAATCCAGGAACCCTTGGGCAATGTCAGAGAGCTGGTTTCGGCCTGATCCTGGCCAGGATGCCACTGGTGCACGAGTTCATGCACCCAGCCTCTAGTTTACATATGAAGAACCTTGAGCTTTATGTTATTTTACAGACTTGCTATCTCTCACTATTGCAATTCCACAAATTAGTTGAAATCCTCATTGCCTTATGCATTTTTTTAAATCACTGTGATTCATTTTTATGATTCTTTTATCTCTAACTAATGTAGTTCACACACATTGCACCATAGACTGAGAGGACTGAAGGAACCCCTAGCATAAGTAGACATTCACAGATGGCAGAGGCCACGCTTATGACAAGTCTTCTCTCGCCCAGGGCCTATGAGGGATGGAACACAGGCTGGGTGCTGGCTCAACCACATGACTGGCCGTGCAACCTCCAGCAAACCTCATCTGCTCCGTGGCCTTTGTTTCCATCTGAAAGGGGAAGGATGTGGAGCTACTTATTCTCTGAGGTCCTTTTTAGCCCCAGCAATCTGGGAATGTAGACAGGGGCAGCACTCAGGTCATAAATACCTGCTAGATTGTATTGAGGGCTTTCCCTTTTCTTACTTTTTTTTTTTTTTGCCAGCTTTTAAGTTAACATTTTCCACCAAACAGCTCTACCAAAGGCAGAGGACTCACAGAAAGTACCACCCCTGCTGACTGCCAAATATCTCCCCAGCTTAGCCACTGCCTGCATGGATGGACTTTTGCTAGAAGTTGGCCAGCATTAGTCCCCTTCCACAAATAAACTTTAAAGCACTCCCTTGAAGAGTGAGGAGCTGCCAGTGGTACTGGCAGTGAGATTTATAATTATGTTTTGATGCTTTCCATGTGACTGTGGGTCTGAGGGCTTGCGTTTGGTTGGGTGGTACTGACAGATTTCCCATGGACATGCTGTACACCTGCTGGCCGTGCGGGAGGCAGGGTGGTAGGTAGCTCCTCGTTCCTCAGGCCCTCCGCGAGCCTCTGTCCTTGGCTTTGGCTGTCTCTGCAGCTGTAACCTTTGCCAGCCTGCCTTCCCTTGTGCCTCCTGCATGGCTGCTGCCGAGAAAAGCCTGAGACTACCCAGCTTAGACATGCCGAGTCCTGTCTGGGGAAGCATTTTCCCGAAAGTGCTGTTGTAGATGATGATGATGAGGAGGAGGAGGAGGATGATGATGATGATGATGAATAACCACATAAGCACATTGCTGTGGGCTAGGCTCTAGGTTGGGTTTATCTTGAAACCCCTCAGAAGAGCCCTTCCAAGGAGCCTTTCTTCCGTGTCAGGAATGAGGAAAGTGACCTAGCTGTTCATTAACAACCAGTAAAGAGTTGAGATAAATTGGAACCCGGACCTTTTTGACTTCACAGCACATGCTCTCTCTGCCGCTCTGACCTGTCTTAGATAGTTTTAGGTCCTGAGGGTTAAGTGGGTTTTGATGGCTTGATCAGGAACACAGATCTCCAATCTGTATCATTGTTTTATCGAAAAAGATGAATTCCTATTTTTAAACAAACTTTAAAAAACCTTGGTAATATTAACCCTTCTTAGGTTGGGAAGCTTGGTTTCATTGCTGATTTAGGTGCCATTTTTCATACCTACTTGGGTCTCTCTTCTGCTAAAAGATGAAGACAACCAAGGTTTGTTGAGAAATGATATACTGTATGCTGTTGTTCATATTATGTTTTCTTATCTTACTTACAATAAAATACGTATCTCTACTAACACAATCACACAACTAGAAATTAGGAAAAAGGAAGACCCGGATGCTTTCTCTTAAAACATGCATCTTTCGGTTTGAATAAAAAATGATAGTGTTTTATAGTTTAAACACAGTTTAATTGTGACATGGTGCACCTGCTTGCTTTTAAGAAGAGAAGCAATAGAAGTTTAAGGAGGAGGGAAGGTGACGTGGACACCCAATAACTCTTCAGTGATATCCTGATGAGTTAAGCATAAATGAATAAGAAACAGATGGATTTTCTTTTCTCTTAAAATACACATGGGTTTAAAAACCAAGGGAAACTATGCTTGGGGAAAAAATGTTTTTTGTTAAAGCCCAAATGTTTGAATTATAATTTGAGATTTTCCTAGGCTCCAGCTAGTAGTTGTGTGCACTCATCTCTAATTTAGATGGGTGTGTGCATAAGTCGAGCGTTTAAACTATTCTGCGGGGCTGCTGTCAGGGAGGCATAACAGTCCTGTAAAATGACATCAGGCACAAGGGCCTTATGTGCAAACTCGTTTCACATGGGTTCTCGGGTATTGAGTAACACGAACTTCATGTAATTTGATTCTTGAAAATTTCATAAGGTTTACCTCAATCTCTATGTGAAAGTGGAAACAGTTTCAAAGGGATACCTCCAGGTGCTGTGCTGGGCATCTCTCCTCTCTACCCGTCTGCCCAGGGCGGAGTGTCATCACCAGGACCTTGTGTTTAACTGGTTCTCTCGCCTTCAGTTTCTTTGGTCGTTGTTCCGGGTTTAGTTGGAGTCAGGAGTCCCTACGATTTGTCCCACTGGCTGCAGGTGTTCCTATGAACTTTGACTTAACTTTGACTTGACTGTAAACTGGAACATTCCCGCTGGATATCGGGAAACCCCCTTGCCTCACAAAAGCTGAGTGAGGACTGGAAGAGGTTGCCTGTCCTCCTCCTCTGATAGGGTCCTTCTTGTTGACTGGCTTCAGTGCTGTGCTGTTTTGAGGAACTGTGGGAATGGTGACCTTTTGAGAGCACTTAAAAAAAAAATTAGGAAGCCTTTAACTCCAAAGGGCACATCTATTGCTTTCCCCAATGTCTTCCTGGGATTCTTTTTTTTTTTTTTTAAATATATTTATTGATTTTTTTTTTTTTTTTTTTTTTTTTTTTTTACAGAGAGGAAGGGAGAGAGAGAGCGAGAGAGCTAGAAACATCGATGAGAGAGAAACATTGACCAGCTGCCTCTTGCACACCCCCTACCGGGGATGTGCCCGCAACCAATGTACATGCCCTTGACCAGAATTGAACCTGGGACCTTCCAGTCCGTAGACTGATGCTCTACCACTGAGCCAAACCGGCTTCGGCTCTTCCTGGGATTCTTAACCTGGACATGGAGAAGACCCATTCATATAGCAAATTATAAAACATCTCCTCTGCTTAATGCCTCAGTTCCTTTGAGAAAGGAAAAAAAAATCTTCTTTATACTTATGCTTGCTCCACACTGACCTTGCAAATCTCCCCTCCCCTCGCCTCACAAATGTCCATCAGTTCCCACTTTTACTCGCCATTGTAGCGCTTGGTACCTTCTGTATATAGATTAGTAATCTGGTTTCACAAAGACTGCTTGGATTTCCTTCAATCTCTAGAAAATTCTACGTCTCCAAACCATTTTTATTTTATTTCTTAATTGGTTCCTTCCTTTTCTCTGGTGAACCTTTTGTGTGTGTGTGTGTGTGTGTGTGTGTGTGTGTGTGTTTTCAGCATAAATATGATATTACTTAAAGTTGTAAAGCCTTCTTTCATTAGATTTTTAAATAACAACTATAATCTCCATTTGGTTTCCAGTTAGTTTTTTGGTTCTAATCAAGCTAGTCACTTCTTGGGTGCCCTTTATTTCTTTGCTTACTCTGATTTATGTCCTATGCTACCTCCAATGTCAAGCATACTATTTTTTTTTAACATCGCTATATTTTCAACTCATTCAGAAATCTTCAAGATTCTCTTTAAAGAATAATATATAATTGACTGGTAACAATCACCTATGACTGTTGATTTATAAACTTCCACCTCAAAGGAAGCTTTAGCTTATTTAATGAAAGCATGATTCTACTGTTCAAAATGAATCTTGCTGGAATTTCAGTTTTTTCACTTGCTGTTTGATGTTCTGCATCATTCATTCATTCATTTACATATATATATATATATATATATATATATATATATATATATGACACACACCTTATTCTCCTACTACATTAAATACTGTGGATAAAAATATGAGTGATATATCACCATGCCCTTGGAAAGTACATAATCAGAGGAAGACAGACACATATAAATCTATAAATTATATTGTGGTAGACTATATCTGCTATGATGAATGTGAAATAGAAATTTTTAGGGGTTAGAAAGGCATATTTAGAGAATTTTTAAAATTAAGAAGGTCCATGGAAGAAACACAGGACTGCAGAGCCAAGGGAGAAGCAGCAGTTACCATTTCATAAGACAAGGGAACCGGGAGTAGCAAAAGGTCTATATTTACAAAATAAAGGAGTGCCTCACATGTCCCATGTGAGGTTTGACCTTTGGGCTTAGGAGTTGCTATAGTGACCAAATCAAAGGGGAATACTGACCAATCAGAGGGGATATTGAGGCACAAAAACTGCAGCCTTTATAAAGAGGGGGAGGGTAGAGTGAGAGGGAGAAAGGAACTCCTCCTCCCCACAATGGGAGTCTGTACTTGTTCTTCAATAAATTTCCACCTTTGCTATACCATATTCCTTCCCTGGATTCATTCTTCAATTCTCACAAAGAATCTGGGGAAGCCATCCTGCCCAGGGGGACACTGTGTGTTCCACTCCAAAAACCTCATATCAAATGTTTAAACCCTGTGGGGACATGGAGGAGGGAGTAATAAAGTTGTCTGAAGTAGGGGAGAGTGTATCAGCGAGAAAGTGACAATGGACTTGAGTCATCTTGGCTGAGTGGAGGAATGGGGAGAACCAGGGTTTTGGTAGAGATTAGCATTATAGAGGCATGGGAGCATGAAAAAGAAGGGTATGTTGGAGTTGCGAGGAAAGCATGAAATAACAAGTGTGACTGAAATGTAGAGTGTAATAGGACCAAGAACAGGACATAGGCAGGGTGGTAGGTTAGACTAGAAAAGTCTTTAAACCTTGATCAGGAGTTTAATGTTAGACCAGAGTTATTGGGGTTTGTTCCATGCTTGTGTGTGTTTTAGCATAATGAAGTGATCTAAATTGTCCTTAAGATTGTATCTCCTGTACCATCTGGAAGATGGATTTGAGAAGACAGAAGACTCCAAATCGGGAGATGAGTTGGCATAAGTATTCCAAAGAACCGGGTGATAGTTAACGAGGGCTTGAGCAGTAGGCTGTAAAGGACAGATTTCTTCCAGTAGGATTTGGTAGCAAATTGAATTCAGCAGCCAAGTAGAGAGGGAGAAGCAGCTGATGAGCTGATGGCTCTAACACAGTGGTTGGCAAACTCATTAGTCAACAGAGCCAAATATCAATAGTACAAGGATTGAAATTTCTTTTGAGAGCCACTTTTTTAAAACTTAAACTATATAGGCACAGGTACATTGTTATTAACTTAATTAGGGTACTCCTAAGCTGGCCTTTGCTAAAAACTCAAGGAGCCAAAGAGCCGCATGTGGCTCACGAGCCGCAGTTTGCAGACCACTGCTCTAAGAGATACATGGCTTATGTAGATTGCCTGCAATTTACTGAGAAAGCAGTAGAGAAAGAAAAAAAAAAAACACACCAATTTTGCGGGGTGGGGTGGGGGGTAGATAAAGAATTTAGTTGTTTACTTGACAAATTGGAATTTGCTGGGGGGCATCCGAGTACAGCTGCCTGGCAGGCCTTTGGGAATGCAGGAGGGACTGCCAAGGCAGGAGTGTGCGTTAGAAATAGCCACCTGTCCTGTCCTTTGACTTCCACCATCTGAACAATGGCACTTTTTATATACACTCAATGTACTGCTTGTACCTACATTGCTCTTTTTGTTCTCTTGGCAATTTTTAAATTTTCTTGACAAATTATTCCATGAACATCTCTCTGTGGCTCCAGATTTTCATGCTGATTTTTTTGAAAATAAGAGTAGTTATTTCTGGTGCCAATTTCAGACCTTCCAGAAAGGTAACAATTTCTTTTCTTTATGCCATTTTGAAGCTGTAGATCTCCGACCAACCATGTTATTTTCTGTATCAGAAAAGGGAGAAGCCAAACATATTTTTCTTGGTGTACACATGTCAGACAGGTGATTTCCTGGCTGTTGATTCTTGGGAATCTTTCTATTGTTTTCCTTACCTCAGTAAGCGAGATGGAAACTCTCAAGGTCTGTAATTTTCAATTTGTAGTTACAGAATCTCAGGATTTGGTTGCCAACCAAAGCAGCTGGTGCTATACCTGAGGCAGGGTGCTTTAAAAGGCTTCAAGCATTAAACTTGTTTTTGAATACTTGTAATTTATTCCCTGATTGAGGAATGGCCAGATTATTATTTGTTCAGCAATCATAATAATCTGGCCAGTCAGTATATATATATATATATATATATATATATATATATATATATTTATAACCTCAACTTCATCATTTTCTCCTTCATTAAACTTTCTTTAAGTTTTCTCATAGCTCTTGTTATTAACTGCTATTTCATTATTTTTAAATTCTTTTCCTGCCTCAACACACTATAATTTAGGTCTATGACAGGGGTTTTGTTTTATTTAAAGTTGTATCTTTACTACATAGATCGAAGACTGGCACAGAATAGGCTTTTAATAAATACTTGTTTGAGTGACTGAATAAATGAATACAGCAGCTTTGCTGGATTCTCTATTAGAGAGTCTTAAGACAAAATATTAGAGCTCTGTTGACAGTCTGCAAGTCAGACAGTATTGAAAGAGACATACTTTTTACTATGGCCCCTTGTCCCCAGGACTAATGGTGTGAACACATTGTAAGTGGGCACATCATGATTCTCCTACATGCTTCTTCTCTGAAGTCTTTAAACCTTCCTGTGTACTCAGGCTTTCTCTTCCCATCTAGTGAGCTGTCTCCTCTGGAACTCCTCAGCACAACGTATTAGGCCATCCCTGGGGGACTTAAGTAATTCCCTTAAATGTATATTGGTGTCTCAGCGTCTACTAAGATTGTATCCTTCATAAATATTGAGCTATTTGGCAGCTTGGCCAAGAAACCAGAGCTGGCCTTGAGACAAAGCTTTGTCAGATGAGTTGCCACATGGCTAGAAGTTTCGCTTGGTCTTACTGCTGCTATTGGTGCTCACAGTACATTTGTCACAATGGACACAAGTGCACTTGTCCATTCACTCACTCACTCTTCATTCATTCATTCATTTTATAACCTTTTATTGCAAGAGCATGCTTAAGGCACTCTGACTGATTGGGAGGTTGCATGACAACTGTGGGAAAAATATTACTCTTGGGGGGTTCATACTCTATTTGTTGAAGTGTATGGTGCTCAAGGATATTGGGGAGTAGAGAAATTCATCCTGCCTGGCAGACTTTTGGGAGATTTCACAGAGAAGGCAGCAATTGAGCTCTGCCTTATCTATTAAAGGATGAAGTTGCCAAGGGAGATTGGAAAACTGGCTTTACAAAAGTGAAGTGCTTCTGATCTAGACATTTCACTTACAGTAATTTGTCCTACAGATTTATATGAGTAAAAGATTTATTCATGAGGGTGTTCATTCAGTATTGTTTGTAAAAGCAAAATAATGAAAATGATTTAAATGGCCCTTATTATGGGACTGGTTAGTAAATAGTCTACAGGCTTTAACAATGTTAAGAAAGATGGAATGCACTGATTTAGAAAAGTAAAATAAGGGAAAAAACTATTAAGTAAAATAAGGAAAAAAAATTATACATGCGTAAAAAAATTCTGGAAGGACACTGTTTTAGTTACCTATTGGTGCAAAACCACTTCAAGTTTTAGTGGATCAAAGCAACTAAGTTTTTGTTGTTGTTGTTGTTTGTGTTTTTTATGTTCTTGACTTTGTGCGTGAGGAATTTGTTTAGCATACGGCTGGGAATGCTTACTTCTGCTAGAGAATAAATGGGTCTCAGGTGAGGTAGCTTAAATGGTTGGAAATGGTTGGATTGCTGGAATGAGCCATATATCTGGCTGTTGGTTGGTTCCTTGTTTCATTTCCACATCAAACCTATATTTTCTATGGCTTCTTCAGTCCCAGTTCTGGTGCCTGGACTGAGATAGTTAGTATATCTGGGGCTAGTCAGGGGAATATCTCTCTCTCTCTCTCTCTCTCTCTCTCTCTCTCTCTCTCTCTCTCCCTCTCTTTCTCTCTTTCTCTCTCTCCTATCTCTGTCTCTCTTATCTCTCTCCAAGTGGTATCTTCATGTGCAAGCCTGTGGCAGTCTCAGGTAGTAAGACTTACAAGGCAGCTGACTTCTTCCAGAAGGTCCAGGTGGAAGCTGGTAGGCTTCTTACCTCCTTGGCCTTGGAGGCTGCAAACATTACCTCTGTTGATCATGTAAGTCACTAAGATCATCTCAGATTCAAGGAATTGGGTGCCACCTCTCAATGGTGGAACAGCAAAGAATTTACAGCTGTAAAGACATTTTTCTTAAACCTATATAAATTCAGGTATATCAGAAGTTAGTTAATAGTAATGACATAAGAAGAGGGACTTAGAGGGTTATTAGGGAGATTTATAATTATTGTATATTTTCCAGAACTGTTTTATTAGAAAAACACCCCACGTTATTATATCTATATGATGTATGTTTTCAATTAAAAAAAACCAGCCCCAAACCTAGTTATTCTTAAAAAGCTCAGGGGGCAGAGCGTTGCATGACTTGTGGAGGCATGGGGAGGAGCTGTGCACTCAGGTGTGTGGACTGGCCCTCAGTATGTCCACGGAGCGCTTGCTCTCTTGCATAAATAAGGGAGTTAGAACCTGAGGACAGGGGAAGCAGAAGGCTAGGAGTTTAGAAAGGGAAGAAAGTCAGTCACAGGTCTGCTTAGGGTTTTCACTTCCAATGGTAATTGTTCTGTACAGGAAGGGTTCATATTTCATCTAAACTTCCTGAATTCCCTCTCCTTCCACTCCAGTCATTTGGGGGTGCTGGCCCTGGAGTCTGTCAAGCCAAAGGTGAGAAGGTGCTGGGCTGCTCTTGAACTCCTGTGGCCCCTCAGGAAGTGTGGCCGTGGCATCCAGGGGTTAGATGCAAAAGGATATGGCCTCAGTCAAAAGTAATGAAGAATGGGTGAATATACATATACACCTGTATGTTTTATGACATGTGTGTATGTTTCATCATGGAGACAGAAATTATAAAAATATTTAATCTGCCACCTTGCATATACATGCCGTGGCTTTCTCAGAATAACACAGAAGTCGCCTCTCACGTGACAGGTAGGCCTGTTCCCTATGGCCCTCCAGTCCTTGGCAACCTCTGAGGCTGTTTGCTCACCAAAATGGCTCATCTTCTTGGGTCCCAGACTAGGACCAGCCAAAGTAAAGGAAGGCTTTCGCTTTCTTAATGTGCTTGTTTTGCTGAAGCATGAGTGTTTTGAAAAAATTCCAAATTTAGGATTGTGGTTATAATGTCTTGTGGGCTTCTAATTTTATGTTTATTTATTCAATTTTATTTTAGGAAAATTTTTAAAAAATGTTTGAAGCTTTCAAAGGAGAAAAGAACTTTAAACATATTTGCTGAAGTTCTTACACAGGACAACCAAACACATGGAAAGTGTAAATATTTTATTTTTTAATTCAAACCTGCAGCTATACATGAGACTAATATCACATAAATCAAATATTATATTGAACATAAATTTACACTTTCCATGAGTACATTCTAACCTATGTATTAAAAAAAAACAGTTTGAACACTCAATTCTGATCTTGCTTGTTGGGCTACACTGATTGCTACAATTCATACTGATGGCAATATTGATAGGTCATTGGTAGTATTGCTAGAGTTGGCAATATTGTTAGCAGTGTGCTCTTCTTTTGATATAAAACAATCAGAAACTCTAATGAGTTTTATGTGACGTAAGCAAACAAAATACTTGAAGATTGCAAAGAAAATTTCAAAAGTATGATGGGAAACCTGATGGCGGTAATAATTTTGGTAGGTTTAGATGTAGCGAGTCTTTGTGTCTGTAGCCTGACTCAGTTTCCCTGACCCCTTTCTGCATTTGGATGTGGAAAATCTCTGCAGTGCCACGATGAGCTGTTGTCCTTCACTTGGCTCAAACATGAAAGTTAAATACTGAGTTCACTGCTTTTCTTTTTATCATTTACCTGCAATAATTAAAGTCATCCTACTTTAGTTCCCTTAATTGATACCAGTAACATGCATAACTATCAGATGATCTAGAACCTATATTTTATTTTCACGAAAATGAAAACAATTAAAAATGCTCCAGTGTTCTCAAGAAAACCCATATTAGGATTGGTTTAAATCCATAGATCAAACATGCGTGTGTGTGTGTGTGTGTGTGTGTGTGTGTATGGTGTGTACAATTGTATATAAAGTATATAATGTTACAGAGGAGCTTGCACACGCACCCTCAGTTTAAGAAATGCTGGGAGCATAGAGTAGCATGCTGTAATCTCCTTAGGAGGTTGTCCTCAGCCGCTTTCTGCCTTCCAGATCTGCTGTTGCTTTTTTCTTTAGCCCCATCCTTGTTATTATTGCTGATCCCTGTGCCTTAGATCCGTGGTCAGCAATCTGTGGCTCGCAAGCCACCTGCAGCTCTTTGGCCCCTTGAGTATGGCTCTTCCACAAAATACCATGGCCTGGGCAAGTCTCTTTTGAAGAAGTGGTGTTAGAAGAAGTTTTAGTTTAAAAAAATTTGGCTCTCAAAAGAAATTTCAATGGTTGTACTGTTGATATTTGGCTCTGTTGACTAATGAGTTTGCCGACCTCTGCCTTAGACACTAATGGACTCTGATAGATAATACCACCGGGCAAGGCTGCCACCACCATCCTTACAGCTTTGGGGTTTCTGACTTCTCCATCCTCAAGCTTTCTCATCAGTTCACTGCTCCTGCTGCTGCTCTCTTGCCAACCTAACTATTGCCTCTCCTAAGGCCAGTCTCCAAGGGAAGCGAAGCAGATTTGGCCTTAGTTCCCCACTGTAGTAGGTTGAATAGTGTTCCCCCAAATTCATGTCCACCTAGAATTGTAGCATATAGCCTTATTTTGGATGAGATCACACTGAACTAGGGTGGGTCCTACACCCAATGACTGGTGTCCTTAGAGGACACAGGAGACACAGAGAGGATGGCCGTGAAGAAAGAGGCAGAGTTAGGAGGGAAGCAGTTACAAACCAAGGGACAGAAGCTAGGAAGGGACAAGGAGGGCTCCCCCCCACATCCTTCAGAGCAAATGTGACCTGCCAACACCTTGACTTCAGACTTCTAGCCTCCAAGACTGTGAGAGGATAAATTCCCGTTGTTTTAAGCCTCCCGGTTTGCAGTAATTATGGCAGCCCCAGGAAACAGATATACACCACCTACCAAACTATGTTGATGTCTCACTTTTCTCCCACTACTTTGTTTTCTAATCCCCCTTTAGCTGTCTCTTCTTTCATTCTTCCTTTTTGTCTCATGCCCTTTCTCCTCTTTCCTTCACATCTGCTATTTAAGAAGGCATGAGTAAGATTTCACTACAGAGGGAAAGCCATCCTTTCAAACAAAACTCCCTACCTAGTTCCTATTAAAGACAGGGTAGACAATACAGCCTCAATGAATGGTGTTAAGATTTGTTTTTCCACTAGACATTCAGTTGAGATAATAGGGAAAAAGAAGCAACTTGTAGAAACACTCCCTCCTTCTTGGGAAACACTTAGCGGTCTTGTTTTCCGAAAGCTCAAGTTTTGTGAGCAAGTTTATCGCATTAATTTTTGTTACAGGAAGATTACTTTAGCTGATGTTTTGCTTCCAAGTAAAATTCGTGGAGTGCTAACAGTGTCTTGGGCTGGATCCTGAGCCAAAATGGTTTGCTTATCCCTAGATGAAGAATGGCTCATTAATTGGGCATTGGACAAAATGTTCTTTCCTTCTATTTGTCCTTTAATTGCATTAATTAGCTGCAATTTCTGTGGCATTGTAAGCCCGGCGTGTAACACATTCCAGGGGCAGTTCAAGTAAGGTGATTGAGGAATTGGATTTGTGCATCAAAACCAAAAGCCAGAAACTAAACCTAAACCCAAACCCACATCTCTGCCATGCCAATGAAGGCAAGAAGGACAATTACATTTGAGAACATAGCAGATCTTGTCTGCTATAAACAGTGTGTACTGTTAGAGAAAGATAACCCTAGGAAGTTCCATAAGAAACTTGGGTTTGTAATAATTCCAGGCAGTAGTTGAGAAGAAGAAAAAACACACACCATATCAGTTTGGTATTAATACTGTCAGATTTTAAATCAGGGCTAAACAAAATTCTGACTAGGCATACATTTAATGTTTTTATTTTGTTAAGACCCTAAAAGTATTGAGTTGACTACAAATAGTTCAAATTTTAGAGACTTTATTAAAAAAGCCTTTAAAATTATTCTGAGGTTTTCTGTCTGTGGGAATATTAACATAAACCAATTCTCACTACAGTGCATTATAACATTCAAGTGCTAACAAAAATTGTATGCATCGTTTAAAATGTGAAAAGTAAACTTGAAAAGGTTTCTAAATATCTTGAATATATTTAAGTTCTCAAGGAAGGTAAAGGAAGAGTTAAATTTGTGTCTAGGATTTTGCCAAACAACATTTGATTTTTAGTTATATAACTAATGTTATTTTTCATTTATATGATTTAATGTCATACTTTTTCTCATCTTCTACTCCAAGGTTTGTTAGTTTTGGCTTTTCTGTATGATTACTTAATTAATATTGTAGAACTAGATGAAGTGTTTTCGTCTCTTTCCCTACCCACAACTTTACTAAGTATTTGAAATGTAGCACAGACATGGTTACATTTTAAGCTGGCATATTCTTCTTTTTTCTTTTTTCTTTTTCCTTCTTCCACCCTGACCCCTGCATCTATAGTTTGACTTTCTCGTTTGATTGCCCAAGTCCAACCTAACTAGTTTATGAAATGGGTCTTTGCGACTCTGCTAAAAGTGGTTTGGACCCTGCTTACATTGGGTCTGACACAGGGGTCACTGAGAGAAAGAGGGGGGGTGCTTATTAGGGTTAATTTCAGTGGTGACAGAGAAGCCCGTGTTACAGAGCAATAAACAAGACGTAAAATGCATTTCTCTTTCTCATCAAACACCCGTGGTCCAGGCTGATTTCTGGCTTCATGATTCCTGGCTCCCTCTTTCGTGATTGCCTTTGTATTGGCTTCAACACACAATCTTCAGCTTTGGTCCAACACGGCTGCTCTAGCTCCGCTCTCGTGGCCACATTCCATCCAGCAGGAAGGGACAACGGCACCTCCCCTGAAGGAACTTGCCAGAAGCTGGAGGTGTCACCTCTGTTTGCATCCTATTGGGCAAACTCTAGTCACACGAGTACACCTAGCTTTGAGGGAAACTGGGAAATATCGTCTCTACTCCAGGTAGCTACTTGGCCAACTAATTGGAGTTCTATTACTGTGAAAGAAGGGGAGAAGGAGAACTAGAAAATAACTAGTAGTCTTGGTCACTGTTAGAGACAGAGAAGCCAAGGGGCTTTAGAGAAGGCCTCACTCTGTCGTTGACTGTGTAACCTTCTGTATGACCGCCACCATGGGTCTCAGTTTCTAATCATTATTTATTTTATAAGCGCTAATTGGTCTTTGCTTCCTGCGCAGCATTGTGCTTAATATGAAGTAGATAGGAAAGCACATAGAAAGCTGTTCTTTCTTTTTCTTCCCTGTGATCATCTCAGATTTCTAAAAGTCTCCCCTGGTGATGCATCACCACCTCCACCTGTACTTTATAGACTTTCTTTGCGTGTTCACGGAGCCCTTCATTTCCATCAGGAGCTTGCACAGGGTTTGGCATGTGGTAAATGCTCAGTGAAGGGTAGTTATATCAGGCACATGGGCTGTTTTCATCCCTTTCCCATTCCTGATCCTAAATTATCATGATTCTGGTTAACTTGTAGAAATCTTTACTAGAAATCAATAAGTATTTCAAGCAGTCTAGAAAACAGTTTTAAAGTACATCTTAGGTCCATGGTGGGCAAACTGCGGCTCATGAGCCACATGTGGCTCTTTGGCTTGGGCGAATCTATTTTGAAGAAGTGGCTGGCGTTAGAAGAAGTTTAAAAATTTGGCTCTCAAAAAGAAATTTCAATCATTGTACTGTTGATATTTGGCTCCATTGACTGAGTTTGCCAACCATTGCCTTAAGTTATCTATTTTTCCTGTGTGCATTAAATTTTTTTTAAAATTTTAATTGTTTTTTTTTTACAGAGAGCAAGAGAAAGGGATAGAGAGTTAGAAACATCGATGAGAGAGAATCATTGATCGGCTGCCTCCTGCACACCCCCTACTGGGGATGTGCCTGCAACCAAGGTACATGTCCTTGACCGGAATCAAACCTGGGACCCTTCAGTTTGCAGGCTGATGCTCTATCCACTGAGCCAAACCGGCTTTGGCTCCTGTGTGCATTTTACACAACTTAGCAAAATGCATTATAAGTGACTTTAGAATCGTGTGGTCCCAGGTATGTCCTTGGGCTCTGCCAATTTCTCATTACAGGAACTTGGACTTATTTTCACTTTCTTTGAGCTTCTGCATTTTCATCTTTCTAGTAGGTATAATAATGACTTTGCACAGATGTTGTAACTACTTATAGGAAGATAACCAAGGATGGCGATGACCTACACTTGCTATTTTATTGTTTTGTTTCAGCAGCTCTTCAGTGATTGCATGAAGTCTGCTTATTTGGTTTCAGCTTTAGATACATTTTGATCTGGAGTGCCCTTTGCCACTGTGTGACGTGCCAAGTGTGAGAAGAAGCTGCTGTGGGAACTCCCTCCAACGCCCTGTGACCCTTCGGAGGCCGTTCGCATTTCTGCCCAGTCTGAGGGGCTGCAGGGGGAAGCAGCATGGGTGTGGTTACTCTGGGTCTAGACCAGGGGTGGGCAAACTTTTTGACTTGAGGCCACAATGGGTTCTTTTTTTTCTGTAATATATATTTTTTTATTGATATTTTACAGAGAGGAAGGGAGAGAGATAGAGAGCTAGAAATGTCGATGCGAGAGAAACATCAACCAGTTGCCTCTTGCACACCCCCTACCGGGGATGTGCCCACGACCAATGTACATGCCCTTGACTGGAATCGAACCCGGGACCCTTCAGTCCGCAGACCTATGCTCCACCACTGAGCCAAACTGGTTTTCGGCCACAATGCGTTCTTAAACTGGACCGGAGGGCCAGAACAAAAGCATGGATGGAGTGTTTGTGTGAACTAATATAAATTCAAAGTAAACATCATGACATAAAAGGGTACGGTCTTTTTAATTTTTTTTTTATTTCAATGCTTTCGAACAGCCATCCGGTCCGCTGGCCGTAGTTTGCCCACACCTGGTCTAGACCATCCTGAGAGCCCCAAGAATTTGGGTTCCTTTCCAGCACCTCCTGGAGAAATTTAAAGTAAAATTCCCATGCTAATCTGAGAAACACAGCAACTCACTTTTATCCAGGGCTTCATGCATAGGGACAGGTCCCCTTGTGATGGGGAGATTGGCCATCTTTCCATTACAGATGCCAAAACGTGAGAGTCGTAGCAGTGAAGGGAGGTAGCCAGAGGTCACAAAACAACCAGGGGCCAGAGCGGAGCATTGATCCAGGTGCACTAATTCCCGGTCTCACTTTATTAGGTGTGTCTTGATCTTTTGCGGGCAGACCAGGGTGGAAGCCAAAACCCCGGTGAGGTCTTAGCAGCTGTAGCTGTTACCTGAAGGGCTATCATGAGCCCACACTCTGGGGGAAGGCTTGACCCAGAAATGTACTCGTCACATGGATTTCCCTCACTATGAGCATCACAGTGACACCTTCTGAATACTTTCCTGTCCGTCTTTTTACATTTTCACCTTCTCGGTCTTTTGTTCCAAGTGTTGCGATCTCTGTCTATGGAAATAAGCCCTGGTTAGCTTCAATGCTGTGACATCTCCCATCTCTTTTAGTACTCTGCTTTACCATATACTTCCAGTGTTAGAGCAAAAATCTGGGACCTGCTTTATATGTGGGAAGAAAACCTCCCCTAGAACATCCTATATAATAAAAGGGTAACATGCAAATTGACCCTAATGGCAGAATGACCAGCACGACTACTCTACCAGTCACTATGAGGTGCTCTGACCACCTCTCAGTCCCTCCCCCAGCCGGCAGGCTTCAATCACCTGATGGTGAACGGGGAAACTAGGGGTGGATGGTAGGGGATGTGGGCGGTGCCAGGCCAAGGCCCCTGCACTGCTAGTCACCCCCCACACGGAGGGCAACCTGTGGCGGGGGTGGGGCCGGTGAGTGGGCAGAACAGTCAACTTCTCCATACTTCCCCCTGGCCGGCCTGCAGGCTACGATTGCCTGATGGTGAATGGAGAACTGGGGGTGGGTGGCAGTGGGGAGCGGGACCGGCTGCCAGCAGCTGGGGAAGATGGCTCTGATCACAGGCCAGGCCTAGGGACCGTACCTGCGCACGAATTACATGCGCCAGGCCTCTAGTGTTATCATAGTCACTAATGGCTGTAATGGTGACACAGCAGAAAATGTTAAGGTCTTGGCACAGGTGGTAGTTAAATTCAGAAATTCCGACTTCTAGCTCTGCTGCCAATCCTTTGTGGAGGTTCCTTGAATTAATTACACAATTTCCCCTATGTGATATTTTTTAAAATTAGGATTCTTGATAGGGTTGTATATTTTCAAAATTTAAGTATAATCTTTCTTTCTTTCTTTTTTTTTTTTAAGAAATATGTTCAGGTCTTTTTTCCCCCTTTGAAGACAACCTTGCACAGCATGTAATTTCATTGGCTCAACAGTGATGTCATACTGAAAGTACACTGTCTTGTAGCCAAGTTTCCCGGTGAAGTAATTGTCGGTTGGTATTTTAGAACCCACATCAATTGAAACAATTTCTCATGATGTCACCCTGCATCGGGGCAGGGGTCCAGGAGATAGGTTTCCCTCTGACCTTCAGGGCAGAGAAACGTGCAATTAGCTACCCTTTGGCAAACTATTCTTGGAAACAAGTAAATGATATTAAGAGATCCATTTGAACGATTCCATGAAAGTATTTTTTTTTTAGTTTTAAATTTAGGATGGTATTTCCAATTTCTATCCAACTTCCTTTTTGAAGCTGAAGATTTTTTCCCTTTTATTATAAAAAATGTCAAACATACAAGAAAGTACTGTGAAAACCCATAGACTTCTGCGTAGATTCTACAAATTTAACATCTTAACATTTTGGCTGTTTGCTTTATCACATATTTTATTCATCTGTCCTCCTAGATAAATGGTGTTTTTAGACATCATTAAATACTAAAGAGGCATAGCTTTTATTTTAGACTATAGAACTTTGGAAATTAAAAAAATGATTTCCTTCCTTCCTTCCTTCCTTCCTTCCTTCCTTCCTTCCTTTCTTTCTTTCTTTCTTTTTTTAATTTACGGATTTTGAAAGAGAGAGAGAGAGGAAGGGAGAGAGAAAAAGTCACCGAATATGTTGTTCCACTTATTTATGCATTTGATCGAACCTGCAACCTTTGGCATATTGGGATGATGCTCTAACCAACTGAGCTACCCAGCCAGGGCCCCATCGGACATTTTTAAGGGAAAATTAGAGCACGTATACAGGTCCTTCAAGGAGATACTTCATTAAAGAAAGAGTGATTTAAAGATATTGTCGATGGGTACAATACGCTGTATCTCATTTAAGGGATAAAACACGGAGTGGTATTGTTGAAATTGAGATTAAAAGTTGGAAAAAGTTCCGTATGAAAAATAATAGGGAACCAAAGGAAATGAATGCATTTATAGGAAGTCATAATATTCTGATTATCTGCATATTTTTTTATTATAAAGTGATAGGATGCATGAGTTCTAATTGCCTCCATCTTTTTAACAGAAGTCATTTCACTATGGAAACCAAGTAATCAAATTGAGATCCAAGTTGAAGGACACTAACTATTGTAGCTCTTTATCCCTCTAGTCTATCAGAATCCTTGTTAGTAGGTCCCCTCAATTTTATTGCTGAAATCTTCCCAGGAATAACAGAAGTCTATATCTCCTTATTTTTCCTATTTATGTGCCAACATTTTAGGAAAGGAATCCTCAGTGATAGCTGGAATAGTCATGCTGGCTCACACTTTTCAATTCCCCTCAGTCGTATTTAGCTGTGCCTTTGACATGCTAATAGATATATGTCACACAAATTGTTATTTTTTTAGTTTAGTGGAACATACAGCATATAAATTAAACAATCCTATACAAAGTATGGTTTAAAACAATGGAAAAGAAAACCGAGAAAACATGTCCCAAGTTTGACTGCCTCGAACTTAGAAAATTGATTAAAAAAAAAAAAAGCTTACAAGGTTAATTATTGGTGACACATTATGCATAGGAAAATAGTTCTTTCAGGGTAGTAAATTATTTTGTTGGTCTCTTAACGTAACACCATGTGCTCTGGGTGCCTTTAATTAAAAATGGCGGTCTTGTTCATGAGATATGCCATCCCTGTATCTTCCTTCATAGATTTTTGCCAATGTCTTTAAAACTATTTAAAGGAACCATATACTCTCCAGACTCTAAACACGGTATTCCATATGGTATGATTCCATTTATATAAGATTCTTGAAATGCCAAACTTTAGAGATGGAGGACAGATTAATAGTTTTCAGGGGTTGGGGAGAAGGAGAGGCAGAAGGTGGTGTGGTTATAAAAGGACCACACAAGTGATCTTGTGTGGAAATGAAAATCTCCTGGATCTTGACTCTAGAGTGGTGGATGCATGAACATACACATATGACACAATTGTATAGAACTAAATTGAGTGTGAGTAATATTGTGGAAATCTCGATACATGGATTGCATCAATGTCAATATTGTGGTTATGATGTCGTACTATTAAGATAAATTGGTCAATGGGTACAATACGCTGTATCATTTCTTATAATGACTTGATTCTACAATGATCTAAAAATAAAAAAAGTTAAATTTTATTCAGTGACTTTCTTTTTGGGAGAAATAATTTTCTTCTTTAAAAACAGAATTCAGGCATTCAGTTCATCTAGCCTTTTATTCCTCTTAGCATTTTTACAATAATAATTACATTTATAGGACAACTTAGAAATTAATGGGAATAAAAATAAAGTGAAACTTAAAATTTTAAGAATCTTTTGCTAATTTTCATTTTTTTCAGTTAATATTTTATGTATAATATTCCAGTAGGACAAGTTCCAGAGGAGAAAATGTTATACTAGAATAAAAGTAATTTATTTTTAAAAAGAAGAAATAAGATACAACTGAAATTTAGCATATTCTGTGCTTTATATCCTAGAAATTATACTTACATTAAATAGCAATGTATTATTATAGACCATAAAGACATGCATATTGATAACCTCATTGTTCAAATGCTATATTTCTAGTATCATGGAATAAAAAATATGTTACCAATGTTAATTACTAACTGATACTCTATATAGAGCCTGGTTTAAAAAATATTAAAGCAATCACACTACTTATTATGACAGGTTTATCTAATTATTACAGACAAACCTAACTGAATCATATTAAAGATTACTGTGATATCTTTAAAGAAAATTCCATTATGCATGATACATTGGGGTATTTGGGATTTTGACAATTTCTGTGACTAAAAGCAATTATTTTCTGAATTTCAATTCAGTGCTACTTGAATGCCAGTTACCCATTAAGTACGTGTGGTTGATGCGTCTCTAGGATAGGAGAATGCGAGATAGTTTGATCTGCTCAGCATGCTGAGATATCCCAGGCTCTGGGTGAGCTGGTCCTATATCCCAGAGCTAAAGCCAAACATATTTTTTTTCTGATGATGCACATCTACTGGCCAGGGAATCATGCTTCTTCTCTGCTTTGTTCTTAACTTGCCAAATTTCGAACTAGTGAAAAGAAAAATTAATCTTATATCACCGAGTATCAGTTTAGTGAAATAAAAGCTATTTGTTACATTGTTACAAATTTATTGTAAAGTATACACATTTTAGGAATTCAGAGGCCCATCAAGAGTTTGTAGGCTAGATCCAGACCTGAGATGGATCCAGGATATATATACACACACACACACACACACACACACACACACACATACATATGGCTAATACGCTAAATGTCTGTCTAGATAATGATGTCATGTAGCAACGCCCGGCTTCCTCTCCCTAGCGACTAGCCTCCTTGCAGTTTCTTCAGCCCAGGAACAGGATTTGCTTTATAGCCAGATGGATATATTTATACTTTAACCAAATGTCTGTGAAGTGTTTTCCCTTGTTGCTTCTTATTTGATCCTCACAGAAGTCCTAGAGTAGGTAGATAGGAGACTTGGTGGAATCCTATTTTCTTTTCATTAGCTGGAAAACGGAGATTTAGAAAGCATCGAAATTTGGCCCAACTGAAGAGAAGTAAGAAAGGGTGGGCCTTGAAAGTGACTAGGTTTTCTCACTGCCCAGAATATAGTCAAACACTGCTGCAGCTACATATTTTACCCTTTGTTCTCCCTGTGTGATGTACAGTAATAATCTGCTTTGTCTTGATATTTACTGGTGTGTTGCTGACAATTACCTGAAAGGGAAGTTGTGGTGTTTCACTGGGCTGAAAAAAGTGTAGCTAAATCAGAAAGCAGGTCTAATTAAGCAAGTTTATTCTATATCTATAAAAGGCTAAGTTGACTCATGCATGCATGATACATATAAAGCTCTCGCTGGTGCCAATCTCACATGTCTGTTTCCATCTGCCATTTTCGATAGTGAATTTGGTTGACATTTCTATGTAGGGAAAGGGCAAAGAGCGATATTAAAATATTTTCCTTTCAGTGTGCATGAATTCTTGCACTGAGCCACTAGTATGAAATAAATGCTTCAAAGCACAGTTCTTGCTTTAAGGGAAGCAAGCCTATAAGATGAAGAATAAATAAGTAGTGATAGTCATTGCCATGGCAGAGTGGTATGATGGATGGAAGAAGTTTATTTACTTATTGACTAACTAGAGGCCTGGTGCACAAAATTTGTGCACAGGTTCAGTCCCTAGGCATGGATGGCGATTGAAGCCCAAGTGTCTGGTGTGGAAGAACAGGTCCTAGCTGACTATTGGATCCCTGGACCCCCCCCTCCCCCTATGCCTGAGTCACAGTGCCTGAGTCCCTATGCAGAAATGCGGTGAGTGCAGCTGGACGCCATGGGCCAGGGTGCAGCATGGGCTTCTGGGCCACCCTGCAATACTGCATGGAAGCCAGTGGGCAGTGAGCTCTCGCTTGGCCGGCCTTGTAGATCTGCTCCTGCTCAAACCCACAGGGAGCCTGACTGGCCCTTCCAGTACTGGTGGCTGTGGCCTGGCTCACTCAGAAGATGCTGCATGAGTGTGGGGTGGGCTCATCGGGGGCACGTGGCACCTGAGCATGGGGGAATTCCCCAGCATGCGAGCCCTGGCATCCTGGGGGAGCATAGTAGGGAGAGTGAGAGCGAGATTGGCAGACACCCCACGTTCTCACTGTACCTTTGTGCCCCCTCCCACAGGTAGCAGTGAGAGATCAGTGTGTTGCTGAGGCACAGCATGTTCTGCACCACCCCCTGGTGGTTTGTGCACATCATAGCAAGCAGTAGAACTCTCTAGGTCAAACTCCCCATTGAACTGCCCAAGGGGATAATTTGCCCATCCATGATAAGGCCTAGCATGGTCCTCTGACCTTGGTATTTCTGCAAATTGGCTACAAGACCCAGGGATTGGACTAGACTCTGGGGCTATCTTTTTGAGTTGGTTTAATCACTTGTAGCCTATCACCTCTTATCTTCCTGTTTTTATTTTTATTTTTAGCAAATGCTGATTCTTACTGCTTATATCTTATTGTCCATTGGATGGTTGCAAATGGTAATGTTCTAATTCTAGCATTTCTTGCTCATTTATTAGTTAGATTACTTCTTAAAGAGATATTTCTCCTCATCCTCTTATTTGACTACATAGTGGCACCATTCATGTAAGAAAGTAAGTGCTTAATATTTTATTTAGCAGTTATCTAGATGATGACTTAATTTTCTATCATCTTTTGAAAGTGACCAATATTTTAAAATATCAATATGCATTCATGGAGTTAAAGGTATTTGGGTTGGTTTTAATCCGTTGAAATTTATTTTATTGAAATTCAGATTGACTGAATTCAGATAGTTCTCCCAAAACCACTTTCAGTGTGAATGATATGTCAGGACCATAATAGAGCCATTAAGGGAAGCTTATTGCTGCTGGGTTGATCATTTTCTTTAAGATTTTCAGTAGACATAGGAAACAAAAAATTAAAACACACATACATATTCATTCCTAGAATTGATATTTTTGGGGAACTCCTTGTATATTCTATTTTAAGGCACTTGATTTTTTTGTGTGTGTATGTGCCAAGTTTTTTTTCTAGACAGTTTATACCAACTTAGATTCCTACTATCACATTATTTGTAATTCTATTGTTAATTAGTTTTAGTCCTTTTGCCAAACCAATTTACCGTGACTTGCTATTCATATGTTCTTAATTTAGTTTTGTTTCTAAGCTGCTTAGTGTATTTGTAAATTTTTAAAGATGGATAATATCCTATATAAAAGGGTAATATGCAAATCCACCAAATGGCGGAAAGACTGGTCACTATGATGTGCACTGACCACCAGGGGGCAGACACTCAACACCAAAGCTGCCCCCTGTGCTCAGTGCACTCCCACAGGGGGAGCACCGCTCAACCAGAAGCTGAGCTCATGGCTGGTGAGTGCAGTGGTGATGGAGGGAGCCTCTCCTGCCTCCATGGCAGTGTTAAGGAATTCCATAAGGATGTCGTTGGAGGGGAGTGGGCCTAATCCCCTGAGGGCTCCTGAACTTTGAAAGGGTGCAGGCCAGCTAAGGGACACCCTCCCACCACCCCAGAGTGCACAAATGTTGTGCACTGGGCCTCTAGTTAATGATAATAACATTGACAACTAACTTTTCTTCAGTTACTACTATGAGTTAGGTAGTCTGCATAGCACAATACACACAGTCCTCAAAGCAATCCAATTGGTTAAACATACAGGGTGGGGCAAAAATAGATTTATAGTTGTGAGTACACAGAGTTTATTCTTGTATTCTCATTAATTATTATAGTATTTATTTATATTATAGCTGTGCACCTACTTTTGTTCATCCCTGTATTACATTGACTTTCCCTCTTTTTCCCTTTTATTGACTTTATTGGGGTGACATTGGTTAATAAAATTATGCAGGTTTCAGTGCACAATTCCACAACACATCATCTGTACACAATATTGTGTGTTCACCATCCCCAGTCAAGTCTCCCTCCTATATTGAATTTTTTTATGATAAAAATGAGATTTAGGAAGGTTAAGTACTTCCCATGTAGATTAGAAATCTAATAATTGGATTTTTAGTTTTCTTGTTACCCACTTCATCCTAGTTTACTTTTTTATCTCAGCTTTTTCTTCTTTTAGAGATTTCAGTTCCTGACTCACAGAGGTCTTCTTGTGTTCTATTGAGAACATCAACTGATTTTCTGAAATATTCTTTTAATTCCGGTAGTAAATAATTTTTAAATGTGTGGACATTCTACATTCTCTCTGATGTTGTCTAATTTTACTTGTTTTGCCCAAGTTTTCATTATTAATTTTATTCATTCTAGGACAATGGAAAAATCTATCCAGACTTGGTATCTGCCACCAATTGGTTGTGTAATTTGCTCTCTGCTTTGCTCACTGACTGCTTGTGAACTGTCATATCTCCTTTTTTGTGTATAACCTGGGGGCAAGATGTTATGCAGTGCTCTTCCTGCAATTTTTGTTGAACACATTTTTGTTTAATGTACCTTTGGTTTTTCGAGGAGGGATCTTTTCTTACTCTCTTCCTGGTTCTCTGAAACTAATCTGACTTCATTGAAGATTCCAAATCTTACTGTGTACAGAGTCCATCCTGTCTTTGTCCTACACTATCATGTTGTACATGTCAATTTTACACCTCCAAGAAGGCATGTACCACTAGCAGTTCTGTCCTTTTCCTGGAGTGTGTGTGTATTCTCTGTGTGTATTTCCTTCCTGAGTTTCTGAATCCTGCTTCAGTTCTGTATGATAAAACTTGGTTCCTCCACCACCATAGCTTCAGGCACTTATCTCCTGAATGAATTATATCACCCATTGAATTATATTACTCACTGCCTACAAATATTTTCCTGATGTGTATATATTAAGCCTAACTTTGATAATTTGCATAGATATTAACTCTACATGAACATCAAAGAACAAATAGAACAGAAATGGAGTGTTTACTACATTGCCAGTTAAAATCAACTTTTTATCTTTTATCAGAAGTAAGCTTTTCAAGCGATAGGAAGAAGAGGTGATGCTAGGGGATGATGCTTTTTGATAGTTTTTAACTCTTCCTCAGCATAAAAGACGTGTGACCATGGTTTCGTTGCTGGAAAATGAGACTGAGTTATGTGGAAGTAAGCTCTGAGACAGGCTGATTTCACCTTCGTGAGGTATCTGATTTCAGACATACCCTTTAGTCATCCTATATGATAAAAGGCTAATAGATTGAACAGTGGAACAACCGGAGCAACTGAACACCCAGCTGCTGTGACATGTGCTGACCACCAGGGAGCGTGTTTGGACCATGATGGGCATTGGCCACCATGGGATGGTGGAACAGGTGACCAAACCAAGATGGGGTGCCAGTTGCATTCATCGGAGCAAACCTCTCGTGGTTACTGAAAAATTCTTTGTTCCTGCATGCCGTGGTCCCGCCTGGCAATCATACCCGCTGCCAGCTCCAGCTCCACTTGTACCTGCTACCGGAGCCCAGCGCTGGTCCCAATCACTCAGTGTCATCAGTGGGTGCCAATAGTGGCAGTTGCTGGCCCCGATGACCCCTGAAGGCTTCTCTACCTCCCCCTGCTCCTGAGGGTGATCAGGGCAGTAGGTGCTGTCAGTGGGTGCAAGCAGGGCCAGTGCCATCAGCGAGTGGGAGCAGGGCTGCCAGCAGTCAGAAGAATGGGGGCCATGGCAGGAGGGGCCAGACAGAGACATGGAGGAAAGGCGAAGACCTGCCCCTGTGCCTACCGCAGCCTTGTGGCCCACAGTTCCTTTCAAGGTGCACAAATTCGTGCATTGGGCCCTTAGTATTGTCATAAACAAAAATGAATTAAGTCAGTAAATTAATAATCTTTGAAAGCACAGAAGGTCTTTCCTTTCCAAATCTTACTTTTTTGTTTTAGAGCTAAGGCAATGCACATGAAATTTTTCAAGTATTAAATACTGTTTATTGTCTAAGAAGGAGTTCAGAAAAAATACTTGAGTAGTATATACTAAGCGAAGTAGAATGCCTAGTTCTAAAATGTATGTTTTTATTTACACATTAAGAAGTTATTAGAGCCGAAACTGGTTTGGCTCAGTGGATAGAGCATTGGCCTGCGGACTAAATGGTCCCAGGTTTGATTCCGGTCAAGGGCATGTATCTTGGTTGCGGGCACATCACCAGTAGTGGCTATGCAGGAAGCAGCCGATCGATAATTCTCTCTCATCGATGTTTCTTTTTTTTTTTAAATATATTTTTATTGATATTTCACAGAGAGGAAGGGAGAGAGATAGAGAGCTAGAAACGTCGATGAGAGAGAGACATCAACCAGCTGCCTCTTGCACACCCCCTGCCGGGGATGTGCCTGCAATCACTGTACATGCCCTTGACCAGAATCGAACCCGGGACCCTTCAGTCCGCAGACCGATGCTCTACCACTGAGCCAAACCGGTTTTGGCTCTCATCGATGTTTCTAACTCTCTATTCCTCTCTCTTCCTCTCCGTAAAAAAAAAAAATCAATAAAAATACTTTTAAAAAATAAGTTATTAGAGAGTATTTTTAATAACTGATAGAAATTTCTAAGGCTAATATTTATAATAGTAACAAAGTAGAAAATAATTTTATAAAGAAGTTATTTTAGCCATATGCAAACTTCTGTTGGTGTTTAGTGTCCTTATTACATGCTGTGTTAAAAATCTAAAAAATTCTTTGCAAAAGTACAATCAAGAAAATAATGTAGCACAGCAGTGAGATGAAAAGTCATAATGCTGTATATTGGCTTATGAAATAATATATATACTACACCCCATGGACAATTTACATGATTTCTGATAAAGTCCAGCAAGGGCCCCAGTTTTATTTGTGGAATTAAAGGCACAATCACATATATTCTTGCATATGTACTTCAGAACAGTAAAATAATACAACAGAATATCATACTTTGTTATATCACACTATTATATTATCAAGTACTATTTAAATAAAATATTGTTAGATTCCTATTTCCTCCAATGTTTTTTGGTGAGGAAGGTCATGTTAATCCAAGGATCTGCTTAGAGTTTCCACAGAATAGGTACACATAATCAAAGAACACATAGTCTTCTGGAATATAAAATTAAATAAAGGGCCTGGGAACATATGAAAACAAAGGACAATTAGGATTTTTGTGTGAATGTGTGTCTACATACACAAAAATTGAGTGATGTATGGTTTATCCTGTGTGACAATGCACAAGTAACTATAAATGTTAGGTTCTTCACTTTCCTTGAGGGAAAGGAGGCATATATTAAATGAAGACAATTTTTCCACATTTCTCTCATATGTTCTAGAAATGGTTTACATGCAGAGTCAACGACAAGGCCACATATTTCTCAAGCAATCCGGCCAGGCTGTGTTTTGCCTGCTCAATTATATCAATGAGTTCTAAGACCCACTGAGGTTTAACTTAGTTTCAGTTGCAGATGTCCTTGTATCTAGTGCTGGTGCCCCTTTCTTTTAAAGTTTAGGTTTAAGCCTTTCCTTACTTTTTACCTGCCTACCTCGAAAGAAACAGTGAAATAATATATCACTCCAGGAGCCTTACTCTGCACTTCTGTGCTGATCTCTTTCATCAGCCTCCAGCTCTTGGCTAACCTCCCAGTAGTGTATTCAGATGCCTGCTATGCATTTCCATTTGGGTTTTAAGACTGGTTTTTCTTATTGAATGTCTCTATCATCTCTTCCAGCTCCCATTTTAGGCCGTCCGTGTGTTCTACTTCAATTAATAGTCTGTCATTTATCTACGAAAACCATGGGAGCCATCTTAGACCCTTTCTACAGGGGCTCAACAAGCCCTCAGCACCATCCTCTCCTCTTTTCCCCGACTGCCTTGTTAGCTGTTTTTTAGAGAACGGTGATGTCCTCTTTACCTGGTCAAAGTATTCACAGGAGCATCTGTGCCATTTTACTGTTTCAAACCCGTCAGTGACTTTTCTCTGTCCTCATGGGGAAATCAGCTGGGCATGGAATACAGTTCATCTGGTGACCTGCCTTGAGCCTGTCCCCTTTCCCTTACCATGTTTAGTCTTATGCTGCCATGATTCTGAGCTGTGCAAGTGTTCAGGCTACTGTGCTGACCTCCCCCTTCCTGGCCATGGCTGTACAGAGAATCCCATTCTCCTCCTCCACCCACATGCTCCTTCTCACCTTTCACATCTCAGCTCCTGGTTCATCTTCTCCAGGATGTTGTCCCTGGTTTCACTCTTCTCCACTCCTGAGATTGGATTGGGTACCTCTGTGTCCCACTGATACCACATGCCTAATTCTGTCTTTGCAGTTGCCTGGGTGTACTTATGGTTATATATTATCAGCTTATGTGTCCGGCCTGTTGGAGGGTTGAAATTAAATCTGGCATGCCTAATACAGTTCCTGGAGCATAGAAAATGATTAGTACATTGGGTGATATGTACAGTTTAAAATATGCCATGCTTTGGTTATTGGTACGTGTATATCTGTTTGGACACATGCAAATGTACACATCAACAACTAATTCTGTATATATACAAAGACTTTGATTTTTTGAAAAGTGACCTTCAGGCTGTTGGTGAAGGGCAGTCAGGTATGAGAAAAGCAGTCAGGTATGAGAAAATGAAAAAAAAATCAGAAAACTATTTTCTACAATTAATTATTTGGGGGAATGGGTAAAGGGGCAAAAATTTAGTCAAACAAACTGTCAAATATCTTTTGAACATTAAAATAACCTTCTTTTCTGGGAATAGTGCCTTCTCATCTGACAAGAGCACATTTCTTGGGATCTCCAAGTCAGTGACTTAAATTTGTTTTGGCTTGTTAGCCTCCAGATGCCCTATAACTATCAATTCTGGTTTAACTCTGACTTTATGTAGGCTTCTAAATCTAGGATACACACAGTCTAGTTAATTATAAGTCTCAGGAGTCGTAGAATTGGTCCAAAATTAGGTTAACTTTTGAATATAAAAGTTTAAAAAGAGATAAAAAATTGTTAATTCATAAGATACTTGTGCTGTTACTGGAAAGGTAAATATTTATGTGGCTTTATGTATTCAAGTAATTTTTCCATGTCAGTGGCTGTTTTTAAAGTGTGTCCAATCTTAAGTATTTCTAAAAATTGAAATGGGGCTTCTATTCAAGTTTATCTTATAAAATTCACTTATGTTTTAGTGTTTTTTTTTCTAACTGCATACTTGATCTGCCTGTCCAAAGGATACATTTTAACTACTTAAATATGAACATTTTTCAGGAGAAAATCATCCTTCTGTTGCTCATTTTATGGGGGAAAAGCCATTTCAAACTGTTATCAGAGACATTAGAGTATCCTCTTCCCCATTGGGTGCTGGAGGTAGAGTCCTTACCAAATCTTGAGAAAAAGAATTTTTTGATACTCGTACATGAGGACGAGTGCTTTTTTATTTTAGTGGAATTACATCCCTGGGTTTCCAGAGTCCCATTCCCGTCACAGAGGAAGTGTAGCTGGGGCTACAGTGGAGCTGGAAGCAAAGCCAGTGTCCAGAGCTTCCATTCCACGTCACAGCCATGTCTGTCCAGCATCTACTGAAGAGCACAGGAAAGCAATTGGCCAACCATTAATCAGTTACTAGCACACAGTTTTGTTGATCCTTGGCTATTTCTTAGAGGCCCCGAGTTCTTGAGTG
Source organism: Vespertilio murinus (assembly GCA_963924515.1). Taxonomy (NCBI): domain Eukaryota; kingdom Metazoa; phylum Chordata; class Mammalia; order Chiroptera; family Vespertilionidae; genus Vespertilio; species Vespertilio murinus. The sequence continues at coordinate 127,696,567 of OZ004708.1, read as the reverse complement.
CAGAGAGGTTTTCATGGGTGCATTTTAAGGAATATTAGAATGCTAGTCTCACATTCCCAAGTGTTTCAACTTAAGGTCAGTTGGTCGGTAGGAGAGACGCATTTCTTGAATTGCCAAGCTTCAGCGACTATTGTCCTTGGAGTCTCAGATGCCTGCCTCTCTAGTTGTCCATGTAAAGCAGGGGTGGGGAATGTCTGGCCCGTGGCTATATAAGCCCTTCAAATCATTTGGTCTGGCCCTACCAGGGCATTAGGGGTGAGTTAATTAAATGTTTGACCAAAGATAGTAGGCTGGTTTATAAGTTGATAAGTCTCATTGATGTTATAAATATCAAAATGCCCCTGGGCAATAAAAAGTTCCTCCATCCCTGAGAAGGCAGAACCATTCATTCAGCTCAGGTGGCCACATGGCTGTGAGACCAGGAATTTGGGAAGAGACACCCAGAAGAAATAGTTCTGAGTACTTACTTACCCAAGTAAAAAGGCACCAGACGTGACTGGAAAACTCATGGTGAACAAATATCAGAAAGCAAGAATGATCCGAAATCCACCTGATATGAACGTCCTTTAGACTTCTTTACTTTCCATCATCTGGAATTTTCAAAGATAAGATAGTGCCTGAGTTAAGACTATGTTGAATATAAAGAGGATTGGCAAGGAGAGAGATTTAAAATTCTGCTCATTGTCCCTACGTGGTTTCAGGTGAGCCCTCGGCTTTGCCCGCGCCAGCAAGCCCTAACCGAGAGTGCGGTGTTGCGGCACAGTAACATGTTTCAAACTCCAGGTGTGTGTGCAGAACCTTAAAAAAAATTTATTACAGATGTCTGGAATTGAAGACTTGACTAGCTGCAAACATTACCTCATACTTCATTTGACACTAGCGCAGTTGGGGGGAGATTATAAAGGTAAATAAAAATGTGCTAAAATGTAAACGTGTGCTATTTCTTTAGCAAATTGGGTTTTCTTGTTATAGCCATTTTAGTGTTTTATGAGTCAGATAATAGAAATCCCGAAATTAGGTACAGATTTACAGCTTGTTAGGGGAACAGTTCCCATTAATCCCTTGAATATTTGATACTCATACCCTCTTTCGTGGACTTAATGAGAATAGCTTCTTTTCTGTCATGACTCTTTTTTTTTTTTTTAAGAGTTTTCGGAGTCTCCGCAAACTTTGATGACAGACAAAAAATGGGCGGTCTTGCATTGAGAAATCGAAAGCGATGGCAGTGGTGGGCGTGCCAGGGCAGCTAATGCACACTGGCGACTCTTCCTGTGTCCTTGGCATGTTTTCCCATCCTCAAGGCAGGGCCTCCCCTGGTGAGCAGCACATTGCAGTTACTTTGGGGGCCAAGGAAGCAGAGTACAGAGACCAACCATCTAATGATTATCAGCAACAAAAATGTGGCTGACAGGGATTCAATGCCCCAGCAATCTGACCCAGTGGTCATATGAAATAGGTTGAAACATGACATGGGGATCTGATCTGTACAGCAAAAGCAATCAGGATTTAAAGGAAATATTTATGGATGCAGGAGGTGCTTGGACTATCTGGACCATTTTGGACTTGTAGACTTAGCGTGCTTGTAATAGGCTCCTAAGCAGCCTTTTTAAAGGGCTGGGCAAGGAGGGCCTGTCTTGGCCAAGGAAGCCGCCTGTTCCTGTAGAACAGTGACATATGTGTACCCCTTCTATAATTTTTGTAACACTGAGTACCCCTCGTCAAAAAAAGGATGTATTTTAATAACAATCAAAATATATTTATTTTTTGGTACATACACAAAATAATAACGAAAAATAAAATTATTCATAATAAAACATAAATAAAAGTTATATTATAAATAACATTTATTTGCACACTGGACCATCTCATGCCTCACAAGACTGTCTTGACTTGACTCATGAGAATGTAGAATTAGGCGCAGCTAAGCACAGTGCAGTGCATATCCCCACCAAACTCCGGTGCAACACGTACCCCCACCAAACTCTTCCCGTACCCCTGGGGGTACGCGTACCACACTTTGGGAAACACTGCTAGAAGAACCTGGCCATGGAAGAATTGATTAACCATCAGCCAGCTTTTCCAAAGGTCAGTAGAATCAAGTTCCCTGAATGTGTTTCTTGACTGATGGAGTCAAGAGCAGACCTAGTCATCAAGAGCTGAGGCAAGCGGCTCTTGCAAGAACTCCTACATTCATGTTAATCTCTGTGACAGCCCAGGGTATACCTGCTTGTCTGTGCTGAGACCCCATCCTGGTATCCCAGCTTATATTTGTATCTTTCTTTTAATGACACAGGCCGTGACAAGTATGCTTTGTTCCACTAAAACAGTAATTGCAAAAGTGCACTCTGAATTCAGTTCTGTGGTTTTTGACTTTGCGTTGCCTGGTGTTAATCACCAGTTCCACTATTCTGACATTTATGGCTGCGTTTCATCTGGGAAACCATGTGCGGTTGTAACGGGGAGTTGGCAGGTGCAAGAAAAGTGTAAGTGAAGCTTTATTGGCATTGTTTTATTCTTCAAGATTCCTTTCAGAAAGTGAAATAAGAAATATTGACTGAATTGGACAGACTGGCATGTTCGAGCCTGTTAAAATTGGGGCCTGATTCTGAGTTCATATGTTACTCTCTATTGATGTCATGGCTGTATGTGAAACACTGAGTTTCAAATAATTAGTTTTTATTTTACCTCAATAATTATTCTTTTACATAATGAAGAGTAAGTAACCAGTTAATAAAGAAAAAGAGATCAGATGGCCCCTAACCAAATCTATCATAAATTTCCCTAGGGATTATTACACTGATGTGAAAAGTTACAAGGGCTCACACCAGTACAGGTGTAATGAGTTATATAATTGTTTTATATAAAATCCCTTATCAGTCTTAAAAAAAATTCAGTTCATTAAAGGAAATGGTCATCACTTTACTAGGTGTACTGGTTAATAATACGGACTTTTTCAATAGATGGAGTTACACATATGTTGATATATACGATTTAATATGTATGCTATTTTGTTGTATTGACAACAAGCTTCAAAACTTTATATATCAAATTTGCTGAAGGTGTTAACATCATAGATAATTTTACACTTACAAATGTCAAATTTCATGCCAAACAAAGAGCACTTGCAGGAAGTTTTAATTCATTATTTTGAAGAAAAGTGCTGCTGAGAGTTATTGTATACTTCGGGAAGCTTATGGTGAACATGCTCCATCTTAAGATACTTGTGAACACTGGTTTAAATGCTTTAAAAGTGATGATTTCAATGTGAAAGACAAAGAACATCCAGGTCAACTGAGAAAGTTTGAAGACCAACAATTACAAGCCTTATTGGATGAAGATGCATGTCAAAAACAACCTGCAGAAAGATTAAACATTGCCCAGCAAACAATTTCTGGTCATTTACAGCAATGGGAAAGATTTTAAAAGAAGGAAAATGGGTGCTACATCAACTGAACGGAAGACAAATGAAAAACCGAAAAGTCATTATTAAAATGTTGCTTCCGTGGCACAAAGGAAAGTCATGTTTGCATCGAATTGTGACTGGCAGTGAAAAGTGGATTTATTTTGAGAATCCCAAATGCATAAAATCATGGGTTGATTCAGGTCAACCATCAACATGGACTGCAAGGACAAATTGCTTCTGAAAGAAGACAATGCTCTGTGTTTGGTGGGATCAGGAAGTTGTGGTGTATTAAGAGCTTCTAAAACAGGTGAAACAGTTAATACTGATTGCTACTGACAACAGATAATCAATTTGAACCACACTTTGATCATGAAATGACCAGAATGTGCCAGAAGATGGCAAATTAATTTTGCTTCATGATGACTCACCATCACACACTTCAAAACCCTGTGCCCCGGGCGAGCCGTGTGTCCCAGGGGGCCCTGTGCCCCAGGTGAGCCCTGTGTCCCAGGGGAAGCAGTGGGACCCAGGGGGAGGGGCGATGAGAACCAGAGGAGGAGTGGACTCTATTCGTGTGGTCCTGAGATAGCCACCATAAAACAAGCAGACTGCCAAATGAGGAGCGGAGTCTATTCATGTGATCATGAGATAGTCACCATAAAACAAACAGAATGTCAAATGACAGCAGGGAGGGGAAGGAGACCAGGGGGGAGATAAGAGAACAACCGAAGGACTGGTATGCATGAATACAACCAACGAACACAGAACTCTGGGAGGGAGGGCATGAATGGGAGGTGGGGGGGGGGGCAATGGTAAGATATGTACACAATATAATACATTAATAAAATAAATAAATTAATTAAAAAACCAGTTAAAGACACATTAAAAGATCTTAATCCACCTGCTGTATTCACCAGACCTTGCTCCTTCAGATTACTACTTGTTTGATTCATGGCACATTCTGAGCAGCACTTCAAAACATACAAAGAAGTAGAAGATTGGGTTGCTGCTTGGTTTGCCTTAAAACAAGAAAAGTTCTATTGGGAAGGCATCCACAAATTACCTGAAAGATGGGGGAAATGTGCAGTTAGCAGTGGACATTACTTTGAATAAAGTACTTTTACGTTTCTCTTGAAATTACTGTGTTTTTGATTATAAAATCTGCATTATTAACCAATACACCTAATAAAGTAAAAGATCTGACTAAATCTATCAACAGGAATCAATTTGACATTAAGTTTGTTATTGATTTAACTTCTGCTGATGTCAGCATGAGTGTGATACTGCTTTCAATGATCAATAAGATCTTTACTGTTTGATAGAGGAAGAGAATATATATATATATATATATATATATATATATATATATATAATCACGTGTATAATCTATATAATCTAGAGCCGTGGCAACCCAGCACTAACAGGGGCCACTCAGTATATACATAATATATATAATACATATTAGAGGCCCATTCATGAATTCATGCATGGGTGGGGTCTGGCCAGCCTGGCCAGGGGGAGGGGACATGGGCGGTTGACCGGCCTGCCTGCTGGTGGAACTTCTGGTCAAGGGGACAATTTGCATATTAGCCTTTTATTTTATAGGATATAGATTGGCAAGATTATTATGCATTCAGAGATAATAATCTAGCCACTCAGTGTATATGTTAGAATAATGGTTTTTGTTTTTATTATAAACTAGAGGCCCAATGCATAAAAATTCACGCAAGAGTAGGCCTTCCTTCCCCCAACTACTGGCACCGGCTTCCCTCTGGCACCTGGGACCCAGGCTTCCCTCTTTAGGCCACCAGCAGGCACCTGGGACCTGGGCTGGCTTCCCTTCAATCCTGGCCTCATGAGCAAGGAATGATGTCGGTTTAATTAACATATTACCTTTATATTATTATAGATTATGATTTTATACTCCATGTGCATGTTAATAACAACGTTTTATGTTGGTGTGCTTCAATGTCTCAGGTTTTTTCTCTCTCATTATCTTCCACTATGGAATGTATTTTAGACACCCCCCCCCAATTGCTCTGTATTTCCCTTGTATGAAATTAAATATTAAGAGTTTGTTGGACAGGTTTTTTTTATACACTTCAAAACCCAATTTCCATACCCTTGGGAGTGACATGTCTCTCACTGAAAATGAATGGTTTATTTGAAATTAACTTATTTGTAATAAAATTGTTTTCAATACAGAAAAATAAAAATACAAAGCAAAGCAAACATAACAGTCACTCATAAACTCACCCTCCCATACACTATCATTGATAACTCTCTGATGTATATCCTTGCAAACTCTTTCTTGATATATTGTGTCTGTAGTAAGTTAGACAAACCAAAAAATAGACTGTACCATATATGTTTTGTAACTTGCTTTATTCATTTAATAATATTCTATGAACATCTTTTCAGGCCGAACATAGATTTGCACAATATCATTTTTATTGCTTTGCTATAATTTAGTAAATGAGTATTCTGTTATTTTACATTTTGGTGGTTTCAAAAATCATTGTGTTGATTCAAAGTCATTAAAACGTCACCACTTTTTTTTGTAACTAAAACTTTTTTCATATTAATTTCTTAAAATTTCTTAGAAGCAGAATTAAAAGCCATGCACACTTTAACTTTTTTTGCAATAATCATACATCAGTTTACATTTCAGCCAGCTTTGAGTGCCCATTTTCATGCACCCTAACAAAAAACAACAACAAAAAAACCATTATCAATTTTTAAAATATTTTCCAATTTGATAGGTAAAACATTTTAGTAGACATTCTTTTATTTCTAGGAGGGATGGACATTTAAAAATACCTTTTTGGCAATTTTTGTTTTCTTTGCCCTTTTAAATTTTATTTTTTAATTATAATCAATATTATCTTGTATTGGTTTCAGGTTACAACATAGTACAGAGATTTTTCACAGGTGTGTCTTGGCACACTGGTGTGCTGCAAGAATTTTTACAACATGCAATACCTGGCTATTTAGTTAGGGGCACTGAACTCTTTTCTCTTAGACTGTCAAATAAAAAAAAATGACAATAGACAACACAACAAGAGCAGTCAGGTGTAAATGAAGCAAAATTATACCTATTTGTGTGTGTGTGTGTGTGTGTGTGTGTGTGTGGGGGGGAGAGAGAGAGAGAGAGAGAGAGAGAGAGAGAGAGGAGAGAAGAGAGAGATCTGCAAAAAATATTTTTTTGTGTGTTAGAATTTTAGTAATTTATATGTCATGATATTAAAAAGGTTGAGTATTACTGGCATAGTGGTTATATCTACCCTTTTTCTAACTTAAAAAGTGAGTACCTGATTTTTTTCTTTAGCATGCAAGTGTACAAGATCAATGTAAAAATTTTCTTGATGTGAGAACTGGCTATTTCTGAATATAAATTCACATTAAGGCAAATCAACTATTTGTATTTAAGACACAGATCTGTTCAATGAAAAGTAGAATTATGTGGACAGGACCTTCTTTGGGATAGGAGATGATTAGGGGGACCAAGCAAGCATCACCTTCAGATTTAAGGTTTATTAAGTATGTTTTCCAAGATGTGGTCATCTTATAAGTTGATAACATAGCACAGAGAAATTATCTTCTGTCATATGTCCATAAGCCTATCTTTTATGTGACAAGCTTGAGCTTTTAAAAAGTTTGAGAAAGTTCTTTTTATTTGGGAGATTATGCGCATGGCTACGTATGTAGTTTAATCCACCTCATTGATCCCCAAAAGTTCATATACTTTATCATTGGGCTGTTTGCATTCATTCCATTCTATGTTTATTTAATTTGTTTACTCAATGAACTCAATTAATTGCCATAAAACGATAGCTAATTTATCTGACTCAATGGCCCTGGACTTCATAAGAGGAACCTCAAGATCTATGAATCTTTCTCACATTCTTTGCAGTAAATTTATGCATCAAAATATGTCACTGCACACATTTTATTGGCCTCACCTTGAGTTAAACTCATTATACGTAACCTACTGTTTGTCACATTTAATTAGTAAGCCATGTTATCACAAACAAAAAAAACCCCAGAAAGCCAAATGATTTTTAAAAATGTTTTAAATGTTTTATTGCTTTTAGAGTGGTGGGAGGGAGGGAGGGAAGAAGGGAGGAAGGGAAGGAGGGAGAGAGAGAGAGAAACATCACAGATGAGAGAGAATCATCAATCAGCTATCTCCTGCATACTCTGTACTGGGGATCTATTCTACTACCTGTCATGTACCTTGACCTGGAATTGAACCTTGATCTCTTGGTTCATAGGTTAACATGCAATCACTGAACTATACTGGCTGGGCGCCAAATTATTTTTTAAACAGAAAACCCATTGAATAATGATTATAGCCATTGCTTATTTTTGTAAAACTTATCTTTATTATTGAAAGTATTACAGATGTCTCCCTTTTCTCCCCCATTTATCCCCTCCACCCCGATCCTGTTCCCTCCCCATCATTGCTTATATTTTTATTGATTTTAGAGAGAGTAAGGGACAGAGACAGAAAGATCAGTGTGAGAGAGAAGCATCAATTGGTTGCCTCCCACATGAGCCTTAACTGGATATCAAACCTAACCGGAATCAAACCAAAGACCTTTTGGTGTATGGGATGATACTCCAATCAACTGTGCCACCCAGCCAGTACAGTCACTTATTTCTTTTTAAAAAATTATATTTTTATTGGTTTCAGGGAGAGGGGGAAGAGGGGAGAGAGAAACATCCATCGGCTGCGTCCTGCATACCCCCTCCTAGGGATTGAACCCACAACCTGGACATGTGCCTGATCAGAAATTGAACCAATGACTTTTTGGTGCCTGGGACAACACTCAACCATCTATGCTACAACAACAAGGGCTCACAATTGCTGGTCATTATCTCTTGATAATACTGTTTTCCTTTTGAAATTACTCATTATCAAAAGATTGGTAATTGTATCATTTCTGACTCAAACTATGACATCAGTTCTTCACTCTTGGCACGTTAGAACTTCACTGCTAACACCAACTTTAGCTGGTAGGAAGGCTGTGGGTAGAAAGAAGCATGGCCTTTATTTAGGGTTAGGACCTTTTATAGAAAATCTCAGCAACAAAGTAGAAGATAATACAGTGCAGTCAAGGAAACAATAACTTTTGATGGAAAAATCCCAAATACTTAGCTCCATTAAACATTTGCCAAGACTCATTCTGGTATGTAGTAAAGAGCATAGGCAAAGTGCATATGAAGTTCCATGTGCTTCATCTATCCCACTGTGTTAGGAGTTAGCTGAGTACATTTTATGCTTACAAAATTATGATACCTTTTTTATTATGCAGAAACCAAAGTTCAGAGAGGGTTAATAGCTTCCTGGCTGCAACTGGAACAGTGGCAGCATCATTGTAAACTTTTCTCCTTGCCATGACCATCTACATAAATATGTACAAAAATAGAACGTTCTTCTAAAAGCATTGGTAAGTGTCACATGGTTATATACATAGGCAGGTGGGTCTGAGGAGCCCCTGGTAAAGAGGTTCTATGCCTCTGACTGATTCAGGGGCAATGCAGTGACTACCTCTGGAGCCACCTGAGCCACTGCTGACGTCTAAGTTGTAAATACCTTAACCTTTCCTCAGACTTTGAAAAACCCAAGTCTCCGAAGGGGTGAATGGTTAGCCCAGCACATGTCTCCCAGAATCCCTCTCCAGATGGCCCAATTTCCTACTGCTCTGCCTGAGACCCTTAATGAAGAATGTAGGGAGCAACCTGAAAACCTTGGATTTTACTAATACAATTTTTCTCTGGTAGGAAAGCTGAGAAAGTGTTCATCATTACACCTGAGTTTTGCAGTTGTCTTTTCTACCCTGGGCACATACATACATACATACTTGTGTTGTGTGAGTTCTGCTAGTTAGCTTCACAGATACCACAGTGTGAACCTGGGCATATTGGAGGAGAGTACACTTGACATTCATTAAGTCTTTCTCCTTTGCCAGATGCTTTCATATTCGGGTACTCCTGAATATTATTTCACATGCATGTTATCCTTTCATGTAACTTCAGGATTTCACATGCATGTTTTCCTTGCATGTAACTTCTTTGACTAAGTGACAGCTGGCCTAATGGATTTCTTGCTTCCTCTTGGAGGTGTTTCCATGGAAGCATTGACAGGTCTTTACATCTCCCATGCCCTATATCACCTCTCTTGGCACCATTTCTGCCCCCTTTACCCCACAACCATCAAGGGCGCCGTGCTCGATCTTTCATACCAGGAGAGGTCCAGTTGGTATGATCCTTCCTTTGCCCAGCTTCCACCCCACAAACTGATGTTCTTTCTTGCCTTTTCTATGGCCAGAGGCCCCACATGCTCACAAGATGAACAGAGTGGGCATAGAAAGCAGCAAGGAAGGCGCCTATCCTGCACCCTGTTCTAGGTCAGCCTTCCCGGGTTATGTACCAGACCCTGTGGGGAGGTGGGAGAGGGGGTCAGAGGTAATGGCTAGAGCGGGCACCTCCCTGGGGACCAGCATCCTGGGAAAGTTTCTCTCTACCTGATGGTTTGTCTGTAATTCTCATGTGTTTAAGGAAAAAGAAAAGAAAAGAAAAAAGAATGCCTTCTAGTATATGATGCTTGTAAAATACACTTAATGTCATTTATACAGTTTAAGCTCAGCTCTCCCCCTCTTTCTTAAATTATTTAAAACATTTTCACCAGCAGTGGTTTTGCTAACTTTGTTCGTGTCCAGAGAAAATATTAGTACTTGGTTTCTTTAACCTGTGGGAACTACATGTTACTTTCTCGTCTCTTACGATTTATAGACTGAGAAGTTGCACAAATAGGGAGTGAAGGCAAGGTTTGTGTAATTCCAAAAGTCCTACTGGTTATGTTATCCCTGCTGTTATCCCCCATTATGCACAGCCCATGACTGAATTTGAAAAATCAAATGGAATGGAAAATGGCAAGTAGGGAGAGAGGAATATTTATTTGAATTTACATATGATGATAAGTTCACTCAAGTGAATGGCCAACTAATGGCTATAAGTAATACCTTCTATCCTAGGGCTGTCTTCAGAAGATGGCAGAGGCAAAGTGTACATTCTTCCCAGCACGGGACTTGTTTCTCCAGAGATTTCCATAGAGGCTCTCGGGGTGGAAGGAGGAAAGATCATAAAAATGCGGGAGGTTATCTCGTCGGGTGGAGTTGTAAGAATTATGAAATCATGCAGAAGGGTGTAGCACACATCTGGCCTTTTATGAAGTTAGGGGAAAGTGTGACACTCATTCCTATTCAGCATGTTAAATCACATATTTGGTCATGGATTATTTCTCTTTCATTTTAAAGATTTTTCTCCGTGTGTATTTTCTAAGAATAAATGGTTACCTGGAAGACTCTGGGGAAGTAATGACTGACGTTCATGCTATTCAGATTGTCCATAAATAATATAACTGTAGCCTGTCACAGCACAGAGTACTGTTCACATAGAAATTCTTTGGCTATTGGAAATGTGTTACATTCATGTGTATTGGTCATAAATTTCCATTTTGGGGAAATCTGTTCCAATCTAATGACAAATGACAAGATTCCATCACTGTCAGCAATTTTAACTCGGTCACCATTCGCCATTCTCTTAGTTAATTTTCTGGCAGGAATAATATAGTGGTGCTTATTAATGGTGGTGATTTGGGGTGTGGTTGATTCTTGAAGTTTTCTAAATCGAAGTGCCGTTGGGCTCCTCGTGTTTATTAATGAAATTGACTATGGCTTTCTGCAAAATTTGTTGTGCATTTTCAAGTTTCTCTCTCTTCCACTTCATGGTTAGAATGGCACAGCCACGTCTGTGGGATATGGATATGCCGCTGTTGAAGAATGGTTGTATCTAAAATATTCCTTGAAACCTGTGTTTAAATGTTAGTAGGAATCACACATGATCATCTTATCTTTGCTTTGGAGAGCTCAGAGAGGTCTTCAAAACACAACTTACATTTGGATGCATTTTTTAAATTTGATATATTTTGGTTTCCATTTTTAGTCCAACCATTATATATATATTTTGCTGTGCTTCCTCCACCGTGGCAGAAATAGCCTTTAAAATTTCTAGAAAATTGTTGTCATTCTATATGGTTGGCAGGGGTGGTACTCAAAATAGTTAGCCACTGGCCCATCAAAGGCACTCACCAGTTTGCACAGCCACTCCGGCCAGCTCCAAGGGATGCTGACTATAAACAGCTGGGGTGGCTGTGTGCCGCACACGGACCGGGCGGGTAGTGGCTGGTTGGGTATATTTTACGCAGCATCTGTCTCAACTTTTCTGGCTTTTTTTCTTTCACTCACTGTGGGGTCAGTATCATGCATCATCTAAAACGCTGACAGAGAAACCATGGCAGTAGTCATTTAAAGTGACACTGATGAAAGAGCAATTAGAAAATAGCCTCTATGTCATTTTCATGCGGACTGCTAATAATCAGGATGTTCAAGGCAATTCAAAAATACACTTATTAGATTTTCTGATGTGTTCCGTTTCACTGTTGTTCCATCCTTCTTCTGTGTCTGAGACATACTTCACAAATAGTCATTTCCAGCACTTATACCCAGTTTATGAAAGTGAACTTCCCTGTATTTGAGGTAGAGTTAACAAAGCAGGGAGATTACATCCAAGCTGTCAGGTTGGGGGTAAATTCGGGGTCAAGGCTCAAAAGAGAGAGAGTTCACTCACATCCCTGATTGTTCCCGTTCCTCTGAAGTCCAGGCCTGGGCTCTTCGAGGTAGACTGGGATGTTTGCTTTAAACGTTTGAAAGTGATTTATTAAAGTCGACGTATCAGCATTTTCTCTATGCAAGTGGAATCCTTGAGAGATTACACAATTAAAAAGGAAATAGAGGGGACCTCGCCCTTTGCAGGACCAAAATTCCCTTCAGCTGAAGGCACACTTGGAGGAAGAGATGCACCATTTTTAAAGGGGAATGTAATCTGTTGATGTTTGCCTCTTCTCTATACCAGAGATTCTTTCTGACAGCCAGAACGTGTTGCTCAGCACTGCCTAGGGAAATGCAAGCCCCTCTCCCTCCAGAGTCTTCCTTCCTTACCCGAGAAGGGAGGCGGAAGTTAAGGGCAAGCAGTGCCCCCCCCCCCTTTTTCTTTTAACTGCACCTTGCATTCGGCTTCTTTCCCATCTTTTCTTCCTGAAGGCAGGGCAAGAGGAGATGAGAAACATTGTGTCCAAGTCATTCTCGGGCATGGCACACAGAAGGGTATTCTTTAGATATCTTTGAATATCTGCTCTGACCAGATACTGCCTGCTGAGAAGAAGAAACTGCTCTCTGTGCTGGTAAAAGAGGAGCAGCAGGTAAGACGGAAGGCAGACAGGTTGAAGTGAAGAGTGCAAATGAGCCGAGCACTCAGTGAGGTAGAACTGGCATTTTTTTATTTTTTACTTTTATTTTTTAGCAAAAGGAAGTTAAGTGCTTAACTATTACAGTAGTACCACAAAACCATTTTATTTTAGATTGATTTGGAATAGTTTGGTCTACAGAAATGAAAAGACCGAGGATAAAACATTTTAAGCAACTTCAGCTTTATTATTTTAAAAAATGGCCATAATGTGTTCTAATTCTCACGTTTTATTCTGCTAATTCCTTGTCAAATTGTTTCTTTATAGAAGGCATCCACGAGAAGGCCTTGCCAGGAGTTCTTAACTAAATGGAAGCTATGCATTCATAATGAGCAGTATTCATATACTAGGAGTTGGGATGCTAAAAACTTAAACACATTCTGTCACGGACAGCATAGTAGGTGGAGGTACCAGATCTGGAAATATATGATCCAAGTTTCAGTCCTGGCTCTCCGCCTATTGGACATTGGGCACTGACTTACCCCGTTTCTGCCTCGGTTTCCTCATCTCTGAAATGACATAGTCTAAGCAACTACATCCCGGGCTGGAGTGAGGACTGGAGTGCCTCAAAATACTGCCCAGCCCGAAGAAAGTGCTCAAAAAATGAGGGTTGTTATTACTGAGTAAACATCAGCCTTTTTGGACTGCGAATACTTTTATCACTCCCTTTCTTATGGGTAAACATTAGTCTCATCTATATCAAATGATCATATTCCCAATGATCTGTTTCCAAAGAGTTTTTTTCTTTTTTCTTTTCTTTTTTCACGAAATCTTGTGCAAGTTTTCCCACTGTGTTTGGGGACCCTCTCCGACTCCCCACCCACCGCGGCACCCCCAGCCGTCATTACGGGACCCAGCACCTTATTAATGACGCTGATGAGCACAGACCTTGCCTTGTGTTTCACTCGATGGCTTTGGCTTCCCTGGCTCACAAAGGAAGATGTTAGACAAGAAGGGTGCGGGGATAGCAGAGACCCCTTTTAGTTTAGGGTGGAGACGATCCCGATTGCACCACCAAGAAGTAACCGCCTCTTCTGTTACTTGTTCAGAATGAGCACCGAGGTGAAGATTAAACACAGGGATCACTGGGCAAGGCCGAATTAATTCTTGGAGAGCTAGACAACACCCTGCACCATGGTTCTGGAAGGTCATCGCGGTGCTACTTAATATTGTTAATGTTCGGGGGATTGTTTTCCATGGCGAGTCCCAAAGTGCTTTCAGCTGCTTGTTAGCTGCCAACCCCCTTTCACCCAGCGTGTTCTGTTCCTTCCCCTCCCTCTCTGCCCCCGCCCATCCCCTCCTGGATCTGAGCCCCGCATCTCATTCCTTGCGGGGGCCCCCCTCGCCACCACCCCTGTGGCCTTTTCCCTGGTAAATAAAATAAGCGCCCGCTGGGGTAATGTGACATTGGGTTTTGCGTATCTTTTCGGTAACGTGAGCCAGAGAAGGGCGGTGCGTATTCTCCTATTTACAAACAATATACGTATAATTCCACTTCACTGGAGATAACCGTTGAGGCTGCCTTCTGATTAGCCTCCTTGCCACGTCAGATAAAGAAACCTACACAAGCTTTCACTTGAGCAGGCGGTGTGCCTAAAAATTGACCCTTTGATAGTGAGCCTCGCGGGGCAGCTCTGCATTCCAGTGGTGCCATTAGCATGTGGAGAAGGAGCGTACAGAGTTGGATTTCTCCCAATCAGTTTAGAGTCTAGCTGAAACTTGCACCGACTATGAAAAAGAAAAAAAAAGAATGAAGCCAGTGGGTCTAAAAATAGGTTCCCCAGTTAGAATGTGCAGGTTTGGGTTAAGGGCCTTCTTCTCTTGCGTTCTGATTTTAGCTGTCACAAAACGAGGGTGTCGGCTACAATTTTATAGGGCCCAATTATCTTGTTGAATAAAGAATGGACTGATACTGGCTGTGATGAAGAATTTTTGTGTCATATACATGGGTGAGAGAACACGTTGCCAGATTATAAATGAGAACACTTGTCCCTCCTAAATGGTCTAGCCAGGAAATTAATTCATCGGAAATCTTATTTACAAATATGCTGGTGATGTGTACTACTTGTTAATTCTCTGTAAGTGGCTCTACTTTTACTCAAGATAAGAATCCATTGGGAAAGAAAGAAATTATTTCTCAGCAGAGTCCTCAACTCGGTGATATCTGCTTTACATGGAGCTTTAAAAACAAGTCCTGGCCCTTGAAGAAATAAAGAACAGTTCTGCAAAAAAGTACTAATACCTACCTTCAAGGGTTCTTCTGAGGATCATATGTGTAATGCATGGTATAGGCTAGCAAGTCACAAATGGCAGTATTACTTTAAGAAAACAGATTTTCCATAAAGTGGAGACTCATGTGTCGACATAAGAAACCTGTGGAGTATTTTTATTGAGAGTTCATTTGAGACAAACTGATGACATGTGCTGGGGAGCAAGCTTTCAAACGCTCTGGAGGATAACAGTTCTACAGTTTCTTTTGTGCATTTGAGGTTAGGGAGGCAAGGCCAGGAAGATGGAGGTAGGGGTAAGCAAGGCAGGTGTTGCATCACAGGATTACAGGACAGTTAAGACTTTGTGCTCTCCTGAGGGTGCTCCCGGCTTATTTCAAAGGTGTATTAATCTAGAGGCATAAAAACAATGGACAGGACTCACTTAAGGTGAAGATAACCTGATACAAAAAAAAAAAAAAAAAAGGAAAGAAAGAAAGAAAGAAAGAAAGAAAGAAAGAAAGAAAGAAAGAAAGAGTCACATGATGCCTGGAGCATGATTACCCACCATGACCTACCCAGGTGGGAATTTATGATCAGACCACCCTTCAAGGTTACTTTCCCTATAACCCCCTTGTTTTTTCCATCCATATACATGGGCGAATCACATCTTTTATTTCAGATCTCTTGTTTTCCAGTTCCTGATGCTTCATGTTAGCTGCTGCCTCCAATTACTATTCCCTACTGAAAATGTCACACTGACAGCTGTGCCTTCATGCTACCTGGAGTGACTGGCCCCATAGTATTCTCCAATAATGATAAAAATAGTATTCACCATTAATAAAAATTGGACCACTTTAAACATCTCAGATTGTCTTAGCCTTTCTATTCTTAACAAGGTAAAAAAAGTCAATGTGACCCAATGAGTGGAAGCAGATATTTGTTAAAGGAATAGTTATTTTATATATGCACGCATGCTTACAAACATAGGGCAACCCATACCCACACAAACCTCTACTTGTGGGAATTCAAGTACGGGGCCATTAATGGAGACCAATATCTCCAGAAAAGACAAGGTAAAGTACTAACTAGTAAAAGTAGTAAAGTACAACTAGTAAAAATGAGAAAAGATGGAAAGAATATGGCTAGCATACACACTTCAGAAAATGCTAAGGGAGCCAGGAGGTGGGGGGACAAAGCTAGGTACAGAGGGAAGGCTGAGGAAACCTGCGTGGCTCGCCAACAAAGTAACCCAGGCTGGTCCACGAAACCAAGAAAAACGTAGGCCTGGTCATGGACTGGCAGATAAAGCTATGTTCATGGAGTGGCCTATCTTGAAAGAAAGGAAACAGAGAAGGAAGTGTCTTCTACATGCTGCGAGAATTTCAGTAACATCAGGGGTTGCCATGCTATGTACTTTATCCTCTTAATAATAATCTGATATTCCCAGGTCATCTGGGGAAGGAAGTGCTTTGGAAAAGGAAGTGGTAGTGAGGGGCAAAGCCTTAGAAAGTCAGACTGTGGAAGGGTTGGGTGGGTTCATTATAAGTACTTAATTTCCGGTGTAGGAGGTAGAGTTCTGATCCTGGGTCTTATGAATGGGGTGACCTAGCAGGCCGTGGCTGTGACGTCTGCTGCTTTCCTGCCTGTTTCATCTCCTGGATGCCTCGAATAATCGGAGAGGAGACACCAGAAAGCAAGCACATGTTTTATACAAAGGCTTCATGAAATCTGCGGGCCTGCTGTGCATCAAGGCGATGTAATTCATTTACTTTTTTAAAGCAGTGATGATACACTCTTTCCTCTGGATGACAAATTACAGAGCACATCTGAAAAGCCCTCTCTTTGGGGAAAACATTCTGCCTTTTTTTTTTTTTTTTTGCCCTGCATAGCATCTTTATTATGTATGACGAAAAAAACAAAAAAGCAACATTGACTGGATAGCACTAAAAAGAAAAAAAGAAAACATAAAAGCACTAAGTTTGAATATGTGATTGTAATAATGAACACAAAGATAATACATACTGTATACATAGCTTTGAGCTAGGAGAAGTGGTCCATTTATAGTTTTTTGCTACCATCTAAAATATGAGTTATGCCAAAGTCCTTGTCTCTTCTGACTGGGACAAGAGACTAGAACCTGAGCTCTGTTGTGGCAGGGGCCACAGTAAATGGTTACCTCTGTAGGATCTAACAGGTTAGCTACAAATTGTGATAGCTCCCAAGAAATATACCAAGAGAACAGCTTTATTTTCCTCTGAGAACAAAGTCTCTTGCTAGTCACTATAGGTTGTTGTGATGCCTGCAGTGGAATACGTACCACCACATACTGGTGTTTGTCTTCAAGCTGCCCAGCAGTCCTCATCAGCTGTCATTAGGCAGTGCTCTTCCCAGACACCACTTCAGATACGTTTCCCTTCCTCTGAAAATACTGTATTCCTCTCTTCACATAATTATCTCTTTCTCTAATAAAAATCAAAGTCACCCTCATCTGCTCTTTTCTTTAGGTTAGGTTCTCTCTCCTCTGGGCTCAGAATCAGAAGAAGGGGAAGGCACCTCTCCTCTGAGCCAGGACCCTTTTGTCATCTACAATTTAGGTCCTCTTGCCACCTGTCCCAGGGGTCTTGTACGTGCATCATCCTTTTTCCTGGGGTATGTACTTCCAAACTATTATGCTCCTAGAAATTTACAGCTCCCTTTTAACTTGGGAAAAACATTCCTTTGGCTCAAATAGCCATTCATCATCATTCATCCAGTAAACATTTGTTGGATACCTATGTCTCACTTAGTGCTGGTTGTTTCTAAGAGACAGAAATAAACGTTGGTTATCTTGAACAAAGAAGGAACTCATTGGAAGGCTATGATGTTGATCCATGAGATGGGTGCAGAAGTGTAAGGATCTGGCTTTGGAGATGACCTGGGTCAGAACATCTCAGGGGGAATTCAGGTGGCAAGGACTTCAGACAAATCTCTTCTTTCACCCCCTGCAGCTTTTCCATCACTCTTTCTGAAGTTTAAATTCCAGGGAGTGAGTGTCTGATTGGCTTGGAACACAATCCTATCCATAGACCCAGGAAAGCTGGGTTGACAGTCTCACTAGACTGCACTCAATGCAGGTGGAGGGACGGGCCGTTTCAACATGCCATTGCTGGAGAGAGAGGATGTGCATCAATGGGCGAAGACAGTGGCTAGCCATTGAAGCCTACAGTATGTCAGGCATCCACCAAGCCAGCCTTTAGAATAGAAAGACAGCTGAAGGAAAACTGGTATTTACTAAAAGAAATATAACGTGAGGAAAGGAGTAGAATTGAATGTGAGTGTGTAATAATGAGTCTAAAGATGAAAAGATATTGTACACCTATCATGAGATACATGAAAAATAGTCCCTTTTCAAAGATCAAGGAATTCAACAGCCAAAACAGGAATGATGGCCCAGGCACACCATCTGGTCCCACTGAGGAGATGAGACTGGAACTGGTCCAAGGTGAATAGAGTCCCTATCCCCAAGGAGCTTAAAGTCGGTGTGGAGTGGAGTGTAGGAAGACTTAATTTTAAGAACATGTAAAACGCCACTTCTATGGGAATGCTGAGAAGGCGCATCTCATCTTAGGATGGGCTGATTCTGATGAGGTTTCCAGGAAGAAAATATCTCAGCTAGAATTTAACATCAAGTTGTCTGTGGTAGATGGAATGGTGCAAAGGTGGGAAGGGCATTCGGTAGAGAATAGCTAGAGGAGAGGCAGAGAGGTGAGAAACATGTGTGTGAAAGAAACTGTGGCAGTTGTGTGGAGGAAGAATTGGAGGGAGGGGAGGTGGGAGGTAGAATTTTTGGGACACAGTTACAGGACCAGCGAGGGACATACGAGAGAGGACCAATGGGATGAAGCTTGGGAAATGCCTGTTGGATTTGGTAGGTAGGAAGCCAGGGGGAGCTGGGAGAGGGCAAGTTTGAGTAGAGCAGGGCAGGTGGAAACCAGATGTGGTGACCCAGGAGTGAATTGAAGGTAAGGAGGTTGACAGGAAATGGAGGCTACTGTGCAAAGAGGTGTAGATGAGAAGGAACAAAGGCAAGTTGACTCACAGCTGGAGAGGATTGTGGAGTGAAGGCTGTACTTTTATGCACTGTGAGGATGAAGTCAGTAGAGAAGAAGAAATTGATGATGCAGAGGGAAAGTGATACCTAAAGATCAGAGAAAGAGGACTGAGTATTGGCTTTAAATAGAAGAGATGACATCTGATACTAAAGGTCAGGGGATTAGAGTAGGTATCATACGGAATTATGTGAGTCGGAGGATGTGGATATTGAGGAAGGCTTATATGGATAGTCAAAATAGGGACCAGACATTGTTTAGAATTAAAAGAAAACCTGGATTCAAAGTTTGGTTCCAAAACCTAATTACTGGGTGACCTTTGGAAAATAATTTAACTACTTGAGCTTCAGTAACCTCACTTGTTGAATGGAGACATTAAAAACTATCTCACCCCTAACCCATTTGGCTCACTGGATAGAGCGTCAGCCTATGGACTGAAGGGTCCCAGGTTCCATTCCAGTCAAGGGCATGTACCTTGGCTGCAGGTACATCCCCAGTAGGAGGTGTGCAGGAGGCAGCTCATTGATGTTTCTCTTTCATTGATGTTTCTAACTTTCCCTCTCTCTTCTTGTCTGTAAAAAAAATCAATAAAATCTATTTTTTTTAAAAACTATCTCAAAGGGTAGTGACAAAATTAAAACATTGAGTGTTGTCCTTGGCTTCTAGTAATTACTTTACAGTGGTTATTATTATTATTGTAAGTATATATGAGCAGAGCATTAGTGAGTTGTATTATACATGGTCTCCTGTTTAAGAGTACTCTGGAGTCAATGAGTCCCAACTGTCCCAGCTCTACCATACGTCAGGGATGTGACCTTGAGGATGGTAAAGGTATTTACCTTAGAGTGTTACTGAGACGATTAAATAAATTCATTCATATAAAACACAAAGGATTCTATAAGTATTAACTATAACTAGTATTAAAATAGCACTCCTCAGTATACACTGCCATCCCTATTTCTGGAGAGAGTGGCTCAAAGTGCATAAGACTTAAATGACTTAGCAGAGCCAGATAACTAGCGAATGGCAGAGTTGGACTAAAACCCAGATTCTTTGTGTCTCCCCATTCTATCCACTTGGCATTAACACTGACTTTTGACCTACTCTCTACCTTTGATCTTCAGTACCTGCTCATCTGTTTTCTCAATTGCTTATCATCACATACTCTGTGAGCTCATCATGACATTAGCTTCTAGGCTCATCCTTGGGTCTAGCCAACCAACTTGTCATCCTGCCCGTGTGACATGCTCCAACAACTGAAGGTAAAGAAGCCTGAGGCTAGTAAATACAAATGTGTTTCACCCAAGGGCTTTATAAAAGGGCGCGGGGTAGGTTGCAGATTCTTAAGAGAGAAGGTACCATAATACCTACAAATAGCAATGCTCCATTTGTTTCTGTGAGTGGAGCCAAAGAGGTCTGCCCGGCCAGTCCCAAAGATGGTGCACATCTGTGCCTGCTCTCTACACACACATGTCTGCCTCTCTCTCCCAGAAGCACGGCCCGTTGTTTTACTGCAGGACGAGTCAGCACATTGGAGACACCCAAAGACTCAGCATTTGGATTGTAGTATGGATGCTTGATGATAAAAGTCTGACCCTGTTTCTGCTCTTGTAGCAAATCTGATGGGAATCTCGGCTCTAAACGTCATATAACATCATGCCCTTTCTTTGATGTACCGTGGTGTGGCGGACAGATGTACTTAAGCATCAGCATTTGGAGTATTTTAAACTACCTTCCTTCTTCATAACAGGATTAGGAGGGAGAATGGGCCTTCTGTGCAATCCAGCTTTACCATATGAAAGAAAATGTATGTGAAAAGCAGATTCTCCTTATTTAGAAGTGAGGTTCTTTGAGGGTCAGGTTTTATTTAATTTAAATACACTTAGGTTTTTCCATTCACAATGTACCCCCACTTCATGGCCTGAAAAGAGTCAAACATTAAAGACCCAGAGAAGAATTCCAATAGCATTTTAAAACAATTAAGCTGCAAAATGTCAATATTTGGACACCTCAAAAGAAATATTTCTTTTAATGAGTGTTAATGTAATCACAATATACTAAAGGAAGGGTTCATAGGGATCATTGAATTCACTAATGTTTTAAAGAAAGGCAGTTTTAGTTCAACCACTGAGGCAATGTTTTATTTCATCTAGGAATAAAAAGGGTTTTATATACAAATGAAATGATTTTACAATATGGGAAGGATTTGGAAGGGAGCAGGAAAAACCCTGAAGGATCAGAAATGTTAAACAGGGGATGTGGAGGAAGGACAAGAATGAGAGGGGTGAAGGGAGAGGGTGCTGCTGTCTGCAGGGGCTTTGCTCTAGATCTATGGCTGCTTCCACAGACAGTAAGTTGGGAGCTTTTGCTGTTAGCGGTGAGGGGACTCTCACAGGTGGCACAGGGCCACTGCACACCTTAGTGTGAACCTCACAAAAGAAGCACAAGATGGGAAGCAGGGCAGGGGACCTGCCCCATGCCTTCACGGGGGAGCGTAAAGGTGCACAGAGGTAAACCGCACATGTGACACACAGAAGGTTGAGATACTCAGTTATCTCAAACCCACAGGATATGTGCCAGTTGGAGGCCACATTTACTCACCTGAAGTCCTAGGGTTTTTCGACACCCTTCTTATCACAAATAGGGCATTTCGATGTTCATTTATCTCAGAGGGGCTATAGAAGGGTCCATCTGGTGGATTGCATAGCACTTACTTTATTTTTTTAATGTGGGAAATCAGCAACATTTGTAAGAAGAATATTGAGACAAAAGAACTTACAAAAGTGTTGCCTAAAGGAGAACAAAAATAAAAACTTGGGTGCCCCAAAATTGAAGAGTTATACCAAATGTAACCAACTGTCTAAAAATTTCTCATAAGAGCATTTATTCACATGACATATATATTTAAAGCACCAACTATGTGCTAAGCACTGAGCACTGTGTTGGGCCCTTCATATCAATGGCAGGTAAGATAGGCATAGTTCTTGACCACGTGGAGCATATAGATAAACGCAAGTGGCAATAATGAAGTTTGGTGTGTATTCTTTTATTGTTCTACATCTGAATACTTTATTTTCGTTTATTATTCCTTTAAAAACTCTTTATTGTTGAGAGTATTATGGGTGTACCTCTCCCACCTCTCCACACCCTCCCCGCCACTTGCCCTCCTTCGCCCAGTTCCTGACTCAGGCCTTCACTACCCTATTGATTATGTCCATATGTCATGCATGTATGCATATAAGATCTCTGGTTAATCTCCTCCAGCCCCCCTGCCCACTTCCCTCTGAGATTCATCAATCTGTCCCATGTTTCCATGCCTCTGATTCTATTTTATTCACCAGTTTATTTTGTTCAGTAGAATTATTGCCTCTTATTTTGATCTTTAGATTCAATTGTTGATAGATATGCTTTTATTGCCTTTTTGTGTTCATATTCTTTATCTTTTTTTAATGATGGGAAATTACACCATTATGAGATAAAGAGCAAGAATACCTGAGTTTACAGTGTGTGGGGACGTGACACCTGACTGGCACCCGAAGGGGAAAAGATGGGAAAAACAAGCATGCCTGGAAGACTGAAAGGCTGAGGCTGAGAGAGCACCTCAAAGGCCCGCACAGCTCACTAGAGAAGTTGCCAGGAAAGGTGGACCGTAGCTGTAGGAAGAAACGGAAGGGTGAGGTAACATTTATTGAGGACCTATGATGAGCCACGCGCTTACATAACCATATTTAATCTTCAGGAAAGCAGATTTTGTTTTCATTTTACAGATTTTAAAAAAATGTACACAGAGAAAAAGTGCCTTCGTCAAGGACACGTAGCTTAGTGCAATCCCATCTTTACAGCTTCAACCATTGCTGTAGTTTAACCTCGGTGCTTACCCTGTCTCCCTTGGAGTTAAGGAAGCAATAACCTATCGCATGAAGATGGCTATTTAAATGACAAACCAAATAGCTCTTAACCTTTAAATAATACCAAATCCTTTTTTCCCCCCATGTCTGGTACACAGTCACACAACAAATGAGTGATAGGAATATGGAATATATGGGTAAAGAGTACAAAGACAGGAATATACTGGAAACCAAATTGTCTTTAGTTTTCTTGGATCTGTAGTTATCACCTCGTCTTTAGGTGAATTTCCTAAATCCAGATCACACAGCCTCTTTTGCACTCTGTTAGTTGCCACACAGAATTCATTGCTATCTGCTTAGTTTGCCTTGTGACATACTGATTTTTTTTTATATTACTAGTAAGTTTTGCAGAAGTATGTGTCTTCTACAGGTCCTAAAAGCTGTCCATAGACTTGGAAGAGTGTATGGGATTATGAATATGTGAACTCCTAGTCCTGTGAACTACACACTACAGTAAAGTAGTAAAGTGCACTCCATGTGCTAGTTGAATGTAGTGGTGAAGTGGTAAATATGGAACAGCTAGCCACCTCTTAGTAAAAACAATTGCTAATTGGTAGCATTTGTGTTCATCTTTGTGCTTCCAGCATTTGATACATGTCCTGGAACCCAGAAGATATTTGGTACATTAATATGTGAGTTTAAAAAAATGAACAAATATAAAACCAAATTACTGCTTTATATAAAAACTAGAGACCCGGTGCACAGATTCATGCACTGGTGGGGTCCCTCAGCCTGGCCTGCGCCCTCTTGCAATCTGGGACCCCTTGGGGGATGTTGGACTGCTGGTTTCGGCCCAATCCGGTGGTCCAACATCCCCCAAGGGATGTAGTAGTGTGTGAAGTGGCAGGTGGCTGGGAAGGAGCCCAAGCCCAGGCCAGGCACTCCCACTCATCCTGGCACTAATGTGCCCGCTGCTGCAGAGGTGGGAGAGGCTCACACCACAATAGCAGCACTCACCAGCCATGAGCCCAATGTTTGGTGCTTGTCGATCAGCTGAGCAGCACTTCCACTGTGGGAGTGCACTGACCAACAGTGGGAAGCCCCTGCATTGAGCATCTGCCCCCTGGTGTTCAGTGCATGTAATAGGGACTGGTCGACTGATCATTTAGGCTTTTATATATGTAGATATCCTTAGATATATCTTAGAGCCTCTCTTGGCCTCAGTTTCTTCTTTTTAAAAAAATATACACCGAGTGGTCAGATTATTAGGATCTCTGGATGCATAAAATATGGCCACTCAGTATATATCCTATATAATAAAGGGCTAATATGTAAATTGTCCCCTTGACCAAGAGCTCCACCAGCAGGCAGGCTGGCCAACCACCATGTCCCTTCCTCCTGGCCAGGCTGGCCGGATCCCACCCATGCACTAATTCATGCACTGGGCCCCTAATACACACACACACACACACACACACACACACACACACACACTCTGATTGGCTAGATGATTATGCGTTCAGAGATCATAATAATATGGCCACTCAATGTATATTGATTTCAGAGAGGAAGGGAGAGGGAGATAGAAACATCAATGATGAGACAGAACTATGGATTGGCTGCCTCCTGCACACCCCTTACTGAGGATCAAGCCTGCAACCCAGGCATGTGCCCCTGACCAGAATTGAGCCCTTGACCCTTTAGTCTGCTGGCTGATGCGCTATTCACTGAGTTAAACTGGCTAGAGCTTGGCCTCAGTTTCTTCATCTGTAAAGCAAGGGGTGTGGATGATTTTGACTGACATAAGGCTCCCCCTGGCTCTCACATCCTACATGTTCTCATGACCAGAAGCAAATTCTGAGATTATGTCAACTATTTTCTTAGCTGTATGCTTATACCATGATGACAACATCATAACTACCTCACTTAGGACCTGAGCACCAAGTGAATGGGAGATTCAGAGCTTATTACTTTATCTGTAACAGAAATTGAAGGCTACTTAATTTGCTTTGGTTTACTATTGAGTCATTGGGGCATTTGTCTAGATTTGCTGTAACAGCACTGTCATGTGCTTTTTAACATTTGGATATAATTCTAAAAGCGACTATTTCTTTAAATAACAGAAAAATGAAAACAGAAATGCCTCATTTTCAAATGTTTCATAAGGCTTCAGTGCTAACATTTTGGAGCTGTGAGCTTAAGGTTAATTTTGCCAAGCATTTCCTTGAAAGAGGAGATCAGAATAAACACTAAAGATAATGTCTTGAGCAGAGTGTGAGCCCTGTTCCTGAAACTCATCTGATCCTAGAAACCCTGTTACATGGAAAACACAGCACCACCTCATGCGACATTGGTGTTTATGGAACCCAGTTGGAAAAATGCCGCTCTTGGTGTTTCTCTCTGATAAATAGCCATGGATTGGATCAGAAACACGTACCTTTAGTACTTGTTTATATATGTTGAATTATTTATAATTTTGAAGCTTTATGTTTTCGTTTATTAATTTAGAAATCTACCTTTCCAAGTGTCATATTGTCAAATCCATTAACGTGATTTGTAGTACAAAACAAAAACTGATGGTGTACACTGTACTGATGTCGGAGTGAAGGTAGAAAGCATAAGACAGTTCCTCCTCCAGGTTTTCTGAAGATGTTGGGCATAATTTGCCACCTCACTCACCTTATTCATCAAATGAGGCAGGTGAATTAGATGAGCCCCAGGGTCTATGGTTTATGCCATCAGCCTGTGTAACCACTGCCAGGGGAGCTCCAGCAATGGAGAGAATTTTGGTCCTAAAGATTTAAACACATTCACAGAAGTGAAGGGGAAACCGGAGAGGGGTTTAATTAAGCTAAATGTTCTGATGTTTGAATGTTGACATACTCCGTCATACTTAGGTCCGAGAGAATTTTTAAAAATCTCCCCCATGGGAGAATAGACTTGATTTACATGGGAGTCCTTTCATTAAATTCAGTGAAGCCTGCAGAACTTGCTAATGAAGGAAAATTATGAAGTATGCTGGCTCAATTTACTTGCTCTTTCCATAATAATTTGGCCTCAAACCATCTCACAAAGAATCTAACGCAATCAGATTTCAAGGAAATTTGCCTCATTCTGTAGCTGAAAATTCAGAGAAGTATGTGTTGCTCTTATCAGAAAGATTACGAAGATATGGACAAATGGATATGTAATTTCAGTTCATTATAAGTTAGGTTATGTCAGACATGAGATTTTTAAATATATTTTTAGATGTCTCCATAGAGCTTTTCAAGTTTCCTGAGATAAGTTACTGCTTTGTCAATTCTTAGAAAATAAGTCTGGACCCTGGCCGGGTAGCTCAGTTGGTTAGAGCCTCATTCTGATACATCAAGGTTGCAGATTTGATCCCCAGTCAGCAAATCAATCTCTCTCTCTCTCTCTCTCTCTCTCTCTCTCTTTCTCATTTTTTCTTTCTCTTTTCTTCCCTCCCTCCCTCCTTCTTCCCCCTCCTTCCCTCCCTCCCTCTTCTTCCTCCCCCACCTCTCTTTATAAAATCAATAAAAAATAAATAAATAAAAGAAAATAAGATTGGTCTGAAAGAGATGGTGTTCAGAAATTAGAGATTTTCATGTTGCCCACTCTAAGACTTTGGAGTCAGAGTGATCGATAGGAACATGCACATTTCATTAAAACCTTCCTTAAATTCCTTTAAAGGGTTCTAGTGCTCTCAGGCTCTTAGCATAAGGTGCAAACTTCTCAGCACGGCTGGGGTTCTTGCATGGCACAGTGTTTGCCACTCTCATCTTGCATACCTTAGGAAGGCTTTGTTTTGGTTGGTGGTTACTCCGTGGTATCAACAACCTGCAGACTCGGAAGTTGAGCACACACAGATGCTTTACCTACAAGAACAACTCAGGTTAGCAATGTGGGTTTGCTCATTGTCCCCTCGGGGACTCCCTCGGCCTGGGCTTCTCCACCTGGAGGGTGGCTGGTTGTTCACCAGAGGGAAAAAGCTCTCGAGGGTTAAACCTCAGCAATTAAGTGCTCTGGCCTGGAAGGGGCACCTGTGCTCATAACTCGTGGCTTAACTAACCATGTGGCCGCCTCCATCTACTGAGAGCCAGGAAGACAGCCTTGCTGTGTCCATGGGAAGAGAGAGGTCAGCATACTGGTGAGCAGCACTGATGATAACCCAGCTTCAGGCCCTTGATGTCGGCTCTCCCCTAAGCTCCTTTTATGTTGTTGTTAGAGCATCATTCATGTGGTCACTCATGCCCTCGTTGTGTCACCAAATCTGTCCACTCAAACAGTTCACTCATGCAGTTTTTTAAAAAATTTCTTTATTGATTAAGGTATTACATATGTGTCCTTGTTTCCCCATTACCCCCCACCTCCCATTCATGCCCCCACTCCCCCTGTTGTCTGTGTCCGTTGATTAGGCTTATATGCCTGCAGTTTTCTTGTCCATTCTCTTTTTCTTCCCCCCTTTACTCTGCAATGATGCTCAGATTATTCTTTCCCTTTCCTCCTTCATCATTCTCTTCCTTTCCAGCTCAGTGTTTTCATCACCTTGTTCAGGAGGTCTCTCTGTCAGCACCCTGCAATGCTGCCTGCGGGGTCCTTTCTCTGGCCTCATGTAAACCTTGGCAAATGCATTGTGAACACTTAGGGCCCATCTCTGCCTCGCGTCAGAGTGTCAGCTTCCTGTGTTACTCCCTCTTACAGGCTGAGGATCTTGCATGGGGCCTGGCAAAGAGTCAGTCAGGAACAACTTAATTGCTGTTTGCTGTTTGAGTGAATTTGCAAGAGCTTCTTCCTAGTGAAAGACCTGGTATCATCTAGATATGAGAAAATCCTTTTCGTCTGTTTTATTTTTTATTTTTTGGACTGGTGATTTAGTTTAAAGAATCATGTGACTTTAGGTCTGGTGATTGTATTTAGTGAGAACAATTCAGAGAATGAGTTTTAGATTTCTAAGTGGCTAAGACTAGATAACTAGCCACTGAGGCTAGTGATATGGGAAATAAGGTTGAGCAACAACACATAAGACTGAGTTTAAATTCTAAGGAAATGTTCTAACATAATGGCCCACATGAACATAAGGTAGAAGGTCACCAAACAATTCTGCTTGTTATTTAAAACACACAGACACACACACAGGTTTCTATTAATTTAAAGAAAAAGGGAGAAGGATAGAGGGACAGAAACATCAATGAGAGAGACACATAGATTGACTGCCTCCTGCAGGTCCCCCACTGGGGAGCAAGTCCCCAACCCAGGCATGTGCCCCAACCAGAAATTAAAATGGAGACTTCATGGTTCATGGGTTGACGCTCAACCACTGTCCCACACCAGCTAGGCTCTGCTTGTTCTTAAAACCCAGCCTGGCAAATACAAGTATTCAACACAAACATTGCCGATTTTCTTTAAATACATTATTCTCTTTTTCTGAGCATGTAGAAATCAAGAGATATAATATAAACATCTCTCTCTCTCTCTCTCCCTTTCTCTCTCTCTGAACTCCACATTCTTCAGGAGAAACTTTCGACCTGCGCATCAATTATATGGGAAATTTAAACTCAAACTAAGTATAATTCTCTCATTCCAGGATGGATACTGTGTGTGGTTAAACTACCCGAGGGGGCAATTCAGAACACCAATCATTGTCCACTGGCCTGTTGTTTTTTTTTAAAGTTCTGTCCCACAGTTTGCCAGGTTTCTGGGAGGAAGCTCAAGCAGCTCTGAGATTTAATACAATTGTTAAGGCAGACACTTAAAGTAAAGCAGTAGGGATTAGCTCTGAGCCTTATGTAGAAAACCTGCCAGAAAAATAAAGGGATAACAGCATGTTAGCAGAAAGTTTTCTCACTGCACACATACCCGTACATAATCATTTGCATATATTATTATATGCCTTAACGTCTAGAGATTTTTACTAAAGCTTTAGTAAACCCTCAGGGAATTAATTTTATGGAAAAGGATCACATCCAAATAAAGGCTTTAAGCAACAAAAAGTCTAATTCTGGTTAAGTATTTTAGTCAGACTGTGAGGACCTATACCGGTTTCCCTCAGAACTAGAACTGAGAGCAATTAATGGTAAACTGCAGTGAGTAAGCTCTGAGGCCAAAATTTAACATCTGCCAAGGAGAGGTGTCCATTCCACGGGATGCGGTGGGAGAGGAACCCCCTGGATATCTCCAGTCTGCTTCTCCGCTTCCTCAACCCAGGAAATGCACACAACCCCAACAGAGTGGGTGGAGAGCAAGCTTCGCCAAATAGGACTCCCAGGTCTAGATTTGTTGCATTCGGTCAGCGTAATCCTAGACCTGAGGGTATTCTCTGTATAATTCCCAGATCCAAACACCACTTTGCAATGTACCCAGATTCTTTCAACTTTATATGCCATACGTAATAACGCACAATTAACTCTGCTCAAGAATTTTATGCGATCATTGTATCTTGATATGTAGTTACTTTTGTGTCTCACATTTGTTTAGATTATTTTATGATTTCTTTAGTGGGTTCTTGAAGACATGGAACATATACAAAATGAAAGCCCTAACTTTTTTTTATATATAACATAGTGTCAGATATCTTATGAATGGCAAAAGCATGCCTAAACATAATAATGAGAAAAAAAACTGCTGAAAAATGACATGAAATTGCTGGAAAGTTCTCAAGAGCTTATAGATAGCCTAGAGTTAATGTTTGATTTGGGGACAAAAAGAAATAAGTCAGAAAATATTTTTTCTAACTATGAACTTAAATGGAAGGTGTTATTTTGGAGGTTATATTTATGAAAAATAATACCTAAACTTTTGTTTAAATTATTGTACTAACATAATTCCCATCTAAGGCAAGAATTATGTAAGGATTTCAACATAAAAGTGTTCAACAATTTAAATAAACTCTTATTGAGTCAGTGAGTGGGACAGACAAATAATGTTTACACCCAG
Source organism: Vespertilio murinus (assembly GCA_963924515.1). Classification (NCBI taxonomy): domain Eukaryota; kingdom Metazoa; phylum Chordata; class Mammalia; order Chiroptera; family Vespertilionidae; genus Vespertilio; species Vespertilio murinus. The sequence goes on along the minus strand of OZ004708.1, from coordinate 127,666,712 downwards.
TGCTGAGAAAGGGTATAGTTACCTCCCAAAGGGGGTGAAGGAGATCACTTACAAGCCCCTGGGAGAAGGACAGAAGATGGCAGGCAGCTGCCCCTAATGCCGGAACTTGGATTCTCCCAATTTCCAACAGGCTGGTCTAGATGAAATCACTGGCTCTGGAAATCAGCCTTCTCCCTCTCCTGACTGTTTTTGCTCGAGAGGTCCTGAGCCTGCCAGAGTCCAGGAACTAGCTGACACTGTCAAAAAGGCAACATACATCACAAGGCCTCTAAAATTCAGTGTTTTATTCCTCCAAGGAGTAGTAAAGCTCACTGAGCCTGACTCTTTCATTTTACAGATGGGAAACCTGAGGCCAGGAGGGATTCTGTGACTTGCCCAAGCTCACACAAGTAACACAAAAGCCAGACTCTTGACTCCCAGCCCAGTGTATTTTCCGTGACACAACACAACACATGAGTCATCTGGAGAAAGGAGCCTAGAATTATGAGGGTGGGGCAGCAATTGAAGAGAGATTTAGGTATGTAGCTTTGGCAGAGGTCTCCCTCTTAGACAAAAAGGCCATTCTTGAAAACATGTCCCCGGTGTTCGCACTCAGAAATATAAAATGCCCATTGGGATCTTTAAGCCATCAGGGTAAGAAGGCTCCCTTCTAGAGAAAGAAACAAGTTTTCCCTGGCAAGCGTCCCAGCATTGCAGGTGCTCTCCGTGGGCCCACATTCCCGGAAGCTTGCCTTGGCTTGTCAAAGAGAACCCCGCCGTTCAAGGGTCTCCCCAATACCTCTGACCTGCAGGCCCTTATGGCAAGCAAGAAGGGTGGCTTTGGGAAGGGTGGTGCCTTCTAACAGATGGCTCCCATCTGACCACCAAGTCAGGGCTGCTTTTGTGAAAAGACTGCTGCTTTCCAGGGTTTCTAGCGTGTGCATTCCAAACGGGATCAAGAACATCTGCAGAACTTGGAACCAGAAACACACTGAGGTCATGGCCTCTAGGCAAGCGATCAGCAAATTGAGTCACTGAAATCTCTCTTTTATGAAGCATTAGCTGTAGGTCTGGAAACAGCCCATGTGAGTGGAATCGACTTACCTCCGCCCATTTCCCTGGGTTAGGCTTGTACCAGAGCCCAAGTTTCATATATGAACTTTGCTTTCCAGCTAAGGAATTTAAAAGCACGAGGAAGGAGAGTAGTCATGGATTCTTGGGAGATGCTGAGACAGGTGGCAGAAGACGGGACTCAAGAACCCTTATGAATGTCTGTGGTGGGTATTCAGAGTGAAAATGTGGGGAGTGGGTTTCTCCCAAGAGATCGAGAGGCCTGTGGAATACTTTGATCTTTCATAGCATCTTCCACAGTTGATTGACCAAATATCCTGAAGTGGGAACTTCGCTGTTCTTTCTCCTCCTTGTAATTTCTAGGCCTGGAAAGAAAGGACAAAAGAATGAGAGGAAACTTAACATGCATAACATAAATCTTACTCAGAGATGGCATTTGTAGAAAAGTATCTCTATGGTTAGGACTTAGAATGCAAGATGGGTATCTTGCATCCAAGCCAGCTCCCTACCATCAGCACCATGTACTTACATGCCAGTTCATGTTAGCACATACTTCTTTGTCATTTTAAAAATTTATTTTCTTGCCGAAACCGGTTTGGCTCAGTGGTAGAGCATCGGTCTGCGGACTGAAAGGTCCCCGGTTCGATTCCGGTCAAGGGCATGTACAATGGTTGCGGGCACATCCCCGGTAGGGGGTGTGCAAGAGGCAGCTGGTCGATGTTTCTCTCTCATCGACGTTTCTAGCTCTCTATCTCTCTCTCTTCCTATCTGTAAAATATCAATTAAAAAAATACATTTAAAAAAAATAAATAAAAATTTATTTTCTTGTTCCTGTTACCCTTAGATTCTTGGGGGCTTTATTCCATAATCTATCCATCCTGTCCCCTCATCACCTGGCATTATACTTATTGAAAGACCAAAAGTAATGGTAGTAACAAAGTACTATTTGTCCATGGTGGTCACCATTAAATAACAATTATATATGTTCAGCATTTTATATGTAGCTTGCAAAAGCATTTGCATTTTCACATATATTATACCGTTTCAAATTTTAACTGAGCCTGTGAGGCAGAGCGGTACGTTTCCTTTGAGGAAATTGAAAGTTGGGTGGAAGTTCATGGACTCTCAGGTGGAACTTTGATTCCAGCCCATTTTCTGACTTCAAATCAGATGCTTCTTTTAATGGCCAGGTGGAGATCTAGATTTCAAAACAATGTGTTTATCAGAGTGTAGACTGACCATGGCTGATAATTTTTATGTATGCATCATGAGAGATGGAGATGTGTACAGTCTTACCTTGAGTGTTTAAGTAAAATTTAAGAGCAACAAACATTTGTAAGTTTTTAAATTCAAGACCTCTATAATGGTAAAGAGGCAATTCAAAACAAATGAAAAGCAAAGGGACCCTAAAACCTTCAATGAGGAAATTCTTGAGTAAAAAAAATGGTTTTCAGTCCATACTTTTGGTGCCACAAGCAATTAGTCTGTAGTCATATCACTTTAATTTTCCCATCTGAAAAATGATGGAGTTGAACGAAATGTTACTTCCTTCACTTTGTCTCTTAGTGTGTCCAGGCTGATAGAACACAAATATCACAGGCTGGGGGACTTAAACACCAAACATTTATTTCTCTTGGTTTTAGAGGCTGTGAAGTCCAGGATCAAGGCACAGCAGATCTGGAATCTGGTGAGGGACCTGGTTCATAGACAGCCATCTTCCCATGGTGTCATCACATAATAGAAGGCAGAGATCTCTCTGGACATTTTTTTTATAAGGGCACTAATTTCATTCATTGGGCTCTGCCGTTCCTTTCTAGTAGGGGAACTTACCTTGCCTCCTGAGCAAAGAGTTACCGTATTTGCCGGAGTATAAGACGACTTTTTGGCCCTGAAAAATATGCCTCCAAGTGGGGGGTAGTCTTATACGGCGAGTATATAACAAACTCTGTATTTTTAGTGGAAATGTTAGGGGGTCGTCTTATACGCCCAGTCGTCTTATACGCCGGCAAATACGCATTTTTCAGGGCCAAAAAATCGTCTTATACGCCAGCAAATACTGAAATACTGCTAGTTAGGTCTCAGCAGGTAAATTTTTCATTTATAAAATGGTTAAGAATTAGAAGCCAGGGTTTGATTGATCACTTTTTATCAGTCCATAATTATGGGAAAAGAGAGAAACGGGGGGAGGGGAGCATGTTCCTCTAAGCATTCAAAACTCACACCTCTAAAAAGCTTTCTTATGTCAGCTGCTACAAATTACTGTCACTCAAGGACATTTGGTGAAACCGCAGTGAAGGTCATATTTTACAATTAAGAATTTCATTAAACACTAGAGGCCTGGGGCACAGATTCATGCTGGGTGGGGGACGGCTGGCTCACCCCAATGGGGACCAATGGGCAAAAGGGAGGAGACTTGGGAGGTTGGTATGCTGGCCTCACTCAGGATCAGGGTGAGGGGGCTGATCAGGGGCTGGGCTAGCTGGGGGGAGGGGCATGCCAATAAGGGCCTTGATTGGGCCAGTTTGTTTCTGCAGTGCCTGTCATAGTGACCATTGGTTCTGGCCATTCCATTGTTCCAGTCACTTGATATATATATATATATATATATATATATATATATATATATATATATATATATATAATATATATATATGTATCATCTCCAAATCACACACACACACACACACACACACACACACATATATATATATATATATATATATATATATATATATATATACTTTTTTGCATTCTGTTTATGCTGTTGCCTCTCCTGAACCTCAGGACCTGATCCTACAGAGCTGTGTGCTACCACGTGCCAATCACTTCCAGAATGCTACTTCTAAGTAGGACCAGGGCTTCATTGGCATGATGTGGTGCTAATAAATCACATGCAGAACCTGAAACCTAGTGTCATGTGAAAAGCTAGTACTGTTTCAATAACTTCACAGAATGGACTTACAGTCAAATCAAAGCACAACTTGGGAATGTAAACCTTGGTTATTTAGGAAATGTAAACATAGCAGTAGTTCTTGTTCACTCAGAGTATTTCCTATAGGGCATTTATTTAAATCCTCTGGTGAGAGAACTCAGAACCTAAAATTATTACAAATACAAAACATTAAAATATCCTAGTGAAAATGAATTCACTGAAGTCTCATACCTCATGTATTCAGAAATCAACAATTTTAAGGCAAGCTGGGTATGTGTGAGAGGCCCCGAAAACTGCAGGCTGAGATATTAACATAGTCATCTCTGCATGCAAAATTGTCTGAACAGTAGGTTCCCCAGCAAAAGCTGTTAATGCCGGAGGATCATGTGGGATCAGGGGGAATTGCTTGCAGAGGAATAGCAGGGAGGCCAAGGCAGTGGACAGCTTGAGTCTGAGTCATCCAGAGTGACGTCAGCTGATGTACCCAAATAACTCAGAGCCGTTTTCTCTGCTTTTCAGAGTCATTTCTAGAAGTGTGTGGAGCTTGTAGAAAAATCACTCACTCTGTAGTGCCTTCCCTTCTCTATTAATATCCTAATATATAAAAGGCCGGGGGCCATCACAACTAAAACAACTGGATGGATGACTGAATAGCAGGCTGCATGGGATGACCAGGTCAGCATGGGGGTAGTGAGTGATGACCAAATAACTGAACAGCAGGTTGCATGGGGCAACCATGCTAGCAGGGAGTAGTTGGAGGGTGACTAGGCCGGTGGGGGAGGGAGGAGTTGGGGGCGACCAGGTTGGTGGGGTGCAGTAAGGGACAACCCGGCCATTGGGTGTGCAGTTAGTTGTGACTAGATCTGCAAGAGGTGGGTTGAGGGCGACCAGACTGGGCGGGGGGGTGGGGGGGAGGGCGCAGTAAGGGGTGACCAGGCCAGCAGGGGAAGCAGTTAGGGGCTACCAGGTTGGAGAGGAGTTGGGGGCAACAAGGCTGGCAGGGGGGCAATTGAGGGTGACCAGGTCGGCAGGCAGAGGTGGTTAGGGGTGATCAGGCTGGCAGAGGGGGCAGTTAGGGGCGATCAGGCAGTCAGGCAGGTGAACAGTCCTGGATTGTGAGAGGTATATCCCACTGTTGGTTTAGGCCCAGGGAACAGCCTGTAGGTGGTCGCAGAAAGAATAAGAGAAGCAGCATACAGTGAATGTTTCCTATGTGCCGAGAGTATGCTGAGCTGTTATTTAATTTAATCTTCACAACATCCACATGGGGTAGGTATGAAGGTTCTAATTTATAGACTGAAGGAAGGGAGATGGGAGAAAAGCAGCAGCATGCTCTAGGCCACATGCCAGTCAAGCTTGGAACCCAGATGTGTCTGTGTTCCTGTTTCCTCACTCCCTTTGCTGGGAGGAATCTACCCAAAGGAGAGTGAACAGCCTATGGAATTTTTTAGAGGAAAGTGGGGGATTTACATGTTAATGATGATCTCATGTTGATGCATCAAATTAAAGTTTAGCTTCTACTAATAGCCCTCTTTTCTCCCTACTCCTGCCACTGCCTTGGGGTCCCCCAAAGCTTGGATATTAGCAAAGGAGCAGAGGCATGTTGATCCTAGAGCACAATTTATGTAGTGCTATTTAATCCAAGCTGCTGGTGGCTCAAGGTACTTGTCACCCACTTGGTCTGCATTGTTGCTGAGAGCCTCACTGTGATCCAGCAAAATGGGTATAGTTCCCATTTTACAGTCAACAAAACAGTCTCAGTTTAATATTTCTAACATCTTGCTGTTTAAGTAAGAACTGAGAAGCGCCTGATCAAGAGTTTTCCAGTAGGACTGGCATGGTCTTCTCAAGGCAGGCTACACATTAGAAACACCTAGTGATACAGAAAACCGGAGAATGAACCAAGCAATGCCTAGAGAGATGGAGTCACATTTATTACGTGCGGGCCCAGAGGAAAATGTCTCTCAAGTTCTGGGCCCCAACATGGAGGAATTTTCTCTATTTACATGTTTTTACCTTTGTTGTCTCCAAAATATGGGGTGTTTCCGACCCCTTTTGTAAGTTCTTAAAGAGCCCCTATGTGCTGTGGCCTTGAGACCTCAACCAAAGGCCTGGCCTGGTGCCAGCTCTGATAACTTTGTCCGGGGAAGGTTTACTGGCCTCTCTGAAGTGGGAGTGGTCTTCTTTTCCTTATTATTTAAGCAAGCAAGCATTTACAGAAGCCAAAGAGCAGGGTTAAATTTTCAAACAGCAGTTTTTAGATAAGAGTGATGCTTCACTAGGATTTCAATCAGAAGATCAGATGAGAGAGGACCTGTTCCTCAGTATTTCCCAGAAGAGATTCTAGAGTTTGAACTTTAGAACTATAGTCCTTTGCAGTCACCAATGAAGTTACTTTGTAGAATATTCTTGTTTATTTTCAAGAAGTACAGTGATGAATAGTTAGCTTTTTTATTTTTTTAACTACAATGGCAGATCTAATCCCTTATGCATTGCTTTCTATGCCAGGTGAACAGTGCCTGGTAAGTATATAATCTAGTAAATTCTGCAACTATTTGAATAGGCAGGCATTTTCCTAATGTGGGGTAAACACAGAGAGAAGTCAGAAGAGGTACAGTGGATGTGCATCCATGCTGATGGCTGCCTCATCTGTCTAGCTCAGTGGTCAGCAAACTCCATCAACAGCCAAAACCGGTGTGGCTCAGTGGATAGAGCGTCAGTTTGCGGACTGAAGGGTCCCAGGTTCTATTCTGGTCAAGGGCATGTACATTGGTTGTGGGCACATCCCCCGTAGGAGGTGTGCAGGAAGCAACTGGTCGATGTTTCTCTCTCATCAATGTTTCTAGCTCTCTATCTTTCTTCCTTCCTCTCTGTAAAAAATCAATAACATATTAAAAAAAAACTATCAACAGAGGCAAATATCAACAGTACAATGATTATAATTTCTTTTGAGAGTCAATTTTTTTAAACTTAAACTTCTTCTAATGCCACTTCTTCAAAATAGACTCACCCAGGCCATGGTATTTTGTGGAAGAGCCACACTCAAGGGGCCTAAGAGTTGCCTATGGCTCGCGAGCTGCAGTTTGCCGACCACTGGTGTAGTAGAAGTAAAAAGGCAATTGTTCACCATTGAGTCCAGGACTCATATCCCTGTGAATACCAGAGTACCCAGGGCAGAAGGGGGGGTCGGGGAGGGATGGGGTTGCAAAACCTTAGGTGGGGTGAGGAGAGAGTTTCTCCTTGTCCTGGCCTTTTGCATCAGTGAGTTCCTATTCTTGATGTCAGCAGACACAGGTCACTGTTGCCATAGTTTCAGTATCAGTCTTCCTTCCACAAGACAGGCTACATGGTATAGCATGGCATAGCTTAAGCTCCCTTATACTCATGAGATTTTTAGAATCATGGAACAAAGAGGCCTTTGGGTAAATAGTGTCCCCCCAAAACATTTGCAAGATATGCGACTGCAGAGAACTTGATACGCATCATATTGCTGTTATATCTTCCTTCCCACCCGACTCCCTTTACAACTTTTAACACATAGTGAGTAATTATAAATTGGAATAAAAATTCTGGGATAAAACTACTCCAGAAGAGACCCAGTTGTGTGTGTATGTGTGTGTTTCTGTGTGTGTGTGTGTGTGTGTGGTTAAATATATGTTTTATTGATTTCAGAGAGGAAGGGAGAGAGGGAGAGAGATAGAAATGGAGAGAGTGAATCATTGATAGACTGCCTCCTGCATGCTTCACACTGGGGACTGAGCCCGTAATCCAGGCATGTGCCCTGACTAAGAAAAGAACCGTGACCTCCTGGCTCATGGGTCAACCACTGAGCAACACTGGCTGGGCCCCAGTGGTACTTGTAAAGATTTCATGGGATGATTGTCCCATGTCCCTTATATGAAAAGTACCTCATGATTTGTGTTGTTAATTATGATGTTAAAATTAATTTCAGACTGCTTGATAGCCATCAGGATGTGGTATCTGAGTTTAAGTATCGGTATTGTGTGTCAAATTAAATCAATATACTCAAACTGTGAAAGCTGGCTTTGTAGTAGAGTTCGTGATTGAAATAATAATTATTTTTTCATGAATTTAAATATGCATATGCTGGAGGAAATAATAACAGTGCCCTTCTGCATTTTGTGTACTAGTTGGATAGTAGACACCCAGCATGTGTGTACTATTCCATCCTCCCTGGAAGAGGTTACCAATTGATCATAGAACTTTATATCCTTTTTTTTTGGTTAAGCTTGAGTGCCAGTCCATCAGACTTGGCACAAAAGATAAAACCTATTTTTCATCTATGTTAGAGCAAGCTACAATTTACAAATGATGTTCTTGCCCAATACCTTGTTAATGTTGCTCTTTGCAAAGTTAAAAGTAAGATAAAATGGGGCTGATGATTGTTTAAAAGACACAGAGTTCCTCATAGTGGTTTTGAATGATGGGTAGAGACTCCAGGTTTTCTTGCTTTGGAACGTGTTCCCAAATCCAGCAGGGGGAGTATCCTGCTTTTCGAGGCCCTGCTTTTAACACCTGCTTAGTTTCAATGCTGACAGTTTATTTTATAATCCCCTAAAATTGGAAGAGCCAGTTGGGAAAAATCACATTGAGGCCTTACAGGATAGAGCATCAGGGAAAGTGGGGCTCAATCCCCCACGACTCTCGGAGTCCTACCTGCGACGCCTCTCGCTCCTCTCTTGGGGTTGGCACCGAAGTCACATGCAGGTCTAATGATGTGGCTGAGGGCATTTTTGGTGGAAGTCCTGTTTTTATAACTGAGCATGAAATCATGGTCACATTTTGTCTCGAGTCTAATAGGTTTCCTGACATCCCCCCACCTCCGCCCCACCCCCTGTGCTGGCTAGATCTCAACTTAGGTAATTATATTCAACTTCCCAAATTCCAGTATGGTTTATATGGTTCTGTTTCTTTACCTGTTCCCATTAAAGCTGTATTGGCAAGGGAAGGCTGTGGCATTCCTTACAGGAACCGGCTGGGCTGCCTTTCTCTGGCATGTGAAGTAATGTCCCTTTGCTAAATGGCATCATACCTGTCAGACCAGTGAGTGCACAGGCAATGGCATGCCATATAACATAATCGCATGCGGTACAATAGCCGTCTCTTTGTTGCCTCAAAATTGTGCCTTGATATCAGGAATTAGCGGACGATGGCCCACGGGCTAAATGCTGCCTCTGACCTCCTTTTGTGCAGCACTCAAGCTAATAATGGATTTCATAATTTTAAAACATTATTTAAAAAACCTGCAATGCACATAAAGAAGAATATGCAACAGACTATATGTGGCCTGCAAAGCCTAAAATGTTTACTAACTGGCCCTTTGCAGAGTTTGCTGAATCCTACTTAAGATGCTCATCATCGTCATCATTATAATAGTATGAATAACAGTCCACTTATAGAGACTTACTATGTACTGTCTTAAGCATTATTTTCTTAAAATTTTTTTTTATTGATTTCAGAGAGGAAGGGAGAGGAAGAGAAGCATAGAAAGATCAATGATGATAGAGAATCATTGATTGCTGCCTCCTACAATCTCTCTACTGGGGATAGAGCCCACAACCCAGGCATGTGCCCTGACCAGGAATCAATCCGTGACCTTCTGGTTCATAGGTCAATGCTCAACCACTGAGCCATGCCAGCTGGGCTTAAGCATTCTTTGTTTTAATTCAATTAACCTTTTTAGAGAGTTTGAGATAGTGTTGGAGGTAGGCAACCTTTAAGAATGTCTCCAATATGCCCTAACTGGTTTGGCTCATTGGACAGAGCATCAGATTGTGGACTGAAGGGTCCCGGGTTCAGTTCCAGTCAAGGGCACATGCCTAGGGTTGTGGGCTCAATCCCCAGTGGAGTGTGTGCAAGAGGTTGCCAATCAATGATTCTCTTTCATCATTGTCATTGATGTTTCTATCTCTCTTTCTATCTCCCTTTCTCTCTAAAATAAATTATATATATTATAATATATATATAAAATAATTTTATTTTATTTTTTAAAGAATGTCTGCAATAATCCCTTCCTCTACATTTATGTCCTTGGTGAGATCCCTCCCTTAACTAGGGGTTGTATTTAGGGACTGCCTTCTAATGAACAGTGATGGTTTTCTAGTGGAATATGGCAGGATAGAGAATATATACTATACAAGCGAAATGTTGAAGATGCGCCTCATTTCTTCTTGATAATAATAAACTGTGAGAGGAGCGAAATAGATTGGGAATAAGCAAAAAGGAATCAGTACTTGATGGTTTTGAAAGTTCCCAATCTCTTTAAATAGCACATGATGTTCCAGTTAAGAAATGGCTTCTAAGCAAAGATCAGACACAGGTCAGGAACTGATAGTTTAAAGATGAAGCTGAGGGTGTGACCGCAAACCTTTCGCTAAGACCTCAGAAAGATAAAAGGTTGTAGCCTCGCCTCAGTGTACTATTCAGCTTCATGGAAGGCTCTAGAAAGAAATCCAGGGTGTACCTAACACATCCTCTCCATGCAGCAATAGGTCCTCTGGGAAATTTAAGGTAGTTGCCTCTTAGCCATCTCAAAAAGGACTAACTTGGAGGAGATTTGTAGGTGTGGCTTTTGCCTCACGGAGTGAACTCAGAGCCACAGGAGGCTCACTAAGGACTTATAACCGTTACCTATGTGGAAACATGGGAGCTTGAACTGAGCGGAACAGAGACTAGGCAGAATGAGGAAAAGCCTTTGAGTCCTCAGAATTCTACTGGCAGGAACCGGGATAGTGAGCTGTTCGGCTGCACACACGTGCTGCCTTCCCTTAATAAAAGGAAAGATGACTCAGAGTAGAGCGAAAAGCCCTGGGGACATAGCTGAGAGCCATGGAGAATTATTCTCAGGCCTTGAGACCCAGTTACAACATCCTCATTTTTTTTTCTGGTTATGTTAGAACTCCTACGGACCAGTGACCCCCATGCCTCCAAGTTATCCCCGTTTGAACAGGAGTGTGGACCATGGTTATCCTATGCTTGCCTCACCACTGCATTTTGGATGTGCGTGGAGAGGAAACTTTTCTCTTTAGCCTCACATCTACATTTGAAGAGCTGTACTTATGACTACATCTGCACCTGGCCCCGATTTAGATAAGATTCTGGGCTTGAATTGATACTGTCATTCGGTGAAACTTTTGGGGACCTTGGAAAGGGGTGAGGTGTATTTTCCACGTGGAAAGGACGTGAATCATTGGGGGGGGGGGTCAGAGAGAGGGCTGTGATAGGCAGCTTCCAAGGTTGTCCCCGAGACTGGTATTTATGACCTTGAGTGTGAACAGGATTTTGTGACTCTTTTTTAAATATATATTTGTATTGATTTCAGAGAGGAAGGAAGAGGGAGAGATAGAAACACCAATGATGAGAGAGAATCATTGATAGGTTGCCTTCTGCACGCCACCCTACTGGGCATGTGCCCTGAACAGGAATTGAACCATAATCTCCTGGTTTATAGGTTGATGCTCAACCCCTGAGCCACTCTGGCTGGGTAGTGACTCGTTTTTAACAAATAGGACATCACAGAACTCAGGAGGTATCACTTCCAGTGGGAAATTATGGAAAAAAGATTGTTCCTTTTATCCTGGGTGCTCTCCTCTCACTCTCCTTTGCATCACTGGCTCTGGGGAAAGGTAGCTGCTGAGAAGGAGCCCTGTGCAGAGGGACTGAGGCCAGCCAGCAGCCATGTGACCTTGTCTGGAAGCAGATCTTCCCCTCCCCCAGGCAAACCTTCAAATGGGATTGTAGCGCAGGTGCAGGAGTATCATACATAGCTAATACAGGTAGGTACATTTATCATCCACATTTTATAGAAGAAATTGAGGTGTAGAAACCTATCCAGTGTCATATCACTAATGAGGGGTGAAGCTCAGGTTTGAACCTAAGCAGTCTTGTCTCCAGAGTCTGCCTTTCAAATCACAGAATCCATAGAGACTGAAATAGAAGAGAATGTATGTTTGGTAAATGAATGGGTAAGCAAAGTCCCTTTGCTGATGTGTATATGGGTAGTGAGCTCACGCACACGTGTGCACACACACATGCACACAGGCACACACACAGATATTTACTGTGAATATTCTTAGAAAGCTGAATATTCTGGGAACTTCCTTTATGATCCCATGATACTGAGTACAAGCAGATATTTTTAAAATGGTCCTTTACTTTCAATACTTACAGCTCAGGCTAGCATTCTGCTGCAACCTGGGATTCCTGAAACAAGTCTTTGGCCTCAAAATTTAGGTAGACTGCATGAGAGTAAGAAAAGCTTATAACAGAGACAAGCCCTATAGCTGGTCTCCTCTCCACACTGCCATGAATCTTTATAATGTTGCACGCATTATAAGGAAGATGTGGATTTCAAATTATTAATTTAAGCAATATAAGAATGGCTTGCTTAGAAAAGGAAGTCACCATGTTAATCATTTTTTTTTGTTTAAACTAATAGCTTTAAAATATTTTATTGATAGGCTTTATTGTTTAGAGCAGGTCTAGATTCACAGCAAAATTGAGCAGAAGGTACAGAAATTTCCCACTCTACCCATCACATAGCTTCCATCTAATTAATACCTTTTAAAATTGAAGTTGAGTCACCAAGTTCTCACTAAGAAATCCCAAGTGGTGCCATCGCATGTGAATAATTTCATCAGTTTATCAGGTATTAATATGCCAGGGACACGTGTATTCTCTTTGGTTCCAGGGCTACCATAAACTGCTAGGTGATAACTTCAATTTGAAGAATTTAACAAACCACACTGCTTTAATGTGCACATTCTGTGTGTTTCCTCTGTGTGCAAAATACTACCAGGAGTCCCAGGTTTTGTAGACGTCACTCAATAAATCATTACTCACTCCCATTTACTTCTCTTCTTCTGAAGAGGTTGAGGAGGGGGTGGCGGGACCCTGGATGGGAGTCAGGGGCACATAATTGTCTGCTCGGGGAGGCTGTTCCTGTCTGACTGCTGTGTTATATTAAGGGCATCTGCCAGTTGTCAGCGTGCTTTCTTGGGTTCCTTACAATGAGTGCTGACTGACATAGAATGGACCTCTGGAAACGTGTGTCCAGTGCAATGCTGCTCGAGACAATCTCTTGTGTGCACACTGACCAGATCCTGGTGAAAGCGGGAGCGAAGGAAGCATGGGTGTCTCTGGAGCTCATCTGCACCATCACTTTTTCAATGTCATGATTATATTATGGAGAGAGAGAGACGGATGCTCCTGGCAGTATAACGTGGACCACAGCTTGTCTTCTCAAAATGCCTAGGTATCGGGGTCTAGGTCCTGTGATACTCAAAAGGAGGCCCATACATCAGAGTGCCCACGACACCCCTGAGATTATTAAAAATACAGATGCTGGACCCCCACCCAGGTGTAATGAGTTGGGATCCCGGGGGCTGGGCCCAGCATGCTGAGCTTCAGCACATGCTCTACCCAACCAAGTCTGAGGAGCAAACTAGTGAGTCTGGACTGTGGGATTGATGAGTACCATCACAGTTCTCTGAAATCAGAAAAGCACAGTTTGAGCTCTTCTGGCAAGCACTCCTTTGTTCACAGTAAATTTTTATCTTAACACCTCATTTTTTTTCCTCCTGGTAGTAGAGGGATATGTAAGATGTGGTTTGCAAGAAATCATTTAAAAGGGGGGGGAAAACGCCTTAAATGAGTGGATACTCATACAGCTCTATTTCCCCCTGCAGACCATCCTATAATTTTTGTCTGTCTGCAGATTAATTTTTCTTTTCATTTGAAAAAATGCTGCTCACTTCTCTAATTGTAACAGCTTTAGAGTTTAAGTTTATGGTGAGAACTGAAATATCTTATCCTTAAATCCCTTCTTTACAAAACAAGCGATTGTTGTCATGGTTCCACGGGATGAGCATCAACTTTCGGTACCATTAGAAAACAATTATTAGCAAGCCCTGATAACTGTTTATTAGCGATAACAAGTTATTTAGTCATCTAACTCCTCAGATGACTCCATTTAAAAGAAAATAAATATCTCTTAATCTATCTGGGGGTCTTCTCATTAATTGTCGGTTGGACCGTGCCAGGAACTTATCCTGCCATTTCCATACTATTTTAAGCCCAATTGCAGATGTGGAGCCTCACGCCAAGGCGGGAACCTTCTTAATCTCCCCTGTCTCTTCCGAGCAAGAAGATAATAAACATTTCTGACACACTAATCAGGCCCTGGCCTGGTAGTTAATGAACAGGTCAGAGGTGGCCATCAGGGATGTTTCTTCAGAATGTTCCTAGCGAAAGCTTTTGGCCTGGACCTCCATCTCCATAAAAGTGGTGATAAAAGGCTCTGGGGGAGGATTAAAGAGGACAGGATTCTACATGGCCTCTCCGAGTCATAGGACTCACTTTCCTCTCATGTAGGACTCACTTTCCTCTCGTGTTTCCTCTACACAGGACTCACTTTCCTCTTATGTTGCTCTCCTAACATTTCAGTGGGTTTGGGACGTGTCTAAACTACCCATCCCATCCCGATCACCCCCTTGTAGTGATAGGTTTCAGTACTTCCTCTGTGGCCCTGCAGGAAAGACCAACACGAACCAGGAAAGAATCAGAGGTTGGATTGGATGTGGGCACTGCCTCTGCCTCAGAGTGAGCAAGCATGGGAGAGTCATGGATATATGAGCATCTGGCTGGGAGGGACGGATAAAGTGCTTATGCCCTGCAGGGGGCAAGGGCATCTGTCCTGTGTTCTCCCTTCTGCAGGCCCCCTGCTGGTCACTGAGGTCTGTCCTTTATCAGAGGCACATGCCTCCACCATATTTGCCTCCTATGGGCTGGGAGGTCTTCAAGCCTGCAATAATTCCTGCTCTTTTCCCCACTTCCTCCAGGTTGTAGCCCAAGTAAAATGTTACTATTGAGTTGAAGAAGAGTGTTTGTATGGTTAAGTCTGAATACATGCAGAATCTGGTTTTTAGGTATGTCATACAAGGTTTGTGAATTTCGAGCATATGACATAGAAACCAACGTTCATTGGCTAAGGGACACACCATGATGGAAAAGCAGTTTTTAAAAAGCTAATAGACTTTATAACTGAACTATGTACACAGCATGATTTATGTACGAGCTTAAAAATTGCCCACTGTGAACATGAAACAGAATTGTCTCCTCTATTTATATTCAGTCTGAAAAACTTTATTGAGCACCTACTGTTGGACCATTTTGGGTCTGGGATGTCCATGCATAATTTGGTCCCTGCCCTTTTGGGAAAATGGAAATTGACCAAGGGCATCCATTTCCAGTCTCCCCAGCCTCCTTGCCCTTCCTCCGTTTCCTTTTCTGGCCCTCTTTCCCCCTGTCTGGGTCGCCTTGTGTCCTTAACATTGTATCCTGTGACTTAGTCAATCAGTGGTCTGACTGGTTTGGAATTCAGTCTAAACTGGCGGCTTCCTGAAAGTAGTTCTGACATCCATGGGTTTCTAGATCTCTATGTCAGGGTAATTTAACATGTTTATAAACTGGCAGTTTTCCTAGGATGGTGGCTCTCCGTTTGTGGGATGCGTTAAAATCACCTGGAGGGTTGTTAAAACAGATGTTGCTGTGTCCCACTCCCAGAATACCTGACTTAGTGGGTCTGGAGAACAGCTCAAGAATTTGCATTTCTAATAACCTTCCCACTGATGCTGGAGCTGCTGGTCCTGGATCCACTGATTTAGGAGATGACTTTGGGAGTAGTTAGTTTGTGAATGTCTCCTTCTTTGTAGAATAATTTTTTTTTTAAAAAAGTGTGTTTCTAAGAATGATTGACCATATGTAGTTAAGACCCCCAGGATCCTCTGCTTTCTCCAGACTCCCCTTAATCTCCAGGAAATGCACTGTATCTGGCTCATTAACACTTACGTTTATATTCCTGTTGGTGGATCCAGGGTGGCAGTTGGCTTTCAGGTTTTATTTTTGTTGGGTGGAAATGAACTGGTGGTATGGAAAATCATCTCCCCCGATTTCTCCTGCTGGGGGGATTGTGGCCATCTGTGCATAACATTGCAGTTTAGGACACTTGTGTACTTTTTCTGTGTGTTTTTTTTAATCTTTGCATAAAAATTCCAAATAACTGTACTTAGTCTTTTAATTTTTTAATTATTTGCAGCAAAAGCAATCGTGAAATATGCTAAACAATTTGGACATTCAAACATGTAGTAATAAAGAGACTTCGGAAGAAAATAGTTTGGATAATTAAATTGGTAAAAAGTCTCAACTTACTAAACTATCATGTTCAGAGAGAAAAGGGAAAATATTTACTTTTCATAAAACTGGGATATTTAATCAAAATCCTTTTTCCTCTGCGAGTCTTCATTTAAATGTCTTCCTTCCCTCCCTTCTTCCCTGAGTATTTTAAATTATCATTTTGTGTCTGATTACATGTCAAATTGATCAAATACTTTAATATAGTTTACTGTGTAATAGTTATTGGTAACAATGGATTGATAATATTCTGTTTTGGTCATTTTACCTGTTTTATAATGTCAGGGGTCATTAAAACAAAGTAATTTTGTTAAAATTAAAACAAAGGAAAAACAGTGCTTTAAAATTGTACAGATATTATTTCCTTATTCCTGACCCTATGAGCCTGTGGTAAGTTCTTCATTTGACCCCTCCAAAATGAGTAAATAATATTTTTTCCGACTGAGTCAGCTCAGCTATCCTCTTCTCATGAATGAGGCCATGGTTTTTTAGAAACCTAGATTCATTCACACGGTGCCACATCCATGGTAAGAAATCACTTACTGACATTTACTAAGTGCTGTATAAATGTAATTTGGGTACATAGTTTCCACTTCTTTCCAAAGCTCCTGCAGTTTTCCACAATCGGCTTCCTATATGGAGGGAAGAGGGTAAAGGAAGGACCCTCTGTCCTGTGTGCTTCCTGGACATAAGACTAGAAGTATCCCTCTAAGCAGGGGTGGGAAACATCCAGCCCAAGGATCAGATAAGACCTACAAAATCATTTGGTCTGGCCCTGTCAAGGTATTAGGGGTGAGCTAATTAAATGTTTGACCTAGTATAGGAGGCTAATTTTAAGTTGATGATTTTGTGTGGCCCATCAATGATATTGTAAATATCCAAATGACTCTTGGCAAAAAAAAAAAAAAAAAAAAAAAAAAAAAAAAAAGGTTCCCTACCCCTGCAATGGTAACCACTAACTAACACAGAAATGAGAACAATCTCTCAACATGGTATCCCAGGTTTGAACTTTGAGACAACCAAGTTTCACATTTTGCTCTTACTTTGTCCATCTTTGTACTTTGTCCTGTGATTAGCACCTATCATTTGAACCTCTTACGCATCCCTATTAGCTTAAGTTCTTTTAAGGGGAGAGAATATCTTTACACATGTATATATCCCCATGTAACCCGTGTAAGTGGGGCTTCAGTATGCGTTTATTGATTTTTCCCCACTTTCACGTAGATTGTCATAAAGTCCTCTTATCCAAATCATGTTTTACGTGTTTTTTTCACTCTGCATTTCTCTCTCAGAGCGAGAGGCTGGAAATCAAAGCTAACAGCTCTTACAGCATCTCTCCAGTATTTTCTCTCCCTCTTCTTCAATTACATCTTTATTTCTTTCATTTCCTTTCTATAAACATTTTTTTGTCTTTCCCACCTTGAAACAATCACAGAAACTTTTCTTTGAGTCCCTAACCCTTTCAATTAACACTCCTATTTTCACCCCTTTTTCTACCAGCCATCTGGAAAAAAGTGCCTCCCTTTTCTTATTCCCGACCCTCTGGCACTTCAGCATCTGCCACATGCTTCCACTAAAGCTACCCTTTTTTACACACGGTTCTTTCTTGACTTTCTCATTCCCAATGCAGACTCTCCCAAGCCACTTTCTGTCTTGACACAGCTCTCTCAGCTCTCTGGCCAGGCACCATCTTGATTCTGTTCCTGTTTCTATGGACCATTCTGGCTCTCATTTCATTGTTGGTTTGCTTTTCTGTTATTTAAATGTGGATATGCTTCAAGCTTTTGTCTCCCGTCTATTTCTGTTGTTTCTTTCCGCTCTCTTTCTTCGGTTCATTTCATATGCCCCCATGATTCAATGTTCACATTGGTACCAATAACTCCCGCATATTTATCTCAATCCCACAATTTTCTATCAAGTTCCCGTTCCATACTTCTATCTCTGTTCCATATTTCTATCTGGCTTGTAGAAATATCCATTGGGGTTTGTCACGTAAGCATAGGTAGACACAAACTCATTATCTTCTTTCCCTTCTCCTAAAACAGTTTTCCCTCTTGACTTTTACTTCTATACATCTATGAGTAAACCATCATTGTTTGAATGAACTTAGCTCAAAACTTCAGCCCCATCTTTGACAATTTCCTCTCCCTCTTCATCCAAATCATCAAGTCCTGATAGTTCTGCCTCTGTCACTCATGCCTTCATGTCCACTCCCACTCGTGGCTCAGTCCTGCCTTAATTCACACTAGATATATTGCTACCAAGTTTGTATATGTGGTTTTCCCCCCATCTTTCCTGAAGACTTCTACTGGTCTTACTTTTTTATATGGCAAAGGTAGAAATTTATTGAAGAACAAGTATAGGCTCCCATGTGGGGGAGGGGAAAGAATCTCGCTGAGTTCTTTTCCACCATTTATAAAGGCTGCAGATCTTTGTGCCTTGATATCCTCCTAGTGTTATTTTTATAAGACGACACAAATGTTGTATTCTATGCTGCTCTGAAAATTTTACTCTTTAAAAATTTGTGTTTAAATGGCCACCTTCTCAGTTATGCCTGCCATGTCATCTTATTTAAAATTGCAGCCTCTTTTCCTTAGGTACTCCTATCCTTCACCCTGCTCTGTATTTTTCTCTGTGGTGCTCCTCACCTTCCAACATTGCTTATAGTTTAATTGCTTATTCTGTTTATTGTCTGCTGTCCACACGAATATTTAAGCTCTGTGAGGATAGATGTCATTGACTGTCTTATTATGATGCATCTTGAATGATGTGTGACATTTAGTAGGTGCTCAGTCAATATATGTTGCGTAAGAAAGAAATGTTATTCAACAAATTATTTTTGTCATGCCAAGTAATACATGCTAAGAACCGTTCTAATTATGGGGACCTATGATGGAAAACAACACAGACTTGGTCCTTGCCTTCACCTAGCTTATGATCTAGTCAAGAAAACTAACACCAATATTACAATGAAATGATATGAATGTTTTGTTCTGACAACACTGAACTACTGAAGGGATCTTGTTTGGGAGGTTTCCATGAACAAATGTTGCCCAAGCTGATTGATTAGGAGTTGACTATGTAAAGGATGGCATTAGAAGGAAGAGATATAGTTGAAACCGGTTTGGCTCAGTGGATAGAGCATTGACCTGTGGACTGAAAGGTCGCAGGTTTCATTCCGGTCAAGGGCATGTACCTTGGTTGCAGGCACATCCCCAGTAGGGGGTGTGCAAGAGGGAGCTGATTGATGATTCTCTCTCATCGATGTTTCTAACTCTTTTTCCCTCTCTCTTCCTCTCTGTAAAAAAAATCAATAAAATATATATTTTTTTAAAAAAGAAGGAAGAGACCTATTCTTGGCATAGTTTAAAGCATGACTAGATTAAGGAATAGCAATAAGCAAATGGCTGAATTATAGAAAGTGGAAAAAGACTGGTGCTAAAAAGAGAAGCAGGTAAAGGCTAGAGAGGTCTTTTTATTTATTTATTTATTTTTTAAATATATTTTTATTGATATTTTACAGAGAGGAAGGGAGAGAGATAGAGAGCTAGAAATATCGATGAGAGAGAAACATCGACCAGCTGCCTCCTGCACACCCCCTACCGGGAATGTGCCCGCAACCAAGGTACATGCCCTTGACCGGAATCGAACCTGGGACCTTTCAGTCCGCAGACCGACGCTCTACCACTGAGCCAAACCGGCTTCGGCTAGAGAGGTCTTTTTAAAGTTCTTCTAAGGAGTTTTCACTTTTCCCAGAGGCCAGTGCACTCTCCACACGTACACCATTTCCCCATGCAATAAAATGCATTTCTGAGTATGAATGTCTTCCAGTTGACTTTTCTTGTCAACAAATTGGAAAAATACTTTGTAAAGCAGCATGCACTTGGTCACAGCAATTCTAGGTATGATATCACATTTTTATTTTTAGCATTTGTGGCAATAGAACAGGCACAATTCTGGCCTTGGTATGTTGGGTTTGGCATTAGCCATCAACTTGTTGTTTAAGTAATATTCACATCTTGCTCTAAGTAGCATAGCAGGATTTAACAATTCTCACAAGTAATCAATTCAGTGACATGTATTGGGAAGGCAAAGAAAATAGGTTTAGGAGGTATCAAATCTCTTTCTTGGTAAATATTTGCTGTGATATAGGTCTCAGCAAATATAGGTCTTGGTAAATATTTGCTGTGATTAATTTTGTGTTAAAATCCTATATTCAGTACAGAGGCCAAAACCCAGACCATATTATTGACAGGGAATGAGGTTTGCTTTAAACTTTTTTATTTCTTTCCATTTAGACCCTTTCTCTTCTTTCAGAATTCCCTTATGGACACATTAGTATCTTTCTCCAACTTTCTGGTTACCTAGAGGGACACTCAATCCCATCAGTATATGGTGTTGTTGGTTGTTCACCTGACTACCAGTCTGTATCTCTGCCACTAAGAACCTCATACATACTCCTCTGTCCAATCCCTTTTGAGTCTTCCTAGGTGATTTGTTAACTGGAGTTGATCCTTGAATAACTCATGTTATAGGGGTATTAACTGTCCTCGAAGTGGAAAATGCGCGTATAATTTAGCCAACCTCTACTGACCCTGGGACAACCTGTGGGTCAGTTGAACTCAGTGGCTCAATTGAAGAAAAAAAAAATCTGTGTACATATAGTCCCACCAAGTTCAAACTAACATTGTTTAAAGGTCAATTGTAATCGTTAATAATGTTCATTCACTCTGAGGCCTTTATGACTGCTCTACCTTTTGGAAGTATTTACACTGCACGTGATGAAAGATGTATTAAATCAATTTGTACTCATGAAATTCAAGCTTCAGTGCAGCTGAGTTGGGCAAATGTTGTTTCTAAGGGAGAAATAAGAATACAAGGTGGGACTTGTTGTACACTCTTTAATCTGATCCTTGCGTGTCTGATAGTTGGTCTGTCTCTAAGACCTGCCAGTTTCCACAGACTGTCCAGGTGATAAAATGTCATAAGAGCTTTACTGTTTCCTGAGTGTTTGTGGCAGGCTGCCCTGCTTGGGGTGAATCTGCTTAGCTGTGTAGAGTGAGAACATCAGTGTTAAAGGTGGAGGAGTTCCAGTTCCTGACAATCACAGAAACGGACTTGTTCCCTGACTCCTTAGAAGCTTCTTAATTTCCCCACTCCTTTTTTCAAATGCACTACTTCTACAGAGTATTAAATAATTCTTAAACGATTGTCAAAGTATTTCAAAATGATGAAGTGTATA
Organism: Vespertilio murinus; assembly: GCA_963924515.1. NCBI lineage: Eukaryota > Metazoa > Chordata > Mammalia > Chiroptera > Vespertilionidae > Vespertilio > Vespertilio murinus. The sequence goes on along the minus strand of OZ004708.1, from coordinate 127,645,278 downwards.
CAACTAGGAGGTGTCATCTAAATGCTTTCTTTTAAGAGTTCCAAAGGTTTTATTTGTATAAGATTTAAGGTGGCTGTGCAATGAAGAATTCAAACCTATTGAAACTATGTATGTAATAAAATTTTAGAGGCTTATATTTTTATTTAAACGGAACTCACAGTTATAACTCCTTATTTGACTGAAGTAAAATTGTTTCATATAAGAGAAATATACTCTCTCTTAATAGAATGTGCAGAAATAGCATCTGAAGATTTATAACAGAAACAAAATAAATGATGCCCAATGAAAATAAGTATGTTCTCCAGGAAAAACGTCCCTAACAGGCCCCAGAACCCTGACTCTGCTTTTGGATTTGTCTGGTGTGGCATATGTACCAAGAATTTAAGGTATTTTTCGGTGATATAATATTTTATTTTTAATGATCATGATATATGAAATCAAAGGGAACTTGGGAGAGTGTGCTTCAAAACCTGGCCCAACAAGAAGTCATGTTCACGGTGTCAGTGACCTGGCCTGACCCCACTCCAGGGTTGCCACCATCCTGGCATTAATTATGCATATCCATCACTGGCTGTGTCAGCCACACCTCTGTCATCAGGTAGGCCATCTGCTCATGCTCCTTACCCATGGGAGCCTTGGCTGTTCATTTCCAGGGTGGTTATTTAATGGGATATTTCAAAATGGTGTTTTTGGCTGTTGCCCTTTGCTAGGCTTCTGGGGATCTTAGAATAGTTCATTCTACATATACTCCAAAGCCCAAACCAACATCAAAACTAAAACTATTCCTGCCAGCATTTCAATTAATTAGGAAAGTAAGAAGGCCCTAAGCTCCCTGAAAGATCAACTTGCAAAGAGTTTTTAAAATAAGTCTGATTTCAAAAGTATTAAATGAATCGGTAATTAAATAGCTTTCAACCTGATGGCAATTTAATATTTTATCGTGACCTGTCACTTTTATATCTGATATCTTACCTACAAGATTTCAAAGGGGAGGGTGTAGAGGAATGACAAGAGAAGAGAGAAACCTGCTGAATGAAGTGGCATGAACTGGTGGAAAGAGAACTAGCTCTTGCCTTCCTTGGGTTTGAATCCCAGCTCAACTAGTTCCTCACTGTCTGATTTAAAAACATTACCACTAACTCTTCACATAGAGTTTTAGGAGAGGATTGATTAAGTAAGGAACATAAAGCACTTGAAAACAAGGTGAAGAATACAGGTTAATTTTACTTCTTCATAGGAATAAAAATGTTATGGAGAGACAATTGGCTAAAACATACTGATATCTTAACTTCCCACACAGCAGGTCAGATTTCTGACAGTAACTATCGTATTTGCCGGCGTATAAGACGATTTTTTGGCCCTGAAAAATACGTATTTGCCGGCGTATAAGACGACTGGGCGTATAAGACGACCCCCAACATTTCCACTAAAAATACAGAGTTTGTTATATACTCGCCGTATAAGACTACCCCCAACTTGGAGGCATATTTTTCAGGGCCAAAAAATCGTCTTATATGCCAGCAAATACGGTACCAATGACAGAGCTGTGAATACTTAAGTAAGTTAAAGAATGGACAGAGCATCTGTTATAAAACTTAAGAACTTCTCTTCATGGGAATAACAAAGCACTAATGCTGTAGCCTAACCAGATACTTGTGAAAAGAAAGTAGAATCTCAGGACCTCCAGGAGAACAGCAACAAGGAAAAGCTAACACCAGCTGAGAAATAACTTGACAGAAGAAAATATGACACTAAATTGCCTGGGTCATCATTTTAGGAAAAGATGCTGCTAAACTTAACAGAATGGTTATCTCATGTCATTAAGAGAAGACTGAACTATGCTTGGTGTATTTATTTTATAGTATAGTACCATGCAATGATTAAGATTTGAATATAGGGTGGAGCAAAAATAGGTTTACAGTTAATATGGAAAATATACAGTCATCATTTCTAATTAAGAGTAAACGTGCTAATTGACCATTACACTCTCACAAAGATGGTGGTGCCCACAGCCAATAAGGAGGGAATTGACTTCCATGCCTTCAAAGATGGTGGAGCCCACAGCCACAAAATGGCAGCACCCAGACCCCTCAGCCCCACTAAGGGTGGCAGGTGTGCCCCATGGCCAGGCCCACCCCTGACAGTTCCAGCTGCTCCGTGCGCCTGCCTCTGGAGTCCCCCAATCCCCTCAGCCCCCCAGCTGCCCAGCCGCCCAGGGTCACCTGAGGCTCAGGTAACCAGGGCCAGCTTAGGCTTGTGTTGCTGGCAGTGGCAGCAGCAGAGGTGTGATGGGGGCGTTGCTTTTCCCTGATCACCAGGTTGCCTCCTACCCCTGAGGGCTCCTGGACTGTGAGAGGGCCAGGCTGAGTAACCCAACCTCCAGTGCATGAATTTTCATGTATTGGGCCTCTAGTAAATAAGTAATATAAGAATAAACTTTGTGTTTCACATACCCACCACTGTAAATCTATGTTTGCCCCACTCTGTACATAGTTTCATTTATTTTTCTGGAAAATGTCACAATGTATAACATCACATGGACAAACTAATTAGATGTTAGTCTAATAAAATATTTTATTTTTATTAATACTAATGTCTTCTTATAGATTTTGTAAAAGAAAATATCTCCCTTAAGAAACCAAGAGAATGTTCCAGTAATTTTTTGGGGTTTAAGAATTAGCATGATAAAAATGAAGCTCCCATTTGACCCAGTAATCCCACTTCTAGGGCTTTATACCAAGAAACCAGAAACACCAATCAGAAAGGATATATGCACCCCTTTGTTCATAGCAGCACAATTTACAATAGCTAAGATTTGGAAACAGTCTAAGTGCCCATCAGCAGTTGAGTAGATTAAAAAATACTATGCTGGTGTAAAAAAGAATGAACTCTTACCATTTGCAACAGCATGATGGACCTAGAGAGCATTATGCTAAGGGAAATAAGCCAGTCAGAGAAAGATAAATATCACATGACCTCAACTCATTTGTGGAATATAATGAACACTGTAAACTGATTAACAAAAATAGATCCAGAGGCTCAGAAGCATTGAACAGACTATCAAACCTCAGAGGGAAGGCAGGGGAGGGGGTGTGTATTGGAGGGTATGAGATCAACTAAAGGACTTGTATGCATGCATGTAAGCATAACCAATGAACATAGTAGGGGGGTGAGGGCATGTGCTGGGGGGTGGGAGTGATGTGGAAGAGGTCAATGAGGAAAAAGGGAGACATATATAATACTTTAAACAATAAAAATTTTAAATAAAAATAGAATTTTAAGACAGAAATTAGCATGAGTGTATTATATTTTATAACATTTTTTTTGTTATGGGATGGAGTTTCTTTCTGTAGAACAAACATTTCTCACAAGGAGCTTTTCTTCTTATAATACATTGAGCTAACTTAGTTTCCAAGGATATTACTGGTGGGAATTTAAAAAATTTATACTGGGAAAACTGTCAAGTTAACCCTATGGAGACACATACACATAAACACCCAAAGAGAAATTTGATCATTCATCCCAATTTCTCTTAATGATTATGACGGATCAAATATTGTTGTTAAAATTAAGATTTTAGGATGACTATTTAAAAAAATTAACTTTATTCCTGAGTCAAAGTAAAGATTAGGGAAGGAAGGCTGATTGTGAGGATGTTGGTGTATTTAACTAGCTAATCAGATGTGAGAATCTGATTTTTCTCTCTTCTTGGCTCATGGAAACTGGCAATTTTCCTCTTTAGGAATAAGCTGCTACATATGACAAAATATATATGTAAAGGGTAGGGTTACTATATTCCCCATTTCCCATGGGCAGTCCTGATTTATGCCTCATGCCTTGGCATTTTGTCCAGGTTAGTGTTTATCCAGTATTTATTTTATTTTTTAACTAAGTGTTATTAATGTTATATTAAACATAAACCAGTTTGTGTTCTACCACAGTCTCATTCAGCAGAGCATGAGATGCATTTCTAGTGTGGTCGGAGTTCTCCCTTTAAAATGTGATTAATTCTGAAAGACAACTAGGGAGGACCTGCTTCTTTCCCAAAGCTCTTTCAGAAACAGGGTAAGTAAAACCTCCCTTTCAATGACAGCATGATCTCTGATTAAAACAAACAAACAAACAAACAAACAAACAAACAAAACACTCCTGGACATGAGTAGATAGGTAGAGCTAAGAGCTTCTGATTAAGCTGTGATGGAATTCTTTTATTTATTTATTTATCTTTTGCTTTATCAAAGGCAATGTATTGGCAAAGTTGAAAGGAAGCATTTAAAGGTTTCCCACTCTTTCTGAGTATATTGTAATAAACAGTTTGTCTGTGAATGAAAGCATAAGAGGAAGTCATTCTTTTGTTGAACTATTAGTATACTTTCATACTGGTTTGTAATTATTTTTTAATAATATTTATGATATTTTTAAAATTTACTTATTTTCTTCATTCAGGTATTATATCTGTCCTTATCCCCCAATTGCTCCCCACTCATGCTCTTACCCCCCCCCCCACACACACCCGGTGTCTGTATCCATTGGATAGGCTTATATGCATTCATACAAGTCCTTTGGTTGACCTCTACCCCTTTCCTCCTCTGTCCCCTACCTTCCCTCTGAATTGTGCCAATCTTCTGATCAATGCTTCTCTGTCTCTGCATCTGTTTTTGTTCATCAGTTTATGTTGTTCATTATATTCCACAAATAAGTGAGATCTAGTGACCAACTTACACTGTACATAAAAATATAAACTCAAAATGGATAAAGGACTTAAACATAAGATGGAGAACCATAAAAATCTTAGAGGAATCCACAGGCAGCAAAATCTTAGACATATGCCGAAGCAATATCTTCAGCAGTACAGCTTCTAGGGTAATGGAAACTAAAGAGAAAATAAATAAATTGGACTATATCAAAATAAAAAGCTTCTGTACACCAAAACCAACCATCAACAAAACAACAAGAAAGCCCACTGCATGGGAGAACATAATTGCCAATGTTATCACCAATAAGGGTGTGATCTCCAACATCTATAGGGAACTCATACAACTTAACAAAAGGAAAATAAACAACCCAATCAAAAAATAGGCAATGAACCTAAGTAGACACCTTCAAAAAAGGACATAAGGAAAGCCAAGAGACACATGAAAACATGCTCAACGTTACTAATCATCCCTGAGATGCAAATCAAAACAACAATGCAATACCATCTCACAGGTGTCAGAATGGCTATCATCAACAAATCAACAAATGACAAGTGCTGGGCTGGGATGTGAAGAAAAAGGAACCCTCATGCCCTGCTGGTGGGAATGCAGACTGGTGCAGCCACTGTGGAGAACAGTATGGAATTTCTTCAAAACACTACAAATGAAACTCCCATTTGACCCAGTGTTCCCACTTGTAGGAATATATCCCAAGAAACTAGAAACACCAATTAGAAAGGATGTTCATATGTTCATAGCAGCATAATTTACCATGGCTAAGATTTGGAAACAGCCTACGTGTCAGATGAGTGGGTAAAAAGCTGTGGTATATCTACACAATGGAACACTACAGTGCTGTGAAAAAGGAGGAATTCTTACCATTTGCATAGATGGAGCTGGAGAGCATTATGCTAAGCAAAGTGGAAGAAATTTTAAAAAATATATTTTATTGATTTTTTTACAGAAAGGAAGGGAGAGAGCGAGTTAGAAACATTGATGAGAGAGAAATATCAATCAGCTACCTCCTGCACACCCTCTACAGGGAATGTACCCACAACCAAGGTCCATGCCCTTGACCGGAATCAAACTTGGGACCCTTTAGTCTGCAGGCCGACGCTCTATCCACTGAGCCAAACCGGTTTTGGCTGGAAGAAATTCTTGATGCTGCTATCCCTGCTGGCCACGTGGTTTCCCAGCTAGTTGGGCTGTGGCCTAGGCATGCAAATTGCACATACTTGTAGGCCATCAGTGGGAAACAGAGTAAATTAGACATTAGGGGTATATGAAATATGTGTGGGAAACAGAGATTGAGCAGTCCTGTCCTAGTGCTTAGAGAGAAATCTGAATACTTTTGCAATCGTATTTTGTCTTCTTAGTATGGTACAAATCTATACCTAAATATTTATTCTATCCAGGTAGTCAGAATTATTTCAGAATTATCAGAAAAAGTTCCTACAACCTGAATGGTTCATTGTTTTCATTCTTTTTTGGTTGATGTTTCTTTGTGGAAATCAGGTGAGATGGAAAATTAATTTTGGGGATTAGATTCATGAAAGCCTGGAAATGTAATTTCTATGTAGGTGTCGAAGGACTGCCTAGTAAGATATCCCAAAAGTCGGAGGTTCAGTTGAAGTTGTCATTTTGTTATTGTTTACAATACTTTTGTAAATATAAAAAAATAAAACTTTTATTTAAAACATTTCAATAAATCCATTAGGCTCACTCATTTTAAGTGTAGTGTAATGAAAATATCCATTTCTCAAACAACTGGTAATAGATGAGAAATATGTGGGAAATGATTATTGATAATTACTACCCCCTAGAGTAGTGATATCAGTAACCACATGGAAACCAGACACAAGTCTGCTGAAGGGCATTAGAAGCTATTTCAGAAATTCCTAGCTAGGCTAAGACAATTTAACAGAGCTGTGGAAAGTGCTTTTATCATCAGTCTGTGAAGCCTATACTGTTATTTAGAATAAATTGCTGTTTTCCTAAGTTAATTTAGCTTATTTATTTCAAACTCATTTGTGCAAAAAATGAAGCAAAAAAACTTGATAATATATGAACTCCATCAGCAGGAGAAGACTTTGTGCAAATATTAACATGGTGTAAATTTTATATCAGTATCACCAGTTGCTTCCAATAGAAAAATATCAATTAAGCTAATTCCAGTGATGGTTTGCTTATTTTTATTTAATTTACTAGAGGTTTGATGCACAAAATGCATGCAAGAGTAGGCCTGCGCATGCATGGCTGCCTTGGCTGACCCTTGCAGCCCCTGCGTTGTGTGGAAGACATCCAGATGGTCGTCCCAATGTTCAGCCCTCCGATTGATTTGCATATTATGCTTTTATTATTATTATAGATGGAATAGAGGTAAATATTTTGAAGTCCATTCTGTTGAAACACTTGACACTATTGTAATTGCTGTCGTAGATCCAGTTAAATATAAAAACATAGTGATGAGATGATTGATTTTTGCCATCATAACACCGCTATTCATGTCCTGGAGGACTGAATCATCCTCAGAATGGCCTCGTTATAATCAGAAGCCTATGGAGCAAATAATTACTTGAAATTAGTTGCATGTTTATATAATTTGTAATTATGTCCAAACAAGCTGGTAGTCTACCAGCTGTGAAAGTCTATCAATTGATATGAAAATTGTAACTATTACAATTTAAATATTCTGTCCATACAGGGTGAGAATACCTGGTATACAAAGGCAATTAATGTGGAGTATGAAAATGAAACAAAACATTTAGCATGGCACTACATGCTTTCGCTCTTTGCTGTCCATAAACTGGAATTTAGGAATGTTTGAAACTTTTCAGAAGCTCTTTGCATATCAACAAAAACCACATTGACATTTTTGTAAATGAGTATGCTAAATTTGAGTTATGTTTTGTTCAAAATCAGTTGAATGAAATATTTGATGAAATTATGCAATACATGAAATGCCTTTTTTTTAACCTTTAAAGTTTTTAATGTATTGCCATAACTATAAAAAGAAGCTTGTGAACAGTAAGACATTTTAATTTATTTTTCCACCAATTAAACCATGAAAGCTTAAATGATGTGCAAATTATCAATCATAGAAATAGTTACAGTTCATAAGCAAAAGTCTACCTCGCTTGATTTAAGGAAAATTGCATAATATAGCAGATACTAAAATATTAGAATTCTCATTCTGATTGAACTTAGCACAATTAATAAATTTCTGACAGAGAAAATTATAAAATAACTTTTACTGATTATTCATGAACCAGCTCATTAATCCTCATGACAGCTCTGTGAGATGGGCTTAAATGATCTCTTCTCTAGATAAAGACACGAGGGGTTGAGAAATCAAGTCAGTTGTTCAAGACCATCACTGATACCTGGTGCCTGAGACCAGATGTGTTGGTAGCAAAGAACCTCTCTTCAGTATTTCTCTGTACTGCTGCTGTGTAGTCAGGATTATATTACAGAAAGATCTTACAATTCCAGTGGTTCACTGTTGCAGCTTTAGTTTAGTATGTGTTTCTTTCTAGAAGTTATAGTATTTTGGAGAGATTAGACTCACAAGAGGCTGGAGTCATAGCCTATTTAGTTGTCAAAGGAGTGGCCAGTAAGACATACTTAAAAGTTTTGTAGATCAGTTTAAGTTATGGCTAGCGTGTAGTAGAGAAGGAGGAGATTGTCAGGTGGCATCTTTCCAAGTTTGTGCTGGTCAAGATCTTAACCTTAGAAATCTGCCAACTGGGAGCAAAACCTCACAGGGAACCTGTGTGAATGTTTTATGATAAAGAGTGATGGAAGCCCAACATTCATAGCTTGGTAAGTAAGTGGAAATTCCTCCTGCAAAGCAAAAACAGAAGAAAAGAAAGTCATGAAATGAGAACTTCTCCAGTCTAGCAAACTTAAGAGGCAGAAACTGTGTGATATTGGCCAGTCTTTTTCGAACATGCCATATGCCAGAATTATCTGGGACATTTAAAATAGTATATATTCACATGCCCCCCCCCCCCCACCAGGAAGACTGAACTCTGTCAGTGGGGTCCATGCATGTTTTCAAATGTTTCTAAGGTGATTATTTCATCCACCAGGATTAGGAACTATTAGGGCAGAATACTCTCAAACTGCTGAACTTTGGTTAGATGATGAAAAAAAAATTACCCTGGGAAAGTAGTTCAGTTCCTTCTCAAAAAAACATGTATAGATTTTGGGGATATTTAGAGCCAGAGAGACTTTCTAAACTAACTAGACAATTCAAATTATTTTGCCTCTTTTGCTAGAGCAAGCAAAAGGATAATTCCAGATTTTAGTGCATTCTCCTAAATTATACATTAGGGTGATAGGTAAGAAAAGAATATAATACCAATACTAATACACCCGATGGTCATCCTCTTCCTTCATCCCCCTTCATATAGTTTCTAGTGAATTTTTACAACTCTGCGATGCCTATCCTCATATGTATGTACCTCCTCCCATGCAGTCACTTACTTTCTACCATTTCCTTGACCTGTCACCCTTGGGAACCTTTGTCATCTTCATGATCAACAACAAATATTTATTAGGCACCTGCTATGTGTAGGCTATTGCACAAGGTATAAAAATAGGTCTAGCCATTTCCTGTGGAGAGTGGACTTTGATCTAGTTTGGGACAGAGGTTATTCACCAAGACCAAGAGCCAAGTGGCTAAGGACCAAACAGACAGATGGTGAGAAAAAAGAGGTTACACAGGAGCAGGCAGATGCTCTGTGGAGTAGCTGGGGCTCAAATTGGGCCTTGAAGGAAATATCAGCTCTCGGATTGATGGAAATGAAGAGGATATTCAACAAAGACCAAGAGACAAGGACATTGATGGTTTTCTAGGAAACAAGTAATAAGCCAGGTGGTAGGATGGTTTAATTGTTTTCCTTAAGGGGAGGGCCTCAGCTAGAGGGTTAGAAGTAGGCTGACCCGTGCTTAGAGGCAGGGAGTTTAAGGTGGAGGACGATGTTAATAATAGATTCAACTAATTGGATTGGCTTTTTTTATTTCTCCAACATTTTCTTCTTATTACCAAGTAGTAAAAGAGTAGATGACAGGGAAGATGGGTAAATTTGGGTTCAAACTGCCAAGTCAGGGTGTCCAGTGAACTTTCTCCCAACTCTAGAATAAAAAAATCAGAGTCTGTGAGGGGCCTTTAAGGCTGTTATTCTCTCCTTTCATTTTACATTATTTGAATTGATCTAAGTCAACGCAGAAAGTTATTAGCCAAGTTATGCCTGGAATAGGCATCGAATGGCTCACATTTCAAGGTCTTTTCCTCTGCAAAGTGTGGCTTTCCTCAACTAGGTAACATTAGAATGTTTTATTCTTTTTTCAATTGCCAAATTGTGACTAATCTGAAAAATTCCCACTCATTTCTACTCATTGGATTTCTTACTTGATCTCGATGTGAAGTGGTGGGGAGTAGAGGTGTGACATGGGAGCTGGGTTCTGCAGCAGGCTTTGCCTTCTGCTGGCCTGCAGTACCTAGAGCCGCAGAGGCTGTGGGCCTCATCAGTAAAAAAGGAGGTTATATCAGAAGGGTGCTAAAGTACTAAAGTCTTTATTTGCTCTGAATTTAATAATTTTTTTTTTCATGTTAGAAGTGTCCCTTGCCAGAAAGTTGGACTGCGCCACCATTGAGTATATGCAGTTTGAGAATTGTAAGATTTATTCTCTTGCTAAATGTATTCTGATGTGATGGGTTATTCTACTACTTGTCAAGTATTTCTTAAGTCAGCAGTTGGAGTTGGCATTAATGAATGGGGCACCAGTGAGGGTGGCTCTGAAGCCTCAGCACAAAGAAAGCGATTTTGCCTCCTTTTGCTGACTCTAGGCAAATTCAGCAAGAAGGAAAAAATCTGAAGAGATGGTTTTGACTAAAACTTGGCATTTTGCTTTGTTGGTTCACAAAGATATCCATTCATGATCAATGAATGCTTATTAAATTAGATGAATGGTTAAGTCTAGAGCGAATTTCATTGCCCAAATACAAAAGCACTGCCCTTCCATAGACATTCTCACGTATAGTGATAGGTTGTAGCTTTGTGGAGTGAATTTAACTCTATTTTACCCTTGTACATCTTGGTCATTATATTCTATGGATCAGGCTATCTGCCTTTTTCTAAATTCCTATATCTTTGGATTGTTATTATTTTTTTTAAGTTATATGGTCCTTTGCTACTTTAGGTCCTGGCACCTTTATTTTCTGTGTGATAAGTACAAATATGTTAACATTTCAATCTTAACTAAGACATTTAGAGCTAAAAAAAAATCCTTGCTGTAAAGAGAGGATAAAATGAAAAAGGAGAGATGGAGATATTGGAGAAGTGGTTTGTAACTAAGAGAGTTGTAATATCTAATAGCCATTGTGGAGAGAATCATCTTGTTCCTGGATGATGATTCCTGGATAATTCTTTTTTAGGGTTTAAATCCATCAAACAAAACCACATGGACATTTTTTAAGGAAATTAGAAGTTGAGGTACATTATGGGAGGTGCACATCCTAAAGGAGATGGATTTGTTGAGATACAGTTTGGCTGCAGTAATGAAGAGACCCAAACAGTAGTGGCTTAAATAAGGCACTCATTTATTTATGTCTTACATAATAGTCAGCTAGATGGTTTCAGACTTCTGTGGTGGCCCCACGATCTTGAAGGACACAAGCTTTTTTATCTTGTTGATCTGCAATCCGTAAGGAATGGCTTCCATCTAGTGATTCGAGATGGCTGTTCTCATTCTGGTCATCACAGACACACTTCAGTCAGCAGGACAAAGAAAAAGAGATGGATAAGCTCTTTTCTATAAAGGACATGATTCAAAAGTTGCTGCTCCTCATCTTAAAACACACAAAATAAACTTCAATATCAAAGAAATATCCAGGCAAAACATCAGTAGTACTCAGGTGGAGACACCCTGCTTTAAGGTATCAGGAGGTAGTGACTACAGGAAGCAGGTCCCACCCATAGGGCTTCAGAAATAAATGGAAAAGATTGGGATTATTGAAATTAGGAGAGTAGAGAATTGGTTTTGTGGTGCTGAAACTTGGACCTCTGAGGAGGGGGTATTGGTTAGATCATGTCTTGCAGTGCAGGTGGGACCAGAAGGTTAGTTTCCTAAGTGTCTGAGAAACTCCCAATTGAGTCCAGCTGAACTGACATATCTAAAACTGGCATACCAGTATATAATCAGAAGCGGAAGCAGGCAAAGAGGAACAAAAAATGACTTTGAGATCTAACATTCTATATGACTAACACTGAGATAAGTATTTCCCTAAGTACTTGAGTTGGGGGAAAAAGATGAATTCAGCTTTCAGATTGCTGATTTCCAAGGGGAATCATCCAGCAGGCAGTAGGAGGACTGTGGAGGGTAGAAAATGAAGATAAAGACATGAGTCCTTGAGTAGAGGTCAAACTTGAAGCCCCAAGAGGAGATGAGATCAGAAACTGTGTGGCAAGAGGAACAGAGTGCGGAACACATAATTGTCAGAATTGCTCCATTTAGGAACATCATGCTCCTAGCATCATCATCTTGGAAGAGTTGCTATATATTTTTTTAATTTAGAAATGCTGCTGCTCTGATAATGGTTACTCTATTGTATCATAGTATTTATCAGGGCATTAGGGCTCTTATCTTTGAGTAACTCTTGGAACAAAAGTTTGTTTTTATATCCACCCACATTTTGTTTATTTGTAGTATGTACAGTCTTTTAGTTTCTCTGCTTTTGCTTTTGCAAGTCACTAGTAATTTTAGTTTTAATGTTAATTTTGAGCAGTTTTATATTTATAAGAAAATTGAAACAATATTACAGATACTTTTTCTATTGTTTATTGTTGAGAGCACTAGTTAAGTATACAATTTTACCTATATGTTCTCAAAAATTCTTCATAGTTGGGATTCAGGAATCTGTATTTTAACAACTCCACCAGGTGATTCTCATCATGATATAAGTTTGGGAAACACTGGTTTAAAGTATTACCGTATTTGCCGGCGTATAAGACGATTTTTTGGCCCTGAAAAATACGTATTTGCCGGCGTATAAGACGACTGGGAGTATAAGAAGACCCCCTAACATTTCCACTAAAAATACAGAGTTTGTTATATACTCACCGTATAAGACTACCCCCCACTTGGAGGCATATTTTTTAGGGCCAAAAAAATCGTCTTATATGCCGGCAAATACGGTACATATAGTATTACTATGTATGTCCCCTTTTTCCCCCCTTGGATGCCCCACCCCCCAGCACATGCCCCTACCTCCCTAGGTTCTGTGTCCATTGGTTATACTGATATGCATGCATACAAGTCCTGTGGTTGATCTCTTCCCTCCCATCCTCCTCATCTCCTGCCTTCTCTCTGAGGATTGACGTACTGTTCGATGCTTCTATGTCCCTGGCTCTATTTTTGTTCATCTGTTTATGTTGTTCATTATATACCAGAAATGAGTGAGGTCATGTGATAAACCTGTATCAGTTTCCCCTATTATTAACACCTGTCTTTCAGAATGTATTACATTTAGTCATCCCTTCTCTTTAGGCTCCTCTTGGCTATCAAAGTTTCTCAGACTTTTATTGTTTTGGAGAACTTGATGGTTTTGAGGATCAATGCTCAGGTATTTAACATTTTTTTTCCTTTTGTTGAAATTTGTCTGATGGTTATCTCATGATGAGACTGGGGTTAGAAAATCTGGGGAGGGATAAAATCACAGAGGTTGCCACTTTTTATCACTTCATATCAAGGATGCATACTACATTATGACTTATCATTCTTCATGCTGACTTGGACCATATGACTGAGATTTTGTTTGTCAGATTTCTCCATTGCAAAGTTACTTCTTTCCTCGCCTTTTCCTACTTCAGTTTTTGTAAGGAAGTTCCCATGTGTTGCCCACACTTCACTAGTAGTAAGTTATTCTCCAATTCCTTGAGCATGGAGTGTTTATATAAACATATCATCTTTTTGTGATCCCATTTCCCATGCCACCGGTGTCTTCTTTATAGTATGATGTGTGATTACACAAGTTTCATGTTGATTTTTATAAATATGCTTCTTTATTTTACAAAGATAAGAAAATGGGTGGATTTCCAATTGGTTTTATGCATTTTAGAACTATTGTATACTGGAACAGGAAAAAATATATTGATTAAAAAATGAAGGAAACCTGAATAAAACGTGGAGATTAGGTAATAATAATGTATGGATATTGGTTCAATTGTAACATTGATCTAAAGTAAGATCTTAGTAATAGGAGAAATTCAGTATGGAATATATGATAACTCTTTGTACTACCATCATACTTTTCTGTAAATCTAAAACTATATTGAACTGAAACACTTATTTTAAAAAGGAGATTTTAAGAATGAAAATTTCTGTTCAAAAAGCAGGGATGTCTACAGCAGACATTCTTTGTTGCCCACCTCCTTTCTTACCTGCTCTGTTCACACATCTGCTCTCGCTATGCTGGCATGTTCTTCAGAAAGGCTGGTCCAACCCAGAGGGTAGAGCCCATGTATCAGTTTCTAGGGCTGCTGTGACAGAGCACCACGAACTCGGCGCTTTAACATGACAGAACTTACTCTCTGACAGCTCAGGAGGCCAGAGCCCAAGATCAGACTGTTGGCAGGATTGGTTCCTTCTTGAGGGGCAATCTATTCCATGTCTCTCTTCCAACTTCTGGTAGTTGTTGGCAATCTTTGGTGTTCCTTGGCTTATAGCTCTTTTACTCCAATCTCTGCCTCCATCCTCACTCACCTTCTATAAGTCTCTGATGTCCCTCTTCTTTCTCTCATAAGGACACTAATCTCATAAAGATGATATCATCTCAAAATCCTCAACTTAATTATGTTTCCAAGACACTGTTTCCAAGTAAGATCATGTTCACATTTAGGACTGTGTGTGTGTGTGTGTGTGTGTGTGCAAGTATATATATATATATATATATATATATATATATATATATATATATATACTGAGTGGCCAGATTATTATGATCTCAGAACACATAATAATCTGGCTACTAAGGCCTGATGCATAAATTCATGCATGGGTGGGGTCCGGCCAGTCTGGCCAGGGGGAGGGCACATGGGTGGTTGGCTGCCTACCTGCTGGTGTAACTCCTGGTTGAGGGGACAATTTACATATTAGCTTTTTATTATATAGGATATACACTGAGTGGCCGGATTATTGTGTGTTCAGTTATCATAATAATCTGGCCACTCAGTGTATATATATTTGTGGGGAACAGTTCAGCTCACTATATATCAGATGGTTAAAATTGATATTAGTGACCAGCAATGAGTTTCAGCTTGTGTCAGTGATCATTTTCATCTTGGGAATTTGTCACAATTCTGACTGATGGGATAAAAAATTTGGGGTTTTCTAGAAAAGGTTTTATTGCTCTTATAAAGTAACAGAAGATATAGAGAGCCCCTCTTCTTTCTTTGGAAATTGGTATAAATAGATAAAATGACTGGAATTATACAGCCATTTATGACCACGTGGGGATGATAAAACCACAATATAGAGAAGGACAGAGGCCGAGTCAGAAAGAAACAGAGCTGAGCTCTGACTGCATTGGGCCTGAAGCCCCCTTTTTTCAGAATTCTTATTCTCTAGGGAAAAAAGTCTTTATTTTGTCAGACATTTGGGTTGGGAACTTCTGTTACTTGCTGACAAAAGTAGTGCAATGATAACATTATCTACATTTACATATTTCCCAACAGAAAATTAATGTTTCAATCATTTAATGATACATTTTGATAGTGTTTTTGAGTTTTTATCACAACCTAGTATGACATTGAGTATATAATAAATTGCTGTTAAAATCTCATCATAAAGAAAATATAGATATCCTGTTAAATTATTAAAATTAAGTACATGATGTTTTAAGAACTGATTAGTATATCTTTTTAAAAAATTTTTTTTAAATTTATTAAGGTATTATGTGTACATAGCTTACCATTGCCCCCCCCCCATATATGCCCTCCCTCCCCAGAGTTCTATGTCCATTGGTTGTACTTTTATGTATGTATACCAGTCCTTCAGTTGATCCTCTATCTCCCCCAGATCTCCTTACCCCCCTCCCCCGCTGTCATTTGACAGTTTGCTTGTTGTTTTACTGTCTCTATATCTATCTTTCTATTCATTAGTTTATAATGATCTTTAATATCCATAAATGAGTGAGGTCATGTGGTGTTTCTCTTTCATTGACTGGCTTATTTCACTCAGCATGATGCTTTCCAATTCCATCCAGGTTACTGCAAATGATGAAAATTCCTTCCTTTTTATGGCCGCATAGTATTAAGAACTGATTAGTATATCTTAATATAACAAATACTTATCTTAAGTTTACTTTTAAATTTTTTGATAAGTGGGCCGTCTTTTCTATAAGCAATTTGAGAGATCTGTAAACCACTTTTCTTGAGTTTCTTATGTCTATATCAAGTTATTACATACATGGGTTGGTGGTCAGTACTATGCCAGCTTCCAAAAGTGTTTTTTTAATAAAAATTCCCATATAAGAAGAATAAAAGATAATTCCATTGTTATCTAGAGGATCTAGCATCAGTTCAGATGACAATCCTCTAACTTGGTGTAGCTGCTTCTGTGTTGGAAGAATCTCCTTATAACACCAAAATAAGCCCTCTGTGGAATAATATTGGAGCTTGAAATATGTTTTCCCCAAATAAGGTTATTGTCCAAAAATACTGTGGGAGGTGCAGACTTTTGTAGATCCATTTAAGTACTGATTTTCAGGCTAATTTTACTTAATTTTGTTTTATTTTAAGGCTGATTATATTTTATTACTATTATGTTGATATTATTTACTGATTTTATTGTATTACTGATTTTTAAATTTTTTTATAAAATGATTCGAAGGAAGAGAAAGAGAGAGAGAGAAACACTGAAATGAGAGAGAAGCACCAAATGGTTGCCTCCCATATGCACCCTGACCAGGGATTGAACCCACAACCTGGGCTTGTGCCCTGACAGGAAACGAAACCAACTGCCCTTCAGAGCAGGGAAGGACATTTCAATCAACTGAGCCACACTGTCCAGGCCTGTATTACTGATTTCCTTGATGTAAACTTTTGTTAGTGTGACTCTTTTCTAGGCTCATAGGAATATATAAAGTGACATTATCACAGGTGGCATGGGTTAGGCGCCCACCTCACCTTGGCATCAGCAAGAGAATAAGAGGCGAGGGCTGCACCACCATGGGAACATGATCGGGGTTCCAGTTTCCATGTCAAAAAGCTTGCTGCAGTTAAACTAGGAAATCCTTTTGTAATCCAGGTGTTGGTAACATGACCATTGCACATGAAGTGTGATGTGACATTCCTTTTGACACACTGGAACTTTACACTAGTGCTTTTAGAATTCATTCTAATAAGTGAAATCACTTTACTTAATCCTTAAAATATCCAGACTATAAAGATCGGCCTTCATTTACTATGTTGCTTTAGGCTGGAAGCTGATGGACCACATGGGAGGGAACCATTAATGAAGGCAAAGGTAGGAATACTTGGGACATCTTACCAGGGGTGGGTCTCAGGGGCCATTTCAGTGGCACATGTCCTGTTGAGTTCCATGGCTTCAGGCCCAGAACTAGGTTCTCCCTGGAGAGTGAGAAAGGTGGAAGGATAGAGACAATACTTTAGATTTTTTTCATACAGGAAATTCCTAGATTGAGTGGACATTCTTCAAATATAGTTAGTCTTTTTATTCTTTGCGTTTTGTAATCAAATGGCATGTATCCATCAGATCACTATCCATATAGTATGGCAGAAATGGCAGAAATAAAATAGATGAGAAGTTCTTGTTTTGAAGCTTTTGGAAAGAAGTGGGATTTTGTCAAAATTTTGATTCACATCTATATTCTAAGACAGCTATTCTATTTCTGTCCCTGTTGATTTGTTTATTATGCCTTGTCTGCTTAAACGGATGCTTGGTGGGTCTAAGCAGATTTCTCATATCTCACTGGTTATCTGTTGATCTAGGAAAGTATATAGAATAGCATCTTTATGCTAAGTGAAAGATACCAATTACAAAGAGCATATATTATCTAATTTCATTTATATATGTCCTGGACAGGCAAATCCATAGAGACACCAAGTAGGTTAGTGGTTGCTTAGTAGAGAGGGGGAATGTAGAGTGATTGCTAATGATAATTTTTTAAATATAAATGTTCTAAAATTGATTACGGTGATCATTGCACAACTCTGTGAATATATTAAAAACTACTTAATTGAACAATTTAAAGGGGTGAATTGCATTAATCGGACCTCAGAGAAGCTACTAAAAATGTAAGGTATTGGAAAGTAATAATTTAAACAGGGATTATATAAAAGAAATAGAATAAAACAGCCATTCTCAAATTTTTCTTTTAACAACACTTTGTCTAAATATCTTATATGGTAACTCAATATACAGAGGAACATGGAGCTCCAGTTTATAGGACAGATGGAGAGCAAGTGCCAGTAGCTCCTCACCTCCACCTGTGAAAATTATTCTTATGCTTATTGGTTTTAGTCTGTGAGTCAGACAACAACTATTTACTTAATAGTTACATTTGTGGACATGGCCCTTGCCAGTCTGGAGCTTAGCGTCTAGATCACAAAACAGGCCCTAAAAACATAAGCACCCGCGTGAACACATATTTTGCGCTGATGTAAATGTCCTGAAAGGGCAGAACAAGGTGCTGAGCAGGAGAATAAAGGGCTACTTGCTTTAGATGGAGGGGGAAGGTGAGGCCGAGGTGTTTAAGTTGAACATTAATGGATGAGTGGGGGTTGGCCCAGTGGAGAGATGGGGTAGAAGATCCGCAGAGGATCCGGTATGTGTAAAGCACAGAGCGCAGACAAAGTTGCTGGACGTAATAGATTTGGGGTCAGGGGGTCTGGTTTATTAGACTTGGGTTTTGGGTCTGTGCACCCAACTCTGTGATGCTGATGAGGCCGCCTTGCCTTCTCTGTGCCTTGGGTGAAACATGAGGCCGGTAATACCTCCTTGTAGTGCTGTCCTGAGGATTAAAAATGATCCCGTGAAGCAGTTTCCACAGTAGAAATTGTATTAGAATTCACATTGTCATCGGTACTTGTTTCACTTCACCTTTGGAGGAGTCCTTTACGTTGCTTCCTAGCTGACCCAGTCACGTTTTGTGCTGAGGTTGGGGAGGTGGGGTGTGTGGGTGTGTGTCATATTCTTAGACATCAGATCAGGACATCCTCTCTGCATTCTGAAAATGGTTAGGATCAACACAAATCAGAGTAAAATTTTTACAGCTGGCATGGATTCCTTTTAAGCAGCTGATAGGTTTAAACACAGGAATCTAATTCGGAAAAGAATTATCTTTCTTCCAGCAGTATCCCTTCCGTTCCTTCACTCTTATTATTGCTTTGATTTTGCCCTGGTGACTTCATGGTCAGAATGAAAATCTATACAGCTAAGGCAACACCACACATATAATTCTGTCCTCACACTTCTGAGCAGAAATGGGATCTCGGACTTATTGGCTCAGTTGGCCGAGTGAGCAGACTCACCTTGGTGGCGCAGGGTCTTCCTGGGCAGTGGCACCAGGCTTAGGCTGTTCTGAGGAGACAGCCCTTGCTCTGGGTTTCCATCTTACAAGGAGACGGGGAGGGCAGGGCAGGAGAGGGAGGAGGCGTCTACTTCCGTGCTCCTTAGGTTGCCCTTCTATTGTTCTAAAAGAAAAACCTCTTTTGGGGAATTAATTTTTTTTCATGGTCCATCCCAATTAAAGAGGTCCATTTCTTTGCAGAAATTATAAGGATATTGGTTCAGTATATTTCATATGTGACACTGTATTTTTTATTTTAAATTATTTATTGACTTTAGTGATAGAGAAGAAGGGAAAGGAAGGGAGGGAGTAACAGTAATTTGTTGTTCTGCTTATTTATGCATTCATTGTTTGGTTCTTGTATGTATCCTGACAGGGATCAAACCCTCAACCTTGGCACATAGGGACGATACTCTAACCAACTGAGCTACCTGGCCAATTCACGGGATATTTTCTGATTTCATGAAAAAATTATACATTGTAGCCAAAACCGGTTTGGCTCAGCGGTAGAGCATCGGTCTGCTGACTGAGAGGTCCCGGGTTCGATTTCGGTCAAGGGCATGTACATTGGTTGTGGGCACATCCCCGGTAGGAGGTGTGCAAGAGGCAGCTGGTCAATGTTTCTCTCTCATTGACATTTCTAGCTCTCTATCTCTCTCCCTTCCTCTCTGTAAAATATCAATAAAATATATATTTTTCAAAATTAAAAAAATTATACATTGTAATAATCACAGATTGTACTCTGAATTTTTTTGTAAATTGTCACCCAAGAATACTTTTTATTGATTTTAGAGAGAGAGGAAGAGAGAGAGAGAGAGAGGGAGAGAGAGAGAGAGAGAGATTGATGTGAGAGAGAAACATCAATTGGTTGTCACTGTAACATGCTCCGATTGTGGACTGAGTCTTCAACCTGGGTATGTGCCTGACTAGGAATTGAACCTGCAGCCTTTTGTTGTGCCCGATGGCGCCTGAACCAACTGAGCCACCCAGCCAGGGATCCACATTCTGATCAACCATTCTAGACTCCTTCTGAATATATTTATTTCCACATTGCTTGTCCAAGGCTTTTGTTAAGAGAAAAACAAAGCACAACAGAAACCATGAGGTGCATTATGATTATCCATCACTCTCATGCTGCATCCATTTATCAGTTCCTTGGACAAATATTTACCAAGCATTTACAATGTGCTGGCTCTGAGCAGGCTTCCAGGGTGAAACCAGGCAAGGCTCTGGTTCCTCTGGTCTGCATCTTTCAAGCCCCAACAGTCATCAGACAGTGTTTTTTGAAGTGAAGGTGTCTTTTTATTTTTTCTTTAACTGTTGCTGCTCAGCCTTCAGTATTTATGACATTTGGACAGTGTTCTCATGTGTTAAAAGCATGGAACAATGGCATGCTACTTTTTTTCTTTAAGTGTTTCAGTAACATATATATCTCCATATACGAAGGGATACAGATATTTATAATAGAAACTATTTGTCTATGTCTTTTTAAAAAATTATTTTTTAAATATAACTGACATACAATATTATATTACTTTCAGGTGTACAACAAAGTGATTAGATACTTCTATATTTAATGAAGTGATCTCTCCATTAAGTCTAGTAGCCATCTGACACCATTCACAGTTATTGCAATACTAGAAGCCCGATGCACGAAATTTGTGCAAGGGACTCAGTCCTCGCAGTCCTGGATTCGTCCAGAAGGTTGTCTGATAGTCATTCTGCAGTTCAGTCTAATTAGCATATTAGCTCTTTATTATATAGGATTATTGACCGTATGTCCACATCTTTTATATAGCATATCTTTATTATACATACACACACACATGTATACACACACACACACACACACACACATATATATATATATATATATATCGTATATATGTAGACAAAATATATACAAATACACACACATGTTGTAGATGATTGAGAAATTCCAGGAAATCCCAAGGAATAACATTACATGCAATCCTATTTCCAAAAGATACCCTCTTTTAATATATTGTATTATAGCCTCCACATTTCATAGTATACATATGTGCCTATGTGTTATATACGTGTCCGGGAGTGAAACTACTATTTATTGAGTCTTTTTATATTTTAGGTGCCATTATGCATGCTCAGTGCACAGGTTTTCTCACTGAATCATCCCAGTGACCTTGGGAGTAGAGGAACAATTTACAAATGCAGGGACTTTGACGTTCCCATGGTCTTTCAGCTGTTATGTAGAAGAATTGGATCATATCTTACAGAACGCCTTCAGCTCAGGCTGCTCTATAATATGTGAAGTTGGTTTTGCTTTTTTTTAAAAAAAAAAATCAAGTCTTTCCATGGGAAAAGTAACTGTACTTGTTCAATTGTGACTTGGAACTTCCTACGTAGTTCTGCTGAAGGATGTTTATTTTGTTATCAGGGCATGTGCCTGGTCCCCGCTGGCACTGCAGGAGAGAAAGGACTGGATCTGGGGCGTGTGGGCACCATGCCTTAGAGGGATGGAGTCAGCTCCGGTAACCTGCCTCTCCCTGCCCCTGGGCTCAGGTGCAGCCCAGTGTATCCTGTGAACAGTCTCATTGCAAAGTTTTGCTAAAAAGCGGAGTAAAAGGACAAGACTTCTCTATCTCAACCCAAACCTGAAGGTAGTAACAGTGTTCTCTTTAGCACCTATTCATAGTTAGTTTAGTCAAAGCAGTTATGTCACTGTTCTTACAGACCAATTTGTAAACTATAAGACTTTGGACCTCACAATCATAGGCAGTTTTATTGGTTCTATTTTCAAAGCATTTGTGTATCATCACTGTACTTGCGTTTCCTTTCCCAGTGTGCTGAGTGCTGCCACGCCCAAGTCAGAGTGTGTAAAAGCCGGGTCAGCTGCCTTGTGCTTTCCTGGATTAGCGTTTTTCTCATGGAAACTCTAAAAGCTCATCTTAAAAACCCTTCTATAAACCGTAAATGATCCCCTAAGACCCACTTGAATGACTACACACTAAATGCTTAATGTAAGCACAGAGGCCAAAGTGATTTTTGCTTTTTCCAGGGTTCCCTTCAAAAACTCCGCCAGGTCTTTCAAAGCTACAGCCACAAGGAAGCGAGGTGCGTGCTCCCACAGTCTGCGCTGTCACCTAATCGTTAGGGGCTGTCGCAGAGCGTGCACCACATAGAGCCAGGGAGTCCACACGTGCCCCTGGCAGCTCGGGGCATTTATGATAGAGAAGAATAAAGAGGTAAATTAGGATGGAGCTCTGGCTTTGGTTTTACATTTCCCAGGCTTTACAAGCCCAAGTAATTCTTTCACCATCCCGACAAGGTTTACTATTCAAATATTAGCTTAAAGCCCTTGTGAGGGTAATCAGATTTTATACCTATGCATTTATGTTTAGTTATTTTTCTAAAATAAAGTCTTTCTGTTCTTTTTTTTTCATGGCTAGTTTTTAAAGAGTTTAAAAATACACCCATTAATCTGCATTGCTCCTGTAGCAACACAGAGTTTTTGAGAATTTCACTGCCCGGGCTGTTGAGCAGATAACACTGGCAGGGCACGGGTTTCCCCCGAGCAGCTGCACGTGTCGCCCTGGGAGGGGAGAGGGGCCTGAGGGCAATGGTAAGATATGTACACATATAATACCTAAATAAATAAATAGGAACTGCTGAATATTTAGGAGAAGGGGACATTCTTTTCTTCTCAGAGAAAAAACCCTTTTCTCTCCTTTGCTCTTCTCCTAAAATATCAATATTAAAAAAAGTAAAAGTTTTCTCACAGTGCCAAAACCAGTTTGGCTCAGAGAATAGAGTATCAGCCTGTAGACTCAAGGGTCCCAGGTTCAATTCCACCTGGGGGCATGTGCCTTGGTTGCGGGCACATCCCCAGTGGCGGGTGTGCAGGAGGCAGCTGATCGATGTTTCTCTCTCATCGACGTTTCTAGCTCCCTATCCCTCTGCTTTCCTCTCTGTGGAAAATCAATAAAATATATTTTAAAAAAGTTGTCTTAAAGTTATGAATGCTGATATGGAGGTGGAATTATTATTTCATTATTTTTTATTCTTTTCATTGATTTCAGAGAGAAAGGCAAAGGGGGAGAATGATAAAATCATCAATGATGAGAGAGAATCATTGATCAGCCGCCTCCTGCACAACCCCCACTGGGAATCGAACTGACTTCCTGACCCATAGGTGCACTCTGAAGCACCCAGCACCCAAGCCCGGCTGGAGGTGGGATTTTTAGTGAGGAAGTATGATTGTCTTCTGTGAGGAATGTGGAAGCAGACTTGGGCGCATTGAGTGTGCAATGGTCTGGACAAGGGCTTGTTGCAAATCCTTGCCTCCTCAGTGCGGGCTCCATCAGGGCTGTCTACAGCAGCTCAGAGGTTAATGCTCCCACAGCTCAGCTCCCTGCAGAAAGCAGATGAGTAATTCCACCTTCAGAGGGTGACCTGCTGGCACTTCCTCACACGCTCTCAGTATAAACAATGCGCAGGGAGCTGGTTATTTGTTGGCAAGGTATATTTCTGTGGGAGGTAAGGAGCGAAAGGAGAGGCAATAAAAAGAGACTTAGATAGTTGAAAACTACAAATCTCCACGTGGCAAGCAGTTCAGAGCATGATCGCTGGCCAAGAGGAGGAATCTTAAGTGCACAAACACACGTCTGATCTCTGGGACCCTCCAGGTAGATCTGCAGTGGGGAGAAGTCTGCTGCATTTCATCATGCGTGTCCTCTGGACCCCACAGAGAAACCACCTTTGGACTGCCGCTCACATTGCTGCCTTCACTTCCTCCCGGCCCTTTCCCCAGTTGCCCTTCTCCACTTTTTATCGGTCTTCCTATAGTGCTTCTTAGAAGACTAGAGCCTGACCTAGACAAGCCATTACTTTGTAATATGTCCGATTCTCTTTTCGTCAGCCAGGAAGATCTCAGGATGGACTAGCTTTAAGGGTACCTGGAAGAACCCAGCTCTGCTTCACACTGCCCTCACGTCTGGGGCCCTTTACGTCCATTAAACCAGAGACCCCTCTGCCCGACCCAGCGAGCTGGCAGTGGCCTCTGTGGAGGGTGATATATTTGGGAGCTTGTAGGCCCCAGACTTTGCATTTCTCCACACAGAGTTACTCTGAACTTAATTATCCTGTGGGTAGAACTAATATGCTGTATTTGGTCAGGTAACTTTTCCCTTCATACAGGGAAATCTCAAAATATCAAAAGGAGATGTAACTATTTCTCTATCTAACTCATTTTGGGGGAATTGGTTATATGGTGCCAGTCTAAGGAATGGCGTTACAAACATCACACATGAAGTAATAAATATGTTTTTTTTAAATATATTTTATTGATTTTTTACAGAGAGGAAGAGAGAGGGATAGAGAGTTAAAAACATCGAT
Organism: Vespertilio murinus; assembly: GCA_963924515.1. Classification (NCBI taxonomy): domain Eukaryota; kingdom Metazoa; phylum Chordata; class Mammalia; order Chiroptera; family Vespertilionidae; genus Vespertilio; species Vespertilio murinus. The sequence goes on along the minus strand of OZ004708.1, from coordinate 127,620,615 downwards.
GAAAGAGAAACATCGATTAGCTGCCTCTTGCATACCCCCTACTGGAACTAAGGTACATGCCCTTGACCGGAATCGAAACCTCGGACCTTTCGGTTTGCAGGCTGATGCTCTATCCACTGAGCCAAACCAGTTTTGGCTGTTGTTTGTTTTTAAGTGCAGAGTTCATTCTCTTTTCCCGATATGATGGTGGGAAGCATGTTGCTTACATGCCTGTGAAGATTCAGGTAGAGTTGGCTGCAGGTAGCTTTGCAAATCCTTACCCCAACTGGGGGGTATTTGTGATCTAAGTGTTATCTTGGATGTTACGGGGGCTGCAGCCCTACCTGCTGAACCCCCAAGTCCCTCTTTAGCTCAGATCATTTGCACATGCTGTTTCTTTGTCCTTGATGGTCTTCCCAGCCACTCTTCATTTGCCAAATTCTTCCTCACTCTTGAGGGTTAAATGTTAATGTCACCTTTTCAAGCAGGCCATCTTCTTTGAACCCTTAGTCTTATTTAGATTCCCACATTATCCATCTTCATTGCTTACGGTATTTGTTCTCTAAAGTATTTATCTCAAGTGTGAAGGCATGGCCATCCGGATGGTTGTTTTTCTTTGTTTACCTTGCTGGGCTATACGTTATGATTCCTTGTCTACCAGTGTATCTTCAGCACACAACACAGAGCATGGTATACAGAAATATCTAAATAAATATTTTCTGGGTAGTGGGGTCAAAGAATGGATAGCTGGAAGAAGGGATTGTTGGAAGGGATTGAATGGAAGGATGGGTGAAAGAATAGGATAATGTTGAGAAGAGCAATCTAGAATAATGTTTTTGTTTCTACCCAATTAGCAGTCTGAATACAATCATCTTAATTACATTTCAGGAAATACTCTCCCATCCCTAGATGCCAGATGGATTTATCTTTTGGGTGCTTTAATATGACATTTCTACGAGGAGAAGAGTCTAATGGGGCACACTGCGTTCCTGGGAATCTTTGGTTAGTATATAGAGGTCCTATTTACTTTAGTTATTGTCCAGTCATAAGATTGACCATTGAAGAGAGAATACTGCATCTCATTGGTATGCATGCCATTTGTTACATTTTGGTATGTAATGCACCAACATTATGTATGTTAGGAACATGACTTTTTTTCAATGAAAAGAACTATAAATGAGGATTTGGGGATGAATGGTCTTTCGATGATACAATATAAATACTGACATTGCTCATTCAAGGAAACTATGTAAAACCCTACATATTTCATGAGTCTCACTGATTCTTTCCAAAACAGAGAACTTGCTTTGTCCTTATGTTGTAAACGCACAGAGAGACTATATGAAAACATTTTTGTCTGTACATCTATTGTATTTCTACACCATTTTATTTTATGAATAAGCCAAGGAGGGATGTTTGCCTCTCATAAATCTTTTACAAGAACAATTCCAGCAAAAGAAACTGCAGATGTAACTGCCAGTTTTAAGTTTCTAACAAATTACTCTGCCAGCCCCACATGAGCTTCCAAGTTGAAAATGTGCAATGCTGGGAAATCTCATGGAGATTCCTGCATTTCAGCTTTGGGATGAACTGTGCCAGTGATAAAATCATGTTCTTATTTAAGCCTAAGGAATGACGGTGTTTAATGTTAAGATTAACCTTTCCTACTTTGTCCCTGTCCACTATCTTGCCTTCCTTTGCTTCCATCTCAAACGTCCCAAGTTTTCCATTAAATTCTGCGCTTCCTTCTCTTGGTGGGTATCACAAATGTAACACTCATCAGAGAGTGTCCCCAAAGTTAATTTTCCTACTATCCTTGCAAAGATAAAATATACATCACCTTTGTACCTCTCAGACAGGACAGTGGCTGATGTCTTAAGGATAACCGGTAAACATTTGTAGAATGAAGCTAAATTATCCTTTTTTTTTTTTGGTTGGGTCATTTATGGTATTAATTTTGTGTCATATATTTTGAAAAATTTTTGACATGTATATAAAATTGTTACCTCTTAACATACTACAGATGATGGTGATATAGAAGCATGCATATTCAAGCCTGGTAACATTTATATACACTGAGTGGCCAGATTATTATGATCTCTGAAGGCATAATAATCTGGCCACTCAGTGTATATCCTATATAATAAAAGGCTAATATGCAAATTGTCCCCACCACCAGGAGTTCCACCAGCAGGCAGGCTGGCCAACCGCTCATGTTCCCTCCCCATGGCCAGGCAGGCCTGATCCCACCCATGCACAAAGTCATGCACTGGGCCATTATATATATATATATATATATATATATATATATATATATATATAGAGAGAGAGAGAGAGAGAGAGAGAGAGAGATACACTGAGTAGCCAGATTATTATGCGTTCATAATAATATGACCACTCAGTGTATATATTATGTACAATATAATGTTTGTTATGACTTTGATAGGCTTCAGCAGAACATGGACTTTTTTTCTCACAGACACTAATAAAGAATTGTCTATTTTTACACATACACACACATGACATTAAGTTCAAAGACTATGCATAAAATAAGTACAAGGTCTACTCTTAAATGATTTCTCTTGACCTTGTGAAAACTTACCAAGCGATGTTTGTGTCCCATGTTTTTATACTTTCTAAGCTATAAACGTGGGTTTCTACTTCACCTCATTAAATTTTGAAACATTACAGTTTGGAATTAAATAAAAATACAGAATTTGGCTTGATTTGTTAGCCTGCATTATAAATCTTACTTTGGTGCCATTTAAGTCCTCTTTATGTGCACTTTTTCTCCTAATTCAAAGTCCTTAACAAACCTTCTTAAAAAAAATTACTTTGATTTTATTCATTGAATAGGTAATACAATCCCATAGCACAAAATTTAAGAGGCTCAAATAATATTTAATATGTTTCTTTTCCTCTATTGACCCCCAGCCACCCAATTTAGCTTTTTTGAATTAACCACTATTGACTATGACTATGTATCTTTTCAGAATTGGTTTATGCTCACACACACGTACACATTCCATATATACAAGTGTGCGTGCATGCATGTATGTGTATTTGTTAAAATGCAAGTGGTGGCATACCATATGCCCTACTTTACACTTGGAGTATGTGCTTAATCCTTTCTTTAACCAGGGTCAAATATTTGTGTTTACAATGACTTTCCATTTGTGGGTTCATGTGAATGTATATTGCAAGTCTGTTCAGTTCCTGTTGTGTGTAACTCAGTCAATCTGTAAAATGACCCATGGACTAAGTAAGCCACCTGCAGTGTTGTTTTCTTCATTTCAAAAATGGAAAAGAACCTGGCTTCTGTCCATTGAGGGTCACAGTCTCTGTGATATCCTTGTTAGCAGCTTCAGCTTCTGACATGTTGGGCAAGACGAAACACAAAACTGCTTGAGTAACCTGCCTATAGAAATTTGTCAAGGAAACAAGACATGCCTATTATTTATTTCTTATTATAGTCTACCTCCTTAAAAATATTGCCTTTTATTTTTGCTCTGACGTGTCTACCCTGATTTTAGTTAACTAATTTTTTTCTCCACCTTCCCCCCAACTTTTAGAAATTCCAAGGTCCTCTCTTTGTGTGCTTAGAATCCCATTGCTAGCCTTTTCACACACTTAGTATATGTACACATCACCTTATTTATTAACTTCCTGGCTTGTCCTTGCTGGACTAGAAAATGTCATTGATGGAAAAACATGTCTTCTTTTTCTCCTTTAAGTTTCTTTACCACAGAAGTTAAATAGGGCCCTGGCCAGAGTGGTTTAGTTGGTTGGATTGTGATTCTGTACATCAAAATGTCACAAGTTTGATCCCAAGTCAAGGCACATACCTAGGTTGTGAGTTCTATCCCTGGTTGGGCCACTTGCTCGAGGAAACTGACATTTCTCACGTCAATGTATCTCTCACTCTTTCTTTCTCTTCCTCACTCTAAACATGTCTTTGCGTGAAGATTTTTTTTAAAGTCAATATTTAAATATATATATATACATATATATATATATATATATATATATATATATATATATATATATATTTTTTTTTTACAGAGAGGAAGGGAAAGGGATAGACAGTTAGAAACATTGATGAGAGAGAAACATCGATCAACTGCCTTCTGCAAACCCCCTACTGGGGATGTGCCCACAACCAAGGTACATGCCCTTGACCAGAATTGAACCCTGGACCTTCCAGTCTGCAGGCTGATGCTCTATCCACTGAGCCAAACCAGTTTTGGCGAAGACTCTTTTTTTTAAGTTTAACAGATGGTATTGTGTCACCTAAGAAAGTGACTTAAACTAGGGCAAAATTCTGGCTATTTAATAATAATTAACATAATAACAATTCTAATTATGCAAACACCTTTGCAATGAGGGCATTAGTATCATGTATCCTAAGAGTGGTTTTCAGATTCCCCCCTGCCTTGTTGTTGTTCAGAAAACCCAAATCCTGTACCTCACAAGGAAGGGAGTGGGAGTAATAGAGCAATGACTTAACATCAGAGACTCTTGATGAGATCTAGATAATTGCATTTAACTAGTTGTGTGATATTAGGCCAGTCACTTAGCATCTCTGATGGTAGGTAGCATTGACAACTACTGCATTCAGAAGATGGGGTATTAAAATGTTTAGGAAATGCTTTGGTGGTGAAGATTGGGTAATTTTTTCTTTCATGAAGCCTTCATATATTTTCCTTCAGTTTTTCATTTTTTTTAAATGATTTTTTGCTTGCACAAGACATTGGGTTAACCTCAGTTTTTACTTCCATATAGAGTGATGATACTGTGAGCCCTGTCCCTGACTATTTAATGGGATTACTGTAGAGATCAAACAAATATAATATCTGTGAGATGGTTCCATAATCTTGAAAGTTCTCCATCATGTTTCAGATATAAAATATTACTACTGGTATGCGGTCTCCCTACACGTGGACTGGAACTGACTGCTCCAGGTGGACAGCCTTGCTTCCTCCATGAGGATCAGTTAGGCGCCTTTGGAAGGTCTGGGATTGTGCTGCATGCACCGGACCCATTGCATTCAGTACTCTTTGAAAGGAATTTGTCTGAAGTTGCTGTCATATCATGTGAAAACAAGTTCCGGTTTCCAGTCTCATATAAATCATCCCTTTTTGTATTTCAAAGAGATCAGTCTGTGGTCAGTACAGTTGAGTCTGTGCACTAGATAAAATGCAGCGACTCTTTCAGCGTCTCTGAGAGGAGAACTATTTTGAATGACCAAGTGGCGTCTTCAGTTTTCAATTGGGAATGACCAATTATTCATGCCCAGAATCTGAGGATCCGCTAAAAGCTGCACATGTTTACTCTGCCATTTACCAGCAGACGAGGCACAGCGCAGCGGGTCGGCCAGCCACAGGCTCCACACAGAAGTTCGATTCCCTGCTTTAGGGACACCTCCATGCTCAGTGGTGGATTTCTAAAACAGAAAAAGGGGCATTTTATGAACCTTATATGTTCCTCAAAGAGAGATGGCTGGGATAGGCCTAGAGAGAAGTTAGTAATTTAGAGCAACATATATTAGTTCATCTTTATTTTCTGAATATTTTAGCCTAATGGCTTCCTTTCTGGAACATTTCAGGTTTATAACACATTTTCTTTCTGAAAGAAAAATGTCATGATTGACTTGTGTGTGAATGTTAGAACAGAATACATTTATTTTAGGTAAGTTTTCTCAGATGAAGCTTGCAGAATATCACAGCATGGGCTTGAATGTTGTTAATGGTATTGAATAAATACATAACATAAAATAAATAGAATAAAAATATGAGAGAAGTTATATAATAATTAGTCCTTTTATTCTGCAAATACTTATTAAACATTTGCTATGTATAAACTACCTAATGTCTCTTAAGCCATCTACTCTTAATTGTAAATGAGTTAAAAAAGAAAATAAGAATCTGAAATATTTGGAAGTAAGGAATTACACAAGATTCTGAAAACTTATAGTGCCTAATTGAATAATTGTATTTTATCCATTCAATCTGTAGTGTGCAGTGATGGCACCTAAAAGCAGTTCCTGCCAAAGCAGGTTTGGCTCAGTGGATAGAGCATTGGTCTGAGGACTGAAAGGTTGAAAAGTTCCAGGTTCGATTCCTGTCAAGGGCATGTACCTTGGTTGCAGGCACATCTTCGGTAGGGGGTGTGCAGGAGGCAGCTGGTCGATGTTTCTCTCTCATCGATGTTTCTGGCTTTCTATCCCTCTCCTTTCCTCTCTGAAGTAAATCAATAAAATATATTTAAAAAAATAAATAAAAGCAGCTCCTATGCTTTTAGAGATTCAACTTTTTTTAAAAAGTTCTTTTTAAAGTTTTCTTGTGACTTGTGTTATTTACCCCAATGAAACTTTCCATTAACAGATACTCGCTAACATTACTTCCTCCTTGGTTTTGCTAATTTTCTTAAATTTAGTATCATTTTGCTCCTTAAGTTTCTTACAAGAAACTATTTTGCATGGCACATTCTTCCAAGAAGAGTTCACTTTATTAAACAAATTCAAGTCATATACCTGCATTCCTATTACATAAGATTTCATATTGGGGGGAAAAAGTTGGTGTGTCCACCCTTTTCATTTGGGATAGTTAACTAAGGGCAGCCTTTACAAACCAAGAGGAAAATAATTGTATTCTGAAATAAATAACTTAAATCTAATTTCTCTTGTATCTAAACATGTTGGTGAGCTATTTATTTCCAGTCCTTGACGAGGCCACAGGGACATGCAGTGTTCAAACCAGGAATAATCCCGTCCTTTTTTCTGGTGCTGAAGCCAGTCCAGTGGGAGGGCCACGTTCAGTGGGGCATGTCAGAACCATGGGCACATCACTCAGGGCAGGACAGTAGCCCTTGTTCATTGTGCCACGTGGAGAACTTGTGGGCAGTGCACACTGACTGTATGTCCTGGTCTGGTTCACTTAGATAAATAATTGGAGAAAGTGAACTAGAATCATTTTTGAGTATCCACCCAGGCATAACGTCTTTGGGCTGAGTGGTTTGGCTGTCACAAAACACCCTCGTTTCTTGCAGTGTCTGCCTCTTGCTGCTGCAGACACACTTGGCTCTGCACCTCTTTTATGAGCGAGCGGGTGTTCCCCACCAGAGCCAGGACTCCAGTTTCCCTCCGGGTTCAGAATCAGCGACTGCAGGACTCGCATGGTATTCCTCCATCACCTCCCTTCTGTCCTTTCGTTTATAGCATCCTGGGATATTTTTATGAATCCTCTCCCTTTTACAAAGTACAAAAGAAAACAACATAGGTAAGCACAGATGCCCCTGCAGTAACTCCATATGGAAACCCACTTTCTAAATGAGCAAGTTGTAGATCTAGGAAGTGCACTGAGCTGTCTCAAGCTTTTCACCCCTGGGAATGTGCAGCTGGAGGGGATTCTCAATTCAAAAAAAAAAAAAGGGGGGGTTGGTGTGTGTTGCAGTGGAATGATCCATGTGGTCTGTAGGGATATGCAGGAGAAATCTGCAAAATGTTCACCTCCTCCATCCCAAATGGTTCTCAGCCTGTCCAGTTGTAAGTTTACAGTAGCGTTCTGGAGACACTTGGAATTGGAGCAGTCACATTGAAATGAGCTCTGTCTTTTTTACAGTTTGCAGTTTATGAGCCCCATTTCAGCTGCATTGATTCCAAAAGACTACCTGTAGAAACAGAAAGTGAAAGCTGTTAGTACCTCCGTGATCTATCATTGCTATATTGACTTTTAGGAATCCAGCGTATTGATAAGCTTATAAAGTCTTTGAGAGCAGCAACTCTCTTTCCTTTTTATATTCCCTTTAGCACAAACCTAATACTGTGCACAGTCATGAATGAATAGATGGGCTAATGAAAAAATTATTATACATTGCTTAAAGTGAATGATCAGACTAGATGTCTGTGAAATGTCATTGGCTTCTTTTCATTTATAGATTCATATCTTTTTTGAGGTTTGTAAGTGCTTAATTTCAAATTTTATAATTTTAAATATGTATAATATACATACATAACTTCAAATACACATACACACACACACACACACACACACACACACACACACACATATATATATATATATATATATATATATATATAAAACTTCAGATATATACATATATACTTGAAAACTTTGTGGACATTAGCTAGGCTAATATTTTCTGATGATATTTTTGACGAATGACGTTGGAACAAAATACCAAATAGAATTGTTGCTTGTTCTCAGCAGAATCACACTGGTATTCAAAGGTTGATTCGTAAAAGATAATTATTGGCTATTGGTATCATTCGGTGGGTTCAGAATAAATCCAGGAACAAAGAGAGGGTTTATAATAATAAGGAGGTTTTTTTTTAGTAAATATGTTTGAAGCAATTCAGTACCTTGGGTAAAAACAATTTTAAAGTTTCAAGAGCTTCTCTGCAGCTGGGAAAGTAAATTCCTATAAAACCTTTTGCACAGTTAACTCCAGCACACGGAGGCTGGCTCTCCACACTGCACTGACTCATGTCTTAGCCAGAGGGACAGATTCCCCTCCCTCGCTGTTGAGATGTGCCTGCAAGGATTTCCTGTGCACAGAGATGGAATAGCTATTGCCTTTGCTGGCAGTTCTAATCACAGAGTACGGAGACTGTATGACTTTAAGGATTTAGGTTTTCATCTTTAATTACAGTGGGTTAACCCATGCTCTTCATCATTCCCTTCTCAAAGTTCAACCATTTGCATGCCAGCTTTATAATTATTGCTATTTTCATGTACCATTGTAATTTTGATATATTTCCTTAAATCAGATCACTTTGCAAATCAATGAACTTAAAAGTAAACTTTATATCACTACTATAAATGGAAAGTCAGTGCCACAGGCTACAGATCAAAGGTAATTATAAAACACACAAAGAAAATAAAACGATGTCATTAAGTTCTATGTGCTGTTGGCTGTTCATGCCTCTGTGCTTGAGGTCTGTTCACTCTGTGTGTGTGTGTGTGTGTGTGTGTGTGTGTGTGTGTGTGTGTGTGTTTAGGATAAAAACATGTACTAAGCAATGAAATGTTCACTCTTATTAAATGTAAGATTATCAGTGTTGGAGAAGTTAATGATTAGGACCACCACAATGACTCATTCAGCTTCATTTAATCAGAATGAACAAAACAGATAAAAAAAAGAGATAAGTCTAGCCCTAGCTGGTTTGGCTCAGTGGATGGAGCGTCAGCCTGCGGACCGAAGGGTCCCAGGTTCGATTTTGGTTAAGGGCACATGCCTGAGTTGTGGGCTTTATCCCCAGTGGGGAATGAATATGCAGGAGAGGAGGCAGCCGAACCATGATTCTCTCTCATCATTGATGTTTTTATCTCTCCCTCTCCCTTCCTCTCTGAAATCAATAAAGATATATTATTTAAAAAAGAGAGATAAGCCTAAGTGATATTATTTAATACAGTTTCACAGTGTCCTTCCAAATCCTCTTGTGCATTCCACAGGACATCATGAACATACCTAAAGCCCTGGGTACCATCAGCGGTGCGGTTTCCCACATCTTGGGAAACACCACTCTGTAATAAGGATTTCAGCACAGAAACTGAAGCAGGCACAGTAAAATTACTGAGTGTACTTTTCGCATTTTCTGGGGGGCTAGCATCATTAGGTAACTAGTTTTGAGGTGCATTGGAACAGATGGTTACATGCCCATAAATTTAAGTTTCAGAAGGTAGGATTATTTGAATATGATTAACTCTACAGTGGCTTTACATAAATAATAATGATTTTATCTTAATCCTTTTATCTATCTGTAATCCAAACTTTTTGAAAATCAATACGGCGCCTTTATATAATGTGTACCTATTTTACAGAATGCATATGATTATTAAAAGACGAGCTCTTTATTGAAATGTGGTGTCTATGTTTTTAGGTAATTATTGACTGCTATTCTTAGTAGGTATTTTGTTGAACTATTTTGTTAGTGTTTATGCCTTTAATTTCAACAAGTCCTGGAGACAACAAAAAATTATGGCTTTGAGGCCCTAATAAGTATACAGCAGCGGGGTCAGTAAACAAGCAATGAGATTAGAAATCAAATTGGTTAAGAGTAAGCCAGGCTCTTTAGATTCCGATCCCAGCTCTACCCTTTACTTACCCCATAACTGTGGTCAGTTTACTTAATCTTTCTGTGCCAATTTTCTCATCGGTAAGGTAACAACAACAATAATGGTGTCTACCTTCCTTATTTTAATTAGAGAGTTAATACATTCTAGTATAATGTATGGAACAATACGTGGCATGCAGGAAACATTCCAAAACCGGTTGTTATCACTACTGCTACTGCTCTTATTCATCCTAGCTGGCTCTTTGCCATAATATCAGGTGAGAAATATGACAACAGAAATGCCACACATCTACACTGAAACCATAATCACTGTCATCATCCCATTATTGTCACATTTCAGTGAGTCTAAGCAGGGGGTGATTTAGGCTAAATATGAAGAGAGAAAAAAACACCCTGTGCTTTTGAGAATGACTATCATGCTGCTTCAAATTTTCTTGAGGGCATTCCATAATATGCGGGGATGTTATTCATAGTAGGCTGGAGTAATACTCAGCACATAGAGCTGTCGGCAGCGCTAAGCTTTACAACAGCAGTAGGACATCGGAACTTGGAGAGTCTATAGTCTGGAGGCTTGCCACCATGGTGATTAAAGGCTTGTAAAATAAGATCTATGGAGGAAGGCTAAAGAACTTTGGATTGTTTACCCTGGAGAAGAGAAGACTTAAGGGTGATTTAATGCTGTTATTGAAGCGTAAGAGGGTCCTTTTTCAGAGTCTCAGGGTGAGCTCTTCTGTAGCTCTCCTGAGATCCAAACAGGAGGAGGTGGGCTGACAGTGCAGCATGAAGGAGTTAGCGTAGGTAAGAAAAGCTTTTCAATGGACGGATCTCCGCCCCCCCCCCCCCCCTACCAATAATCTGAAAGGGAGACTGTGATTTTTTTCAAGAGATTTTAGTAATCATCATCTAGAATGGCTCGGTGTGGTCCTGCCTGAGGCACAGTGGTGGGATATGTTTCTGGAGAAGGCGCTTTCTGCAAATCAGTCAAGGGCAGACTCTCAGAAATAGCTACTTTGTTAAGATAACTGCTCTTCCCATCAGTAAGAGCGCGAGGAGACCCAAAGAGTGAAGCCCCCAAGGAAGGTCTGCAGCCCAGGTTTGGTAAGTAGGAATACAAACACATCAGTCCAGGGCGCTCCGCCTCTCAGTTCGAACCATGGCTCCCTGTGTGTTCCCCTGGAACCTCCTGCAAGTTTTCTGTGTTGTGAATCTAGAAATTTGAGTATATTTAACACGTCTTCACTGAACACCCTCTATGTGGCAGTAGCTGTGCTAAGTTCTAAGGAATTTTATAAAACAAGGAAGACACACTGGGCCTTCAGGAGCTCAGACTCTAGGTAAGACAGCATGTACAGGGGCAGGGGCAGTGCAGTGAAGTACTATCTTAGGAGCATTTCCCACCAGGACCCCACAGGGAGAGCCTAGCTTTGCCTTGTTGGGCATAGACATTTCTACATTTCTAGTAGAAGTGGTTCTTAAGGTAAATCTTAAAAAGTGAGTAGGGTCGGCCAGATGGATTTAAAAATCAAAAGAACAACATTTAAGGAGATTCCAGGCACAAGGAGTACTATGTACCAAGACATGAAGGGCTAAGGAAGGCTGGAGGTGACTGTGTCTAGAACTGTTCTATTAGTACAGCACTCACTCACCACGTGCGGCTAATGTGCACTTGAAATGTGGTGTCTGAATTAAGATGTGCTTGAAGTGTAACACACACACACACACAGCTTTCAGACTTAGTAAAAAAAAAACATATTTCACTAATTTTTTAAAATTTATTATGTGTTGAAATGATAATATTTTAGATATATGGAGTTAAAATAGGTCATTAAAACTCATTTTACCCATTTCATTTTACTTTTTTTTAATGTGGTTACTAGTGAAATTTAAATTACACATATGGCTCACATTGGTGGTTTGTATTATATTTCTGTTGGAATGGCCTGGTCTACAATGTAAGTAAGGCTTTGGAAGAAGTAAGGGAAGCAGTGAGAGCTGGAGCTGGAGAAGTATCCATGACTCAGATTACTATAGAGCAGTAGATTGAAATTTTTTGCTGTATCCTACACTATAAAGTACTTATTACATTGCAACCTGTTAGCTGCATATATATATATATATATATATATATATATATATACTCAAAGACAGAAACATGCAAAAACTGAAAAAGTTTACAAGTTTACCCTTTTGTGTTGCAATGCACTCTGATGTTATCTATCGATGTTATATTCTATGTCATTTTATTATTTTTTATTTTTTAAAGTATATTTTATTTATTTTTTTTACAGAGAGGAAGGGAGAGGGATAGAGAGAAACATCGATGAGAGGGAAACATTGATCAGCTGCCTCCTGCACACTCTCTAATAGGTATGTGCCTGCAACCAAGGAACATGCCCTTGACCAGAATCGAACCTGGTACTCCTGAGTCTGCACGCTGACACTCTATCCACTGAGCCAAACTGGTTAGGGCATATTATTTCATTTTTATTCCCATCTGAGAGAGCAGAAAGGGAGTGAGGAAGGTTGATAGAGGGAGAAATAGGTAGGTAGATAGATAGATGATAGATAGATAGATGATAGATAGATAGATAGATAGATAGATAGATAGATAGATTTCAATGTGAGAGAGAAACCTCTATCAGTTGCCTTCCATATGTGCCCCCACTGGGGATGGAACCTGAAACCATTATGGTGTATGGGACAATGATTCAACCAACTGAACCACACAGCCAGGGCTCATATTCTTTTCATGCTAGTTAGAAACCTATTAAATTGATTTTAAAATCCACTAGTGGGCCCTAGTTTACAGTTTTAAAAACACTGAAACAGAATCTTACCCACTAATCTGGGTTTTATCTTTTGGCTACTAAATTATTTTTATCACTATTGTGATGTTACTGGATTTATCTCTAGAGCCTGTTAATATATGTAGGGTGTATTGAGCAGAAGTGAGGAAATGAGCAGAATACAGCCATGGCATTGGTGGTGAAGATAAGGGGAAAGCTATTTAAAAGGCATATTAATTTCAGATTTGGTGAGTGATTGGATGTGGACAGGAGAGCTTAGGAGAGTACAGTTGAGTCTTTTCTTTCTGGTTTTTGAGTAGTGAGACTTAGGTGGTACCACTTATAGTGAGAATATAGATAGAGCCAGTTTGGGGAAGGTAAGGAGTTCAGTTTTAGACACATTGATTGGAAATGTCTGCTTGACATCTAGAGTAAACCATTGAGCAAAGTCATCAGTGTTTAGCTTACATATTAGACTGCAGAGATAAATGGGATGATCCGAGGACAGTGTGTGGAGTGAAAGGAGACTAAGGTAGAGGACTGAATTCTGAAAAAAAATATGAATATCTGGAAAGCCAGAAGACCCATAAAAAGGACAAAGTAGGAGGCTAAGGAGGAGAGAGCATCAAGCAGAAGTGGATAGCTAGTCATTCTACAGAATGGCCAGTGTGAGGAAAGGCTGGTCTGACTTGATATAGGAAACTATTGGCAAGAAATGCTTTCATAGAGGCATAGCAGGGCCCTCCAGTTGGTTGAAAATTTAAAAGAAGAGATATGATAGACTCTTACATAGCTTTTTAAGAATTTTGGCTGGGGAGGGAATGTGAGATTAAGCAAAGGATAGAGGAAGGGAATAGGAATGCACGAATAAACTTAAGAATGGAGAAAGTGGAAGATGCACCTCTGGGCAAGTGTTTTAGCTATTATTATTTTAAGAAGCTAAATATTTGAGAATTCTTATAAGTTTAACTAAATGAATCCACGGAGAAGGAAATTTGAAGATCAATCATGAGAGAGGATAATGAAGCAAAGCCGCTCAGAAGAGAGAGGGGTCTTATTAAATTAGAAGCAATAGCATTAACTATAATAATAAAAGCTAATATGCAAATTGATCAAATGGCCAAATAGTGGAATGACTGTCCAGGTCTTCAAGACGACCTTCTGGAAGAAGCTGGGGCTGTGAAACCCTACCCTTGCACGAATTTAGCCTCTAGGAGATAAATGAAGAGTGAAGGCAGCACTAGATAACAAAACATGAGAATGTGATGTTTGTGGGGATATGTGATGGGCTGCTGAGCAGAACAAAAGGATCCCACCTCCACCCTAGAATCAGACACTATACAGCTGGTGGCATTAGAGATAAGGATGGGCCTTTCTTTACAGAACTCAGAGCCCAGATTCAGGGCTAGAAAAAAAGGTGGTGGGTCTGGTCAGAGTGAGAGTCATGTCAGAGCTATAGCAGCTGAGCAGGAAGGAAAGCAAAGCAGAAAGAGAGATGAGGGGTCAAGGGCCCAAGGTTCTTACTGAGGTCAAAGATCAACTATATTTGGGATAAAAGAGGAAAAGAAAGGAATAGACAAGAGATTGTAGTCAGAGCTTAAGGTTTTAAGATTCTTTTTCTGAGATAGAGGCTTTATGGAGAATGGCATGTACTCAAGTTTATGATAATCCCACAAAAACAAGTGAGCATGACATAGAACTATAGCTTTTGTTTGTTATTGGATATTTTAGGCCTAAAATATTTAAAAATTTGGTCACTCCAGAGAACATCCCTGGGAATATTTTAGAATTTATTTGGATAATAAGAAATGTGGTGTGTTTGTGTGTGTGTGTGTGTGTGTGTGTGTGTGTGTGTGTGTGTGTCTGTGTACTAGTCATTCTGTCCAGATACTTGGGATGACAGAAACTCCTGCCTTGTACAAAAGATCTCCATGGTGAAGACACAGTGAATTGTAGTTAAGGATTCAGTTAAAAGATAAGTAAGTGGTTATGTTATTTTTATGAATTTTCAAAAATGACAAATACCTTGTAAATTATTAGACTATGATACAATGCAACAAATGCTAATATCCTCAGAGCAGTAATGCTAATCCTAGTGGCAGGAACAAGTGAAGTACCATTTGTCAGTTGAATTCTGCTGTTATCCATTCACCTGGCAGATCACAGATGAACCCACAAAGGGAGTCGGTTCTATTAAGAGGTTTTTATGTATCACTTATCTGGTTCTTTTGCATTTGGGAGCTCAAATGTCAGTGCTGGGGAGGTCTGGTGAGGCGCTAAAGAGTGAGACCCATCAGCCTCACTTCTATGTACTCCCTGCTAGAACATAATCCTCAACTTCATCCCCATTCGAGAAAGAGGACTCTGAGTTCTGTTTTAATATAGAACAAGATTAACAGTGCCAAGCCCTGGACAGTGCCAGAAGCTTCCTAAGCCTCTTAGCTATTCTGGCAACTGTTAGAAGGAGAACATTGCCCCGCATGTTGGCAAGCTTGTGTTTTCCGGGTGGTCCAAAAGTCCTGGGCCTTGGAGAGCCCACTGTGGTGCTGTTTTTGTCATTGTTTCTAGTTTTTCAGGGAAATGATAGTTGCAAAAGCAAAAAAAAAAAATTACCCAATGAAGATTTTTTTCCTGAGTATTTTTCATTTCTTTCAATGGCAACTGGTGGGTTTTATGTTTCTGATTACTCTTGTGCAAAGCATGATTTCATGTGATAGTCATGTTCCTGAACTTGCAACAACAGGAATACAAGAAGTGTGACCCTCACATGTGAGTGGCAATAGAACAACACAAGCCTGGCATATAACACTGATAGACAATTTGCCCAAATCATGTAAAGGTTCTTGGCTTTCTCTCTGAGGAGCTAAGTCCTGCAGATCTTGACCCATTTTTCAAAACTAACACAGTTTGGTAGGGCACAATGTGAGCTGTGTGGAACAACTCAGCTAGAGTGTCTTTTGTTTTTAAAGTATAGAATGTTATTTTCTAGCTTACAAATAATGTGCCTTACACAGCAGTCATCCTTCAATCCTTCAGAGTCAACATTGCTTAGACAGGAAAAAAATTTTGAGATCACCTGTATTTTCATTCAGACATTTGTGTGAAGTTCACTTCTCTTTGGAAGATTGGTAGCTATTAGGCTGACAATTTTAGTGCCTACTAAGGGCTGGGAAGTGTAATGAATACAGCAGTCCCACAGTTCACTTCTCTGGCTTAGACAAAGACAAAAAGGTATTTTTTTTTTTAGTGAAAAACATTATCCATTTGCAACTTAGGAGTGACATTAATGTTATTTTGTGTGCTGTTCTGTTCAGTGTTTTTCCCCAGTTTAGGAAGTGAGGTAAGGAAGGTGATGTATAGATCTTCTTCTCTGGGAAGATTAATAGAATTGTCATCATGATCATTGTTATCTTCAGTAATGAAGTACACAATGTTCATGACATTATATAGGAGGCACAGAATAGGCAAACCTTGCCTGTTACTCTTTCTTCTAAATTCCCAAATTACTTGGAACTTGTGGACTAAATATACTCCCTGTAGACATCTTGAAGGTAACTCCCAAAGTCTGGAACATACAACAATTCATAACTTGAATTGTATGGAGAAGGGTGACTCAGTCAGTGGGCTCCCAGACTGATGAAATTTGCATCTCAACTGGTTTTGCTGCCTTCTATCCATGGCATGAAGTCTTTGGAAGAAGCCCTTTGTAAATCCATCTAGGTGATATTTGTAGAACCATTAGGATCTAAATGGCTCCTGTGTACTTTTCATTTGTATTTTACACATTTGCAAAGGAAAGTAAACGCCAAGGTGGCATTTACAGCTGGGGTGTTATGCATGTCCAGAAGCAACACTCTTCTGAAGCATGGAATTGTCTTTTTCCTAGGTAAAATTAGGAATGCCTTACCCATAACTAAGTTATGCTATTATATTTTTAAAAGATGCATTCATTTTTTCTGCATTTTTTCTGCACTGAGATGTGAGATGGTGTGGTATACTTGAATAAGCCCTGGCAAGGAATCAGAAAGAATGGTGCTGATTCCCACTAAGTCAGTGGCCTTGAGGAAGTCATCTAACTTCCAGGGTTTGGTTGCTGTCATTTGCTAAGTAAGGTGGTTTTAGTTATAACTTCAGGATATACTTGGGGACTAAAGAATGCCCATCAGAATCCTCAAGCCCTATTGTAGGTTAATGCTCTGGGGTGACTTTTCATAGGAGATAGTGTAATCCTATTTTATGCCTGGCTCATAAAACCCTGAATTCCTTGCATTAAAAGAGGTGATGCTATAGCTGAAATCGGTTTGGCTTAATGGATAGAGCGTTGGTCTGCGGGCTGAAGGGTCCCGGGTTCAGTTCCGGTTGGAGGCATGTACAATGTACATTGGTTGCAGGCACATCCCTGGTGGGGGGTGTGTGGGAGGCGGCTGGTCGATGTATCTCTCTTATTGATGTTTCTAGCTCTCTATCCCTCTTGCTTCCTCTCTGTGAAAAATCAATAAAATATATATTTTTTAAAAGGGATAAGGCTGTAGGAAGAAGGCTTATTTTTTTTTTAGTGAATGGTTTACATTTCTAGATTCCTTTCTCATTTCTTAAAGTATCTCAGCATTTCCTAAACTTTGAGCTCTGGGACCAAGAGATTAAAACTCGAGTCCCTCTGCTCTGATGCAGGTCCAGGGTGCCCACCTGCTGACCGGTGCCACACACACACTCTCTATTGAGAGGTAACTCAGGTTTCCCTTCTGGTTGATAAATATCTTCTGAAGCTTCTGGAGTCATTTCCTTTTATGACACAATAAACACAACGCAGGAAGCACCATCCAGGATGTCCATGGGCTGCCAGAGAATGTGATGCTTGGGGTGGAGACGCTTGAAAATAGATGTGACACGAGCAGAGAAACAAAGAGGCTGTTGTCCATTCTCAGGTGGCCACAGAGGAGAGTGCTCAGCAGAGGCTGTAGATGTGTGGGGGAGGGGTGTTGGCCTCTGGGGGCCATATCTCATGCTCCACCTTGGACCATGTATGCTCTGGAGTTCATCCCTAGGTGCTGAAGCTTCCGGCTCAGCTGCTTCCATGGCAGAAGCATCAGAAACCCCTCAGGCTCTCCATGTGTCTGCTGTCATTTCACAAGAAAGATCCAAGTGTGGAATTAGGCTTCCTTTCTCTGTAAGCTTTTCCCTTTCTTTAGCTGTGTTTTTTTTTTGGGGGGGGGCACATTTATTTATTTCTCCATTTTATTTACTCCATTTTGTGTTCTCCATCTTCAGAGAGGGATACTGTTCAGCCTGGCAGAACAAACATATTTAAAATGAATGTATATTTCTTAATTCCCTTCCACCCCTCCCTCTCTGGCTTCCTTCCTTCATAAAAGTCCTGGGGGGGGGGGAACTTCCTCCTGAACTCTGGTGCAAACATTATATTGTGATAACGATTGGCATTTGTATCATTTCTTACTCTTGAAGAAAATATTTTTTTTATTGATTTCAGAGAGGAAGAGAGGAGAGAGAGAGAAATATCAATGATGAGAGAAAATCATGGATCGGCTGCCGCCTACACGCCCCACACTTGGGATCCAGCCCACAACCCAGGCATATGCCCTGAACAGGAATTGAACTGTGACTTCCTGGTTCATAGGTCAATGCTCAACCACTGAGCCATGCTGGCCAGGCTCTTACTTATTGTAATAAAATATTGCAGTAAGCCGTTACTAATATTAAGTAAAAATCCTATCACATGATGAATGATTGTGATACAATTGTATGTATTTTTTAAAAACCATGAGCCCAATCTGAGGTCATTGTCAATGCCCAAAAGTTTTATTTGATGCACATTGTTATGGTAGTTTAACCTGCATGGCAGTCTCTATGGATCTGGGACTCATTCCACTCTACCTCATTCTTCTCAAACTGTGTGGTTTAGTAACTACATAATAAAATGGGTTTAATGTATATAGTTTGAAGAAGTCAGTTTCAATATAAAGATTTTTATGAATGTCAACTACCATATTACGTTATAGCCCACCAAAATCATGTAGTTTTGGCATATACCCGGCTGACTGCTCTGATTTATTTAAGAAGGAAAATAGCTTCATTTCTAATGGAAGGAAATGCAAAATCATAGCCAATATCAGAAAATGGATTAAGGGGAGAGGGCAGCATCCTTGGCCCTGAGCCCACCTTGGGAGGCTTGTGTGACACCCTCACTTCTTCCCCTCCCCCCTGCCCCAGGAGGCCACAGCTCTGCAGAGCTGAGCCAGCCTTTGAGACTTTTCCAAGCTGAGGGCTGAGCTAATAGGGGAAGTTCCTGCTGAGGGTATCCTGTGCATAGCAAAGGTGCCGATGGAATCTTTATTGATCAAGCTATTAATTAAATTCCAAGAAACCAAAACTGGCACTCCGTCCATCTGAATTCCAGGGGAAGTAGTACAATGTTTACACAAATATACTGACCTAAGTTATGAGCAAATAAAAATGTTGCACAATTTAAACATCACCTCAAGTTGAATCCCCAATTCAAGAATGAGGGTATTAGGTTTTCTCTTTTATTAGGTTTTATTTAATTGCCTAAACAATGTGGCATTTAATAATTGCCACTTCCTCAAATCCTTCAAAACAAAGGTCTGTTTCTGCTGGTTCGGCCTTTTATTTTCATTTCCCTTTCTTTGCGTGGATGGCTGAGTCCTGATAAAATCATTGCTTAAGGTAGGAAATACCTGGACTGTTTTATAAGATGTTGACCATGGCCATGTTGATGTGGTGCCAGATCAGTGCATGAATCTGCTTATATCACTGAGAGCCTTCCGCAGGCCTGTATTGTTCTCCTTCTAGGGTGGACACAGGCAAACAACAGTGACATAGTTCATATCTTTAAGGGGCTCAATGCTTGTTGAAAAAGATAAGCAAACATAAGCTTGCCTGGGTTCATGGTGGTAAGTGCTACCGCAGAAATGGTGAGGACACAATGATGAAAAATAGTGCCTCGATGCGGTGATGAGGAAAGGCCTCTCTGAGGAGCTGTGTGTTAGACTGAGTCTTTGAAAAGAATCAGAAGCAGCCTGTGTTCAGACATGAGTGCCTTGAGGTATGCTGCAGTCAGAGAACAGAACATTCCAATGCCACTGAGGCATGTACAGGCAACTAAGGTTGGTGGCGTGGCTGCATTGCATGAGCAAGGATCTGGAGTTATGGCTGGAAGACAGCATTTTGTTGAGTGAATTGAGAGCCTTTTCTATGTTGAGAGGAGTTGGAGATGATACGTAAATTGTTGCATATCATTTGACAACGTATAGAGTGTGGGCTGACGGACAATAGGAGGAAGATGGGAGGGTAGAGAGAACGCTTTTGCACTAGTCCAGGTGAACCATTTGATCCATGACAGTAATGATCCATGCAGATGAGTGGTTAGGGGGCTAGAGTGATGGGTGAAAAGCAGAATGGATTAGAAAGTACAAATTTCTAGTTATAACAATAATCATTGGCCCTAACCAGTTTGGCTCAATGGATAGAGCATTGGCGTGCAGACTGAAATTCAGGTCCCGGGTTCAATTCCGGTCAAGGGCATGTACCTTAGTTGCAGGCACATTCCCAGTGGAAGGTGTGCAGGAGGCAGCTGATCGATGTTTCTCTCTCATAGATGTTTCTAACTCTGTCCCTCTCTCTTCCTATCTGTGAAAAGTCAATAAAATATATATTTTTAAAAATAATCATTGGGCCCTGATTGGGTTGCTCAGTGGTTAGAGTATTGACCCACACACTGGAGGGTCTCGGGTTCAATTCCCTGTCAAGGTTGTGCAAGAGGCAACCAGTCTATTTGTCTCTCACACCCATGTTTATCTTTCTCACCCCTCCCTATCCTTCTCTTTCTCCCTTCCACTCTCTCTGAAAAGCAATGGAAAAAATATCCTCAGGTGAGGATTAACAAAATAATAAATAAAAATAGTTATTGGATATAAAATACAGCATAGGGAATATAGTAAAAAAATTATAACTATCTATGGTGTCATATAGGGAATATAGTAAAAAAAATTTATAACTATGGTGTCAGATAGGTACTCAACTGATTAGGATGATCACTGTGGTAGGTTATATAAAGGTCTAATCATTATGTTGTACATCTGAAACTAATATAACATTGTATATCAACTGTAATTAAAAAATAAAACAATATTAATAAAAAAGGATATACTTGGAATTACCATTTGATAGACTACCTAGAAAGTTGGTTAAAAGGGAGAAACACAGAATGACTCCCAGGATCCTGCTGTATGTAAATGGTGGTGGCATTTACTGAGTTGGAAAGTGTGAAAGGGAAACAGTCTAAGTGGAGGAGGAAGGTGGAGAATTGTAATCTGTTCAGGACAAGTAGAATTTCATATGCCTGTGAAATATCCAAATGGAGATATAAGTGGTTGCATATAAAAGTCTGAACTTTGCCAGAGAAATTTGGGATAAATGTTGTAGTTATCATTATACTGATGATGTTTAAAGCCAAGGAGAGAAAGAGAAGACAAAGAACAAAGATTCAGAGTCCTGAGGCAAACTCTGAACTGGACTCTCCCACAATTCAAAGGTCAAGTAGAAGAGGAGTTTTCAAAGAAGACTGAGAAGCAGCAGCCATGGGGTGAGCTGAAGAAAAGAGAGTGATGTCATACAGGTGAAGAGTAGAAAGTGTTTTTAGATTTGAGAGGGAATGCTAATATTGAGATATTAGAGGCCTGGTGCACAGGAGGGTGTATCCCCTCAGCCCAGCCTGCACACTCTCCAATCTGGGACCTCTTGGGAGATGTTTGACTGCTGGTCGGACATCCTTCTCACAATCTGGGACCACTGGCTCCTAACTGCTCACCTGTCTGCCTGCCTGATTGCCCCTAACTGCTCCCCCCGCACCCTGGCCTGGTCTTTCCCAACTGCCCCACCAGCTTACTGTTTAGTTGTTTGGTCATCTCTCACTAACCCCCCTGCTGGCCTGGTTGCTCCATGCAGCCCACTGCTCAGTCATTTGGTTGGCCCTCACTAACCCCCCTGCTGGCCTGGTTGTCCCATGCAGCTTGTTCGGTTGTCTGTCCAATTGTTTGGGTTGCAACAGTCACTTAGGCTTTTGTATATATAGATGAGTTTCATGACTGAAAAAATCCCTTGGACTTAACATAGTGAAATCAGTCACAGTGATCTTATTGAGTGGTTTCAAAGAAGGGAATGGTGGTCAGAAACCAGAGGGGAGTGGCTGAGAAGTAAATAGGAGGTGAGGAGTGAAGACATCAAGTAAATGCCACTTTAGTGAGAAGATGAATTATGAAAAAAGCCAATAAATGAAAAAAGTAGCTGAGAAGTAATGAGAATTTAAAAATATGTTTGCATTCAATAGGTAAATGGGTAAATAACTAGTTGTACATCCAGACAATGGAATATTATTGAATGTGTGTGCGCGCACGTGCACACACACACACACACGCACATGCACACACACACACAAAAAAAAGCTATAAAGCCAGGAAAAGACTTAGAGGCACCTGAAAGAAGCCAGTCTGAGAAGGCTATATAGTGTGTGACAGGTGGGTAATGTCTGGCCCTGCCAAGGCATTATGGTTAATTAAATGTTTGACCAAATATAGAAAGCTAATCTGATGATTTTGTATGGCCCGCAAGTGATGCTATAAATATCCAATGGCCCATAGAAGAAAAAAGGTTCCCAACCCTGCTGAATGATTTCAACATTCTGGGAAATCTGAAGTTATGGAGACAATAGAAAGATCAGTGTTTCAGGCGGGCAATGTCAGTGTTGTAGGGATCCCTAGAACCCCTTCCTATGGTGGTGGGTACTCGGCTGAGCATTCCAACAGTTCCCACCAAACACATCCTCTCCTCAAAACGCATTCTCAGTCTTTTCCTATCTTCCTCAGAGTGCGGGTATTTAAAGGTCATGAAATCACTTTCCCTCTTTTTTTTTTTTGAAAATTTGCATAATGGTTAACATATCATACTGGGATTTTCAGTTCTATAATTTCCTGGTACCTCAAGTTAAAATTCCATCAAGTTAATATCCTTTCTAATCTGGTTATATAATGTTTTACGTGAGCCTTGGTACGTAACCGAGGAGCACCCAGATTTAGATTTATAAGCAATTAGTGTAGGCACGTGAGAGTTGGATGTGTTCCCAAAGGTATGACTTATCAAATGACCCCTGCTGGACAATAAGAACCACTGAAGACACGGGAGGACTGAGGGGTAGGGAGGAAGTAGAGGCATTAGACGTCACAGTGAATTTGAAGACTATTGTAGTGGAAGTACTGGACCAGATGCGCCAGGCAGAGAGGAGATGGTGGTTAGAGTGAATTCTTTACTGTTGACAGTAAGGGTCAAAGGATGACCCTACCAGGCATGGCAGGGCGAGAAAGGAGAAACAGGTGTCAGGCAATGAGAAGCCAGATGGCGGATGGCTCATCTCCAGGTTGTTGCAGTCTGTGTGAATGCTGAGTTGGAGATAGATGGGAAGACTGAACTGAAACGTCCTATGCGAACAAGGGGTAGTGACCACAAAGTGGGTAGAAGCGCCATAGAGATACAGAGTGCATGGTAAACTATGTGCATGACGGGAGGCTAAAAGGAGCGGCCATTTTTGTAACACTGAAGGGGAGGAATGGTAAACGTGAACAAGGAGGTGGTGGGGAGATACCAGCAAGAAGCCTCTGAAGAAACATTTTAAGATACCACAATGCATTATACATTCTGAAATCAGTACACAATGCAAGGGAGAAAGGTATACTGCAGTTGCAAGGGCATAGACACAGCCAGGAAACCAGATTACTACAAATCATGCCGTTTCTGCAAATAAAACTGGCCCTGTGATCTGGGACAAATCACTTAAAACCCTGAATGCCAAACCCCTACATTGAAAGAGTAGCTTACAGAGCACTTTCACAATCAAGTCGTCATTTTGTAGGGATAACTACCCTATGTGTTCAACTTTATTTTCTTCTTTTTCACTGTTAAGAAATGAAGGCGCAGAAGCATTAACCAATTTGAATGTCGATATTCTGGTATCAAGTCAGGTAGCGTCCATATCTCCTCTGTAGCCATCCTGTCATCTTTCACTCTGGACCCAGCATTGCCCATCTGCACTAGTGACACTGGTCTTTTGAGTAAAAACAAACAAACAAACAAAACAAAAATGAACTTTTGTTTGTATGTTATTAGCCCTGAAAACATTTTTTAACTGGAGTTCAAAAATATTTATTAGTATTTAATGTATTTGTGAGTAAATCTTTTTATATTCATGATATATCTAGTGATACGGTCCCTATGTTTAAACAGAAAGAAACCTAGCTGTGCCTCTCACACATAGATAACTTGATATCTGGAACTGATCACTCCCCTGGATAAAAAGAAAATGCTGTACAACTTGTTAGTATTTCTACACTTGCAACTTGGAATGCAAAGGACTTTGGGAAGTCTAGTCCACTGGAATGAGAAGGCAGAGAATGAATGTGGTCCCAGAATGGGAACTGAGATGCCAACTAATGGAGTGCTTATGGCTATATGTCCCAAAATATATTTACTACTGTTTTTCCCTGTTTAGTTATGCTTTATTGTGAGAGTATCTTTTTTTTCAATCTTGTAATGCAAATAATTCTTTTCCATTGTTTTATTCTGCCTTGTATTACTCTCACTTTATAAAACATTCCCAATCTCTATGAGCAGCTAACCATCCCACAACTGACCTTGCGCATAAGAGTGCCCAGCAGTCCTATTAAACATTTAACAAGCCTCCAAGAAAACTGTGTGCAGGTGGGTCAGAGCGAGGCTCTTTAAAATCAGTGTATCTGAATGACAGTTTTGCATATTTTCTTAGATTCGGTGCATTGGTCATTTGGTCAAGCTCAATTTCTTAAACTAACCAAAAGGAGAAATAGAATTAAAAAATGAGAAAAATGACTTCCTCATTTTGTTCCTATCTCTCCCAAACTGAAGAACAAAAGCAGAATCACCATTTTTGCTTATTTTATCCTTTATTTTTAAATATTATGAAATAAGATTATTAAAATAATCTGCCTAATTTTAAAAAGCTGTTTTAATACAATGTGAAAAAACTACACATTTGTGAAAATACAAGGGTGTGGTTGTCATTGATAAACCTAAACTCTGGATGCACTTACTGTGTAAGCACCTGGTTAAAATTATTGAAGAGTTTATTATATGATGAAGGCCACAAATGAGTGGCTTAATATATGTTAAAGTGTTTTCACTTTCTTTGATCTGAATCACTGTTTCAGAATACTTTCACTGAAGAATTTTGTAACAAATACATAATGTGAGTAAGTACATTTTCAATGACAGTTATTTTAATGTTAAATTTGAATTCACAAATTTTTAGGACAGCAGGCTATCTTAGGGACTAGAAATACCTTTATTTTGTCAAATCACATATAGTGGAGAAATAGGGTGAAACTGAATAATATATTTATTGTAAATTTAAAGGAGTAGATATGCATACTAGGGTGGAGATTTGCATTTTGATTAATCCTCTTTACCTAGATTACCACCCCCACCCCATTTTTAGCTTCTTGAGTGGACTTCAGACACATTAGAGCCTTCACTTGGCCACTCTTAAAGCCTCCCCAAAGCAGATGACCCTCAAAGTTGCCCACAAAACTCTACCTCTGTCCTATCCCTATAAGGTCTCCTGCTGTAGCTCAAACAGTTGTCCCTCTCCCAGCTGGTGTGAAGGAAGTGGCAGAAGAAGAAGTAGAGAAAGAGAAGAAAAATGAGAAGGAAGAAACAGAAGAGGGAAGGGATCAAGGAACAGTGTCTGGCCTCCATTATCTAAAAAATCCTTAAATGATTGCGGACATGAGAAAATTATAATAAGGAGGGTAGAAAAGCCCACAATGAGAAGTGAAAACCAATGGGACCACTTGTAAATGGAAACGATACTTCACAACTTGTATTGCCAGGAACTTGGACTCTGACACAATCAAGTACTAAGTGAATGATTATTATATAAAGGTTGAGCAAATGGAGAAATTAAATGCATGTCTTTATTTCAGTCGTGCTATATATAGACAGGTATATGTAACATAAGACTTGACACCAATAAACAGGCTTTTTTTTTTTTTGAGGATTTGGGGCCAAACCTGAAGTTTTGTATTTTTTTTAGGTCGACTGCTATTCAATATGTGAGGTTGTTAGGACCACTGAGATAGCGATAATCTGAGGAGCCTATGAGAATTGGGAAGACAGTGGTGAGGGTGGTTTAGGCACTTTAAAAGCAGGTTGTGCGCAGCGTCAAGTCTCAAGGTAAGGACTTTCTAATACTGAAATGATATCTCAAGATACTCATCTAAAATTCTCTGAAGTCACCGAAGAAGAAAGTTATTGTGCTACGAAATCTTTCAATGCCAATGAGACTAGGCTCTTCTGGATAAAATGCCCATAAGCTTGACTATGGCATACATCACCCAAGAAAAATCTAGGTCTGGTTTTAATGTTGATATTTAGCCTTTGGCTTGGTTCAAATGCTCTAGGTAATTTCAGGCTTAAATCCTCGCTTGTGTAAAGCTCTGAAAATCTCACAGCACTTAAGAGTTATATGAAAGACAGACCTGTAAGTCATCTGGAATTCTCATTCTAAACCTGGGGCAACCAGGGCTCTTTATGAGAATCAATTTGCTGTTTTGTGCCTGCTCTTTAGAGTTGTGTGAATAACCTTGTCCATAAGACATTCTCTTGAAACCATGTTTCTGAATATTTGGAATAACTTGTAAGTATTATTCCTGACATTAAGGTTAGCTTCCATTCCCCCTCCCCCTCCGCCTGCCCTCTACTCCCAATACAACATTCTTATGCTATCCCTGAAAATTAGGTCATTTAATCCTCTTTTGTAAGGTTCATTACCTTAGAGAGTGGTCCTGAATTCCCTATACTCAGAGAATTCTGCCTGGGAGTCCATAAAGATGAAATAAGGCATTCTGAAAATTAAGGGGGGGGGCTAATTAAGAGAATTATCATGGAAACACACTTGCTTCTGATTCCTAAGGAGACTACTCTCCTCCCATTTCCCATCAACCGCAAGTTCCCCTGCTTCCTAACCACATCACAGGGTGAACTCCAATTCCTTGCCTTCCCTAACCCCTTCTTTTTGTTGGTGTTGTTTGTTGATTTATTCATGCTAACCATTCTGACAGGTGTGATGTGATATCTCATTGTGTTTTTAGTTGAATTTATTGGGGTTACATTGGTTAACTAAATAAGTTTCCGGTGTACATTATCTGTTTATTGTAATTGTGTTCAGCACCCATAGTCTAGTCTTTTTCTGTCACCATTTATCTATCCTCTCCTTTACCCTCTTCTACCTGTCCCAAACCCCATTCCCTCTGGTAATCACTATCCTGATATCTGCGTCCATGAGGGTTTTTTTGTTTTATTTTTTGTTTTCTTAATCCCTTCACTTGTTTCATCCAGCTTCCAACCTCACTACCCCCAGGGACAGCTGTCAGGCTGTTCTCTGTATCTGTGAGTCTGTTTCTACTTGGTAACCAGCTTGGTAACCAGCTCATTAACACTTAGCATAATAAATACCCTCTAGGTCCATCCATGCTATCTTGAACGGTAACTTTTCATTCTTTTTACAGATGAATAGCATTTTATTGTATAATCCACTTATCTATTGATGAACACTTAAGCTGCTTCCAAGCTTTGGGTAGTATATATATATATATATACACACACACACACACACACACACACATATATATACACATATATACATATATATACATATATACATATATACATATATACATATATACATATATACATATATACATATATACATATATACATATATGTGTATATATATATATATATATATATATATATATATATATGATCTAAAGAGGTGGTCTAGTTTCATTTTTTACATGTATCTGTCTAATTTTACCAAATTATTTATTGAATAGGCTGTCTTTACTCCATTATATGTTCTTGTCTCCTTTCTCAAATATTAATTGACCATAGAGGCATGGACTAATTTCCGGGCTCTCTAATCTGTTCCATTGATCTATATGTCTGTTTTTATGACAGT
This sequence comes from Vespertilio murinus, assembly GCA_963924515.1. Lineage (NCBI taxonomy): Eukaryota > Metazoa > Chordata > Mammalia > Chiroptera > Vespertilionidae > Vespertilio > Vespertilio murinus. Next base: position 127,592,675 of record OZ004708.1, on the reverse strand, counting down.
ACCATGCTGTTTTGTTTACATAACCTTGCAGTATAGTTTGATATGAGGTAGTGTGAAACCTCCAACTTTGTTCTTCTTTCTCAAGGTTGCTGATACTATTTGTGGATCCATATAAATTTTTAGAATATTTGTTCTAGTTCTGTGAAATATGCCATTGGTATCTTGATAGGAATTGAGTCTGTAGATTGCTTTGGGTAGTATGGACATTTTAATGATGTTAATTCTTCCTATCCATAAATATTGTATATATTTCCACTTATATCTATCTTCTTCAAGTTCTTTCTTCAATATTTTATAAGTTTCTGAGTACAGGTCTTTTCTATTTTCTATATTTCTAAATCTATTCCTAGGTACCTTATTTTTTTGTTGCAGTTGTAAATGGGGTTGTTTTCCTAGTTTCTCTTTCTGATAGTTCATTACTAGTATATAAAAATACCACCAATTTCTGAACATTAGTTTTATGTCCTGTTAACTTTACTGAATTTATCTATCAGTCATAGTAGCCTTTTTTTTAAAGAAGCCCTTAGGGTTTTCTCTAAAGTGTCATGTCTTCTGCAGATAATGACAATTTTACTTCTTCCTTTTCAATTTGGATGCCTTTTAATTTTTCTTGTTTGATTGCTGTAGCTAGAATTTCCAGTACTATGTTGAATAAGAGTGATGAAAGCAGATACCACTGTTTTGTTCCTGATTTTAAGGGAAATGCTTGTAGCTTTTGCCTTGTTAGTATTGGCTGTGGATTTGTCACATATGGCCCTTATTTTGTTGAGGCATATTCACTCTATTTCCACTTTGCTGAGACATTTCTTGTGTCACTGCTTCTCATGCAGGTTAGATTAGGGTGGTCAGCATTTTATAGTCATTTCAATGGGGTAGTTCACTAAGACTCTTCCAATTAACTTTACATTTATTTATCTATATTTAAAAAATATATTTTATTGATTCTCTCCAGAGGAGAAGGGAGAGGGACAGAGAGCCAGAAACATCAATGAGAGAGAAACATCAATCAGCCGCTTCTCGCACAATCCCCGCTGGGGATGCACCCGCAACCAAGGCACATGCCCCCAACTGGAATCGAACCTGGGACCCATGAGTCCACAGGCCAACACTCTATTGGCCTGTCAAGGGCATAACTTGACATTTATGCAAACCATTTGGGTTTCTGGAGGAAGACAGTTCAAAGCTGGGGAAACCGCACCTGTCTGTATACTGACCCGGGAGCACGCTGGTGTATTTGAAAAAGAGCAAGGAGGTGGTGAGACAAGTAGAATGAGAGGAAAATAATAGGAAACATGTTGAGCAAGGGCCCAAATATATTTTTTATGTTTTTACTCCGAATAAGATGAGAACCCTCTGGAAACAATAGAGGAACTACTGCCTAGACTGTCTTGGTTTCAGTTCCAGCTCTGCCACTTACCAGCTGTGTGGCCTTGGGCACAATACTTAACCTTTCTGGACCATAGTTATCTCCTCTGGAAACAGGGGTGCTAAATGTACCTTCTCCATATAATTATGATGATGAAATGAGTTCATTTAAGTCAAGCACTTAGTGCAGTCCTTGATGGATCATAAGCATTCTGTTTGTGTTAACTAGCTGGTTGGCCTCTGGAATCACCAGATACCGTGTGAAGAAGTGATTATAGGGGGAACCAACACAGGGGCAGGGACAGCACTTAGGAGACTGTGTGTTACAGATAAGAGATGACAGAGGTTCATACCAGGGTAGTAAGAGGGGGGGTGGTAAGAAATTATTAGATTCCAGATATGTTTTGAAAGTAGAATCAATGAGATCAGGTGTGAGACTGGATGTGAGAGGAAGAGCAGAGGGAAGGAACGCTTCAGGTTTTGCCCTCAGCAAACTGTCATTTATTCAAAGGGAGGAAGAATATGTGAGAAGCCATTCTTTTTTTTTGGGGGGGTGGTAGTGGTGAGAGGGATCAGATATTATTAAGCTGTAAGATAAGAACATGTTAAGTTTGATGTACTTCTTGGTTATTTAAGCAGAGTTGATGGGACAGAGGCTGCCTTCATTACCAAGTAAAGATGGAGCCCAGACTGAGGGAAGAGTGGATCCCCCAGAGAGAGGAGCCAACTTAAGAGAAAGGAAGCCTGAAGGCATTTTGAGAATTGCAGTTAACAGTTTGGAGGAATGGAGCCTCGCTTTAAGTAACACAGAATGACCAATGACTTGAATTCTATTGCCTCTGCAAAGCAACTTAGAATGAATAAAGAAGCAAATAAACAGTCAAAATAATTTTCTTTAACAGCCATCACAGAACACTAAGTCACTTTAAAAGTTAGATCAGAATCTCCCTAATGCTGCCTCTCTGAATCCCATGACTATGATAACTACATTCTTCTACCTTCTTATTTATTGCTGTAAAAATAAAACAGATATTATTAAGCAATAAGATAAGAACTTGTACTGTACACTCTGATACACAGAACATTAAATACAGTCTTCAGTGATTGGTAATTGTTTCTTAATTGATCCATGTATATTTTAGAAAGCTTTTAAATAATTTTGTATGATGAGAATAGCTATAGTTGATTAAAATGCTGCATATGACACTTTCTATGAAAAGTTGGTAATTGGACCTTGATTAGGGCTAAGTTACGGTTTAATTTTTTCATGTGTTAGCTTTATTTTTTAAATTTGATTTCAAGCACTTTGAAGACATTGTATATTTATGTTTTTTTGTATTTAGTACTCAATATTTTGAAGACATAATTGCTGATTGCTTGCAATTTTAAGAAAACTCAATCACGGGCCTATTATATAACTCCATAATCATCTCCCAATCAAAATTCTCATGGGGTTGAGTTAATTTTGTTATTAGATATTTAATTCTTGCTTTGCTTGATTTGGGTTAGATAACTACTTTACTATGTAAACTTCATTATTTTGTTTTTTCTCCATCACACATTATAGTTAATTTCAGTCATAACTTTCTCTTCTCTCTCTTCTTGAATACTTTAAAAAAATACTTTTAACCAGAAATTTTTATGCTTAAATTCACCTCAAGGCACTCTTCTCAAGAAAGTTTTAGCAAAGTGTCTATTTTATAGTTGAAATAAACTTTTCAAAACTTTAAAAAAATTAAAGCAATTAATTTTGTGCATGGGTGATTCTTGAATTGATGTACTATAGTTTGGAAATATCCATGTGTTAGATAATTTTTAAATGAGGAATTGTGGATCTTTTAAAGTAGAATAATTTGAAAGTGGTGAGTTCTACAGATCAGCCTGAAGTCACATACGTTTTTTTAAATCATGTGTTTTTGTAAAACATGCTTTCTTACTAATAGATGTAGAACTATGTTGTTGTTATGTGGTTTTAGACTAGCATTTTTTAATAGAAAATGTAAAGAAATGGGATGTTAGAACTACTTTAGATTATGGTATTACAGTTGATTAAAAAAAATTAAAAATAGAATCACCATGTCATCTACCAATCTACTGCTAGGTATATACCCAAAATATTTGAAAGTAGGGCTTCAAATAAATGTGTGTACACCCATGCTCATGGCAGCATTATTCATAGTAGCCAAAACGTGAAATCAACTCAGTGTCCATCAATGGATGAATGGATAAAGGAATAATGGAATATTATTCATCCTTAAAAAGGAAGGACATTGTCGCTCAGGCTACAACACATTTGAAGACATTGTTCGAACGACTACAAGAGAGAGAGGCTATCTCCCTGAAAAGGCAGGGAAGACTTCAGAGAGGAAGTGACGTTTATATTTGATCATAAAAGGGTGAGTGGACCTTGTCAAGCAGGTGATAATGGAAAATCTTCCAGGCAGAGAAAGTGGCTTAAACAAGAGTTGAGTAGGGGAAGTGTGTGTGTGTGTGTGTGTGTGTGTGTGTGTGTGTGTGTGTGTGTGTGTGGGGTGTGTGTGTGTACATATACATTTATTCCAAAGTCAAACCTGAGTAATTTGGGGATTGTCTACTATCTTTGGCCCACTCCACTACTTTTTTCTTAATGAATGTCATTGAAGAATTATTTTAATGATACAGGACCTTTTAGAATAAGCCTTTATGCCTGGCATTTGCACCTTGGGCTTTTCCAGTATTTCCCCAATGCTCACGGTCCAAGGGACTCCGAGTAAGGAATTTTTCACTTGCTCTAGAATCACCCAGTTCCACCTCCCACAAAGATAGTCTGGTCAGGATACTTTGGGGCCACCAACAGAATAGCAAGTTGCCAAAATAAATGTTTTCCATCAAGATTTCACACTTGCACTTAATGAAATAGACATTTTCCAAACAGTTTCTTTAAAGCTAAGTTTTTCTTTAAGATTTGTAATGAAAATATTTCATGACCTGTTGACATATTCATATGGTGATTTTCAAAAGGCAGATTTCGTTTACAAAATGGACTTGGCAACAAGTAGGAATATCTGGGAAGTTGAACAAGGCTGTTGACAGGGAAAATTAGGGCTGAATCATAACTGACATTGTTTTGCAGCTGTGCCATTTTTTAAGACTGACCAATGAGACAGGCTGTATAGATTCCTCGTGGTAATAATGCCTAAATTGGCAGCTAATGACCATTTATAATGGAAATGCATAGGTAGTAGCTGACAAGTACAGAAAAAATTAGTTCCTGTAGCTGATTTTTCTTGGTAAGTGCCGAAGCATAAATTATGCCATTTAGAAGAAAGATAGTAAAGGAGAATTTTTATAGTATTTTTCAGAGGAGCAAATTAAAAATCAGAAAATGTTCTTTGTATTCATATATATGTGTATATATATGGTCATTGTTAGCTCTCTTGATGCTTGAATATTTGACTAATACATTTAATTTAAATTTATGTTTTCAATAGTTTTCCCTCCAGTAGTTGAAGATTCACAAATAATATTCAAATTCAGATGACACAAGACAGCTTTGATAAAGTTCTAAAATTTAGTTGGTTTCAGCTATTCTTCTAAGTTTATGAAATTTATATTAGATCTATTCTCATTTTTTTAAGTTCCTGCTTTCCATATCAGTAGACTAAGAAAGATAGGAATATACTTACAAAAATCTAATAAAATTCTTTAGGAATTGAGAAACAGGTGTGTGTGTCTAATGCTTTTAGCCATTTCTGGAAGTGATATCATAGTCTTTGCAAAGAATGTAGTATTTGAGCTTTGGTCTTGGAAGAGAAACAGGGGACTTATTGGAGAAAGTAGTACTTGAGTCAGGCTTTAAATAGGGAGGGTAGAATTTCAGGTTTGTAAGTTGATATCGTATTTTATTTTGTCAGATACTAGGGAATCATTGATGCATAGTTTTTATTGGATAATGTATCCATAGTGAATTTTAGAAATTAGAAACTAGAGGCCAGGAAACCTTAGAGTAATAGTTACCATTTTTGGTTGGCTATTAAATACTACACACTATGATACAAAATTTGGATGCACTTTTAAAACTCTTTAAAGAATGTAATTTTTATTTTATAGATGAAGAAATTAAGGCCTAGGGATAATAGACCTCTATTCTGTGGTCACTCAGCCAGTAGGTGACAAGCAGAGATACAGCTTTATCTGACCTATCACCAAGCTCCTGACTCCCAAATACACTGCCACAATGAGAGGTGCTTTGTTATGAGCTGATGTTATACTTCTTTGTCAAGTACTTCATTTCTTTTTTCCCCAGATACTTTTTACCTATACATTTTATTTTTGTCCATCTGATTTCCTCCCCATCTCTTTTGATATCTAATTGACATATAACATTATGTAAGTTTAAAGTGTAAAATATGGCCCTAGCTGGTTTGAATCAGTGGATAGAGCATCAGCCTGCAGACTGAAGGGTCCCAGGTTTGATTCTGGTCAAGGGCACATGCCAGGGGTTGTGGGTTCCATCCACAGTAGGGGGTGTGCAGGATGCAGCCCATCAATGATTCTTTTTCATCATTTATGTTTCTCTCTCTCTTTCTCCATGTCCCTTCCTCTCTGAAATGAATAAAAACATATTAAAAAATAAAGTGTACAATATAATTATGTGGCACATATATATTGCAAAGTTATTACTATATGAGATTAGTTAACTCTTCCATTATGTCATGTAACTACGTGTGTGTGTGTGTGTGTGTGTGTGTGTGTGTGTGTGTGTGTGTGGTGAGGACAATTAAGATGTACTCTCTTAGAAAACTTAAGGATATAATGTACAGTCTCCCTGCTGTACATTATATCCCCAGAACTTATTCATCTTCTAACTTGAAATTTGTAGAATTTGACTAGTATCTCCTACATTCCCCAGCCCCTAGCAATCAGAATTCTACTCTGTTCCTATGAGTTTGGTTTTAAATTTTTTTTCATTTTAGAATTTTGAGAGCAACTTTATTTAAAATAATCAGAAACTGAAAACAATATAAAAACCCATCAATCAGTGAATAGATAGTCCAATTGGAGTATGTGCATACAATTAAATATTCTTCAGCAATAAAAAGGAATAATCTATTGGGACACACCACAACATGGAAGAATCTTAGAAATATGTTGAGTAAAATAAGTTGGACACAAACAAATGCATACTACAGGAAGTCCAAGATAGGAATGATGGTAGAAATCTGATCAACAGGAGGAAGGAGAAGGAAGGTTGCTAGTCATTGTTAACAGCCAAGGAGATTAGGGTAGAATAAGTATTCTACATCTTTTTTTAAAATATTAAATTTATAGAGGTGACATTGGTTCATAAAATTATGTAGGCTTCAGTTGTATAATTCTAGAATACACAATCTGTATATTGTATTCTGTGTTCCCCATCCCAAGTCAAGTCTCTTTCCATCACCATTCCTCCCTTGACTCTCTTCTATCTCACCCCATCAACTTTTCCTCTAGTGATCATCCTACTGTGTCTATTATTATTTTTTTGCTTAAGCCCTTCACTTTTTTTGCCCAGCCTCCCAAAACCTCCTCTGACAACTGTTAATCTGTTCTCTGTATGAGTCTGTTTCTATTTCTTAGTTAATTTTGTTTCTTAGATTTCACATATAAGTGAAATCATATGTGAAAGGTTATCTCCACCACCACCACCACCACCACCACCACCCCCCCCCCCCCCCGCCCAACTGGTGGGCGGAGTTTACGACATCACTGGCACCTGTCACAGAGACATCTCAAAGACATTGAACCACCAATCAGCATGGGCCAGAGTGTCCTTAGAGCCCACCCCTTCCTATTCTGCCCTGGGCCCAATCCCCTTCCATTCCTGCCTTTAAAAGGGACCCCCAGGCGAGACATGTGTTGCTTCTCCACCATGCCAGGAGTCAGCCCGGGTGAGTCAGTTACCAACAGTTGCCAGGAGTCCCCTGCCCCCTCCCCACTCCTCCAATTCTCCAATTCCGAATTCTCTACCTCCATGATGGGTTCTGCCCATTACTGGGGAATAAACTTTACTTTAAAATTCCCTGGTGGTCTGTTTCCTGTTTCCTTTCAAACCTAACAATATGGTACTTTTCATTCTCTGACTGGTTTATTTCATTTAGCATAAAACTCTCCAGGTCCATTCATGCTGTTGCAAAAGTAAAATCTTCTTCTTCTTCTTCTTCTTCTTCTTCTTCTTCTTCTTCTTCTTCTTCTTCTTCTTCTTCTTCTTCTTCTTCTTCTTCTTCTCCTCCTCCTCCTCCTCCTCCTCCTCCTCCTCCTCCTCCTCCTCCTCCCTTCCTTCCTTCCTTCCTTCTTTCTTCCTTCTTCCTTCCTTCTTCCTTCCTTCTTCCTTCCTTCTTCCTTCCTTCTTCTTTCCTTCTTCCTTCCTTCTTCCTCCTCCTTCCTCCTCCTTTCTCCTCCTTCTTCCTCCTTCCTCCTCCTTCTTCCTTCTTCCTTGTTACTCTTACTCTTATTCTTCTTATTCCATTATGTAAATGTGCCACAGCTTTTTTTATTCACTCATCTGCTGATGGGCACTTGGACTGCTTCCAAATCTTGGCTATTGGAAATAATGTTGCTATAAGCATAAGAGTGTACATAGTCTTTCAAGTTAGTGTTTAGAGTTTCTTCAGAAATATCCCTAGAAGTGGAATCACTAGTTAAAAAAGAAGTTCCATTTTTAATTTTTCAAGGTAACTCCATATTGTTTTTCATAGTGGCTACACCAATCTGCATTCTTACCAACAGTTGCATGAGGGTTTTATATTCCACACACAAGTGAGATCATTTGTATTTGTCTTCCTCTTTTTGATATACTGTACTTAGCATAATGTCCTCATGGTCCATCCATGCTGTTGAAAATGTCAGGATTTCCTTATTTTTATGACTGAATAATATTCTGTTGTATATAAACACATTTTCTTTACACGTATATTCATTGTTGATGGACAATTAGGTTATTTCATGTCTTGGCTATTAGATTGTATTTCTTGTGCTTTTAGAGCCATATGCAGAACATCGTTTCCAAGACCTTGCCAAGGTGCTTTACCTCTATTTTGTCTTATAGGAGTTTTATTTTTTGGCTATTACATTTAAGCCTAATCCATTTCAAGTAATTTTTGTGAGTGGTGTTAAGTTAGTAGTCCAATTTTATCCTTTTGCATGGGATTATCCAGTTTTCCTATTGAATATTCTTGGCTCTCATCAAATATGTGGGGTTTCATTTCTGGGCTCTCAATTCTGTTTCATTAGACAATGTGTCTCTTTTATTACAGTGACATACTGTTTTGATTACCATATCTTGTAATATATTTTGAAATCAGAAAGTCTGATGCCTTCAGCTTTGTTCTTTCTGAGGATTGCTTTGGTTCTTCATGGATTTTTTGTGATTCCATATCAATTTTAGTATTATTTTTCTGAGTCTTTGGAAAATGCCATTGGGATTTTGATAAAGATTACATTGACTATTAGAGGCCCAGTGCACAAAATTCATGCACGGGGATGAGGGGGCTTATACTTCAGCCCAGCCTGCACCCTCTCCAATCTGAGATCCCTCTCAATCCAGGGCTGCTGGCTCCCAACTGCTCACCTGCCTGCCTGCCTGATTGCCACTAACTGCTTCTGCCTGCCAGCCGATAATCCCCTAACTACTCCCCTGCCAGCCTGATTGGCTCCCCTACAGGCCTGATTGTCCCTAACTGCCTTCCTCTGCTGGCCTGGTCACTCCTAACTGTCCTCCTCTCCCAGCCTAGTCACTCCTCACTATCCTCCTCTGCAGGCTTGGTCGCCTCCAACTGCCCTCCCCATCTGGCCCAGTCCACCCCAACTGCCCTCCCCTGCAGGCCTAGTTGCCCCCAACTACCCTCTCCTGCTGACCATCTTGTGGTGGCCATCTTGTGTCCACATGGGGGCAACCATCTTGTATCCACATGAGGGGCAACCATGTTTGACCACATGGGGGCAGCCATCTTGTGTGTGGGAGTGATAGTCAATTTGCATATTAGGCGTTTATTATATAGGATACAGATGGCTTTAGGTTGTATGGACATTTTATCAATATTCTTCAATGTATATAAACAGGGTATCTTTTCACTTATTTGTTTTCAGTTTCTTTTATCAGCATCTTATGGTTTTCATTTTACAGGTGTTTTATCTTCTTAATTAAATAAACTTATTTCTAGGTATTTTATTTTATTGGTGTTATTCTAAATGAAATTGTTTTCTTGATTTCTTTTTTAGATAGTTTATTGTTATTGTAAAGAAACACAACTGAATTTTTTATGCTACAACTTTGCTAAACTTATTAATGATAATAGTTTTTGTTGTTGTTGTTGTTATTGTTGTTGTTGTTTTGGTGGATTTTTTTCATGCCATCTAAAAATAGTGACAATTTCACTTATTTTATTATTTTGATGTCTTTTCTTTTTTCTTTTTTAATTTTTTTCCTAATTGCTCTGACTAGGACTTCCAGTACTAGGTCAAATAAAAGTATAAGAATGGTTACTCCTTGAGTTGTTTCTGATCTTTAAGGAAAAGCTTTCTACATTTTAGCATTGAGTATGTTAGCTATGGATTTGTCATACGGCCTTTATTATGTTGAGGTATAGTCCTTCAAATTCAAGTTGTTGAGAGTTTTTAATCATGAAAAAAATAGCAATATTCAAAAACTTTTTCTACATCTATTGAAATGATCATATGACTTATCTTTCATTCCATTAATGTGGTGAGTCATACTTGTTGGTTTGCATATGTTGTCTCATCCTTGTATACCAGGGATAAATACCACTTAATTATACTGCATTGTCCATTTAATGTTCTGTTAAGTTGTGTTTTCTAGAGTTTTGTCAACTTTTTGAATTTATATTTGGCCTGTAGTTTTCTTTTCTTTGTGGTGTTCTTATCTGGTTTTGTTATCCCCGCAATGCTGGCCTTATAAAATTAGTTTTGGAATATTCTGTTCTCTTCAATTTGGGGGTAGAGTTTGAGAAGTATTGCCATTAATTCTTCTTTAAATATTTGATAGATGGGAGGGATGTGGAGTGCAGGGGGTCATTGGGGGAAAAGAGAGGACATCTGTAATACTTCCAGAAATAAAGATAAAATGTTTAAAAATGTTTGATAGAGCTCACCAGTAAAATCATCTGGTCTAAAGCTTTTCCTTTTTGAAAGGGAGGTTTTAATTACAGATTCAATCTTCTTACTCATTATTGGTCTGTTCAGATTTTCTATTTCTTTGTGAGTTAGTCTTCTTAGGGTGTATATTTCTAGGAATTTATTTAAGTTATCCAATTTGTTGGAGTTTCATTGTTTATAATCTCTTATGATTCTTCGTATTTCTGTAGTATCAGTTCTACTATTTCCACATCCATGAGAGAGAAACAGCATTGATTTGTTACCCTTTGCATGCTCCCTACTGTGGATTGAGTCCACAACCCAGGCAGGTGCCCTGACTGGAAATCTAACCTGTGGCCTCTGGTTCCTGGGTCGACCCTCAACCACCGAGCTACACTGACACACATTGGGATGAGTTTTAACAGATTATCTACTTGTGTAACAGTCTTGCTATGAAGATGTGTAACATTTCCATCAACAAAAAGTATTCCCTTGCTCACATTCCTTGTTGGTTACCTATTCCTACCTAAAGCAAACATTGATATTCAATTTAATTCTAAATTAGATGTTACTTTTCTTGAATTGCATATACATGGAATCATGTGATATATCTACTCTTTTATGTCTGGCTAATTTGGCACAGCATAACATTTTGTCTGTCAATATTACTATTTAGTATTCCACTGTAGGCATATATCACAGTTTGTTGATCCATACACCTGTTTCTATGTTTTCTAGTTTTGGGCTATTATAAGTAACACTGCTCTGACCCTTACAGCATTTTGATTGACATATATTTTCATGTATATTGAGTAAATTCTTAGAAATAAAACTGCTAGAACATATGAAGATTATGTATTTAACTTTATGAGAAACTCCCAGACTACTTTTAAAATGAGTGCACCATTTATGCTCTTGTCGGAAATGTATACAAGTTTCATTGCTCCACATTCTTACTAACACTTTATGTAGTAATTCTTTACATTTTAATTAATAAGGGCTGTGTTGTGGTATCTCCTTGTGATTTCAGTTTTCATTTTCCTGATTAATGATGTTGAGCATCTTTTCACATGATTATTTGCCATTCATATATTGTCTTTTGTGAGTCCTTTACAGCTTTTGTAAAATTTAGTTGTTTTCTTCCCATTACTGAGTTGTAAGAATTATATACATATTCTGGATATATCCTTCATCAGATATATGTTTATAATTTTAATTTATGGTTAGAACATTTTTGCTTACTAAGAAATCCCTGTATAGTTTCAAGATAGAGAAGAATTTCTCTTATACTTTTCCCAGAAGTATTATAAATTTAGCTTTTAGATTTAGGGCTATAATCCATTTTGAATTAATTTTGTGTATGAAGTAAAGGTTCAGGTTAATATTGTTCTTCAGATTGATATCTAATTTTTACTGGGTTTATTTAAAAATTATCTAATCTGTTATTGATTTGTACTAGTGCCTTTGTCAAAAATTGTGTGGGTCATTTCTGAAATCCATTTTGTTCTACTTATGTATAAGTGTATCATTCTAATAACAAACTCACTTGATTAATACTATTTTATAGTTAGTCTTCAAACTAGGTATTATAGCTTGTCCAACTTTGTTCTTCCATTTTCAAGATTATTTTGACTGACCTAACTCCTTTGCCTTTTCATATGACATTTAGCATCATTTTGTCAATTTATGTAAGTCCTGCTGAGAATATAATTGGGATTGTGTTAAATCTACTGATAAATTTAGAAGGAAAGTTGATGTTAACACTTTTGGTTGTTCCAATTCAAGAACATGATATATCTGGCTTTTAATGTAGGCCTTCTTTAATTTCTTATGAAATTATATTGTAGTTTTCAGTATAGAGAATGTGGATATCTTTTGATAAATTTATTCTTGATTATTTATCTTCATTGATGATATTATAAGTGCTACTGTGTTTTAAATTGAATTTTCCAGATGTTGTTGATAGTCTGGAGACATGCAGCTAATTTCTGTATGTTGACTTAGTATGATGCAGCTTTGCTAAGTTAGCTTATGAAATTGAATAGCTTATTTTTATAGATACTTAGTGTTATTTATGGAAACAATGATGTTATCTGCAAACAGTGACAGTTTAACAATGTCTGTTTCTATATCTGAGCTTTTTTGTTTCTCCATCTTGCCCTATTGCATAGGTTAGAACCTCCAGAGTAGAATGTCGAATATTAATGGGGAGAGCAGATAATTCTTGCTTTGTTCTTCATTGTAGGGGAAAGCAGTATTTCATCAAGTATGACATTAGTTGGTGATTTCTGTGAGATGTATCAGGCTAGAGGAAATTTCATCTATTCCATATGTGCTACAATGTTTTTCATAGAGAGGCATTGAATTTATGTTATATTTTCCCCTCTGTAACTGTTGAGGATACTCTTTTGTATTTTAATATGGTGAATTATCTTAATTTTTAATTATTTTAATTGATCTTTCACATTCCTGAGACAAATCTAATTTGGTAATGATGTACACACATATACATATACATATACATATACATATATACATATATACATATATACATACATGCACATGCATACACATATACATATACATACATGCACACACATACACATACATATACATATACATATACATATACATATACATATTCTCAATTCTATTTACTAATTTTTCAAAGAATTTTGGCATTGATGCTCATGAGAGATATTGGTCTATAATTTTATTTCTTTGTAATATCCTACTCAGATTTTTGTATGGGGATTTTTTTCTGCATTCATAAAATGAGTTGGGATGCATCCCCTTCTCTGTTTTCTGGAAGAATTTATATAACATTTATATATTTGATCACACTCATTATTAAAATAATCTAGACATGGAGTTTTCTGGGGGAGCTCTTTGATTATGAATTCATTGCTTTTAGTAGCTGGGGTTCTTGACATCTAAGTACTTTGTATTTTCTCTTTTTTATTAATCTTGCTAGGGTTTATTAATTTTATTAATATTTTCAAATGCTCCACCTTTGTTATATTTCTGCATTGCTTTCCATATTATTGAGTTCTGCTTTCATGTTTATTGTTTCTTTCCTTCTTATTTTAATCATAATTTGCTCTTTACTTTCTAGCTTTTTAAGGTAGCATATTAAAAAATGAACATGGCAATCATTAATGTAAAGCTTGCTTTTCTAATGTAAGTTCTGAAGTAGTCCATGTTTTTTGCCTTTCCCATGTGGTTCAAAGATTGACTGTGAACCAGGAGGTCATGGTTCGATTCCCGGTCAGGGCACATGTCTAGGTTTTGGGCTCAATAATGATTCTCTCTTGTCATTGATGTTTCTATCTCTCTCTCCCCATCTCCTTTCTTCTCTAAAATTTATATATATATATATATATATATATATATATATATATATATATATTACATTTTTCTACATACTCTTTTAGCTGTGTCTTATAAGTCTTGATGTTTTTCATTTTCATTAAGTTGGAATATTTTTCAGATGTTCCTTGTGAATTCTTCATTAACCCATAGTAGAAGTGTGTTATTTAATATCCAGACATTTGAACATTTTCTAGATACCTTATTTTTGTTGCTTTCTAATTTAATTCTGTTGTGATCAGAGAATGTATGAAGATTTATTTTAAGACTCTGGTCTATTCTAGTGTACACTCCTGGGCATATAGTTTCTCTCTACACATGCATAGTCTAGTCCTTGGCAAAGAACTCTAGAGGACCCTCCCTGCCAACACACACACACACACACACACACACACACACACACACCACATTTACAGAATCCTGGTCACCCTCTGTGCCTCTTTCTTCTTTCTGGTGTTCTGCCTTATGGATTTCAGCCAGTTCACCTGCTTTATACTCTGATCCATGCCTTCTAATCTCTGCAGGCCACAGTACTCAGTTGGGGCTCCAGCTCACTGAAGTGTAATAGAGAATTGAGACATGTCTCTAAACAGAGTCAGGTTCTCAGGGATCACAACTTTATGCTGTTTGCTGATAACATTAAAAAAAAAACAGTTGCCTTATATATTTTGTTTCTGTTTTATCATTTATAATGGAAGTAAAAGTTCATTTATTCCATCATATATGGTAGTAGTTCATTCATACATGTTAACAATAGTTTTTTTGTGTGCCTTTTATATTTGGAAGTCAGTTTTGCTGGATATGAAGTATTTGGCTCATATTTTCTGTCCTTGAGTACTTACATATGTTACTCCACTTTTTTTGGCATAATGTGTTGCTCTTGAAAAAAGGTCTCATGATAATTTAATTTTCTTTCCCATGTAAGTCACTAGATGCTTTCACTTCAATGCCCATTCAGCAGGAGGGGTTGGCTTGAGAAAAGGAACTAAAGAGGAAAGAGTAGGGCAGTGTTTCCCAAACTTCTCTCATGATGAGAATCACCTGATGGAGTTGTTATAATACAGATTCCTGAATTCCAACTAAGAAGTGCTAAACTAGAATTTTTGGGAACATATAGAAAAAACTGTGTACTTAACTAGTGCTCTACTTAACTAGTGGTGTAGTTAAGTATAAAATTTTACCTATATGTTCCCAAAAATTCTAGTTTAGCACTTCTTAGTTGGGATTCAGGAATCTGTATTTTAACACCTCCACCAGGTGATTCTCATCATGGGAGAAGTTTGGGAAACACTGGAGTAGGGCATGCTCAGGCAATACCAAATGGACAGAATATATGTTAGGCTAGAATATATGTTGTATATAAAGAATCTGCGAGAACTAGCCTAGAAAGTATATTCATATTATCAAGGGCTGAATGGCAGGTAGAGGAATCTGTACTTAATTTTGTAGGTAAAGTGATCCTTCCAAAGTTTTTAAATAATAGATTTATGTGATCAGAGCTGTGTGGGTCAGAGAGCAGAGAGAACAGAGGTTAAGAGCCCTTAGCTATGATACCTTTGGACTTGATTCTGACCAAGCTGGTTGTTTTGGTTTAAAACTGAATAGATGCCCTTGACTCAGTGTTCTCTTCTCCCTATGCATATGCACATATGTCACTTTTATGTATGTTGTCTGAAAAGTAGACTATTTAGTGAGAAACTGTTACTCTATATTCCTGGGCCATTCCATAATAAGCAGAGATGCCAAAAAAATTTCCAGGATAAAGAGGTCTTTAATGGTATATAACAAATTAGATTGTGGGAAGGTCAGGAAAATACCTTTTTTATCATTGAAAATTAAAGACATCTGGGCTTTTCATTGTAAATATTTTACATGCTTACGACTAGACTAACTGTTGATTTCGGGGACAATTTGAGGTAGCTCATGACTTTTAAGCTCATTACATGCTACATATATTTTAAAAATCAGAATTGGATACCTATAACTATGTCCTCTCAAGAGATGATAATCTTTTCTGAGGATTTTTATGATGTTGAGAACATGAATGTATTTTAAGAAAGAATCTAAGGAAGAAAATAGAGTTCAACTTTTTTTCTATTTTCCCTCAGGTCAATGCTATGAATTTCTGAAACAGATACAAGGCCATTCTCTGATTTCCATGGAATGTGGGCATTAGTGGAATATATTATCATGCTCAACCAATAGTTTTAAAGTGGGAGAATTATGTATTTTATACTTCTCGGATATAAAGTATTTAACATTGTAGATTTATAGTAGCATAAAAGTGCCCATTATAAAAGAGCAATGTTATATGGGAATTTTTATAAATGAAATTTAAATTCTACAACCTACATTACACATATATTTTGTTTCTGTTTTATCATTTATATAATCATATTTGAGAATTGATATGATCCTGGCCAATAATGCTGGGATGGTTGAGCACCATAGCATGCACCTAAAGGTCGTGGGTTTGGTTCCCATTCAAGGCACATACCTAGGGTGGGAGTTCAGGCCCTGGTTTGGGTGCCTATGAAAGGTAACCGATCCATGTTTCGCTCTCACATCGATGTTACTCTAAAATCAATAAACATATTCTCGAGTGAAGATTAAAGAAAAAAATTTATGAGCTGGAAGAGACATTATTTTCTAGACCTGTGGTCAGCAAACTCATTAGTCAACAGAGCCAAATATCAACAGTACAATGAAATTTCTTTTGAGAGCCAAAATTTTTTTAAATATATATTTTATTGAATTTTTACAGAGAGGAAGAGAGAGGGATAGAGAGTTAGAAACATCGATGAGAGAGAATCATTGATCAGCTGCCTCTTGCACACTCCCTACTGGGGATGTTCCCGAAATCAAGGTACATGCGCTTGACCAGAATTGAAACTGGGACCTTTCAGTCCGCAGGCCGATGCTCTATTCACTGAACCAAACCGGTTTCAGCTTTAGAGCCAATTTTTTAAAACTTAAACTTCTAATGCCACTTCTTCAAAATAGACTCAACCAGGCTGTGGTATTTTGTGGAAGAGCCACACTCAAGGGGCCAAAGAGCTGCAAGTGGCTCTAGAGCTGCAGTTTGAGGACCACTGTTCTAGACCATTGCATGAAATACCATTCTCATAGCCTGATAGTCTGTAAACAAGAATCTCTAAGGAAAAGTACTACAAATTCCATCCCTTATGTGGGAGATGCACATGCTGAGTGGCATATTGAAGGCTCCAGGATTTTTCTAGTGATGAAGCCAGTTTGATTTTTATAACCTAAAATTCCTCAAACTTACTTGATTGTATGTGTGTTCCATAAATATTAACATCCTGTGGAAATGATATTGTCTAGAAGAATAAGTTTCAGGAAATGATTATTAAATCCCTTCATTCTGGAGGAAACTGAATCCTAGGAAGATTCATTCACTCTGCAGGTCACACAGCTCCTTATAGTGCTGTGGACCATCTTTCCCAATCCCCATATAACCACTTCTCTCTCTCTCTCTCTCTCTCTCTCTCTCTCTCTCTCTCTCTCTCTCTCAGTGATCTCATTGATCCATATGTGATGTGCAATTAACAGTGTTATAATTATCCTTTTATATTTTTTCAAATCTTTATTGTTGAAAGTATTACATATGCCCCTCTTTCCCACCACCTAACCTTCCTTCCCTTCCCTCTGAGGTTCGACAGTTGTTCCATGCTTTTATGTCTCTTGATCTGTTTTGTTCATCAGTTAATTTTATTCATTAGATTCCACATATGAGTGAGATCATGTGATACTTACCTTTTCTCTGACTTGCTTATTCTTTTCCCCTAGTTCAGTGGTCGGCAAACTGCTGCTCGCGAGCCACACTTTGCCGCTCTGTTGACTAAGTTTGCCGATCACTGAACTAGACTCTCCATCCCAATAATTACAGGCTGTTGTTGTTCCTTGTGATTAAGCTCCTGTCCCAGTGGTTGGCAAACTCATTATTCAACAAATTCAACTCTTGAGCTGCATGTGGCTCATGACTGCAGTTTGCCGACGACTGCCCTAGTTCATATAAATGTCTCTTTCACAGATAAATTTTTCACTCTAATAGAAAACTGGATTCAGGGGTGAGCAACTCCATCATAATTACACAGCCCTTGGCCTGATTCCACAGTGCTTAGTGCTAAGGATACTGGAGACTCCATCATCTCCATTTTGGTTCTTTCCCTGATTTGCCCTCTTCCAACTACCACCTGTATTCTGCATGTGACCATAGATGTGGTGTGACTACCTCTTTCATTGCTGAAATTGAGGATTTACACCTTGCATTAACCCCTTTGTGAATTACTATTACTCTATGCCTTCTTTATCCTTCTGTGCCTCTTTGTCATTTTATTACTTACATGATGCTTCAAACTAAGGGAGAACAGGAGCAAACGCATGCAAATTAGATTTAAAGGAGTGTTTAGTGTTGATTCAGCAGCTATCCCCCTAAGAACTTTTATTTTTTGGGGAAAGAGGGCAAGGTTATATGTTAAAATGAATGAATGACCTATAAAAATAATTAATGGGGGGGCATGAAAAGAGAGACGTGAACCGAGGCAGAAACTCTGTTCTATTCTAGTCTCTACCCCTAATTAGGTGTGTAAATTTGTTCAAGACACGTAACTTCTTTGGTCTTGGTTATCCCACCTATAAAACAAATAAATTGGACTAAATGCCCTCTGACTTCCAGTCTAGCTCTAACTTTCTATGAGTCTATAATCTGCAAGTGTTAATTAGCCATGACCTGATTACTATGGATAATCAAGATTTGGCTGCCCTTGTTCAAACTGACAGCATCCTGATGGAATGGTCTGGAAAAAGAAAGAAAAGTAGAATCTGTGTTCATGTTCTCACAGCCTTCCAAGCGACACATTTTGATATTTCACTTAATATTACAAAACTAAAAATCACCTCAGTGTGTATGATAGATTACTTTAAAGCCTTTATTTTACAAAACATCATCTTCTTCATTGGTCTCGTGTTCTGGCCTAGAGGGACAAATCTGGTACTTGAAAGAATATTGTTGTACCGGCAAAATCACATAGCAACAAAAACTGGCCTTGCTGAGAGTTCTCTGCAGACTTCGCCCATAATGCCAAATGCAATAAAGGACATGGACTGTTTCCATGGGGAAGATGTTGTAGAAAGATACAACCCTATTAGAATGTATACATAATCATAATTCTATTTAAGTTAGTGACATCTTATACTGCACAGTAATTTTTTTTGGGGGAGGGGTAAACTACACTGACAAATTAGTCAAGTAATCCTCCCTGGAGATCAAAACAAAAACACAGGCACCTCTGGACCACATCAGGGTTCTTACAATTGGGGGAGTTCATCAAACCAGTTGGCTGGGGGACAGGCTTAGTACAGCAGTTGGATGCTCGTTTCCGTAACCGAACTCATTCTGGATTCTGTAACGTCCATCAAGGAGGTTGTTGGCTGATTCTCTGTCCAGATATTGCTTATCTTTGAAGTCCTAGGGTGACGCTCATCACCTCCTTTTTTCCCCACCGGAGCTTCTTGCAAGTGCTTGTCCAAAGCCATCCATTCTGTCACAGGGCAGGCCAGTGGGGAAAGGCTTGTGCTTGAAGGGGCCTGGGATCGCACAGAGTAAGGCTAGCATCTCACTTTAGCCTCCTCACTCCACATGTAGTTTTCCTAGTTTCTGGATGAAAGCAGCTAATTAGGAGAGAGGGAGGGAGAGGGTCTCGCATGAATAGGCACTTGTTTTCCCAGAGAATGCTAAACTGGAATTGCGGGCCCAGGCTGTTCTGTATCAGCAGATGCTTTAAGAATGCAGGGAAAACATCTTATAAAGTGAAAACCTATCATTTGTAAAGCTGCAAAGAGAGAGCTTTGTTTGCCCACACAGCATTTCTCAATGGAACCCCCCGAGGCCATGAGTTTTTCAGGGCAAGTTTCAACTCTGCTGAGCGCACACGCATTGTGCTCAGGAGAAAAGGCCCCAAGAAGCAGGGCTACTCTTGTGAATCTCGTAAAGCCTGCATGAGTTTAAGATCTCTGACTGTCTGTCTTTGAACTAAAGCCAAATTATAATTACCTGTGATCAAAAAGAGTGTAGACAAATTAAAATGGAATCCACATAATCTCGTCTTGACTCTGCCAGTGCCACCCTCACCTTCACTTGTTTCATTATGTGCAACAGAGGAGCTTGCAGGTACTAGTAGCAACAATTGCACATCCGAGCTTTTGGATGAGGTTCTAGCCAACAGGGAAAAAATGGTTTAAATTTAGATAATAAGAATAGGTCTGGGTATCCAATCCAAATATAATCAAGCTGAGTGTATATGGCCTTTTTTAAAGGAAGAAATTTCACAAAGGTCTGATAATACCCACCTTAAAACGTTCTCGATTGACAAACAAAAATAGGCTGTAGACTACATAGACTTGGGCCTTTTTTAATGCAACATTCACTATTCTTATGCATTTGAATACTACCCTTTCTTTTGAAATGTAAAGCAAAAATGTATTGACCATTTGAAAAGCAACTCCTAAAAGATTGGCTTTACCAGAAAACTAGCTCTGCAGTGCATTGTGTCTGTCATGTTAAAACACGCATTGGATGCCATTATAAAAGTCATAAACAAGCCACCGCTCCTCACAATCTGAGCAGAGATAAAATTCCGATGGAATACTGTGGATGGCCTGCAAAGGATATGCTATTTACTTTAAGCACCAATTTTTTAAAAAAAAGGAGCATAATGGATTTGTATGTTCAATTATGTACACTGCTTTAAACATTTGGCACTCGGAATCAGAGCATTTTGTCCCATACCATTAACACATACCCTGTTTCCCCAAAAATAAGACAGTGTCTTATATTATTTTTTGCCCCCAAAGATGCACTAGGTCTTATTTTCAGGGGATGTATTATGTTTCCATGAAGTAGGTTTTATTTTCGGGGAAACACGGTATTATAAAAGTGTGTGGCATCAAAGGAATAGGGCCACTAGCATTCAAAAGGAGCTTTGCCAATGAGGCAACAGAAGGCTCCACAGTATCTCTCTCTGTTGCCCCATTAATATGTTGGTAGCGACTTTGAAAAGAAAAAGAAAAGGAGCTATCCCCCTTTTATGATCTGCTTATAAAATCAAACAGAAAACAAACATCAAGTCCTTTATGCATGTCATTTGTACAAGAGAAGGACTAAGAACAGAACTGTGTTACAGAGATCCAAACTTAAGTGTAATTAAGCGCTTTACAGTTTTCCAGCAGTCCTCAGGCGGGCCCACTTCATAATCCCTGGCACCCAAGTTGCAGAATTCTTTGCCAGCTATTTTAGGAAATCATTAAGATAATCCAAGGAGAAAACTCTTCTCACCCAGAGGTGTATAGGCCTGCATCACTCCATTGTGTACAAGTAATCCCAGTAGATGGGACGCTTCACGCACCTGGGACAGGGCACACCAGGGTGATCTCGGAGGATTTCAGTTTTCTCCCATCTTTCAAATTTGTAGAGTAGCTGAGTGCCCAACATTGCATTGAAGTCCTGCTTTATCCCTGCTACAACTTCATTAACAGCATACTCCTTATTATCTACCTTTCCTTTCAGATTTCTTATAATTTGCATAATCCTCCAGAATGAAATCCACATTCTTCTTGGCAGGAAGATAAAAGAGCTGTTTCTGTCAGGTAATTAAGTCCCAGCCATCAGCAAGACATGGCTCTAGTTCTTCAGGAGTCTTTACTTTAACTGTGTTCCTGAATGTTTCCTCCTTATCAGCAGTCAGATCCACTCAAGAGCTATTTTCTTGAGAGGAGGCTGAGGTGTCTCACAGGTACTGCCACCAGTTCCATTTCCAGGTGTTTTTTGTTTGTTCTTGTTTGTTTTTGCTTCAACATTTTTCTGTTGCAGACCAGATGCTTCTTTCCTGGGTAGCCCCTCTCAATCTTCCCCTCTGCATATTGCTCCTGGCTGGCTCTTAGAAGTTCTTGCTGTTTCTGCAGCTTGGTGTCCAAGTATTGGAGTACTCTGCACTTGCAGTTTAATTCACCAGTAGTTATCCATGGATGCATGGGTATGTGCAAGTGGGTGAGGGGATACATTTTGTGTGTGTTTTTTTTTTTACCTGAAAGTGTTATAGAATTATTCAAAGTTTGAAGTCCTAATTAATTGATGGACAGTATTCAACCTAGTAGCCTTTTCACAACCCACCATCAATCTCATAAAATGACTTCAGAGGAAGTCTCTTGAAAGACTTTTCTCAATTGGCTGCATAGATACTAGTTTAGGGCTTATGGAACATGAAAAAATATTTGGGGTAAATTTCTATCCCTCACTTAATTTGTAGTTTATTGGAAGAAATAAATTCCCATTATAATTGTCTCTCCCTTACATTCTTAGCTGTTTATACCTATGCTTTTATCTTTGTCTCTTTTCTTGCTCTCTCTTTTTTAATTGCAAGAGGTCAGGGATCCTGTAGATGTGTGGTGATTGGAGGGGCTCTGGTGCTCCAGAAATCAAGGCTAAGAATCCCTTGGAAACAGTTGTTTCCTCCTACCCAGCAGGTCATCCAGGAAGAATTTGGATCCAGGGCACATTAGCCCGGGGCACATTTGAGTGCTGTGCTTACTTGGATTATATGGTTGGCCAATTTGGGGACATTTCTGAAGAATCATGGCTCCTAGAGCAATGAATCCTCCTTCTGCCTTCTTTCAATTACTCCACTTAGAATTCATGCGTTTCCTCTTTTCAGAGGATAAATTTAAAGCATAGCCAGGTGGTCTCTTGACCAAGTCTTTAAAATTCAAAGGGTATGAATAAAAGGATGCCTTTGTCTCAGAACTTGGAGTCCTGGGGCAAACAAATCCATGATGATAGCATTAAAAAGCACCTTTGAAGTTTATACTGGACAATCTTTTTGCCCCCCTTTACTAAAAACATGTAGCCAATTCTTAGGCATGATGAAGCCCAGGTCCCTCAGAATTCTTAGCTGTTGGCAGTGTGGTACCACTCTTGCAATTGTACAGTGCCCACATTCCTGTATGTGGGAGTGACTAGTAGTTACACTTGCTACCACTTCCCCTGCCCATAAAACCAAAGAGCAGAGAGAGTGACAGATTGATATCATGTTGTCTTTCATGAGCAGTTTCACATTTCACTGCTCTGTGCAAATTAATTTGGTTTATGAAAGGACTAGAGTGTGATCTTAAAGAGAGAAGGAGGAAGGGGGGGCAAGGGAGGAGGTTATGCTGTTCCCTACTCTCAGCCACTCAAGGCAGACAATGAGTCTTGGCTTCCAGATGATTTTCCTGTATTCATTAATGCTTTACTTCCCTCTTTCCCTAAAGACTACTTACAGTTACTCAGCTTTCCCTGAATTGTGTTCTCCTCATTGGTGCCTGAGGGCTCTATTTCTTTGAATGTTTTCCACAGGCATCTGTTGTTTGTTTCTAACCTGGATCTGAGGACAGTTGGCTATAGAGTGTCTAGTTCTCAGCTCTCAGGCATCTCATGGATGATGCTGGCTATCCACAATCATTCAATCTTCTTCAATTCACATTGATTCTGCGTTGGTCAGAGGATCCTGAAGAATGAACCAGTGCTGAGAACTGTGGCCCAGGGAATGCTGAAGATAGGGAAGGCATAAGACTAGGGTAGTGGTTGGCAAACTCATTAGTCAACAGAGCGGCAAACTGCCGCTAGACTCTCGATTCCAATAATAACAGGCTGCTGTTGTTCCTTGTGATTAAGCCTCTTTCCCAGTGGTCGGCAAACTCTAGTCTACAGAGCGGCAAACCGTGGTTCACAAGCTGTATGTGGCTCACGAGCTGCAGTTTGCAGACCACTGCACTAGGAAGATATAGAAAATCTTTGAAAAATTCAGGCCACTAGAGTCTAGAACTAAAATCAAGATGCTCAGTTCAAGGGATGAAGCTGAAAGGTAGATGATTTTCTGGGACTCCCTCCCTTCTCTTGGACTGTTACTGAAACAGATACAATTCCAGCTGGGACATCCTAAGTCAGAAGCTTTTAGAGGCCCAAATTTGAGCCAGACATTCACAATGTCTCTTTTGAAGGAGAAATACTGGTAGAATTGTGGCAGTGGCCCTATTTTCCATGGTGACTACAGAGCTTTAGCTCAAACATGAGGAGTCTCCAAGGTAAATGGAAACAGGCCCTTTATGTTTACTGAAAAGCTACCAGTTTACACAAAAGCCACTTACCAGTAGATAGGCCCAAACCCCAGTTTCTCTTTTGATCTTATTTTGGTATGTTTACTAACTAGTATAGCTGATAGTTAAGGCGCAAACTGAGTCTGGTTGCACATGAGCAGGATAAGTTAGCCTAACCCATCACCCCCATAATATGTACCAGTTGACTTGGGAGTGGGAGGGATTAACACTTAGTTTTTGTTCAATTTTATTTAACAAACAAAGTGAAGACAATCCCCCTTTCATCTGCCTCTCAACTATAAAGTGAAAAGGGTAGCAGCAATAACAATTGCATTCTCTAAAATGATGCCTTTCCATGTGTTCATTTTTCAGAGTGAAGTACAAAAATATGTTCCTTTAAGCCTCCCTTGCTAAAAATAACAGCAAGAAAATTGACCTTATTGCCTTTAAATGAGACAGGAATTTTCTCTACCTCAGGTCAAGGTTGAATTCTCATAACTGTCTATCGATGCTATCTTCCCAATCATTATATGACAGGCATTATTTTAGAAACCGAGAGCTTATACCCAAGTTAGACACATTGAATTGTAATTTGTTTTAATATCCAAAACTAAAAATAAATTTGCAGTGGGCAAAACCCCAGATGTGTTTTGTCAGTCTCTTTTTCACTTAATGTCTAAAACTTTATGTTTTTAAGGAAAATGTTATCCATGTGTTTCTCATTTATTTACACTTAACTCATCAGTATGTTTAGTATGAGTTATTTGATGTCCAAGAAGCCTTTTTAACTATTTTATGTGCTTATTGTATATACCTATGAAATGGGAAGTTACTTATGCCAAGAAGGCAAACTGTACAAAGCCTATCACCATCATTGTCAACAAATATTTATCCTTAAAATGTCAAGATTTGTTTGAAAATCTGAAGAAGAAATTTCCGAGAATTTCTAGACAAATCAACATAATTTAGAACTCTTTCCTGATAGCATTGGTGGGTCACTTCACTGGAAGCAAGCATCTTTTCAAATGTGATTGTCTCAGTCAGCTTGAGCTGCCACACCAAAAGTCTTCATACTGGGTGATTGAAACATCAGAAATTTATTCTTCTAAGCTATGGAGGCGGGCATGTCCAAGATCAAGGTATGGCAGGATTGGCCTCTGATGAGGATCTTTCCTAGCTTTCTGATAACTGTCTTCTTACTGTGTCCTTACAGCGTGGAGCTTACAGTGAAAGCTCTCTGGCATCTCTTCATATAAGGGCACTAATCCTATTGGATGAGAGCCCACCACCCTTATGACCTAATTTAACCTCAAGTAACCTAGAAAGTTACCATCTACAAATAGAGTCACTTTAAGGGTTGGAATTTCAACATATAAATTGTGCAGGGAGGAGGAGGACATTACACAAATATTCAATCCATAACAGTGGTCAATGATTAGAAAGAAAGAATGAAATATTTTTCAGGCATATAATGAAGGAGTTTCATATCTGGTTATTTCACCAAGAAAATTGTTTTCTCAACTGGTGCCTCCTCACCTGTACTCTCTTAGCCTTCAGTGTTACAGAGCAATAGAAAAACTGTTGAAAGGTTTTATTTTACTCACGTTCATGTAGTGAAGACTCGTATTTTTAGTCAATACACTTTCTGAGTGGACCCTCTTCCCTGGGCCCTCTGGAAAGTCCTATGACTAGGAAGATGGGTAATGTATACTTGTTGGGATGCTCAGGTTGGTAGGGAAACTGGACAGTGTAGTAGATGTTATTGAGGTCTCACCCATTGTTGCCTTGGCCCATCTCAATTGACCCACATGCAAATACAACCTGGAAGTGCAGTGAAGTTAATGTTTCCAGGGGGCCACACTGTAGTAATAGTGATGAATAAATGAGTTCTCACTCCATCTGGAGTGAAGATTGTGAGATATGCTCCACACAGTTCCTCAGAGAGATTTCAGGGCATTGCCCATAGCTGTGGCTACTCATTAACATACCACTCATTCTATCTCTTCCCTTCCTTATCCTAATTATCTTCACCTGTGCTTCCTGAGATCCTCCTTCAGATAAACCATTTGCACCCACGTCCTTATTTCATTATTTCTCTTGAGGACAAACATAAACTAAAACCCACAGAAAACTAGGACTTGCAATATAGTGTAATTATCTGTAACAGAAGTATATACAGTAGGAAGAGGCAGCATCAGAACATAGACCAGTTATTTCTTTGGTAGAGATTTGTGGGAGTCACAAATCTAGCTCAGAATCAACAAGTCAACATTCACATTCAGTATAAGACTTACAAAGGCACGGGTACCATCCATTCAGTGCTCTATCCATAGAGTCTAGTGCAGGACTGGTACAAAAAGCTTACCAATGCTTTGTTGACTCAATGATCCTTCTTTGACAGAGTTTGGAAAACTAAGGGGTTTAGAATGTGTTGAATAGCACTTGTCCTAATGTCCAGTTCAGGGCTTGTTCCTCAAAACAACTTTAAAAGGATAATGGGTTAGCTAGAAAAGTTATGGGGATTAGGAAATTGGGTGGTGTGCATTAAGGCTGAATTCTAAGAAATTATGGTATGCTTGGGAAAACAGAAGTCATTTAGATATGGCTGGATTGCAGAAGGTGAATGTTTTCTGGAAAAACAAAGATGAAGGGACAATAAATAGGTCAAACAGGAAGACATGGTTGACCGTGCTAAGGCACTTGGGCTCTTGCTGAGAAATGATGTTGATGGAGGTAGGACACCATGGAAGCATCGTCATTGGGCACAGTATCTGATCAGGAAGAAATTCTGGACACAAAGTTCTAGGTTTTCTTTTCTGCAGTGAGGAAGGTGTACGGGGTTGTGCAAGATTGGAGATACCAGGATGGAGCCCTAATATGTGTAGGACAGTGAACTCACAACATTGATGGTGAGATGAGTAGGTTGAGATAGAAAATATAATCAAGGACCATGTCCTGGCATGGGCAATGGGGTAGTGCCAATTCTTGAGACAGAGCAGGTGCGAAGATAGAGCTGATAGATCTTGAAATACCCATGAAGCCTCCAGGTGAGACTATCTGGCTTCCAAAGAAGAAGATCTTGGGTGAAAATATAGGTCTGGAGAGGCAGTAGCACATGGGAGATAATTTGAAGTCATGAGATTTTAATGAAAAAAATTAAACACTTAAAAGTGCTTACTACATGCCATGAGTACTTATAAATATCAACTTAAACTATTAAGTATATTTAATATTAATGACTTAACATTAATATGAAGTATTAAGTAGCTCTACTTAACTATTTATTGGTTATCTATACTTCAAGATTAAATTACTAAATATTAAGTCAGTATCTAATTCTACCTTATGAGGTAGATACTGTTATTCCACTTTGTAGGTGAAAAAACTTAGGCACAAGGAAGCTAAATAACTTTCTCAAAGTCACACAGCTAATGGGTAATGGAGCTGGGATCACCCTGTTCAGTGAAATGAGCAAGAAAAAGACAAATGTCATAACTCTAGGGCAGGGGTGGGGAACCTTTTTCCTACCAAGGGCCATGTGGATATTTATAGTCACACAACGTTATCAACTTAAAAATTAGCCTCCTATATTTAGTCAAACATTTAATTAATTCACCCCTAGTGCCTTGGCAGGGCCAGACCCAATGACTTTGCAGCCTTATACAGCTTGAGAGCCAGATGTTCCCCACCCCTGCTCTAGGGAATGAAATAGGAACTTGAGGTCAATTAAGAACCCTAAAGAGCATTGAGATAGCTAAGAGAAATACCAGAGAAAAGGTGGAATTTTAGGAGCTTGACAAGGAGAAGGTTTTACTTGGGTCAAATGCCACTGAGCGGTCAAGTTACAAGAAGGCTAAGAAATATTCATTGTTTTTCATATTTAAAAAAGTCACTAGTGATAGCAGTTTTAATGAAATGATGCAGGTTAGTCTTTCAACTCAATTACTCTTCCTAGAGGAATCAATTCTAGAGAATGAGTTTGCTCTGACAAATTTGTGCTGCAGATATCGAAGGAGGAAATTTAAAAGAGCCAAACTTTCCATCTACCCTCATACCAGAATGGACAAGTCTTAAATAGCAACAATGCTAAAATAATAATAATGATAATAATAATAATAATAATAATAATTTAAAAAATAAAGGAAGAAAAAACTTTAGTGAAAAACACAGTAAAATATAAAAATTGAAGAAGATTCCCCCATAACGAATATTCTCAAAATTAAGATTTTGAAGACCCATTTTTTTTTTTTGCATTTGATGTTGCTCATATGTGAAGAAATAAAAGTGTTACATCAGACTCTGGAACTCAAACTATCAAGAATAGAAAGAAGATTCATATTAAATCCCTTGCTGATGGATATTGGCAGCCTGTGAGAAACATGTGGGAGAGAGTTTTCAAGCTTAGAGTACAAGTGGAATGACTTTTGCACATATCATTTATCAAGCATGTCCAAAGACAGTGGTGAAGGCTGAGGGGACTGTGGGAGTTGGATCGGTGTAGGCAGGCCTAATGAGGTGGAGACAATTCTTTCCTCAGTCATGTTTTAAGGTAAGTCAAAAGTGTTGGGATATAAGTTGCTGTGGTCAAGTTTGTCTGTAAGGGACTTTTGCCGGTACCTGCAGTGAATTCATTAGTTGTCAATGATAATTGAATCAATTTGGAGTGTTTGCCTGGAAGAGACTGTCTCCTTTCATTCTGACTTGCCAGGTTTTTAAAAAACGCAGCTTTACATCGGTCAGCTGAAATTGGTTTATGAATTGCTGGAAATCCCTAGGTGGATTTCCATCAATTCAAAACATCACAGACAATCCTGTATTTGCAGTGGGCTTTGAGTTATTCATGAAATCCTATTGAACATCTTTTTTGCATTAATTTAGTGATATTTCTCACTGACGTCAAGGTGATGAAAAATAACACTAAACCTTACTTGGCTGACTGTGGAGAACTTGGAACCCCACCAGGCATGCTGCAGGCAATTTCTGGAAGGCAGGCAGCGGGACCGGCATGCCTCAGAGAGGAGGCGTAGAGAAGAACGAGTCTACAATTATGGGAATAAAATGCAAAAGTATGTGACTGCTGCCGGCAGTTTCTGAAAACTTATAAAAATTCTGAAAAACATGCACCAATGGCAGAGACAAGCAGAAGGAAGTAGTATATATATATATATTTTAAATCAGCACTTTACCGAATTACCAAAAACTTCTTTAGGGTTTCCTATTTCCAGGAACTTTTTATTTTATTTTTAAAAAATGTATTAAATGATTTATCAATATTTATTTTTCATTTAGTCTTTATATATATATATATATATATATATACACATATACATACATATACATATATATGTACACACACATACATATATATGTATATATATTTATATATATTTCAAAGAGGAAGAAAGAGGGAGAAAGAGAGCTAGAAACATCAGTGCTGAGAGAGAACCATTGATTGGCTGCCTTCTGCACGCCCCACACTGGGGATCAAGCCTGCAACCTGGGCATGTGCCCTGACTGGAAATCCAACTGCAGCTCAGCCGCTAAGCCGTGCCGACCAGGCTCATTTAATATTCTGGACTACACCTATGAGGTAAGAATACTGTGATTACCCTCATTTTACAGACAGTGGAGGCATGGCACAGAGAGGTTAGGGAGCTTGCTGATGGTCACATAGCTGATCCTGAGCTGGGGTTTAAACAGGGAGTCTGGCTGAGAGTCCCTGCTTGTCGTTGTGGAGCATGCTCCCTCTCATTCAGGAAAGCAAAGGAAACAGCTTTTCCTTTCAAGAGTCTAAACCTGTTTTCTCTAATAACATTCAGAGTGACTTTCACACATGGTAGCTACACCTTGATTGCAGTTTTACTACACTGTGCCTTATAAAACTGTCTCTTCACCATCCACGATGTCATGCCGGCACGGTTACAGGCCACAGAGACGTGAAGCTGACACTCCTGCAGAGTAGGACTAGGCCTTCCTTCCCCGTGCAGTTGAGATCTTGACTGTAGCACATGTGGTAAGATTACAAATAGGAATAATTTCCCCTGCATAAACTGTGAACACAGACATTTATGGACCATTTATGGACTACATTGTTCTACCAGATTGCCTTCAGAGGGTCGGAAGCATGAAGAAATGGTGAACAGCAGCAATCGAGAGGGGAGAAATGTAAATAGCTTCTGCACAGCATTTTTCTCTTGACACATACATTTTTTTTCCCCCGAGCACAGTCACTACATTTGCATCAGGTCTATTGATTATTTTGAACAAGATTTGTGTTTCTGATGTAAAGACGCCTGGTTACTGGGTTTTTGTTTCACACACACATCTGGCCATCTGATGGGCACATGGCTGAGAAACTTGGGTTTTTCCACGTCATTATGAAACCTCTCTATCAATTCTTCTATCCAGTGTGGTTCGCCCAGGAGTCACGTGAATCGTATGGAGGAGACTTGCCCTTTTCATGGTAGATGTTTTATTAAAATAGCCTATCTCCAGTCTAGATTTTTCTTCTCTGACTCTGGTATCCAGCTGTCTATTAAGTTCCATGTGGACTTCTAATTGATATCTCACATTTCAAATGTCTAAAATGATCATCCTTCTACCTGCAGCCTTCTCCAAATATACTTACTACATTAAATGTTGTTATACTTACTACATTATAAGTGAACTCCATTACTCCATTTTTTCAAGTTACTGAAGCCTAGAACCTCAAAGATTATCTTGATTTCTCTTTTTCTCACACCCACCAGCCAATGCAGCAAAGGATGCTGCCTCTCCTTTTCGAATGTCCAAAGCCCACTCAATCCTTCCTCTGCCTCATGTACCACCTGTTTTGAGACACCGTTTTTTTTCCAACTTTGATTATTGCAATAGTCTGCTAATGGTCTCTGTGTTTCTTGTCCCTGTACAGAAGTCACAGTGATCCACTAAAAATATTAGTTGGCAAATCCCTGTAGGAAGTCCCCATTCAGATGAAGGTTGAAGTCCTTTGAAATGACTTCTGTTACCTCCTCTCTGACTGTTTTCACCCTTGCTTCTCTGCCCCCGCATACAGCAGGCACACTCCAGCCTTGAGCCTGGAATTGGCTGTTTGCACTGACTGGAAAGTTTTTCTTCCAGAAATCCCTATGAAAAATGCCTTCAGTCTCTTAGATCTTACCTGAAATGTCACTTTCTCAATGAGGCGCACCTTGACCATCTTATTAAAATAGGACCTCCCATTCCTCTTTTTCCCCCCATGGCATTTGTCACCTAACAAGTAGTAAAGTGTACCTATTTGTCATTTAGTGTCTGTATCATCTGACTAGACAGTAAATTCCTGGGGATAGGGATCCTTGCTTTGTTCACTGAGACCGCCGCTGTGTCTAGAATAGAGCCAATTAGTAGATACTCAATTACTACTTGCTGTGTAACTCAAGGAAAGGGTGAATTTGAAAATGTGTACTGTGTTGGACCTCTCCAATGAATCCATCCTTGGCTACACTGCTTCTGCATGTCCCCATTGTGAGCCGCACCAGTGTTCCAAATATGCACTAACCATACATTTTTTTCTTTAAAACTTGACTATTTAAAACATTACATTCTTTAAACTTTCATTGAATGTGTTTACTTACAACACAGTCCTAAAATAGCATCCACAATTTTAATTAAATCCATCATGAATGTATCATTATCTAAAACACAAAAGTAAACTCTCAGAGAAACATCTGGTGGGGAGGGCTGGATTTGCTATTACTTGCATGAGTTTCCTAAACTGTCTTTCCATTCTGAGAGTCAAAAAGGACCTTTTTTGCCTCTTGATTAAAATAAAATAAAATAATAAAATAAAATAAAATAAAATAAAATAAAAGAGCTATCACTGCTGTTCAGAAATGGAGAAGATGGGCAACAGTTCTGGCTCACTCAATGATTCTTATGTTTTATTCCTTTTTTAATCCTCACCTGAGGATATTTTTTCCATTGATTTTTTTTTAAAGATTGGTAGGGAGGGAGTGAGTAGAGGAAGAGACATCAATGTGAGAGAGACACATAGAGTGGTTGCCTCCTGAATGAGACCCTTCAGTGCATCAGCAGACACTCGAACCACTGGACAACACTGGCCAGGGCCCAGTGATTCTTATTAAAGAGCAGATTGGCTGCAATATTATTCTCCGTTGCCTGAGGAGATGTGCAGTGGAAACAGAGGACCCAGGGTGAAACCTCCTTCTATTTTGATTTAAGATGTTGAGCAATAAACAGTCCTTGAAGCTACCAGTATCCAAGGACACGGATCTAGTGTTTTCCACCTTGTTTGAATGTTCCGTTTAGGCAACACATGGCAGCTGGACTCAATCTTGTCCTTAGGAGCATCCCGAAAGGAAAGTGCCCAGTCATTATTCATGATGCTGGGGGTATGCTCAGAGAGGTGGTCCAGCCAGTTTCAGTCTGAGATCATCACCTTTAATGGGGGGCGAGGCAGAAAACAAAGATAAACATAGAAACAGCGTGGCCAAGTGTTAGAATCCCAAAATGCAGGTGGGGCAATTTTATCTTTCTCTGCTCAGCAGTTGGGATTAGCAGGATTCAGAGAGCCGAAGAAAGTAATTGCTCAATTAAGCCCTCTGGACCCATCTGCCTGTAGTTGACTTGAAGGCATCACTCTGCACAAGTTGTCTGGAATCCTTGTGTTTCTTAACTAAGAGGTTAAATAGTGAAAGCACGTCCCTTTGGCCTTACCTTGGTTTTGGAATTCACAGTTTTTAATGTAGTAAATCTGTTACTTAGGAGGGCCAGTATACAGGGGTTGAAGGCATGGCCTCTGCGCCTGACTGGCCCCATCACCTAAACTGGCCAAGTGACTTTGAACAAGTTACTTCTCTATAGTTTCCTCACCTGTAAAGTAGGCATTTTCCCTGTCCCTACTTCATGCATTTGTGAGAATGACAGGAGTTAATATGTACAAAGGGGACAGCGCAGCCTTGGGGAAGCAGTTGCTATTATTCCAGTGAACAATCATTGTCATCACAACGCTCTCACTTTCGATGTAGGCTAGCCATCATTTTTACCTAAGACTTAGCTCTTGCCTTTCTAGGTAATTTTAACAGGAGATAGTTTTCTTTCCTCGGCATGATATGTTACAGATACAGCGGAGTGCTGCTTCCTACTTCTCTAAATAACTGTTCAGCTTCCCACAGAGTTAGGCCTGGCTGCCAAGTTGGGAGGCTGCACAGTGATAGGACTGCCAGGTGTGGAGCTCAGGGTGTGTGTGTGTGTGTGTGTGTGTGTGTGTGTGTGTGTGTAGGGGCTGGCTTCACTCTCGCCTTCTTCCAGCACTGCTCTGCTGTGAGGAACAGAGACAGACAGAAGGAGATTGATGACTCATCCTAAACCATTATACAGTAGTTGGTTGTTTTTAACCATGAGAGGTCAAAACATGATGAAACAGAAACAGACCAATTTTCCATGGGTTCATTACTGTATACATATTTTTTGCCCATGTGTTTGTTAGCCATTGCTATGTATGCAGCCCACAACTTGGTAGCTTAAAACAACAAATGTTCAGGACCCAAAGAAGTAACTTGCTCAAAGTCACACAGCGAGTTAGGTGGCGGGGCCAGTCAGGCTCCAGAGGCCGTGCTCTCAACCCCTCTATACTGGCCCTCATAAGTAACACATATATTTACTACTTTCTCTGAGGGTCCAGAATCCAGTAGTAGTGGGGTGACTCTGGGTCAGATGGTCTCTGTGGTTGCAGCCAGGATCAGGCTGGGGCTACAGCCATCTGAAACCTGGACTGGCTGAAGGATCTCCCCTCAGGTTCACTCACATGGCTGTTGGCAGGAGATCGTGGTTGCTCAGCACGCGGGCCTCTCCCTAGGACTGCTCCCACCACGCCAGCTGCTTGCCCCAAGGGGCGTGATCCAGAAAGTATGCAAGAGAGCCCAGGATGGAAGCCACCACATCTTACAACCTCAGAAATGACATAGCAGTTTTGCTCAATTCTAGAGATCTTATAGCAACCCTGGCACAGTATGTCAGTGGACTACAGGAGGGTACCAGAGGCAGGGGCCATTGGGGGCCATTGTGGAGACTGCCTGCCCCAGCCACATTTAGCTTTTTAAGAGGCAATTATATCTCCTTTTTCATGAAAGAGGCTATAGCAGAGAATAGTCTGCATTAAAAATAAAATGGCAAAAGTTATATCTAATCCAGGTATTCTCCATTGGACATTATAATCTTGTCTGTATATGCACACACACAGTCACACAAATTAGAAATGCAGATTAGCCTTCCCCAGATTTATTGACTCAGAATCTACATGTTAACCAAAGCCCCAGATAACTTATATGCACATTACATTTGAGTAACACGTAATACCATATAAGACATATATACTGTGTGTGTATGTATATGTATATATATAAACTTTTTTAATCATAAAACCTAATATATTCTAAAAATTAGTAATGTAATGGAGCTAACAAAATTATCTATTGCATCAGTTTTTGATACTAGTGCTCTCTGTTTTCTCTCCCCTCCACTCAACCTTGATTTCTTTCTCACACACACTGAACACAGAAATACAGTCTGGCTCTCTGGATCGTGGAGTCACCAAAGCTTTCTTCCTCCCCTCACAAGAAAATAGGTGGGGTACTGCAATGACATTTCAAACAACCATGTTTTGAGATAAGGTTTGTTTTTATTGATGGCAGATGGGAACAGACTTCCAGCGAATACAGTTGGCTCTAGGAAAAAGAAATAGTTTTGAAAATCATCAACTTGTTTTTGCAAAATGTCATCAGACTTTCTTTTCCCCTCGCCTAAAACAAATGCAGACAATTCTACATAAAGAGAAAGCCTGTGTATAAAACTCAGCCATGTGTTTGAAATGATTCCATTGTTATAAGACAGCTTGAAGTCTTCTGACATTTGTGCAGACAAAAAAAACCCCAAACTAATTTTTCTGTGTGGTATTAATGAATTTCTGTTTGTCTTGTTGCCATTGGTGTTAATACCCACCCACTAGTAAATTACAGGGTCCTTCCCTAAATGGGGAAACCTTGAAGTAAGAGTGATTATGCATCCTGAAGCTTGTTTAAAAAAATCATTAAGATGTGTTTTTCTTAGATTGCAAAGGCAATACAAACTCATTATAGAACATTTGAGAAATACCAAAAGCTATAGGAAAAAAAGTCACGGTGGCCTGGGTCAAGGTAAGAGGCTGTTAGCAGCAATCAAGCAGGCAGGCAAGTGGTTAGGGGCAATCAAGCAGGCAGGACAGTGGTTAGGGGTGACCAGACAGGCAGGCAGAGTGGTGATCAGGTAATGAGGCAGGCAGGCTGAATGGTTAGGGGCAATCAGACAGGCAGGCAGGTGAGTGGTTGGAGTCAGCAGTCCCAGATTGCGAGAAAGTACAAGTCAGGCTAAGGGACCACTGTTGCTTCTGTGCATGAATTTTGTGCACAAGGTCTCTAGTATATGATAAATTGTCTTTTCTAACAGGTTCCTTCAACTAACATAATACTTTCAAGGTTTATCCATGTTGAACCATGAATCAATACTTCAATCTTTTTTTTGCAAGAATAGTATGCTGTTATATAGATATACCACATTTCATATATCTATTCATGAGTTTGTGGACATATGAGCTATTTCCACTTTTTGGCTATATAAATAATAATGCTGTGAACATTAATTTACAAGTTTTGATATAGAAAGACATTTTTAATTCTTTTGTGTGTATTCCTACAAGTGTAATTACTATGACATATTACCATTGAATTTTCTATCTCTCCCTCTCCCTTCCTCTGTGAAATCAATAAAAAGTATTAAAAAAAACAAAATTAAAAAATAAAGGGACTCACTGTTAAACTTCATTTTTAATTTTTTAAGAAACTGCCAAATTGTTTCCCAAAGCGACTGAACAATTTTGCATTCTCACCAGTGGCATATGAAGCTTCCTGTTTCTCTTCATTCTTATCAAGATTCGTTATTGTCTGTCCTTTTTATTTTAGCCATTCTATTAGGTTTGATGTTGTATCCTATTGTGGTTTTGATTTGTATTTTCCTAATGACTAATAATAACTAACATCTTTTCATGTGCTTATTGACTATTTGTATACTTTCTTTGGAAAAATATTGATTCAATCTTCTGCTGAATTTATCTTTTCATTGTTGACTTGTACTAGTTCTTCATACTCTTTTTTGGATACTAGACCCTTCTAAGATGTATGATTTGAAAATATTTTCTTGTATTATGTAGGTCTTTTTATTTTGATAGTGTCCTTTGCACATTTTTAATTTTGATAAAGTCAAATTGCATTTGACATCTGTGATATAGCATATGGATGGCATACATACATGTAAATATAAATTTAGGACCTTTCAGAAAGTATTTATTTGAATTGAATTTCTGAGTAGTCAAACTTATTTCAGAGGAAAAAGTAGAAAGCCATTATAAGGCAAGGCATACTGGAATCCTTTGTAATGCAAAAGGCAATTCAGAAAGTTCAAACATTTCCTAATGATTTCAAAAAATAGTTTTCTGAACTTCTCTCTAAATATTATATCCTTTGAATATGTAAATACTAATTCTTAGTGTCCAATACCAAAAACCCTGTTGAACTCCAGATAGGAAATAGGACTTCCTTCTTTCTTATGAATTTGTTGGAGGAACTCATTATCCAGTTTGATATTACTCGGAGAGGAAAATGTTTCTAATTCTAAGAGTAAGGTCCATCTCCTGTTTTTTTTTTGTTTTTTGTTGTTTTTTTTGTTTTGTTTTGTTTTTTTAATCAAATGGAAGTGCAATTTATTATTTCTTTGGTTGTTTGTGCATTTGGTGTCATATCTAATAAATCCTTGCCTAATCTAAGGTCATGAAGATTTAAACCGTGCTTTCTTCTAAAAGTTTTATAGTTTGGATTTTTGATCCATTTGAGTTAAATATTGTACATGATAAGGCAGGGTTCCAAGTTCATACTTTTGCATCTGGATATCCAGTTTTCCCAATACCATTTGTTGAAAAGATTATTTTGAACACATTTAATTATCTTAGCACCTTTGTTGAAAATCCATTGTTCATACATGTAATGGCTTTTCTATATTGAATCTTTTCTCCACTCTGTTGCCAGTGGTTATTCTAAACTATAGATGTGATCATGTATTTCTACTACTGAAATGTTCTCAATAGCTTTCATAGGTCATAAGAAAAAGACCAAATCTAGCTGTGTGCAATGTGCTAGAGAGAGTATGGGCTATGGAACAGGCATAGTTCATTTTGAATCTCCCTCAGCCTTTTATGAAAAGTTAAAGTGTAAAACTCACTCTGACAGGAGCCTTGCCTGAATGGCTCACCACCAAAGTCTAGTGTGATCACAGAGCCCAATACATTGCCCATGTGCAGAAAATAATTCATTGAGCAGTGAATGAATCTCAGTTTCCTCGTCTTTAGAGTCAATTTCATAAGGTTCTGATCAATATTAAATTACATCATTTAGCCATTATTATAGGTGTTCCATAAACACTTGGGGAGTGAAATAAGCTGATGTCACTTTGAGCTTTGGGTGACAAAAACTATTTAATTTTGAGCTATTATTATAATACTAGAGGTCAGTTGCACGAATTCGTGTATGGATGGGGTCTCTTGCACTGGCTGGCAATAGAGGACAATCAGGGCTGGCTGGCCGGGGGGAGGAACCATGGAGGTTGGCCTGCTGCAGGAGGTTGGCTGTAGGAGTGCACTGACCACCAGGGGGTGGGTCCTGCATTGTGCATCTTCCCCTAGTGACCAGTGCTCATTATAGCAACTGTTTGACCGATCGTTTGGTCCACCAGTCATAATGGTTGCTTAGGCTTTTATATATACTGGTATAGATTTTAGAAAATGTAAAGCAAAGGCAGTTTGTAAGAATAACCTAGGCATGGAAGATGAGTGGATGAACTGATTATTTAGGTAAATTGTATATTAATTAGTTATCCCTGAATCTTCAAAAAACGTATCTATGGTGATGCCTCTGGGAGCAAAAATAGAGTGTTGAAAACTCAGATTGCAACAAATAGTTGTAGTGTGAGAAGATGGAGGGAGTTTCCTACACAAGCAATTTCAGTTTATCAGCAGTGTTTTTGCCAACGTGGGTGGGGATGGAGGAGTGATAAGGGAGATCTTCTAAACTGTTGTGTCCACCAAAACACAGTGCAGCCAGCAGGGCGGCCTCTCTGGGTTGTAAAGGCAGCATTTTGGTGCTTAACCATCACTGTGAATGATGTGTGACGCCTGACACAGCGGTAGCGGTTTTGTGCCAGGCAGGGTGGGTTAGTGGGAAAGTGTGTGGAGGCAACCAGACCATTTAGGCCTGGAGAGAAGCCTTTGCCGCTAGTAGAAATAAAGCGGGTGATAAAGCCATTTGCCTGGATAATGTGAGGAAATCACGGTGACTCCCTGCCTAGGCCACCAGGCAGTCCGTGCTGTCCTTCTTCCTGAGACAGTATTTTCTGATGTAAGAGCAATGTGAACAGGGTGTGGGTATATGTGAGTGGAGTGGGAGTAGATCGAAGAAGAATTAAAGGGAATTCTTAACAAATGGAGGGTGTGGATTATGTGAAAACACACACGCACACACTTTAATAAAAGGGGAATACAAACATTTCCACCAGAGCCAAAATGTTCCTCCAGCTTGTGGGCTTGAAGGAACATTTTGGCTCTGGTGGAAATGTTTAGGTGCTTGGCATGCTGCGTGTGGAAAGCTTTTATGTTTTGTCATCCCTGTTTTAAGGAGTCTTCACTGTCAGCACCGAGAAGGTGAGTGAGCTCGCAGCTGGGCGGGGAGAAGGGAGAGGTGCCTGTCATTTTGTCTGCATACACAGAATACGAAAAGTCTCAGGAGTGCAATTTAAAGCATTCTAAGCACACCACCATTTCATCCCCCCCCCATATGTTTCCCTCAAGTTTCTATGGCAACGGTGTGTCAATTCAGTATGTTAGGACTGGACCTTTACCTTTGTTTAGAACAGCCATCTGCAACTGGATTAGGGCCGAAGTAGATGATCAAACAGAGATGTTTTCATTAAGAGCTGACAAGGTGCCTGATGATTGCTGGGTTTTATGTAAATCTGCGGTCTAGCTGATGACTTGATACATAAAGTTGTCCAGAGGTTTGTGTCATGGGAGAAGTTTAGTTCAGTAGAAAGACATCGAAGTACACAGAGTCTCAGATAGAGGTCAAATTTGGGGAGAATCTATTAGGCTATGATTTTAGCGGGATATGATCATGGAAAGTCAGAAAATTGCTTTATATTTCCCATTAAGCTATTAATGGGCCCTCGGGGTAATGAGATTTGCATTTATAAACACAGCACCAATGATAGTGTTTCTGGATGTCTTCTGTGTTAGTAGAAACACCCTCAAGTTGTAGAATTTGAATTAAATTATTGAACATGTTATATAAGTCACCATCTCATTAAATTAGGAATCACTGGGATTTCACAAATTAAGCAATTTAATTACAAACAGAAGTGGAGAATCTTGATCTCTCTCTCTTCCCCTTCTTCCCCCCCTCTTGCTTACTCCCTACTCCTTAATCCTAATCTCTCTTCCTATATTGCCCCATAAAAATGACTAAAAAAGTAGATATTTAGGCTATAGAGTAACCCTAACATAGAGATGACCTTGACAAAGAAGAGCAGAAGGAAGGTAAACATAAAAGACTATTGGATCTCATTTAAAAATACCAAGGTACAAAATTATTTTTAAAAGGGAGGGAGCTATATTTTGCATGTATTACAATAAAGATATAGAGATAATCTATAAAAGTTTTTATAAATACATCAGGATTATAAGTATGTTTCCTTATTGTTTTTTCCCCAAATTATGTGCAGAAATTTCTTATTTTAATAATGCATTATTTTACTTGTGGTATTGTCTGTTTTATATCTATATCTGGGGAATGAAAAATGCTGGTCAGCCTAGCATAATATTATGATTAAAGGAGACACGCTTAGCTGCTAAATATATTTCTTTAAAGCAGTTTTTAAATAAAATATATATTTTATTGATTTTTTTTTACAAAGAAGAAGAGAAAGAGATAGAGAGTTAGAAACATTAATGAGAGAGAATCATTGATCAGCTGCCTCTTGCACACCGCCTACTGGAGAGGTACCCGCAACCAAGGTACATGCCCTTGACTGGAATTGAACCTGAGACCCTTCAGTCTGCAGGCCGACACTCTATCCACTGAGCCAAACCGGTTTTGGCTTAAATGTAGTTCTTAATGGTTCTAAACTATGAACTCCTAAAAGTCTCTGATAAAAATATGGTTTCTGGAAGTTCATGTCATCACAAGAATGAGGTTTATAATCATAGACTGATAGGGCTGGAGTAGAATTTAGGAGCATTTTTGCACTACACCCATTTTACAGATGGAAAAGTTGCAGTCCGAAAGAGAATAAGGGTTTATCCCAGGTCACATAGTTTTCTGGGGCAGGGACTGGACAAAAGTTACCCAAAAGAACTCAAGACACCCACAGAGACCCTTTCTCCTCACCTCATGTCTTTCCTCCTCACCTTTTAAATTCCATCCCTTTTCTGAAGGCATTTGTCTTTTATTTGTATCAATTCATAATTGAGGGCTGTGCCCATAAGCAAGAAGACATAAGGATGGATACCTTTTTTTAAAACTTCTATATTTTTATTAAGTTAATCATATTTATAGTAAAACAACAGAATAGTAAATGCATCATAAGCAGAAGAGCATCTGTCCTCTTTATAGCACCAACTTCTTACAAGAGAGGGTGAATGGCTCTGAGTTTCTTTTCAACCCTGAGATTCTGAAATTCTGAGTCAGAGCAAGAAAATGGCTCAAGTATGGATGGTATCTGGTGTGTGGCTCACAGCCAGGAGGAACTAATTTGGGGTTTATAAACCTTTTCTGTTACCCCAGGAAACAGAGAGGAACTTGACATTTATCTAAGGAGGTACTTCCAGGAACTGTCTCTTGCCTACACTCATTACTCTGAGTTACCTCTTTGCAGGCCCCCTGTGGCTACTTTAGGCCCCCTGCACTGGGCCTTTGACAAGGCAGTGTGGCCCTGAACTTAAGATTCAGCACCCTCATCCCACGGTGGGACACTGGCTCAGAGAGGAGTATAGGGCCCCACCTCCTGTGGAACCTACAGCCTCCTGCTAACTCCTTGCCATCACAGTAATCTCTAAGCTCCCGTCTCTCCTTGCTTGCCTGGTCGCCTGCCTCCTCAGGCATATTTTGACTTTGTGTTGCCTCTGGGAGAGCAGGAAGCACCATGGCCGCAGGGAAGCTATTGCTTTGTGAAATGGAGAAAAGAGTTTTTCAAATAGAACAAACGGAAGGTAATATTTGATAAGTGGTGCTACTGAATTCTCTTATTCTGTGGCTTTTATTTCTTGAACCCTTTTAACCAGTTGTCCTGATAATGTTTCGTATGAAAGCTTAACCAATTCTATATGTAGATACATTTGTCATGCCCTAGTGGGTGGAGTGAGGCTGACAGGAGCTGGAATAGAATTTTCATTCAGTAATCCAGTAAGGGTCCAGACTTTATTAGGCCTCTAATTGCATGTTGTGTGTCTTTCTTCTCCTATTTCACAATTCATGTTTACAGAGAGAAGTTAGCAAGTTTTAAAATGACATTGCTTAGGTGACCATTTTAGATCATCAGGAAAATACACTATTAAAGTGTTTAGAGCCAGGCTGATTGGCTCCGTGGTTGAGTGTTGACCCATGAACCAGGAGGAGGTCATGGTTCGATTCCCAATCAGGACACATGCCAGGGTTGTGGGCTCGATTCCCAGTAGGGGGCATGTAGGAGGCAGCCGAAAGATGATTCTCATCATTGATGTTTCTATCTCTCTTTCTCTGAAATCAATAAGAACACACTTTTTTTTAAAAAAGTATTTAAAGAAATTGAGGAATACAAACTACGAAATAAGATATGAAAACCAGCATTACCATCAGACACATAGGAAACATTCTCTCCCTCCCCCTCCCCCATAATAGATAGTGACCTCCTCCAACTCCCTTAGGCACAAGGGATGGTCAGTTTCTCTACCACAACCTCGGAACATGAGCAGAGATAGCACAAACAAGGGCATTCCCCCTACGTTTGGGCAGCTTATGTGTCCGTCGTCAAATTTTTTGGACTTCCTTGAAAAGTAGTTGACATTCCTGGCTCGTGGTTTTCCTCAGTTCATTCAGAAACTAAAACCTGGGTGGCCGGGAAGCCCCCTGAGCATGCTAAGAAACCAGAGAAACCAACGTTGCCAAGGTGTAACCAATCATAGAACTAGAAAAATGCCTTCCAAAGGGAGTTTGGCTGGAACCTTGCTGTCCTCAAGAAAGGCCCCGTTTGGCTCTAAATCCTGTGTTCTCTCCACAACCCCACTCTACCCAAGGCGAAAGTCTTCATGTCTGGTCATTCTGGGGTCTTATTTATTTTGACTAAGTTATTTAAGAACGTTTTGATAAATTATTTTAACTTTTCTCCCCACATTTTATGGTGCAGGGGTCATTTGGGGATTCTCCGGGAACAAAACCCAGAATTATACCAGTATTTCTATGGGAAATTAGTCTTTGAATAATATTGTTTTACATAAACTGACATCTCCAAGAACATGACGACAGCATTGCTGAAGTAAAGATTGTATGAGTGCTGAGGGATCGTGAGCAGAGGTGTGGTCATCCTTTGTGAAGGCTTCTTGGAGAAGGTCAATGTCATGTGATGTGGGCAAGCATCAAGTGACTAGAGGGTTACTAGAAAGGAGGCAGGACGTTTTCTTCTGAGCTTTCACCTTGAGCTGCCATGATCACTCCCTTCTTGATGTTCTCTCTGCTAGTCCCCCATAGATTCTCTAGGGCTTCTCATTTCTTTTCTTTCAGTAGGCCCTGCCATGGCCTTTCTGTATTTTCAACCCTCTCTTCCTTTCCCTTTATCATCATTACCAAGGAGTTTATGTTTTGGGCAAATCTAGGATGATCAGTCCTGAATAAATAAAATGAAGTAGAAAGACCATGGAGTTGGGCTTCAGGAAGCCTACTTTAAC
Source organism: Vespertilio murinus (assembly GCA_963924515.1). NCBI lineage: Eukaryota > Metazoa > Chordata > Mammalia > Chiroptera > Vespertilionidae > Vespertilio > Vespertilio murinus. The sequence continues at coordinate 127,549,630 of OZ004708.1, read as the reverse complement.
CTCTGGGTGGACTTTTCTGAGCTCGCTCATCTCCCTCAAGTTGGTTTCTTCATCTACAAAAAATGAACAGGTGAGATTAGATGATCATAGTGAGTTCTCCAAAAGGAAAGTGAAGCAACACAAATACCAGGCTTGTGTTTTTTAACTTCAGTGACAATTTCTGAATTTCTAGAACCATTTCTGGTCCACATCTTCATCTACTAAGGAATAGTCACCTTTTCCTTATGTGTCTTTCCAGCCCTAAAGTGCACAAAGTTCACCTTAGCAATCATGGTCTTCCCCACCAAACAAGATCCCCCTATTTCATTTCCCATTCCCCAAAATTGCTACCTCCAGGCACCCAGCATAAATCCTTATGGTCTTTTCTAAACCATCTTTTCCTTTATTACCCACATCCTATCAGTTACCCAGTCTGTCATATTTTCTTTTAAAATACCTCATGTGTTCCTGTTTATTTCTTCCTCCTATCTAGTGTGTGTGTGTGTGTGTGTGTGTGTGTGTGTGTGTGTGTGTTTGCAAAAATATACATGACACAAAATTTACATTTTAACCCCTTTTTATTATTATTTTTTATTGATTTCAGAGAGGAAGGGAGAGGGTGAGAGAGATGATGAGAGAGAATCATTAATTAGCTGCCTCCTACAGGCCCCCTATTGTGGACCTAGCTCGCAATCCATGTATATGGAGTCAAACTACAACCTCCTGGCTCATAGGTCAATGCTCAACCATTGAGCCACATTGACCAGGCTTAATTCTTTTTAAATTAAATATACAATTCCCTGGCGTTAAGTACATTCATACTTTGTGTAACCATCAGAGCTACCCATCTTCAGAACTTTTCCATTGCCCCAAACTGAAACTCTGTGACAATTAAATAATATCTGCATGTCTATTTTTAAATGGCATGTTAGAGCACCTTAGAATGTTAGAGCAAAATGGATTCTTCAAGATCATCTACCACAGCCCTTTATTTGACAGCTGATGTACGTTAACCACAGCCCATATGGGCTAAACCACGCAGCACTAGGCTTTTATTCTACTCCCCCTGGATTGCATAACTCCTCTCCTAGCTGGCTTCTGTGCCTCAGCAACTCCAGCTTCCCATCTATCATCTTCATTACTTCAAACAGATTGTACTTATTACCCTCTTTTTTTCCGTCCTCCCCCAAAAAGCTGCAGAGTCACATCTCACCCATACATCCAGTCTCATTTCCCACAATTTTTGTTGCATATCCTCTACTAGGCCAAGTTAGTGGGCCTTCCAAGCATGCACATGCACACACAAATACACATACTGTGTGTGTGTGTGTGTGTGTGTGTGGAGATAACCTGTTTATTTTCTGTCCTCTTAGATTCAGATAGGTTCAAAAACTTGCTTGGGACTGCCTCATTGATCAACTGCCTCCTGCATGCCCCACACTGGGGACCAAGCCCATAACCCAGGCATGCACCCCGAGGAGGAATTGTACAATGACTTCCTGGGTCATAGGTCAATGAGCCACTGACCCACACCAGCTGGGCAGAACCCAAGTTTTTAATCCAGGGTTCTCAGCCCTCATTTGGATCAGAACCACCTGTGAATATGTAAATTGCATATATTTGGGGAGATTTTGATGGGTGCAGGGCTAGAGATATTAAAAGATTAAGAAAAGAAGCAAATTGGCAAAAATAACTCCTTAGATGACTCAAAAGCTCAACTAAAATTAAGAACTTGGCCTTAGTCATGATGCAATATTACATCTCTTTGGATCTGATTCAGAAATGCATGATGCCCTCATCTATGACTAAAAAGGCATTTGTGTGCAGGGTGGCATGTCGGAAAGGTTGGGAGATGATGGAATAACAGTATTGATGTTGCATTGTTGAATATTAAGGAATGAAAATGGGACATGCAATTCTTGAAGTAACCTACATTTGCAAGCTATTATTTGAAATAAACTCCCATTAAACCATATCTTTGCAAGTCTAATTTAGCACAATGTAATTCTGACCATTTACTAGGAACTTCACATATGGAAGTAAGTATCCGCAGTGAAAGGAAATAGGCCTCTGACCAGAGAGCGTTAGTGTAAAGATTTGTGACGCTCTGAAAGCAAGAACTGACAAGGACACCCAGTATCCTGACTACTTATTTGAACTTCTACAGAGGCAAGTTTGTTGCTGCTGCATGTCATGGGTACCACCTGAATATTAATATCATTAAGCTGATGTCTCGGGAGCTCAGCCATTATCCTATTTTGGCTTCAGATTCAATTGTGGTCATTGCCGAATGGTGGAATGGGAGCAGAGAGTGACTTTGCTGCAAGAAACAGGCTATAAGATTATGATGTCTCCAAGGGCACTGTGAAAAGGGCAGTTACATAGTTTGTTGAGATGAAATAAGTGGTAGTCATCCTAATGTTTGGCAATTACAGATTCTTCCCATAATACTAGACATTCAACTGAAGCACATTCTTGATACTGAAGAGGTACTGTTCTATGTAATGCACTCAAAGCTTGTTGGTGGGTGTGGTGGCTTTTTCCTCAAAGTAAACAAACAGCCTGAGATTTACCCAAGTCCTTATAGAATAGAGGGAAATGAATTCACTAGAGAAATGAAGCCAATGCATCAGAAATGAGACCTTGATCCTCAAAATAGGAAGCAGAGAGACAGGGTCTGTTGTGGAGACAGACACCTCTTCCAGCAGTGACAGCAAGGACATCAGAGAGAGACTTGTGGAGGGCGGCCAGAAAGACTAACCATGCCACCGCCTCACCAAAACCTGCAGGGAATAAGGCAATGTTACAAAATCGAACCCCTATGTCACCTAGTCAATCACACTGGTGGTTTTTTTTTTGTTTTGTTTTTTCATTTAGAGAAAAGTCATGACCCTGCAGGGGAAGCAGCAATGTTTGTTGTTGCCTTTGCTCTTGTCATGGTTGAGAACACCTGGTTTTCACCTTGGCACATTCTGTCTCTGTTTATTGTCTGGTTAAATGAGATATTTCAGTATAGCTGATTATAAACATCTGACTTGAAAGGCGGCCTGCATGCGTAACTCCATATATGGCATCTGCTCTGGTTCAGTGATGAAAATAAAACAGCACAGGAGGGAAATGGGTCACAACTGAATTGTTTTAATGGAGCACTTCATACATATTATACATTCAGATCAAGTTATTTTAGGATAAACTTCAACACAAAAACAGCGTTTAATAAGATTCTTGAGACTATCAGGAAAGCAACTGTTGCAGAACACATGACCAGAGACTCAAAGTATTTTAAAGTGCCTTAGAAAAATCAGATTTTCTAAGGAACCAGACTCCAGGAAAGAAAGAAGAGCAGTGCTCATGAGCGAGGATCTTACTAAAACAGTCAGAACAAGCAAATATTTGAAACCAGTTGTTAGCGGGATGGTTAGAAAGAAAACCCAATTTTACAGCAAAGTAGTGAATCTTTAAAAAATGGACTACAGTTAAAAATGCATTGCTTTTTAACTGAACTTTACTTGATTTTTTTCCCATTGAGGTGCCAAGCACTTAATCATTGTTTATAAAACTTTAAGATGTATTTCAGTTTGATCCAGGTGGTTAAATTTCAACTTGTCATGTGGACCCTCCACAGGTTACTGATGTGTGTTTACTTGAGCCTTGATTTTCCTGTAGTCTTAGCGGTAACTGTGCAGAGGTTTTTATGCACAGGCTAGGGACAGTGGCAGCTGGGAGATGGTGACAATATGGTTCTCCTTTCCCTCCTTCTTGTTCCATTCCCCCTCTTATTTCTCTGCCTCTTTCACCATTATCATCACTGCCTTTGTTACTTCCAGCTCTTGTGTATTGTATACAATTTTGTCAGATGTTACAGAAAACATTACAGAATGAAACTGTCAGGAAAGCAGCTATTGTGGAATATAAGACCAGTGATTCAAAATTCCATGCTTTTGAAAAAAAGTGTATTTACTATGAACAGTAATACTGGAAGGAAGTAGAGCAGTGCTCATTGGCCAGAAGGTGCACAGTTGCTCATCAGTTACTCATCAAGAATGTAGGGCTCGCCGAAACCGGTTTGGCTCAGTGGTAGATTGTTGGCCTGTGGACTGAAGGGTCCCAGGTTTGATTCCGGTCAGGGGCCTGTGCCTTGGTTATAGGCACATCCCCAGTGGGGGGTGTGCGGGAGGCAGCTGGTTGATGTTTCTCTCTCATTGACATTTCTAGCTCTCTATCCCTCTCCCTTCCTCTCTGCGAAAAATCAATAAAATATTTTTTTAAAAAAAAGAATGTAGGGCTTTTTTTATTGAGAAAGAGAGAGAGAGAGAGAGAGAGAGAGAGAGAGAGAGAGAGAGAGAGAGAGAGAACGCTTTCATATAAGTATAAGCAACACCCATCTAGGGAGCGATGGTGGACACAGCTGGTGCTAAAGAAGCACATCTCTAAAAGGTAATTTTCAAAGTGATGAAATAATACATTTGAAAAGCTCATTATGTTTATCCATTGGAAAGGTTAAGTATATATTCTGTATTAACTTCTACTCTCTCTAACTGTAGACATATAGTGCTGTCAGCCTAAGGAAGGATGAATATTGTCACCACAGCTTACCTGTAGTGCCCTCCATTTATGAGGCGCCACACTGCAGGCCATACCTCACAGTCTCCTGAGAGAGACAGCATGTCTTTCTTTAAAACAAAGAATCAAAGGCAAAGATCAGTTCCTTTATTTGCCCAGGATCATGTATCTGGGTTTGCAGAGCCAAGATTCAAATAGTCTTACTACATGATGCATGCCCTGCTCTGCCTCCCTCTCAGCATGTAATACTGATGTGGACGGATGTAATAAGAGCATACAAGACTCTGCGAATCAAGTAAGTTGGACAGTAGTTCACAAATCTGGCTGCATCAGAATCACTTGGGTAGCTTATTAAGAATAAAGATTTCCAAGGAACACCCTTAGAAAGTCTGATTAAGAAGATCAGACATATGCCTTGGGAATCATTTTCATAATGCCCCCATGTGATTCAGATGTAGACTTCAACAACAGCCAGAAAGCACTGGGTGAAGTAGTACACATATGCAAAGTGCATTTAGGCAAGGAGGCTTCATTCTCTAAAAAGACTGTATTCAAAAGATATGTCGGTATTGATGGTAGAAAGTGAATACTGAAAACAGGCCCTGACTTGATGGCAGGTAAAGAGAGACAGGTTAGTGAACAGGTAACCAGAGTGTACAGGAAAAGTGCTTTCACGGGGGAAGGCAACGGGAAGAAGGGCAGCCTCTAGGTGTGGAAGTCAGCAAAGGCTTTGCAGAGGGGACACCATGTAAGTGGAACTTTGCAATGTCTCTCTAAAAAGAAAAAGAGCAGGGGGCAAGGGATGCCATTCTGAGCAGGAGGCTGTGAGATCAAAGGCTGGAAAGCAGATATTTGCAGTTGTAGTGTGGTTGCCCCTGTGTGTTGTGGCCACAAGTGAGAACTTGTTGAAGTAGCTGCCAACCACTGGTATATTTAAACAAGGTTGTGAAATTTTGCTGTCTATGGTTTCTTCTGGGATTTTTATGGTTTTACTACTTACATTTAAGTATTTCATCCATTGAGTGTTTATTACTTGTGTATGGTGTAAGTTGATGGTCCAGATTCTATTTTTGCATTCCCCTGTCCAGTTTTTCCAACACCATTTGTTGAAATGACTGTCTTTACTCCATTGTATGCTCTTGCCTCCTTTGTCAGATATTCATTGAGGGTAATGGGTTGGATCGATTTCTGGAACCTCTGTTTTGTTCCATTGATCTATATGCCTCTTCTTGTGCTAACACTAGGCTGTTTTGATTACAATGACTGTGTAGTATAATTTGATATTATGATCACAATGGTATTGTGATCCCTCCAACTTTGTTTTCTCTTCTCACAATTGCTGCACTTATATAGTCCCATATAAAATTTTCTCTAGATCTGTGAATATGCAATTGGTGTTTTAATAGGGATGGAGTTGAATCTATAGATTGCTTTGAGTAGTCTTGACATTTTAATGATGTTAATTCTTCCAGTCCATGAACATGGTATATGTTTCCACTTGTTTGTATCTTTCTCTATTTCTTTTTTCAGCATCCTATAGTTTTCAAAGTACAGGTTGCCCATGGTCACAGGCAGTGGTGTGGTGAAGGACTGTATGGGATGGGGGAGGGCAATGGGGGGAAAAGAAGGGGATGTTTATAATACTCTCAACAATAAAAATTTAAAAAAATAAACTATGTCCAATAAAACATTCATAATAAAAGTAAAACAAATAAAAATAAACAGTATTGTGAAGCATAGGGCACATTAGTAAACGATCACTGAATAAAGTGTGAGGTGGCTTAAAGATGGTGAGGAGAGGCAAAATAGTAGTTAAGGTAAAATAGGATAAGGCTCTGAGGCAGGATGAATGAATGTAGAGAGAAGGGAGAGGGTTAAAGCGACTTATATGAGACAACATATGAAGATAATGAAAACAAATTGGGTGGGGTGGGAAGTGGGGAAAATAAGAAGGAGTCGTGGATGAGGCAGGAATTTCCAGATGGGTCAAGGCAATGATTGTAGCCCAGGTTTCTGGAAGGCAAACCTGTTGTTGGCGATGCTAAGTCTAATCTTAGGTGGATTTTGTTTTTCTACTTTATTGGCCAAGTCCATAATTTTAAATAGAAAATAAGTTAATCTGTTTGAAGACAAGTGAAAAAATAAACAATTTTTATTATAGAAATAATTATTAGAATTACAGAAAGAGAAGTGTGGTTCTTTATAATTTTATTTATGCTAAATTGGGGCTGTCAAAGCCTTAGGCCTTTAATATTCATCTTTGAAAAACACATGGAGATCATTAAAAAAATTTAAAAATATTTTTTGATAGATTAATATTGAAAGCCCAGGCTCCATTAGTCCCAGTGGTCAAACTTAAAATCTCTTAATGTATAAGCCTTTCTGTAGTTGCTTTCCAGTAATAAAGTGGGTGATGGAATTTTTAAGAAAACACTTTATGGCTCTGCAATAGATGAATTTTTCCACTGGGGTTTATATAATGACTTTGGAGAAAGCTAAAACAATGTATAAAATAAAACCCTGTGGAAGAAAAAATAATTATAAAGAATTCCCACCTGAAATGATGGAATGCCTATAGTTGTAGAGTTCTATATTTTGTTTCAATATCTATTTAATAACAAAAGGACCCTTTAGTAACCAAAGTCCCATTTTAAAGCACTTTATTCTAGGGTGCTAAGAATTCCACTGGTGGAGAGCAGTAACTTTTTCCAAATGTTAAAAAACATGCAAAAGAGAGAAGCATACAAAAGAGAAGGGTCTTTGCTCTGCGACTCACAAAAATGAATAGAGATTGAGGGATCTTTCTTGTTGGGTAGAATATTTTTGAGGTAGGATCACTTGGACAGCTAGACCAAAAACCAAGAATTCCTGCTTGGCCAGTATTGCTCAATGGTTGAGCATCAACCCATGAACCAGCAGGACAAGGTTCAGTTCTGTCAGGGCACATGCCTGGGTTGCTGGCTTAATCCACAGTGTGGGGTATGCAGGAGGCAGCTGATCAATGACTCTCTCATCATTAATGTTTTTATCTCTCTTTTCCCATCCCTTCCTCTCTGACATTAATAAACATATACAAAAAACCAAGCAAACAAGAAGTCCTGACATGCAAAATCTATGGCTCTGTTTTGAAAAACTAGAGTTGAACTTGAGTCTCTGTTGTTCCACTTGCTGGCTACGTGTTCTTAGGCAGCCAACCTAAATTTCCTAACCTCATTTTCTGCCTCTGTAAGATAGGGGTGATAAAACTTACCTAATGGAATTACTGTTAAAACTATTAAATAAAATGGGGCAATGTGTTCAAAATGCTTTGTAAATCAGAGAGACTTAAGTAATTATTTTAGTTTCAGAACTTTCTTAAAATAAATCAAATCATGTGTTAAAAAAAGACACACAACTTGCAAATATTTTTTTCTTGATAGATATCTCCCCCATTATTTATTCTTCACCCATGTAGATAACAGCTAATGTGTTAGAAGGATATGCTGCATTTAGGGAATAATTAAGGTGAGCAGGCTTTTGGTTTGCATTATTTGCTTTTGTAAAAATAAGTTATTTGCAATTTTAAATACCAATAGCAACCTCCAGCATGGTGACATTCAAACAAGCTGGTGACCTACTACCAGGTGTCTGGCTACTAATGAGAACCATAGCTTCTCCTGTGAGGCCCCTCCTATGGAAAACTGACCTTGAGAACAAGTGTTCTTATGTTATGAGCGTTTTCAATGCCTAAAAAAAACCACTGGAGGTCACAGCAAGCCAGTTAAGGGTCCCAGAGAACAGGAGCGTGGGATTATGCTTTTTGCAGCATCCTCATTTACTCCTACTGGACTGCCAGCATCCTAGTGAGATGACTTAGTTCCGTGGTTGGCAAACTGGGGTTCGCGAGCCACATGCAGCTCTTTGGCCCCTTGAGTGTGGCTCTTTTACAAAATACCACAGCCTGGGCGAGTCTATTTTGAAGAAGTGGCATTAGAAGAAGTTAAAGTTTAAAAAAAATTGGCTCTCAAAATAAATTTCAATCATTGTGCTGTTGATATTTGGCTCTGTTGACTAATGAGTTTGCCAACCACTGATTTAGTTCAAAGTGATCTTGTTTTGGGTGGTCAGATTACCAAAACCTAGATCTAACATTCTGCCTCAAATAGTTTACACCATAACCACGAGCCTCTTCTATATTCCCATGTGTGTAGTTGAGAGTGTGTATGTTTGCATGTGTGTGTATGCATGAGCATGTATGTGCATGCATTGGAAGGCTGAGAATCTAGAGACATGGGTCCTACTCTAATATCTGTAACTATGGAACTATAAGACCTTGGGGGAAATCACCTCACCTGTCTGAATCCCATTTCTTCTCTCACCTGGAAGATAAAGGGGAGGATAAGATGCTCTAACATTGGATGAACAATTATGAACAGTTATGAACAACTGACTGGCTGACTGATTCAGCATTCCTTGTACCTTATGGTATTTTCTTTCTAAATGTAGTGTTGAGAGGGCAAACTTCTGTCAACCTGGTTTGAGTTAAGCATTCAGAAGGCATAGACTGTTCCCTAAAGGTATTAGAGTCTCTGTCTTCCCTCCAAGGCAGTAGCAGTCACACCAGGACATATATATACCTGATTCTACATAGCCCCATACTTTAAAGCAAAACCAATGATGGCAATTCTCAGAAGATTTAAAAGCATCAACAATGTGTGCATTGTGATGATGGAAAGCTTCCAAACTTGGCCATAGAAAGTAGGGTCAAATAATGGTGAAGCCAACTTTGTTCTGTTGCCTTCTGATCATCTCCTCATATTCTGATAAACCCCTTGAAAATTCACAGAAGAGATTTCAATGTCACTAGGTCAGAACCCTCCTAACAAAGGAAATTCTGTCCAACTTTTACATGACCAGGAAATCACGAATTAATACATACAGAATATATGTCACATAACTCTTGTACAAAATGATAAATATAGCCATCTTATGTAATTGCTATATGTGTACTGCCTTAATCTAGTATAGCTTTTATGACTCAAGAAAAGTTCTGTGCGTGAAATCACAATTTTTGCACATTGAGATTAGATTGAAGTTCAAAACTGAAATTCTACATTAGAAAATTTCAAAAGTATATCCTGCATTCCTTCCTCTACATTGAAATGTGGTTCTTCCTTGCTGGATTTTTATGATCTTCAGCCAATTGCAAAAGTTTGTATCTTTCTCCAGAGACTTATGGAATTTTTAGTCTTGGAAGTTTAGGGGATGTTAATGATCTCACATTCAAACAGATCAAATAAAAATATACGTTATTTGAACCAGGCATTGTAATTGAGAGAAATACCTAAGTGGCATTTATCTATTCATGTGCCAACTTTTAATAGGTATATTCCTTGTCTAAGGCACTAGATGACACAGAGTTAAATCAAGCCCAGCCCACTCTTAAGGAATTAGCGACCTTACAGGAAGGTTAGGCTTGGACAAAAACGACCAAAGTACAAAGTAAAAGTGCTGAGGGCCCAAGAGGAGCACGGTTGACTTGGGAAAAGTTTCCAAGTTTTAAAAGAGTGTTTCTTCACCCTGTGTATTGGGGATTTCCAAGACCACTCAGCTTTGATGATTTCCTAGAGCTCACAGATCTGGGCATTTGGTCATACTCAAAGCTGTACCACATGTAAAATTAACAAGGAGAAAAGGTACATGCCACAAAGTCCAGAGGAGGCCAGGGGCAAGCTTCCAAGAGCCCTCCTCCAGCAACAAAGAGTGAAACATGTGCAATGTCGTCTGCCAGAAAAGCACAGTAGATACTCAACACCCAAGGATTTTTACTGGGGGACTGTCATAATCTAGAATTGTGCTTCTTCTGCCAGCACAGTCTAGAATTCCAGATTCCCAAAGGAAAGCAGGTATTCAGCATTAATAATATTGTTTGTACAAATAGTTTGGGCACAGTACGCCCTTTTTTTTTTAAATCATGGTGGGGGTCTAGCTAACATCATGGTGAAATCTTGGGATGGCCTCACTATAGGCGTAACTCTTCTCCGTCTTGCAGGCACTATAGCTGTGGTGTTCTCTATGGCACACATCCCACACTCCCACAAACTGTTGGAATTGTTTTCTGCCCCACTTGCCGCCAACATAACCAGCTGTCCAGCTATTACATGAGCAGGGGTGTTAACAAATGATGCAATCCTAGTTCATTTTCCCTGCAGTGGTTCTCTGCGTAACCCAGAGAAGCAGGTTGGATCCTTCAGAATGGTTCAGGGTAAGCATTCTTTCCTTTTTTGTTAATCCTCACCTGAAGATATATTTTTTCCATTGATTTTTTTTTTTTTTAGAGAGAGAGAGAGTGGAGGGGAGAAAGAGACAGAGATCAGTGTGAGAGAGACACTTCCATTGGTTGTCTCCCTCTCATGCCCTTACCCTAACAGGAAACAAAACCACAACCCATGTGTTAACTCTTGACCAGAATCGAACCCAAGACCCTTCAGTCTGCAGGCCAATGCTCTAAGCACTTAGCAACACTGGCCATGGCTCTGTGTAAGCATTCTTAATCACAATTGTTGTTTGATTCCAGGAGGGTGTTGAGGTAGAGATGGCAAAACGTAGAGCAAATACTAAGGTAAAGCCATGCTGGTAATGTTTAAGAGGCTGCTTGGATGTTTATTTTGTCTTGATTATGGTAAAATAAATTAATAACAATCTAGCATTAATTGCTTTTGGTGCATCCTGACTCAAAAGGTATATTTTTATGGAAAAAGGTTCCCTTTCCCTCCCCACAGCGACTTGAAGTGTGGCTGACTGACTGTTCTCAAACATAGCTCGGAATGCAGTCAAAAGAGAGGCATGACTCAAGAGGAAGAGGAGTGATTGAGCATTGGGAATTATGGGTTGTGTTTAGTCTAACTATTGATTTAACCTCTGAGCAAGTTACTTAACCTCTTGTCCTCAGGAACTCTTCCCCATCTCTTGTATAATAATTCTTGACAAACAGATGTTTTAACAACAACATAAAATAAATTGGCAAGAGGATTGACTGACTCTAAATTGACTGGCTCTGTCCACAAGCACAGCTCAGGACTGTCAGCCCTTCAAAGCAATGTCATGACAGGACTCAGAGCGATGCTAGCATTTTCCAACTTTCTCTATAAAATCTAGGCTTTCTTTGTAATACATTATGCTTCTCTCTCAGAAAGCTCTGAGCATCGGGAGTGATTTCTCTGCTTTGCTTTGACATGTCCCTTCTTCAGCAGACTCATGTAAGGCAAACAATAAGAATAAACACTTTGTGAGTGACTTCTGTATGCCAGGTGCCCATCCAAATAGCTCACAATTTAGCCATTTATTCCAGCCTCGTATACAACTTATTAAATAGGTGCAGCTAAGGAAACTGAGGCATAAGGAAGATAAATTACTAGCCAAAGTTATTGTGAGAGAATATAGCTAGCAAGAGGCCAAGATAGGTTTGAAACAAGGAAGTCTGGAATCTTCAAACTTACAACAAAGTCACATCACAAAGTCACCTTCCCAACAAGTGACCAAGGCTAAGTGTTGATGCTATCTATATAATAAAAGCCTAAGTGACCATTACAACAGAAAGATCAGAACGACTGGTCACTATGATGCACACTGACTGCCAGAGTTTGATGCTCAATGGTCAGTGTGCTCCCACAGGGGGAGTGCTGCTCAGCCAGAAGCCAGCCTCACATCTGGTGAGTGCAGTGGCTGAGTGGTAAGAGGCAGTAAGGAGTGAGGGGTACAGGACTGTGAGAGGGATGTCTAAGGGGTCATGGATTGTGAGCCTGGGCACAGACCAGGATAAGGGACACCCCCACCCCCAGCTCAGTGCACAATTTTCATGCACTGGGCCTCTAGTAGAGTATATAAGTGCAAAAAACTCTAACCTTTGGAATGAGATATGCATGAGTTCAAATCCTGCGCTGCCCAATTCTCACCCTAGATTTTCTGAGCATCAATTTTCTAATCTATGAAATTGGGTGGGTAATGAATACTTCCAATACCATTTTTTAAATGTATTTTTAAATTATTGATTTCAGAGATGGAGAGAAACATTGAAACATCAACGATGAGAGAGAATCACTGATTGGGTTGCCTTCTGCACGCCCCACACTGGGGATTGAGCCTGCAATCCTGGCATGTGCCCTGACTGGGAATTGAACCATGACCTCCTGGTTCATAGGTTGCCACTCAATCACTGAGCCACACCAGCTGGGCCCAGTGCCATTTTGAAGATGAAGTGAGCTAAGGTCTATGAAGCACTCATCTGCGTTCTGGAACCTAGCAGGGGCTCAGTAAATACCAGCTGGGATGAGGATGAGGATGATCTGCAGATGGCAGTTTCTCTTCATCTTTGGGTGGGATTGAGGCTGGATAATGTAGAACTGACTGTGGTCAATCAAGCTTGCCATCAGAAGGTTTAATCACCATCCACCCTCAGCTGCCATCTAGGAGAATATAGCCAGAGCCACAAGGACACACTCATTATTTTAGTGCTCCCAATTTGGTTCCAGCTCCCACCTATAGGGTGTGCCCAGAGGAACCCCGGGGGCCTCTGGAGCAAGTCCCCTTCTCCTTCATTTAGCAACTGCTTATGCACAGAGGTCAGCTGGCTCTAACTGAAGGATTGCAAAAAGCAGGTTTGCAGCTTATCTCCATCCTGAGTACATCTTCCTTTCCCAGCCAGTAACTTCCACTTCACTTTATTTTTATGGCAGTGGGGCTGGGGGCTGGGGGCTGGGGGCTGGGGGAGCAGGACAATGTTGCTTAGCAGCGAATCTCAGAACTGCCGTGTGCTTTTGTGTTTTTCCAAGCCAGGGTTTTGTCACCCTGGCCGATGGAATCATATAGGCGTTCTCCCTTGTCAGAACCCAAGGGTCAAGTGTAGGCGTGTGCATGCTTTAGAGAAGGGCCCCATTCCTGCCGGCTGCCTGCTCAAGAGGATGGTTGCTGCTGGTTTTGTTTAACAGACACTTCATGCTGCAAATTCTCAAGTGCAAATCACCTTTTGTTTCTTTTATCCCCGGCAATAATGAAGGGCTGAACTGGAGCTTAAATAATTCTTTCAATGAATACATTAAACAGACTCTTTCATTATAGAAGTTAGAGGAATGAAAATAACCTGCACAAAGCCACATTTCCTTCACAGAGTTTTAAAAGAAGTGAGGGAACTGCCATTGAGGGAACAATTAATTTTGTTTCTGTAGGAAAATGGGGGTGGGGGGGTAATGAAATATGTTCCAGGACTTTCAAAAAGATTTCTGGTGGGAACCTTTAACAACTGAGTAAAACATTCCCTGGGGAAAGAGGGTGCTATTTGGATCTGTGTTTGGGGGCAGTTTCTTCTTATCTTGTGAGCACATGAAGAATAGAATCCCTCGCACTTTTGAGAGTTAAAACTTTGTACAAAGACAAATTTTGAGAATGGTGTTTCTATAAAGGCTGTGGGAGCAACTTACCATGGCATAATATTGTATGTATCTCTTTATGGTTGCCCTTAGGTGAAGTTGACTACTGAGTCTCTTTCTCTTATTTTAATGCTGCTTCATCCTTCCTACTGTTTTCTTACTCCCTGGGTGCTCTCCCATTATTTTTTAACTGATTTAAAATGAATTCTTGCAAGTTTACAAGCTTTTTTGTTTTTTAACACGATTTGAAAGCTTTATCCTAATGAACGAATTAAGACACATAGGGATAAAATGACTGCCACCAAATCACCCAGCTCAGATTGGGACCTGGGTATCTTTCGTTTAGTCCATGCTCCTTCCAAGGTATCTGGCCAAGGATGTTCTCTGTGTTTAAAAATGATGGGACTTTGGTGGCATTGCATGGAAACAAACTCTGACTCAGTATGATAATGAAGGTATCCCTCCCCCCCCTAATATTTGGAGCTGTCAGGTCAGCAGGCTGCCTTATGAGGAAACAAACCCATAAATAATGGGGGTGTCCCAACAAAGGCTGTGAGAGCTGCTTTTTGAGTAAGGGAGGGCATGAGCCTCATTCTAGTTATGGGTTTACAGTGCTAAATTATTTAGGTAATTTAGCAACCAAAGAGGTGGGACAACTCTCAGTGGTATGTGTATGTTAAAAGTGAACTGTTGAAGACAGGAAAGACTCTAGATGACAAAAGAAACCATAAAGTATAGTAGTAACAAAAAATTTGGTCCTTTTTTGTATAATAGTCTATAGGTACTATGTATTATGCACAGTTAATGCCACCATATTTTTCAGTTCTTTGAGGAACAGGTGTGGCTGACTTTAGTAAACTACTGTATTTACTGAGCCTCAGTTTCTTTGAAATGGCGCATGTAATGTCTCCTAGTGCTTTACAAACTCAATGGTATTTCAACACGTTAGTTTTATTTATTAATCTATTAATAATCACATATAACTTACAACAATTTATTCATTCTATTGAGGCTAAAATTGCATGCTGGGGCATTATGACAATTATATGTTCTTATGCAAAGGAACCCAGATACACAAAAATCAACTGTAAAAGGGATCATAGACCTAAATGTAAAAGGCAGAACTGCAAATCTCTAGATTAAAACTTCCAAGAAAATCTGTGTCCTGTGTTTGGTGATAAGTTTTTAGATATAACACAGAAACCTTGGTCCATGAAAGAATACATGAATAAGCTGGGCTTTGTTAAAACACAAACTTCTTATCTGCAGAGAATACACTGCTAAGAGAATCTAAAAGCAAGCCATTGACTTAGAGAATTTTTATTTTATTTTATTGATTTTTTACAGAGGGATAGAGAGTTAGAAACACCGATGAGAGAGAATCATTGATCAGCTGCCTCTTGCACACCTCCTACTGCGGATGTGCCCACAACCAATGTACATGCCCTTGACCAGAATTGAACCTGGGACCTTTCAGCCTTCAGGCCGACACTCCCTCCACTAAGCCAAACCATTTTCGGCGACTTAGAGAAAATTTTTGCAAAATATACATCTAATAAAGGATATAAACCTAAAATATGCAAAGAGTACTTAAAACTCAAAAAACAGGAAAACAAATAAATGAGCCAAAGCTCTGAAGAGACAATTCATAGAAAACATATGCAATTTGCATAAGCATATGAAAAGATGTTCAACATTATTTGTAATTGGGGGAATGCAAATTAAAACCAAGGATGTACCACTACACACTTATTTGAATGACTAAAATCCAAAAATTTCTCGAGACCAATTGTTGAGGAGGATGCAAATCAATAGAAACTCTAATTCTATGCAAGTAGGAATGTAAACTATAACAGCAAATATGAGAGAAACTGGCAGTTTCTTAGAAAGCTAAAGAGTCTTACTGTATGACCTATATATCATACTCATAGATATCTACCCAAACAATTTGAAAATTTATGTCCATACAAAAACCTGCAGGTGAGTCTTTATAGCAGCTTTACTCATAATTATCAAAAAGTGGGAGCAATTGTTAAGTCTTTCAATATGTGAATGGAAAGCAATTCAGCAATAAAAAGATATGAGCTTTCAAGTCATGCAGAAACATTGGTGACTCTTAAATGCATATTACTAAGTGGACAGAACCAATCTGAAAAGGTTAAATATTGTATGCTTCCCATTTTATGGCATTCTCCAAAAAACAGAACTTTAAAAGCTGATAGACAAATCAGTGGTTACCAGGGGTTTTAGAGGAGGGGGGAGGTTTGAGTAGGTGAAGCAGAGGGAATATTTTAGAGTGGTGTATTCTATATAATACTATAATGGTGGGCACATTACATGGAGAGCAATTTTTTTTGATCACATGTTATTTGAAAAGCATATGCTCAAACATATTTATTGAACATTTTGGTTTTCAGGGAGTGTGGTGTGTACCTTTATAATGAAGATATAGGATGCAAGTCTTGAGGAAACTTTCATTATTTACTCTCTAAATGCTTCTATATTATTGAAAACAACTGATAAGAATGTCTTCATGTAGTATCTATATTGAAACATAAAATTTAGTCTTTAGCTTTATATGGTGATTTAGAAGAAATGGTTGTGCTTGACTTTCATAGGTCTCATTTTCCCAACTACCCAGCTCATGGAATAGGACTTTCCATAGAGTCCATACACAAAGTGGAGGTTTAGTTGCTATTTGTTGATTGACTCATAGCTGAGATTGTTCCAAAAGACCAAAGCAACCAAAGAAATTGTTACTTAGAGGCTTTCTACTCATTGATTGGGCTCCAGGCCTACTCATGAGTAGGACTGAAAATGACCATTAGTGGTTGGCAATTCTCAGAACACATGTCATCATCCTTTAAATTAGTGTTTCATTATTTTACATAGGTCTAAGGCAGTGTTTCCCAAAGTGTGGTACACGTACCCCCAGGAGTATGGGAAGAGTTTGGTGAGGGTACGCCTTGCACTGGAGTTTGGTGGGGATATGCACTGCACTGTGCTTAGCTGCGCCTAATTGTATGTTCTCATAAGTCAAGTCAAGACAGTCTTGTGAGGCGTGAGATGGTCCGGTGTACAAATAAATGTTATTTATAATATAACTTTTATTTATATTTTATTATGAATACTTTTATTTTTCATTTATTATTTTGTGTATATACCAAAAAATAAATATATTTTCATTGTTATTAAAATACATTCATTTTTTTGATGAGGGGTACTCAGCGCTACGAAAATTATAGAAGGGGTACACATATGTCAAAAGTTTGGGAAACACTGGTCTAAGGCATGCTGCTTATATCTCCATATAGTAGACATGCTCCCCACACACACACACCTTTTTTCTGACATTTTGTTATTACTGTATTTGCCGGCGTATAAGACGATTTTTTGGCCCTGAAAAATATGCCTCCAAGTGGGGGGGCAGTCTTATATGGTGAGTATATAACAAACTCTGTATTTTTAGTGGAAATGTTAGGGGGTCGTCTTATACACCCAGTCATCTTATACGCCGGCAAATACGTATTTTTAAGGGCCAAAAAACCATCTGATATGCCGGCAAATACGGTACTCCTAAGGGAATGGAAATGGAAACCAATGAAGTACCACTATGCACCTGCCAACTATGGTCACCTACCATTCTCTTTCTTCTACTAGACCTTAGGTTATGAAGATCATGGTCCACACCCTCTAGCACCTGTCACAGCTCTCACAACATAGAAGAAGCTAAATAAATATTTGTTGAAATAAAGTTAGGTAGTAAAGAACCAAAAGCTATTTCATCAATGGAATGAAGGCTTAAAAACCTTCTGAACATAGTAATGTTTTCACAACAGAAAACCTGACACACTCTGAGTTTAAAAAATAAAGGGAGTGGGCTTTTTGAAACTAAAGGGGGGGGGAGCTCACATTTTTTCATGTTTACATAGTATAAACAAATGGAACATCCTATTTTCAGTTTGCATTTGAAAAATAATGTTTATTTAACATTCAGTCACCCACACTTCACTGACAGAAAAAAAATGATTAACAGAGCACGGGAATTTATTTGGTAGTTATAAAACAAAAATGCCTCTTAAAGATACGAAAGTTAAGTCAAATGGGAATCTGCAAAAATACAATTAAAATATGCAACATTTATGAAGAGTGAGCAAAATGTTGGAAGCATCCAGGAGTTTCTTCTAGGAAAGACAAGAGAGGCAAGTCATGAAATTCTAAGGAATCTTATTTTAATAAGTCAATAAAGATTTTTTTCCACTTTTTCCAAGGTATTGATAAGAGTTGATGGTTAGGTTCCTGGCAGTGAGGCTATAACAATTAATATGCAGAACCTCCAAATGACTCATTAGCTAATCCTTTATTATTATCCCTTTTGTAATGGGTGACACATTTAACACATTTAGTAATATACTCAGGGGGCACATTTAAATGAAAGAGTTTGGTGAAGCAATTTGAAAAACATGAAGGTATTTTTATTAGTGATACATTTGTCTAAATTCCAGTTGATTTAATGTAAGATAAGATCTAACTCTGTTGCACTGTGTAATGTGTGTTTATATCATAGACCTTTTCTTCATCTACTCCCACTTTAGAATTTGTTCTAACCTCTAAAAGGAAAAAAGTTTATACTTATCTCATTGGAGCTTTTGGATTCTAACTATTAGCCAACATGTTCTCCACTAAGAATTACTTAAGGAGCAATGGGAATTTTAAGAGGCTTCTGCTGTAGACAGATAGATTGAATAATGGAGACTCACACGTCTGAGTCAGGATCTCTAGTAGGTTAGGACCTTGGATATGAACCAGACTCCTCTCTCAAGGATCTCATGATCTGGTGGGGAGACAGACCTGCCAAGATAGAGTTGAGCTAAGTAGGAATTAGCTGATGACTATTGGTGGGCATGCAAAGCAGATGGAATAGACAGTGTAGAGGCATGAAGGAGCAGATGATCATGGTGTGTCTGGACAGCCAAAAGCCATTCCATAATGCTGGAGCATCAAAATCAAAGGAAAGGCTTGGGGGAAGAGGCTGCAGTGGTAATGAGAGGACCAACAAGAAGGCTTTTGGGACTTTAAAAGGAGGTTGTGTTATAATCTGTAGAACCTTGCTACTGATAGTGTGGTTGCTGGATCACAGAATAGGCATCATTGTGGAGTGTGTTAGAAAAGAAGAATCTCAGACTCCACCCAGAGTTCCCTGAAGCTCCTTTATTATAACGAGACCCTTGATTGACATTAAAATTTGAGGAATTTCGTGTACAAGGTAAAGAATTGTGAAGCATGACATGCCAGAGAGAGAGATGCTTGGAATTATTTGTGTGTGTGTGTGTGTGTGTGTGTGTGTGTGTGTGTGTGTGTGTGTGAAAACTCACTCCAGCAGCAGTGCAGGTGTTGGACTAAATAAGGAGTAATATTATAAGCACAGAGACTACTGAGAAGAGTGCTGTGGTAGTACAGAGCACAGGGGACAATCAGATGGAGAGGCCAAGTAGGGAAGACAATCAGATGAGAGAAATGTCAGAGTTTGGTAATCAATGTAATATAGGGGGAAGAAAAACAGATTCTAGGCAGACTCCAAGGTCTTAGGCTTAGGACATATGGGAGGATTGTATTTGGAAGAAGTGGACAGAATAATGAATTCTCTCCAAATGTATTGGTGGTACCTTTGGTTGAGATTCTTAATAAGTAACTGGGTGCATGAGTCTGGAGTTAGGTCTACAGATATATTTAAAAGTCTTATCTCATTAGTGCTGCCTAAATTCATGATCATGGAAAAGATTTCCAGGAAAAAAAAATGGAGAATAAGACACAAGTGGTGTAAGGTTAGAGCACTAGAGAACACCAGGGTTTAAGGGATGGACAGGGGAGACTGAGAAGACCTTGAAGGGTGTGTAGTCATGGAAAGTAAAGCAGGAGAGAGTTTTTGTCTAACTAGGTCATGATTCTTGAATGTAAGATGAAGACTGGAAAATGCCTGTTGTATTTGGTACCTAGGGAGTCATTGATGACCTTAGCCTGAGAAATTTCAGTTGAATAACATCAAAGCTCAGGGCTACTGTTTGTAAAGCTTGTGGAGCCATTAAGTATAGTGAGGATTTATTTATAGAAAAGTGGTTATGAGAGGAATTAAAATATTGGATACTAGATATAAGAGCACAGAATCAAGAAAAGACATTTCTTCTCTCTCATTCTCCCTCTCTTTCCCTTTCTTTCACTCTCTCTATCTTAAATATATATGAACATAGGAAGAGTCAATTGGAGATAAATAATGACAACATACAGGGGATAGGGAAGAGGAGAGAGCAAAAGCTAGTGAAGCACAATCCCTAAGGGGACATCAGTGGATGGGATTCAGAGTATAAGTGGAAGAGAGTCCCCTTAGCCAGGAGGAAAGGGATGTGAATATATGAGACAAAGGGGAGCATGGGGACAGAAGCATGTAATTGTGGGAAAGCAGTTATTTTAGAGCAATCACATCTAAGAGACTTAAATTTTTTCTGTGAAATAGGAGATAATGATATTCATATAGAAGGGAAAGAGACTAGTAGAAATGGGAGCCCCAGAGGAGAATAAGAGAAAAAAGGTGATCAAAAATGAAATGTGGACTCGGGTGTCAGCATTAAAATCACTCTACTCAGATTATCTGAGTATAGAAAATGCATTATGGTAGTGTCTGCATTATTTAGTCCATGCATTTCATGGATAAGCAGATTCAAATATATATGAATGATCTGTGATAATAACGCATGATCAAAGAGGCCATTATTCAGATGCCTAGGAACTAAAAATTCCTCCAAAGATTCCAAAAACAAACAAAAAGACTTTTGCACAACTCTTATATAGGGGAAATAAGTGTTGCCACCAATTGCTGAACATGTATGTCTACTATTATAGAGGAGGTGGGGAAGGACAGCAGGAATAATAGCATACATTTTAGCTAATTTATCCACATATTCGCATAGTTAGAATTCATCTGAATGATCTCTTCAGCTCCTGAGTGGATGCTTACAGTGCGAGTCTTTGTTACCTACTAAGTAGCCAATGCCATGCTCAACACCATATTAGGCTAAGTTATGACTTAATTTCACTTTCCTGAAATTAGATGTGCCAAATTTATTTTCATTCAATTCAACAAATAGTGTGAACATATTAAATTTAAGGTATTGTTCTTAGACTTGCAGGATGCTCAATAGGTCAGGATCCCTTACCTTTATATCTTTAGCCTTGTAGAGGATGTAAGATAAGTTCCCAAATGACCACAAGAGAGATGAAAATGCATGCCATTACAGAAGTAATAATATGCTTTTTTTTGGTTTAAAAATGAGGTGCCAGGACTCATATCTCAATAAATTATGACATGTGTCTCCTACACCCCCTCCCTACTCCTGTTTATATTGGAATGTCCACATGTTTTTCCAGCCAAGTGAGTCAGTTAAGATGAAAATATTAATTTATTTGACTGGACATACTCTGCTAGCTCATACTGTCAAAAAAAAAAGAAACTAAAAAAACTCCCTTTAGTGATGATACTATCAAACTCTGTACAGCAATTTATAGTTTACAAATCATTTTCCCATGTAGTCATCACAATTCTGTAAGGTAAGTAGTAATGTTCTTCCCTTTTTTACACATGAAGGACTTAAGTTCCAGATTAAATAATTTACCCAAATCATATAGCAGAAGAGTTAAGCTAAGACTTCCAGGCCCAATGATTCCATATCTAAACTACAAGAACAGGATCTCTTTCGATTCATTGGGGTTATAGGTATTTAGAGGGCATGGCTCCACAAAAGAAGGAGTATTTAAGGACTGATGCAATTTTAGTACCAGGAAATGGAAGGAGGGCATTCTGAGCAGAGGGCATGGCAAAGTTCAAAGTATAGCATGCAGTGCAGAACATGCTTATGTAACAGCCATGTTTTTATATACATATGGGTTTTAGAAAAATCTGTCCAGAAGGGATGGCTGACTCTTTGAGAGCTAACCAGAATCCCAGGATAAGAAACAAAAGGGAGAAGAAGAGATGCCCATGATCAGAGCCCTGGGACCACCTATAAATATTGTTTGGGAGGCACAGAAGGACCAAACAAATAAGAAACCAAAGAATGGCCAGAAGATTAAAATCATTCCCAATTATTACAGAGACCAAAGGAAGAGAGTTGCAGAGAGAACATGTGATCATTTGAGATGAGGACTAAGGACTAATGGGTGAAAGACCAGTCTTGGTGAGAGCAGGAAGTCCTAAGTTGGAATGTAAGGAGCAAGTGCATGGGAAGGAAATGAACCTCAGGAAGGGACTGAGGAGGGTTGGGCCTAGGCTAGTAAGTTTCCTCTGTCTCCGCAGTCACCCTTCAAGTACTTGATGACAGCTCTCAACTCTTCTCCTTCCCTTTCTCAGGCAAAATGCTCTTAACTAACTCAGCTGATTGTCATGTGTTTTCCAGATAGCCATCACCATGTACTCTTTCTGTAGGAATTGTTGGTTTGTCAGCTGTCCTCTTAGATTTAGCATCTAGAAATTAACTCTGTACCCCCTTTTAATGGTCGGTTGAGTATGCATGGAAAGAAAGCTATCGTAAGTTTTGTTTCCTGTGGTGTATTTTTATTAGCAGCCCACATTTGAAGTCACCACACTTCACTGCTGGTTCATTGAGCTTGCAGTCAGTTTTGATTCTACAGGATTCCTGTACTTGCCAATATTTAGGGAGACAACTCAAACAGGGGAGAAGGACACTGGAGCCATGAAAGGGAGAGGGCGCCAGTCTAGCATCCGGAAATCTACAATTTTAGTCTGGGCCCTGACACTTACTAAATAAATGTTCTTGGGAAAGTCAGTCTGCTTCTCTCTGGGCTCCAGAGGGGGTGAGATTGGATGATTTCTAAGCTGCTTTCTAGCTCTAAAAATTCTGAAATTAATAACTTTTTTTTAAAAAAAAGGCCTTCATTAATTTACTACTCAGATATTTATAGAACTCAGTGCTGTGCCAGGCATGGCTAGGATTTCAGGATAGAGTAGAAAATAAAACAGAGGTGGTTCTGATCCATGGGGCTTAAATGGTGACATTTTCAGGCTGAAAAGTACTTGGTTAAATACAGGGAAGAATGAATGAAGAATGAAGGCACAGATAGTGCCGTCAAATTATTATCTTCCAAAAGGTGTGTGGAAGGGCAGTGGTCTTGAGGACTTTCAAAATATGGAATGAAAGATAAAGCCTCTGCAATTTGTAATATATCTAGAAGTAATCACTTCATGTCATTTCATAGTTATAAAAATATGTGGAATAACACAGTGAACAAGAGAATAGAAAAGTATAGCACTAAAACTTTTTCCAGGGACCTAGTATTTATAAGAACTATAGCTATTTATATTAAGGAATAAAGTGTTAATAAATACACCACCCATGATATGGCAACATCATTATATGGTTTTGATATTATTGACTCTAAGCATAAAATTAGTGAAGCATACAAGAAAATTCTAAAAGACAGCAATTATAGCATCAGACACAAAATTAGACGGGCCTACTAATTGATCATTTTTATTTTAAAATATATTTTATTGATTTTTACAGAGAGGAAGGGAGAGGGAGAGTTAAAAACATCAATGAGAGAAACATTGATCAGTTTCCTCCTGCATACCCCCTACTACTGGGGATGTGCTTGCAACCAAGGTACATGTCCTTGACTGAAATGGAACCTGGGACCCTTCAGTCCACAGGCAGACTCTCTATCCACTGAGCCAAACCAGTTAGGGCGATGATCATTATTTTTCCCAGAGAGTGTCACTGGTTATCAAGCACCTATGATAATCTTAAAATTCTATTTTCAACAGATATGGACAACCTAAAAGGGAAAACCACGTACTTTGTGTGCTTCTGGAAGCAAATATGGGATGTGAAGATTAATTTCTCTTTCCCCTTCAAACTATGCTACCACAGTATTTCAATTATCCACAGCTAGTATAATAAAACTAACTCAAAACTTAATGTTTTAAAACAACTATGTCAATATATTTTCTCATAATTTTTTGGATTGATTGGCCTCAACAGGATGCTAATTCAACTCCATGTGACATGAGCTGGGGTGATATTTGTCTGGGAGCTTAATTGGACTTAGAATGTCCAAGATGGGTTAGTCACATATCTTGAACCTTAGCAAGGACAGCTAGAAGGCTGGGCTTAGTTGGGATACTGGAACATCTAAGTCTCTCTACATACAGCCTTAGGACTTTTCCAATTCCATGTTGTCTCTCTCCTGGGTTGCTTCATGTAGCCTTTTTAACTGGGTGCTAGACACTCTTTCTGCTTCATGCCACTGATGCTGCAGGACTTGAGGGGTGAGAGCTCCTCCCTTATGAAATGAGAAAGCATTCTTCCATACTCCGTTAGAGGGGTTTTTACCTTAGGTAGAATCTGAATAATAATCACTATACTGAGAGCGTAATTTTGATATCCAAGGTTTTTGGAATAGACCACACTGGTATAAGTTCTCTGTTGAGATTCCTTCATCCTCATACAAATAGACCCATCATCTATCATTCATGCCAAGTTCTCATAATTTAGGGTCACATTGGGATTTTCACTGTTCATACAAGCATACACACATATACATTCATGCATCAATATATATATATATATATATATATATATATATATATATTAATGAAAATTATATATATATATAAAACAGTATTTCATTCCATAAAAAGGTCATGTTTCTTTAATAAGAACTAATTATTATTAATGTATTATTAATATACTAGTAAAAGAATGACTAAGTAATAATGCACAAATATATTCAGCATTCCACTTCTCCCCCCCCCAAAAAAAAAAAAACACACACACACACACACAAAAAACACCTGGTCTAAATTTCAGAAATAACTTGGGAGTTAAAAGACAAAAATGTCTTGAAGAACTAACTGCCATCTGTATGAAATACATTGAGAATGACAGAAATGGGTAAGGAGAAAAGAGTGGACATTTAAGAATGCTTGCTATGCTTTAAGTATAAACCTCCCCACTTCTTGGGCATTTTCTTGAGATACTGAGTAAATATTTGAAATTCTTTAAGTTACATATAAAATTTAAATACTGATTACATTTCTCCCAAGTTTTTATGTTTACATTTTTCAGAGACTGGGTCATGGGGTATGTGTGTTAGGGGAAAGGCAGGAATGGTGAGCTTACACATATCTGAGTTACACTACTAATACTATTAAAGCACTATCTATATTGTTGAAAGGGGAATAAATTTTTAAGGGCCCAAACTATTCTTCTCTCTCTCTCTCTCTCTCTCTCTCTCTCTCTCTCTCTCTCTCTCTCTTTCTAGAATATTGGCACTTGTTGGTAAGATCTAGCCAGGAATAAGAGAAACTTCTAGTTTGTGAAACAATAAAAGCTAACTTGCTAACTTGCCCACAAAATGATATAAATTATTACCTTGGATCTTTTGTATGAAACCATTGAGCCAAGAGAATAGAGTGTGTAATGGGCCTCTACCTTTCATTGGGAGTCTGAAAGGGCATGCTAGAATAGGGGTAAACTTTGATCTAGGTATGGACAAAGAATCAGGGGGCATAATCAGAGCCGTCGAGATTCTTGGGGAGAATCATGGGGCATAATCAGAGCCGTCTTTCATTCATTAATTTTTAAATATATTTTATTGATTTTCTACAGAGAGGGAGGGAGAGATAGATAATTAGAATCATCCATGGATTCTGATCACCGTTTCCAAGCACTGTGGAGATTAACTGAAACTCCAGTACAGAGAGAGGAGAGAAAAGCTCTGAGAGTGTTCCCACTTCTTTGGGATCATGGAGATTGTGAGGCCCTTGTGCCAATTATGCTCTCTGCAGCAGATCTCAGTGGCACACTGTTTTGGCCCCAAAGGAGCTAATATATACTAATCAAAGGTGATGGAAAAAGGCTCAGCCCTAATTAATTTCCATTCTAATTCAGAATATGAGAAATATCCTGATTTCCAATTCCTCTTACTAAGGAACTCACTTTGGAAAAACATAAATAATAATACTGATCTATGTAAACGTTTGCCAACTGTACAATCAAAAAAAGTTGATTTCTACCACTGCTTGTGTGCCTAGACATCTTTTATTTAAGTCCTTCCACTTTTTTCTTCATCTTAAAATGTTCTAACTGCATAACTCTCTTAACTTTTGACATTAATGAGCATTTCATGTAAGTTTTAAAGCTCCCACACACGGGAGCGATTTAAGGACCATTTCTGTTTCTCCTTGTTAATGGAACACGTGACAATAATGTGCTCATCCAACTAGCAGCAGAGCGGAAGGGATTCTACCTTTTCTGTTTCATGTGTTCTTTCTTTGTCTACATGGGGATCTGAACCGCAGCTGTTAGCGGCTTTCCAAAGCCCAGTGTCTTTAGAACTTTGGAATTGTACTCTGTTCTTCTCTTGAAAGGAATGTTATAAAATGTGTCCTAAAATATTTGAGGAAGATAAGGAAGAAGAGAATTGGCTATATATTTTGGTAAAGTTTCTGCTTTCCTGGATTTAGTTGGCTGTTTTGCTATCTTATATATGTCAAGGGTGATGTCTCAAAACACACATTTCTCTCCCCTATGCCTAGGAAGGTTTTTCTTTGTTTTTCCTCATCTGAAAACATCAGAGCTTGGTGAAGATGGCCTCGAAAGTTCTTCTGAGCCTGTGCTTATAACAAGCTATGGAAATTCCTCAGCTTATCTCTCATTATACACAGTGCATACCCTTTGATGGAATTCCTTTCACTACATTTTCTTTATATATTGTTCCGCTAGGGTAAACTTCTCTACATGTTTTTTATTTCATTTTATTTTTTATTATTTTTTAAAGAATATTTTCTTGTCCAGGTAGGTCAATCTACTTTAAAGATAAAGTAGATATATTTTTTTTAGGCATGACTCCTTCTCTGCCCCCATAAAGGTCATTTTGCTGGGGTAACGGCATTTCTTTTCATTGACATTCTGGGACATATCTTTAAATTCAGCTACATCTGGTCACCTTCCCTGAAACCATATTATAGCTGTTTCCCTAAATCAGATCTGAACTAAGCAGGAACATCTGTACCAAGAATTATGAGGCCCAGCTGAACATTTTGAACCAGCATGTTCCATCTCACTTCTTTCTGCTCTAACCTTTTAGCAATTATCTTTACAATCCTTAGAAATGGTAATTAAAGTTGGGAGGAGAACAAACAGAATGCTGAAATGTTTTCAAGCTCCAAACACCAGGTATATAAATGTCAGTGGCTTAAATATGGTTATAAGCATGTTTTTATGAACAACCCCTCCCACCCATCTTCTTGAGGATCAAATTTAGACCTTCCTTCGGGGAGTCTCACTGCTAATCAGCTTGCATAGTTGGCAGCCATGAGGTGGAGGCACCTGAAGCTACTTCAGAAATTGTTTTATTATCCCAATCAAGCCAGTTGAAGCAGTAGGTAAGGCTAGGTGTACTGGCATTGCAGCATCTCTGTCAAGAAAGGTTTAGTCACTCACCAGTACAATAACCAAAAATACTTTCATCAGTAAGCAGAAGGTCTTCTAAGGGGGCCCCGTTCAACATTGGAAGCAGTTTATTCAGAGAATCTGCTTCCTCGATCTCTCTAAATTTGTGAATGTCTGCAGACAGATCTGCTCACTGTCACTCTTCTGACTGGTGACTGTGAGTTTGGAGACATTTATAAATATCACTTTGATACTTATTCTCATAAAACTCTGAAATACTTCTCTTTCTCCATTATGAAGAAATTTCTTTGATAAGATTATATGATCATACTTGTTTCCTGTCATTTACAACTGAAATGCTGTTCACTTGTTTGCCCATCTCTCTACATTAGAATATTCCAAGCAGGAATGGGGTTACTGAGAGTAAACTGGCATTTTGTTTTTGTTTTTGCAAAGCATTTGGGTTCATTAAAAGAGTGCTATCATGAACAGGCTATTATATGATTAATTCCCTTCTAAAATCTAGAGACCCCTTTTTATTGCCAAGTATAATTTACTTACTTTAGGCAAGTCATTGTTACCACCAAATGTCAGGGCATTTAATGAAGTAAAAAATATCGATATGTTTTATTTTTATTTAGACTCTATCGTTAATCGATTTAGGTAATTTTTAAATTGTCATTCGGGACTATTCTCAGTTTTGGCTTAGCATATCAATATTTTAAGGGCTAATGATAGCATATTGATCCTTTGGCTTGCATTCCTTCAAACCAGAAGTTACTTGTGCTTTCACCTTGGAAACTGATTTTTCTCTCCCTTCCCTTGGTTTCTGAGTCACTTTGATTTTTAGGATCAGAAAATATTGAATGTCAGGGCTACATAGCTCTTTGAATCTATGTAAGTTCTCATCATTTCCTCTTTTTAAAAAAAATACTTTATTGTTTTAAGTATTATAAATACTATATATATATATATATATATATATATATATATATATATATCCTTTTATCCCCATTGACTATTTCCTCTTATTAGTAGCAATTCTCAGAACTGGAGCTAGAGATTTTTTTTTTTTTTTTGCGCCAAGAAAACTTTATATTCAGCTATTTACTCAATAAACATTTGAGTGTGCCCTTGAACTCATAACTCTGACATCAATCATTTCACTTTCACTGGTATTGAAATATAGGTTTATAGTCAGACTAGAGGCCCAGTGCATGGATTTTTGCACTGGTGGGGTTCCTCAGCCTGGCCAGTGCCCTCTCACAGTCCAGGACTCCTTGGGGGATGTAGCAGTGCATGAAGCCACAGGTGGCTGGAGAGGAGCCTGAGCTGGGGCCAGGAGACACTCCCATTCACCCCGGCCCCTTAGTGCCTAGTGCTACAGAGGCTGGAGAGGCTCATGTTGCCAACTTTGAGCCCAGCTTCTGGCTGAGCAGTGCTCCTGCTCTGGGAGTGCACTGACCACCAGGGGGCAGCTCCTGCATTGAGTGTCTGCCCCTGGAGGCCAGTGCTCATCATAGCTACCAGTTGACTGATCAGTCATTTGGTCACTTAGGCTTTTATATATAAATAGATAGCACAGTGGCCAGCTATTTAGGTTGTTCAAATCCTTTTTCTAATCTCATGAGCATTTGCAGTTTTAGTATCTTAGTTCTTAGTAAACTATGAACCAAACTATGGGTATATATATACCTTTCAAAATCCTAAAAAATTAGTGATGTGATTTTCAGCAATACGCTTTGTAAGTAATATCAAAACAGAAGTCCTACCCAGGGCACATAAGCTTGGCTACTTTTCTGTTTTCAGGAAAAACTAAAGGAAGAATGAAGAATAGTGAACTGATCATTTGAAGGCATACTTGTTATGTTTAAGTTTTTATTATTTCTACATCCCTTTCACCCAGCTGAACAGTCAATGGTCACCTCACCTAGAGTTAAAAGAACATTGTAGCTGCTTGAAAGATCCAGCCATAATCCACTCACATCATCAGCATTACAATTTCTGTAAAAATCACAACTCTTCTTTAATGATGGCAGAAATTCCAAAATGTGAACCCGTTGCTTTGTATTTTAACTTTCCGAATTCTAGTCGCAGAGCAAACTTGTAAGAAATGGGAAATTCTGAAGGAGCATTTTCCTCCTTTCTTGCACCAAGTTCATTGTGAGCAGGTGCATCAGAATCCTAACCAGTAATCTCTGAAGCCACTGAAAGCTGGATCAAGGAGGGAGCCAGTGTGAAGTAGAAGACAGTATTATAGACATAGTTATGAGATTCTGACTCTCCTGAAGGCCAAATGCAAAGGATTTTCTTGTTATTCAGTGGCTTGTGTGTGTGTGTGTGTGTGTGTGTTTAGTTTTGAAGTAACTTTTCCTGCTAATGGGGTAGAGAATAGAGAGTTATTTGAGAGTCCCTTGTTTATTATACTTATATAAGACTCTCTCCAAAATCTCTATATGGCTGATCACTCTGCTCCATTATACTACAATAGCTTGCTTCCATGCCTTCCTGAAGCTCATGAGATTTATTTTGAGAGCGTTATTTCTTTATTTCTGGGTTCTCTTAGGAACATTCTGGTGTGCCTACCATCAGAAAGAGGATCACTGGTTGAACCAGGAAATCAGATTATAATTGCAGAAGCAATCTTCATCACAGGGTATAAATTTTACCAAATCTTATGATCCTTTTCTTCCCTGTCAGTCCCAAGGGTCTTCATAAGTTCTCATTTGAATAATTATAGTGATCTGAAAACCAATCACCTCATCCCCAATCTTACTGCCTCAGAAACATCATAGTATTCTTCCAAATTCATGAGTCTAAGCAAGACAGGCTTAAGTCTTTCAATGACCAGGATTTATCATATTCTTGAAGAGCAGGACTTCTTCAGTCTAAAAATTCTATAGGAGCAGATAGGCATCTCAGTAATGATTACTTGATTCTTGCCCTGTGCCTGTGGATGAATATTCAGGTTTGAATTCAGCAGATATTTGAGTGTTTAAGAGATATTGTCTCTGGTCCCTAATAGCCACTTGGCCATGTACAAAATTCCACTAGTTCTCATATTTCTCTTTTCCTATTTGCAAAACTAAACCACCAAACCAAAAGACACAATGATGGAGTGTCAGTTTTGATACATCTTTATGATATACTAAGTATCATATAACTGCAAGGGAAGTTTTGACATATCAAATGTAAAGTAACTATGTTTTTCAAACCCAAAAGTCAGGAAACCAAGGAAAAAGAAGTTTTTGAATCTGAGTTATCCTGGAAAATTTCAAGTTTTAGTCAAGTTTAGTTGAATTCAGAGGTTAGGACTTTATAGTCCAATGAGCTGTGGTCTCTGTCTTTAAGGAACTATTTGTCTGTAATAAATTTGATATAATGCTCTCATAAATGTATTTTCATAGAAAAACAATAAAAGGAAGACTAAAACTGATGAAAATCAGTATAAGTCTGGGTTCTTCTTGTTAATATGTTCTGTTGGCATAAATGAGCCATAAGAGATGGATCCATGTTATGTGATAAACATCAGTGCTCCCCAGAGTTCTTATCTCAGCTCCCATATCTTCTCATTTTTCTTCCTTTTCCTTAGCAAACTTATTCATGCCAAGTATCATCTACTTCCCATGTGATGTCAACACTTACATACCACCTCCACATTCATCTCTTTCCTATGCATGAAACTCATCTTTCTCTCTGCCCAGGGAACCTCAGACTCCACTTCTCTGGAATCAACCTCCTTATCTAACCCATATACTTGACTTCCTCCTATATTTTCTATTTTGTTGTATGTAATAGTGTTCACTTTGCTCTTCTCCTCAAATCAAGGCAGACAATATAGACATAGCCTGAGACTTGTCCCCTGAATTCAGTTGGCCACCAAATCTTAAGATCCTTTTCTTCCCTGCCAGCCCCTAGGGTCTTCATAAGTTCTCATTTGAATAATTGCAGTGATCCGAAAACCAGTCACCTCATCCCCAATCTTACTGCCTCAGAAACATCAGAGTATTCTTCCAAATTCACAAGTCTAAGCAAGACAGGCTTAAGTCTTTAAGTGACCAGGATTTATCATATAGCTTCTCCCACTATGCAAATTCAGTTCCCATCATTTGTTCTCATGCATGCCACAATATTGGGGTTTTTTGTTGTTGTTGTTGTTTTGTTTTGTTTTAAGGCTGTTACTTCTTGATCACTCAACAGTATTAGGTGAATGAATAATAACAGTATTAGGTGAATAATAAAGCCATGGGGTGGTTTACTTGTGTGCAGTTATTCAGGGAGCCAAGCTAATGGAGCCTCTTCCACCTTTAACAATTGATTCCAGGATTCCCCTGAAGTTTTCTTTATTCCAAACAGACTTGGGGGCAAAAGAGGACAGAGGAGGAGATATTAGAGATTTTTATGGACCAGGCCTGCTATTAGCACCAGTTACTCTGACCAGCTAACACTCAGTCTTGAACATCTCCACTTGCAAGGAGGCTTAGAAATTTACTCTAGGTGTACACCAAAGATGATGATGAAAAAAATAATGGTTTTTAGTGAACATGTAGAAATATGTCCTATACTGAAGCTCCTGGGAATTGGTAGGACTTCAGTAAATGTGTATACATAGGAGTAAATAAAAGAATGAATGAGTAAGAGTACTACTTTGGATTTAAATAGTTTTTAAAAACAGCTTGAGAAAGAAGTATAAGATTTATATATTTATGTATCTTGATATCACACCTCCATTATAACAGTGTTTTTAAAACACAGCAAATATAGGTACTATTCCTGGTTGATAAATATAGATATTCAAAATTAATGTAAAGTTGACCAAAGCAATTTGGGTATTTTAAATTGCCTAATTAGTAATAGTGTTCATGGATAAAAATTAAATTAGAAACAGATATGTACAGCTATCTTTAGGGGTAAATGGTTATAATTATATTCATTTAACTTTCACATTCTTATCTGTTCTCAGGATTAAATTGAATTTTAGCTTAATTAAAACATTCTGCCTTGATACCACA
Organism: Vespertilio murinus; assembly: GCA_963924515.1. Lineage (NCBI taxonomy): Eukaryota > Metazoa > Chordata > Mammalia > Chiroptera > Vespertilionidae > Vespertilio > Vespertilio murinus. The sequence continues at coordinate 127,517,206 of OZ004708.1, read as the reverse complement.
CCAAAAAAATATTTGATAAATTGAGCATCTCGGTGAGAATTGCAAGATTTATGTCAACATTCTTGGGAAAAACAAAAGGCAGAAAAGTATTTTTTTAAAGCACATACACAGTATAATTGAAAAGTAGAGTATGTATTTCTTATATTTAACATCTTACTGTCTCTTCTGGAAGAGATTTGAGTCATTTTTTTCTATCTATGTCTCTAATTAACTCCACAAAAGAAGTTTCCCCTGTCACAAAAGTTTTCACAAAGAAAACGCATCTAAGTTCATTAGTCTGTTTTTCAGGCTGTGACTTTTAAGAATTCCAGCACTGGATGACTAAAGCAGTGGTCGGCAAACCTCGGCTCACATGCGGCTATTTGGCCATTTGAGTGTGGCTCTTCCACAAAATACCATGTGCGGGTGCGCATGTACAGTACTATTGAAACTTCATGGCCCATGAGCAGAAGTCGGTTTTCAGCCTGGGCGAGTCTATTTTGAAGAACTGGCATTAGAACACTTAAGGGGCCAAAGAGCCAAGGTTTGCCGACCACTGGACTAAAGGTAACCACTATTTTAACTAATAAAGTTAGAATGCAAATAGCCTAGGATTTTTGGAGAAATGATTCATAAAATGTGAGATTCAGTAGCAATCACCACACATTAGTTCTTTTGAAAACAATAAATTAAAATACATCGATTCCAGGTCACTTTAAACTCAGTTCTTGGTCATTTTCAGAGTTTCACAAGTGCAACTCCTCCTCATTTAGGACTGGAAGAGCTGTGAGTGGTTTGACTTCCAAGCTCCTGAATGTAGAACAGGCATGGGCAAACTACGGCCCTCGGGCCGGAAACTATTGAAATAAAAAATAAAAGAAAAGAAAAGACCGTGCCCTTTTATATAATGATATTTACTTTGAATTTATATTAGTTCACACAAACACTCCATCCATGCTTTTGTTCTGGCCCTCCCCCTAGTTTAAGAACCCATTGTGGCCCTCGAGTCAAAAAGTTTGCCCACCCCTGAATATAGAATGTACTCAGTGGGAAGGGAAACCCTGAAGGTGTCTGAGCAGGGAAGTAACATGATCTAGATAGGTCATGGGGTGTATTTAACTACACACTTAAGGGATGATTGACTTTGATGAGAAAGAAGAGAAAGTTAATTTTAAATGTTACAGGAATAAGTTAGGTTAGCTAAAGGGATACATTTCCAAAAATTAGTTCTTGCAGATTCTACCTCTAATTGTTTTGTGCTGGTAAATTCTTAGGAAACTTAATGTAGGAAAAGAAACAAGCTAACCTCTGTTACTCTGCCTCTTGGTGATTATATCAGTTTTCTGTTGCTGCCATGATTACCACAGATTTAATGGCTTAAAACAATACAAGAGTATTATTATGTCACTGTTTCTGTAGGTCAAAACTCTATCAAGGCCTGGCTAGATTCTCTTCTCAGAGTCTCATTGGGCTAAAAGCCCAATTAATGGCCAAAGGTATAGTTCTCATCTAGGGCTCAGGTCTTCTTCCCCACTCACTCATTGGCAGAACTCATTTTCTTCTCACATTTCCACATGCCCTACTCCTTCTTCAAACCAACAACATAGCCATTCAAGTCTTTCTCACTATATGACTCTCTCTGACTTCCTCTCCTGCCCTCATTGTGTTGAAATTTCTGCTTTTAAGGCCACATGTGATTATATTGGGCTCACCTGGATAAGATAAGAAACTAACCCTATCTTGAAGTCAACAAGTTGGTAAATGTAATAATATCTGCAAAGGGAAAAAGGGGCCCAAGGTTCTATGTACTACAATGATGCCGAGCATACTGTATATCTATCAGCAGAGGCCACTTACATGTGAATTAAAGAAAATTATCATTGTTTCCAAAAGACTTAGGGCTTAATATGATTTTCATTATTATGGATTAATGAAGATTTTCAAGACAGTATAAATTAATGTGATAAATACCCACATAGTCATTACTAATATTACCAATACCATATAAAGTTTAAAATTTAAAATGTGTAGAAGTTGAAAGTTAATAGAACAATAATGTGAGGGTAATGTAATAGACATATTGAAGTACTTCACGTACGTTAAAAGTGTAGATTTTTCCTTGAGCAGAATGTGCTTTTGTTAATGATGACTGTTTATTGGATGCATACTCTATGCAAGTCACTTCACTAAGTACTTTGCATGTATTATCTCATATTTTCTCAGCAATCCGATAATACTGATATCAGTCCTGGGTGAATTGATTATTCTTTGAATTTATAGGAATTATTTAACAGTTCGTCCTAGGCCAGAGGATGTCTGAGTGGCTCAGTAGTAAAGTGATATAATTAAAAGGAAAAGGGTTTTAGAGTCAGACCTGTATCTGAGTCCTGATTTCAACACTTACTAACTTGGCAGATTCCGGAAACCCTTTGTGTCTCCAGTTCCTAATTTGTAAAGTGTGGCTAATAACAGACACCTCCTAGGGCTGGTGCAAGATAGTAAGTGTAAAGAACCCGGTATGTGATAAGCTCTAGACTAAAGTTCTCTGATACCTCCCTCCAGAGTAGCTCAAGTGCATCTTGGTTCTAAAGCATTTGATTAACTCAGGAAGTCAGTCCTGGGATCGGGCCAGCTCCTCTACCAGACATTCTGTCCTAGGTATTATTTAATAGGCCATCAGGATCCACCTGATGCTCAGATCTATGGGACTTAGATCTGTGGGGGTAGGAATAGATCCCTGTGGGTCCAAGATATTGATGTGACACAAACATACAGATGGGTTGCCCATTGGAATGAGTCTAGGAGCCTGACCACACTGGAGCTAGCCACAAAGATAAGCTGTAATCCCCGAATTCTGACATGTGCACCAGTCAATTAAGAAGCACCAACTTAGTGGAGGACTTTCTGGCATTCAATCAAGGCTTAGCCACATGTCAGAATATTTTAGTGTCTCTCACATTAATATGTATTTGCGCGCCTTGTTTTAGATGGCTCTAATCAGACTTGAAATGAATCCAAGAAGTTTCTACAACTCAGAGACATTAATTCCTCTGTGTCCTCTTCCTCCAGGCTCGGTCTGAAGCCTTAACTCAGCTATCTTATCTCTGTAGGTATGCGGAGATCAACATGACGGGCTTGTTTTCCTGAGGGAATTTCCACTGGTTCGAAGAGTGGAATATTATGAAGATTTCCTGTCTGACCTCCTGAATAGTCACAAAACTGAAGACCCGGTACAGTGTCTCTCCTATTTATTCTTAGAAACACAGTGGTTCCATTGCTAATTCTCACTTGCCGTGATTGTTGGTTTTAGCAGATCTGAAGAGGATTGGATGGTATTTTCTCATATCTGTGATAAGGAGAGGGAAGCACAGTGATAGATAGGACAGTATTTGACTGAAAGTGGCAATTTTCTGACTTTCTCTGTGTCTGGCAAACTTCAGACCTCTTCCTCAAGCGTTCAAGTTTGTTTGAGGCAGCATGTGGAGGATTCACACGAAAATAACTGATGTTTTGCCAGCCAGTCCAAACATGAAATGGTAATAATTTAAATGAGTGAAGGAAAAAGGAGGTTTATATTTAAAGCCCGAATTGTGTTATGGGTCAATGGAAATTCCACCATCTTCCAATCCTAGCTTCTTTGTGGATATTTTTACTTCAAAGTGTTAGTCATATTTATGTTATGAACGTTTGTTTCTCTGGTGGTGGTTTTGAGGGGGGGAAAAGTCTAGAAAGAATGAGCTCTCAAGTGAAAACAAAGTAGTATCATTGACAGGAGAGGTCAAGTTGCAGGTTCCTTTTGCTCGCAGATCAAACTGGTTGTACTTTAGAAGTACAATTGGATTGATGACTTCAGAAGGTTCTAAATGTGGCTCTTCATGGTGATGACCTTGTGCTCAGAAGGACTCACATTGCAATTAGAGGATGCTGTATGCACAAGACAATGGATTTCTTGTCCAATCCTAAAATGGTAGGATCACAGAAAAGAATGCCATAGAACACCTTAAAAGGGAACATATGTGTCCTTATTTCTGCCTCCTCTACTCTGCCTCCTGATAGCCCCTCAGGAAGAGTGTCTGTTTGCATATTTGTCTCATAAACTTCTCTTGTAGACATTGAGTAAATTAGCTTTCCAAGCCACTCACAGGCCCCTTTTACTGCTTTTGTCATTCCCATCCTCTCTGTGATGAACATTCAAATCCTTCTCAGAGCTTGTGCCCCAGATCTGGCAGGAATAGGGACAAATATTCCAAAGGAACAATAATTAATTTTCATATGGTGTGTGTGTGTGTGTGTGTGTGTGTGTGTGTGTTTCTCAGTAAAATCTGAATATGCAGAGCCTGCCTTTTAAACTTTGTTGTTTGCTCAAGCTTTTATTTCATGTGTGTGTGATCTACTCTGGCACACACACACATTGCCACCTAAATTTTATTCCTCCTTTCTGTGAATAATATTTTGTAGATGTATTTTTAATTTTGTCCCATTTGGTATTATGCAAAATCTGAAATATGCTAGCTGATTTTGGATTTGGTCTATTCACAGTCCTTGAAAGTGCTGTTATGTGGATACTGCATTCACACTTCATAAGCAAGTCTAATTATTACATAATTTATACTGTAAAGGAAATTGAATAGTATGAACTCATTATGAACATAATGGAATTGTTATAGTAGTGTCACTAAAAACAATTTCTGTCACTTGGCAAGCATTGAAAGTGTAATGAACATCATCATTACATGGCATTACAATGATTTACATCATAATAAAAAGGGTGCATGCTGCTGAATTTCCTGAAACCTACTGAGCTCATGAGTCAGGGAGTAAGTTGAAGCACTAAACCTGAAAGAGGAATTGCCTACCAACACTGTCAGCACCTGGGATACATGAGAAAATATGAGGGGGAAAAGAAAAGATCAAAGCTTCCTCCTAAATACCAGAAGCTAATTCAATCTCAAAATACATTTGTGAAATTCTAACAATTTCTGTGTAAGGTGTGTCTTTCTCTCTCTGAGCACTTCCTTTGGGCCAGAGGACATAAAACCTTAAAGTGTAACTTTATGTTCCAAATAGACATGAAAAGGTGAAATCACCATCAACTCTGTATTTGTCTAAGGTGAAGAATTTAAACATGAGTTGTTACTTGCATCAATAGCCATAAAAGTGGAAATTCCTTTTGTGCGTCTTATTTGTGAGTTTCTGCTCTCCTGGGAGGAGGCTCTTTAGCAGAATGGGAGAATCCTCCAGAGAGCTTCCTGGTATAGGTCACAAACACCAACTCACAAGTGCAGGTGGGTGAGAGGAAAACTAGTTGAGCAACATAATCTGTTCGTGTAATTTTGTCTGCTTTCAAGCAAGTCCTCTCTAGTATCCTAAACATGTATGCACTTATTTCACTGCTCCGACTGGACTTAGTAGGGCAGCTCCTTGAGGTGGGGATTCATGTTGATTCTCACCTCCCAAGCATCTAGTCCTGTCCTTGAAAATAATAAACGCTCAGTTATTATAAGTGTTTGTTGATGGGGAAAAAAAAAACCCACTGTGGCTATTTGCTATTGCTCTGTTCTTAGTATTGTATGTTGAAAACACTGACTATGCATGAAAAGGGCCTTATAAATGTGAAAATCCTTCTAAATGCAAATTATTGTTAAAACAGTACAAATATCTTGTGTTTAATGAGGTGAGGAAAGAACATTGGATAGTATCCTCATTATATCCTTCTAAGTCATTGTGTAGGTTCATAGTAAAGAATGTAAATTTGTAATTGTGGAACTAACAAATTTATCCCCAATACATACAACATTTTGAACAGAGTTAACATTAACCGCAGAATACATCTTGTCACATTTCTGAGTAAAACTATTGTTATATTTTTAAAATTTTTCTTCTTTATAACCTTTGTTTTTTCAAATAATTTTTGTAAAATAGAACAGCCTAACTTATTTGTAGAAACTCTTTCACCAAAACCTTTAATTTTGGAGTGGGGGCTGATTTTTGACCTTTAAGTAACATTTCCTCAACTCCCTCTCAATTAGGGCCTTCTGGCACAATTAACTTTTACTTTGCATTGGAGAAACTTTCTAGTTAGCTTCCTCTCCGAGGGCTAATTCCATTCATTCACCATGCTGTGAACAGCAATCCAAGGGAGCCATTTGTCTAGGATCCACAGCAGGCAACTAAACTTGGAATCATTGCCTGCAACTCTGCATGTATATGATTTGTATTGTTTACAGAAATAGGATGTTTGTAAAAGGCTGCTATTCATTCTTGGAATAGTCCGGGAACAGATCACAGTTGATTTTGGTTGTCAGCCAGATACAAAAATCAGGATAATAATTAACATGAAATTCATTACAGAATGGGGAGTTTCTTCAGTATGTAATTAGTGCAAACCTCATTTGTCAATAGCTTTGTGGTTCACAAACGGTTATTGAAGCCACTATTATGCTGTGGTAGAAAAGAGAAGTTATTTAAATATTTATTCCAATTTAGAATGGTCCTTTTAATGCCTGGTGTCCTTTGTGGAAGAGAGGTGAGCTTTCAGGAAGGCTCCTCAGAAATGCTTGTGTGTAAAGATTACCTGTGAAAAGATAAAGTTTGTTCTCTAGGTCAAAGTCACAAATTTTCTGAAGCTCAACTAAAACAAAACATGCAATTTATTAGGAATGATTCTGCTTTCGATCCATTTTTCTCTCTCTCTCAGTTTGGCAGGGGTTGAGGAAGGTTGGGGGCAAGTATTATTTCCATGAACTGAAAAATTAGTTCACTCAACACACATACACTCATGTGAAATGGAATATAACTATTTCCATATGTTTTCAAGGTGTTCACAAACTTCCTCTCCAACACTGCCATTGTAAAGGAAACATTAGAATTTAATTGATAAGATCTGAAGATAATGTAATTAGCTTAATTATACTTCTTTGCCGGCTACTACTGTGGAGTATTGAATGGACTTAAATACAAGTAACAGTGTGTTGAGAACATTTATAGTACTAAAGAATGACCTTCTTGCTCTCTCATTAGCATATTCTCATCTGAATTCATTTAGTACACTCTTGACAGAATTACACAAAAGTGTGATCTACTTTTCTTCCTAAGTGTTTGTGGCATAAAGAGGGAATTAACACTTAATTGCAGAAGCACACTTGCTCAAAGCTGCTTATAGCTACATAAAGCCTCATTGATTAGTGACCACTGTATTTTTATTTATTGCCTAGAGGCCTAGTGCATGGATTTGTGTACTAGTGGGGTCCCTTGGCTTGGCCTGTGCCCTCTCACAATTCAGGACCCCTAGGGGGATGTCAGAAAGCCAGTTTCGGCCCCATTCCCTCAGGCCAGGCTGAGGGACCCCACCTGCTGGAGGGACCCCACTCACTCTGAAGACACCAGGGAGGGACCTTGGGAGGTTGGCTTCAGGGAATGTTTGGCCTCATCCTGTCCAGTCCTGCTGGCCACCTTCTAATTAATTTCCTTTCAATGTGTACAAATCTGTGCACCGGGTCACTAGTTATATATAAAAATGGGTGGGGGAAATATGTTCCAACTTAGTAACATTGATTACTTAATGGACTGGTGGAGAAGAAGGGACATTGGATTGGGGAGATGGACATAGGACACTTTAACCATATCTATAATATATATGATTAAATGTTAATATGTGCTTACATAGCTACTGGGTTACAGGAAAATTTGTTTACTGAACTTTTTATGATTGAAATATTCTTAAATACATGCAAAATAAATGCTATTTTTATTAGCAATGGTTGAATTGGCATAAAGTGACAAAGTCAATGCCCAAGATTTAATATATACACTATATGCATTTTTGCCTCACAGTATAATTAAGGAGTAGTCCAACGTATGACAAAAGAACACATGATCATGGGGCCTCCTATCAGTTCATGAACTGAGACTCCAGTAAATAATGTCAGAATGATGAATCTCAGTCTTTAAGGAGAGGGACTACTTTTTTACACTTGACCTTTGGAATTTACGGAGAAAACCATTATCCTGTAAGGGGGGAAACATTTTTCTTTTTCTTTATCAAGTTCTAATTTCCTTGCAGCTTACACAGTTCCTATCTGTTGTTTATGAGATGTCCACTATTTGCTAAGATTCTGTCATTTATTCCAAATAACAAATATATATCAAGTTTAATTATTTAAAAGACACTGGAAGTAATAAAATGTGAAACATTAAAAATCCCAGCACTCATGAAAATAGATCTTTAAGGTCAAACAACTTCTCAAAACATATCATTCTTTTTTAAAAAAATTTAACATCAGTTAGAAATATTTGAAAAACACATGAATGTAAGGACTCTTTCTGAGCACATTTCAGGTTTCACACTGTTAAGTCCTGCCCAAAGAGAACATTGTCAGTAATGGTGAAATTTCAATATCAAATAAATTCTTCCTAGGCATGAACTCTGACTTTGTTCCTTTAAGTTACCATTTACATTCCTGAGATAGTCTCCACTTACAGTGATCCTAAAGTAAACTAGCATACTTAGGAATGAATGTCAAATATCTTTAGCAAAAAGTTATAAATGTGAGGAGCGGACTATTTGCTGCTTAACTTTCAAACTTTCCTAATAAGAATAAACTAACTCTACAGACTGATTTAAGATTCCATGCACATTTCTCTCTCTGCTTGTTATCCTTGGATAAAAAGTCCAAAAGGTAAAAAGAAAAAAAAAATTACACCTCAGAAAATCACTTGGGGCACCAGAGAATAACTTATTCCTTCCTTGTACTAAATATTTTTAATATAAAGAACTAATTCATCTCCTGGAAAGACAAATAACTTTCAAAGCAACTCCTTAGTTGTTTGTAAGGCAGAGCTGAACAGATCAGCTTCCATGAGGAATTTAAATGGCTTTGTTTAATAGGCATCTATGGCTTAGGTGTGTATGGAGGTGCTGACCATCAGTAGTTGAGGCAGCTAGAGAGAGAAATGGCTGCCCACAACTCCAGCCAAAAACCAAGGTCATTTGACACTGAACTCTTGTAACCTGAATTTAAGAAAATGTAAGGGAACACTATGGGTTGTAGGCATGGGCACAGTGTGCCTTTGAGGCAGCACATCCTCTTAGAGTTTATTTTTTAAAATCGAATTTGGGTAGTAACATTTTCTAGCTTAAGTGTTATTTCAAAGTAGTAGAAATTTAGGCCTTTAAAATTGAGATTGTAATCAGATTGGCAATTGAAGCAAAACATTAAAAATACATATATACCAGTATAATATTATCAAGTGGATATAATATATATACTACTACAAGGGTAATATGCTAATTAGACTGGACGTTTTCCAGATGCCCTTCTGGACAAAGTTGCAGCAGCAGCAGGGTGATGAGGGCAGCCCCTTCCCCTGATCTACCTGGTCGCCTCCCACAGAGGGAGGCCAGAATGTGGCTTTGGGCATCCCCTAAGAGATCCTGGACTGTGCAAGGGGGCAGGCTGGGTTGAATTTTCATGCACTGGGCCTCTAGTCCCTAAATATTGATTTTAAAATTATGTGTGCTATCTTACCTTTGTTAACAGTAACTTTTAAGGAAGAAGAAAAATGTCATATTTTGGTTCAGGTTAAAAAGTAATAGGATTATCACGAATGGAAAGTTTTGAGAAGGAGCACTTTTTAATTTTCTTTTTTTGTTATTTTATTAAGTCTGACTTCAACTTGATGTTGGCAAAGGAAAATGAATATTAAAAAGAAAGACCAAATATCTGGATTACTTAAATATGCACATGTGATTTTTTCTAAGAGAAGATATATTTATCTACAATGAAAAGGTTTTGCTAATACGAGGACTGTGGAATTTGATAGGACAGTGTCCTTTGTAGAGTCTAAAGCCTGGGAGGGGTGGTGTTGTCAGGTTGAGGCTTTATCTCTAACTGGGTAGGAGACATCAGGCAAGCCATGCAACTTTCTAAACCTTGTTTTCCTGAGCTTTAAGATAAACATGTTTTAGATGATGTGATAGACCTAGAATACTGTTTCAAATTAGATGTTTAGTGAAAACTCAGGTTCCTTACTATTTGATGAACTTTTAAAATTTTTATTCAAATTATGTTTTATGTTAAAACCAATTTTGTGTTTCTGAAGTTAGGTCTTCCTACCTATAGTAAACTCACTTTTTCCCCCCAGTTCTTCACAAATATCAATTGGCTGCACATTCATTCTATCTGGACCTGTGTTGACATAAGATTCCTAAAGCTCCACTTGGCCCTTCATTCAATGAGTATGTGGATGTCAAAGCCAACTAGGTGTTTCTGTAAGAGCATGTTCCTCAACACAATTTACTATCAAAACCCCTTAATCTGGCCCCTCCTTAACTCTAACCTTGTTTCTAATATCCAGTTAGACCTACTTTTCTCCAGACCACTGAAACCACACTTTGTTCCTATTTGAAATTATCAGGTCACAGGTCCTGGCCTCTTCTGCCTAGCAGGTCTTCCTTTTCTCTACGCCTCCCTTTATTAACCCAACTCAAGACCCACCTGCTCCAGAAAGCTGCCCTCGGACTGGTCCTCAGTGTGAGCTTCTCTCTTTGAGCAGTCATGGGCTTTGCTCATGGAAGCAGCCACTGCCCTGCCTTTCCATGCTGCTCAGAGAACCCGCCACAGATGTGGAGAGTCCATGACTGGGTCTTAATCTGTAAGGATGACAAGGGAGGAGTGGAATATTAGAGAAAGTATGGGAAAAGAAGTGAGATCTCAGAGGTTGGAAGGGTGAAGGGAGGCTAGGCAAGTAAGGGTGTGGATAGAGCTGCAGTGTGGTATAGACAGTCAAAAAATTCAGAATGGGAGTTAATTCTGGGATCCTGTTCCAAGAATGCTTTGCATTTCTTATGGCATTACTCCTACTTTGTATCTTTATTTATCTTTTTCTACATATTGTAGACCATCTGCAATAGATATTTTAAACAAAAACTATATTTTATGATACATCAACAACCGTAGTAACAAGAATAGCAACTCTCATGTATTGTCTATCTCTTCCATAATAGGTTTTGCTAAAGTACTTTGCATACATGTCTTGTTAATCCTAGCAAATGAAGAAAAAAAAGAAAAGAAGAAGTATTTCCCAAGGTCACAAAAATGATCTTTTACTTAAATGATTAAATTATATACATTTCAAGAATACTGAGTCATCTCAGCAACAATTTTCTGAGCACCTCCTATATTCAACACACTAGTCTAGCTTAAAGATGAGTTTAAGCAATTCTTGCTCTCTAGGAGTTTAGAATATTAACATTTTAATTCTCACTGTCAAAATGTGTGTGTGTGTGTTTCTTAATCTAAACTCACCAGAGTAATGGCAGAGTATTTAGATTGTAAGTATCATTTTTGGATAGCTCATTCTTTAATAAGAAAGTCTTCTAACATAACACTTGGCTTGATTTATTTTGTTGTGGTTTTTTTTTTTTTTTCCAGAAGAACTCGATTACACATGAAGCAAATTCAAAGGCGTTGCTAAACCCATTTCAGGTGGACCTTATTTTAGTTTGCAATTAGATTCCCACATGAGTTGTTGCTTTGTACACTCCATTGAGCTTTAATGGAGTTAAGTGTGGGTATATGTGTGGTCACTAGTTTGAAAGTACAATTTAGTAGATTGGTTTGAAAGTGTGACCAGTTGCCCCTGTAGGTAAGTGTTCCAAGTTTCTATGGAGATGATTGATTTTCATGTATTGCATGTCCCCCAAAGTATAAATGAGTGAGTGTGTGGAGCATATATGTAGAAAGCTAAGTTAAATAAGTTGCTACAAACTATGGTGTTCTGTGATGAAGTCCAATTTGGTATAATTCTCAAGGAAGTAAATTGGTATCAGCCTTTCAAGTACTCGGTCTTCTTGGCAACTCAAAATGTATGACAATGATGGGAATATGGCTCTAAGGTTATGCCGTTTAGTATTAATTCCACTGTATGTGACTGAAACCTCCCCAAGTAATGATATAAACAGAGACCGTTGTTTCTCTCCTATGTAAAAGCCACTTTCTAGAGATAGACATTTCAGGGCCAGTATGATCAAAAGTGCCCGGGAATGAAGCTCATTCTCATTTTCTCCTAAGTCATTCTAGCCTTTGATTCTCGTTCTCAAGGGCTCCTTGTGACCCAAAATAGCTATGAGCACTCCAGCCATTACAACTCATATTTTAGGCAGTGGGATGGAGGAAGAGAGAAGCAATAAGGTTAGTTATGGAGAAAAAGACATGCATCAGTTGGCTCATAAGGACTGTTCCAGAAGCTGTCACTCAGTATCTTTTTTAATAGTTTATTGGCAAGACCTTAGTTACAGAGTCATGGCTAGGTTCAGGGTATCTAGGCCATGCAGTTTTTATTCTGGGCAGCTACTTACCTAGTTTAAGAGAGAAAGCAGAATAAATTTTGGAGTGAGTAGCTAACAGTCTCTCCCATAGTGATAACAATAATTGCCCTAAATCCCCAAAGTGTGTATGCTGAATACAAAACTCATTTCCCAGGGGTTTTAAGATTTGACATACACATCCTCATTGAATGAAACTGTTCTAGAAATAGATAGTGGTGATGGTTGCACAACATACTATGAAACATTGAAATATATATTATAAAAGGGTGAATTTTATGGTATATGAATTACATTTCAATTTAAAAAACTCTGTAGTCTATGAAGTGTCCATCTAAGAGAGGACAAAGATGCAAAAGTCTTTATTCCCACTAATGTAAGGAGGATAGCTCAAAAGAGAGAGTGAAGGTCATCACAGCATATCTCAGTGGTTCTCTTGTATATAAAGAGAACTGCCCCAGATCAGTGCCTCTGATGTGAGGGGAATGAAGGATAACTGGTTGAACTGTGGAGCAGCTGATGGTGATGGTAATGGCAAGTGTTTATCATCTACGAGAAACTGGCTAAATTCATTGCATTGATGATAATGATAATGGCAAACAATATCAGCTAATATCAAGAAAATCTTATGAGAAAACAGATTAGTTAACTAACTTGTCAAGCTTACACCTTTTGTAAGTAGTGGAGCCTGGTTTTGAATCCAACAGTCTCGCTCCACAGCCCATGCTCCTAACTGCTACACTGACAGGGTTTCTCTTGCTATCAAAAGTGATCATCTGATTTGGAAGAAAAAGTCATCTTTAAAGGATTCTGTGTTATTTATCCTATATAGTAAAAGGCTAATATGCAAATTGTCCCCTCAGAAGTTCAACCAGACGACCAGAGTTCAATAGCTCATTATGATGTGTGCTGACCATCAGAGGGTATGCAGAACATGGCAGGGGACCAGCGGTGGCAGTGGGGCACTGAGGGAGCAAGAAAAGGAGAAAGTGGGGAGGCAAGAGGCAGGGAACCTGATCTGCCCTGATTGCTGGCCAGGCCTAGGGACTCTACCCATGCAAGAATTTTGTGCACTTGGCCTCTAGTAATATATAAAATTAAGTGTGATTATAGTTATTTATGTGATTTTATGGGGTAGGACTGAGTTTCTTCTGTTTTAGGATTGTCTCTGTCATTCATAAATGCTTATCAATACTAATTGAAAACATGATGTTAATTATCAAGACACAGTGTGCGCCCGTGCGCGCGCACACACACACACACACACAACTGAAGAAGGTGACCTGCTTTATTAAGCTTACTTTTATTTAGATATTTAAGCACACATTTCCTTTGTGAAACCTAATGGGATACAATAAGACAAATTTCTTTTCACTTTTCCCTCCCAGTTGATCCCATATGGTCCTGGTAAACACATGGCTTGCTGTGAGAGGGATAGCATCTTTCTGAAAAACTGTATTGAAGTTATTTTCAGTTTTTTACCATTTAGGAGTATAGATATTTATTGTACTCTTATTATTATTATTAAACAATGAATATGAATCTAAAGACTTTATTTTTCAAGGCAATTAAAAGCTCAGGCAGAAATGCTAACTGTGTGCACATGAAGCTCTGCTTACATGATCAGTGTATATGATATGTGCAACATACATTAAAGTTTGGCCACATTTACATAGGATTTGTCTGAGTTTCCTCTTTAGACAGGCTCTGAGTTATACCCATGAAAATAGAATGTTTTGTGTATTTTTGGCATATCTGATTCTATACTATAATTTTACCTACTCTGCGACTATATTACAATAAATATTGGGGCAAAAAATTCTCCAAATCTCTTAATTGCAAGACCAAAATTCACACAGAAGAACATGTGGTCTCAAAAGAGATATAGAGAAGGCTGGTTTTAAAGGGAAAACAGTAAGAATCTACTTGGCTTCTTAAAGCTTCTTAAAGTTTAGTGAATATACATTATCTCCAAAGAGACAGAACTGTTATTATACAGTTTAAAAAGTATTTTTTAAATGTATATTTCATAGATATGGTTGATATAAATGTCACAGTCACACACTTAGGTGACTTTTAAGTGACTTTGGTTCCTTTTTGTAATTGAATATAGTTTTGTTTTATATCGCCGCATCTCATTTATCCTGGTGCAGGAAGTTACTTTAGTTCCTTCCAGGTAAATTTAATCCATTAGTTATTTGGCTTTATGATTGTTTATTGTATGTGCTCCTCACTGCCCTTGGCCCCCTTCCCCCCATTCTCTGGGAAGCATATGTAGATGCCACCTCAGAGAAGAGGGGAAAGGTGTGTAATTTTAATCTGGCCTCTCACTCAGGATGTTACCAGGGCTCTGGATCCTTGTTATTACCTACCTGCCAAGTATCAGCCTCTTCCATCAGATTCCGGCTGGGAATCTGCCCACGCATTTTCAGTGATGAACATTCTGGCAGACAGGCCATCATTTCTCTCTTCCTTTGGTAATTGCAGAGTCCCTCTGGAATCCATAGACTACTCTCAAGCCAAGGGAAACCAGAGCTGAGGGAATAGACATGTGAGTTTGGAGTCTCTTTCACGCTAGATTTGTATGTCGTGCCAACAGGATACCATAAAGGACTTATCTCTGAAGCTTGATTTTCCCTTCCATTAAGACAACATAGACAATGTCTTTTCTTCTCTAAGATCCCAAGACATGAAACTTAAGTAGAGGTACATGCTTCCTTTTTTTCCAAGCAAGACTCTTTCGGTGGTAAGGGCATGCAGTTTCTAGACAGGTCCATCTTGAATTCTCTCCATACTCTCTCTCCTCAGCTTCTGTAAGGTCATCTGCTGTGGAGGTAGTTAGGAGAAGTGTGCATGAGAAAAAATGGTATGCTATCAAATCATGTCTACTATTAAATAATTGACTTTTTAACCTTCCTCCGCATTACTGAATTATCAACTTCTCTGTACTCTGGCCTGGTCTGATAATCCCTCACTTGTGGTTAGTGGTGACAACCCCATATCTTGTGGAACAAATGAACAAAAATCAGTTACTATCTCAAATAATTATTCCACCAAACTAATTTATGTACTACATTCAGTAAATTATACAAAAATGAATAGACCAGGCTTTATTTACAGATTGGGTGAACTTGGGCATAATTTCATTGTTGCTGTTTTGAAAATTCCTGCACTGCTAAACTTTTTATTATTTTCAATCTGCACTACAGAATTAAATTTTCCATAGTTGTAACAAGCACAGGGTCATTAAATACCATGACTAGGGCAAACAAGTTTTCATTCTGATTTAAAACAAGAGCTATTGTCTTTCAGGTAGGATTTGGTCACAGAATAATTTGCCCCGTTGCCTTATTTCCCAGGGCTGTCTAAAAGAGGGAGAGATTATTTCATCACCCCAAAAAACAATTCCTAAATGTAACAAATGCTGACAGAAGTGACAAGCATTTGATTTCCTTTGAATGAATTCCAAAGTTCATTCCACTTGCTGCATACATTTTTTTTGTTCTCCAAACAACGGCTCAAAAAGAATTTAAATTCTGATTGCAACTGCCTATGACCTCTACTTCATGGTACTGAAGAACGCATAGGGAGCTGACTTCTTAATACTTGGAAGAAGAAACTAATTTAAACAAGATCCAGACTGGTGGATATAGTAAGGACATAACAAGTATGTTCAAGTTTATCTAGGATTATGGAAGTATTTTTAAGTAGAACTTTTACAAGGATTTAAAAACACACACAGCAATATCAAACAGCACAGGGCTTCAGAAGATAAGCTTCCTCTCTTCCAGGAGTCACTTTCACTTTGCCCATCATCATGGGAATTTTACCAGAGAAAATCCATAGTCCTGGCCTTCTCCAGAGGTTAGACATTCCAGTTACTGAGCAGAGATGGTTACCGTATTTGCCGGTGTATAAGACAACTGGGCGTATAAGACGACCCCTAACATTTCCACAAAAAATACAGAGTTTGTTATATACTCACCGTATAAGACTACCCCCACTTGGAGGCATATTTTTCAGGGCCAAAAAAATCGTCTTATACACCGGCAAATACGGTACTTAATAACAAACTATTTTAATGCAGGAATGGCAGTGAATTGACCAGCATTTCACAGTCCATCTAGAGAAGAATGAAAAGAGGAGACAGCATTGTTATTCTTTGAAAGTTGTGTCCTCTGGCTTGTGAACTCATCCACTAGCCTAAAAACCACATATGGAGTAGCATTGCTATACAATACACTCCTGCCACCCCCCCCCATAGTATTTATTATTGAAAGATGCAGTTGCACAGTGTCCCATAGCTGGTACATGGTGGAACCAGGACTGAGACTAGAGACTTTTGATTCTAAATCCCTTGTCATCATCCTCTTTCTAGTAATTCTTTTCTTTTAATTCTCACTTGAGGATATTCCCTCCATTGATTTTTAGAGAGAATGGAATGGAGAGAGAGAAGAGGGAGGGAGAGAGAAAGAGAAGAAGGGGAAGGGGGGAGGGAAGGATGGGACAGAGAGAGAGAGAGAAAGAGAGAGAGAGTGAGAGAGAGAGATGAGAGAGATGTGAGAGAGATGTATTGATTGGTTGCCTAACTGAGCCTGGGATCAAGCCTATAACCAAAGTATGTGCCCTTGTCTGGAACTGAATCCAGGACCCTTCATTCCACAAGCCAGCACTCTTCCCACTGAACAAAACCGACTAGGGTTCTAGTAATTCTTTGAAGTGGAATACATTCCTCATAGAAGATGGTAAAAATATGATTTTTATTAGTATCTCTGGAGTCTTGAAGCTAACTATCATTTAAAAAATTGTTACTTCATGAAAAACTGCATTAGATTTTAAACAAAGAACAAAAATTTAAACACAACTTGTCCATATATTCATATTGGAGATTATTTATTCCTTAACTTATTTATTTAAAGATCTAAAGGATTTAAACAACAATAAGAAAGAAATATGGATGGATAGATAGAAAAAAATAAAGAGAGGGGAGGAAAAAGAATAATCATTCTCACAGCTGACATGGTCCTCATTTGCTAACTCAAATATAATTATTTTGTTTGTCATTAAGAAGGAAATTACAATATATTGTGTACAATTAGGCACTGTCTTTATCCTGTACATCAATAAATTTGCTTAAATGTCATACATTTTCTGTGATAATTATTGCTTATGTTAATGAACATGAGGTTTTAGTGGGTACTGGGGAGTATGTAAAATGTACAAAAAGCCACTCATTCATTGATTCTTGCAGCAAGATGCAAGGAATAAGGATGAACAAGGTACAATCCCAGCCTTGGGGGGTGGGGCAGGGAAGACCTAGGAGAGCTCAGGGGCCTTTTAACAGGAATTGTGAATAGCTGGCACTCTTACCACCTCTGCACCCTTCAGCCCTCAAGTAAAAGTCTCTAACTGACTGTGTTACTCTTTACTACTGAGCCAGAGCATCCTTCGGGTTCCTTGTCCACCCTGGTCAGGGGGAGTCATTAGGACTTGGTTGGCATTGGCATTCACTCTGTTGCAGAATTTAAAGTTCTCTGGAATTTACTAGTAAAGTCTACAGCATCTTTCTATTTGGCTTCTCACTTGTGTTTTCTCATGGGCACATGAAAATATAAACTATATAAGTGGTCTTCCATGCGAAGATATCTGGGAATGTAACTGTCCACCAAATAGCTGTAATGTGGAAGAATTTGACATTGCTGGATGAAATGAGGATGAGTAGGTAAAAGTCAATGGCAGATAACTTTTAGACAATTTTAAGATTTATTTTTTTAAGCTAAATAGTGAAACACTTAGAGCTGGCCTGTGAGGTAGTGAGGTGGGGTTTTTTTCTTTCTTCTTTTTGTTTGTGTTTTTTTGTTTTGTTTTGTTTTGTGCTTTCCCCAATGCTATTCTAATGGATTCTGGTGGTGAACTGCCAGCGAATTTGTAGCGATGACTCATGGCTTGACCCTCCTTGGTGCTTTCCCTGTATCTCGAAGATGCTCTTTGTGGTTTATTTTCTTGTTTGGTAGTTAATTGCTTATCTGTTTACTCCCCTATTACATGATAATGATTCAGTCACTGAACACTGATGGCATACTTCTTTCACTTAACATTTACAGTAGGAATATTCCTAATTAACCAGCGAGGAAACTGAGGCATAGATAGTTAAGTAACTTGCTTAGCTCATGAAGTTGGCGGACTCTGTGCTCTTGAACACCATGCAGGATAGCTTCCCAAGACAATTAGTGTCTGAGTGATGCTTGGATGAGAATGGTAATAGGTTTGAATAAGTGGGAAAAGCTGTCTCTTAAGTAAATCATTTCTATTTCCCACCAGCTAATTGGAGACAGGCATTAAGAGGAAGGAATTAGTTCCACTCCACAGTCCCAAGCTGAGCCCTCTGTTGCCTCCAACAGAGGGGGGTGGGAGTGGGGGCATGAGAACATTGTTCTAATGGAGATCCTAGAGGAAATTGCTTTTGAAATGGCTGTGAATAGCAATATTGAACTCTACTTTGGTATAATTTTGTTAATTTACAAAACATAATTATTAGGTAAAAACCCCTTAATCTGGCCCTGCGCATTCCCCCTGAATACAGATCCCTGAAACTGGACAGAGGAAAAGCCTGAGGTAAACTGATTTTTGTTAGGAATTAATTTTGGCTCCCAGAGTAATTTTACTCTATTATAGAACTCTTTGGCAAGATAAGTTTGTTTGTTTTTAACTTCTCACATTACTTGTGTGTGTGTGTGTGTGTGTGTGTGTGTGTGTGTGTGTGTGTGTTAATGCAGGCTAGTTTTACGGACTTTTAAACTCTCAGAGAACTGCCCTTTGAGAGGGTTTGTACTTTCTATCAAGTATTATTCAATAAATCATCCTCAACAAGTAAGTCAAATAAGCATAGTAGTCTGTGTACAGCACTGAACTGGGCCTGTTAAACTGGCTGCATTTTGGCAGTTTGCCCAATTAAAGGCTGTCATGATGCATCTACCTAGAACAGGAATGAGCCTGGTCAGGTTTCAATTGAAATGTACATTGTTGTGTGAGTAGCTTGGGTGGGGGTTTGGGGGGGGCGCTTTGGGGGGAAGTGGCTGCAGCGCTGCAAATTGTAAAACATGATACAATAGTCACAGAAGCTCAGAAATTCAGGGCAATGAAGGGCAACATAGTCTTCCAACTATGTCATATATTAATCACAATGGTTTAGTGTCAGCTTTTGCTTTCCAATTCCAGTGACTAAGAAGACAGCTTATTTTCATAAGGATCTCATGATGTGTATGTGTATTTTAAGTGGAATGTTATATGAATAAGTTAAGCTTGTCCGACCAATTCCTTTTAATCCTGCACCATTTAAATGGGCTATCCATCTAAGCTGACTTTATTACATGGAAGTCACTTGTCAGTGGGGAGGATTAGGAACTGTCATTGTGACCAGCATAGTTTTGCACTTTAAACAGAGAGTTGTTACTCTGCTTGACTGAATTGTATCCTTTATTTTGTTCATTAGAGTAGCTATTTCGACCAGATTTCAGGCCAGGGTTTTATTGATTGTTCCAAAACAGGGAGAAAATCCAGCTATTTACAAACTAAGAATTAATTTCTGGCTCTAAGATAGCAACAGCTTTCTCTAGATGGGACCTCATTAAATAAATCGTGGGGGTCCGGATGAAGAATTACAATAGTTATTTGAAATTTGGCCAAAAGAATTTTTATTGCATGTTAATTTTTTAAAAAATTAAGTTTACCCTATTCGGTTTTTCCAACCCATCTCTTTGGTTTAAACAGACTTCTGGTTCTTCTCATCAGTGTTCTCAAATTCCATGGCCAGACTGAAAAGAATAGTTCTGATAACCTACCACGAGGTGGCGCTACGTCTTTGCCATTCCAGGGTAGTGGGTTTTGCTCTAACATGGCCCCTAGGGCAAATGAGCCTTCCTGTTTTCTCATTAACCTGCCTGCAGGTGTCAAAATAACCTAGATTTCCACGTGAAATCTGAGATGATGTTACAAATAAGCAGATGAAAAGTATCCTCTTATAATCGTTTTTACAGTGGTAAAGGAAACAGGAGAGGACTCCAAAAGAAATATTTAGGTCATCTATTTCTGCTGGAAGGTGCCAGTTGGGGACTGGGTTCCATGAGGAATGCTTATGATCGGGCCCTGGTAGTTCGCCTGGGTGGCTGCCTGCCAGGCAGTCATCTGACCTAACATAGGAGGGTGAGAGGAAAAAGAAATTAGCTTGTCCATCCCTCCCACGAACCTTCTGAAAATTGCTAGAAGGAGCTTCTGTTGATAAGCCTTGGAGCTTCCGAGTCCCCACCCAGAGAGCCCCAACAACAAGGCTGGGAGATGGTGGCTTCTCTGGCAACAGAGTGCATTCTTTCAAGGCCACTGTTTCCCTCCATCCCTAGGGTCACAAACCTCCTGAGGGAGTCTGGCAGGTTAGCCCACAGCCTGGAGAAAGTGGCCTGCTACCTGCTACCTGGGACAGGACAGGTGCTCTTTTTTAATATATATATATATATATATATATATATATATATATATATATATATATAGTAGAATTTTTACAGAGAGGAAGGGGGAGGGATAGAGAGTTAGAAACATGTATGAGAGAGAAGACACATGCCCTTGACCGGAATCGAACCTGGGACCCTTCAGTCTGCAGGCCGACACTCTATCCACTGAGCCAAACAGGTCAGGGCAGAACAGGTGCTCTTAGCTGAGCATAAGATCAGCTTCAAGTCTCTGCAGGAAGGCTTCTTCTTGCTTGAATCTAATTACCAGCTGAAAATACACTTGCCAGCCTGAGACCCAGCTTTCATGAGTTTCCAGGACTCTTATTAAGATGTCACTTCAGACTGCAAATAATTGTGTAACTGACATCGATTCTTAGAGGGCTTTGTGGAGATTATTATTCCAGAGACTCGTCTTACTCTGTTTCCTGACATATTTTATTATGCTCATATTCTCTCTCCATTTCTTGAGGTTATAATATACCATTTCAAGGGAGGCTTTGAAAGAAGAGAGCAATAAAGAGGATTCTTAGGCTCTTGCAATGAAAACTTTATTGTTATTTTAGTTGTAATTGCATACCAGGTTTCTATGATGGATGCATTAGGATTTACTTGTGATGAAGTAAACTAGGTATGCAAGATGTTTGATATTGATAGTTCAGTCTTTCCTGAAAAAGGTGTATTTGTAATAGTCATTTCCTTTTCTTGCTGTCCTCATGCTTAACATTAATTGCATGTTTGATATTGATAGTTCAGTCTTTCCTGAAAAAAGGTGTATTTGTAATGGCCATTTCCTTTTCTTGCTGTCCTCATGCTTAACATTAATTAAATCTGCTTCACTTTTCTAATAGGAATATTTGCATTCTTGGTCGCTGCCCTTTATACTCTTACCATGATTTAGTCTATAACATATCACCCTTCTATATTTTAGTAATTCAATAATGGAGTTCCAATAAGACCTGTTTCCTTGGACTTTGTTTTATGCTACCACTGGGTGCATGTCAAGGAGACTAAATTCTAAACTGAGTTGCTCTCTGATCTGGGCAAGTACTGTTTATATTTAAGTTTCTTACGTGCACTAAAGAAATAGTATCAAGCTTACTGCCTGAGTTATGATTATTAACAGATCAAATGTAATATAGCTTGAACATATCGTTGGGGGATGCCCAGAAAGTCATTTTGTCATATGGGTCTAATGGTCTAATGTTGAGTATGAAACTTGCTGAACCCTTCCAAATGTAATCTTCACAAAGAGTCTTGGAGAAAAGAGATAAGGTATTGGAAGCTATCAGATCCTTCCACGCTCTCCCACCCTGAATGACAGCAACCTGTGGTTCTTGGATAAGACATTTCTAAATTCCTTTCAGGGTATAACTTGTGCTTTACTTCTCAAATATTCAGTGCTACATTTTTTTACAAGATTAAGAAGATATTTAGACTATTGTTTTGAAGACTTGATTCTGAATTTAAAAAATGGAAAGAAATAAAACTACTCATTATAGGGTTTTAAGGAAGGAGGAAAGCTTGACCAACTTAAAATACTCATATAACTCCATTTCTAAGAGTTTTAGTCATTCAGTGTACATGCATTGAGAAGCTTTTACCTCAAGCACAAACTATAAAAGTAGCTTATGTCTGGTTTACAAAGTTCTTATTTTAACGTTATATATAGTACATGTGAAAATTGTCTAACCAGAGACATAAAAGATATAAAGAATATCTAGACAAAATGTGCTAAAGAAACTACACTAAGAGTGGGGTCAGTGACCATGGAGCCATTGCACTAGATCTGGATCAGCTTTTCCAAGGTTTTTATTGGGCAAAATAAATACAGCTACTGTTGTTCAGGTTTCCTATTCCTCTTACAACACATTCCCAGCGGTCAAACTAATGGCAAGACTGTATTCTAACCTAACCAGTCACTGCAGACTTCTCAAGTCCAGATTAGAATGGTTTTAAAGGTCTTAAAAGGGCTTTTAAAGGTTGAGCCTGCCAGCTGTGAGATGAAGCGAGGCCACAAGGTAACTACGAATTGATAGTGATCTTTCTCCGGTGGGCTAGGATAGTGGGGAAGAATCATATACAGGTGGGGCAACACCATTGAAGAGTTACTGGAAAGCTCTTACCCTTTGAGACAGCATAGAGGGGCCTGAATAGTATTATACTCAGTGAAATAAGCCAGTCAGAGAAAGACAAGTATCCCATGATCTCACTCATATGTGGAATCTAATGAGAAAAATAAACTGATGAACAAAATAGATCTAGAAACATAGAAGCATGGGATGGACTGAGGAATCTCAGTGGAAATGTAGGGTTGGGGGAGGGAAGAGATTAACCAAAGAACTTATATGCATATATGTATAACCCATGGACACAGACAATAGTGTGGTGAAGGGCTGGCGGGGATCAGGTACAGGATAGAGGGAGTCAGTGGTGGGGGAAGGGGAAAGAGGACATCTGTAATACTTTCAACAATAAGATGCACTTAAAAAAAAAAAGAGTTACTGGAGAAATGGAAGGAAAAACAGAATTGCAATATGTCAGGCCTAACTATTTGGACAGTCCTCTTGAACTTTCACATGTTCTCTACTGTTGCCTGGGGACCCCCATATGGGATATGGAAAGCAGCTTGCTCTGTGCCATAACCCTATGGACAGTAATAATGTTGACATGTTTTGCTTTCTTGCTCTGCCTGTCCCTTCCGCCAACCCTAGTGTATGGGGCGTGTTGGTGGAGTGAACAGATTAGTTCAAGGACGTCAGAGATTGCTGAAGCACAATACTGTTGCTGTCCCTGCTGCAGAGGTTACCCTCTCTGTGTTCTTTCTTTTCCATCAGCCCTGGCAGTGGATACTCCTCATGGCTCAGCTGTCAAGGATTGCACAAAACTGATGTTGCAGAACCCTGGCACCTGAGCCCAACTGGTAAAGGACAAACAGTGGTTCTCTTTGTCCCCCACCCTTCTCCCATGCAATGCTGCCCACTCAGACTCCCCTTACACCCAAGTTCTCTGAGTTGTACTCTGATTACTCCCTGCCAAGTCCAAGTTTCCTATGACTCCTTCAGTGGGGTGTTATCTGACACTAGCGAGTGAATGTCATCTGAGCTTAATCTTTTGAGGAGTGATTATCTTCAGGAAAAAAAAATGCCATTGCCACCTCTTCACAGTGTCCAATTTAAAAATGCATGGATCACTAGTAGCCAGCTAGTCCTTGTTTAACTATCATATCTGTAAATTGCAAGGATTCAATTAAATAACATATACAAACACCTAATCTGCTGCCTGACATAGAGTAAGCACTCATAAAAAGTTAGCTGTTATTATTTATGTCATTTTTTCATTTATTTTTTAAAGGAAGAGGGTTTTAGCCACCCATGTCCTTCAAGGAGTAAAATACCCAGAATACTTGAGCTCACCAGCTCGTCATCACTGAATTGGTTCTCCCATCTAACAGCCTGTCTCTAGTCCTTTCTGTAGTTGAGGTAGACAACATTCAAGCATCTGACTGGGGAGGTCTCAGAATGGTTTCTACCATCACCTTGTCTACGGTGTCAGGATCAAGGTCGCCCCTGGGAAGTCTGCCCATGTGCCAAGCTGTGTGCCAGGCAATTTCACCCTCATGATTTCATTTCATCCCCCTGACAACCACAAAAACAGGTCATCTTAGCCTCATTTTAGGGGTGACGGACTAGGCTCAAAGGGCTATGTGACATGCTAGTAAGTGGCAGGGCTGGGATCAAACACAAAGTTCTGACTCCAAGTTTGATGCTGTTTCTAAGCACATGGTTAAAAGTTTGAAAATGGTTCTGAAGAAGTAATGATGCATTCTCATGGATACATTTGTCTTCACGGTGTTTACTTTGGCTTCATAATCTCAAAAGGGCTGGTACATGTGGATCTTTGTTTGATAGTTTAAAATCCATCACTGTGAGACAATTTATGTACAAGCAAATGCCATGAGCCGTGGGCCTTATTTGTAATGGGCATAAGACATTAGCTTCACACTTGAAAACTTGTTTATCTCAATACCCTTTTAAGTTATTTCTATTTCCTTTGCAGAAATGGAAGTCATATGTTCATTTGTCAAGATGTTTAACAGATTTTTAATTGGATGTCTATACAGGGTGATTTTTCCCATATATTTCTGTCTTTATTCTTGGAAACAATTTTAACTGATTCACATTGTGCCATAAAAAGAAAAGTTAAAAGCACATTTTTGAACCTTGGGAGAAAAAATAATTCATAGTTTACTTTTCATTTTCTATTTAGGACCAGTCAAGTAAGTTTGTGTATTTTAGGACATTGAATGGAACATGCCCTGGGTGGAAGTTTTGTTGCAAAACCCCGATCTCAGGGACTTTGCCTTTCATCCTAGTAGAGCATAGAGCTTTGAGTTTCATCGTGTGTGATGTTGGAGAGCTCTTCAGGTTTGCATTCCTCTTTCCATATCCTGCCCACCCTTTTCAGGCCAACTGCTCTCACATAAATTCGGCAGCTTGGGCAATAAAGGAACTATGGATGTGAATAATGTAAGAAATAACATGAGTTTATTTGCATTTTCAGGGGTGTATGTGCATGGGTGTTGTGTTATTCTTTACCTTACCATGAAAGAAGAGTTTGTGGAATTAGACTTCTGGGAAGCTAAGTTTAGAGATGTTACTGGAATAGATGTAGTTAAGCTCAGTTGTAGAAACCTGGCTGTTAAAGCAAACCAAACTGCGTAGGTGGGCCTCCTTGGGGATTCATTGATAACATTTTAGGAAACGCAAGCTGGTGGGACAGAGATGCTGAACTCTAAGATGATGGAAAATATCTGCATGAGTGATTGTGAGATGGTGTTGCTAAATCTTTTTATAAAACATTAGTGTATGTTTAGCTTCAACTTCTTCAATGGTCAAAATCTCTTCAGTTACGTTTCTTAAACAGATTGACATATGTCATTGAAATATTGGTTAGTGTTTATATATTATAATAAACGTTAATTTTATGCTGGGAAGTTAACCATGCTGAGAAATAATGATCAAAACCCCCTAAAATTATACCAAAGAAAACAAGCCCATATGACTTACTTGGTCTGGACTAGGATTTAACTGAGAAACAAAGATAGCTTAATGTGCACCTCACTTGACTTGGAGTGATATGCTCTGGTAATTGTTCACTCAAGTAATACAACTACTTCTCATGCTTTTGGTCTTCAGGGGAACATTGCAACATATAAATAAATATAAATTAATACAGTATTGCCTCAGGGCACAGTTTCCAACTGAGTTATGTTTAAGTTGAAAATTAATAGGTTCAATATATATATATATATATATATATATATATATATATGTATTCACATAGCTCTTTTTTCTCTCCTTCATGTGATCCTAGCAATAGAATAAGAAGGTAAAATGGAAGAGCTAATTAAGGAGGTGTTGCATGATGTCTTCTTTTAATATACTTTTCTTATTCTCCAGAAATAAACATGATGGCCCTAGAACCACATAATTCACATGAATTAGGAACTGTGCTCTCTCTGATGCTAGATTTCTAGTCGTCACCTCTGCTGATATTTTTCAACACTGAGAAACTTTATCAAACTATGAAATATTTAATCTGGAAAAATTCCTGATTATGTCCCTGTGAAATTTCATCTATGTTGCTTGATGTACTATAACTTAAGATGCCTTATTTTTTTTTCTTTTTACTGAAAGCATAGACAGTTTATCAAACAATGTTTTGGAATTTGAGGAAAGACATTGATTTCCCACAGAGAGTAAAATTTGTTCCAGAAATGAATTCAGCACATTGGCCTTGTTAAGGAAATGCTTGGCTGTATCCATTTGGGAATTTCCTTGAGCAATAAATTTGATGATTTAGCCATGTACCTTCCAGTATGTCTACTGTGTTGGATGATGTTGAGTTATCTCTGATTAAGGGGAACATGCTTCGTTATGCTAAGTTGCTTTCATCATCATTCATTTTTTAGCTGCTTTCATGTATTCTCTTGACATTCTCTCATTAATAATAAGATTCAACTTGGATTTCACCAGACATTTTTGGAAGGTTCCTAAGAACATTCCTCCTTTACTTTTTCTCTGCCCCACCTTCCCTATTGCAGAATATACAATATCATGCCCTTAGAAAGTGCAGTGGGCTAACAAACTTTTCATCTTCCTTTATTGAGATCAGAACAGGAATTTAAGGAAATAGCCCAGGGCTCTCATATATAAAACTAATAAAAGGAAGAAGACCAATTTGCTCTGCCCTAGGCTCGTTCTTATAGTGTAATAAATATGTAAGTTTATGGGATTTGAGATCTTGAAGATTTCAATTTGAATTCTGGCTTTGCAACTTATTGCTTGTATGTCTTGGGAAATGTTATCAAACTTAATGATCATTAGTTTTTCCATCTGTGTAATAGGAATAATAATATACGTATCACTGTTTTGCTCTGAGAACTTATTGTGGAAAATATAGAAGTACCTAGGAATACCTGACGTATTAATTTAGCAAAAGTGAGTTTATTTTTTTAAGTCTCATACATTTAATTGATATAGTTTCTAAGGATAGTTTATAAGAAAATCATTCAATATGATTTGCTGTTACCTTGTTATCAGGACTATGATT
This sequence comes from Vespertilio murinus, assembly GCA_963924515.1. Classification (NCBI taxonomy): domain Eukaryota; kingdom Metazoa; phylum Chordata; class Mammalia; order Chiroptera; family Vespertilionidae; genus Vespertilio; species Vespertilio murinus. The sequence goes on along the minus strand of OZ004708.1, from coordinate 127,489,786 downwards.
GTGATTGTTATGATAGCTGAAATAAAGCAGGTTATAAAAAATTGATAAAGTCCATCTGTTTTCCAGACAAACATGAAGTTGTAAAGGAAAATCATGACTGTAGATTCAGATAGAACTAGATTAAATTTCTTCTTCTAACATACTAAAGCTGTGTGACTAAGAGAAATTTCAGTAGGCTTATTGAAAGAACAAAAAAAGATAAAGCCATATAAAATTCAAAGAATTGGTTCAAAGATAACATATGTTAAATACTCAGTATTTGAGTGATGTTTGGGACTTCATATAGAACTCAGTTAATGCTACTATAGTTTCAATACACCTACTCAATCTTCAGTGGAGCCAGAATCCGGTCCTACCAATGATGATCCCTGAAATATTTTAATTATCTTTCAAGTTTGTTTCATCATTGGACTTGATATATTGCTTTAAACCCATCTGCCCACCAGAATAAGTTCTGTCTTCCAAACCTTTCTTCATTCCCAACCTGTAGACTAAGGCTTTCCTGACTCCCCCTGGAATGATGTCTCCTCCTTGAAGCCTTCACTGCACCCTAAACACACCCATAATTATCCTAGCACTTTTTTTCCCCTTATTCATTTGCATATATGCTTTCCCCTTCAGGGCCAAATGCATTCCTTGGAGGCCAGGATCATGTTTTGTCTGGTTTTCACTCAAGTGCTTAGCACAGATTAGACATTCACTCTTCCCTTGAGTGTGTTAAGAGGGTGCATGAAAAGAGAAATAAGCAGGTTGTCAGACAAATGACCCCGAGAGCTCTTTCTAGAGTGCTTAAGAATTAGCTGACTGGAACTTAGGATGCTGCCTCCCAGCAGGAGTGGTTATACCCAAACTCAGTTCTCATAGTACACAAAGCTCTAGGACTGCCAAGGTCTCCAGCTGTCAGTTCTCCCCTAACCAGCTTATATCTAAGCTGAGACTTTGGTTCTAAAGCAGTCCATGAATTTCAGAAGGCCTTACCAATCCTTGCCCTATATATAGAGGGCGTGGACTCAGCTGGAGGCCCCTTCTTGAAACCTAGTGCCATAGTGCACCCAGATGCTCCTCAGCCCCAGGCACCTCTAATGGGAGGCCAGAAAGTAGGGGAAACAGTATATTCACCTGCCAAATACTTCCTGCCAGACATGAGTTCTAGGCTTTACTAAGCGATGCTATTTGTGCTCTTGCCAGGTCACTTTAAAGATGGGCAAGTTGGACATATCACATTGGTTGAAAGACAATGAAAGATTATAGGGTGTGTGTAATTAAGGAGTTGAGGGATATAGACAGGCAGATAGATGATTGTACTAAAAAGCATAGGCTCAGGATTTAAAAAAAAAATGGATTGGAATAGAAATTTGAGCATTGGGATTCCTAAAACATAATATCCAACACCTGAGCCCTCAAGAAAATAAAACGTATTAAATTATATATTTACTAAAAGCTCATTGCCCGAAATTCGTACACTGGGGGGAGCAGGGGAGAAGTGTCCCTCAGCCTGGCCTGCACCCTTTCATAGTCCGGGAGCTCTCAGGGGATGTCTGACTGACAGCTTCCCGTGGGGAGCAGGCCTAAGCCAGCAGTTGAACATCCTTAGTGCTGCCTCGAATGTGAGAGAGGCTCCCCCACCACGGGCACTGTGCTCCCCAGCCAAGAGCCTGGCTTATTGCTGAGTGGCAATCGCTCTGTGAGGGCACTCTGACCACCAGGGGGAAGCTTCTGCATTAAGCGTCTGCCCCCTTGTGGTCAGTGCACTTTATAGCGACCTGTTGTTCTGCCATTTGGTCGATTTGCATATTAGCCTTTTATTATATAGGATGCATATTCATATGTATTCACAAATAATTTCAGGAAGCTCACAATTCACATAGAATAAGACAGAAAAACATGAAATAATAGAAAACCAACAGGAAAAGTACAGACTGTTCTGAAAGGTAAACCTGGAGGAAATAAGACAAAGTTAGACAGGCCATAGAATCAGAGGTGGTTATTCCAAGTATGTGTCATATTTGGCCCAGCATCACATTGTCAGTGAAAGAATCTGATCTACAAGGAGATTTTGTCTTACACTTACATGTTAGAAACACAGTAGAGAGGGAAGAAGACCTCTGTTTCCTACTTGTTTGCCACATTAGCAAAAGAAACACAGAATTGTTTTGGTCACGAGGGAGGGAGAGAAGTGTGACTCACTGGAGTGTTCCATAGATGTAAATAGGAGAATTTGAAATCCTGTCATCTTGAGATGGGCACAAGTATTATGTCTGGTTATTTCAATAGAACTTTTAAAAACATTAATAGTACTCTTTAGTGTTTACTTCAGGCTACCTGCTCTTTGGGATTTTCCTCATGTATTCCCTAAGCAGCCCTATGTGATTGATACAATATCAACTTGAGAAAATTGAGAAGTCCAGTGACTTCCATGCAAAACAACTAGATAGATGTACAGAGATCTGCAAGACTCATAAGCCTTCCTGTTCACCATCATACCATACTTCCTCAGGTAGACACATCTGAATATTTAAAGATTGATTTGCCAAAAGCCTTAGATTGCTCAGCATGATGTAGTTGGGTTCACCAGAAATTCACAAGAGAAAAAGAATCTCTGGGCTATGGTAAAATATATGATGTCCAAAGCTAGCAATCTAATTATCCTGGACAATAACTTTAACATAAGAATTTCGAAGCACCATCTGTTCAGAGTTGTTGGTTCTAGAACAAGCCTAGGAGATCTTATCTGTTCATTTTTATCTACTGTATATTATGGCACTGATAAGACATAATGAATGTGATTGGGTTGAGATTAGAATAGGGCATTACAACAGTCAAAATGTCACAAGCACAGTTACACCAAAAATCTTCTTTTGTGAGGTTTCCACAGGCTGAGGAGAGGACCAGATTCACAGTGGGGCCACTGACATGAGTCTCGGACCTGCCTTGTGTCTCATCACAGGGCTTTCTTCCAAGAAGAGATCAAGCTCAGTCCTGTTTTGTTAATGAGGTCTGACAGAATCATTGCCTAGGGTGGTATATAAACACTGATTTTATTCTTTTGAAACAATTAAAAAGTCATCAAAAGACTTTAAGCATTAGTTATAATTATATACACTGTAATGCTCTTAGAAATACGAATTACCAGTTTAATTGATCTCGGAACGGAGAAAGGTAAAAATGAAAATACACAGTAACTTCTGAGGAGATGACTTTATAGTTCTCAGAATTTGTATTTTCAAAACAAACTTATCTTTTATTTCTAGTTTTAAATAAATACAATAATGGACTTATGTTTGCCTTTTCTGTTTTGAGTTAGCCTCAATAAAATGTTCTAGCATCTCTTACATTTCATCTCTATTAGATAATTTACCATTTCTGGGCTCAATTTTACATCAACCTTGAGAAATCTGAGGCACGAAGGGGTCAAGAAACATGGTCAAGGTCCCACCAGAAACAAACCAACCCAGATCTCCCTGGTTCCAAAGCCTGTCATATCCCTAGAATCTGTGCTCTCTTGTGTGAATTCGCTCACATTTTTCTAGAGCAAGTAAATGCTAGCATTCACTTCTGAAGTCATAGTCTCATGAGGCTTGGGATCAAGAGGCTTCCTCACATGAGCTAAGTTCTCACATTGTCCCATGGAAATGTCCCAAGCATTAGTTTTGTGATGCCTCAGTTGTCCGCTAAGGATCATCTTTACATTGCAGAAGCCAAAAGTTGGCACCTCTGTCCAGGAAAGTGTTTGTTAGAACACACTTTTTTGCCCTTGACCCCTGCCACCTTTGTTTGGAGGCATTTTCCATGTACACTATCTTTTTCCTTTCTCAGAGCTGTGTGGGTGATTGACATGGAGCCACGGGGGCTGGGAGTCCTGGGTCCTGTGTTGCCCTCTTTCCTCCTCTCTTAGTTTCCTTCCCTCCTTTCCCTTTAATGAAGTTCTCAAAGAAAATGCTATTCTTTGTTCTCTTTTGAATTCACTGAGTTCAAGTTACTATATTTTATTATTACTTTATATTTCCCCTCTCATCAACACTGTGTGCAGAGTCCAGCCTGTGTTCACCATATTGTGCTGTCAGAATGGTCCATTTCCCGGGGTCTCTCTTTACACTACTATATCCATTCTCATGTCCCCATATTTAGGCTGTTATCCCACTCTTTGTTAAGAATGCTAGTTTTGCCGAAACCGGTATGGCTCAGTGGTAGAGCTTCGGTCTGCGGACTGAAAGGTCCCGGGTTCGATTCCGGCCAAGGGCATGTACATTGGTTGCGGGCACATCCCCGGTAGGGGGTGTGCAAGAGGTAGCTGGTCAATGTTTCTCTCTCATTGATGTTTCTAACTCTCTATCTCTCTCCCTTCCTCTCTGTAAAATATCAATAAAATATATATTTTTTAAAAAGAATGCTAGTCTTTTTTTTTTTTAAAGAAGAAGCCATGTTTACTTATTTTGCACCCCAACTTTTCCTTAGCTAGCACTTGGCTGTATTAGGTAGTACTCTAAAGTTGGTCCCTAAAATATTAAGAAATCTCTTCACTTGGATGGAATTAAAATGAATACTGTAGGTGAACAACCAGGAAAGAAAAGGATGTAAAAGGGAGAGAAAAGAAGAGGGGAAGAGAGGAAAAAGGAAGAGAGGAAGGAAGGAATTGCAAGAATTATCATGATAACAATAGCTGTCAAGCATTGATTTTTTAATTTTCCATTATATTAATTGTTAGAAAATGTACTTTACAATATGGTAGCTCCAAATCACCATGTAAGATAAATAGTATTTTACAGGTGACAAAAAAACTAAACTTTAAGTTCAATAACTTGCTAAAATCACTCCACTTTTTACTGACCAACTTAAGATTAGAACTCAGGTTTGTTTGGCTAATGAATGTTAGTTTCTAAATAGTGCCATCCCACTCTACTCAATAGTAATTAATATGTCCCCTAATTGGGGCTGTGCATAATCTTAATATTGCATGATTCTCCTTGGGTATTTAACAAAAAGTTAAATACATTAATGTTGATGAGAGGTTGAATTCCTGGTTCGATGCTAGTCATTTTACATCCTTTGCAGTGTTTCCCAAACATTTGACATATGTGTACCCCTTCTATAATTTTTGTAACGCTAAGTACCCCTTGTCAAAAAAAATGGATGTATTTTAATAACAATCAACATATATTTATTTATTTATTGGTACATATACAAAATAATAATAAATGAAAAATAAAATTATTCATAATAAAATATAAATAAAAGTTATATTATAAATAACATTTATTTGCACAACGGACCATTTCAAGCCTCAAAGACTGTCTTGACTTGACTCATGAGAACGTAGAATTAGGCGCAGCTAAGCACAGTGCAGTGCATATCCCCACCAAACTCCGGTGCAACGCGTACCCCCACTAAACTCTTCCCATACCCCTGGGGGTACACATACCACACTTTGCAAAACACTCCTTAGAGCATGTGTTTCTTAGGTTAACTTTTTTTTGTTGCTATTAATCCCCACCAAATATATTTATTCCAAAGATTCCTTAGAGAGAGTAGAAGGGGGAGAAGAGGGAAGATAGAAAGAGATAAACATCCATGTGAGAGAGACACATTGATTGGTTGCCTCCCTCAGGTGTCCTATTGAGACTGGGACTGGGGATTGAACCTATAACCAGGTACATGCTCTTGATGTGGAATCAAACCCTTAACCCTTTAGTCAGCAGGTCAGTGCTCTAACCACTTAAATACACCAGCAAGGGCTTAGGTTAAATTTTTATCTGGCCAAAACTTTATTTTCTCTTTCCTGTTTTTCGTCCCCTTATTTAGTTTATATATTTAAGAAGTCTCCGTTTATCTTGAAACAATATAGAGCAAAACAAAAATAAGATAAATTTGCTTTTGTTTTAGGTTAAAACAAGGTAGGATAAATAAATATTGCATAAACAAGTCCTAGGAGAAAGCACTGTGTGGTTCCATGGACCAGGTTTTGGAGTTAGCACCTGTGAACCATTTGAATGTTGCTTTTGCAACTTGCTCTGTGTCTTTGGATAAACTGACCCCTCAGAGTCTCACTTATTAAATGGATGTAATGATGCACATTTTGTAAGGAGTACAAAAATTGCTGAAAACTCTTAGCACAGGGTTTTGCACATAGTAAGTGCTCAATAATTGGCAGCTGTCTTTATTTACAATAAATTGACATGCAAAAGAAGGTAGCTTCTTGAAATATATATAATTATTATCTCAGGTTAGAAAGAGACAGTTCCTCTGTGCCCTGGTAGGATGCTAGGAAATTGCTCAGTGAAATGGAGGGAAGGGAGCTCAGAGACCCCTGCTGGCAGGATTCTCTAGGACTGTGCGGGCATGGGTGCTGGAAGCTCTGTCCTATGAAGTGTGGGTTGCACCTGCAGGCTAGGAATCATGGGATGCATGGCCATGAGCTAGTGTGGAGGCCAGCAACCAAGCCCTCAGGGTCAATGTGTTACTTTGCTATGCTGAAATTTGAAGAATTTTACCCTTCTTCACTGTGTGACTGACACTGTTTTAAATGCTTCATGAATATTTAAATCCATATGACATTGCTATGAGAGGTGATGTTACTATCCCCAATTCATAGCTGGTGAAACAGGCACAAGAGAGGTTAGGTAACATGAGGACGATCACAGAGCCAGTAAGTGGTAGAGCTGGGACTCTTTCCAGGCTGTGTGAATGGTTTTCACTGCAGCAATGGATAACATAGCATAATAATTTTTTTTGTTTTACCTGGATGAGTTGTATTTAGAGAATAAAACAGGAAAATTGGAAACGGAAGGCCTTCATTGATGTTTAACTGTTGCCTCTTTTCAGTTCTGTGGCCACAAACCAGACTTCTAACTTTGACTTTATCATAAGATAGGGTTGATAACAATGAATGAATTGCTAAGGAAGTGAGGAAGATAATGTACTAAAATATGTTTTCTGAATTGTGACAAGCTGTGTAAAGATATCTATAAGATAGAGTTGATAACAATGAATGGATTGCTAAGGAAGTGAGGAAGATAATGTACTAAAAATGTTTTCTGAATTGTGACAAGCTGTATAAAGGAAAACATTATTTACTACTTATAACTTAGGTTTATGTTATGCAAAGATGTGTGTGTCTGTATTTTGCAAATTCAAATATGCATGGTGTAAACTTGTAGGAACTTTGTACAAGTTCCTTATGCTTTTTGAAATGTTTGTTATGTTTTCTTCCAATTGAAAAACATCTTTGAGATAAAAATGCATGCAAAATTCATGCCAGGCAGACTTGATTGTGATGATTTCGAGAAACCAGTTCAGTTACTGTCATACATTATATCATCATTAGAACTTCACTATTTTTCTGTTGAATACGGCACACTTCAGCATTTATGTTACTGCTGGAACGGGCAGTATAAGGCCTTCTGTTATTAAATAAGTTCCTATTACTGACAGGTATGTGAACACTCATTTCAGACCTCTTTTAAGTATTTATATCGTGAAACCAAAACCAAACTCTGCCCACACTCTGTGTCCAGACTTAGTACATGAAGCTTCATTTTATAAAGCTATAGAGCAGCCCTGATGAACTTAATTCTTGAATCTAAATAAACCACCCAAATTCACTTGAATGATCTTAGCCATTCTAATTAAAATAGAATAGGTTGGTGATCTTTAAGAAATGCAAGTTTTAGCTGTGCTGATGTAATTTTTTCTTATTGAAAGATATCCTTGTTTATTGAAACACACTTGCAACTACTTTTTTTTGCTGAATAATGCTGATCTTTTCCACTCTATTACTTCCTCTTTGCTCTACTTGAGTGACATAAAATGGATATTTGGTTCATTTTGTTAGTTGGTGATTTTGATGGTAACTGCATAGGACATGCCAGTGTGCACGTAGGTGCTGGGGGAAATGGAACTATCCTGTGAATTATCTCTCTGGACTTGTGTCAGGTTCTCTAGGCTGTGGATCCTAACGATGAAAAGGCCTTGTCAGCATGGAATACGTGGAAAAAACATGGATCAGTTCCTACATGTTATGTTTATGTTTATATCTCTGTTTAAAGCAATCTGTTTTTCAAGAATGCTCTGTTGCCAGCTCACCTTAGGCTTCCAAAACAGGTCTTCTTTCTGATGTCTTCCTTCTCTTCCCTTTGTCTGACGCTTTCTCTTAGCTGAGCCACAGCCCAGTCCAATCAGTCCTCTGGAATGGGGCTCCATTTTCTTTCTTTCCTCCTAGTAAGATATACATTTTTTAAAAAGATAAAATCGTGACCCTTAAAAACAATATAAAATGAGTGCATGGCAAAGATCTCAGATAACTCAATTAACGAGAGGAATCTGTAAAAAAAAAAGTTACAATTGGTTTAAAAGAGAGAACTTCAAAAGGCTATCAGGAATACTGAGATGAATTTGTTAATAGATACAAAACTGGTCGATGTCCCTGGGGGTAATAATTGCTTATTCATCCAAACCATTTGCATTTTATGGATGAGAATCATTTACAGTATATCAGTTTCTACAACTTATAGCGCTGAAAACGGTGCAGCCATTAAACCGCGTAGATAACCTCGATGGTGCCATAGACACAACACCCATGACTTGCTCATCCTAAAATCTTTCACAAGTTTTTCTGACTCTCTGTTCCTTAAATATTAACCGAGTGCCTGGTCAGGCATGACGGAACAATCAAAGACAGAAGTAAAACTTGCCACCATAGAGTCTAAAGCCAATCTAGAAACAAAGAGAGAACACTAGACAACAAACACAGATAAATAGACACATTGTGGTAAGTGTCATCAAGAAAAAGTGAAAGACAGAATGAGAGATTATAGCAAGAGGATCAGCAAGGAAGGTCTGAGGGAGCCACATGGAACCAGGGCTGGCTGGGCAGAGACAGGGTGAATACAGCCAGCTTCACAGCCCAGCACTATTGCATCAACTCCAAACGGCACGTCTAAACCCTGAAATGGTATTCAAAGGTCCAAATCTTTAAATCCTTTTCAATTCGTTTTCTCTCTCCTTTTCTCCAAAACAGTGAAATGTTCATGTTACCAATATCTCTTTATTCTTAAAATGTCTTTTACTTTCTAATTATATAGCTTTTTAAAAATACATATATTTTATTGATATTTTACAGAGAGGAAGGGAGAGAGATAGATAGCTAGAAACACCGATAAGAGAGAAACATCGACCAGCTGCCTCTTGCACACCCTCTACCGGGGATGTGCCCGCAACCAATGTACATGCCCTTGACCGGAATCGAACCTGGGACCTTTCAGTCCACAGACCCATGCTCTATCACTGAGCCAAACCGGTTTTGGCATAATTATATAGCTTTTTTTAGTTAACTTCTAGGTCTGCATTTTTTTCAAAAAATTTAAGACCACGACCATTCACAGAAATGCACACACAAACTGAAATAGGTATTTCACAAAATAACACCCTTAGTATGTGTTATTCTCAGATACTTTCTTTTTATTTTGTCCCCACCCCAACTATATTTCATTCTAACGATGCTAGTTTAAAGAACTTCTAAATTGATTTAATAAACCAAATGGGCAGCCATTTAAATTTTGAAAGCCACTATTCTAAAACAAAAGTTTTATTAATTTAGCTTCAGAATCTCTGTCGGGTAATGTCTTACTAAAAAGCAGCAAACAAAACAGAAAAACCTCTAGGATCATATTTGAAGTCTGTCCTCTGGTTCAGGAATTGAGAATCTTTTGATCCTTCATTGGCTGATGTCCAGCCAGGATTTCCAAGCTGAATATTGAGGTATACATTACAGTTTTATACCCTGAGACTAAAAATCTAACCCTGATGTTAAAAAGACCCAAGTATCCATGTGTATTCAAATGCCTGTGCTTTTGGACATGCCATGCCGGTCTCCTTGACCCTCTCTACCTGTCATTCCACTGGACAACTACTCCATCCTTCAAGGCCCAGCTCAGGAGACTCTCCCAGCAGCACTTGGGGCTCCCTCTCAGATGCTTGTTCTGCCCTATTGTAATAGAACTTCAGATTCACCTAATCTTGTACTTTGAATGTCTGTGGACAAATTGTCATCCTGCTAACGATTCAACATTTCTGAGGGCAAGAATCAAATTTTTCTCCCAGTATCATGGGACAGAGGTGGGATGAAGTACCCATTTTCAGGGACTGAATTAGAGTTGATGCCTGTCAGATGGAGCACTGGGTGTTGCTGGCTGTTAAGCCTTTAAGTTGCAAACTGCGGGCGCCCTCTAGTGTTACTTACTCTCAGAACTCTGCAAGAGCTGAAACTTTGAAAAGATTCTGAAAAGGAGATTCAGGCTCCAACACTTGTGTGCAGTGGTTTGGCAATAAAACATAAAGGTGTCTTATAATTTTCTGCTCCTCTCTGTATACGTATGTAACTATAAAATAATGATATTCTCTGTCCACTTTTTAGGAATGGTAATGAGTGAAACAGTCATCATTTTACTTCTACAGGAACTTAGAGGTTTTAAAGAGAACAGATAGGAGAACACCACAGCTAGAGAAGTTGTACTTAAGAGATTTAAAATATAGAATTTGGGTCCAAGGAAATTTAATTGTAATTAAAAATTTTAAATGTGTCGAGACCGGTTTGGCTCAGAGCATCGGCCTATGGACTGATAGGTCCCGGGTTCTATTCCGGTCAAGGGCATGTACCTTGGTTGCGGGCACATCCCCAGTAAGGGGGGGTGCAAGAGGCAGCTGGTCGATGATTCTCTCTCATCTATGTTTCTAACTCTCTGTCCCTCTCTTTCTCTCTGTAAAAAATAAAATATATAATTTTTAAATGTATGCAATATATTTAGATAATGCTATAAGAGACATAGTTTGCTTTTAGTGATCTACAGGCTAATTTTTCATGGTCAGATTATCAACCCATACTTCCTTGTCCTCTGTATAACAACCAAATTATTCTGTTATTTCCATCCAACAACCCCAAATCATATTTACAAAGCAGATGTTAAATTTTCTTTTCAAAATGAAATTAATGTTAAGCCATAGTTATACTACGTGTTATCATAAAATATATTCAAACACAATTTATTTTCAAGTAGATTATTTGAAATTTCTTAGGGTATTTCTTAATGGGAGGTTTGGCTCCTAACGTGCTCATACTGATATTTTTTGGAACAATATGAGATTATGTCTCATATTCAAATACAGAACACCTTGATGAAATACATACCAAAATTGACTTTATAGCCACGTTTGGACACCTGATGTCTGCCAGTGCAACTCAGTGTTATTAAAATATTTACATTAAATCAAAATATTTACATTAAATTTAGGAATGATACACTGGAACAGTTATGTGCCATCACAAAAATCCAAAAAAGAAGGGTGAATCATCTTATTTTATAGAAAGCAATTTTGAATTTGTACTACCCATGACCATTTGGTGTGAACTGTTGCTTGCTATTAATAATATTTGCAAAAGTTTAACTTCATGAAAGCCCATTAATGTCAAAGTTTGGTTACTTTATTTGATAAAGGACTTAAATATTTTAAGACATTTTATAAAAAAAATGGTTTTAGTAAGTAAAAAGAAATTGGGAAGCAAGTAACAAATGTGGCATTTCCAATGATGTCATAAACACTGGAAAGGAGACCATTTATCTGTATGTAATCCTGAAGCTAATTTCTGTAGGTATTTTTTTCTGCCTACCATGGATCAAGGGGTAGTCTTTATTGAAATAAGATTTTAACAAATTGAGTAATATATTGCTCTTTTGGTTTTCATTATAATAATTCCTCATTGAAAAATTTGAAATAAGAAGTCCTAAATGCTTACCATATCTAAATAATGCTTTCAGAGGTAGAATTATGAAATTAAAACACTATTTTTCTAGTAATATAAAACATTATCATATGGAAGTCCATTACATTGTTTGAACATTAAGGGAACATGTAAAAATTAATGGGGGCATTTTAAGATTTGTTTTACTTTAACAATTTTATTGATAATTGTAGTACTTATTGCCTCAGCAAAAGGAAGTTTCTCTAAATTAAAAGTAATGACAAAAATTAAGAACTATGATGATTTAAGAAAGATGATCTAATTTAGGATTACTATCAATATAAGAATATCGATGAGAAAATCTTAACTATAATGTATTATTTTACCAAAATGAAGGCAAGGAAAATTACATTTTATGAAATAAATGTATACTGTCTATCAATTATCCATGTGTTTATTTTATGGGTCATCTAAACATTGTAGGTCTATCAATAGAACTCTGAGACATTCACAATTAATATTAATCATCTATGATGCCCACTGGCTATTGTTCATTAAAAAATAATAGCTTTATACCTTTCCCAATTTTGTTGTCATGGAAGCTTATTTTTCAAGGTGAGAAGGTAGAATATTTTATATAATGGCTTATTAGCCTGACTTAAAACGTTTGGACCATTTAGATTTCATTTTAAAAATATATATATTTTATTGATTTTTAAAAGAGAGGAAGAGAGAGGAATAGAAAGCTAGAAACATCGATGAGAGAGAATCATCAATCAGCTGCCTCTTGCACACCCCCTACTGGGGATGTGCCTATAACCAAGGTACATGCCCTTGACAGGAATCGAACCTGGAACCTTTCAGTCCACAGGCCTATTCTCTATCCACTGAGCCAAACCGGTTTCGGCTGGACCATTTAGATTTCTGATATGAGAGTGCCCATGAATTCCTTTTTTCTTCCTCTTGCAAATGCCCGAGAGAGAGTTTCTGGGTATGACACCTGCTGTCTCCACAGAGAATTCTGATTCACAATTGTCTGCATGGGAAAGCCTTCTCAAGAATGAGAGAGACCCACAAGTCAGTGTTGTCAGTTCACTGAATCTTCAGGCTTGTGAATTATTTTTTCCCCTGAATGATGGAATGTTAATCATGAGAATAGAGTGTGGACCTCAAAGCTTCATATATATTAGGAAAAATCTCTGACAATGTTCTATAGTAGGTTTTCTTATAACACCGCTACTCCTGGTAGCACATCCTAACTTGTATTGAAATGCATTTCCCCCCACATATTCCACTGATTACTTGAACCAAGGTTTATCTCTTTAATAAAAGGATCCTCAATGCAACCACTTAAAAAAAATAAATACTAGGCTTGTGCTAAGTGGAAAAAAATGAGATCCAACTTTGGTTGTTCCTTTTAAGAGCTCCACACACACCCTTAGGTGTGTCCTGTTTTGAAGAAAAGGCTGACTTTACTCTGAGATGGGAACACAGCATGAGGTGTAGTCCTATAGTATTTCATTTTAAGTAATTGGCAGGTAGGGCTGGTAATGGAAACTCTGCCAGGTTTCTATAATTGTTGATGGGGCAGGCAGTTTTCCTCACTACTAATTCTTTTAACACTTGCGTCACATGCTTCTAAAAGAAACATATAAGTATTAATAGGAGATGATATTAGCATAGGCACGAGAGGAGTACACACCATGCTGATTAGAAGGTTGGCGGCAACATCAAGTTCCCTTTGACAATTAAGGCTCTAAATCCAAGACAGTGAAGCTGGGACAAGCCAGCACTCCCCAAGACTGATTTGGGCATGCACCAGCAACACACTACTTATGCCCGCAGGTGCTGAGTCCTGTGTGCCCTCCTTTTCTTAAAAAAAAAAAAAAAGTTTGTTTTCTTTCCAGAAAAGTGTTTCATAATTCTCTTCCTTTTTCCTTTATTCAAATTGTACTCGCTTCTATCTGACCCTCTTGTGAATGATGAGTTCAGATATTCACATTTTGTTGTTATTAATTGCCATTTTTAATTCAAGTTCTAAATCATGTAGTGTAGCATGGGGGTTAAGAACAAGGGTGCTGGAGCCATACTGACTGGCTTCAAATCGTGGCTTTACTTACCCCTTGCTAGATGTGTGCCCTAACTTTTCTTGGACTCAGCTTTCTCACCTGTAAAATGGGAGTACTATAGTACTACCTCATGAGATTGTTGAGAGTTGAGATAGAGCAAGGTGAAAAACAAATAAAAGGCCAGGTAGGGAATAGCAGACATTTACTATAGGTAGGTGATTAGGAGGACTCTAGAGAAATGACATTTCAACTGGGTCCTAATGGGAGGGGAGGGGCCAGTTAAGTAATCTTTCCTGAGAAGCATTCCTATCACCTCGCTGGGGTTTTTTAAAATTAGAAGTTATTCATTGATCTCTACAGTCATGAAAGCTATTAAGGTGTGTTTACATATTATACCTGTGTACCATAAAGCATTTGTTTTTCATGACCATCCTGTGATGTTTACAGGAAGAAACTGAAGCTAGGAGTGGTTCATTGTTTTGATGGTGTGTTGTTTCTATGACATCCCAGTGGTTCCTCATTGTGAACGCTCTCCTGCAAATGCTTCTTCACATTCTAAGGAAGCAACCCCATCCTCACTCCCCCTCCACTTTCTCTCACTTTTAAAAACTTTGGATCTGCCGAAACCGGTTTGGCTCAGTGGATAGAGAGTCGGCCTGCGGACTGAAAGGTCCCAGGTTCAATTCCAGTCAAGGGCAAGAGAGGCAGCTGATTGATGACTCTCTCTCATCAATGTTTCTAACTCTCTATCTCTCTCCCTTCCTCACTGTAAAAAATCAATAAAATATATTTTTAAAAAAGAAAATAAATAAAATCTTTGGATCTTGCCCAGCCAACATGGCTAAGTGATTGAGCAATGACCCATGAATCAGGAGGTCATAGTTTGATTCTTAGTCAGGGCACATGCCATGTTTGCGGCCTTGATCCCCAGTAGGGAGCATGCAGGAGGCAGCAGACCAATGATTCTCTCAGCATTGATGATGCTATCTCTCTCTCTCTCTCTCTCCATCTCCCTTCCTCTGTCTTAAGTCAATAAAAACGTATTTTTAACAACAAATCTTGGGATTTTACATCGTCTTTAGATTTTGGAAGAACCAGTGAAGGATCCGTTGGGTTCATCATTTCAAAATACTTAGTTGATCTCCATCACCCTGCTTCTTACCATCACTCTGAGATGTGTGGACATGACTGATGATGTCTAAAGGGTTCATAGTCATTCAACTCTTGCTTTCTTGCATAACCATTTGCACTTGACCCTTTGGTCAGTGCACCATGATCTTAGTCAAGATGGATGTTGGCTTCACTATTAGAAAAGGTGAGTTTTCCAGAAAATGTGGCTGATAACTGAATTCTTCACCACTGAAAACACTTCCCTTTGATATAGACCCAGGAAAGTTGTCTTTCCTATACCCTAAGGAGATGCAGTGCTCAGAAACTTGTGGAGACCCTCAACGTCCAGAGATCATAATTATGAATGGCTCAGCTTTGACCCTCTTTTAGCAGTCAGCAAAGTAAATCATAACCAGCTCTTATTATTGAAATGGGCAGAGGAATATAGTTTGAAGAAATTAGAAAAATTAAGAAAGTTTAATCTTGTCTCTTTCCTGACATTTTGAAAAAGCTGGCTTAATAGAAATTGAACATATGGTGTGTGTTTTTCTTTAATCTCATCAGCTACAGTTGTCTTACAATTATTCATGTAAGAAAGATGTACTCATTTTCATTTTTTCTGACATATCTAATTTTATAGAAAATATAATAAGTCCTCCAAAATACCAGTGCCTTTCTTATTTCACAATTATAATCTATCAGGCATCACCACTTCAATTAATTTTGGATATTAAGTTCATGCTATTTGGATGCTAATTTTATAGTAAACATTTTTCTGTCACAAATATATTGAGTACTTGCTAATTTTGTGATAAAATTAATGGTTCTTGCCATTTTTTAAAAAAGTTCAAATGTTATCAAAATGACATAAAATGAAAAATGCCACTGTAAAGACTTTCTTTGATTATATATGATTTGGTTATATATACCCGATTTCCATTTCCCCTTTTATTGATTGTTTTTTGTATCTTTTGCCCATTTTTTAAAATTGGGTTGGTGATCTTTATCTTATTGAGTTGCATCCATTTTTTTATATATTTGGAATATTAATCATTTTTCTGTATATGAAAATACCTTCCTTTAAGGCTGTAGCTTATTTATTTTTGTCTTTGTAGCATTGGGTTATGCAAATATTTTTAAATGTATGGATTCCATTTGTCATTTTTTTCTATTATGATTTATGCTATTATGTCTGGTTTAATAAACCCTTTTCTGTTTTGGCTCATGAAAATATTGTGAATTTTCTTAAAGTAGTGATTTTAACATTTTTGATGTTCAATTAATCTAGAATTTGTTAATGAATAATTTGATATAAAGATTTAATTTTACCTCTCCTAATATGCATAAACACCTTTCTCATTAACTTGTCCAAGCTGATATGTGATTCTACAGCTATCAACAATCAGTCCTATATTTATATATTCTCTATTTAGTTCTATTACTTTATTAGTTTATACTTGTACCAAAATTACATTGTTTTAATTGTGATATGTTTATAAAGTCCTGGTATATATTTTCCCCCTCAAAGTTGACTCATCTTTTTACTGTTCAAAATGGAGTAGATATGCCTTTTCAAGTCCCATAAAAAACCTATATAAATAATTCATATCTTAATGACATTTTATCTTATCTATTAACCTAGCATATATATTCAGTTAATAAAATCATTTTATTAACATTTCTTTTTTCCCCCTGCAATGACTTTGAAGAACTGATTGTTTTGAAAAGAAGAAAATAGGTTGCACTTGAAATGTCATCTCCCAGAAATAAGCATCATTTATCCTCTGATGAGGTCCTCTTGCCTCTGGCCCACGTGTCCCCCCATCTACATATCATTGACCTCTTGGGTGAGTAGAAGGGAGGGGAGAGCACTTCACAGAGCAGGCTGAAGAGATTACTCAGAGCTCCTGTCAACTAAAAAAGGGCACCAGGAAATGGAGCTTCTGTACTTTCTGAAGCCAAGGTTCTTTCCAAAAAGCAATCATCATAACATGTATAAGTTAATTGGAAAATAATTCGGTAGTAAACTATTATGCTGGCAGATTATAAAGTTCTTTTAATATTTATTTCAATTTCTCCAGCTTTCTTACATCATTCTTTGTAGTGTACATAAACTCCCAGATCTTCCCCTGGAGTAGGCTATACAGGACAATCACTGACTCATTTGCATATCGTTTTTCTCTTTATACCATCACCATAGGTTGGAATACAGTGCATGCATGGTCACGTTCCTACTATTGGACACTGGATATAGTTAACATTTTATCACACGATATTCTTTTAACCTACTTGTATAATTAAAAAACATATTACACAAGACTATTATGTAATTATTTTGACAAACATATAGCATTATGCTATATTGCTGTTCTGTAATTTATTTTCCTCTTACTTTTTTGTTGAATTTCCTCCAATTTTTTTTACTGTTGTAAATACCTAATTTTTAACATGTCCATGCATACAGCTTCCTCTAAATTTCTGATCTGTAGAAATCCACACAAAACAATTCCTATAAACTACTCATTTGTAGTTCTAAACTGCCCTGGGATAGGAAACCTGATGAAGAAGCTTGTTAGAAGTAAACCTAAAAGTTAATAGGCTTTGCGAGAAGATTAAGCCCATGGACTTTGTGCATTTTGATGTCACAGAAGCCGTGTGTGTGTGTGTGTGTGTGTGTGTGTGTGTGTGTTTCCCTGCTTTCATCCAGTTCCACATGGTGAATGCGTCCTAAAATACCTTCCTAAAAAATGAGACACTGAAATGCTGTACACATGGTTGAAAAACAAATGATATTTTGTAGTTCAGATTGTTAATTTAGTTTAGTAGAAATGTAAACATAAAGTCAAACCTCACTTGTGGAGATCCTATTAAGGTATATTTATATATCATTATGCTAGGCAAAAATTGGCCTTGTCCTAACAAATATCTTCATCATAGAAATCAATATTGTAAGTAAGCATTTCTAAAACTTGGTGTTTGCAAAAGGTACATATTTATCCCTTAGTATATCTTTGTTAAATCCTTCTAGTAGGCAATTACTTGTTAGCACAATTTGAATTATTCTTTGTATTTGAAAGCAATAAAATCACATTTTCCTAAAATATTAAAACATGCTGAATTATAACTCATTCAGATGATCCTCAATTATACTAATTACTGAGTTTCTATAGTATGAGCTCAGTAGTAATATTACCTTGTTCCAAACCACTTTTAATAATGCTGAGAATAATTAATGGAGAAAAAAATCTGAGTTTGGCTCCCAGGTAACATTAAATTTGATCATTTATGGAATAATTATTTTCTTGCATAGTTTAACTAAAATCCCAAGATACTTAAATTGTTATATTCTTGCATGAGGTATATATTAAAATATATATTTGTGAATTGAAGAAATATATTTCAGTTCTGTTTATGTCTTATTAATCTTCTTTCTCTCATTTTCTCTCTGTAATTACTTACTATCCCAGACAGGTAGGTGCTGATTTTATAGTAAAATTTATGTTTTGAGAGTAGAAGTTGATGTATGGTAGGCACATAGCTATGTTTTCTTTAGTTGTGCCTGCATTTTATAAAGAGAGGGGCAGAGAGGTCAAAGTAGCAGCAGAGAGCTAAAGAGGGTTTTAATTTTGAGGCAACATAAAGTAATACTGTTTTGGGTTTGAGAAATAAATTTGTACCCTGTATCTTAGCAGATCCATCAAATCCACTCATCAATTTGTCTGTCCTGACCTGGACTTGCCATTTTTCTGGTCACACGGGTTTTAAATGACAATTATTTTCTGCCCCTCTGCCCTTCCTTGAGCTTCAGTTCTCTCAGATTTTCCATTTCCTTCAGAACTTCTGTTCAACCCCTTCTTTCTGTCTGCCAGTGAAGAGTCTTTTGCATCTTTCCTGGTGCCTGCAATCGTATCCTCATTAGTCTTTTTGTTTCCAGAACCTCCTATTCTCTTTATTCTCTTTCTATATATTTTCATCTCCATCCTTTCTTCTTATGGCTCTAATCATTTCACTCTCCTATAATTCTTTACCTGCCTTCTTTTGACCTTAGGTGGCACTGGGCATTCAGCCTTTCCCTGTCTTTCCAGATTTATCTTCTCGTGATCTATTACTCACAGGGTCAACTTATCCACCAGGTATGATAGCACAGAATCTGATGCCCCAGATGTTTTAAAGAACTTATGAAAATATCTTTTTACTTTGATTAACTTTAAAATCAGAAGGAAAAAAAGTGAATATAATGATAATAATGAATGATTATGAGTCCAGCCTGAATGTATTTAGCTTCATACCAACACAATGTTTAATATGTATTAGTGAAGAAAGGGATTTACAAATGGGAAAGGCCTAGGGCCTATGATAGGTTATTATGCATCTCTATTTCCATATGTTAAATTCAAGTCAGTTATATTTCTCACTTTTCTTTACACATCTTTCCTGCTTCCTTGTTTTCATCACTGTTGCCCCCTTTATCTGGAAGTCATATTCAGACTTAGCCTGCACCACTCCCCCTTATCCCGGCCCTATTTTTCCTCATCTTCCCTAGTCTCTTACCCACTTCATATCTACCTTAAATCAAATATATTCTTCATTTTCATGCATTTAACTGCAATTATTTCTTGAATACCTACTATGAGTCAGGCTCTATGCAAGACATATCAGACAGCCAGTTCTCAGAGGTTCCTCTCTAATGGGAGCAGAAGAACAAGAAAATAGATAATTATTAGATCCTGGGATAATGCCAGAGTACAGATACGTTCAGGGTGTTCCTCTTATACTGTCTGTAGATTGTAAACTCACTGGAGGTGAGCCCATCTTATTCATTTGGGTGGAGATGGTCCTTACCCTGGAAACAAGCTATGTTCCAGGTTACTTTTAAGATCAGACCTCACTCACCTACTAGGCCTGACTCAATGCAAGGTGGCCATCTATCTCCTGAGTGCGCAGCAAATGTGCCGGTGCATTCAAACCAATGCGTCTTTTCCATGCAGGAATTTATACCTAATATACTCCTTAGGTCTTTGCTACCTATTAAAGACTTAGCTTGGAAGTCTCTTTTGAAACCCCCCTCCTAAAACCCCAGGTAGCAGTAATTACCTCATCTCCTTTATTCCCATAGCATATTATATGGCATGTATTGTAATACAACATAACAGAACTGTTTCAAAACAAGGAAGCAAAAAGAGTGGTTAGTAGCTCCTTGGGACTACTGTGTCTTCCTTCAGCTTTGAATCACAAAGCCTGACCTATAGAAGGTGCTCAAGGCATATTTATTCAGTTGCCTAAAGAATAATAAGATCAGTTGTTTGGAACTCAGAATGTATTTTTCCATTATCCATAGAAACAAATTGGCAGTCTAACATCCCCCAAGGGATGTAGTAGTGCTCAGAGCAGCAGGCAGCCAGAAAGGAGCCCAAGCCCATGCCTGGTGCTGTACCACTCCCCCTCATCCCAGCCCTACTGTGCCTGCTGCAGGCTCATGTCCAGTCAGCCCCAATTGGGAGACGCTCATGCTGCCACAGTGGTGCTTGCCAGCCATGGGCCTGGCACCTGGTGCCCATATATTAACTGAGCTGTGCTCCTGCTGTGGGAGCACACTGACCATCAGGGGGTGGGAAGCTCTGCGTTGAGTATATGCCCCCTGATGGTCAGTGTGCATCATAGTAACCTGTCGACTGGCCCCTTAGGCTTTTATATATAGAGATGTTTCTATGCAGAAACTATTCAAAATGTTGGTGAAGAATACAAAAGAATCAGTCTTTTTCAGAGAGAGGATATGAACATCAGAACTTTCTAGCTGCTGGAGGAAGAGGAATATCTTCTAGGTCTTAAGCTTTGATGATGACTTCTGTGTGATCTGCATCCCAAACTCTAGAAAGATTGGCTATGGGAACATGGGCATAGAAGGAATAGAATTCTGGAGTCTTGAGAAGGAGGAAATGGTGAGACTTGAGACTCCTGTTACCTACAAAACATCCCATCCTCACCCTCAGCAGTACAAAGGCAAGGGTCTTCTTATCCCGGTCAAATCTATGTTCTATAAATGTTAATTCTACTGCTTCCATCCTTATATCTCTCTGAAGAAACAGATGTATAATGAGAATTGAATAGTTTTTATATATTTTCCATGCTTCCCTTAAGATTAACCCAGAATGCTTCAGAGAACATTTGCCTTCTTACTAAGTTACTTCCTTGACTTCCTCATAGCAAATAAAAACTTGTGAGTGTTCTTAGCACATTTTTTGCAAATTTTAGTCATCCTTATGGGCCTCTAGATTCATATCCTTTTTTATATATTCATCCTTGATTATAAAGCTCATCTTCTATCTTAGTAATGTCCCATGACAGTAGGCAGTGATTGTCATCATTGTGATCACTGTTAGAGCTATCATTTATTACAGTCTACTAGATGCTAGTGCTTAGCACAGTGCTTCAAATGTACCATCTCATTTAACCCTCATTTCAAAGCATAGGCAGTTGTCAGTTTCCCCCAAAACTTTCCATAATCCCTCATCTGCTTTATAAATTGAGTTTTATTGAGATGTAGTTGACATATAACATTATATAAGTTTCAGGTGCACAACATAATGATTCATTATTTATCTATCTTGAGTACCACAATAAATCTAGTTAACAGTCATTACTACATGTAGTTACAAATTTATTTTTCTTATGGCAAGAACTTTTAAATTTTACCCTTTTAGCAACTTTCAAATATATAATATGTACATTTTAACAGTAGTCACCATGATGTACATTACATCCTTAGCACTTATTTACTTTCTAACTGGAAGTTTGGACATTTTGATCCCATCCTCTGCTTCATATTCATCCCAATGCGTTTATAATATTCTGCATTGTTCTCCATCTTTGGAAAGTCTTCCAAATGTTAAGATTTAATGTGGTCTGGATCTCAAGCTCTGGAGTTTGGTTATGGCTATAGAAGGATAACTAACTCCAGAGCCTTGGAAAGGAGGAAATAATGGAGACCAGGGCCTCTTGTTGGCTTGTACCCTCATTCCTCTTCTCTGTGCCAAGAACAAGTTCTGTCATCTGAATGAAACTTCCCCTGGTGGGTGATGTTTTTATAGAGCCCAGAATGACAGCTGGAAGCTCACTGGGAGAAGAAGGAAGAAAAGGCTCCCAGGGCTGAAAAATGATGTGAGGAAAGGTCCAGAAGCCACAGAGATAGCATCGTTCTTGGGGAGCTGCCCTCACATGGACAAACAGAACCGGAGGGAGAAAACAGATGGCTAGAGTTCTGGCACATAATGGGTACTCAGTGACTATTAATATATGAGCATAATTATAAGAGCATATGAATGAGAATGAAGAGTAATGACATACCATAAAATCCACCTTCTGAAATCTCAAGAGGAGTTATTGTAAGAGGAATCCTTAGAGCCATATGCATACCAAATGACAAAAAAGATAATACAGAATGTCTCAAATATATAAGGACTACTTTTCCCCAAACAGTGTTGTGATTAGTAAAACACAAATTCTAATAGGATTACTGACCTTGAGGTAGCTTTTGCCATAAATTTTTAGGCAAATGATGTCAAAATTATATCATCTGCCCACAAGTGACTGGGGCTATATTTTGTACTAAATGAGAGTTGAAAGGCTGAAATTACTAATCTATCAAAATAATGCCCTTCTATTGCTAGTTTGTTGAGGGTTTTTGTGGTGAAAGGGTATTGAATTTTGTCAATCGTTTTTCTGCATTTGGAGATGATCATGCAGTTTTTGGTTTTTCATTCAGTTTATTTTTGTATTTTGATGAGTACACATTTGTGTCTAATACTCTTCTCCTTTGGGACATATTCTTATTATTCAACCGGACACTATTTATCAATTTTTTAAAAGTAGCTTGCTGCTTAATGTACCACTTCCTCTCTTATACCTCCTCATGACCCCTGGCAGAGCTTGCTCACATCAGACTTCCCATCACCAGCTCTACCTTCCTTCATGTCTTTTTGTAACCCCCACACGATCCTGTTGCTTTTTCTTCTTCAAGGGAACTACTTAGAATCGACCATGGCCCATTCCACCTCTGTCTACTTCTCTATTCCCTTTGATACCAAACCTTCTAAACATGTTATGTACTCACTATTTCCATTTCCGCTCCTTCCCTTTTCCCTTCATTTCATTTCAGTCAGGCGTTCACCCCCACCATTCCACCAAAACTGTCCTGTGGAGTCACCAATGATCTGCATGATGTTAACCCCGGTGGTCAGTTTCAGGGCTGCGTCTTCTATGACCTGGAGGTGCCCTTGGCCAGTTGACCAATAATCCTTCCTCCTTGGAATTCTTTCACAGTGAGCTTCCAGGTGACACTTCTTCAGGGGTTTTCTCCAACATCTGGCTGTTTGTTTGAATTTTCCTTTGCATTTTCCTTCTCATATCCAGGGCTTAGAACTTGGGTTGTTTCTTTACTCTATATCTACACTCATGCCTTTGGGATCTCAGCCATTCTCATGGCTCAGTATGATCAATACACTGAGACTCCTAAAATGTCAGTCTGTTCTGGACCTCTCCCCCTCAACTCCAGACTGGTATACGGACCTGTCGACCTGCCTGCCCGTCTCTGCAAGCTCCCTTTGGTAAACCAAACCTGAACTCCTGGACTTCTCTCCAGGCCAGAGAGGCTACTTCTTCCAATTACTTAGGCCAAAATCTTTCAAGTCAGCTCTGACTCTTCTTAGCCAAGGCCAAAGCAAACCCTATTAGTTCTACCTTCAAAGTATGCCCCAAATCTTGCCATCTTTACCCACACCACTACCACTCTGGCCTAGGTCAGCACCACCTTTGCCAGGAGGCAATAGTGTCCTAACTGGTTTCCATGCTTCTACCCTCACCTTTGCCTCTAAAGCTTGTTCTCAGTTGAGCAGCCAGAGAGTAACAGAGAGCTGTAGTCAAAACGCAAGTCAGATCATGGCTCCCTGAGCCTCTCCATTTCAATAGAAGTAACAGCCAAAGTTGAAACCGTGGCATTAGGGTCCTACTAGGGATCCGTCTCCTATTTTCTCCCTGACTATTTTGTCTTCTTGTTCTTCATCTTGCCATGTTTCGGTCAGCAAACCTGCCGTTGTTTCTGAATTTACATGATAGCACTGCCATTAGTATTTATTTAGAGAAACAGCATTTTGCTCAAATGATACAAAAAGCTAATCTGGCTACAAAGAAAAACTGCTTTCTTTATATTTCAGTATATGAATCTATTTTATAAATATAATATCTTCATATCTTCTGGGAGGTTTTGGTAGCACAGACTGGACTAGAGGAGGATTGTAGCCATGCAATTTTGTTGTATTTTATGATTTACCAGAGACAAAGATAGGGCAGGCATCATTGCTGTTATCTCTATCTCACATTCAAGGAAACTGCAAGGTTTCCGATGGTCAAACACAGAGCTGGTCAGTGGTGGGAAGCCCAGGGGAATAGCACTCCCAGCAGAGGGGAGGGCACTTGAGCCTGAGAAAGGTCCTTGTGGCACCAGATGGCGAGCAGGAGGAAGTGAGCTATGCCAGGGTGCAGGGGTTTGGCTTTATTCCAAAAATAATGAGAAGTCCTTGAAATCTGTTAAGAGTGGAAATGACAAGCCCTGGTGAATGTTTGTAAAGCTGTGCCCTGGCCAATGTCTGGGAGATTGATGGTGAGAGCAGAGTGGAAAGGAGCCCCGCGAAGGCACCAATTACGTGGCGTGGGCTGGTGGCAAGGCAGATGGAAAGAAGGGGCAGATCTGAGAAATCTCTCCCAGATAAAGGGCAAGGCTTGCTGAGGGTGAGAGTGAGCAAAAGGAAGGAGTCAAGGATGACTCCTACGTCACTGGCACAAGCATCCGGGTGTCTGGTGGGCCGGTTTGCCACTGAGTTGGGGAAGTTAGGGGGAAAATGTGTTGGCAGGAGAAGGAGTGTGTGACGAGGTGTAAGATGAATCAGGGGTTTAGTTAGAAATGTGTGAAATGTGAGATATCTGGAAGACATCCAGGCAGAGATGGCAGAGAGGTGGGCGGAGGGTAGCAGCTGAAAATAGAAGTAGAAAGGGAGGAAATGGACATTTCTGGAGCATCTGCAATGCTAGATAGTGTGTGTATGTTATTTAATACTCCTCCGCACCCTGGCAGATAAGTAAATCTGCTTAATAGACAGAAACTGGAAATCAGAATGGCTGACTTGACTTGTGTGAAATGCTAATGGTATGAGTGCCAGGGCCAAGACTTGAATCCCAATGTTCCTGGATCCAAAGCCCACTCTGATTCCACCCCACCAAGAGTGACAATTGCTTTTATTTGATTAGCATTGACTTGAACTAGAACTGGCTAGATGGGCATTCAACTAACCTTGCTTTAGTAGTAATTAAGAATACAGCAGTGTGTT
Organism: Vespertilio murinus; assembly: GCA_963924515.1. Lineage (NCBI taxonomy): Eukaryota > Metazoa > Chordata > Mammalia > Chiroptera > Vespertilionidae > Vespertilio > Vespertilio murinus. The sequence goes on along the minus strand of OZ004708.1, from coordinate 127,464,497 downwards.
GACTTATTTCCTACAGCGAATTATAGGTCTGCCTATGGATGGCCTAGAGACAGACTCGTCCTCAGGCAATCTCATCATCACATTTTTTAGTCTTCTAGGAAAGGGGTCAATTATGTTACTCCAATAATTTGAGAACTAAATTGTCCATAGTTCTCTGTTTTATTTATTTTTAAAATGTATTTTATTGATTTTTTTTACAGAGGAAGAGAGAGGGATAGTTAGAAACATCAGTGAGAGAGAATCATCGATCAGCTGCCTCTTGCACACCCCCTACTGGAGATGTGCCCTCAACCAAGGTACATGCCCTTAACCGGAATCAAACCTGGGACCCGTCATTCTGCAGGCTGAAACTCTATCCACTGAGCCAAACTGGTTTTGGCCATGGTTCTCTATTTTAAAATAAATGTTTTACCTGAGAATAGTTTTACATTTGTGAAAATGTTACAAAGTTCACACACGGTTTCCATATACCTCACACCCAGATTCCTCTACAGTTATCATCTTACATGAATTACTATGGTACATTTGTTACCAATAAGGAACCAACATTGGTTTATTATTATTAAACTAGTGGCCCAGTGCACGAAATTCATGCAAGCAGGGAGGGTGTCCCTCAGTCTGGCCTTTACCCTCTTGCAATCTGGGACCACTGACTCCTACCTGCCTACCTGATCGCCCCTAACTGCCTCTACTTTGTTCCCGCCACCATCACTTTGTTCGGAAGGACATCTAGAAGGTCTCCCAGAAGGTCTCCTGGTCTAATTAGCATATTACTCTTTTATTAATATTGAGTCTAAACTTATTCAGCTTTCAATAGTTTTTCACTATTTTGTTTTTCTGATTCAGAACCCCAGCCAGGATACTACATGATGTTTAGACATCCTGCCTCCTTTGCCTTCTCTTGACTGAGACAAACTCTAAGACTTTCCTTGTTTTTATGACTTTCACAGTTTTGAGGAAAAGAGTCAGGTATTTCATAAAATTTTGTGCAATTTAGGTCTGTCTGATGTTCTTCTCCTGACTAGAATGGTGTTGGGGTTCTTGAGAGAAGCTCACAGAGGGAAGGACCCTCTTTATCACATCATATCCAGAGGAACAACTATCAATAAGACTTCTCCCTGGTGACATTAGTCTTGATCATGTGGCCCACGAGGCATATGTTTATTGTCTTGGATTTCCTTCATGTGCTTTTGGATGAACTTTCTGTTAATTATTAGAGCTCCATAGGAATTCGCTCTAATAGTTAACAGAATATTGAGTACTTGCCAAGTACCAGGCATCAAGATAAGGGATTACCTTAGAAGAAGCCCTAGGTGGTATTAATATTTCCATTTTGTACGTGAGGAGAATTACCCGCCCAAACTGGGAGAAGCTATATAACTTGCCCACTGTTGCTCAGCTCAACCAGTGGGACTCTATACTATCTTGCAAGGGTGGGGCTGGCCCTTCACTCGCCTCCTCCATTGGACAGAGTGAAAGAGAAAGGACCATGCTGCAGGACCTGATGACTTTACCATCTTCCTGTTGGGAATTTCTCCTGTCCTGGAGATGCCTTAGCCTTTAGTTCTCTGTTGCTTCCCTATCAGCATTAGTTGTTCATGGGCACATTGATAGAAAGTAACCAAAAGTACACCCATAAGGGAGGTGGTACTTCTGCCAGGTTACTGCTCTTGGTGATTGTTGTCTTTCTCTTCAAATCCCAAAGAATCAGTCTCTATCCAAAATTAATCCGTGGTGTTTTGACTGTGTCACTGGCAATCTTGTGTCTAGCTATATCCATACATGCCCGATTCCCGGGCCCTGTCAAATGTCTATGAATGAAAAGGCTCTACTATTCACATCAATGCTATTTCACCCTTAGCAGCATGCGGCCCTGCTTCCCTTTCCTGCGATATCCATGGAAAATGTGTTTGCACTTTTCATCCAACTCGGGGAGAAATTCCACCCATTTGTTATTTTTAGGTTGCTAAAAGAGATAAGATGTACAAGACTCTCTACTAAATTCAATACCTATTCATACTGCCAAGATTTGGATCTATTAATTTAATTTATCTCAGCAGCACAGGAATTAAATTAAAGCTCTGACATGTTTTCAGGGTACTATGAAGACAAACACATCTCATTCAAAGATACCCTTCTTGGAAAATGCAACGCAAGTAATCAATGGCCTTGCCATTCTAGTGCTATTCAGTTTCCCATAATGTAGTAAATCTCTTATCTTAAGTCCTCATAAAGGATGTGGTTCAGAAAATGTCTAGATTTACATGCATCTACAGTTACAGAAGTAATCAAGTGTTGTTAAATCTTTCATATCTTACCCCCATGGGTGGGGTAGAAAATCCACACAGTTCTTTCTCCCAGCGGCTAACACATGCCTATACATTTTTTAGCTGCCTAATAAATGTTTAATATCATTTCTGTTGTCTCCAAGTGGAAACAGACCCAGATAATAAACACATATTGCTTTATACCCCTCTGTCATGTGTCAGAAGGTGTATCCTGCACAGCAGACCAAGCGCCCTCTGAAGTGAGCAACGAGCCACCTGCCCTTTTGGGTCCTTGGAATTGCACCATTTGTCCTGTATCACTGCATAGCCAGGCAGAGTCATCCGCTTGCAGTATCCATTTGCTAGCTCAGGAGTGACAACATGACAGTGGTATTCCCAGACAGGCGAGGTACCATGTGCGGAAAGAGCTCATTTTTCCCCGTTGGCAAGGTTACATCTATTTGCATCCACATTTCTGTTCTCATTTTCTCACTGTTCTCATATTTCGGGCTCTGCTGTTTACCTGGGTTGCTTTTGGCATTTTGGGAAATGTTTGGTATTCTTTATGTAAATCTTATGGATAAAGAAAGCACTCTGAGTTCTTCAGAGGAAAATCACTTCATAAGTCTAATAAGTCTAAAATAGCCTCTTGTGCAGAAACCTAATACAGACCACCTCTGAGATGCATATATTTGATTTACTTCTTCTATGCCATATCAATGAAATGTGGGTATTTAGAAAAAGTTAAGTAATCAACTAAATCTTTTTTTTGAAAGATTCCATAATCCCCAAAACTTGTTCTATTCTACTTTACATAGAGCATTGATACTTAATGGCATACCTTTTACTTCCTTTATTAACATTTTATTTTTATTTGTGCTTGATGAGTCCTTGGATTAATATAAAGCAAAATTAAATGTAGTTGTTCTGCGAAAGTCATGATTTTTTGCCTATTCATTCTTTAAACCTTTCATGCAGGAGGCTGTGAGCCTGGCACTAAAGCATGTGCAGGATGTAGTTACAATGCAGAATTGGGCCGCTGCTCGCACTATACTGCCCTCTAGGGGCCAGAGGAAGGAACTTCAGTCACATTCTCTGAAGAGCTACTTTTAAATCTGGTTTCTAAATTATTTCTCTGAAGAAAATTGCTTTTCATCTGCAATTCTGATTTACATCCAGAGATTTATGAGATGGTGATGAAAGCCCTGCAAGGGAATAAAATTCACATTCTTTTCTTGGAGATATGTAAATTGAATGGGTTTTAAGATTGTGTGGAAATTCTCTGAGATATTCAATATTCTTAGATATAATTTTGAAATGGGGTGATTGTAATAGGACAGAAAAGAATTAGGACCCTGTCATTACACCTACAGTGATTCCATGTTCTATTATTCTTAGTAAGTGGCCCATGTATAACACAGCACCTTTAGGGGGAGAGGAGGAACACATAGAACCACACCCCTTAGTGCAGACAGCAGAGTCCAGTGGGAGGAGCTGGGCTTTGGGGCCACACCTCGGTGCAACTCCTGTCTCTACATTCTAGCTGGTACTCAGTCTCTCTGACTGTATTATTCCATCTGTAAAATGGGGGATAGAATCGGATTATTAGGAATGTTAGATTAAACTGGTCAACACAGTGCTTGACTTGTGATAGGTACCAAAACATTGATAACTTCCCCCATCCCTTTCCTAATATTGTAGAAAGAGGAGAAGAGTATAAAAAAAGACAATGATATAACTCTGTAGTGAAGAGAAACATGGAAAATGGGGGGCAAAAAGCTCCATAATATTTGTCTTGAGATTATCAAGGCTAGACATGCCCAGTGAGAGGCACGTATTTGGAGAGAGGCTGTGATTACCTCGAGTGATGGAAAATATTTGTTCCATAGGAGTTAAGTTTATCAGGATTGTTTGTATTTCACATAGTGTGAAATAATGAAGGAATGCTTTGAGGAATTTCAGTTCTTTAATTCATTGAAACTTTAGCATATTTGACTTTTTAAAATGGAGGCAATATTTGCTTATAACATTATATAAGTTGCAGGTGTACAACCTTGTAATTTGGTATCTGTAAGTATTATAGCATGCTCAACACCAAAAGTCTAGTTCCCATTATTCACCATACATGTGACCCCATTTTGCCCATTCTCCCTCCCTCACAACTGACATTTTTATTCTCAATAGAGATAAAAACCAGATAGGAATAAACCTTAATATTCTAACCTAAAGGAGACATAGAGGAATGTTCTGATTGGATTTAGGGGAACATTCAGAACATTGATCATGATTGGTAATAATGTTAATGGTTTTTAATAGAAGAGTATGTTCTCCAGAAGAGCCAAACAGTCACAATAAAGTTGGTTTAGCGCCGCGACCTGCACAGCGGGTCCAGGAGGCCCCGTAGGAGGGCCAATGCACAATGAAGACATTACACAAGAAATAAGTTTTTAAGCATGGGGGCCAGGTGAAACCTCTTTTGGGAAGAAGAGGAACCAGGAGTCCTTGTCTTGCCTGCTTTTATTCAACTTGGTTACACATGTGCCCTTAGTAAAGCAGGTAGGCAGAGCACACAGCAAGCAGATAGTATCAAAGGTCAGTAAAGCTCAGTGAACATTTGCTCAGAGATTATCGTATCAGGAAATCGTATTGAGACCCCACAATCTCAGCAAGAGCAATCTGCGCTGGCAATGCCCTGCTGATACCCAAGGTCCATGGCCTTTCAAGTCCCTTGTTGCACTTCCAAGCCAATGCTGTGATGTGGTGGTCTCCGGCAGTTTAGGTTGGTCTTAAGATTTATTGGAGTAAATGATAATCCCAACAGTAAGATTTTTTAAGAGGACTCAGTATGCCCTCATTTTTTTCTATTATCTCCCCAACTTAGATATATGAGTTATTTCCACTAGAGAGAAATTCTCAGAACTTTTCCCTTTTTAGTATACATTAAAAAAACAATAGTTCTCATGGGCATTACTAAACTAGATTATTTAATTACTGAATAATAAGATGTTTGTACTGGTAAGGTTATCTCAACTCACCTTCTTATACACGGTGACATAGGGGTTGGGAATGGTGCACAAGAGAAACTTAACATCTCCATTGAAGACTTCCTTCAATTATCACCATCTCTAACTCTGAGAACTCTCTCAAAGATTACCAGTGATCCCCCAAGGAGCAAAACTGATTGTCTTTTCCTCACCTATAACCACCCTGACCTTTGAAACAAAGAACTTCCCTTTTGTTAAAATTCCCCCTTCTCAGTCTCTAGGTCACTACATTAACTTTATTCTCATGGGGCCTCTGTGATCATAATTACACCATCCTCACTCCTTCATCCTGCCACACAAATGTAGATAAGCTCTACATTCTCTCCTCAGACCTCCCCACATCTTCCTCTAAATGTCAGTCCATGTCTTCAACTATGACTTCTGGGTAGAAGACGTTCCAATCAAGACCTTCTAACCCATCCTTTGTCCTCAGCTCCAGCTGCACATCCCAAGGCTTCCTGGGATTTTCTTCCTAAAATACCCACCACTGCATCATGTGCAACATGCCTGAAGTCAGATTCTTCATCTTTTAGGGAAGACCACAGTCTTCCTTAGCTTCTCTTTTTTTATCAGTGGCATCATCACTATCCTACTCAAGCAGGGCTGAGTGCTGAGTGCAATCCTATTCCCTCTCTCCAATGAGATGCCAGATGATTACATTCAACCTCTGAGATTTTGTATTTTCCTCCTCTGTAAGTATTGATACCACCTAGTAAAGACTGCTAACACTTTTCATAACTGAAAGATAGAAAAGCAAATTTCTTTCATGTGTCAGATTATAGCTTTTGCAACACTGTGTTGAGAAGAATTATGAGATTACCATGGTCCACTACTAGCTGGCAGTATTTACCAGGAGTATGGAAAGGAGAATTATAGACTCTCTAGCATAGACTATTCCATGACTTTTCTTATTGGCCTACTCACTCCTACCCTCTTCCTCATTTAACTTCAACTAGACAATATTATTGATTATCCTCCCTGTCGTATAGAGCTGAAAGCTCACCATTGCCTAGCACATTAAAATCTCTCAGCCTGGGATCTAGAGTTCTCACATTTCTCCATCTGTCTCTCCTGCCTTTTGGTCCCTCTGCTTCATCCAAACTCAATTACTCTTCTTTCCCAAATATTCCCTACACATGCCCACCTCCTCCTCCTCTTTACCCAAAATATATGAAATTTATTCCCCCTCCTCAACCTTTAAGCATGAACTCATTTATTATTTCTTGAGACTTTTCCTGATGTCCTTACTCATCTGGTGTGTTTTTTTTTTCTGACTTGTAAATCCCTGTGCTACATTATAACTTTCTGATACAAACAATCAATGGGGATGATGGGGTGCTATGTAAGAACAAGGTCACCAGTTCCTCCTATGAAGCAGGCCTCCCCTTCTGCTTTGCTCCTTTCCTATTCCCCTTCCACTCAACTGTAAGCTGATTGCAGATAGGAACTGTGCCTATGACTTACTTGTTTTCTTGTGGTCTTTGCAGTGTCTTGTGTAGTTTATTGTATGATGCTATTAGATTGAATGGTCACAAACAACTATTATAAAATAATGCTGTGTCCTGATTTTTATTTGCATGTCATTTAGAACATCTGAAATGGAGCTTGTCTCTGGCAAAGAGCCTGACCATCAAGGTGGGGCTGAAAAGTTGATGTTGGGTGACTGGCAGTAGTTGGAAGTTCCTACTGGTAAAGCAAACAGCCTTAAACCACATGGAAAGCTGAAATCCAAAATATCATTAAGGGAGTCTAGTGCAGTGCTGTCCAGTGGAAGCATAGTGCAAGCCACACATATTTAATAACATTTTCTAGTTGATAGGTTTTTAGAAAGTAAAAAGAAACAGGTGAAATTAATTTTAATAGTAGATTGTATTTAACCTACTTTAAAAAATTAACTGGGTATATAAGTAATATGAAAGCATATTGATGAGATATTTTATATTCATTTTTGTCATAGTAAGTCTTAGAAGTCTAGTGTGTATGTTATACTCAACAGCACATTTCCTATTCACATTTCAAGTGCTCCATAGCCCTGGGTGACTTTGTTGGGCAACACAGGTCTTGTGTATCACCCAACCTAAGAGACTATAGGATAACATAGAAACTGGACTTCTGAACTGGAAGCCCAAGAATTATGGGAATATAAAGAAATGGATCAGGGTGGGAAGTGAGTAGGGCCTCAGAGGCTCAGCCTTGCTATTTGTGTAACAGTTAGCTCTAGAAATGGTACAGTGACCACAGCAGCAGCTAATTTCACTTTCAAAAGTCAAGAAATATGGAGAAACCAAGATGACAGCAGAGGAAAACACCTGAAATTGCTGCCTCGCACAACCACCTCAAAACTACAACTAAAGGACAAAACTGACATCATCCAGAACCACAGGAAGGCTGGCTGAGTGAAATTCTACAACTAGAAGAAAAGAGAAAAGTACACTGAGACTCAGAGGAGATGCAGAAGTAAAGTGCAGAGATATGGAGGTGTGTATGGATGAAAGGGCTGGCAACTGAGGATGCGGTTGTCTTTTTCAAGCAGGAGGGAGACACAAGATCCCTACTGCTCTGAACTCCAATATTGGATGAGACTCTGGGGACTCAGATTCATATGGGGAAAAACTGGACTCTCTGGCATTGGGCAGAACTCTAGGGTGTCTTTCTCTCAGAGGTGCTTGCAGTGGTTACTGAGGGACACTGAGACCCAGGGCCTTTTAGGGCAGGGCTGAGATCAGCCATAACTGTTTGCTCCACCCTGCTGATTCCCTGAGACCCTGCCCCACCCAAGCACAGGTGGCTTTTGCATATGAATGACCTGGCCCTTTGCAGCTGAGTCAGAGAGACCCAGAACATCCAAAAGAAGTCCCAAGTCCCCACAGCAGCTTGCATTGCTTCAGAGCTGGGCCTCATCTGGGCACCTCCAAACCCCAAACAAAAAAGAGGAATCTTCAGATCTCTTTGTAACTCCTGCTGAGTGGCCTCCAGGAGAGGCTAAATTTGCACCTCCTTGGAGATCCAAGAGCCAGTGTACCCAGTGATCAGAGTGGGACCATCCATATTACAACTTCTCAGATCCATAAGGGACACACTCAAGGGGGCAGACTCAGTGAGCACCAAAGCCCTACTGAAGCAAGTCTTACCCATAAGGGTGTCTCCAGCACAGAAATTCTCCCATCATAGACATAGCTGATCCTCACAGCCAATTGGCCTGGAGGTCAGTTCCTCCCAGTGATACCAACAACAATCAAGGCTTAATTACAACCAGACTTTGCCCACAGCCCACAAAGGGATGCACCAAGAATGTCTACCTTATGTAATTTGGGAGGCTAAGCCACTGGGCCCTATATGACTCTAGCACACAAAGCCACTCTATCAACAAAGGGAAGCAGCAGAGACAAAAAAAAAAAAAGGTCACAAATGACAGAAATGGAGGAAAGCAAACTACTCAATTTCAAAACCATGGTTATAAGGTTTTTCAAGAATCTTCTAGAAACTGCCAATAAATTTGGTGAGACTCTTGAGAATATGAAAAAGGACCAACTAGAAATTAAGCATACACTGACTGAAATAAAGAATAATATACAGAGATCCAACAACAGACTAGAGGATCCCAAGAATCAAGTCAAAGATTTGAAATACAAAGAAGCAAAAGCAAAAAACATCCAACTGGAAAAGAAAAAATATATATATAAAGATAGTGTAAGGAGCCTCTGGGACAACTTCAAGCATACCAACATCCAAATTATGGAGGTGCCAGAAGAAGAGAAACAGCAAGGTATCTAAAACCTATTTGAAGAAATAATGACAGAAAACTTCCCCCACCTGGTGAAAGAAATAGACTTACAAATCCAGGAAGCACAGAGAACTCCAAACAAAAGGAATCCAAAGAGGACCACACCAAGACACATCATAATTAAAATGCCAAGAGCAAAAAACAGAGAATATTAAAAGCAGCAAGAGAAAAAGAGTTAGTTACCTACAAGGGAGCACCCCTACGGTTGTCATCTGATTTCTCAACAGAAACTATGCAGGCCAGACGGGAGTGACAAGAAATATTCAAAGTGATGAATAGCAAGAACCTACAACCAAAATTACTCTACCCAGCAAAGCTATCATTCAGAATTGAAGTTCAGATTAAAAAAAAGCTTTACAGATAAGAAAAAGCTAAAGGATTTCATCATCGCCAAACCAATATTATATGAAATGCTGATAGGTATTCTTTAAGAAGAGGAAGAAGAAAAATCTAAAAATAAAAACTATGAACAACAAATACATATCTGTCAACAAATGAATCTAAAAATCAAGTGAATCACAAATATGATGAACAGAATAAACTGATGAATATAGTAGAATCAAGGGCAGAAAAAGGGAATGGACTAACAATTCTCGGGGGTGCATAGAAGGTGTTGGAGGTGAGAGAAGAGATTGGACAAAAATCGTATACCTATGGATAAGAACAGTGTGTCAGGTAAGGGAGGGATAAGGGCAGAGGTGAGGTGGGAACTGGATGTAGGGGAGCTATGAGGAGAAAATGAGGAACAACTGTAATAATCTGAACAATAAAGATTCATTAAAAAAAATAATAATCAAGAAACAAAAGTGATTCCAAGCACTGATTCCAGAATCTCAGGCTCAAGAATGCTGTAGTGTTTACCTTTTGGTGGGAATTTAAAGAAATTCAATAAGTGATCATTTTAAAGGTGTCAGGGAATTTATAACAGAGAATAATTACTTTTAAAGGAAGGAAGGGTTCATGGTCTTGAATAACTACTTATTTTTGTTGCAGAGGTACATTTATATATGATTATAAGTCAGATTAAGGGAAAAGAAAAGTCATTAAGGGAAATGGGGGGAAAAATTTTTTTTTCCTAACTAATATCCCTTTCTTCTTCCTATCCCCTCCTGTGCAAAGGAGTGAACAATGTTGCCTCCATGAGGACAAAGCATGTCTGTTCTGTTCTTCACTAAGTCCTGGAGGACCAGATCAGTGTCTGGCACAAATAAGAGAACAGCCTTTAAAAATTATATATATATATATATATATATATATATATATATATATATATATATATAATAGATTAGAGGCCCGGTGCACGAATGCATGAATTCATGCACCAGTGGAGCCCCTCAGCCTGGCCTGTGGGAGTGGGACAAAACTGGCTCTCCAACATCCCCTGAGAGGTCCCGGATTGTGAGAGGGTGCAGGCTAGGCCAAGGGACCCTCCTGGTGCATGATCAGGGCCAGGGAGGGATACAGGAGGTTGGCCAGCCAGGAAGGGATCCCAGGAGGGCTCCAGGGTGTGTCTGGCCCTTCTCGCTCAGTCCCAATTGGCCAGGCCCCAGCAGCAAGCTAGCTTACCCATTGGAGCATCTGCCTCTTGGTGGTTAGTGCACGTCATAGTTACTGATTGAACAGTCAACTGTCTGCCCCCTGATGGTCAGTGCACATCCTAGTGACAGTTGTGTGGCCTTTGCATATCATTAGTATATTACACTGTGATTGGTTGAATGGTCAACCAGATACTTAGTGTACTGGGCTTTTGGTATATTAGGATTATAGACTGTTTAATATATATATATATTTTTTTTTTCAGAGAATGAATAACAAAACAAAGCAAAAAATCTGGCCTAACGTTTCTCCTCAGGACATATTTTGACATTTTGAGTAGCTTCATAATTTATCATTCTGGGTTTTTAAACAATGAATTGAGCGTCTGCAAGCAAAACTTCTTTCTTGTCCTTTGACTTTAATTAGCACTCACCTTAGAGACCTGACTGTCACCATTTTTTGTTGTTGTTATACATGGAAATCTTAAAATCTTTTTAGACTAATAAACCCAGACTTTTGTTCTGAAAAAGAATGGCAAATTATTGCTATTATCATAAGTTAAACTGTCTTTCACTCCGTGTCCCTTCAATTGGTTGCTGTGGTAAATTACAGATGCAGATTAGATACAGATTTTGCCCTTGGGGAAGCTATAAACAATTGGGACTTTATTATTTTTTTTAAATAACCATGTCACCCTAGAGCCATCTGGTGTATATTTAAAGTAATGTAATTTCTACTCTTGTTTGATGATACTGATGTTATGCAGCAAATATATTGCCATTTTGAAAGATAATTGGGTTAATTTCTGCATGTAATCCAACAGTGATTTAATCTTTCATTCTGCGTGAACTGCAATAAATTCTGAATTAGTTCCATTTTTAGAAAAGTCACAGAGAAGAGGGTCCACTGACAGGCCAATGCATATTATGGAAACACAAAATTATTTTTAAAATATGTTCACTCAGTAGGCTGGTCTGAGGGTACTTGTGTAAGAGGGAGATGAGAATATGGGATAGAAGAGAAATGGCATTAAGCAAGGAGAGTAATAGTTACCTTTTGCTGTGTACTCACCTGTGTGAAGAGACTTTACCTGTGTCTTCTTTTTCTCTTCTTATAACAGTGTTGTAATGCATATGTTATTTTCATCTTTTTAAAGCTAAGGAAAATGAATCAGAGAGAAATGAAGTTACTTGCCTATAGTTTGACAGCTGCAATGTGACATAACTGACATGCAATCCAGTTCATGTTGCAATCCAGCTGCAACATGAAGTAACTGATATGCAATTCACATATGTTTTAATATGTGAATCCTGAACACACACATACCAGCACGCACTACCACTACCAACACCACTGCCACCAGCAACACCCACATCGGGTTTAAAACAAGACCTCCAGGAAAGGAATGAGTAATCCAGCAGGTTCAATGTAACGAAGATCTGGTTGTGGAAGAAAACTTTCTAGTTGACAACTCTGCAGGTCAGTACACGGTGGGTAAAAGTAAGTTTGCAGTTGTTTATATGGAAAATAATATAATAATGCAAGAATAAACTCTGTTTCCTGTACTCACAACTGTAAACCTACTTGTGCCCCATCCTGTGTGTAGCTCTTTCTAAAATAACAGAAACTTCTTACCTAAGCAATGAGTTCATGAATCCACATATTTTCTAGAGAATGTAAGTGTGGGTGCATTTTTCTGAGTATAGAATCCTATAGATATAATCAGATTCTCAAAAACATACAAGACAACAAAAAGGCTAAGGACAGCTGTATTCACAAACATGAAGGATAGAGAGCATTGTAGGCATCGGCTGCCTTGTATAGCTTCTTCTTCACAAGTAATAAACTATAATACCAGGCACCCCATGTTGTCATATTAGTAGTAACTAGTAAAAGCACCTGAAGCATGTATCGCTAAAGTATTATCTATCTATGACATTTATAAAATCTATTAAGGCGCTCCAATGAGAAACATGATATAATAATTACATTACTCACCTAAGTTTTGAAGCAACAGGAAAAAAATGCTTTTTATTCATCCATATTTCATTCATTTGTTTAACAAATACACATTGAGTGCTAATGTCCTAAGTGTTTGGAGCACAGCAATAATCTCAGAGTTCTCTCTCTTGTGCAGTTTACTGCGGAAGAAAGGACAGGCTAAAATAATACCCAAATCATACTCATTTGGTGAAGATTGGACAAGTGAGGTGCAAAATGCGATGGCTAACAGTGGCTGAACCATGCTGTGAGGCCTTGTCTGGTTGGTGACAAATTTGCATTTCCTTCTGAAAAGAAAGATGATGGAGAGTTCTGTGCAGCAGGATGACTTGACCTGTCAACCTGGGTGGTAATTTTATGTTTCTTCTCCACGGACATGCAATTCACAGGGGAAGGTGATTTTCTTTTTGTTTAAAACAATATATTATTATTGACATCAGAGTGGAAGGGAGAGGGAGGGGGAGACAGAAACCTAAATGATGAGAGAGAATCATTGATTAGCTGCCTCCTGCATGCCTCCTAATAGGGATCGAGCCCACAACCCAGGCATGTGCCCTGATTGGGAATCGAACCATGACTTCCTGGATCATAAATCAACGCTCAACCACTGAGCCAGGCTGGCCAGGCAAAAAGGTAATTTTCTTACAGGTGGACCATTTCAAAGGTTTCTCATGTGTTTTGGCTACAAGTGAGAATCTCCTTTATGTAAACCTCAGTTTAATTGGGAAATCTGAGGGAGGCAACTTTGAAAATCTCTCGGTGCTGTAATTTCAGTATTTTCAAAGGTAGCAAATCCAGGCACTTACAGGGCTCACTTTGGTGGCAGTGCCACAGGAGAGCTACCACTGCAGCTGCTGGGCGGGCAGAGGCTAGCAGTGCTCTGCCCCTTCCCTCTGGAAGCACAGGACCCTGGATCTTGGTGTCATATATCACAGCTGGGCTTCCACCCTGGCTGTCCCTGGTGGTGCACTGGGACCAGTAATTGCAGGTGCATCCAAACAGCCCAGGAGCCTCCAGGCAGTCTTGGCCTTACATTCAGCAATGCCAGGTCTGAGCATTAAGTAATGGCCTGAGTGGCTGGCCGCCGTGATGTTTAGTGTACAAAAGACAACAGTGGCCTTTAAACTCTTTCATCAAAGAGGAGGGAAGGAAGGAAAGTGAAACAGTAGGAGGTAAATCTCAGTTCTCAATCAGAAGGAACTACAGAGCTTGGAGTCTGAGCATTGTTAGGTCCTGAGCTGCAGCAAACACAGCCTCCGTTAGAGGGTCTCATAACCCGCTTTGATCAGTGTGCCTTGTCATTACAGAGATTCATATTCATATTCCTCCCTCCCTCCCTCCCTCCTTTCCTTCCTCTCTTTTTCCTTTCCTCCCTTCCTTCCTCCCTCCCTCCCTCCCCTCCTTCCCTTTCATCCCTCCTCCCTCCCTCCTCTTTCTCTCTTGCCTCTTCACTCTCCTTCTCCACTTTCCAGTTTCTCTATCTCCCTTTTTCTCATTGAGTAAATAGGTTAGGAATGTGTGTGTGTATTTTTTTTTTCTGCATGGGTGTTTATCAACTTTTGAACAAAGAAAAGTACAATGTGGTACAGCAAGGATAAATGATGAATGTGCCAGCTTTACACAGTCTAAATGAACATTGATATCTTCAGTGTTGGCACAATTTCGGATTGAGAGGTGATGACCTATGCAGAAGATATAAGCAAAGAGCTCCTTGTAGTTAAGGAAGAGAGCTCTTGGCCCCTGGAGAGGCCTGCTAATGGGTGGGAGAGCCTACTTTACCCCCTTCACCTTCATTCACAGAACAAGCAAGCCCACTAAGTAATTGTTTCATTAACTCTGAGATAAGAAAAACAAGTGATCAGAGAGAAAAAAAAGAAATGATAGATAGGACACTGAAAATATCCCTATTTGCTTATATCACAAATGCACGATCTAGACTTGCCAGGTAGAAATTAGCAGCTTATAAATGCATTTATAGCAGTTTGATCCTCAGCATTTTACCTGGAACTACAGAAAGGCTTTGCTTCTGTCCATACTGGCCTTCTAACTTTAATTCAAAACGCTTTAAGCCTACAGAATAGTAGTACAGAGGGACATTGCAAGTGCCAATCTGCCTGTCCTTAAATTTAATAAACCTTAGCATTTTGTCATATTTGCTTTAGGTTCTCTTTTAATAAGGCATGGTTTCCAGAAAAAAAAAATCGAGGCCAGTTTGGCCTACTGCTAATGTTTCATGCCTAGTTAGAAGATTTTATATTTACTGGAAATTCTTATGTGGTATTGCTAAGGCACTGTGAATCAAGAGTAATCGAACATGATATTTCTTGAAAACCCTAAGGATATATAGGTCTCAGGGCTCCTCATGTTACCCTTAACCAAAAGCCAAAACCAAAACGCATGCCTCAGAAACTATTAGACTGAAATATTCTTTGGAAGGAACAGTTCAGGCAGAGAGGTTGGCTTAGACTCAGGGACTAGCGAGGGTGTGATTCACGGTCACGGACGGATTCTCTCAGGGGCAGTTGCCGAGCCATTTGGAATCTCTGATATTTTCCCTGACAGAACCATGCATTGTGAGGCTTCTAAAACATATACACTTCTTACCACTGAAACAGCACCCCCAGGCCTATCTACATAAAATACTTAGTATCCAATCTCTGCCCCTTGGCATAGAAACCATCCCATAGTGGAAAATGTTACCAGCTTAGCCTTCATGAATCAACCTTCCGATTCTCTGGAAGACAACCATCTGACAAGTAGTAGCACAAGTGTTCAACTCTGGGCTCTGTTCAAATCCAATAATGGGAAGGGGGAGGAGACAAGTGAATGCCTGTTCCTGCCTCTCTCTGCAGGGGGCGCTGGAGGGCACTTAGGAAGGTGTGGTTTTCTTAGGCTCTGCAGGGACTAAGTAGGTAGGAAGGGACTCCATTGTTCCTGTTGCCTACTGAGCGCTTTAAAAAAAAAAAAAAAAAAAAGGATGCAGAAGAAAAGACTGCCCTTTCCCAAGACAAATAAAAAAAAAGATCAGCCTTAGACACTACCTCCTGATTCACATGAAGCCTGAGGATGCCTTACCTTCCAGAAGGATCCTCTGTTTCATGTTGTCAACACCAGAGATGACCCCCACTGGCAGGCAGAAGTGAGCCCAGGCTGTGCTACTAGAAAGGGGGCCACCTGCCTGGGAGGGTGGGGCCAGCGTGACAGCTCTTCCTGCCCCTCTCAGGGTTGACAGTTTGATAGCTGATTCCCTAACAGGAAGTAGGGGAAGAAGCTATCTGTCTTGCAGACCCTGGCTGGTTTGCCCCTGCTCAGGAGACTTTAAAAACCCGAGTCTTGGAGAGCTGAAGGAGCTCAAAACACTGGTCAGGAGAGAAAAGTGGCAACTCACCAAAGAGAAATGGAATCTTGAAAGCATGTGACCGACTTAGAATTGAAAGTCTCAATGAAAGAGAACTAGCGGAGAAATAGAAAGTCTTAACTGAAAAACAGCAGAGAACGGTCACTGGAAGATATAACGAGGACCCCAGAATTAAATGCTAAAACTGAAAAATAAACACATAACCTCATAAGGTGATTGATTAGATGATCAAAAGGCAAAAGTAACTTGATATGAAGTGAAGACTTAAAGAAATTAAAATCATGAGAAACAGATAGGAAACTTGGAGGACATATTTAAGGGACATAACATTCAATGATAGAAGTTATGGAACAAAAAGTGGGGGGGGGGGGGGTAGAAGGAGAAGAAATAATCATCAGGAAAAGGTTTCCTGAGCTGAAGAATGTTTTGAACGTCTAGACTAGAGAGGTTTTGTGAGTCCTGAAGGGAGATACGTTTAAACATTTGTTATTTATTAATAATGTTAGTAACTTTCTAAACTCCACAGAGCATTAAAAAAAAGTCAGAGTTTTCCAGACAGAAATCATAGGTTACTACCAATAGATGTATTCCTAAATAGCGGGAGGTTTTTATACCTGCTTATCCCTTAAAATTATTGTTTAAATTGAATTTATGTTCTAGTAGTATATCAATTGGGATTTTGTTCTGTTTTCTTTGTAGAAAGGGACTAAATGATTTCAAGGCTTGCATAAAAGAAAAAGGTTTAAGAAGAACCAAGAAGTGAGAGAACTTGGTCTTACTGGACAACAAATGTTTTTATAGAGCTATTAAAAATGAAATGGATTTGGTACAGGCATAGACAGAGATGTTAGTACAATATAGTAAATGTCCAGAAATAGACACAAACATATGTGAGAAATTATTTTTTACAACGATGGCATTTCAGTTCAGTGTGAGTAGATTGGTTCAGCTAAACAAAATTGGATATCATTGCTAATATAATTAACTATCCAGCACCAGAGAAAACAAAAGCTAACTGTCAATCCATTTTACAAAATGAATTCCAGATCAATTAAAAATATAAGTATAAAGTAATTAAAATGTTAGAATTTTTTCCTAGCAAGATGGGAAACAATAAAGCCAAAATGGAAAAAAGGTAGGTTTTGTGAATTTTACATTCTATGCTAAAAGCTATTATAAAAATAAAAAATAAAATGAGAGACTGGTTGAAATGTTTCAATGCATATGAAAGACAAAGGGTGAATATTACTAATATTAAAAGAATTTCTAAAGTTAAAAAAGTCATATAACAATAGAAAAATGGTCACAAAATAAATGGATGCAGAATCCAAACAGTCTGTAGATAATAACGTGCTCAACCTTGTAGAAGAAAAGGAAATTGAATAAAAATTGAAATACTTTAAAGTCTATCACTTTGACAAGACCTAAAGAGTAAAATTTATCTATCACTTTCAAGAATATTAGGAAATCGCAGTCTTACATAGTTCTGGTTGGAGACTCAGTTGTCACCATTTTTGAGTTACCATGCAATATCAAATAAAGTTTAAAGTATACCTATGTTTTGATGAAGGCATCCAACTCTGTAGAATCTCCAGAAAGCAAGAACCAGGAGGTAAAGATCTTTGCTACAGGTCAATTGCCTCAATGTCTTCCAACACTAGGAACAAAATCAATTTTCACCAGCAAAGAAATATTAGAACTACTTATGGCAGGTCCATACTATGGAATATTGGTCATCTATTTTATTTTATTTATTTTTATTTTATTTTATTATTTTTAATAAATATTTGTTGTTCAGATTATTACAAATGTGTTCCTCTCCACCCCACCCCCCAATTGCTCTCCTCTACCAGGTTCCCACCCCACCCTCTGCCCTTTCCCCACCCCCATTGTCCTCATTCATAGGTGCACAGTTTATGTTCAGTCTCTTCCCACACCCCCACTCCGCTTTTCCTTGAGAATCGTCATCAGAGCACTACCCTTCCATACCTCAGATTCTATTATATTCACCAGTTAATTTTGTTTATCGGATTTTTTAATTCCCTTGGTTTTTAGTTTCACTTATTGATAGTTACATATTTGTTGTTTATAATTTTTATCTTTATCTTCTTCCTCTTCCTAAATAAACCCCTTCAGCAATTCTTATAATTCTGGTTTGGCAGATGAACTCCTCTAGCTTTTTTTTTTTATTTTTTTTATTTCTGAAGCTCTTTATCTGGCCTTCAATTCTGAGTGATAGCTTTGCTGGATAGAATATTTTGGGCTGTAGGTTCTTGCTATTCATCACCTTGAATATTTCTTGCCATTCCAGTCTGGCCTGCATGGTTTCTGTTGAGAAATCAGCTGACAATCATATGGGTGCTTCTTTATAGGTAACTACCTGCTTTTCTTTTGCTGCCTTTAATATTCTCTCTTTGTCTTTTGCTCTTGGAATTTTAATTATGATGTGTCTTGGTGTGGTCCTCTTTGGATTCCTTTTGTTTGGGGTTCTGTGCACTTCCTGAACTTGTAAGTCTATTTCTTTCCCCAGGTAGGGGAAGTTTTCTGTTACTATTTCTTCCAGTATTCTTTTGGTATCTTGCTGTCTCTCTTCTTCTGGGACCCCCATAATTCTGATGTTGGTTCACTTGAAATTGTTCCAGAGTTTTCTTACACTATCTTCAACTTTCTGGATTCTCTTATCTTCTTGCTTCTGCTGAGGAGTGTCCTCTGGCTCTTTGTGTTCTAAATCTTTGTCTTGATTCTTGCGATCTTCCAGTCTGTTTTTAGGACTCTGTGTAATATTTTTTATTTCATAAAATGTTTTTTATTTTTTATTTTTTATTTCTAGTTGATCCCTTTTCATATCCTCATAGGTCTCATTTATTTTATTGGCCTTTTAAAGGAAATTCTTGAAAAACCTTATCACTGTAGTTTTGAACTCAATGTCCATTCTTTTCTTTTCCTCCATCTCCTTCCTTTATATCCTGCCTCTTCTCTGAATTTTAGTTGTTTCCCTGATTTGATGGAATAGTTTTGTGTGCTAGGTATTCTATTAGAGCCCAGTAGCCCAGCCTTCCCAGTTACCTGAGGTGGATAGTCTTGGTGTAGCCCTTTGTGGGCTGTGTGTGCAGTCTTGTTGTTAAGCCTTGCTTATTGTTGGTATCACTGGGAAGTGTTGATCTCCAAGCTAATTGGCTGTGGGGATCAGCAGTATCTCAGCTAGGAGGACTTCTGTGCTCAGCTTGGGTGGGGCGGAGTCTCCGGGTGGTGCAGACAAGCTTTGTTTTCCCGTCAGCCCCTCCGTGAGTCCCACAGTAATGGCCACTTGCTTCACACACCTAGGAGAGATCTCTGCCTGATGCCTGACAGTCTGACCTCTCCCTGACTGGGGCCATCTATCAGAGCAATAAGGTGATTCTGTTTTCCTGCCAAACAAGAAAGCCAGCCGTGCATTAGCTTGTCCGCCCACTCCACGCGCCAGGAGTAAACCAGCACCTTTTCGTGCACACAGTTCTCCGCACCTTCACAGTTTCTGAAGGTCAGCGCGCCTTCTCTCTCCTTCCCAGATGGCAGAACCTCCTCTCAGCTAGCAGTTCGGTGCTTCAGGGCAATGCCTCCCCTGTTTTCCAGTTCTAAATTCAAATTTGTTGTGGTAGGCTGCATTCGGGTGTCTACCCTATGCTGCTATCTTGGTTTCTCTTACCCTACCATTATTCTGGTCATCTATTTCAAAAGTATCTTTTATTGATCATTGTCCACTCGGAGAGATACCCATGGTGCAGTGATGAATGAAAAAAGCAAGTTGCACATTGTGGACTGTACATGTTCACATTGGTGAACACTAGGGGGCGCTGCTACATTCTTTACCCTATGCTGTGCCTGTTTCAGTTCCAGTTAGCTAGCATCTCTAAGCTTTAAGGCATGATGTGTGCACGCACATTCTTAGACAAAAAGAATGGGGCTTTCAGAGTAAAAACAGATGAAACTCTCAGCAGGTTTCACATGTCAGTACTTAATTTTTGCAGAGTCAGAAAGAAGGCTTTGTGTTTTAGGCTGTACTCCTGTGACCAACTACTTATGTTAACTTCTCCTAAAAAAGCTTTGAGCTTTGCTGAGAATCCCCAGTGCATTTAGCATTTCCTATGTAATAAGAAATAGGCCTTTTACATTACAGGATATGTATGAATAAAGGTGTGAAATATGAACCAATCCTAACTACCATGGTTTCCCCCACTAAAGGAAATATCTATGTTTGCAAATCCAGGGACAGGTGAAAATGAACACTTTGTCTTTTCATATTCCGTTATTAAGTCTTATTTATTTGGATGCAATTCATTGTTCTGTCAAAACCCCACTGTCCTGCCCACTCCCTCGCGCTCCCTGACTCTTTTCTGATCTCTATCAGGCCCCGGGGAAGCCTGACCATCTACCGAATTTGTCAAAAGACTGTGGAGAGATGATAATCTGTCTCTGTATCCGCTTGTGGACTCGTTTCTGAGATGTCACTGACTTTCATTTCAACAAAGGGCCCTGCTTTTGATTTTTCACGTCTGGAAGTGTGCAACATTCTCTTTGGCAGCCTTTCTTTTCCCTATGCCAAAGTGCTCTTCCATCCAAACAATAAGATTTCTTTTGCTGTTACCACAAGATTCTATTTCTTAAATCTTCCCTGGTGACACTATACTTCTCTGAGCATAGTCTATCAGGGGTCGGCAACCGGTGGTCCGTGAGCTCTGAAAGGTTGGCGACCACTGGTCTGCATGCTGCACCTTCATAATTGAAGGCCCTGCCCCCTTCCAGCCTCTCCCAGTTCCCATGACACCTCATCAATGGCCTGGAGGGTGGTTTTGTTGAACTGGGACAAGGTCAAACTGCGTCATGCAGGCTGGGAGGTTTAGCTGAGCCAGGGGAGTCTGATAAAGATGGAAGACACTAGATAGGCAACAGATTAGTCCTAATAAGAAGGAACAACTTGCCGAAACTGGTTTGGCTCAGTGGTAGAGCATCGGTCTGTGGACTGAAAGGTCCCAGGTTCGATTCCGGTCAAGGATACGTACATTGGTTGCGCGCATATCCCCGGTGGGGATTGTGCAGGAGGCGGCTGGTCAATGTTTCTCTCTCATCGACATTTCTAGCTCTCTATCTCTCTCCCTTCCTCTCTGTAAAAATAGCAATTATATATATATATATATATATATATATATATATATATATATAAAGAAGGAACAACTTGCCAAAACTGGTTTGGCTCAGTGGATAGAGCGTCGGCCTGTGGACTGAAAGGTCCCAGGTTCGACTCCGGTCAAGGGCCTATACCTTGGTTGCGGGCACATCCCCAGTAGGGGGTGTGCAAGAGGGAGCTGATTGACGCTTCTCTCTCATCGATGTTTCTAGCTCTCTATCCCTCTCCCTTCCTCTCTGTAAAAAAATCAATAAAATATTTTTTTTAAAAAAAAGAAGGAACAACTTGAGCCCTTGAGATCTTGACAGGCTTTCTAGCAGTTCCTCAGAAGCAGGATGTGCATATAAGAAAGGAAGCCAAGTGCTAGGTCAAGTGGGCCCTAAGGTTGGAGTATATAGGTGCTGGAGAGGGCTTCCAAAAGTTCATAGAGGACCCTCGTTGTCCAAAATGCTATTCTAAATGGTGGGTGATGTGATAAAAACGAGGTGGGTATAGAAATGAAGAGAACATGGTTCCTGGCTTCCAGGGAGTTAACAGCCCAGTGGGGAAGACCAGAAAGTCAATATCAATACAGTGAGTGAGTGTGTGTGTGTGTGTGTGTGTGTGGGTGGGTGGCAGCGGCAGGGGGCGTGGGGGCTGATTCTGGAAGTTACCAGCCTCAGGCAGTTTTACTTCTAGCCCCAGGATTCATTGCTCCCATGTGCACCAGATGAGCCAGCAGAGTTGCCCAGCAACCACAGTAATATACAGCCTGGGGGCTATGATGGTGACATCCCCTGCCAGCACTGCCTATTCCCTGGGAATATTTTCTTTGATTCATTTTCCCAAGAAATTTCATTAAGGCATTTTCAAAGTAAAGGAGCTAACCTCCCACTGACTTTTAACCCACTTCTGATCTTATGCTATATCTGCATGAAAAGTCCCAGAGACAGCTGTAACCCTATGACAAAGCATTTTTTTATTCATTAAAAATTGGTAGAAAACTGGATAGATGGTGGATAGGTATGAGATAAGTAAAATGTAATAAAATATTAACTATAGAAGCCAGGTGTTGGGTATAGTGATGTTTACAAGGTAATTGTTTCAACTTTTCCGAATCTCTGAAATTGTTCCTAATGTCTTGGAAAAAAATTATTCTTTAACTCTTTCATTTATCAAGAGCACCTTGCTATGGACTTAAAAGGATCCAAAAGAAAGTGCAAAAGGCAAAGATTTCTACACACACAATTTAATTCAAAAATGGGCAATGGACTTAATAGATATCTTTCCGAAGAAAAGATATGAGAATGGGCAATAAGCATGAATAAAGATGCTCAGCATCATTAGCCATTAAAGAAATGCAAATGAAGCCACAATGAGATACCACTTCACATTCAATACTATAGCTACTTTCCAAAATAATACCTAATAATGATGAAAGAAGTTTTGGTGAGGATGTGCAGAAGTTGGAGTACTCACACATTGCTGGTGCGAATGTAAAGTTGGTGCAGCTACTATGGAAAATCATTGAATGGTTTCTCACAAAGTTAAACAGAATGACCGTAGAATCCAGCTGTTTCCCTCCTACGGATCTGAAATCAGGGATTCAAACAGGTAGTCTACATCCACAGCCATAGCAGCAATTTTCACAATAGCCACAAATGGGAACATCAGATGAATAAACAGAATGTCTGTCGTGTATGCACACAAGGAAATATTATTTGAATGTGAAAGGAATGAAATTTTGATATATGCTATCATATGGATACAATTTGAAAGCATGATGCTAAGCAAAATAAGATTCATATAAAGGGGCACATATTATATGATTCCATGTATATGAGCTGCCTGGATTAGCCACATTTTAAGAGACAGAAAGTAGAATGGAGGCTACCAGGGCCGGGGAGGGGGAAAAGGAGCTAATTGTTTTGAAAAAATTCTGGAAATAGTAGTGATGGTTGTACAACACTGTGAATGGTTGTGCTTAATGTCACTGAATTGTATACTCAAGAATAGGTAAAACTATAAATTTTATAGTATGTATATTTTACCACAATTTGTTAAAAAGGCAAAGAGTTCCTTCCTCAAAATTAATGTATACAGAAGAAAAAAGGTAAATAAAAAGACAAGGCAGTATGTTCTTATTGAAAATGAGGTAAATGAGTAATCACAGGTAAGAGTGAAAGAAAGTAAGTTGGAGACAAAACAGAACACCGAGGAGGAGGCATTCCCACGCAGATACCTCAGCACAAGAACGGGCTTGGGAAATGCAGGGAGAGCCGTGCCAAGGAAGCTTTTCATCTGCAGCTCTCCTGGGGTGCTGTTCTCCCCTTCATCTGCCACCCGTGCCTCTTGCCGTCCAGGGCAATGGTCCCAGCTGGCAAACAGAACATTCTTCATGTATGGCCTGGATCTCCGTCCACATTTTGTAGGACCTTGGACCCCAGCGATGCTTTCCCACTTCATTAGTCTCTCCCTGGCTCTTGGATTCTTCCAACTGAAGTGTACTAAGGTTACTCTCTCAAATGAACATCTTCCCTGCCCCCCACCCCATCCACTTGGTTCCCTCGTCTTACCCCTCCCCTTCTTAACTAGGCATCTTCGCTTGCCATCTACACTTGCCTAATTTTTATGTAGCCCTTAACCTGTTCTAATCTGGTTTCTCCCCTGATCATCCAGTGGAATACTATTGCCCAAGTCAGCAATGATTTCATTTCACTAAGTACCATGAAGACTTCTCAGTCCTTATTTTATCAAACCTGCCAAGAGCGGTCAACACGGTTGATAACTCCCTTTTTGAAATATTCCCTGCCCTTGGCTTCCTGGGAAGTCTCCTCTCTTTCACTCTGGTCTTCTTTGCTGACTTCTGTGTTTGCACAATTCTCCTGGCTCAATAATATAATGTCCTCTTCTCTCTACATTCACCTCAGAGGCAATTTTACCCCCTCACCTGGGTTATAGTACATCCATGTGCCTACCGAAGTCATAGTCCCGGCCCAAACCTTGCTAGGATATGAGCCCAATAACCAAACTGTCTGCTACCCATCTCTCTTTAAATCGCTCCACCAACACCTCAAAGTCAATGGGCTCCAATGATGAGATCACGGGGCTCTGCGTGAGCCCGGTCCCACCCTTTCAGCCCAATGCCTCCTTTGACTTCCTAAGCTTTGGCTGCCATGCCCCTCTCTACTTCCCAAATGTGCCAAACTCTAGTTTTCTCAGTAAACAGGGTCTAATAACATCTACCCTGTACAGTTTGTAAGATGAAAAGAGATAATCTGAGAGGTGCTTGGAGTAGTGGGACATGATAAAATCATTTCTAATAGTATTCATGCTGGTCTATTCTGGTAAAAAAAAAAAAAAAGGAAAAGGAAAGCAGAGAGATTAACATACAAATTCATAATTATGGGTTGTTTTCTAGTCACTGAGAGAACAGATAAGCTTGATAGCTACTTGGCATTTTAACCCATTCAAGGAGTTGGAAATAATTCATTCATAGTACCTACCCCCTCTGGAAATCTTGGAAATAAGATTTTATCCATATTTTAAAATTCAGAAAATGGAGGGTGGCAATTAGGCCATCAAAGGAACCAGCCAAAGCAGGGCAAATAGTCACGCTATTATGTATTGTTTAGCCTTGGGAAAGGCGCTCATTCTGTTTCAGCCTTCCAGCTAGCAATGCTGGCATTGTGTAGACACCACCCCAGATGCTGCAAATGGTGACTGGCCAGTGAAAGCCCCCTGCCGAGGCTCCCACCCACCGCACTGGATTCCTTACTCTTTCATGCAGCACAAAGCAAGAATGCTTCAAGTATCAAATCATTTTGGCAGTCTTCAATGGCATAAAAAAACAACAACAACTGTTTGTATAGCCAAATATTTTCCAGAGCTAGAAGCCCATAAAGATTATTGCCTTCTTTTTAGTACACAGAAATATTCCACAAACATAACTCTCTTGGCTTTCTGCAATATGGCACCCAAAAGGGGGAAGTCCCTCTCCCCCTGCCCTCTGGCCATTCTCTACTTTGTCATCAGCTCTTGGGCTACGTGGGTCCAGGACCCTCCACGCTGCCTGCTTGCTCTCAGCCCATCCTCCCACCCGTTGGCCTGGCCGCTGGTTATCCCAGCTCCAGGGGAGAGAAAACCCAAGTTGGCAAGGCTGGCCCCTCCCTGCTGGTGCCGGGGCCTTGGCACTGCTTTTGCTGCCAGTCTGGTTGCTTCCTTGTTGCCTTTGGAAGCCTGTACTTTCTCTGTGGCTTTTGTGGTCGTTTCCATCCGCCAGTGTGGTCCCTCTCAGAGGCACTAGCGTGCCAGACCAGCCTATTTGAATTGGTGCCAGGCCACTTACTGGGGAGGTGAAGCCAAACCCCATATATTTAAAACTGTAATGCTTTGCTTGTCCACCTAGCTCCTGTCTCCTGAAGCCATTAGTTGTGGTTTTACTTTACTGTTAAAACACTCTTCTTTTTTTCCCCCCTTTCTCTCAGCTCTGGCTATTTTCAGCTCTATATATTGAGCAAGTTGTATGTAGGTAGAGATTCTGCTGTTCTACTTAAATCTCTTTATTTTTTCCCTTTCTTTCGTGAGTGTGTGTGTGTGTGTGTGTGTGTGTGTGTGTGTGTCCTCAGGAAAGAGAATGTGTTTCTTATTAAGTGAGGGAGGAGGGGGCAGAAGATAGAGAGAGCTGATGCTGGACTAGAATAGAAAGTGAGACAACAGGGGCAGCCTGTCCAGTAACACAGGAGTGGGGGAAGCCCATGTTTTCGGCCACGGGACAGATGTCACACCTTCTCTTGAAAGTCTTAAGCAAAACAGACTTGTGGTTGCTTGAGAGAGAAGTCGTTTGTGCCTCGTTGTGCTTGGCGTACTTTAAGACCCTTACGATGTCCTGGGATTTCCTTTGCATCATTCCATGTCTGAGGCTTTGCAAAGATTGAGCATGATTGTGCACTGGAAGGCAGATAAATAATAACATGTCCGTCCTGCAGCTGAATGAGGGAAGTTAAGTGATTTTCCTGAAGTCCCCGAGGAAGCTAGAGATACATCTAAGAACACACCATGTGAAGTCTCAGTCTCAGACCTTTCAGCCGGGGGCCCCTCTCCCTGTCTTTATTTACTCTAGAAATC
The DNA here is from genome assembly GCA_963924515.1 of Vespertilio murinus. Classification (NCBI taxonomy): domain Eukaryota; kingdom Metazoa; phylum Chordata; class Mammalia; order Chiroptera; family Vespertilionidae; genus Vespertilio; species Vespertilio murinus. The sequence continues at coordinate 127,438,237 of OZ004708.1, read as the reverse complement.
AGCACATATGTTTTTCAAGTAAATATTTGGTTCTTGGGAGACTGAGGGTGGAACAATCGCCTAACCTTCGCCAGTGAAAGGTGCTGGATTAACAGTGCTGTAGACGCGAGTCTGCCATCCATCAATCTGTAGCTGCAGTTTGACTCGCAGCTGTCCCCGCTCGCCGAGGGGCCTACATTGCAGTCCAAACAGAACACACATTTACCAAAAGCAAGACGCATTTTCTGGGAGCACCCGTAATCAAGAATGGAACACAGAGCATGAACAATCTCCCCTGCGTAGGGTGATTAAAAACAACCCAGCATACCCAGGATGGACAAATGTGAGCATTCCATGAAAGAAACCTGGATTCATGGGTTTCTAACATAAAACCTATGAAGCGTACCATCAGAAAAAAAAAGATGTGAGTTTTCCATCTTGCTTGAAAGATGCCTTACATTATATATATCTATATATCTATATATCTATATATCTATATATCTATATATATATCTATATATCTATATATCTATATGTCTATATGTCTATATCTATCTATCTATCTATATCAGTTATATATATATATATCATATAAAACTGATATTTATAACATATATATATATATATATATATATATATATATATATATCAGTTTTAGACATGCCAGAATTTGTGAAAAGTGAGAATTTGGCTAATGTGTTGCATGATAGATATAGTCTAGCACAGGGGTGGGCAAACTTTTTGACTCGAGGGCCACAATGGGTTCTTAAACTGGACCGGAGGTCTGGAACAAAAGCAACCTGACCATGCTGGCACTCTCATCTTGGGATGCTGGTGAAGGAGCGGAGGAGAGCAAGAGAACCCTCTGCTCTTTCGGCTCCACAGCCGAATGGGGCGGATCCGGCCCACGGGCCTTAGTTTGCCCACCGCTGGTCTAGCAAATCATATAACTTCATTTTGGATGGGTCTTTCTAGAATGAGCACCACAATTCCGAATAGGGTAAAAGCCCCTTGAGAAACGACATGAGCATGGTGGCTGGTGGCGAAGAAAGGAGCTGTGAGCCTGTACTAGGGAGTGGAGAAGACCGTGGCAAACCATGCCTACAGCTCTAACCAATGCTTACCAGGCAGGATTGCAGACACTGTGTGGTCAGATTATTTGATTTTTTTTTTCTTCAAAGGAACATATAAATTAGATTTCTATGTAAAAAGATCCCAACTTTTAAATGTTAGAAACCCAATTTTCAAAAAATTTACACCATGGCATTGGCCAAAGAAAGCATATTCTACAAGACACATTCAGTGAGTAGGCAGCCAGTGAATTTCTTTTTACTCTGGAAGGTGACGATTTATGTGATGAAATACGGGAGCTTGGGGAAGGGGTTAGTAGAGAATCTGCAAAGCAGTGGGGGGGGGGGGGTGTGGATGCTTTGATACAAACCAGAGATTCTCATTTGACGCCTACAAGAGCAGCACCTTGGCGCACAAATAACAAATCCACCCAAAAATATCTCAAGTGGAAGAAGAGAGGAAACGCAGGAGAGCTCATCAGGGCATGCAGGCTCAAAAGACAAACTGGTTTCAGGTCAAGTTCTGCAGGTGGGAGAGTGAGAGGCCATATGTAATATTCAGGTGACTACAGAGGGAGTGCTTTTAACCTGGGTACACCTGGGACCCATACTGAAAGCATGTTTTATTTGAGCAGGTTAAGAGTGAAACTTGGAACTAGGAAGTGAAATATTAGTAACAGCTTGTTACACATCTGATTAACGAGTTAGGCTGTGCCAGGCTAGTTAAACCAAAGAAACTGGGTACATGTAGTGCACCAGCACACAGGGGACATAGAGCCCAGAGATTTCTGATACCAGTAAAGAATTAGGTGTTTTACTATTAAAATCTTTGAAGGAAGATGGTGTTGACCTTTTTTATCACTGCCCCAGCACAGTGGCTGGGACAGGAGTAGCTCAGAAAATGTGTTTTTTGTTGTTGTTTTGTTTTGTTTGTGTGTTGGGTTTTTTTTGTTTGTTTTTTAGTAAAAACCATAACCACATGTGCTGAAGGGGACACAGGTTACTAAAGACTCACTTGGTACCAGATTTAGTGGCCACTTCTCAGTGCACATCCTGCTCAGAGGAGTTTTAACATCATTTAGTCCCCAATCATCCTCTCCTTGGATGTCTTAGCATCCCTCTCTCCTGACCTTACCTTCACCTTGCTGGATTTTAAAATGTTTTCCCCCTTAGTCCAGTATACAGGCTCCCGTTTCTTCCTCAATGTGCTTCTTCAACATCTGTGTCACCTGAGGTTGTAGAATTTATCAGCCTTACTCTTTCTACAGAGTGTTTCAGGAATCCCATCAACACTAAGTTCGGTTTCCATGTGAATGTTGACATTCCACATTTTAGCCTGAACTCAAATTCCAGGACCAAAGTCTTAACCCCAAGGTGGCTGTTTGGGGAGAGGAGGCCTCTAAGAGAATAGTTAAGGCTAGATATGTCATGAGGTGACTCTCTGATCCAATGGAATTAGTATCCTTATAAGAAGAGACACTAGAGAGCTTGCCCACTCATGTGTGTTCACTCTCTCACCTCCCCTGCCCGCTCCTCCTCCCTCTATCTCCCCCTGCACACACGGAGGAGAGGCCATGTGGGCACAAAGTAAGAAGGTAGCCACCTACAAGCCAAGAAGAGAGCTCACCAGAAACCAAACTTGCCATAATCTTGATCGTGGTCTTCTAGCCTCCAGAAGGAGAAAATAAATATCTGTTGTAAGCACCACCCAGTCTGGTATTTTGTTTGGCAGTCCCCAGCCCCCCCCCCTCCCCGCATCTATAGTTCAGGTTTCATTACTGCTGGCCTGAGATTTCTCTAAATTGATCACTAAGCTCCGTTCTCTTCAGACTCAAGTTGTCTTCCACCTTGTCTCCAGAGGAGCATTTCTAAAACATCTGGTCATCTGCCAGTCCTCATTAAAACACTTCCATTTCTGCCTAAGTCTGAATCCCTAGGTGCAATTTAGGAAAGCCTTCAGTTTCAGAGGTGTCACCCAGAGGGAAAAACTGGGGGTTGGAAGTGACATCCACAGAAGGGATTTGGAGGGAGTTGAAAGCCAGGAGCACCTGCCTAAGAAGTCCCCTTACCAGGACCCTGGGAAGCTGAACATTCCCCATTTCTTAGCCAACAGGAGTGAGGGGACAGACGTTAGAAAGTATGGCAGTTGAATGACATGGAGAATTTCCATGTCAATGCAGTGACAATATTTGGGGATTTAAAAAATATATATTAATAGTATTTTGGGGGCTATTTCAAATAAGTAAAACTTTTTACTAACTTAAAAAATGTATTTTGTTGTGGTAAGAACACTTATTTGTCAAGAGATCTAACTTCTTGACAAATATGTAAAGGTACGTTCCATATTGTTGACTATAGGTACAATGTTGTTCAGCAGATCTCGAGTTTATTTATTTTGTGTAGCTGAACATTTATGCCCCTTGAGTAGTAACTCCTCATTCTCTCCTCCCCTAACCCCTGAAAACTACTATCCTACTACTTGGTTCTGTGATTTTTGACTATTTTAGAAACTTCATGTAAGTGGAATCATGCCGTTTCTCCTTCTGTGGCTTCCTTATTTCAGTTAGCATAATGTCCTCAAAGTTGATTCATATTGTTGAATATTGCAGCATTTCTTTCTTTTTAAAGGCTGAGTCATATTCCACTGCATGTATGTACCACATTTTCTTCATCCATGCATCCACTGATGGACATTTGACTTAATGTTTACTGCAGCTTACTTCATGAGGATTAGCAAACATACATACCAAGATTGGCCTTGGAATAGAAAGGTGGAAAGTGAATTTTGAAATCTCCCCTCTTCTCTCTCTCTCTCTCTCTCTCTCTCTCTCTCTCTCTCTCTCTCATGCATTGTGCATGTATTCATGTGTGCACGCGTGCACACACACACACATGCACACACACACACACTTACACTTAAGTATAGGATATCAATTAATTCAAATTAGAAACTCTGGAGTCAGATTCAGACTGCCTAGGTTTAAATTCTGTCCTCACGACCCACTGTGTGAACTTGGATAAGTGGCTTTATTTTGACAAACCTTTCCTTCTCTATTAAATAATTATTATAATAGTATATTTTGATAACAGCAATAAGAATTAAATAAGACAAAGTACTTAGCATAGTGCCCAGTTGATAGTAAAGACTCAGAAATGTTTATGTGATATTAGCGGCAGCCACCGTAATAGCATTTCCTAATAATCCCTTAGTAAAAGTGCTAACAAGAGACATGTTGTAATTCTAGTGCTTAAGGAACCCTGTTTAAGAGACATTGACTTGGGCTCCTCCTGCCCCTTGTCTGTGTCAGACATGTCCTCCCTCGGGGCCTTGCCTCTTGCTGTTCCTTCCTCCTGGACACTCTGCAGCCAGCCCTCTTCATTCCTTCCTCTCTCAGTACTTGTCTTTACTCAAGACTCACCTTGGGGAGAACTGCCCTGACCATCTCACCTGAATTGTAATACCACAGGCCAGCATGAAGCTTTAGATCCTCCTCCTCCTGGTTCATGTCTCTTGAATACTTATTATTAGCACATCATTTATTTTACTGACTCATCCTTTTTGTCTCTCCCCCTACAGGAAGCCAGGGATGTTTATCTGTTCCCCACCCCCCAGCATGAATAGGTTCTTGATCAATATTTATTGGATGAATTAATAAATAAGCTCTGGTAAAATATTTGACATAATTTTGTATACTCTGTGAACATGATATCTTCATTTAAGCTTCTGCTAAAATGAGAGTTTTTACTACTTATTTTTTAAAAAAGAATATGCTAGCTATTAAATTTATATGAACATTAAGAAACCTTTGACAAAATGTCTTTTAAAATAATCTAATAGAGACTATTTTCACATACATCATACACAATTCTACAGGGAAGGAGGACACTTAAATGTTTAAGAAAAGAAAGTTGTGGGGAAAAACTAGGTTAAATTGCAACATGTAATTAAAAGTTTTTAGATATGGCACAGGACCAATCATGCTACCTGAACCATAACCATCAGCCAGAATGAAAACCCATACTGTGAAAGCTAGACCCGCTTGCTGCCAGCACAAAGGCCAGGGAGCTCACTATGTTTTTAGAGCAACATATTTGACATTGAAAGGAAATATTTTAAACTTAAAGTAAAAAATAATTAAATTTTAAATAAAAAAAATAATAGACTCACTTTATCATTTAAATTTTTTTTAAAAGAGAACAGCCCTAGCCAGTTTGGCTCAGTGGATAGAGTGTCAGCCTGTGGACTGAAGGGTCCTAGATTCGATTCCTGGCCTGGACACATGCCCGGCTTGCGAGTTCGATCCCCAGTTGGGGGCATGTAGAAGGCAGCCGAACAAAGATTCTCCTCATTGATATTTCTCTCTCTCCCTTTTCTTTTCTCTCTGAAATAAAATAAAATAAAATAAAATAAAATAAAATAAAATAAAATAAAATAATTAAAAAAGAGAGCAGCCTCACATTATTTTATTAGGCATTGATATTGCAGAAACATAATTGAAAAGGCAAGTGGGAGCCACTGCTGTCTCAAATTGTACATTTCTGATTATCTTGCCTTTTGCCTAGAAAGCACTGTTGGTTAGCTCTTTACTGGCGTCCTTTTACCTAGGTCAGTGGTGCTTTGGGGGGGAAGGATATCACAGTGAGAGGCCAGAGCTGACTTTAGTGAAGTGACCTAGTACCATACTCTGATCCTTGCTCCAAAAACAATTGTGTCCGGCAAACAATTGTGTCTAGGAGTCCATCATCCAAGAGAACTGACTGAAGCTCACTAGCCAAAGGGACTTAAGCAGACAGAGATGAATGTGGCCATCTATTCAAAATAAACAAATGGTGCTTCCTAACTTCCTGGTGTCATAAACTATCAAGTGGGGGTTAAGCTCTCTCCCTGCGGGTGAGCTCTGGGAATGCTGAAACTAGAATGGGAAGTTTTATTTGTGTGCCAAGTTTTTACAAACTAAGAAGCCAAAACAGAAGAATCGGTTCTCTCGAAGGGGTCACCCTGAGGGAGGACAGCATGCTCCTCCCATAGTAATGAACTCTTCTGGCCATGGCTGAGCAAACATGACCATCCTCGGCTCTTTGGAATTTTTTCATCTCTATGCTCCACATCATGGGTTCCTCTTTTTTTCCCCTTAAACCTTTCTCTGGACAAGAGAAAGAGAGCTGAATAGTCTTGAGCTTGCTAAATTGCTCTCACACTCCAGGCCCAGAATCCTTGAGTGGACTATTCCATCAGAATTGGATTGCTCCTATCTTTTTTTTCAGTTCCTCACCTGCAGACACTTTGCACATCAGGGATGAGCTTGCTCAGATACCGGATGGTTTGCAGGCTGTGGCATCTTGCCATTCTTTCACTTGATCTGCTTCCTATGTACTCTGCCTAAAAAAACCGCAATGGCATCTAGCAAGCCTTCCATGCAGGGCCTGTGACGTCACCTTGTAACATTTGTCTCCCAAGGGCATCGAAGCGATTTTGCATCATGTCTGGGCTCCCAAGGCCAAGTTAGGTGCAGTGTCATTTGGGGACTATTTTCAGAGGCAATATAGTTAGTCATGCAGTGATTTCTTACCTCATAGTATGGGTATCAGCCAAGCTCAGTTCCAGATGGTATTTAAAAGGTAACGTTTTGAGCTTTTATCTTTTATGGTTCTTACAGGTGAGAGAGCCGGTAAACAGGAGACCTGAGTCTAACAAGTGGCCAAATTGAATTCAGATTAGTTCATACTCAGAAATTTATCAGAAACACGTTTTTTCTTGCCACCAGAAGAGAGGACAAATAGCAGGAAATGTAAAATTTGTGCATTACCATGCTTCAGCGCATGGCTTGCAGAAATGAACCTGTCATTGTATTCAGTTCCACAAGGGCTCTTAGTTAAGGGGCAACACTGTATGAAAGCTAAAAGAAAAGATAGACAAAATTCAATCTATAAATGTTCTAGATGCAAAGAACTCAATTTTTAAACCATCTTTGTAAGCATGGAAAAGTAGTTGCAAATTAAATTATGAATTATAAATAATGTCGCCTTTTGCAGATAATTCAAAAGCTATCTGCCTTCCCCTTAAAAAAAAAACCTTAATCCTTGAAAACTAAGATGCTGAGTCCTGAAGCCAAGATATTTCTTGTGATGTCTTTGATACATTCATTTCTCTTTGAATAAATTCTTTAGAAGTTTTTTTCCCTTTCCCCCCCCCCCACCCCCTCTGAGTTCTACTTTCTCATAATCTCACTCATCTCTCTCAAAGTAAACTCTGGAATCAATTTTATTTTTTGAACAATTTAGACCTAGCAATTTCTAAGCTGTATTTTACAAAACAAATGTGCAGATTTAAAGAATGTACGTATTGTGCTGAGAACAAAAATCCATTTCAATAGGAGAGTTATGTTTTTATTAAATAAAAAAAGCCAAAAACACGTGAGTCTTCTGTTGGCATAACTTGCCACGTTAAATTATGTCTCTGGCCATAAGCTTTGGAACTGAACATTCTGCTCAACATTTGCCAGGTAGATTACCAGATGGGGTTGGTCACTGTGTTTATTTCGATCTCTCTTATTTCCTGTCATCGATATTTAAGAATTTGGGGTTGGCGTCCCTGGTACCTGTATTGGTTATAAGATCATACCTCATGAACCAAATAACTTTTTTTTTGGTGTGTATTAGTCCCAGGATTACTGACTTTCCCCCCTCTTGCTAGTTTCTTTCTACTTTGATTTAATCAGTTTCGAATGACAAAATCAGAGCAGCTCCACACAATACATAACACAGGGTTTCAGAATTGCTCTTTCATGTCATTTGGTAAGATATCAGTCATTTTAAAATATTTTGGGGGAGGAGGGGCCATGGACATTGAAGCTATGATACACGTGTGAAGCATTCCTCCCTCTTCTGGCTAACAATGACTCCATTCACTTCTCTGGGCCCTAGGGGATGTATTCTTCCTTTTTTTTCTGGAGCTGTGGGTTGGCCAGTGAGAAAGAGGAAGAGAGAAAGGCAGTTGAATCCTCCCTAAATCACCAAATACCTTTTCAACTGACAGACTAGCTCATTGTCAGCATGTACTTCAAAAGAAGGAATGCTGAAATCGGTCCTTTATACATAGCACACGCTGATGCCTCTGCTAGTTGTGTCTTTTGTCTATTCTTGACATTGGAAAAGGAGGCAATTGGGTGATAGTTCACTGGATATTTTCTTAGGCTCTTTTACTCCAGTGGTCTGTAAAATTGAATATCAAAGTCCTTCAGAATGAACATCTATCCCTCAATAAGCAAAACTTTCAATACCACTTAAGATTTCCAAAGACCCCATAGTCACAAGATTTTTCACCTACAGAAATGGTATTCCTTATTTTTTCTGAGATTCTATATAATGCACTGTAATATCTCCTAGGATGTCTATGTTGTCACATAGATGTAGGAGAGGAAGAAAACTAGATATGTGTTAAAATGTTTCAGGTCAACATTTATATGACAATGATAAATAATCCTTCTTGTGCTGTGGAAAATATCCTATAGAATGAGGTAATGTGATAGGATATCATGCCACATAAAATGTGTAGACTCTGCTTCACAGTTATTCCTATAAATATCATCGCTCTCCAGCTATATTGTAAATTTCTTGAGAGAAGGGGGTCAATTCAGTTTTGTTATCTTTCAAAGACCTTAGCATAGAGTTTCTGTCCTAAGTGCTCAATAAACAGGTAACTGAGCGAAGGAATAAAAGTGTAGGATTCCTCCGCGTGGATTTCTTGAGACCCTCTCTATAGGCCCTTCAAATAAACTTGAAACTTGGAGTTCTAGGAAAGTACATAAAACATCAAATAAAAATACCTGACAATTTAATACCAGAAAGACACACCAAAGGGAAACTATATTATGGTTTTCTAAGAACAGATAGATGTGGTCTCATTATTGATAAACTTGGCAGTAATTTTCCTTTAAAACATAGAAACAATTAGAGCATAATCATCTTGGTCACTAATTGGTTTTGAAAAAATGTCTCTTTTCATTTTATAATTGAGCTACTTGAAAACGTGGTGAACCATAAATGGCCATTTCCTTGGAAAAGGGTATGGACAAGCCCCTTGCAGTTTTGTTTGGGTGCCTTTCAAAGCCAAACCTTAAACCTTTCCCAGAATTTGAAACAAATGTAAGTGCTGGCACAAACCAAAGTGAGAAAATTTGAGAAGAGATTCTTTCTGCTTCTTTATCTCTCTCTCTCTCTCTCTCTCTCTCTCTCTCTCTCTCTCTCTCTCTCTGTGTGTGTGTGTGTGTGTGTGTGTGTGTGTGTTCAAGCTGCTTATTTGGATGTCTCCTGCTTTCTCATGGATGTGCTGCTAGCTCAGAGATCAGGATTTCAGAGCAGCAACTTTGGGGCAGTTCATATTCTGGAGCTGTCTGTAAGAGACTCCTTCCCATAGGAAGCCAGAGGGACTTTCAATGGGACAGTTCCACTGAATTAATAAAATGGCAAGTTCGGAATTATCTTATTCTTTGGTAAGATCTTTATAGGGTGTAACTGAATGGAATGAATGCTAAGAAATATGAGTATTAATCTAAGAATGACTGACTCCTCCTTATTATTATTTTATCACCCAGTTGACCTATTATCTTATTGGGCCTTTTATCCAAAACCACAAGGTCATTATCATAAGGACCTAAACAATATATCCTTTTTAGAGGGGCAGCAGGGACAAGGAGCTGACAATCCAAGTTTAGGGTTCTCCTTCCAAGCTTTGGAGTTGGAATTCACTGTCTGTATAGCCAGGGACCCCATTTCCCAGCTTTCGTGCCCCTAATTATGACACTGTGCCTGTTCTACTGAAAGGAAATGTGAATGGCAGTGACACCTGTCATTCTGGGAAGCTGAAGAGTCAGGTGTATCTTTCTCTGTTCTGAATGAGGAGGACTCCAAGACCTAAAAGGGAGTGGGGCCACAAGATGGATAGAGCCCAAGTTTCAAAATGGCCATGTGGTGGATGTGGGGAAGACCATCCAACTTGGAGCATTGTAAATAAGACATAAATGTGTATTGTGTTAACATTTGGGGGGGGAGAGGGGAGCACCTCTGTTCCAGCATCTTGCACTACTTTAGCTAACAGAGGAGATAGATAAACATGTCCCCAGAAAAAGTCATTATAAAATGGCAAATTTGTTCCTATTCTCTGCTTATGCTTAATTTTTAGCATCGGGTGGGGGTGGGCTAGAGTGGTCAATGGGAGAGAGGGGGCAAAACGGAAAAAACAGTAAATTAAAAAAATAAAAGTTTAAGATTTGTACAAGTGATGGCATTTGCTGAGAGTCATGTCATAACTGCAGGATTCATAGACAGAGGAGGCACACTCATTCCATGGATCCTGACCCATCCCTAGCTGCCCCTTCCCAGAAAATGGTTTTCCTGGAAATCTGGAAGGCCATCCTGGATGCCCACCTGGCTTTAATCTACCTGTCACCTTCTTACCCATGTTTTCACTCAATTCCCATCTCCTCCAGGAAGCTTTCTCTTCCCAGTAAATGGACCGTTCCTTTCTTTGAGCTCATAGCAATTAAAATCTGTACAGATCTTTGTATTGCCTCATATGTTGCCTAGGAAGAGCACTTATTTTATTATTAATGAATAAACACATCATTTGTCTAAATTGTAAGTTAATGGAGGGGAGAGATAAATAAAAATTTTAAAAGTGGATTTAAGATACTGAAAATAGATTACACTTCTCTTTTTTGTTTACAGCAAGATGATTGTATATGTGTTGGGGGGGGGGGGCATGGGAGGTTGCAGGATATACCTCACTGTAATATTGACCTCCATTGTAGAACACTATTTGTCTTATGTCCCAGAAAGGGATATAGCAGTTGCTAAGCCTTTTACTTTCCCACAAAAATTAAGACATTTATTCATAAACAGAGAAGTAGAAAATTGCTCAGCAGTAGTGTAGGCATCTCTAGTAATTTTGGTTCTGCAGGCCCCCTGGTCACAGTCATCTTACAAATTTGAGAGCATATTTTTAGCTAATTTAGTTCTTGGCATCAATCTTATTCTGCTATTGAGAGTGTCAATTGCAATACCATTAGGATGCCAAGTTTTATGTGTTGATCCTACCTGAAAGTTGAAACCAGATTAATTCTGCCCGCAGTGCCAGCCATGTGGTAAACCCCATCAGTCCCTTATATGGGACCTAGATTTTAATGGACAGAATGTAATGTGAACACTCCACATCCTATTACCCAATTCTGGGTAATCAGTCCTCCATGGTTGAGTATCAAATGTCTACATTTATCATACCATATCTTAATCATTGTCAACTGTGCAGAAAGACCCTTAGAGATTTTCATACACGCTACATTCAGGAAGTTCTCAGGTACGCTTGTCCCAACAGTGTAAGCCAGGCCCCTTGTGTGCACACATACAAACAGTAATTTCAAAGACAATTTTACACTTAGACTTAAATAATGTGGAGGAGGGTGAGTCCAAGATAAAGCCATGGAAGAGAATCTTGGAGTGGAGGGTTTAAAGCATCTCATACTTGTATTGCAAAAGTAACAGCAATGCCTGGCTGGTGTGGCTCAGTGGTTGACCGTCAACCTATGAAACAGGAGGTCATGGTTTGATCCCTGGTCAGGGCACATTCTGGGTTGTGGGGCGAATTCCCAGTAAAGAGGATGCAGGAGATAGCTGATCTATGTTTCTTTCTCATCAATGTTTCTTTCTTTCTCTCCCTGCCCCTCCTTCTCTCTAAAAATCAATAACATATTTCAAAAAAAAGCAGTAAGAGCAATTAATTCTCTTCATGCTGGTCCAGTTTTTTCAAGTAGTTATGGAAAAGCTTGAATTGTTAATCCTATCTCTAGGCATGGTTTATTTGAGGCATTTAAAAATGTACATGCTATCTAGTGCTCTTTCCTCTCACATAGTAAGCTTCAGTTTAACATATGGTAATAATGCAGCATTGTTTAGTCATCCAATTCTTCATATAGCATGAAATATGGAATACAAACGCACACATGTGCAAACCGAGCTAATATTTCTTTCCCTGAAATAAGTAACAGTTATTCATCTAGATTATTTTCAATTATAGAAATTGATGATATCTTCATGAAAGGAACTACTAGCTTAAAAAGAATCCTGCCTTGTTTGACTTGTTTAATAGGACAACAAAAATGGGGCAAAATGAAAAGAAAGTTTATACTTGATGTAAAAAAAAAATTTATGCCAATGTAGAGAGAAAAAGTCTGAAAAATTTCAGCCCCAAGGTTAATTTTTATTGAATAATGAGTGCATAAAACAGAGTTTGGAAAAAAATGTGATTTTCAGCCACTTTTCTAGTATAGTTCTGCTGTAACAATAAGAACTAAAATGGGTTGGATTGTTGCAAAGGAAGGAGACTATCATAGAGATAGTAAGGAGATTTGCTCACTAGTTATTCTCTCATTCCATTTTCAGTGCTACATTTCAGATTGTGTCAGTACTTCCATTATAAGCCTGTACTTTAAGGAATTTGGAATCTGGCCAGTAAAAGATCATTCTGAACTAAAAGTTGGCACAGAAAGTTTCCTCCCATGAGCAAAAGTTGTTTTCATTATTTCTTCATTGTTGTCTTCTTCCCCCCTTCCTTTTACCAATTCCATAAAGCTTCATCTGGTTGCTTTTAAACCTGGATATCTGAGGAAAAAGTTAAGTATAAGGAGCCAACCCAGTGGTTTGAGGACAATGCATCTTTTGTCCATCTGGGCAGAATTTGATTTTGGTATTTTTTATGAAGGAATTGATACTATTCAGTTGGGAGTATTTAGAAAAAGAGTAAAAACTAATTTTAAAAGACCTCTTAGTCTCTAGTAATGAAGTTAAAAGCAACAAAATGAGGGTAAGAGAGGGCTTAGTCATTTATTCCCATCATTGTGTATATTACTTTATAGCTATTTATAAAAACTGTTCTTCACAGCACTCCTGCATAGTTTCATATCCATTTCTTTTACCGTTTTATTGATGTATAATTTGTGTAAAATAAAATTAGCCCATTTTAATGATAAAGTTCCGAGAGTTTGGGTAAATGTATGTAGTCAGTCCTTCAGTTACCACTGACCACAATCATTTTTCAGAACAATTTCATCACCATCATTTTCTTGTTCCACTTGGCAGTTGTTTCCCACCCCCAGCCCCACCCCAGTCCCAGACAATCACTGATCTTTCTTTCACTATAGATTTGCCTTTCATAGAATTTTAATTAAATAGAGTAAAATGATATATGATTTTTATATTTATAACTGATTTTCACATAGCATGATATATATACATATATATATATATATATATATATATATATATATATCATAGCAATTAAAATGATATATATATTCAGAGAGGAAGAGAGAGAGAGAGAAAGAGAGAGAGAGAGAGAGAGATCAATGATGAGAGAGAATCATTGATCAGCTGCCTCCTGCACGCCTCATACTGGGGATCAAGCCTGAAACTTGGTCATCTGCCCTGATCAGCAATCAAACCATGACGTCCTGGTTCATAGGTCACTCAACCACTGAGCCACACCAGGCTGGCCACGAGATGTTTTTCACAGCCATTCATGTTTTTGCAAGTATTAGTAGTCCATTTTTTATTGCTAAGTAATATTCCATTGTATGGATATACCAGTATTTGTTGGCATTCTTTGTGGTTACTTAGCCATGGTATATTTTATTCTTTTATTCTTTGAGCATATTTTTCTTTCTTTAAGTCTTCAAAAATATTTATAACAGCTACTTTAAAGTTTTTGCTAACTCCAACATAGGGGCCAGTTTGGAGTCAGTTTCTATTGCCATTTTTTCCCAATGAGTATGAAATGTTTCTTATGTTTTCTTTAGAACATCTAGTGATTTTTGGTTGGAATGTGGACGTTGTGGGTGATGTGCTATGCAATTCTGAATTCTACTTTTGAATCAGTAGGGTGGAGGTGATGGGCGATTTTGCTTTGCTTTATAGGTACTTAAATTTCCTGGACTGGAATATGTCTGAAATGAAATATGACTCACACGTGGTGTCCAATTGTTGATATCTCTGCTCTGTTTCTTCTCCTTTTTTTTAACTTATTTTTAGCATGATTTTCTCATCATCTCCCTTGTACTTGTGTAATTTAGTAGTCATCCAACCAATAATTGGGCATAGATTATGCTCACACGGTCAGACCAATAATGTTTGCATCCTTCTTATGAAGCTGTGGGTGGGTGGGTTGGAGAACACACTTAGTGGCACAACATATTCTGATATGTTCCTTGGCTTTCAATTTCAACAGGTGTCTATAGCTCAGCAGTCAACCAGGTATGTATGAGAGTACATTATCACAGCACTTCAATAGCTCTCCCACTTTTAAAATCCCTTTTCCCATAGATTTCTACCTGCTCTGTCACCTGCCCTAACTCAAATCCATCATCTTCAACTAGTAAAGCTATGGATTTTTAGCACCCGACAGTATGCTAGTCACTGTTTTAGTTGAAGATACTTGGGATTGTCCTTATCAATTACTATCTTGAAATACCTACTCCGACCCTGAGTACCTTGACCCATTTCACGAGGAGCTTATGTGGACTCCCTGTTTCCTGTCTTCATACTCTCAATTAACTATCTGTCTGCTGGGTTCTTGCTACTGGTATGGCCAAGTTCAAAAGACAACCTCTCCCATCCTCGACACATGGTTGCTTCATCTCTGAGGAAATCTGTGTAAATTCTGTTTCATAGCCCCAAACACATGCCTCTAGATCGGGGTGGGAGCCTTTTTTTCTGCCAAGGGTCATTTGGATATGTATAGCATCATTCATGGGTCATACAAAACTATCAACCTAAAAATTAGCCTGCTATATTTGGTAAAATATTTAATTAACTCACCCCTCATGCCTTGGCAGGGTCAGAACCAATGATTTTTCAGGCCTTTTATGACCCGTGGGCCATAGGTTCCCCACTCCTCTACTAGATATGAAGAATGACTACTTTTCAGCTCAAACTCTTGTAATTCACACAGGATGGGACTTTATTCTCCATAGACAATAAGTATTGGTCATACAAGATCTCACACCCATATTTCAATATCCACGTACATAATGTAGTAGTAAGAACTGTGAAAGGCAAGTTGTGGGCCCAGAGAAACTGGAACAAATAGAAAAGAACAGTAGGGCTGAGATTCAGAAGCAGGGCTTGGTCTGCTTGTATAGACAGCACGAGCTAGGACAGTGCAAGGCCCTGGAATAGTACCCGAAGCAGAAACTGGTCATTTTATATGGGCTGTTAATATAGAGAGAGATCGGGATTTAGATTTTTTGGTCTCTAAGGAAGCTTCAGGTAACTCCCCAAGAACCATTAATTTAAAGTTCAAACCAAGGCCAGATCCTGAGCAGGCTAGAGCAGGTGAACAGCCGGTCATCAGCAGAGGTCTCGCCCAGCTTATTATCATCAGGGCTAGAGCTCCCTAAAAGAAGTAGGATGCATAGCAGTATCCTCAAGTGGTAAGCACAGCAGTTAGCAGGAAATGAGGGTAGCAGGCAAGTGCTCAGTCTGAGGAATTCAAGGCCAGCCATGGTTTTTGAGGAAGTGAAAGTGTCAGGATTAGAGCAGAACCAGCTGGGAAAAGAAGAGAAAATATATTTACTGAGAAAACACTAAGTGCCAGACATTCCTTCCTAACTTACCTACCTTTTGTCTCTCAGCAACTCTGTAAAGAAAGGGCTATGTTACTTTCTCACATCCTTTCTCAAAAATGGCATAACTATTGCCAAGCACTTTCTTTAGGGGTGAGCAAATTGAGACCCAGATAGGTTAATAACTAGTCAGCAGAAAATGAGAGAGCCTGGAATAGAATTCTGATTATTATGAATGACCCCAGAGTCAGTTTTTGCCAGTTAGTTCCTCATTCTGTGGAAAGATGAAAACAGGTACTAACTACCCCATGGATTCCCATTCTAGATGGATGCCAATGGCACCCAGAAATGGGGACCAGATCACAGGTGCAGTGGATAGGTTCACAGGACTGCATGGTCAGGAAGCAGGCCGGTTAATATAGTCCTATTAACACACCAGCCCTAGACGGTGCCTATAGTTTCTACCACTGGAATGACACCTTTGAGTTGAGATATGGCAGGTGGTACACAGATATATTAATGGCAAGGATGTCCCAGTGAGGACAGAATCAGCTGTAAGTAACAAAATGACTGATGGCTAGGGTACACCATAAAGGAAGAGAAGCTGTTGTTTGGGCCATGATCGACAATTTCTTTTTGTAAAGGAGCACGGAATTGTTATTTTAAGTTTTGTAGGCCACATGATATGATCTGTGACCATCTCTGTCATTGTAGTATTAAAGTAGCCACAGCTGACACCGGTTTGGCTCAGTGGATAGAGCATCAGCCTACAGACTGAAAGGTCCCAGGTTCGATTTTGGTCAAGGGCACGTACATTGGTTGCAGGCACATCCCCAGTGGGAGGTGTGTGGGAGGCATCTGATCGATGTTTCTCTCATCGATGTTTCTAGCTTTCTATCCCTCTCCCTTCCTCTCTCTATAAAAAAATCAATAAAATATATTAAAAACAAAAAGTAATATAGCCAAAGACAGTTTGTAAACAAGTGGGTGTTCCAATAAAACTTTATTTTTTTTAAAGTTGCAAGCTGGATTTGATCCATACATGGTAGTTTATAGCTTCCTAATCTAGAAAGCCTACAGTGTCTGCTACAGTGGAGGTAGACACAGTTAATAACTAGGGACTAGTTAACTTGTAAAGTCATGTTAATTTACTAGACAGGCAGCCATCATCTTAAAAAATGGTTGAGTGAGCCAGGGACCCCAGGTGCCTGGCTCAGAGGGAAATACTGAAACCCACACATAAAGAGCTCTGGGGCTGAGAAGATGAACTCTGCTCACCTCACAGTTTTTCTCAGGTGGTGCCAGAGCGAGCAAATGAAGGATCATGGGAAAATCAGATACTGAGAACCTCATGTGGTATTTGATTTTTCTTCCCCACTGCAGGACTGTAATATGGGCTCTGCTCCACGTAGGAAAGGAAATAAACCTCTGTTTAACTAGTTATTGTCAGGAGGCATTACCTTCTGCCCAGAGGGTGGGTCTCAGTTCTAGACATTGCATGAGTTACTTATACAGACTATATAACTGAAGGATTTGCAAGTACTAAAAACGGAATATGGTGCTTCTAATCGGCCCAAAATGGGTTGGGGGTGGAGTGGAGGAGGTGATATATTGTAATAGCCATATTAAACTGTACTAAACTTGAAATAACGGGGAAAATATTTCCTTAAAGCTAATAGGAAAAATCAGTTCCCAGACTGAGAACAATGAATCTAAGTTGTCATCCAGCTGCATGGGCTCAGGAGGAGAGTTCCTGTGCTGAGGTTTCCATTATAAAACACAGAGGCATTATTGGGGATAAATGAACCAATATGAATGAAATTCCTGGAATTGCCAACCTGAAATTTCACGCCAAAAATCCTCTGATTCCCAGGTTGATGTGGAATGGTGATTTTTCCCCCCTGAAAGTTCAAAAAGAATCAACTTTATTAGTGGAATGGGATACTTCGCAGGAATATGTTTATAAACTTGGATTCTTCAGGTTCCCTCTAATATTGAAAACAGAAGAAAAGGGAACTTCTTCCTTGAATTTTCCCCCTGAATCTACTCAATGTGGCCTTTGGGTAGGCATGCTAAAAATAGCAGTAATGGCGTGTAACCTCCCAGGTGAGGAGAGCCAAGATCCTGCCAGGCTGTGGTGGCCAATCTGGGAACCAGTGGGACTGTGCCCAGATGGGTTGCCTTTCTCCACATTTGCACAAAAGAGCCTCATAGTCACGTGGTAGCTCTGCCTGGTGGTGACTGTTGGAAGTTGTGGCCCATCTCGGATCTGTTGGGGAGGGAGAAGCCTGTGGGAATGTTTGAGGTCTTTCTTGTGAAACTTCCAAGGAATAGTCAGCTAGATCTAGAGGGGGATCTGAACCAAGCTCTGCACCCCCTTCTCCCGCATCCCAAGAGTAGAACCTTGCAAAATGGAGTCACAGGATAAATAAGACCCAATGGAAGACTAATGATGCGTGTAAACATGTATGTTTTGGGTATCCCCTTCTTCCTTTTTCCTCTACTGATCCCCCGGATCAGTACCAAGATCAGCTTAGATGACAATATTTGGCTGACTCTCCCTCTCCCAAACCCCCTCCTTTCATGCACTCAGACCTCCTATTTCCCTTTGATGCATAGTGTGTCATATTCCTGAAAGCTTTTTAAATGTTGTAAAATGTCAGCCAAAACGCTGTATTTATCATAGTCACAATATGAATGAGTTGCATAGCTTATAGTCCAAATGTGATAAGTTCATTAATTTAGCCATAAGGCCACATCAGTAAATCATTAGCTCTATTGAAAGGTCCCAGTGTAGGGAGCATCAAGTTGCCAGAGTAAGGAGAGGGCAAAATGAATGATGTAAAAATGCATTCAAGAAAGAAGATTTTGACTTAGTTGTTCTTAATTATTATACTTGGGTTTTCACCCTTTTGAAAACTGTATGAATTTTATTTTTCCTAGGCATAAACACATACCTACGTAACATTTTGCAAGCAATTTTAAAGAGTTCATGTACATCCTCCAAGCTCATCCATGGATTTGCGGTGGAAGATTCTTGAGCAATATGAATCTAAAATGACTTATGTACAATATATTAAGTCACATCAGAATAGATACAGATTTTAATGTAATAAAAAGGAGATAATATACTTCTGGGGAGATCTGTCACTTATCACTTAATTAAATGGTTAAATTTAGCATCAATAATAGTGATTCAACTTGGCATTGTGTGTCTCATGATAACAATGCAATATAAAGGCTGTTGCACAATTGGTGAGGAATCCCAGCCAAAACTGTTTATTTATATCTAACCAAGCCTTTAGACGTAATGTCTAGTTAACAGGAAATAAAAAAGTTAAAGGATATTTATTTCAAGGAAACAATCAGACAAATTCAAAATGTGAAACATTCTAAAAGACAACTAGTTTGGTGTCTTGAAACAGTCAAGATCTTTAAAAACCAAACAAATAAAACATCTGTGAGGACTGTTCTAAATTAAAAGAAACTATAGAAACATAACAACCAAATACAAAAGATGAACTTTGATTGGATTCTGGTTGAATAAATAAGCTTTAAACAAACAAATATTTGGATGATAATTATGAAAAATTTAATATGACTATATATTAGTTGCTATTGGGGGTTATTATTATTTCCTTAGGTGTGACAATAGTATTTAATATATCTTGTGTATATTAAATATAAGTATGCATATTTTATATTTTTAGTATATATTCAGTACATGGAAGCATATACAGGGTGTGGCAAAAGCAGGTTTACAGTTATTCATGTGGAAAATAATATAATAATTGATAAATAAAATAATACAAGACTAAACTCTGTGTTTCATGTACTCACAACTGTAAATCTCCTTTTGCCCTACCCTGTACATATAAGTAAAGCACATATGGAAAAATCTTAATACACCGTGCCATTCTTTCAACTTCTCTCTATATTTGAAATCTTCAAAATAAAAGTAGAAAGGAAATATTTAGCCCTGGCTGGTGTAGCTTAGTTCGTTGAACATTGCCCTGTGCCCCGAGATGCCACCAATTCAGATCCCAGTCACTGCCCATGCCCATGTTGTGGGCTCCATTCCCAGTAGGTGTCTTGCAGAAGTCAGTGGATCCATCTTTCTATCTCTCTCTCCTTCATCCTTCTTCTCTCTCTAAAATCAATAAAAAAATTAAATTAAAGAATTAAATGTACATTTTTTAAAAAGTAATAGCACAAGGAACTATAGTTCCTAATCATGTACTTTATCAACTTAAATTTTTCTGCAGGAAGAGCTGGTCCCAAAGAGCTTGGCCTCACCAAGCCAAGACCAAGCCTTTAACAGCAGGTCACCCTTGACCACCATGCCCCCAAGAATGCCTCCTCTTTGTTCCTCTCAGTCTTACAAAGGGAAATGTGATTAAGAATCTGTACATTTAATATAAAAGGCAGCACTGCTTTGGGGAACTTTGTACCTCAGAGGCTCAAATAATGCTTTCTGGCAAACACTGAAGTTGAGTATTTTTTAAAAGAAAACATACCAGAGCTGCCACTGGCCACCACCTCCACCACCAGCACCAGTCTCCTCTGATGTAATAAAGGAGATATGGTGCACATAAAAGTCAAGGAAATGTTATCACCTGAGATCATATTTTCCAACTGGAATTCATTGAGAAATAAGGAAGTTGGACTTACAGAGTCACGATTTACCGGCATCACCAAGTCCAATTAAGTCAGTCCATATTATCTCATGTCCCGTCCAGTGCAGAACTGTGTAAGGCTGCAGATTACTGGGGATTGCCAAGAACTTACTGCGCAGAATTAAATTGTATAGATAATAGCTTTTGGCATTTTTGTTACAAGGGACTGGTTTCAATATAAAAATAAGGAAACATCATTTTACTCTCCAATGGTTAGTTCATCACCAGCTTTTTTCTTTTTCTTTCCTTCTTTTTTTTCTTTCTTTTTTTAGTCCTGAAAATAGCTTACCAAAGATTTGTCATTTCCTGCCAGGAGAAAGTTCTGGAGCATTTGTGTTTTTATAAATATCAGATGTATAATCTCAGACATGAACTTATTATAACTAGCCCCAAGGCATCATGAGCTGCAAGTTGCCACATGAAAATTAAAGGGGTCAAGTTCAAAAGGGGTGTGTGTGTGTGTGTCAGAAGGCTCTGGAAAAAGGGCAGGAACTTAATGAACATCCCTGAGATGAACCTGTGATGGCCAGGGAACCTGCCATCATCTGTCTTTTGCTGCTGGTTAGACTCCCAAGTACCTTTTATAGCCCCCCAGGAGTGAAGAGGGTCCTTTGGGCTCAATTGGGAGAAAAATATATTAAGTTGGCTCCTGTTAACTGAAGGGAACGGGGAGAAGTGTTTAAGTGACTTACTATCTCCTGGGCTCTATTTATTCTGTTAAAAAATATTGTACCTAGTATTTCAGAAATGGTAACTCTTTGAACCTCTGTGAAAGTCTTGTGGGGGTCATTGGCATCCTTTTGGAGCAGGAGACTTGATGCTATTATTTTATTTGCAGCATTTATCATCCTGGGTCCCACTTACCATTTTACCTTTTTTCTGCAACATGGGATGATAAAGTAGCATCATAAAACCAGACCTGCAGGTTTGAATTAGTCTCCATTCAGCTAACCCATTGTCTCTCAGTGGGAGTCTGCTCCAACCAGGGGCAAGATATAGCCCCAGGGGAGTGAAGAGAGATGATTTAACAAGTAGGTGATTAGAATAAAAAGTAAACTCCCCAGAGGCTAGAATGGAAGTCAGAGCCTTGAGAACAACCATCACTTACAGGCAGGGAAAGGAGAGACCAAATGCCTAAAGGATCAAAAACAAAAACTATAAAAATAAAGACGTTATTATCGATGACTCATTGAGAGAAACAGATTCCTCTTTTTAAGAAAAGGGACACCAGGAAAAAAAGATGACAAAAGGGGTCTTATCCAAAATAAAAGGAAGGTGGAGATGTTCTGAAGCCAGTAGCAATGACCCTAGGGCACATGGCACTGAATTTAGACTCAGAAGCCCAATCTCAAACCCAGGTAGGTCAGCTCAAAGCATTTGACTGAAGAGTGATGCGTGAGTGCATGCAAGCAGGTAGAGCTAGTAACTAACTTTCACTAAGAGTTTACTAAACGTGCAGGCACTGGGTACGTGCTTTATGATCATTTAAATGTTTATTCCTCAAAATCATCTTATGAAGCAAGCACTTTTAAGTAGACTCATTTTCCAAGTGGGAAAAAACACCACCACCACCACCACCACACACACACACACACACACACACACACACACACACACACACCAGCATACAAACAAGGGGCAAGCAATTTGCTCAGTTGTGTGATTAGTAAGTGCCAGCTAAGGACAGTGGTGATAGCTGCCTTTTATGCATACTGACCTCATTTAGTCCACAGAATACTGCATGGCAGTATCTACTGTTATCACCATATGACAGATGAGGAAACAGAGGCTTAGAGGAGTTAGTAAATTTTCATGAGATCCTGCAGCTAGTAAGTGTGAAAGCCAGAACTCAAACCCAGGGAATTTGATGAGAATGCCTGGCCTCTGAGCCACCACCCCATCCTGTGTCTTTCTGTAGCTTGAACTGTATAAATTTGAACTCCTTCCCCTCCCCCAGCAATATCTATGTCTTCTCCATTGGTAGAGAAAATGACTTTTGAATAAGAGTGTAGATATTTTATGTCTCAAATTACTTCAGTTTTAAGGGGATACTATAAAATAACTACTGTCATCATTTGGAATGGAAATTAAAGCTGCTGATCAGATCAATGTATTGATAAGTATTAAAGGTATTAACAATCTTCATTATTCCTTGGAAAATAACTTTGAAAGTTCTGAACTCCATAGATGAGAAAAAGGATTTCAGAGAGAGTGTCCTGGCTTATTTCTGACTCTTACCATATTCATAGTCTCTTTAGGAAAGACAAATCAGGGAGCCATGGTATGTATTCATTGTTGTTAAACTTGGAATTCTTCTTTTGCATTAAAATCAGCTGAAAGCTGAGGCGGCCAAACCTGGATAATGGCACAGAGGTCAAGTGTGAGCATCTCCAAGGTTCACGGAGGACTGACTGGAAGCTGCAAAAACAGGTCTGTGGACCCAGAGCCAGGCCAAGAGTCTGAGAGTCACAGAAATCTAGAACCCAGTAAATGAGAAACAAATCCCCACAGAGGTGCACTAGCCAGTGATATTTCAAGATACAGGGAAATGGGAAGAACCGTAAAGTACTTTACAAAGTGGGAATCAGAAATATTTCAGTCTTCTTGTTGGCAACATTAGAAACTAGAAGACAGCAGAACAATGCTTTCTAAACTCTAACTGAAAATGATTTCTGAGGAAGCTACTAGTGTATATACACCACCAAGAAAACTAACATGAGATCCATTGAGCAGATGACTTAACACGGGAGAGAGAAAGGCAAAGAAAACTTTTCAGATGAAGTCAAAGAGAAGTCCCCAGATGAAAGTAGACTAGGTAACTCTTGCCCAGATTGGAACAGAAGTGTACGGAGTTCCAAAGGGAAGCTTACCAACCAACCAATCAATTAATCAATCAATAAATAAATAAAGTAAAAGATTAGCCTGATAGTTTGGGGCCACGTAGGAAATGATATTGATAGGCATTTTATAGATGTTTGGGATGACTTAACTGTAGGTTAAAAATAAGGGAACAGAAAAAAAATAAGACAATTATTCAATGAATGGGAAAGTTATAGAAGACACTATCATCAGGCCACTACTTAGCTTCATAGCAAATACTATTTTTATAGTCATAATAAAGAAGGACTGAATATGGATTTCATCAAAAAGTATTTTATCAATCCAACACACCTTGTAAAATGCACCATTATTTTAATGTGCATATTTTATGTGTGAAAAAATATGACACACATTCTTTATAAACTATATATCAAGTTCAAAGGTATTAAAATGTAGAAAAACAATGCATCGTAGAATTGATGAAATGCAGTTTATTAGAATAATAAGGGGAAGGAAGTATAAACTCTTCCTCATCTATCATGATCAGAATCCAATATATATTATTTTAATTTGATGATTCCTGGAGACCGCAAAAATGCATACCATTAGAAAAATAGAGCAAATATCAGAAGAAATTGCTTAAAATTAGTGGTGGCCTTATTTGGGGAGGGTGGAAAATGAAGGGAAACTATATGCTAGACTCTTCAGGTTTGAGTTATAAGTCTTAGAGCACTTTCTGTGCATAGATTATTATTATAAATATTGAAATATTAATTGCTTTATATTCCACATATCTGAAAAAAATGTCTCTTGCTCTGTGTTATTAGGGCCCTAAACTTCATACACATGATCACAGAGGCCTCAGATGATATTCCAGAGGGAAAATATGGAAGGTGGCATTCATTCCCAACCAGTTAAGGCTGTACCCATCTTTGAAAGTTTAATGGAAGTCCAATTTCATTAAAGTTTGTCAAAATGTTGGCATCATGTGACCCCTCCATTTTCTGAGTCCCTGCTGTACCAGGCCATTCCAGCAATTCTCCAAGGCAACGGGGGAGAGGGGAGAGTTTGGGCAAAGGCAGAGGGAGCTCATCCTGCTGGTGGCAGCTGTCTGATTGCCCAGGGAGCACTTTCAAATTATAGCACTACCCGGATGAGATAGTAATACTGGTACGTTCCAAGGGGAGACTCTCCACCTCACCCCATCAAGGCCCTGCTGTCTGCAGGCACCGCCAGTGTTACTGGTAAAACTTTTTCCTATTCCTTTATCAGGTGAGGGTGGAAAAAAAGTTGAGAGCCATACCACTTAGCTCTTCAGTATGTGGGTTTCCTTTTTAGATACAGGAATAGGGAACTATTTCTACTTTTTCCTATGTTTAGGTCTTACCTCTGCAGCAGAACAGCAAAGTACTTGAGGGACCAGACTCCTTAATGCTCTGATGCTAAACAGAGTGGTAGCACATAGCAGGTTCTCTATAAATATTTACTGGTCAGTTTTAATATGATTTAAACCCTTTTCTAGCTTGAGGCTGATAACAGTTAACTTCGTATATAATAGTCTAATAAACTATTTACTTATATTGCCTTTTAATGCCTTTGTATCAAGTTTATTGCTGATAATTAATGATGCCTTAGTTTTTTAGGCATCTTCTAAATCCTATATTTGGAAGGTTTATAATGTGAAAATGCTCTTTGAAACAAGGCGATTTGATTTTTAACTTGAGAGCATACCAAAGACTTTTGTGTTTTGGTTCTCAGTTTTGTAATTGAGTTTGTGCTGGGTATGTTAAGGAGGTAGATCCAAGTTAATGAGAGGTCTTGGGCATGAAGTTCTTCAAATACTATCCCCATGATAGAAAGTTGAGTTAATAGGGTAATTTAATATATAAGGAAAGATATGTAGAAACTCACACTTTTGTCCACTCCATTCACCAAATATCCTCAAACAATTAAAATGATAGAGCACGGGAAGTGTCTAGCATGATCCAGGTAGTCAATAGGACTTATTTAAATAAAGAAATAAAATAGATATTGAATACCTGGTTTGACATATAAAGGAACCAAAAAAAAAAAAAAAACAAACAAACAAACAATCAAGGAATGTTCATGTGCAAAGGTTAAAAAAAAAAAAGGAAAAAAAAAAGAAGCTCATTTCTTCTTTTGAGAGAGCTATCTAGTTTCCCAGGTCAAGTCCCATTGCTTACTTTAGAGACCTTCTCATATTCACTCCTTTCAGGAGGCAGAGTGCTGGCATTCTAGCCTCTGCCAAGGAATGACACAGGCCTCTCTCCCTAATTTTTTCCCCCAGAGCCTCCTCAATCTGGGACAGTCCACAGTGACCTGTGAGCATTGGCTGTTCCTTTTTGCAGCTTAAGCAGTGGTAGTTTGTTCTGCTCAGTTCAGCCTGAGGCCCAGGACAGGTTTCTCCAGCTATCATGGTTAATAGTCGCTAGCAGCAGATTTCACCTGTAAGCACTCCTGTGTACTTCCTGAAATGTCCAGCTGAGGGCACAAGGGAGCCTATGGGACATAGTGAATGACAAGGAGAGGCAATGTCAGGAGAGGAAGAGAGAACTCAAGAGAGACAAATGAGGGCATGAAAGAGCTGACACTGCTGATACCAAGGAGAATAAAGAACGATCCTGCAATGAGGAGAATTGTGACGTCTTTATGACTATTAATGGATTTAGCAGCAAGACTTTACTTTTTAATAATCATGGGGTCCACTTGCAATTTTGACCTGGGCTTGGAATATCCTGCTCTCCTCTCCCGCCCCCTGCTGAGCTGCCTTCCTTTCATCCCACAGCTTTTCAGTTCTTCCTTCCTCTGTGGCCTGCTCGGGGAGATCCATGGAGAGGTGACAGCCCGCTTCCCACAGCTCTCCACTGGGTTAGACAGTTACATTGCTCCACACCAATAAAAGGCATTTAATCGTGGCCTGTGGGGAATGTAAATCTTTCAGGGTCTATTTATGAATCAGTTTAATATTTTTATTTTCCTGTCTAGATGTCCGCTACATATCTGTCACTGTTGTAAAGCAGTGGCTTTCCAACTCTCTCCCGTTATAGAACACGTTGTTAGAACACGTTCTCACAAAAGAGCCCACTTTGTTTGTAAAGGGGTGCGAACCTAGGGTTCGATGATGTGATGGTGGGAAGAAGGGAGGCTGGATGTTGGCCCACTTCTCCCACCCCTACCCCTACCTCCAGCAGGTCCTGTGTGGCAGCAAGGAGCAGAGTTTTATAAAACTGCCATTTTTAAAGTAGAAAATCTTATGGTTCCTGGACACTGGGAATGTCTTATTTCCCTTGTACTATGCCCAGGGTTGTTTGTGATGTGATATTAAAAACAGAGAAACCTTGCCCCGGTCAGTGTGGCTCAATTGGTTGAGCATCATCCTGTGTGTTCAATTCCAGCCAGGGCACATGCCAGGGTTTCTGGCTAGACATCCAGTAGGGAGAGGATGGGCAGGAGGCAGCCATTCAATCTTTCTCTCTCACATCGATGTTTCTCTTTCTCTCCCTCTCCATTTCTCTCTAAAATCAATAAAAACATATAAAAACAAGATAGCAAACCCTTAATTGAAATTTGGAATAAAGAATCCTTTCCAAAGGATATAAGCTCAATTTTCTTTTACTATCATAAAACAAAGGCCGAAACTGGTTTGGCTCAGTGGTAGAGCGTCAGTCTATGGACTGAAAGGTCCCGGGTTCGATTCCGGTCAAGGGCATGTACTTTGGTTGCGGGCACATCCCCTGTGGGGGGGGTGTGTAAGAGGCAGCTGGTTGATGTTTCTCTCTCATCGACATTTCTAGCTCTCTATCTCTCTCACTTCCTTTCTGTAAAATATCAATAAAATATATTTTAAAAAAATAAAATAAAACAAAGGATCTTCTTTTAAAAACAAAAACCCACAATATTAAAAAATAGAAGCAGATTGGTGAGAGAATAAACTACTAAGCACTTTTGGCACCGCTAATAAAGATAAGGTTGGTGATACAGGGCCTAAGCTTTTGTTTTTGAGGACTCTTTAGTATGCTCATCATAAATCTTTTTAAAAATGAATAATATAATTTTAAAAGACTTATCTTTATTGCTTATATGGATTTTATAAATATTTTGTAAATCATATTTGCATTAATTCAAAATTATTTTCACATGAGTCTAAATTAGTGAGTTTTACTGTAAATTACTTTTATAAGAAAAATTCAGGAAAATATTTATCTTTTATACATAAAAAAAATATATGCTAAAAAAGAGAAATCCTCCAAGGATGTATTAGTTTTATTAGTCTCTTCTTTCAGAACTGGTGAAATCAGTTCTAGCATATCATTGTGTTTACCAATGCAAAGTATCAAAGTACATAGGGTCACAAGTACTGTACCTGTCATTGTGCCGGCAAACAGAAGATGCTTTCAAATGGTAGCTCTTGGCTTTCCCCTCAGTTCCCACCTAACTCAGCGTTCCCATGTTAATTCAGTGTTGATCTGTATCCCAGTGCTTCCCCAGCTCTGAATTGCTGGATACCATAGCCAGTTCAGAATCTTTCCGAGATCCCAGGAAGACCACAGACCGTAGGATCCTAATGGGATCCCGTGTGGAGTCATTCACTCGAAGGTACCATCTTCACAAAGAGCTGATCTCTGCCTTCAGACTCTCGCAGTCCAGTGTGAATACGTGTAATGAAGCTGCAATAAAGAGTTCTCTCTGCCTACAGTGGGCTAGGAGTGTGACCTAAAGGCCAAGAAGACATTGGTCAAGTGGGCCAGTGAGCAGAGTACATTCCTGGGGCAGAGTCGAATGTGGAAAAGCACAGAGAATTGCATATTTATTGGGTGCCTTAATACAGAGCAGCCATTAAAACCAAGCTGTAGCTCAGGAGACTCATGCCCTACTAGAATGAAGAATGTGCAGTGTTCAGGTGATGGCAGGTTAGTGTAGCTGAGGGAAGTGGTGAAGATGAGGTTGGTGATAAAGTTAGCTTCCGTCTGAAGGGTCTTCAAGGAGAAACTTAGGAGTTTGAACTTTAAGTTATAGGCAGTTCCAGAGGGTGCTAACCAGTTTAGCCTCTGGAGGACAGGATTGATGATGACTTCCTGTGGACAAAATTAAAACCACATGGTGTGTCTAACAGCTCAGTAGTCTTCAACCTGGCATTTTCTCGAGAAAAAGGCCATGAAGTTATTTCATATCCTTTCTTGGGTGGGTACTAACAATGCCACACCATTGCCTATTGGAGGATTTAAAAAGGAGAAAAATTAAAGCGAGAGCAGGAGTCCTAGGAAATGGCTGCAAAGTGGTGCCCTTGTGCACTGGCCTTGGACTTGAACCCGAATTCCTGCTGCCTGCCAGTGAATTGGAGTGTGCACACGGTTTCACCTGAGGTAGCCAGATGAGTAACAGCAAATGCTATGCCAAGTTGTTCCCTCTGGTACTTTAAACGTTCCTGGAGCAACACAAGGCTTCTGTGCAAAGCCTGACAATGTGTAATCTGGGAATCCATTTTTCACCCTCAGTTTGAAAACAGGATTCAAATATGTTACTCTCTTCGGCCCCCACACTGCAGCCTCTCCCGCTGCGTTAGAGTTCCTTGAAAGTTCCCCGCATAAAAATTTTGCAAGGGTGATTGATTTTTTTGTAAATGGCAGTCACTCTAATAGGCTAGCCTCTAGAGAAAAGAGCATTTTTAATGATGTTTATATGAGCAATGTACTGCTTCTGGCCACCACTCACCAAAGCATGCACTTCTGTTCTTTAGAGTAGCAAGAAGGGGCACTGATTCATTCAGACTGCTTTCCATCAAAAACCTGGATTAAGAATATAACCTTGGCTCAATTGGTTGAGCACTTCCCTATCCACCAAAAAGTTGCTAGTTCAATTCCCGCTCAGGATACATGCCCAGATTGCAGACTAGATCTCCAGTAGGGGGCGTGCAGGAGGCAGTTGATCAATGTTTTTCACATCTATATTTCTCTCTCTCATCTCTCTTGCTTTCCCTTCCTCCCTCTCTAAAATATACATTGAGTGGCCAGATTATTATGATTTCTGAATGCATAATAATCTGACCACTCAGTGTATATCCTATGTAATAAAAGGCTAATGTGCAAATTGTCCCCTCCGCCAGGAATTCGACCATCAGGCAGGCTGGCCAACTGCCCATGTCCCCTGGCCAGGCTGGCTGGACCCCACCCATGCATGAAATCATGCACTGGGCCTCTAAACACACACACACACACACACACACACACACACTGAGTCGCCAGATTATTATGCATTCAGAGATCATAATAAGCTGGCCACTCAGTGTAGATATTTTATATGTATGGAATATAATGGATAGCAGCATAGTGAAGGATATTGTTTGTTTTGTACAGATTGACCCCATAACTTTTACCTGACACAGCTCCCTAACAGTGGGTCTCACATTTTTGGTGTGCATCAGAACCACATGGGACTTTCTAAAACAGAACTTCTGACTCATTGGGTATGGGGATATGGCCCAAGACTTTGCATTTTTAACAAAGCCACATGCTGATGCATTTCTTTTATGTGGCCTCAGTCTACTGATTTTTGGGATGAATTTATTTAAATTAAAAATAACCTAATTATTTTATCAATAATCTCACTACTATGATCTATAATAGTAATATTTCTCTAACTTTAAAACAAGCAAGGGAAAGGGGAAGTTCCAGTCCTGACAATAACTGACTCTTCCAAAGATAACTATATAAATCAACAAATATTTTTAAAACCAACTAAATAGACCCCCCCCAAAAAATTAGCAAGGATTTACAATATTTGATAAACACTATCAACCACACATTTAAAGAATATCAATCTTTAAAAAAAATCCTTCGAAAGATGGATGAATAATAGATGAGAGGATACTTCCCAATTTGTTTTGAGACCAGCATAGCCTTGATATTAAAACCTGAAAAAAAGGCATTATGAGAAATGGAAGTTATAGTTAAATACTTTTCATAAATATCCATACAAAATTCCCTAACAAGGTATTAGCATATCAAATTGCGCAATTAACAGGATGATTAATATAATATTAGCAGGTAAATTTATCCAAATAATAAAGCATTTAAAATAAATCAATGTTCTGCCCCGGGTGAGCCGTGTGTCCCAAGGGGCCGTGTACCCAGGGTGAGCCGTGTGTCCCAGGGGAAGCAGTGGGACCCAGGGGGAAGGGTGGTAAGAACCAGAGGAGGATCGGACTCCATTCGGTGTGGTCCTGAGATAGTCACCATAAAACAAGCAGACTGCCAAACGAGGAGCGGATTCTATTCATGTGATCCTGAGATAGTCACCATAAAACAAGCAGATTGTCAAATGACAGTGGGGAGGGGAAGGAGACCTGAGGGGAGATAAGAGAACAACCAAAGGACTGGTATGCATGAATATAAGTACAACCAACGAACACAGAACTCTGGGGAGGGAGGGCATGAATGGAAGGGGGGGGGGCAATGGTAAGATATGTACACATATAATACATAAATAAAAAAAATTGGGGGGAAATAAAAATAAATAAAATAAATAAATGTAATACACCACAATTACAGAATATATAGAAAAAATATACAATCGGCTCAATAACTTCAGATAAAGCATTTAACACAATACAACCCCATTCATGATCAAAACTTTTAACAAAATAGAGAGAAGGAAACTTGTCTAATCTGATGAAGGGCATCTATTGTAAACCTAAAATTAGCATAATTCTACATTCCAGTAACAACAACAAAATGGAAATGGAAATATAAAAAAATAATTTACATAATAGCATTAAACATATAAACTATATGAGATATATTTAACAAAAATGTCTAAAACCTGTACACTTAAAACTGCATGTATTGCTCAGAAAAATAAAAACGGCCTAAATAAATGAAAAGGTACCCTATGTCCCTGGGTTGGAAAATTCAATATTGTTAAAGATGCCCATGCTCCCCAAACTGATTTATACAGTGTAGGGCAAAAGTAGGTTTACAGCGATGACTGTGTGAATCAGTACAACCACTTTGGAAAAGGTTAGGCAGATTCCTATAAAAATCAACACACACCTACCCTATGACCCAGTGATGTTACTTCTGTGTATTTACCCAAGAGAAATTAAACTATCCACAAAAAGTTATGCACAAGAATGCTCCTCTCAGCTTTATTCAAGCTCACTAATATTGGAATCCTCTCAAATATCCATCAATAGTAGAATGAATAACCAAATTGTGATATATTCAAACTATACAGTACTACTTAACAATTTAGATAAATAAGTCATATTACATACAATCATGTGGATGAATCTCAAGCATTATTTAACTGAAAGAAGTTGTACATAAAATAGTATCTACCATGATGTACAAGAATAGTTAAATCTTATATATTGTCATAGAAATCAGAATAGTGGTTATCTCTGAGAGGAGTGCTCAAATGGAAGGAGGCACCGAGGACTTTTCTGGGGTGATGGAACATTTTATATCAATTGTGATGTTCATATGGGCATAGGTTTTTATCAGAACTTACCATATTATGTACTAAAGAAGTGTGCATTTTTCTTGTATGTAATTTTCTAGAGAGAGAGAGAGAGAGAGAGAGAGAGAGAGAGAGAGAGAGAGAGAGAGAGAAAGAGAGAGAGAGGCAACACTTGAGACTGGTTGCTAGATAATTACAAAAATAGTTCCTAGTGTACTTGGAATTTTACTGACTCTAATAAAATACATTTTATTGCACGTTGGCTATTTAATATAAGTCAAACATCTTACACATTAATCAAAAATTGGTTTAGAAGCATTAGAGTGTTAGCACATTCCTCCTGTGTAATGCATTTTCACACATTGGCTCTACATGGTTCCACTCATGCCTTCCACTTTGGTAGTAAATAAGCAAAGGCTATTGAGGTATTTTTCAGCTTAGAGCTCCACTTGCAATATACTACTTGATCTCTTTATGGTGGTCAATTATTTCCCAGAATGCATTTTCCCTAACCTGCAATGTTTATGTAAGAATGTTTCTAATATAGGGCTACCTGTCATTATTTAAGTGAAATATGGCCTGTTGCTTGCAGTTGGGTTTAAATGCAAAATCAACCTTGAACAAAAAAAAAAAAACTGAGACCAGTTATATTTCTTTCAAAAGCCCTATTTTTGCCAATACAAAGGGGATGAAATGAGCCAACAAAATGATATATTTAAGATCTGTTTAGTAAATAAGGAATCTTTGTTTGGTTTGGAGTGGAGAGAAAACTTAGTAAAAACTTAGATAAAAAAAAACAACAACTTCACGTTACTGATTCTCTGCTTTTATTGAGTTTCACAGTAGGTCGTTTTTAATTATATGCAGCTTCTTTCTGAACAGCAGTGACACTCCTGTTTCTGTAATCACTGAAGGGGCAAAAACCTTTGCTGTCCTGGTATTACATTTTACAAAATTGACTGGAACATAAATACAATTAGACTTATGGGTGTTTAGCATGATGTCATAGTGTGGTTGTGTTATTCTTGACTTAAGTGACCTGTTCCAAAGAATGAACCGAAGAGACCTGTTAATGACCCCATGTAGAGTCAGACGCTGTGGGCATGCTTTCTCTTTTTATTTTGGGGGTTTAGACACTAACCCTCCAATTCAAAGCATGGGAGTCGAGTCTCTTTGTTTGGCAGAGTTGAAAGTCAGTCAGCCCATGTAAGCGTATCCCCCATCTATGGAAAGTAAGACTATGTCAGAAGTTATCTTGCTGTTTTATAGATGCACATACTAAGTGGCTGGCTGACAATGAAGGGTAGAGAATGGCAACCATTGCACTTTATCGTCCTGGTTCTTGCTTGGTATGTCATTGTTCATTGTGTTGGGCAAATGTAGTCTAGTCCATTGATAGGAGTGCCTTTGGACTAGTGTTAGAATCATTATAAAAGGTTCTGACCCCGAGACTAAAAAATAAGGAAAAGAGGTGTATTTCTAGTTCAAAGAAATACAAAGCAACGCAATTAGAAAAATACATGATAGAAATAAATAAAATTTTCTTACCAATCTAACCAAGTTGACTTCTCATACATTCATTCATCAAGTATTTTTCACATGGCTTTAGATTGTGGGAGTTCACAGATATTTAAGATGATCTTTCTGTTTTAAAGTAACATAGAATCTAGTTGTAAGCACAAAATATACACACTGGGAATCTTGAATAAAGTAACAGTACAGACTCAAATAATAGAACACATCTGTAAAAGAGGTGTTCCAAATGAATACATGTGCAAAAGATCGTCACTGGTTAAGAGAATCATGTGAAATTTGAGGAGGAATATGAGTATCTGGGAAGAGTTGAACCTCTGTTTTTAACAAGTACCTGCTTGGGCGTCAGTTTGGCCAGTTAGCCACTGTGTGAGTTTTCACTCCTTGGAAAGCACACGTGTGCTCTCAGCAGTCTATAACGAGCTACGATTATTTTGTGAATATCTCTATTGAACCACCAAAGCTACCTTTCATAGCTCTAACCACAATGTAGTCTAATCAACTGCTTTCCTATTTTGTCTCTCATTCTCTACTCTGTGACCCTGAGCACATGGATTGTGACTTAACAATAATCAACGTTTATTATGCTCTTAGTGTTTACCAGGTATCATTTGAAATTCCAGGTACTTTCCATATAGCAACTCCCTCAGTCCTCCTCATAACCTGATAACATAGGCATTGCCCCCATATTTACAGATGGCAAAGCTGAGGCATGAGAAACATAGTCAGGAGGTGTATGTGGCAAACCCGAGATGTGAAGGCAGGCAGTCTGGTTCCAAAGCACCTGTGTTAATCACTGTTCAGCACCACATCTGTCTTAGTTGCATTTGTGCATAAAATAATGGTTGATATAGTTTCACTGACTAGACTAATACATGGATGGTGAATGTCTATAATTGCAAGATTTCTGGAAAGGCATGCCAGGATTAATCCAAACATTAATGAAACAACTACAGGAAGGATACAGAACACAGAGATTGCCCCCCCAGAAATTGCAGTGTGTCCCCATTCAATAGAGGCCCTTAGACTCAGTCCCTCCTCTGTTCCCTCTTTTATCTATATCCTACATTTTAGCAAGGATGATTGTCTAGTGAAAGTTCTTTGCCAGAAATAGAAACTCCTCAAATTTGCTCAAGTACTAACTTTATTAAGAGAAATCTGGGTACAAAGGGAAGACAATGTGTGGGAGTGCAGGAAAGACCAGTTCCGGGAGAATGGAGTGTGGCCCAAGCCATCCCTTAAATTGTGTCTGCTAGAAGTATGTTGAACTTATACTTTTGAATGTTATAAGGTAACTGTCACTTAATGATTTATTTATGTTTTTCTCACATGAAACTAAACAGAACTCCAAATGAAGGCAGCGCTTAAAACTCCGCATTCAAATAGGCAGTGGCTTGTCTGTATCAGCAACTCTCATCTAGTCGTGATCCCAAGGGCTCTGGCCCAAACCAAAGCTTTGTGCCTTTCCTTTCAATACGTTGATCATTAGTTCATTTCCTTGTTTGTATATATACATTCACTCCTTCAGAAACCTTCCTGTTCTTTGCTTCCTGTTTGCCTCGAGGGGCCCTGGGCAGGGTACGCAGTGGTGAACAGTCTGGCTCAGGCCATGAGGTCTCGGGGTTTAGAGTTTAGCGGTGTCAATATATAAACGTGTCTTAGTGAATATACATCTATGTCACATGTGATTCTTAGCCATGTAACTAAGGAGTCCTGCTCTCTCATCTGCATAACAGGGTTAAAAACTGGCCTGGCCTTTCTCACATGATGAAATGAAACAATGTACATGAAACCTTCATTTTAAGTGTAAAATTTAACTTGGAAATAGAATGCAATTATTTGGTCAGTTAACAGAAGTAGATGATGGTGGCAGCTGGAGCAATGGAATGTTCCACAGGCTTTTGGAGGCAGTCTGGTATGGTGCAAGGGGCCTGGCTTTCCAGGAAATGACAGCTGAGTTTGAATTCAGAAGTCACCGCATACTAGCCATGATTCCTTGGGCAAGTTATATAACCTCCCTGGGCCTCAGTGTCTTTCTCTTTAAGAAGAGGCAAACCATACCCATTTTGCAGCGTACTGCTGAGGACCAGCAAGAGTTTGTAAACGACCTGACACAGTTCAGTCTTCGGTAATTGTTGGCTGCTATGCTCAGAATTTTGAGCTATCCAGGAATTTGTTATGAGGACTGTTAGCTTTCCTAGGTGTCCTCCTTCTTTCCGTTCCTGTATTCTCCATGGTCCTGCCACTCGCTGCATCCCCTGGCCTTACTGTCACCCGTCACAGCTCCAATGAGGTGTGCCTTCCCAGGTAGTACTCCACACTCCATCAGTAGCCTTTTTGGTTTTTCCAAACTAATGTCTCTCATTTTACCCTCTTGGAGTCCTATTTTCAGCATGAATGTGGAGGCCTGATATTATTACCCCAGGAATAAACCCTATTGGGGTTTTTTGTTGTTGTTGTTGAGCACCAAGTACATGCCAGGTATTTTATCCCCATAATAGTCTTACAAGGCAAGTGTTCTTTCCACTTTATAGACAGATCTGATATCTTGTGTGGTGAAACTGGCATCTGAACTCTTTCTGTTGAATCCAACATCAAGTGACTCCCTACAAACAAGGTGACCCGGTTATAAAGAAACACAGCCCTGAGTTGTAGCTCTAGCAACCACATTATTAGGGACTGTATTTTAAGAAATGCATGACTTTGCTGGAAGTAAATTCATAAAATCAATGATTAACCAACATCTATTGAACACCAGTTGCATGTTGGTGACTGTTCTAGATGTTTAGCAAACAGAGATGGATAAGCATGATCTTGCCCAAAAGTGTTCATGTAAATGAGGAAGGGAAAGCAGGGGGAATAGGCAGGTGATTGTGAATAGGAGGAAGAAATACTGTATTTTTGGTCTGCGGTTGGGAATCCAAGTACGTGGAGGGCCAATTTAAGTTATAAGTGGATTTTATACCACATGGGTGGTCTGCTTTCTTAACCCCATGGTTCAAGAGTCAACCATAATTAGTTCAGCCTGGAAGAGGATGGCATAGTCAGGGCATATCTACATGTAGGTCTTGGGGCAGTGGGCTCACAGGCAGATGAAGGAGGAGAGGTGCATCACATATAAACAGCATTATGAGGTGACAATGCTGTGAGAATATTGGAGTTATTTGAAGGACTGCAAGAAGGAAGGAGGCTACATAGAATAAAATATTAATGGGAAGAATGAAAGATGAAGCTAACTTAGTATTTTGGGGTGAGGCAAGATGGTTGAAATACCTTTGATGCTATACTAAAACATCTGGACTTGAGTCTATAACCAGTGAGAAGCCATAAAAAGTCAGTATTTTGCCCAGCCAGTGTGGCTCAGTGCTTGAGCATCGACCCATAAACCAGGAGGTCACAGTGTTAAATTCCTGGTCAGGGCACATGCCTGGGTTGTAGGCTCGATCCCCAATAGGGAATGTGCAGGAGGCAGCCAGTCCATTATTCTTTCTCATCATTGATATTTCTTTCCCCCTCTCTCTCCTTTCCTCTCTGAAATCAATTAAAACATATTTTTTAAAAAGTCAGTGTTTGCAAATAATGTTTCTGATGATGGATATGCTAACTTACCTTATTGTGGTAATCATTTTGTGATATATATCTATATCAAATCATCACATTGCATAC
Organism: Vespertilio murinus; assembly: GCA_963924515.1. Classification (NCBI taxonomy): domain Eukaryota; kingdom Metazoa; phylum Chordata; class Mammalia; order Chiroptera; family Vespertilionidae; genus Vespertilio; species Vespertilio murinus. The sequence goes on along the minus strand of OZ004708.1, from coordinate 127,401,403 downwards.
CTTAATGGTACATGTCAATTATAGCTCATAAGGCTGGGAAAATAAAATGAAATAATGACTCTGTGTAAGTATCATTTATCCCTGTTGTGTTAGCTTATGGTTTCTAAGATACCACAGATCAAATCATGCCTTTCTCTGGATCTGCCATAGGTGAAAGCTTGGGATAACTCTATCCAAATGAACTACAGGACTTAGCCTGAACCATGGGGGTGATGTTATAATGTACTACATATGGTGATAAAGAATCTGTCCCTGAGGGCCAATAAATAATATGAATGAATTACTGAGGTCCCTGTGCTAATTTTATCTGTGATGTAGAGGTTGAACTATCCATTGAAGCAGTCCTAGAAAGAAAACCAAGAAAGCCTCATTAGCCACAAGACACCAAATTTTCTCCCACAATGCCATCATTTTTTTCTCCCCTATGATGAGGTCTATTTTAAGCTATAACTTTCCTAAATCAGATGCTAGAGTTTTAGGAGCTGAGCATCAGTAGCTCTGGCATGGCTTGGAGTCTTCCTCCATCCAGTAATGGAACTAAAATGAAAATAGAATTATGGAAAGGGCAGATACAGTATCTTATATCACTTTTATTACATTATATTTTAGCAGCTGAAACAGGAGGGGAGAATATTATAGAATCAGCTTGCTGCAGTCGCGCCTATAATTATATTTTTCCTTGATAAGGCATTGGCAAGGAGCCCACCAAAATATTGGTGCGAAACTTGATCTCCCAGTGCTGTGGAATTTCTCCAGGCCTGGGATGGAGACTGAGAGGTTTTGGAAGTGTTTGGCAGCTGTAGTAAATTCAGGAGCTGGAGGCAAGGAACAATTCCTCTAGCACAAGCCCAAAGTCAATATATTATATAACTCCAAAAGGCACATTCCTCACTCTACTCTTGTACTCTTGTTTGGCTCTTGTCCAGCACATGTATCCTATGTAGGTGTAAACATACACTTTACACAATATTTGGGGAGTAGGTTGGGAGCCCTTTAAAGTTTTCATGGTTTTATATTTAGTGGGGAATGTGTTCCTTATAAATAGAGATGCTCATCCAAAAGATCTCCAAAAACAGGTGGCAGTGAAAACTGCATGTCCCATGCCATCACATATGTGGAGTTTCTCTCTCTCTCTCTCTCTCTCTCTCTCTCTCTCTCTCTCTCTCTCTCTCTCTCACTATTTTTTATAAGTACTGGTACAATTTTTCTTTTTTCAAAAAAATATTTGCTGTAATATAGATATAGAGCATGGTGTTTGCTGAAAGGCTAAATAAAGTTATTTTAAATTAGAGCCTATACAGCTATTTTCATAGGCAAAGCTATACTATAAGACACCGTATGTGTATGACATCATCTAACCCATAGGGATACCCGAATTCATTGTGACTGTCAGGAGGATGTTGGCAGAGTGAAAGGAGTGTAAGCTTAAGAACCAGACATGCCTGGATTTAAAATCCTGACGCTGGCACATCTGAGCTGCCTGAGCCTAGTGAATATCTGAGTCTCTTTCATCATCTGTGAGAAGTGAGGAATAAAATGAAATTATATGCATGAAGCACCCAACCAGAGCTGGCACCTAGCAGGAGCCCCATAATACATTATTTCCACCCATCCTCCTTTTTCCCACCTCAGGATATAATTACTTGTGCATGAGTGGACAATACGCCAGGAAATTTACATCACAAATTATCTAGCAAGTAAGGGACTTGGTTCCTATGGTTTATAATTAGCTTCAGGTGTGACTTTTTAAAATGTTGCCATCTAGTTATACCATGCCACCTTTGCAAAAATGACTTGAGACAGCTTTTCAAATAAGATACACAATGAACTTGATAAAATGATAGTAGAGAAAAAAAAGATAAGGAAGCACAGACCAAATAGTCTAATCCTGTGTACAATATTTGGCCAGGAAAATCCTCAGAAATTTCCATTGTAAGGAGAAAAAAAAAGAAAGATGAGAATCTATCGGAGAAGACAGTGTAGCCTGGCATTTTAAAAAAAATCTTATTTGGGTAATTTTATTGGGACTATTTGGAGCCATTATTGATTTTAATGTGATAGGTGATCATCTTAATCCAAACCTTTGAGACCCCCAACTAGTGCAGTTAGATCAGGCCAGGGCAGTAGGACCTGTAAGTTCTGTGCAGATTAGAGAATCAATTAACATCATAACCAACTCAGGGAAGACACCATGGTAGAGTGGAGATTTCCTATGCTTTGAAGTGAAACCACCTAGGTTCAGATCCAGCTCTTGAAACCTTTTGGCATGTTTGCTTAAGCTCTCAAAGCATTATAAACAGGGAATAATAATGCCTACTTCTTAGAGTGTTAGTGAGCATTTAATGAAACAAATTATATGAAAGGGAGGGACTGTGCGTACATGATCTGCCTTCTGGTCCCAGAAGTGCGTGGTATGCCTTGTCTGCACTTGTATGATAAAGCCCTGAAAGAGGCTCCATATATCCTCCTGTTGGAGATTCCTCAAGACCAGTACTTGTGAGCTATCGCCTCCTTAACAAATCTGTGTGCATGAATGTGCACACATGTGCACACACACATGCTCAGGACTAGTCCTTGTATGTTCACGAATCATGAAAAATGTATTCCTGCCTGTTTAAAGTGCTGTTGTTTCTACCTTAATTCTGAGGTTATACCCTACATCATTGGCTAGTTGGAAGTTTTACTTCTAATAGCAGCATTATCCAGTCAACATTTTGTTTGCTTGCTTGTTTTTTCAGCATTTAACATACTTGCAGATTATCCCCTAAATAAATACGTTCATCTATCTAACTTCTGCATTTCTTCTAAATTCACATGGCAGACCGAATAATCTGTAACAAATAGAATCTATTGTCAATTTAGGTCACAAGACGAAGGCTTAGAAAAACAGAAATCCAGTAGAATTATATGACCTCATTCTTTTTATTGATTTATTTTGCTTTTATTTCAAGTTACCACTGCTAAATGTTCTTTTCTCTAATTCTTTATTTTTTATTGTTCCATTAGCTAAGACAAGTCCTCATGCCTAGGATAGATTTTACAGAATTACTTATATATAATATATAATAAAAGCTCTTGATAACTTAAATCCCTTAATAACCTAAAGGTTGTATAACACGTTGTAAAAACATGTCAGCATCTCGGTGTAATGACAATCAAAGGGACAATTGCCATAACAGAACTATGGAAGAAAAATTGTATCATGGGGCTCCGGTTCTATTGGGAAAGGGGTACATATTTACTTTTTTATTTTCTTTTTTTTGTATTGATCATATCCCTAGAATTGTTGGGTTAAGATGGGTTAGTGCAGCACAGTGAAAATATTTTAAATGCATATTCAACTCATTTTACCCTTCTTCTATATTTATTAAAATCCTACTGGTTATTGATTAATTCTAAACTGGGAATGCAGTACTGTATTTTTTCTGTGTATAAAAGACTTTTTTCACCTAAAATAATTAGACTGAAGATCTAGGGGCATCTTATACAGAAGTCAGTCAAGGAGGGAGCTGCATGTAAGTCCATAGCTGCCCATACCTTGTCAATAGGCTTCCTCCAATCACGAGCTTTATTGTTATTGGAGGTGAAGGTGGAGAGTGTGCAGATGCAGCAGAGACCAGAGCATCCTGAGTCCATAAAGATGTAAAAAAATAAAAAAGATAAAAACTGGTAAGCAATTGTTTTACTTTGCAAAATTCAAAGTTATGAATAAGCTATGCAAAAATTCAAAGCTGTAATAAGCTATGCAAAAGAGCATGGAAATAGAGCTGCGGAGAAACAATATGGACCTCCTTCTACTGAGTGTATGATCAGACAGTGGAGAAAACAAAGAACCACTCCTTAAGATGCCAAAAAAGAAGAAAGTCTAAGAGGAAAGCCAGAAAAATGGGCAAACTTGGAGCAGTGGCTTATGACTTGAATTATGGAACACCACCAGAGTGGCTTATGTGTGACAACCAAGCTTATTCAATGTCAGGCAAGAATGTTTGCAAGCAAAATGAACATCATTGACTTTACAGGAAAGGAAAAATGGTGTTTCAATTTCATGAGGAAAAAAGGGTGGGCCATGAGAACACACACAAAGGTAGTTCAGAAAATGCCACCAGTTTATGAGGATGATCTCACATATATAGACAGTGATTCAGAAGACAGTAGTGATACAATAGAAGTTAAAGAAATTAATTATGTCTGGAACTAATAGTTGAAAAATAGAATAGTGATGCAACAGAGGCTGAATAAAGTGATATGCTGCATAATATCATATTACTGGTATGTAAACATTACTTGTGGTAATTGCTAAACAAATGTGTTCTGTTTTATGTCTAAAATACTGATTTCTTAATTTTAGATTGGAAAACTGGGGGCGTCTTATACATGGGGTGTCTTATATACGGAAAAATGTGGTACATTCCAGTCTTCATAATGGAGTTGTAATCTATACAAAAGTGTTGTGTAGGTTTAGTTAATGTGACAAAATTTTCAGAGGACAGATGAACCTGTAATAAAAAGAACATATTCTGGACCTTTTACACATTGTAAGACATAGTTTAAGACAGCCTTCCTGTTCACTATCACCATTAAACGCCCTCATAGCTTTCCCATTTTAGAACCAAGTATTCTAAAGACAAACCTTCAGCCTGGCCTATGTGGTTCAGTAGTTCAGCATCAACCTATGAACCAAGAGGTCATGGGTTTCATTCCCCAGTCAGGGATCATGCCCCAGTGTGGGCTAGAAACCCAATAGGGGGCATGCAGGAGGCAACCAATCAATGATTCTCTCTCATCCTGGATATTTCTCTCTCTCTCTCTCTCTCTCTCTCTCTCTCTCTCTCTCTCTCTCTCTTTCTCTCTCTCTCTCTCTCTCTCTCTCTCCCCTTCCTCTAAAATCAATAAAAATATATTTTATAAAAACCTTCAAAAATGAAAATCTGAATGATTTATGAACTGATAATACCTCTATTAAGGGGCATAAAAATATGTTACTGCTATTAGACTTTCAAAGTATTTAGATGTACTGCCATGCTTTTAAATATATATTTTTAGTACCTTCAGACTTTTCTAGAGTACCAGAATAGTTGATGAGAAGGTGTGCCTAATTAAATTTGGGAAACTATGGAAATTTTTCCACAACAAGAGGAGAAAATTCTGGTCCCTGATTTCAGCGTCTGTATCAATGACTAAATTAACTATAGATGTGTAGTCGATATGGGAGACTAATCAACCTAGTGTTAGTGGGAGTGTCTCTAAAGTTAAGGCACAGTTTCATGTGATAAACAGGTTTGGGTTTTATTACATCTTACATACCACAATTAACTGGAATTTAACAATTTACCTAAACCTTATACCAAAAGTTATGTTATAGAGTTTAAATAAATTCTTGTGAGATGCCTAAAAAATTTATGTTCCAGGTGGCTGGACCTGGGAAAGAACTTAGAGTTGCCTTTGGAGAGAGATTGTTTTATTTTTTAAGACAGGCTATAGGAAATTTTAAGCAGCTTATGTGGATTAATCACGATGTTTAAACATTTTGCTTTTAGGAGGAAGTCATAACTTCATATATTTTACCATAAGCACCAGCTTTTCTGCTCAGAAATCCTGAAATCCTTCTGGCCAGGGCAAAGTGCTCCTGGTTGATTTACCCAGTGGGCACTTCAGTGCTGCTGTTACTCATCATCCCTTCATGTTGCTGATCACTTCCTTCTTAACATTTACCAGTGACCTTGTAGGATAGACAAGTAAACAGAGGAGTTTTAGACCTAAGCTGAAATGGAAAACAAGTAGTCTGGATAGCTGAAATTACTCAAGAAAAATACTTAGATATTTCAAAAATTTTTAAAAATAAAATGGCTTTAGAATTATTTTCAAAAATACAATATTCAAGAAATGTACTGCAGGGCTGAATATTTGAAAGCAGATCCATATGGTTTATACCATCATTCACATCATAGGAGTTTTAATTTTTAATGTAGTCCATGATCTATTTTTATAGATAAGTGAAGTGATCCCATCCAAGTTGCGAGTTAATGCAAATATTGGCCTACCTTTTAGATTTTTCTTGGCCTATTTGTTCACAAACAAGTAGAAGGCTGCGTTTGTAGAGATGTCCATCTTGTCAGGAATGTGTAGGAGAAGAAGAACCTCGGATAAGGTTAAGAGCACACCACCACTTACAGAGACCTCACTTGTGACAGGCACTACTTCAAGCCCTTTATTTATAGCACACCTCTGAATAGTTAGTGCAGAGGTTATTATCCTCATTTCTCCCCTATGAGAGTCCTCGTTTGTCCAGTGAGGAAATTGAGAAAATTGAGACACAGTGAGGTTACATGGTTAACCCAAGGTCACACAGTTAAAAAGTAACAAAATCAGAATTTAGGCTCAGACCTGCAAATTCCAGAGTCTTCTGTACTCTTAACTACCACAGCATGAGCCAAAGTGTAGAAACTTTGCTCTATAGAATGAATATACTTACCAATTAGATTTTGGTAAGGTGCTAGTCATTGGCGCTACAGTTCATAGAATAACTTCCCTCTGGGTGATGTGCTATGACTCTTAGGGCGTCATCTGAAGACATAATCATGAAGAATGGGAGACAAGCTGAGTCTATTATTGGACCTTGGGAAGTGACCAAACTCCTTCCCAGCCAAAGGGGAAGGTGGACTCTGTCTGGGCTGGACTCTAGAAGCTCTGATAGGTGTGGGAGTGGCAAGACTGATCGGTTTGTGGACTGGGGCAATGGTGAAGGGGCACAAGAAGAAAGATTCCTCAGGATATGGAGTCCCAACAGCAACAACCATACAAATATGTGATTACTTTCCATAGGACTGTGTGGCGACTCCCTCAGCAGGGCACTCAGGGCTCCCTAGTGACTCTCGGTTTCCATCTTTGGCTTTCCCTCCCTGGTGTTCCACAGTGAATACTTGTTTTCTTTTCTTGATCTCTTCAAACTACTGACCCCAACTCCTCTACCTCACTCTCAGCACAGAGACAATAACCATCAGCCCGAAACTCCCTTGGTCTCGCACCACCAACCCCCAGATTTCCTGCAAGAACATTCACCTTTGGCTACTCCCCTGTCTCATTATCCTCCCCCATCAGCACCTGGCTTTCTACTTCCACTCGGGATCCTACTCCTTCCTGCCTCCTCAGAGACCTCCTGTAACTGATTATCCATTTTTTTCTTTTATCCTAAATCTCTACTCTTTGCTGGCTCCTTCCCATCAGCATTTAATGATGTTCAAGACTCTCTGGTTGTTTAAAGACTCATTCCTTCTTCCACTGCACAGGCTCCTCTATCGCACGCCCCAAAGCTTGTGCTCCACAGTCAGACATCATCAGAGAATTGTCCTCACCTACTGTCTCCACTCTCCTACTTCCTATCAGTCATCAGCCCTTTGAAATCTGGGTTTTGCCTCTCCCACATGACTGAGATCCTCCTGGCCAGGACAGCAGTGCTCCTGGTTGATTAACCCAATTCAGTGCTTCTGTTACTCATTGTCCCTTCATTTTGCTTATCACTTCCTTCTTGAAAGATATCAGTGATCTGAGAGGATAGACAACTAAACTGGGCTTCCCTAGCATCACTGATTTTTTATTTATTTATTATTTCTGGCTTTCTAGCTGCTCTTTCTTTCTTTTTTTTTCTTTTTCTTATCTTATTGGAAGTATTTTTATCTTTGCCCATTTCTGGAAGAGTTTCTTATATTCTGTCCTAGACTACTTCTCTTCTTACTTTCCTCCAGTCAATTTTATCAAATATTTCATTATTATCTAGATGCTATTATTCTTGAATCTACATCTTTAAACCAGATAAGGGTCTTGAATTACTAAACCTAAACGTATTTCCAAGTTCTAGGTATATACCAAACTCACACGTCCCAAGCTGAAATCATAATCTCTTACCTTTTTGAATATTCTTCCATTTCTGTGTTTGCTATAACCCAAATATTCAGCAAGTCTGTCAAGTCTACTTACCTATATCTCAAATATGTTCACTTTTTTTTTTCTTCATACCCCTGACTCTGCTGCAATTACCCCAGACCAGACTCCACCATCTCTAAAGTGACTGACTACTACAGTCCCCTAACCAGTCTGATGTGCTTAGAACCCATTCCAATACAGCAGCCAAGATGACCTGTCTGAAATACAAAATAGAGCATTTCAGGCCCTATTTCAAACATGTTAGCAGCTCCAGATTGTCCTCTTGATTAAACTCAGATTCCTTACATAATGTGCAAAGCTTCTGACAAATTGGTCTCCCACTTCCATTCTTAATACTCTTCTCTCAGGCTCTGTGGTTCAACTTTCCATCCTTGAAAGTTACATGCTGTTTCTCTTTTCTAGGCTTTTGCTTATGCTGTTCCCTTTGCCTCTGCAACACTCTTCCCCGTACTCTTTATCTTTCAAACTCTCATTTCATCCTTCAGGCTAAAGATTCCAATGACTTCCTTTGAAAAGCATTTCCTGGCCTTCTACATACTCCATAGCCCTTTTGACTTCTTGGCATTGTGCTTCAATAAATGATCTATATATTTTATAAATGCTTATCATACCCTTTGTTGATGCCCATTTTGGTTCTGTTAATATTTATTGAGCATAAAACCACTTAATGTCTTGTTCCTTATACTGAACTTGTTAGCGTGAAATACATATTGTATAACAAATAATGAATTAGATAAAATTTCATGCTGCCATACTTTTCTCCTCACTGCCTTCACCCAATCTTACCTCTATTCACTTCATTCCTCTGAAAGTGTTTTTTTTTTTTTTTTAAATTATACTATCTATACATAAAGCTAATACTCAATAAAAACAAGAGAGGGGACAAAGCACAGACCTAGTGAAATTATAAGCTAATTACAACTTGGTAAAGTTAGGATTTTTTCCTTTGATCCTCCTTTGAATAATTTTTGTAACAGTATAGATCATTCCCTTTAACTCTTATCTCATAACATTTATGTTGGTATAGTAAATAGTAAATATCACCTCAAATGGTAGTAACCATTGGGACTATGGAAATGCAGAAGAATCAGAGTTTTATAGCAAAGGGGACCCAAGGGAGAGGCCATTCATTTTTGTAGCTTATCCTATTTTATTTACTTACTTACTTATTTAATAAACAATAGAAATTTATGTCTCACAGTTATGGAGGCTGGAAGTCTGAGTTCAGGTTGCCAGTATAATAAAGTTCTGGGGATCCCAGAACTTCTCATTTTACCCTCATATGATACGTTGTAAAAGAGGGAGCAAGCTCTCTCCTGAGTCTCTTAAGGGCACTAATCCCATTCATGAGGGCTCCATCCTCTTGATTTTATCTAATCCTAACCACCTCCCAAAGATTTTACCTTATAATATTTTATTGAGAGGTCAGTTTTCAAAATAAGAATTTTGTTATGGACAAAAATGTTCAGTCCATAACACAGATGAAGTCTGAAGGCATTCTGCTTGCAGAATTCTCTCATGCTTTGGGTAGGTTCTATTCAGATCTTCAACTGATTGGTGGAAGCTTATCCAATTTGATTTATCCAGAGTCCAATTTAAATATAAATCTCATTGGAAAACACCTTTATAGAAACATTCAGAGTAGTGTTTAAGTAAATATTGGCATTATGGCCCAGCCACGGTGACACATAAAATTAACCTTTACAGTTGGGAAGAAATTAGGGGATAAAGCTACCATACAGTCTACAGTTCTTTAACTTAAATATTTATATTAGCCAAAACCATTACTTTTTACTTACTAAATTATTTTTATAGACTTTAAGCTTTTAGCCTTTAACCTTTAACAAACCTGACTATGGTTTAGTAAGATATTTTGTGAGATGCAGGGGTGGCAAACATGACCAGTTCCATCTAACCATTCTCTTACCCAAGGGGTTGTGCATGCTCAGAGAAGTTGAGATCTTTGAAAATGTGTGTACTGATATTTTTTTTTCTGAGCCTTCATTTGTTTTAAGTTAAAATATTTGAAATAGTTTCAAGCCTTGACATACAAAAAGTTCAGGACTGAGAAAAACTGAGCATGAGAGAAGGAGCTGTTGTGTTTTAGGATTTTCTACCCCTGGTACTATGTCCAGTATCAACTAAGGATCAACATCTTCCCTATCCTGAGTTTTAAAAGAATTGGACTCAAGGAAGATTATATCCCACCCTTCTGATCTCTTAACTTCTCTTTAGCATATCAATTACTTTCTGTAATGCCATCACTGGAGCAGAGATAAACTACACTTTAATGAAAGTGAGCATAATTCTTAGTAGAATGAACAACATTTTTCATTCTTTTTTAAAAAAATGTTTCTTCTTTAATGCATACATTAGCAGGGTGGATGGATTTGTAGGTCTTATGAATTTTAGTGCTCTATTAATAAAGTTGCCCCCATATAGATTTTTAAAAAATGTTCCTTCTCCTTTCATTTTTCAAACTTGATCCTAAGATTTATTCTTTGCCCTCCTTCCTTTTTCTCCATCTCTCCTTTGCATGTTAATATCTAGAAATGAGGTTTCCTGCTCCTCAATCTGAACCCCAGCAGTGATCAATGAAGAGAGTATCAATTACAAGCACTCATCCAGCAGGGAGCCAATTTGGCTTAAAATCAGCCTCCCTGGGTAAAACCAAGAGAATATATAATCCTGATTGATTATTCCCAGAGAATATATTTGTGTCACTGATAGTCTGTACAGTTGAACTAAAATCATTCTTAATTCTAAGTCCTCCCTTGGATTTTTACCTTCTCACATGTCTATGCCACAGATAAACAGTTTGGGTAAAGAATGAGGAGATGAAAGTTTATTTCAAAGCTTTGTACAGTAGTGAATAGGTAACACTCTCTGAGATCCTTAAGCTTTTTATAATTTGTCTTAAAATATGTAATAAGCAGTAGTGCATTCTATTTGACCCAGGGTCCTTGTTCATTGATGCTTGAAACATTTCATTTGTTGAGACCTTGTCTCTAATTCTGGCACTTCCAGCTCAATCTGTTACTAAACAGCTTTACCTCTGAAGAAAATGATAAGCATGGCTTCTCTTTGGGGGAACAAGGTTTATAGCTCCCTGTATGGAAGCCTTTCCCGAGGTCCAGCAGAGAATTTCCTACTGGAGTCCAACTTTATTTCTTCATCTTTAGTACAGAGTACTAAACCACCAATTTCTTCCTAGAATTATGTCATATATTTCAAGGAAACATTGGTAACAGTCTTAAAGAGTATCTATGCAATGTAGAAACTACCTCTTTATTATGAGAACAGAGATGTCTTAATTATAAAAATTTAGGATTTTTCCTCAAAGCACTAAAGTTATCTGATTCAAATAAAATATATTAAGCTATACTGATTTATTTTTCATGTGTTTCTTGCATCTTCATGATAACTCTTTAGATCCTCAAAGGAAAAATCTAAGCTTTCCTGACATCTGTTTTATAACATTTTAATTATTTCTATTAACATCTTCTAGACCATGTCTGTATAGGTCTTACATTTGGAACCTTTTAAGTGCATGATGTACATGTGAGATTCAAGATAGGTTTTGTTGATGTTAATTATAAAATAAAATTCTGACATTTGATATGGAGGGAACAATGCTGAGTACTTGGGATAATCAGAAATGGTTCAGCTTCTGGTTGAACCCTAGACTTCCCTTTGGCCATTAAAACTGATAGAGAAGTAGCAAGGTAAGAGCCAGGGAAGACAGAAGTGGATTAATAGGTCAGATAAATGAGTCAAGTGAAGTAGGGATGGGAACTATACCAATAGCAGCAGGTGCCAAGTTTGAGCACTCAACATATTTGAAAAGTAACATCCAAGACTTGATCTGAGTTCAGAACCCAGGGGGTTGAAGAGGAAGATTAGCAGGGGATGGGGGTTGGAAGCTCTCTGGCCATGCTGATGGAGTTGTTTGGACAGAGTTCTCTTCTGGAGGACCTCTTTTGAAGGTCTGGAGAACATTTCTTCTCTAACCCCAAAACCATGGTCCTGGCTCCTGACAGCATGATGAGAGTGGCCAGGTGACTTAGACATTCTTTACCCATCCCTGGAGGTTTAGTCTGATCAGCCAAAAACCGTGCTGGATTTCCTCACATTCAATTTCAACCTGACCTAGATTCCTATATGGATTTGGGTCCCCATCATTAATATTCACAGGCCAGATTTGGCTACTTCTTAAATAAAGAGGACCCAGAGGTGAGAGAAGCTGCTTCCATATGGGATGCATGCATAATTGGCCCCTTACTATCTCTACATCCAAGTGGCAGATGATACCCCAAGTCAGTGATGAGGAAAGAAGCAAGGAGACCCAACCAAGTACTACATATCCAGGAAAAAAAATAAGTCAGGAACTTATTTTGATAGCAGTCTGGATGGTCCTCTCACTTTGCTCCTATCATAGCTGCCTTGTCCTGCCCTATTCGTGCATCCATCCAGCTTCCAATTCCCTACAATTGCTCAATCCCCTTCGGCTCTTTAAGACTACACATCATTAGCATTATCCTTCTTATTTATTCGACCTAATTTGATAAAAACACATCTGTAGTTGTTACCACATGCCATATGCTAGTCTAAATTCTTTACAAATACGTACTATTACATTTAAAACAGTCATCATACTATTGCCCCACTTTACAGGTTTGTTCTCACTTTTAGTTTTCATGTTCCTGGACATTGCATATGGCTAGCTCATTGGTCCCAGCAGGGCCAGGATCAGCATTATCAATTCCCTGTCAGTGTCTCTCTTAGAGCAGGGGTGGGCAGTGACCATTGTTTGGCAGCCAAAGAACTTGAGCTTTGGAGCTGGGCAGTTTGTGTTTGCATCCTGGGTCTGCCACTTACTAGCTTATTGTTTCTAGGCAAGTTAGAGTTTTCTCATCGGTATCTTGGGGACCATATCTACCTCAGAGAATTACTGAGGGTTAGAGATCACATAAGAAACTCTAGCAGAGTGCCAGGAACAGATAGCATTTAGGAAATAATAGCCACTGTTCCTCCACCTGATTTCCCTAAGAATATAGGAAAGCCCTACTTGATGAAACTGCATCCAGGAAAAGCTTTAGAAGTGAACTTAACCTTTGATTTTGGCCATCTGAGTGAGGAAACTGAATCCCAGGAAACTCCAGATTATCTTGAAGTCATCTGGTTCATTAATAAGAGAACAGGCAAAGAACTGAGGCTCTAACCACAACCACACCCTGCTACTGCCTAGGTACTTAAGAAGCTCCACCTAATGCTGACAGAGTCCGAGACTGGAGATGATCTGTCAGGACATGGAGGCCCCAACACATTCTTCTACTTCCAGTCATTTCCAGTAGAAGCAACTTTTTCCCTCAGCCCTCTCCCTTCGGCTTTCTGGAATAAGAAAGCTATTGTTCAGAGGCAAATACAGAGGCCTTGCTGTAACAGCCTGGTTTTCAGCACCAGTGATTGCTTTGATTCAGTTCTTCCAAGCTTTGTAGAGGGTCATCTGATTTGAAACAGAAACTCATGCGTAGGCCCTCCTGTCTTTCCCCCACAACCTCTCTTCTAGGGCAACAGGGTACATTCAGTAGAACGTATTACATTAGCTTAGATCACATCGATTCTCTTCCGATAATGTTGAGATTGAAAGTCACTTCTTAGAAAGAAGAAACTATCCCTGGGAGTGGGGCTGAAATTGAACTATTTGATGTCTCTGGTAGCAGGAATTTGGTCGGGGTAATATTGTTACCATATGGATGGATGCGTAACTATTGAAATCGGGAATGAGAATTCCAGGGCATTTTCCTGGGACCACCAAGATGATGAATGACATACTTGATTCTAAGGAACTAAGGCAAAGAAGAATTTCACATTTTCAATTGAAATATCATGTCAAAATGAAAACCTTATTATAAATAAATGCATAGGAACAAAACCTCTTTGGTTCTGGGAAGGATCTACATGACACTGTCACAGTTAGAATGTTACAGAATTATTAAAAAAAGGAAAAAAAAAGAAGAAAAAAAAGAACCGGCATAGCTGTCACCATCATTTATTCTTTTCTTCCTCTATGCTGTAGCACTGTTCTTTTTCCTTCCCCAGATGAAAATCAGTTGGCCCTTCCTTGAAATATTGGACAATTTGGGGGTTTTCAGGTCTTTTTGCTCGTGATATTTATCATCGGGGCTACTGATTGGTGAGCTGGACCCATCGTGCTCTGAGTAGCTTTTTGTTTCAGACCCTGCTTTGTTTTAAGTTAGGTGTTGAACACGGCATCAAAGGTAGGCGAGCAGACATTCAGAGGCAGATGTGGGCACGTTCCCAAAAGTTCAGTGCCAAGGGCCTTGTGTTTCTTAACAGAGGTGACCTGGAAAGACTCCAAAAACAAGATGAAAAATACAAAGTTGAATTTAGTTAAAGGGAAGGAGAAAGGAAAGCATTGAAAGCTCGAATCCCGTTAACTTGAAAAGTTGAATTCTGGCCTTTTAAAAGCTTCCTTCCAAAACAGACCTGTGTTAGTTTAATCTCTGGCCAATTGTAGATTTAAATTGAGCTTCTCACACTTATTAATCTTTTAGGAGTGAAAATGGCCGTTATTGCTAATAGGGAACTGATTTAGCATTTTCTGTTTATAATGGACTTTTACTTGCTTGGATGGTTAAAACAGGGACCATTGTAATTATTTTATGAAGGGGTCCCTGGCCAAACAGATCAGGAGTGGAGCGCAGTAGACTGGGGCCAGCACCCAGAGCCAGCAAGGCCTGAGCACAACCTCCAGCACGGCCACCTGGGAGCCTGACATGGCAGGCAAGCTGCTTACTATCTCCAAACCTCCCCACTGTTGTCATCTGTAAAATGGGAAAATTTCATGGCGTTTAGGTGAGCAGATGAGTATAAAGTATAATGCTTGGTACATACTAAATTCTGTAGGTCATGGACGCATTAAATTGCATATCATTAGAAAGGCTGAGAGTAGTACCAAGTCCAGCGGCTTACTTTGCCCAGTGAAAACGCTGAGGGAGAGCAGGCTGCCTCTCCTGGTCTGATGTGGCCCATAGTAGCAGAGCCAATGCCAGGACCCAGGTCTTTGTCTTCTCGTCATTGAAGCTACTCTGTGTAAACAGAAAAGGCTTTTTAAAACTTAATTACTATAAAATAATTATTTCATAGCTATAAGGCTATTTTAAATTTAATTACTATAAAATGATTATTTTATAGCTATATAAAATATACATTATAGCTATATATACTCTAACAGCTCTATAAAATAATGGTCTTATTAAGCATGTATTGTTTGCCAGTCATTCCATTAAATCTTTACATATATTATCTCTTAATGAGGTAAATGCCACTACTGCACCTATTTTTCACAGGTGAGGAAAGCCTAGTGCAGAGAGTGTAAATCACTTGCCAAAGTCCTGCATTCGCCAGTGGCAGAGGCAGGGCTGGTGTGCAGGAATTCTGTCTTTGGAGTCAACTCCATTATGCACCATGGTTGACAGCACTTCAGATAACTATCCTAAGTCAAGGAGACACGCATGAGCAGTTATCACTCCTCTCTCCATGGGCAACTTGAACATCGATGAGACCCCATCACAAAGGATGCTGAACTTGGAAGGCCACATCTTGTTCATCACAATTTTATAGGTCTAGTCAAATGACTGCCTAGAACCGTGGTTGGTAAACTGCGGCTCGGCCCCTTAAGAGTGGCTCTCCCACAAAATACCACGGCCTGCGTGAGTCTGTTTTGAAGAAGTGGCCTTAGAAGAACTTTAAGTTTAAAAAATTTGGCTCTCAAAAGAAATTTCAATTGTACTGTTGATATTTGGCTCTGTTGACTGATGAATTTGCCGACCACTGGCCTAGAATATATGGGTAGCTAGAGCTCCCCATATATTAGGAAATATCCTAAGTTTCGGTGTCAGAAGCTGTGTATTCAAGTCCCGTCTCTTTATCTTTCTAAAGACGGAATGTGCACACTTTCCCTTGCTAAGCCTCAGTTCCCAGTTTTGTTCAATGAGAATGATGACCCTCAAAGCATTATTACGTGGTTGTGAACATGTAATTACCTGGTATATAAGAGGCCCTTAAAGGAGGTCTTTGCCTTGGTGGGAAGCACAGATCTTGACTTTTTGGTACACTTTTCTAGTTTCATCTACCAGCTTTAGAAAATTAAACTTAGCAACACATTTGCCCTTTCCTTCAGGATAGAATTCATTCTTGGTAAAATGGTCCCTGGGTCAGCCCACCCTGTGCACAGGCCCCATGCACACGACAGCCGACCACAAGCACTCGCTTGGTTTACTTAACTAGGAGCATTGCTGCCTACAACCTCCTTGGTGTAATGAGCTCCCGGGAGGACACTGGGCCCAAATTTAGTCTGAAAGAAGCTTTCAAACTTTCTTTGAGCTTAAACCTCTGAAGACAAAAAAGCACAACGTGGGTGTTAGCTTGCAGTAACCTGGGCCCCAGCACAACCTGAAATGGAAAAATGCCCCCAAAGAGTTGAAAGGGGAGAGCAGATCTGCAGAGAGTTTTAAACGAGTGTGGCAAATGGTCCGTCACACACTCTCCTCCCCTGGTTTATTTTGATACATCCCCACCTGGTCCCCAGGTGCGCCAGAACCACACAGCGCTGTGCATGCCGCTGCAGTGGACAGGCTTGTGCTGTGGAAGCTGGGCTGTGAATTTTGCAACAATGGCTTTATTCTTTCACATGCCCGAAGGACCTGCTGCTGCAAAGAAAGGAAGAGAGAGAGAGAGAGAGAAAGAAAGAGAGAGAGAGAAGAAAGAGAGAGAGAGAGAAGAAAGAAAGAAAGAAAGAAAGAAAGAGAAAGAAAGAAAGAAAGAAAGAAAGAAAGAAAGAAAGAAAGAAAGAAAGAAAGAAAGAAAGAAAGAAAAGGAATTGTATACTTTGTGGAACTGCTCTTGATGGGGGAAAATCAGAAAGTAGACAGAAACTCTACTGGGAAAATGGTGGGAAGACAATCCTTACCATTTGTCCCCGTAACCTGTACTGCAAGCCTGAAATGAATGTCAAGGTGAATTGGCTGCATATTAAGAAAGGAGAGGAGCAGGGAGAAAACTTTTTTCTTCGAAAACCCAGGAGTTTAAGTCTAGAAATACAAGACATTTGCCAGAATGGAAAGTTGGGAGTGCTCTTGATTACACATATGGATTTGTAGGAATAGAGAAAACTCGGGAGAGTTTGTTTTGGCGTTAATTATCTCACACTGGAAACGATCGTAGCAGAATGGTAAACTCTGGAATTTCCACTTTCCCTTTACCTGAAGAGGGTATACATTTTTTGCTTTGGCCAGACAGAGACCTCACATTATTAGAGACACGAGTGAATTGGAAAAAACAGTTTTCCACCTCACTCTTTTATGGAATTGGCAGGAAAACTTTATTAGTCTCCAGGCAAAAATGCAGTCTGTGATATTCTCAAATTTTTCTGTAAGGAGGAAAGGTGGTGAGAACTTCATAGAATTTTGTCTGAAGAGAATTGGCAAGGAAATTATACATATATATATAAAATTAAATTTCTTATATGTGACTTTTAGCAATGAAGAAACAGGTTGTATGTTGCTCACGTCCATGGGATGAGATTTATTAATTTATTTGTTACTTCATTGCCTTGAAATAACTAAATTGTGGAAAGACATTAAGTAATAAGCATCCTGCCTCTACACAGATTTTCTGGTTTGAAATGAGTGCCTTGTATCGAGATTAATAAGGTGATGCAAGACACTACATCATCTGGCAGAAGAAGATTTAAAGCAGGTCAGGTTCCTTGAGAGAAGGGAAAAATAATTTTCAAGGTAAAACACTGAAAAAGAAAATCTGTGTGTGGTCTAAAACCACATTTATTTATTTATTTATTTATTTATTTATTTATTTATTTATTTATTTATTTATTTTAAAGGATTTACCAAAGGTGTTTAAGCTTCATGGTGATAGTTTTCTTAAAGTTTTAATGATTCACTTGCAATGCGTGATTAGTCATATCTTTGACCAATTGTAAAACAAATAGGAACTTCTGTATCATTATTGTTTGTTTCTAAGAGTATTGGAAAATTTGATAAGAGAAGCTATACTTCATAATGCTTATTCACCAAGCCGGGGCAAAGGGGTGTTGGCATGAACATTGTACTTTTAAAACAATTATAAGTACATAGTAAGGTTAGACCAGTGGTCGGCAAACTCATTAGTCAACAGAGGCAAATATCAACAGTACAATGATTGAGATTTCTTTTGAGAGCCAACTTTTTTAAACTTAAACTTCTTCTAACGCCACGTCTTCAAAATAGACTCACCCAGGCCGTGGTATTTTGTGGAAGAGCCACATTCAAGGGGCCAAAGAGCCGCATGTGGCTCCAGAGCCGCAATTTGCCCACCACAGGGTTAGACCAAAAGGAGAAAGGAATCTGGCTGAAATCTGGTCAGACCTCCCTAAAAACTTAAATTTGACCTTCTTCCTTGCCTGCTCTTTATAGTTATAGACTTCAAATGGCTATACTGGCTAAGACTTTAACCTGTAGCTCAGTGAAATCTTCTGAAGAGGGATATTTGCTATATTTGTTGTGCTTTTAAAATATGTGTGGTGCTGAAACCGGTTTGGCTTAGTGGATAGAGTCGGTCTGCGGACTGAAAGTTCCTGGGTTTAATTCCGGTCAAGGGCTTGTACATTGGTTGCAGTACATCCCCGGTGGGGGGTGTGCAGGAAGCAGCTGGTTGATGTTTCTCTCTCTCTAGCTGGTTGATGTTTCTAGCTCTCTGTCCCTCTCCCTTCCTCTCTGTGAAAAATCAATAAAATATATTTTAAGAAAATATATGTGTGGTGCCCCATGTATTTCAGTGGTGAGAGTGGTGGCCCATATACCAAAGGATTGTGGGTTCGATTTCTCATCAAGGGCACATAACCTGGATTTTAGGTTTGATCCCTAGTCCTGGTCAGGGCTGGTGCAGGAGGCAGCTAATCAGTGAGAATCTCACATCATAGTTTTACCCTCTCTCACTCTCTTTCCCTCTCTCACTCAATGTCTCTCCCTCTGTGCCATCCACTCTCTCTAAAAATCAATGGGAAAAATATCGCCCAGTGAGGAATAACAAAATAGGAATAAATTTAAAAATATATGTGTGCTGATCTTCCTGACACCACATTCTTTGAACAACCAGTGTAGTATAGGGTATCTTTGTCACAAGAAAATTAGTGAGATTTTTTTAAAGAAAGAAATAGATATATAAATGTTCTTTTATATTTCACTTGATAGTTCAAGGTAATAGACAATGGCTCCAAATATCTAGGGTTATCTAGCTATTCAGTTATAATCACTCTGTATTTGTAGCATCTGTGAGAGCTGTGGAAAATAATGGATGGGTTTCTTGTCCTAGCTCCTCTGTGCTTGGTAGGGTTTGACAATGTCTTTTTGTTTACTAATATGGTAAGAACATTTAACATAAGATCTACCCCTCTTAAAATTTTAAGTGCACAGTACATTATTGTTGCCTATTGGTGTAATGTTGTATAGCAGACCTCTGAAACTTATTCAGCTTGCTTAACTGAAACTTTCCTGATTAGTTACTTCTCATTTTGTCCCACCCTCTACCCCCACCCAACCCCTGGCAACTACCATTTCACCCTTTGGTTGTATGAATTTAGCTATATTATTTTTATTTATTTTTTATTGGACTTATTAGGGTGACATTGGTACCTTATGTAAATTGAGTCATGCAGTAAGTGCCTGTCTTCCTGTGACTAGCTTATTTCACTTAAGATCATGCCCTGAAATTTCATCCATGTTGTTGCATACTGAAGAATTTCCTTCTTTTTAACGCTGAATAGTAAGTACTCCATTGTATGCACAGACCACATTTTCTTTGTTCACTCATTCACCAATGCATATTTAAGTTGTTTTTACATCTTGAACATTTTGAATAGGGCTACACTGAATATGAATGAGACCATTAAAATCTCTTCAAGATCTTGATTCTAATTATTTTGAATAAATTAAGAGTGGGATTGCTTTATCATATGACAGTCGATTTTTTTGAGACACATCTATTCAAGTTTCCATAGTTGCTGTACATTTTTCATTCTTACCAACAACAGTATGTAAGGGTTTCTCCACATCCTAACCAGAACTTGTCTCTTTATTTTTCTTTCTTTCTTTTTTTTTTTTGCTAAAAGCCATCCTGACTAGTATGTGCTGATATAGCATTGTGGTTTTGATTTGATTATTGGTGAAATTGAGCATCTTTTCATATATCAACTGACCATTTATATGCCTTATTTGGAGAAATGTTTATTCAAGACCTTAGCCAACTTTTTAACCCAGTTAGTAGTTTCGTGCTATTGAGTTACAGGGGTTTCTTATATATTATGAAGATTAACTCCTTATCTATATATGGTTTACAAATTTTCTTCTATTCCATAGGTGGACTTGACGCTCTATTGATTGTTTCCCATGCTGTGCCAATGGATTTTACTTTGATGTCAGTCCTACTTATTTAGGCTTGCTTTTACTACTTGTGCCTTTGGTGTCATATCTGTAAATTCATTGTCAACATCAAAGTCATAAAGCTTTTTCTGTATGTTTTCTCCTAGGAGTTTTATGGTTTCAGTTATTATGTTCAAATCTTTAATGCATTTTTAGTTGACTTTTTGTGACTAGTATAAGGAGAAGATTCAATTTCATTCTTTTGTTTGTAGATATTGGTTCAAATAGTTCAATTTTCCCAGAACCATTTGTTGAAGAGACTAAACTTATCATTAATTACTATAAATGTAAATAGACTAAACTTCCCAGTCAAAAGAGATAGAATGGCTGTATAGATTTTTTGTTTCAAAAAAAGAACAAATTTTTAAAATCTCAAGGTCAAAATATATAAAATGAATTTATTCTCTTTATTCGTATTTTCAAATACATTTATATCTACCATGTTATTGTCTTTAGTGCTTCCTTAGAGAAACAAGTAGCATACTATAGAGAATGATGCTAACCACATTCTCTTTTAAAATTGTAAGACGTGTTTGAAAGAGGAAATCACTGTGATTTAATGAGATTGCAGGTTTTACTATGTGGGAGAAATGGCTCCAAAGGTACCTACTGTAAGATTATGAAATTATTTATAAATACTCTATGAGGGTATCATTCTGTTTCTTCTGTCTACCCATATCACAGATCTATGTCCAAAGAACAGCATTAGGTGCCAAGTCAGGTGGTTCCTCATCTGTACCTTTTGGAGCATAACTGTTACAGTGTCTGCCTTCCCTCAGATGGCCAATTGTTTTGGTCAGGGATGATGTTTAAATGTTCTCTATATCCCAATACTTGAGAAAAATTTAAATGCAAGTCTTCAAGTCCCTTTTGTCTTTGTACTTTGGTATTATATTAGTTGGCTGCCGGCTGTATCTAAAAATGTACTTCATATTAAGCAGTTTCTATTTGTTCCCATAGGACACCATGAAAAGTTTCTATTTTATTTTTGAATAGTAATAAATACACAGGAATAAAAAAAAATGTTACAAAAGGGTATACAGGAAAAATAAGTCAACTTTCATCCTATCCCTCAATTACCTAACTTTTTTAGTAGTTTAGTTTGCAACCTCTGTCTGATATTTCATTTCTTGGGAATATTTCCATGAGGCATTTTATGTATACACTAGAGACCTGATGCACAAAATTAGTGCAAGAGTAAGCCTTCACTGCCGCACCACCAGCATGAATCCCTCCCTTGCAGCCAGGGCATCTTCCTTAGTCTTGGCTTCATCTGGAAGGTCATCTGGAAGGACATCCAGTCTAATTAGCATATTATGCTTTTATTATTATTATTATTATTATTAT
The DNA here is from genome assembly GCA_963924515.1 of Vespertilio murinus. Lineage (NCBI taxonomy): Eukaryota > Metazoa > Chordata > Mammalia > Chiroptera > Vespertilionidae > Vespertilio > Vespertilio murinus. Next base: position 127,379,615 of record OZ004708.1, on the reverse strand, counting down.
TATTATTATAGACTTGTGGCCTGGTGCACAAAATTCATGCAATGGGGGTGGGGGTGGGGTGTTACTTAGCCAGGCCTGCACCCTCTCCAGTCTGGGACCCTTTGAAGGATGTCCTACTGCTGGTTTGCAGGGATCGGGCCTAAACCAGCAGTCCCTCTCACAATCCAGGACTATTGGCTCCAGCCACTCACCTACCTGCCTGCCCGCCTGCTTGCCCCCAACTGCCTCCCTGTTGGCCTGCTCACTCCAAACTGGCCCCCTCCACTGTCCTGATCACCTCCAACTGACCCCCACTGGCTCCCCTGCTGGTCTGCTTACCCCCAACGGCCCCTGCCATTCCATCCTGGCCTGATCACCCCCCTCGGCGACCCAAGGTTCCAGCCCCTCCTTTCTCTTTCCATTTTTTTCTTTTTCTTTCTTTTTTTCCCCATCGCTTCCTTGAACAGAGGCCAGGGCTGGCTGGAAGCAAGTATCTAGGATTTATTTGTCTTCTATAATTGAAACTTTGTAGCCTTGGGTGGAGGCCAGGGCTGGCCAGGGCAGGCAGGAAGCTTAGCCTTTTCCATCTCTGGGGCAACCCAAGCCTCCTGCTTGCTCCAGTTCTGTGCCCGGCCACCTTCTTGGTTGGGTTAACTTGCATACTTACTCCTGATTTGGCTGGTGGGCATGGCTTGTGTGAATAGCGGAGTTATGTCTAATTTGCATATTTCTATTTTATTAGTGTAGGTAAGCAATACATATATTTAAAGTCTATGACTAAACACATGATAGGCCCTTAATGCAGAGAGAAATAAAACATGGCAAGCTAATATTTCTTATATGGATGTGTCATTGACTCTTGAGTATTAGCCTGAAGTATCCACCAGGAATTGTAAGGAAAGTGAGTCTTCTATTCTAGGTTCCTCTGATGTAGTGATATTACACTCCATGTGGCCATCCTTGATCTCAGAGTATCAAGCATGCTTATATAGGGAGATGGAGATACATCAAAGAATTCAACTCATTTATCTCATGGAAATGCTTTGCAGTGCTTCTTGATCACAGAGGTAAAGATAGCAGTAGTAGTAAAATGCTTAATATTTACATAGCACTACTGCATATCAAGCATGGTTCCAAGTATTTACTTTTTGTTAACTAATTTAAACTAAAGTAAAATGAAACTTAAACCTACACTCAGGTGTTCTTTCTCTTCAGTGATCAAATCTGAAGTAGACCTGAAGGTCTAACATGCTTGCTATAAAGAATTTACTCCCAAGTGATTAGGGTGGATAGCTTTGCATGAGTCTTAAGTTAGTTCATGGATATCCACAATTGACCACTGAGGATAAGGGTTAACCAACCTTATTAGGTTAGGATGAAAATGAGCAAGCGTGCCCTAGGTCATAAAGCTATCACTTATCTGACTTCAGATTTGAATATTTCATTGGTTAGATTTAGCTAGTAAGAATGCTCATAAAATTATTACCTTGCTCCACCAGGGGGCAATGGAAAATCATAGTCATAACTTTTGTTTTCACAGGTTGTAAGGCATACACCAGTGGCTGCCATCTTTGTGTGTGTGTGTGTGTGTGTGTGTGTGTGTGTGAAATTCAGTCTCCTTTTCCTCTAAAATTAGAACAGCCTTACTATTTTTTCTGATTATAAAAGTAATATATGCCTATTGCAGAAAAATTTAGAAGGTGTGATAACTAACCTCATAAAAATGGAAATCACTTTAACAGTTTAGAGTAGCTATGTTTTTCCAAACTTTTTCTGTACATGTCTATACCTATAAATATTGATTTCTCTTTTGGCTAAGATAGAATTAGATTTTTAATTATTTTCTTTTATAATATATATCACATACATCTGTTTCTGTTATAAATAAATATTTATATCACATTTTAATATAGTTGTATAGTGTTCCTGTATGGATGTACCATAATTTAATGACCAATCATCTATTTATATACTTTTAGATATAAAAGTTTGATAATATAAATAAGTATTGCAATTTATACATTTTATCCATATCTTTTGTAGTTTTAAATGCACTTGGTTAACTTGGTAGGTAGGTTCTTTAACAATAGCTAAGCACCTTTCCCATAAGTAATTTTGTATTTCCATATAGAAAGAAAGTTCAGAAACTTTGCTGCTGTGATGAATGATTACTTCTTTCTGTTTTGAATGACAATCCATGCCTCCTAGCACAGTGAATTATTGTTGTGTTATAATATTCAAGATCTCACTGTTCCTGTCTCCATTTTTGAAGAGGAATATAGAGTATCAAAGATTATCTCAAAGAGGAGGCAACCCACATGTAGAAGGTAGAAATTGGTGTGTGTCTAACCTGATTTGGAGTTATAAATAGTATTTAGAGTAGGTAAAGAGTCAAAGCCCCTTGTTATTGCTCCCTTCTCCCTGCCCGGATCCCCAGAGCTCCAGGAAGACCAGGTTAGGAAGTCCCTGGGTTGGAGGGCTGACCTGGGGGACCTTCACTGGGGAGATCCCTGAATCAGCTGTTTTGCCTCTGAGATTGCTTGTCTCTTTGTAATATGGTAGCACTTTGTCATCTTTCCCTGGTGGTGCCATAAATAAGAACTAAAATGCAGTTATTTGAAGATCCTTAAACTTCTAGAAGCATTTTTAATTGTAGAAAGATGTAATGTGAAATATATACACGTATACTTTTTTGTACTTTTATAAAAAGTCTAAAATAGGTTAATCAAATGACTTACTATATTTCATGTATAGTTTAGGAGTACCAGTATAACCTGAAGTTGCCTTGTGGATTGGAGGTGGTGTTTGCATCCCTCACAGTTGTCATCCCATTGCAAGAAAGATTCCTAAAATTATAAAACCACTTTTCAAGTATAACTGAGTGTATGTTCCTAAGCTATTTAGATATATTTTTGTATTTAGGAAGACACTGATAAGACATTTATATAGTATTCAAAAATCTATTTGATTTTATATACATTTACAAATATATTTAGAAGGAGACACTTAGTGCCCTAGTTGGTGGTTCTCTCTCTCTCTCTCTCTCTCTCTCTCTCTCTCTCTCTCTCTCTCTCTCTAAATCAATAAAAACATATCCTCAGATGAGGATTAAAAAGGGGTTATACTTCCTGAGCATATTCAGTAAATGTGTTTCCACTGTCCGCTCACCTTATAGCCCAGAACTTAAAAGTGGTTTGAATCAAGCTTAATTTATTTTACTCTCCCTAACTACACTAAGTAATGGTTCCTACTAAGGAAAAAAAATATTCTATTACTTAAATTTGATGTATCTACCTATGGTGTATTTCCCACTAAAAATATTCTATACTCATTTGCACTGCTTTTCAGAAGGTATTCAATGCATTGATAAAATTGACCCATATTAGGGTTAGGAGGTAAGGAATAAGCTCCATCATCAGAGAGATAAGGCAGCAAACGTGTATCTAAATGGATGAAGAATTTAGTACAAGCTACTAATTGGCCTAATAGAAGTTTTCACATAGTACGTACATTGTAGACAGCTGAGCTGAGATGTACTCTGACTTTAAAAATCCACCACTTATAGCAGAATTTGCCTAGGTGTTTCCTGCAGCAACTTCTTAGTAATGTTTATATAGAGCTCTTTGAATACCAATTAAACACAATTACCAAAGCTGAGAGACCTTAAATTTGTCATTGCCCCATCTCCCCAGCCTAAAAATATATCAACCATACCCGGTCGTTTTCTATCCAAATTAACCAAAATTTATGGGGTGTCTGAAATGTATAAGGGAATGTGTTTTAAAGAAGGGACTCCAGAGTATATGCTCTAATGAGAAACCTCACCTTTGGAGACTTTTGATTGAAAATATAAGTAGGGCCACACAGAGCAAAGATTTTTTTGGCCCGTTAATTCAGAAGAATCCTGTTGAGAAAACGGAATGTTTTGATTAAGAGCTTTAATTAAGAATATGATGAAGTCCAGCCCAGCTGGCGTGGTTGAACATCCACCTATGAACAAGGAGATCATGGTTCGATTCCCAGTCAGGGCACACATGCTCCGATTGCTGGCTCCATCCACAGTGGGGGCATGCAGAAGGCAGGCAATCAATGATTCTCTCTTATCATTGATGTTTCTATAGCTCTCTTCCTCTCCCTTCCTATCTGAAATCAATAAAAAAAAATAATAAAAATAAATAGATAAGTAAGATATGTTTTGAAGTCCACAATTGGTAGTCCCTTTGGTAGGATTATTATTAATATATTCCACTGTACTTCAGCAGAAAACTAAAAAAAGGATGAGGATTGAGTTCCCATGTCCTACAGATTGCCAGAGAAAAGGAATTCTAGATCAGGGTTTTCCTAACCAGAGAATATGGCAAATGCTTCCCAGAGTTCTTTGGGGTATTTTGTAACCAGAGACTAACTTCAGGAGATCCTGTGACATTGCTGGATTTTTTTCCGTATTTCAAGTTTCCATAAGGATACAATTTTGAATTTGATTATTTTATTATAACTTTCATTCTTTGTCTACATTTTCTCCTTTAGTTACATATATGTTCCTAAATTTCTACCAAATATAATGACAATAACTCAAAATGTAAGTATTTTCAACTATAGGTAGAATACACATTTCATTTGTTTTCCCATAACCTAGTATAGGAAACACAAAAATGAAGAATTGTCCGTACAGTGTTGCAACTTTCATCTCTAAGTTTGTTATTCTAGTAGAAGAACATTGCTATTATCCAGTCCCTAAAGCCTCCCAGGCCCCACCATTCCCCACCCCAATCCAGTAGACTCCAAAAAACATATTGTCCTTCATTGTTGCTCAGTCAAAAGCTCCCTCTCACCCTGTTTTCCAAGAAAGACATATTGAGTAGTGAATGAGAGCCTTAGGTGTGGGATCAGACAGACCTAACTGATACAAACGCTGGCTCTGCAATTTACTAGACATATAGCCTTGGTCAAATCAGTCACAGCTTTTTTTCATCTGCATTTTGAGTGTTTGCAAGAACTAAGTGAGAAAGGTCTTTGGTACCTTATAGTGCCTGGCATAAGAAAGAGCTTAATGAATGCTAGTTAACCCCAGAACAATTTTCCCCACATATTAAAGAATAGGATATGGAAGAAATGATAGTTGATTTCATTTTTTTTCTCTCCTCTGTTCCTGCTTGGGGAAATTTAGACCATTAAAAATATTTTTTACAATGTTTTTTATGGAGATAAAATTCACATACCATAACACTTACCGTTTTAAAGGATGAAATTCAGTGGTTTTTAATATATTCACTATGTTGCATAACTGTCACCACTAACTAATTCCAGAATGCTTTTATCACCCCACAAAGAAACCTCAGGACCATTAAGCAGCCACTCTCAGTTCCTCCCCTCCCCACCCTTCAGCAACTATTAGTCTGCTGTTAATAGCCTGTCTCTAAGGGTTTGCCTATTAGGACATTTCCTTTAAATAGAATCATGCAATGTGTGGGCTTTAGTTTCTAGGTTCTTCCACTTAGCACAATGATTTCAATGTTCATCTATGTTAGATATAGCATGTATCAGTACTTCATTCTTTTTTTATGCCTGAATAATATTCCATTGTATGCATATATTACATTTGTTTTTTCCATTCATTGATGGACATTTGATTTGTTTCCATGCCCTGACTATTGGGAAAAAATGCTGCCAGGAGCAGTCATGAACAAGTTTTTGTGTGAACATGTTTTCAATCAAGACCATTACGAATGTACTTCCCAGTGCCACATGCTGAATAGTGTAGTTTATTGTAATTGTCTAAAGCAGACATTCAAAGATGGAGGGGAGGTGTATTAAACTTCGGTTGCCTCTAAATCAATATAAATTGATAAAGCCCAAATCACTCACTATTCAATTTTTATAATAATTACATACAAGTATATGGAGTATATACCCATATACACGTACCTACTGAGATGTAGCAACCTTTCTAGTACAAAATAAGGCTGGGCCTGGGCTGAGCTGCTAAGGAGTTTCCTATGAGAAGGCATCCCCTTCCCTCAACCCCATCTCTTCCCTCCCTCCACACCCAGAATCCAACGCTGACCTAAAATTGTTTGCCCTCCTATGACCTTTGATGAAAAGGTATGTGATTAAAATGATCATCAGTGATTTATGGCTTAACAATGTGCTTCTTTCCCCAGACACCATTCTGTGTTAGAGGAGAACAAATAGTAGAATAGTATTTAACACGATGCCAAAACCGGTTTGGCTCAGTGGTAGAGCATCGGTCTGCGGATTGAAAGGTCCCAGGTTCGATTTCGGTCAAGGGCATGTACATTGGTTGCGGGCACATCCCCGGTAGGAGGTGTGCAAGAGGCAGCTGATCGATGTTTCTCTCTCATCGACATTTCTAGCTCTATATCTCTATCCCTTCCTCTCTGTAAAAAAATCAATAAAATATATATTAAAAATAGTATTTAACATGAAAGATGTAAAGCAAAGTTGAAATAATAGTAACTTGAAGATGTATGATCTAGGAGGTACACAAAATCATGTGGAAGAAGTAAGCCCTTTATTTTTATTTTATTTTATTTTCAAAATATATTTTATTGATTTTTTTACAGAGAGGATGGGAGAGGGTTAGAAAAATGGATGAGAGAGAATCATCGATCAGCTGCCTCCTGCCTCCTGCACACCCCCTACTGGGGATCTGCCTGCAACCAAGGTACATGCCCTTGACTGGAATCAAACCTGGGGCCTTTCAGTCCACAGGCCGACACTCTATCCACTGAGCCAAACTGGTCTGAGCGAAATAAGCCCTTTTAAAGATCCCTGTCATAGTGGCTATGTACTGGGTTGTAGGAATTCAGAAACCTGGGTTCCAGTCTGGTCCATTTCCTAAATAATAAGGTTCTGAGCAAGATTTTTAAAAAATATTTTTATTGATATTTTACAGAGAGGAAGAGAGAGAGATAGAGAGCTAGAAACTTGATGAGAGAGAAACATTAACCAGCTGCCTCTTGCACACCAGGGATGTGCCCGCAGCCAAGGTACATGCCCTTGACCGGAATAGAACCTGGGACCTTTCAGTCCACAGACCGATGCTCTACCACTGAGCCAAACCGGTTTCGGCCTGAGCAAGATTTTTAAACTCACTGGTTTTCAGTCCTTGCTTCTGTGAAATGGAACTAATGCTATTGGTACTGACTTACTTCATGTTTGGGGATACACAAGTGAAAAACTCTATATTAATAATAATAATAATAATCAAAGGGAGGCAGCTGTAAAGTGAGTGGAAAGATTCTGACTAACCCTGTGATGGGGGAAGCACCACTGGCTAATTTAGGGTGAAGGGACAGGAACACCCAACACTCTGCAGCGGGGCAGTCCCATGAAGCAAGCAGTTGTCCCATCCAAATGTCAACAGTCCTGCTATTGAGAAATTGTGCACATTATGAATATGCTTAGAAAAACATAACACATTAAGGCACACTATAATGCCCATTGATTGATATGTGGATTTGAGTGCCAGGAATGGGTCCCACTTTCTATGTTCTGTGACTAGTAAGTCTTGTTCATAATCCTAAACTTTTCATTTTCCCTTAGGGAAAAAAAAGGACAAGAAAATATCTGTTCCTAAATTTCCCATATTCTGTTTTCTGTACCACCAAATAAATAAATCTTAATCTGGGATAATCATAGCAGTTAAGAGTTGGTAAGAAACGTATCATCTCAGAAAAAAAATAGTGATTGGAATTTTAAAATTAAGCTTCTTAAATGTGTGTTTTGGCCTTTGTAATGCAGGAGTTTCAGAAAATACAAGATGGTATTGTTTCCCCCCTGAATTTAGTTGCCTACTGTCGACAGGTTTACATTTTACAGCAGTATGTGAATGGCATGAGAAGAAACAAAACCATCTGTAAAGTATCTAGAGTTCTTTTCCAATAAATGTATGTTTCTATTATAAAGAGTATTAAAGTCACTTTAGAAGATTTGGAAAATAGAGAAAAGAACAGAAAAATCATCTATAATCAGTCCACTTCCAAAATAAGCACTATTAAAATGTTGATGTATTTCCATTTCATGTTTCTTCATGCATTCTCAATTTTTCACTAAAAGTTTTTTCATTGAACACTATATCTAATATTTACATAATTCCTTTTACATTTAGAAGTTATTTTTTGGGGGAAAATTGAGGTTGTAGGTTTTAGAGAGGAATATGGTAGGTTCTCCCATTTAAATGACTTTGAACTTCACATTGTACTGCTCCTTGAAGCAAATAATAAGGGAAATTTAATTTTTCAGCATCTAGAGTTGTTTGTGTTAGACTCCAAAACCACTTCTTTTTTTCCAACTTTTAATCCCCTAGAGTACTTCAAGGAGCATAACTCTGAAGAGCAACATCAAACTGATTTAGTTTTCGTGCAGAGAAAGATTCTAGTACTGGATTCAGATATTTTTGTGAGCAAATAAAAGCTCCAGAGACTTTGTAGCTTAGCGAATAAAGGATTGGCCTCCAACCAAACCCAACTAAATGATTTTGGTGGTCTCAGCTGAGTTTCCAGCAAGTTTTAGCCGGCATTACAAATTCATCATGCACAATTATGTGCAATTTGGCACAATTTCCAATCCCTGCTTAGGAGAGGCCCTCTGTTTGGGGCTGAAGAGGAGAATAAAATACTTTTTGTGCCTAGAGGGAGCAGTTCTCTTAGGTCAAGGTTATGTTACAACTGGAAAGGAAAGGGGTAGACATGTGGTCAAGAACTAAAAAAAAATCTAGGGATAAATGAGCACTGGACGTCAACTGTACTTAGCATTGAAATTCCTCACTCTAAGAGTCTTCATTCAAATGGAAGATTTTGATAATCCCAACACTGATGGGCACATGGATTCTCTCCCACCTGTAATTGGCTCAGATGAATTAAGATCCAGGAAAATGTTCTACTCTCTTAACCCTGCATCATGGGGAAGGATGAAAAATCAGTTTTGAAATTAGTTTGGGGGGAAATTTTACAGACTTGATGAGGTGCCTAATAAGTTGGAACAAATACATTATGAATCTCTAGAAATCTCAACTATGTCTAGTATTGCAGTAATGCACAATAATTGTTTGATTGAACATAGGCCAAATCAGGAAATGAAAATTCTAGCAATTAACTTTTTCTTTCCAAGGGCCATTCCTCTTACATTCCATATATCCAACTTGGATTTGTTTTAATTATTTGGAGGGAAGTATGCTGAACAGCAAAATGTTCCTTGCTTTGTATTCTAGTTCTTAAGGAGTTGGCATTTTACTGGCAAGGCCAGTATGTATAAGACTAAATAATTAGATTCCTGAACAATGATTATTACCCGTAATCACAAATTGGGCTATTAGAATCCATCCAGTGTTATTCAGTAGTTAGAAGCGGGCAGCAAGGTAAATACAGCCTGGAAGTTGTGCTATTGATACAATAATGTCCTTGTCTGAATAAGTCCTGCATTGGTGACTAAATTAACCAGAATGCTAAAACTAGAGTTTGTTCATTGTTGCATATAATCTAAAATAGCCCTGCGTTATTGCATTATCACTAATTAAAACTTAAATAGTAAAAGCCAACAAAAGGTTGATTAACCTGAGCAAATAAATCCAACCTAGTAGCCAAAAGAAAACAACCCAACTGGGCATGATGTTGACATTTCCACTTATATCAAGAAGCTCTGGCATGTATGCTAAACAGATTGTCTTTCTCATTAAGAACCAAAGGACTCAATCTAGCCTGGGATGCACAGGTTGCAAACAGAGCTTCCTCTCTTCAGCCTCCCACCTGAAAGTATTATTGGAGACAAAGCAAAGGAGGATGGGAATATCCCATCAAGAATATTGCAAGGCAGTTGGTTGAACGAACAGAGCCCTAGCCATCTTCTTCAGAAAAGTGAGCACTCTTCCTGTCTAGATGAGGTGTTGACTAAGGGACTCACACCACTCTCACCAACTCACTCCTCAGGCATCCTGCCACAAATTGTTGGCAAAAGCTACTGTGATTCTTCTGAGGTCTCTCCCAAGTAAACGGCCATAAACTCGTTTTTGTAGGCACTCCAGTTTCTTATTTGCCTGTTAGAAGCCGACCAACATATACAGGAATTAATTAATTTTTTTGGAGGCAGCATAGAAAGAACCTGGGCTTTAGAAATCAAATTAACATTTCAGTTTTGATGTGCTTCTTCCAAGCTGTGTGATTTTTAAATTAAATTACTTAAGTTTTTGTGGTTTGGTTTATTCATTTGTAAAGTAGGAATAGATAATACCTCAAGTTTTTAATATGGCATGCTGATGAACCTCTAACATAGAACTTGGCACAGGGCTGCAATTAACTACGGATCTTTAAAATCTTACTATAGTGCTTGTGGGAAATCTGCTTTAAAGGTAAGGAAATATGTAACGAAGTTCTCCCAATTAATGTTTGCAGAAGAAGATAAACAGAGTTAACAACTCCGCTTTGGTAACATGTTACACCTCCAAGTAATACCTATCTGCATTGGTTCAAGAGCAAATGAGAAAGGAAACTTAAAGAAGGAAGAAGTGGAGACATGTAAAAAGCAAAGTAAAGAGTGCAGTGCTGTCTTCTGGAAACCACAGATAGAGGAAAAGCAGAATCAAAGCCACCAAAAATAGGGGGGGGAGTAGTTTCTAGCAAGATGGTGGTTTAGACAACCTAGATAAAGAATGCCCAACAACACTAAAATACTAAAATGACATTTTTAAAATCATATCTGACCTGGAATTAAAAGTTTTTTTGTTTTTTTTGTTTTATAAAAAGGACACTCTTGCCCTACCTGGTTTGGCTCAGTGGATAGAGCATCAGCCTATAGACTGAAGGGTCCTGGGTTGAATTACCATCAAGGGCACATGCTCAGGGTTGTGGGCTCAATCCCCAGTAGAGGACGTGCAGGAGGCAGCCAATCAATGATTCTCTCTCATCATTGATGTTTCGATCTCTATTTCCCTCTCCCTTCCTCTCTGAAATCAATATATATATATATATATATATTAACAGGACAGCCTTAGACGCTAAAGATGAAGATAAAGCTTTAATCCAGAGAGGAAATCATGGGCCAGAACCATCTGGCAAGTGCTGATGGTCATATAGCTCCTGGGAGGCAAGAGAGAGCCTGAGAGGAGATGGAGGTGGAAACAGTCTTCAGGAAACTGAGCTTCCCCAGCTCAATCCCCAGTGTGGGTCATGCAGGAGGCAGCCAATCAATGATGTTCCTTTCTCGTTGATGTTTCTATCTCTCTAGCCCTCTCCCTTCCTCTCTCTCAAAAGACCCAAAACAGCAACAACAATAAAACTCAGATGACAATTTAAAGTGGATCTATGCTGCCCTAGTCCGTTTGGCTCAGTGGATCGAGTATCAACCCTGGAACTGAAGGGTCCGGTTCCATTCTTGGTTGTAGGCTTTCAGGGCATGTGCAAGAGGCAACCAACTGATAGTTCTCTCTCTCTTTCTCTCTGTCTCTTCCCCTACCTTCCATTCTCTCTAAGTATCCTTAGGTGAGAATGAACAAAAATAAAATAAATATATAAAGTGGGTCTATGCTGATAATTCCCCAGAGGTAGAATCAAGGCTAAATTCTCAAATGATAAAGTGTGGTCTCTGATCTTAAAGAGTCCCTAATGAGCAAACTCCAAGGAATATGAGTTCATAGTCAAAGCTCCCTAAACCCATGTATGTGTCCAGGAAGTATAATAAACAATAAAAATCAACTGTGTAAACAGACTCTCAAAACCTAGAGATATTGGAAATTACCAGATTCAGAATAACTGTCACATACTCTATGACCTAGATATATATTCTGGATAGGCACTGACATATACACCCAGGATGGATGTCCAAGAATATTAATAGCAGCAATTTCTTTAATAGGTTTAAACTGGAATCAATCTAAATTTTCCATCAACAGTAGACTAGGTAAGTAAAATGTGGTATGTTTATTTAATGGAACATTTACCTTGAAAGCCCCTAAAAATGAGTGAATTATAGTTATGCTTATCAACATAGTTATATAACACATTGAAAAATAAAGGCAACTCATAGAAAACTATATCAAGGATGTTTCTATTAGTATAGATTTCAAGAGCAGAACATTATGTAGGAATGATTCATATGTATGTTAAACAAGCAATGGCTTGATTAAAAAATTTGGTAGGGTAGAAGACAATCTTGGAGAAGCCAGTAGGTCTGAGTGGAGGTATAGGGCTGTTTATTTCTAAAGCTTTATTCAGATCATACACACACATTATATACATTCTTTGGATGAGTGCTAATTTCTAAATAATAAGCAAATGCAAATAGCAATTAGAGCCAATAGAATCAAGATTTAGGCTGAGTTAGAGGAATAATGAGAATCTTGAAATGAAAAAGGAAAAAGAGTTTGAGAGAGAAAAAAACGGGGTTTGATTTAGGGTATTGCTATGTATTTTGAATGTAATTTATTTTTAGCATTTTCTTGGAAAATAATAATAGTGATGTAATCTACTCTTTATTTATTTTTGGATGCCAGAGTGAAGTTGCTTTGAATGCAACCAAGTAAGAAACAAGGCATTCAGATTTATATGAATTTCTTTTTTGTACTTTTTGTTTGCATAAATGTTTCATGATAGGAAAAAAATTGAGCCTCCATCAGCTACTTACATACACATGGCTGAAGTCATCACTATGTTCCCTCATTTATCATGTTTCTTTTTCTTTTAAGTCTCATTTTTGTTATCTCCTCTCAGTCATTCCATGAAATATAAGCCTACATTATATCCATTCTGAGTATTATCATGTACTATTTCCTCCTTTCTGAGACATGGGCTTTTCATATTATGATTCTTCAGAAAGTTGGTGGCACTGCCCTGGCCACCGTGGCTGAGTTGGTTGGGTATCCTCCCATGCATTAAAAAGTTGCTGGTCCCATTCCATGCCTAGGTTTTGGGCTTAATCTGTGTGCAGAAGACAAGGGATTGATATTTCTCTCTCACATTGATGTTTCTTTCTCTCCCACTCCCTCTGCTCCCTCTCTATAAAAATCGATAAAAATTAAAAAAAAATTAAATAGAGAAAGTTTTTGGCATTGCCTAATATACACATACTTTAATTAAGGCATAGTGTCTTTCCTTCAAAAACAAAAAAAACCCTCTCTTTTTAAATTAATGAATGTATCTTTTAAATCAACAACCATTGAGGATAGAAAAAAATAGGAAAATTAATAATTAACTCATTCCTTTGTCTGATTCAAGTATAGATAGATGTATTTCTCTCCCTGGATTTACTGACTACGGAAATGGTGATATGTCCTATGTAAGCAGCCCTTGCTTCCTGAAATTTTCCTCTCCATCCCTCTGTTCATTCTACTCAGAAAAATATTTTTATCTACCAATGTAATCTTCTCATTTAAAGGTTTCTACCAATGTCCAAACTGACAAAGGTAACATCCAAAACAATTGGGATGTAATAATTAAGTTATAAATATAAGGATTTGTTTCTAAGAGAATGCAGAAAGTTTATGATTATCTTATCTAAAAAAAGAGTAATATGCAAATTAACCATCACTCTGCTACACCACAAGCCACACCCACAGTCAATCAGTGCGAGTATGCAAATAAACCCATACAAGATGGCTACAGCCACAGAGAGCAGGAGGGAGGCTTGGGGTTCCCAGGCAACAGAGGAAGCAAAGCTTTCCAACTGCCCTAGCTGGTCCAGGCCTCCACTCTAGGCTACAAAATTTCAATTATAGAAGGTAAACAAATTCCAACAGAGATGGTTGCAGGCCACAGAGCAAGCAGGAGGCTTGGCTCCACTCCAGGCTACAAAGTTTTAATTGTAGAAGATAAATATATCTGATACCAGAGCCTCCGCTTGGGTTGCCGGAGGACATGGCTGGCCTGCAAACCACCACAGTCCCCTCTCTCATGCCCTCCACACCCCACGGGAACCCTCACCCTGATCCAGGACACCCTTTGGGGCAAACCAGCTGCCCCGCCCCCCATGCACCAGGCCTCTATCCTATATCATAAGAGTAATTGCAGATTGATCATCACTCCAACACACAATATGGCTGCCCTGATGTGGTCAAAGATCCTGCCCCTATGTGGACACAAGATCCCACCACAAGATGGCCTGCAAGGGAGGGCAGTTGGAGGCAATCAACCTTGCAGGGGAGGGCAGTTAGGGGTGACCAGGCCAACAGAAGAGGGAAGTTGGGGGCAAAGAGGCTGGCAGGGGAGCAGTTAGGCATCAATCAGGCTGGCATGGGAGTGATCAGGCTGGCAGGCAGAAGCAGTTACGATCAATCAGGAAGACAGGCAGGCGAGCAGTTGAGAGCCAGCAGTCCTAGATTGTGAGAGGGATGTCCTACTGCTGGTTTAGGCCCGATCCCACTGGGACACTTGAGAGGTCCCAGATTGGGCATCCCTTGAGGGATCCCAGATTGGAGAGGGTGCAGGCTGGGCTGATGGACAACCCCCCTGCCCCTGTGCATGCATGAATTTCATGCACCAGGCCTTATAGTCCATTTATAATGAAAGATAATGATTGCGTTGTTGAAATTAAACTATTTGGATAACTGGATCTTTTATATAATAGAAGATGAGTTGTTGTTTTTCAAGGAGATGGTATTACGTGATAGGAAGAAATAAAACTTGACATGAAAAATGCTACTGGGTCTTTAGAATTGCCAGTTACTAGCAGTGATACTCTGGGAAAGCCAGAATATCTGAATCTGTGTTTAAATCTCTGGTAACTAATACATTCAAATATTAATAACAATGAATACTTAAAAGGTACCAATCACTATTGTTCTAAGCACTTGGCGTACATTAACTCTTAATTTTCAAAATATTCCTAGGAGTTAGGCATCATCATTAGCCCCATTCTGAACAGATACAGAAGCAAAGTCACAAAGAGAGTAAAAAAATTATAGACACAGGCGCCAGTTTAGTGTCAGAATCAGGTTTCATATCTAGGAAATGGGGATGGGTGGGTGGGTCGAATGATGGATGGATGGATAGATAGAAGATGGATGGATGGATGGATGGATGGATGGGCAGGCAGGTAAGGGAGCATTGATCAGAGGAAGTCTTTCTAACATGTATCACATGCAGTGTTGCTCTTAGATGTGAAACATCAATGAATTTTTAATTTATACCTTCTCAAGACTGTCACCATGAGGCATGCTATGGCACACTGCTTCCATAGCTCTGCTCTCAATGGGGGTGAGATGGGAAGGACCTCCTAATCCCCTGCTGGCTGCTGTGGTTCTTGAACATGTCTTTGTAGTGCTACCTGCAGACCATGACTTGGGAAAAGGGCAATGGAACTTATAGTTGTTGCAAAGGTACAACATATATGGCAGTGTGACTGCTTTTCTATGTATTTTATTTGGGCAGACTTTATTATCACCATTTTATACAAGAGGAAATTGAGATTCAGAGAGGCAAAGAGATTTCCCCAGGTTTCACTACTGTTCGGTGGTAGAGACAGGATTGGAGTGCAGAATTGGCTGCCTCCAAAGTTTTTCTCCACTCTTCAGACACACGTGCTGCTTTCTGGGATAAGGCCAGGCCTGTGGATGGAAAGAGAAATTCCAAATGACGAATGTGTTTGATTCTACTAACGATCAGTGTGTAAACCCCTGCTGTATGGTATTTCAGCAACATTCATTTTGTACATATATAATAAAATTATAGATTTCAAATAGGATGAAAAAACAATTACTACTCAGACCTTAGGATTCTACTACTTGGCCCAAAATTCTGCAAAGAAACTCAAAACAATATTTCATTAATGGTTGAAACTTGTATGTGTTCTTTGTACTGTGCCTCTTGACTAACTTTGTTTATTCCCCAAACAATTCCACTCCATAGTTATGGGAAAAATGTCTAAATATGATTATGAGAAGAAATGAAACTGTGTAATGTTATAGGGTAATTTAGAAACTGATCAATTAACTATAGGTTTTGTAGAAAAGGTATTTGCTAAATTTAGTGTTTTGGGTTTTTTGTTTTTGTTTTTGTTTTTGTTTTAAAGAGAGGTTATCCCTGACTGGTTTGGCTCAGTAGCTAGAGCGTAGGCCTGTGAACTCAAGGGTCCCGGGTTCGGTTCCAGTCAAGGGCATGTACCTTGGTTGCGGGCGCGTCCCCAGTGGGGGGTGTGCAGGAAGTAGCTGATTGATGTTTCTCTCTCATCAATGTTTCTAACTCTCTCTCCCTCTCCCTTCCTCTCTGTAAAACATCAATAAAATATTTTTTTTAAGAGAGAGAGAGTTTACATTTCAGGGAAACTTCTTACTCTGTTCACTAGATAGTAGCTAGGGCCTTTGAGTCAGATACCATGGTTGAACTATTACTCTATTCATAAGACCTTGAGCAAGGTAATTACCCTCACTAAACCTCAGTTTTATTATCTGAGGAATGGATATAATAATTGTATCTGTGTCATATGGCTGTTGTATTAAATTACATAACTGACCCAAAGCACTTAGCATAGTACTTCCTACATACTAAGGGCTCAATAAATGATAGCAGCTTATATATACACCAGTAGCCATACGCATAAATCCCTGCGCCAGTAGCTCTCTGCTGCCCTCTTGTAGCTCTCTGCCTACTGCCCGCCCTCCTGTAGCTCTCCTTGCCCTCCATCCCCCTTCCCTGTCATATCTTGCTGCCCTGCCCACTCTCCTGTAGCTCTCTGCAGCCCTCTTGTAGTTCACTGCCCCACCCTCCTACAGATTCCTGATTCAGTCTTTAAGTGGTGGGTCCTTATGCCTCAAAGCATAATGGATAATTAGCATATTCCCCTCTTATATAAGAGGATTGATAAAGTTGATAAAAGAAAGTATAATATTCTTTGTTTTATTTGTCATTACTATATATCTCAGCAATATTTTCTCTTTTGGTATGTGTGTGTGTGTGTGTGTGTGTGTGTGTGTGTGTGTATTTCAGACGTAAATGAGTTGTGTTTGTAGAGCATGTTTGTTTTAAAGAGAGGATAGCACTTTCACATTGAGTTAGCAATGCCTATGTGAGGCAGACACAGCTTTCTAATTGGAATAGATGCTCTTCTTTTTATTTTCAGATGGAGAAATCAAAGAAATCAAAGTGATCTCAACTTATGTCAAGTCATAAACTTAGCATATGAGTTGAGGGGAATATTTAGATGTAAATATTCTAGATAGGGCCTTTTTAACCTTATTTTTCATACACACACACACACACACACACACACACACACACACACATATATATATATATATATATATATATATATATATTTATTTATTTATTTTTTACATAGAGGAAGAGAGAGTGATAGAGAGTTAGAAACATTGATGAGAGAGAATCATTGATCAGCTGCCTCTTGCACACCCCCTATTGGGGATGTGTCTGCAACCAAAGTACATGCCCTTGACTGGAATCGAACCCGGGACCTTTCAGTCCATAGGGCGATGCTGTATCCACGGAGCCAAACCAGTTTCGGCAAGATAGGGCCTTTTTCATAGACCTTGGTAGATGGTCTGGTTGGTGCAGATGCTACATTGAAGGCATTGTTTAAGAGAGCAAAAGCTTTTTATAGAAGTTCCTGGTTGACCTTCATATCTGAGTCTTTTCATATTTGTTATACTTGGGTAACAACATATCTAAATTTGGAAAAGAATTTCTTGCTTTCAGCAATACATTTCTCAGATGAAATAAGAGCCTTGGCTTTGCAGAGCTCATAGAAATTGTACTCACGTTCTGATGCTTTGTATTTATATATATATATATATCTCTGTATGTGCATTATCCACTCAGACCTTCATCAAGGATCTTGATTTAGGTTTACTTTTTTATATAAAACTCAGCATAGCTATCATGCATTCCATCATTAGAATAATACTTTATGATTATACAACAAATCTCTTTCTCCTGAAGTTGCTGTTTTAATAAGGGTGGAGTGCATCTGAAACTTATATCACATTGCAAACTGCATACATTGCCAAACCTTAAAAACACACTAGGCACAAGAGGGAGGTTTTTTCTTTTTAATGGAATCTGATATTATCTGAGTTGTTACTCTTAGGTTGACTGGGTATTTTTATTTGCTCTATAAATATATGTTTGCTAAAGCATAATAGTCTTATTATTGTAATAGGTTTATGTAGTTCTTTGAACATACACTGTTAAACACAAAAGGATAATAAAGTTATATTAAATAGGGTTTGAGTATCTGAAATATATATAAAATGCATCAACCTTTTTGTATGAAGTTCTGGATTTTGGAGAAGGTATCTTACAAACACAAGTGCATGTGGGCCTTAAGATGTGAGAGGCAAATCTTATTCTAGTTTAGAATCTCTCTTTGGAGCCAGCTGCAGTTTTGAAAAAATCCTGAATTTGAAGGGTAGATAGGTTATGTAAATAAAGCTAAGTTCCTTCCCATAAGGGCTCTCTGGACTCAGCTCTGAACTCTGGGCATGCATGGTCCATTCGCAGCACCAGGTACCGCATAGGGAGTGAGATCACAGGTAATGCTAAGATAGGCAAAGTTACGTATTAATGACAATGTAAAATTGTAATCAGTGCAGGAGTAGGCATGGACAACAAGGCAACTTAAAAGTCAACAGACTGGAATCATAGAGGAACTGTGGAGTTGGGTGGGTAGATAGAGATCAACCCAAGCTCTTGTATGCATATCTGCACCCCCCCCCCATGGACACAGACAATAGGGGGTTGAAGGCCTGAGGTGGAGAGCAGGGGTGGGCTAGAAGAGGTCATTGGGGGAGAAAAGGAGACATATATAATACTTTCAACAATAAAGATTTTTTTTAAAAAAAGAAGAAAAGAGAAACAAAAAAAGTCAATAGCAAATTCTGTAACTGCACTTTTCCATTGACTGATTCAGAGAGCAAGTGTTGCAAATTTAGAAGTAGCAAAATAAGATTTATCTGTCATACAGAATCTAAAACAATAGGGCATGCATAATAAACCAACCTGGAAACTGATTTTGATATGGCAGCTCAGAGGACTAAGTAGTGCCAGCAGGAAAATTACTAAACTTCATCACTGTCATTCAAAGGGGAGAGAAGAGGCATGTTGCAAGGATAGCAATGGATAGACTGAAGGATAAATAACATGCCATGGCCCAGACTCTTTTGGAATAATAATATTGCACGTGTGAATAGCTCCTTGTCATTTACAAAGCCCGTTAAAGTAAGTATCTCATTTGATTGTCATGATCAGCTTATGGGAAGTAGAACACATGAATCATCTACATTTTAAAGCTGAGGAAAATATTGAGGTGGGGAAAGAGGTGATATAGGCTGGCTCGAGGTCTTAATAGTGAACTTGAACCTATGTATTCAGACGCCCTAGTCCAGGGCCCTTTCCATTACCACACATCCAAATTTCACATTTCACAAGTCTCATTTTCCTATATTTAATGTGTGTTCCCCAACAATATAAAAACACATAATCACTAAGCTTATTATCAAGGTTTTTTTGGTTTGGCTCTCAATGGAAGGCTTGCTCCCATGTATTACAGATATAATATAGTATGGAAGGGTTTGGTTACATGTGGAGCTCTCCAAAATATATGCTTTCTGTACCCACAGCCACTTCCTGATTCCAGATTGAAATATGGGACAGGTCACAATGAAACTATAACCATAAAGAAATAACAAAATGTGGCAAAACAGAAAACTACGGAGCCATCTCACGGCTTATTCCTCATGCTTGGGCCAGGAGCACATGCTAAATAAGGTCCCACCTGGGTGTGTTGTGGCTCCTGAAGGGAGAGCGGACCTTCTATCAGGAGGAGCCTGGAGGCCATCTGCATGGTCCTCACGGATCCTTTACCTTCTGGACGTGCTGCTGTCATTTCTAAAATCCCAGGATTAAGTTGGATTTCTAGACTTCCTTTCCAGTCGACACGAGGATTCAGTTACCTTTAGTTGAGCCTCTCATTCCCCCCAATTGATCATTATTGACTGTGTCACAAAATGACTTCTGAATTAACAGTCTCAGCTGCCATTTATTGAGAACTGGCTGTAAGCTAACCACTGGCCAGAGACCTTTCCCGTTTTGTGTGAGTTCAAAATTTTAACCTAGCATATCTATGCAAAGAATATGTAGCATCATTTTATAAAGTTATTTAACCTTGATAATAAGTCCCTCAGTTTGTTGGACAGATAGTGAGGAAATATATATTTGCCTTATGGTATTCTAGTCATATTTCAGTTTACAACTTTAATATATTCTCTCTTTTTCTCCCCCAAATCGTACGTAAGAGTAAAGTGGTTTAGCTCTGTCTTTTTGGGATTATCAGAGGGGTCAGAACTTTTGCAAGTTGATATTCAGTTCCCCATAGTCTTTTGTGAGCAACCTCAGCTCTGCCAACAAGGGTTGGTCTTCTAGACACGAGGGAGAATTTGGAGATTAAAACTCAGCATGCCTCCCAACCCCTTTCTATACCAAGGTGTGTATGGACTCCCTAGCCATGAATTCCATCCTTGGGTTCATGAGATAAGGTGGACATGGTATTTCATAGCACCTGAAAGCTGCTGGAGGTGCCCCCAACTGCATTTTGGCACTCTGTCTGCCCAGTTAAATGCAAACAGGACTTTGCAGCAAAGAAAGTAAAGTTTAGTTAAGGAAATGGCACCAAATCCAGTTATAGGTGAGCTATGGCTGTAACACCTGGCTCTCCAATGGCTTCTAGGGGATGGGTTATACAGTGGGGGAAATCATTAATCATAGAGACTAAGGGAGTTAGGATGGTGGTTTCTACTGATTGGTTTGCACTAGGGTAGGGGGCATTTGGTCCTGATGTCAGCCATGGTGTCACTCTGTCTGGTTTCACAAGGGTGCGGTTGGTGGTCTCATTCCACTTTTCTGGGTTGGAGCTGAAATACAACTAAGGTGTAGAAGTCATCTTTAGTTTGCCTAGAGCTCTGTTTCTGTGATCAACAGACCTGAGGCTTTGTTCCTAAGATTATTTGATGCTGACCAGGACCTCATTGTCCTGAGGGCTTAATGATTAAGGGAGTAGATAGGCAAGGGAGAAGGAAGTGGGTGAGTCAGGGTGCTCTTAGCCAGGACAAGGCCAATTTGAATCAAAAGGAAAGAAGGAGTAAAGGTCAGATTAAAGATATACAGTTTTTTCATGGTTACACTCTTCTGAATAAAAGTGGTGCGAAGAGGTGATAAAGACTGCGTTTGTATACTCATATCTGCTGGCTCTGCCATATCTGTGCAAAGCCACTCCATTAAAGGAGAAAGGACCTGCTTTGAGTTCTGCTTTTTGCCTAGGAAATAAGTCTTTAACCAAATAAAAATGTGAGGCTTGTTATTTGAGGACTAAAGGAAATAATGTGTATGAAGCTCAGGTGTCAGACACGTAGTAAACACTCAATGAATAGTAACTATTTTGAGCTATTTTTTCAAGCATAGAGCAAGTAGAGATCTTGAATAAAGAAATCTTTCCAGAATCATGGCAATATAGCCAGAGAGGTATATAGGATCGAGGAGGCTTAAGTATAACTCTGTGGAAGCCACACACCAACACATTGCACTTGCTTTATGTCACAGGGAAAAACAAAAAACAAAAACAAAAAATAAAAGAAAAACACACATCCGCAGAATTATGTCTTTCTTGACATATTTTCAATAATGCTGAAGCAGACACAAATCACGCCCCTGGTGCTCTCTCAATGCTCACTCCTCATCCTCTTCAGAATAAATGTCCCTCTTCCTTTACCTTCTCCTTTAAGACTGTTTCTCACTTTCCTTTCTCTCCCCTCTTTCTTCCCCTAGTTCTTTATTATGTATATAACCTTTACCTCTTTTTCATAAAGTCCTTCCCTCCTCTTCCTCTCTGGTCAGGTCATCCTCTGACTAGTCCCTATCAATAATTTTTTTTTTCATTACAAAGTGTAATGGGATCAAGACAAGGATGAGGGTGAAAGAAATGGATGGAGCAGGGTCCTTGGAAAGGATGGGATGGGATTGAGAGTGCAAGGTGGGTGGAGGAATAAGCTTTGTCTGCAGAACACTTGATCCTCTGAGACAAGAGAAAAGCAGAGAGCGAGGTACCAGCTACTCATGAGGGGTCTGGCAAATTGAGGGAGCCCCTGACCAATGCTTTTAGTTTTTGGTGTGTTTTTTCTGTGAAGTTAGAGGTAGAGTCATCTTCTGAGAGTCACGATGGGGGTCCCTGAGGTGAGGATCTTGATGTGGATGAGTTAAAGTCAAGTACAACCAGATAGAATGTCATAGAACCAAAGAGAAAAGGCATGGTTATTACAAAGAGATGTTAATGTGAGTGAGGAAATGGGCAACGTTGCCCATACGTGCATTCTTGGACCATTTCCTTTATTCCATCATCCCATGAGGAATTTTGTGCTTTCCTTTAAGCCCCCCTTCCTGTTTTCCCATTCCATAGGCATGAAGAAATAAAGCACATACTGAGTGGGATAGCTAAGCATGGGGAGTACCCAGGAGCTGTTAAGATAAGACACCTTGGCCTTGGCAGTATGGCACTGAGAGGTCCCCGGTTAGATGCCCAAGTCAGGGTGCAGGCTCAGTCCCCAATAGGAAGTATTCAGGAGCATAACTCTCACATCAATATTTCTCTCTCACTCCCTTCCTCTCTCTAAAGAAAAAAAAATCAATGAAAATGTTGTTTTTTAAAAAAATAATAAGACGTTGACTATTTTCCTATTTCTCATTCTTTAGTCTTGCTACCTTTTCCCTTCTATGTCCTTATTTCTATAAAAAAGATTAATTTATTTTGCAATTGAAATTTATATTCAATATTATTTGTATTAGTTTTAGGTGTACAGTATAGTGGTTAGACAATCATAGACTTTTCAAAGTGTTCCCTCGATATTTTCAGTACCCACCTAGCATCATACAGCCTATATAATAAAAGCCTAATATGCTAAGTGTCTGGTCCTTCAATTGGCCATTCAACCAATCAAAGCATAATAGGCCTCTCAACTGCTTGCTATGGCATGCACTGACCACAAGGGGCAGATGCTCCAACCAGTAGGTTAGCTTGCTGCTGGGATCTGGCCAATCAGGACTGAGCAAGATCAGCCAGACAGGACCTAAAATCCTCCCACAATCCCTCCTAGGCTGGCCAACCTCCCACATCCCTCTCTGGCTCCAAACCCTGATCCTGCACCTGTGAGGTCCCTCGGCCTGGCCTGTGCCCTCTTGAAATCCGGGCTGATCCCCGCCCCCCACTCCCTCCGAGTGCATAATTTTTGTGCTCCAAGCCTCTAGTAATTATTATAATATTATTGACTATATAACTTATCCTGCACTTTACATCCAATGATTATTTTGTAACTACCAATTTGTACTTCTTACTCTCTTCACTTTTTTCACCTGGCCCCTCTGCCACCATCAGTCTACTCTCTGAATCTATGAGCCTTTTTTTGCTTTAGATTCCAAATATAAGATAAAACATGTGTTTTTATCTTTTTCTATCTGATTCATTTCACTTAGCATAATACTCTCTAGGTTTATCCAGGCTGTTGCAAATAATGAGTTCATTTTTTTTTATAGCCAAGTGTTACAAAACAATATATGTACCGTTATGTTCACTGCAACATTATTTACAACAGCCAAGCTATGGATGCAACCCAACTGCCCAACACTAGATAAGTGGATAAAAAGTTGTGGTACATATATATAATGGAATATTACTTGGCTATATTCTTACTTCTTTATCTATTATATCTGTTTTAAGATTTTACTATTCATTTCTCTAACAGCTTTTCTCCATTTACTCAATCCCTAAGCTTCTCTTTTTACTTGAATTTGTTAGTATTAGGATTCAGAAAGAGAATATGGGGAAGAATGATTGCAAAATCCAGAAAGATATAATAAATTGACAAATTGAGAAGTGGGAAGTTTTAGAATGAATGCACAATTTACAAAACAGAAAGTAGGTGTATACTGAATTGGTTCAGAATTGAAATGAGTAGAAGATATGAAATAAAGGTAGAAATAAAAATATATTAGGAAAATAAAGAATGAAAAAATTAAAGAATATGTATGCGTTAAATGGCTACTATAAAGCAAATTTGGGTTTTATATTCCTTTCCTCCATCTCCTACCAATAAACCTAATAGTTATTTTTGAGTTATAAATACTTTTTAATTTGTGGACTTTACTTTTCTGGTTATCCCTTCTGGGAAAAGAACGTAAATGTTGTTACTTTTTACATTAGGCAAAGAACAGTTTAATGAAAAACTTGGGAAAGGAAGAAAGTGTATATTTTCATGAATAAACTTCCAAATGACTTAGCCAATCTGGAAGGTTCACATTTTATATATTAGCGCTTCATTTAAAAATAAAAAGAATTCTCATGTTTTTCTCATTAAGGCTAAATTCACCTCCATTACTATTCATCCTGTTTCCCTCACTTATTACAGGGCTTCAGGTGAAAGCATACCCCAGACAATGCAGCCTGAGCTGTGACAAAAAGGAGTGAGGGGGGCTGGTTATTATTTCCACCAGGAAGAAGCTTTATTCTGTAACAGCTGTAGACACCCCGCCCCCCTCAGACCTAAGGGAAAGCCCGGTGGATGGCATGTGGTTCCTGCTAGTCCAGCTCCTTTGTTCCACAGGCCTTGCTAGCACATTTGCGTATTTACTTGGCTTTCTCTGCTTTTCTCAAGAGTCTAGAGACCCATGGTCGGCAAAATGTGGCTCATGAGCCAAATGTGGCTCTTTGGCCCCTTGAGTGTGGCTCTTCCACAAAATACCATGGCTTGGGCAAGTCTGTTTTGAAGAAGTAGCATTAAAAGAAGTTTAAGTTTAAAAATTTGGGGCCTCAAAAGAAATTTCAATCATTGTTCTGTTGATATTTGGCTCTGTTGACTAATGAGCTTGCGGACCACTGGGCTAGACCATTCAGCTCTCCCCCTGGCTGAAGCCATGCCAGTGGAATGCATTTGCATGGGTGGAGATAATTGAAATGGAATGATCATGTGCATACGCTGACCTAAATAATGAAAGCTTACACTGAGTTTAAAGTGACTAAACATTTTCTAGAGCTTGATCTTTAGGTCCTCTGATGACCAAAAGCCAATTAGACCGCCTTCATTTACATAATTTTAATATATGTAAAGGATAGAATAATTGTTTAGGCTGATCAATAAACTGTTATTTTTGTTTGTCAATTCATCTTTCCCTCTCAAGTTTAAAGATTAATTTTGTTTCTGCTGGAAAAATGATAATAGCACTGTTTAAAAATATAAGAATAGTATTCATAATAGCTACAAATTATTGAGTGCCTATTTTGGATGTCCTGTGTTTACTTTTTTAAAGCAAATTTTTAAAAGGTGTCATTAGTTCTGTTTTATAAATTATAAAGCCGAGGCTTGGGGAAGTTAAGGTCCTTGCCCAGGTCACGTGCCTACCTAGAGTATAGCCATACTGAATCTAGAAGATTCTTACTCCTCTCCATGCTGCTGCTCCCTGTGGGGCATTCCCACTTTGCTGGGTGACAGTGAGAATAGGGCATAAGGCGTCAGGTGAAGGAGAAAATAAGTTCTTTTCTCACAGAGAATGAGAAGTTTAATTCAGTGTATGCAGGAATCTGGAACTTGAACTTGATGAAGGGCCATGGTCTCATTGGCCCTGTGAAGAAGAGGGGAAAGAAAATGGAGCCCTTTTAAAGACAAACAAACAAAAGCTGTACATCACAGGGGGCTTATGGAGAGCAGGGGAGGAGAGAACGGGACTTGGACTCTCTTCCTGTTCTTCTAGTGAAGTATTTCTCCATAATCAGTGAGGATCTTTTAAAGACAGCCAAAGGATGAAAGCAAAGAAAAGACATCAGTGTTTGCACCTTTTATTTAAAACGTGGTGGGTTTTAGATGTTTCCGTTTTCCCCTCCCGTAGCCTGTAAAATACTATTTCTAGACAGCTCAATGAAATATTTTTCCTGCTCTGGATCTTGGCTGCTTCCTGAGGGCTTCTGCTTTTCCAATGAGTGCTGGCGTACCGAGGCGATAAACCAGATTGGAGCGATGATTGTGTGGATTCTCAGCCCGGCCGCCAGAGAAATCTGACAGGTGGCAGGTGGTTAGATCCTCCTTACCCAAGGGCTTGGGAAAGGACTGGCTTTTAAAACCAAGAGCTTGCCGTGACCTCGTTTTCTGGGCTGGAAAAGACTAAAGAGGAGCTCCAATTTGGAGCTTGGTTCAGAGCTTCTTTATGAAGCTATTGAAGAAGATGTCTCCCTGCTGTGACCTCAGTGATGCTCATGTCACCAGTGGCCACGCATTCTGCCACATAGCTCAGTCTTCCCGCACGTGGCTCTCTGATTCAGAATTGTTTGGCAATTTTAATTATGTTGGAATCTTGGCGGGTGAGTCGGCTACAAAACTCGTTTCTAAATTTAGCCACTTTCCCTTTCAACTGTGGTAATTGACTTTTGCTTTTTTTTTTTTTTTTTTTTTTAATAGCAAAACCTGCTTTAGGTTGGGAAGAGTGGGAGGAATGTTTGTTTTGGAGAACCGCTCCAGGCACATGGAATCTCACAGTGCAGAGAGGAAAGAAATATCAGTATCTCCAAATACTCGCAGGAGCCGTAAAGCCCAGAGCCTGTTTAGGGATACGTTAATGGCAGGAAGGAGACCAGAGCTTCAGGACATATCCTGGATATGTGTGCGTCCGGGTTATGAACAGCATCCCAGTGCACTTCTTGTGGTTTCCTTGAAATTACCTCCCAGCTCTGCTGAACACCTACTGGGAATCCATCCCCGCTAACGAAGTTCTACGTTATGATGAACAATGCTCATAACACAACTTCTGATAGGCTGGCCCTATTTATAGGTTAGGTTTCCAGAGGATGGTCATTTGCCAAATGGAAGGATGGCAAAGGCAGGGCGAGAGCATGTGAGGCTACGGTGGGCATGTACCGGAAAGGGAAAATCAAGCAGTTGATCATGACTGAAGGTAAAAGCACAACGATAACCCTTGTGTTTTGTCCTTCAGTATTTCCTTAAATGCAGTAGAAAGAGACATCTTGCCTAGGCTTTGTTTCTGGTTCCACCGTATCCACGCTGTCACTGCGGGAAGTTAGTTAGCTGGATGGAAAAAAGCTTTCCTCATCTGTGAATACCTACAGAATAGGGAAGTGTGTTTTTTTGGTGAGTTTGTGAGCATTAAATAAGATGACTTAAGTTACAGATTCAATGGCACATTTGTAAATATTAAAATATTGATGTTCTCCTATCCTTTCGCTGACTCTTCAGGCAGCTTTCTGTAGGCACTGCTCTTGAAGGGTGGGGAGGGCTGATGAGAGGCCATTGCCATCTTAGAACAAAGACTTTTTTTGTACGTTGAGAGCACGAATAAGGCCTTGAAATTCTCTCCATTGCAAGGCCTAAGCCCAGGAGGGAGAAGTATTTCTCTGACCATACCTGTCAGCTGACCATCAGTTAAGCCAGTCTAGACCAGGACTGCCCAGTTGACTCAGAAAGTCATTAGAAAGTATTGAAGAGTAATAGTTATTTTAAGCCACTGAGTTTCAGGGTCATTTGTCACTGAGCAATAAATAATGGACGTGAGGCTTTGAGACAGCGGAACTACCCTGATTGACTGCCCCATTTAACTGAGGTTGCATCTTGAATTAACCAAATATTTGCTGCCAGCAGGACTGTTTTCAACTGAAAAAACACTGTCCCAAGTGGAAATTACACAAATAAAGTAGTTATTGTTCCCACCAAAGGGAACTTGAGGGCTTGTGATGCAGCTGAGTTCATGTATTGGGGGGGGGGGATTATATCCCTGAGCTCCTCAGACTTTAGTGAATACATGAGTCACCTGGGATCTGGTTAAATGCAGATTTTGTTTAAGAAAGTCTTGGTCTCTAGATCACACTCCAGATTCCACAGTTCTGCCAAGTTGCTGGGCAGTCTGGAATGGAATTTGAGTAGTAAGTGCCTGATCATGGTAAATGACAGTCAAAAAATGTTAGCTCCTCCCCCTTCAGTGCCATCATCTCTTCCTATCTTACCTTCCCCGGAAGTCTTAAAGGAAGACATCTGACCCCCCAAACTCCCTCGTGTTCACTGGGAATGAGTTTCCACCACTGTCACGGGTGTCCTTCTTCCAGCCTCTGGAATCTTAGGAGCTCACTTGCCATTTTCTGACCTGCTTGGGTCTCTGATGTCCGTCTGGTCAAACCCAATGGGTTATTTTCCCACTTCTCCCTCTCCTTGACATTTCTGCTCCATTTGTCACCACTGACCATTTCTTTGCCCTTGGAATGTTCTCCCTCCCATTGTCCCACTAGCTGACTCCTCTTGTTTCTGCTCACACATCTCCTGGATCACATTACCCTCTCCTCATCTTCTCTGCTGTCTCCCCTCACTCTTTGTAAACAACTTGCAGAGAACCACTTAGATGCACATCTCTAAATCTTGCTTGGGGCTTTTATCTCCCCCCCCTTTTTTTGTCTTCTCAGCAGCAAACATCCATTGAATCCCTCGGATTTTGCCAGACCCTCTAGGAATACAGACACAAATCTTCCTGTCTTGGAGCACACGGTCAGATGGGGATAGTCTGGAGGCAAGAGTTGGAGGGGCAGGTCATGTAAATGATGCTGGGCTACTTTTCTCTTTTACCCACCACAGAAAATATGACCCAATACATTTCCACCTAAGTCCTTCCTCAAAATTGACCCCTTGCCTACATTTCTTGGCCAATTCCCTAGGCCTCTGGCTTTATCATCTATCCTGATTTCCATATTTGCCCCCAAGATGTAGTGTTGCCAGACATCAACTGAGGGCAGGATGGTAGGACTCACTCTATGGTGAAATGAATTAAGTGTCTCCTCTGTAATTAATGAGGAATTTTCTTTCCCGTGCATTTAAAGGATTTTGCCTTATTTTTATGCTACTGTTTGAATTTATTTTGAATAATGCATTAGTTATAATGAATTTTTGAATGTTCAAATATCTTATTTGAATAATATGTAATATTAAGGATAATATGTAATATTAATATGTAATATTAAGGATATAATCTTTATGTCCCTTCCTTTTACAATACCTTTTCCGTGCAAGAGTTCCCAAAGCTTTGAGCAATGTTAACTATAAAATAAATGTTAAGTTTTAACTTCAAGTATGAAAAGAATAATTACCTACCTTTAAAACTTAAGCCCTCTTTTTAAAATGGACCTAGTTGATTTTTAAGCCTTTGATAGATGATGAATTGTGGGTTTCCCTACCCCAGGCCTATTTGGCTGACATTTCACTTTATGCTCGTCACATTTATAGTCCCAAACCAGCAATGCATGGTGCAGGAAGGGAGTTATAGGCGATTGGTGGCAGGATTTGTTTTAAATGATGTGAGAATGTCAGTTACTCATTCTTATTTCTCAAGGAGCTTTCCCCCACCTGCATCCTCTCTATTCCTAGCTAAAATGATAATAATAATTTTATGGCAGCACATAAATGCCAGGGAAGTCAAAGAATGTATCATAAAACAAGGGTCCAAAAGCCATTTATTCATAATATATGTGCTTCGCTATTACATTTTTTAAATCAGTGAAATGTTATTTTAGTTGTACATGCTATCCCCTTTGTTAGAGGAACAGTCTTCTTTTTAAGATTTACTGGTCTAAAATGATTGTTTGATAAAGAGTGCTGGAAAATGTTATTTTAAACCAAGTTGAAAATACCACTGTTGGCTCATGGGAGATGATCACTAGTTCTACCATTTCAAAATAATGGCAACAAAATGACACATTGCTGAGTGTTGAATCCCTGATTTGATATGGTTCCGTTTTTAGCCCTCAGTGATTTCTCAGCTGTGATGGTTAGTGGTGAGGTAATGACCGGCGCCAGGCATATGTAGGGACTATGTCACATTCAAGATGCTGGGATGCCAGAGCTCCGAGTTCTTTCTCTCTTTCCAGGTAGCAGTGCTCCTCCCCACAGATTTGCTCAGGCTTGCTCAGGCCAAATTTTAAAATCTTTCTCTCCTTTCAGAGAATATTTAAATTCTTACATTTAAGAAAGGGCCTCTCTTTTCTCTTGTGGCTTTTATGCTAAAGACATGTCTACTGGAGCTTGCCTAACTTTATCTGAAATTGCTTTCATTTCCTATGTGCCTACCTCACAACCTGATCTAGTTCAACACTCCCTCACTTCCTGGCGTTGTACAGTGAATGGTAGTGTGCTCTGTGTGCTGTCATTGTGTCTCCTTTTACATTTCCCTTGTAATCACTGTGGGACCCTTCCAACTGACTTCACGGGATTTCTTTGATATTTTACTTTTCTTCTCAGTAATCTTTCTCACTTGTGCTTGAGTATGATGAGCTGAATTTATTTGAAATGATGTGTTTTAGTCCTCACCTACCTTTCTGATAAGCCACATAGTTACCCAAAGTTACAAGAGTGTGGTTCCCTCGTCGCTGGTAGGAGTGAGTTTCTTGGGAACCCTTGGAATGAGCTCTTCTGGAGGCCCCACGAGAGGATTCGAGGTGGTAAGAGGCTTTGTTTTTGTGGAGTTGCATTTATCAGGTTGTAAAATCCCATGTCCCTTAACCCAGTACTGGAAAAAGGTGCAGCTGGGGCTTTAGTAGAGCTAAAAGCAAAGCCAGTGTCCAGAGTTTTTGCTCCATGGTGAAACTGAGGGTAATCAGTCCATTAGTCAGTCCATCATGTGGAGATCACATGGCTGTGAACCACATGGACAAGTGCAGAGCGTGCAAGCCCCAGAAGCCAGGAGTCAGGGGAAAACAGTCCTAGGTAAGAGAGAGCAAGAGGGCTCCATTGTTCAGGAATTCAATATAGTATTCAAATGGATAAATATATGGTAGTGATTTATCAATCATCTCGTTGACAAGCATTTGGTGGCTTTTTCTAGTATCGTGTTAGTTGTAAACATTGCAAATGAGGTTTGTAAATTTCAATATGCATTTTAATGATCTTTTTATTATTGATTTTGTATTTAATTGCATTGTGGTCAGAGAACATTATCTGTATGATAATAATTCTTTTGATTTTCTTTGAACCTTGTTTCATGATGACTTCTGTAATTATTCACTGTAGGCTTGAAAAGAGTCTGTTTACAGTCTACAAGTTGGGTGCAGGGATACAAATCAGTTGTCCACATATTTCCTCTTCTGGTTTTTTTGTTTGATCTGTAAATTAACAGTACATCTTTAAACTTTCTCCTAAAATTCTCAGTTTCTCCTTATAATTTTGAAAATGTTTGCTTTATATTAAGTACTTACACAGTCAGCATGGCTGTATCTTCCTGCTGAAAAACTTACGCTCTTTTTCATGTGTAATGATCCTCTTCATGCCTATTATTGCTTTTTGCTTTGTTTTGTCTAATATTTAACATAACTCGGCCTATCCTATTTTCGTTAATATTTGCCAGCTAGTTTTTCATCTCTCTACTTTCAGGCATTCTATGTCCTTGAGTTTTACATATGGTTCTTGTGATTTTGATATTCTTCAGGATTTTGTTATTTTTATCTAATTAAATAATCTGCCTACTTAATAAATTAGTTTGTTTGCATTTACTTAATTAATGACTTATCTGTATCTATCTGTACATTCTTAAATTGTGCTTTATCTCTAACAGGCTTTTTTGCTTTGTTTCATTTTCAGCCTTTTCTTTTTTCTTCATTTTCACTATTCTTTTTTCTTCCCCATTGGTTTAGAATTTACATTTTTTATTTCAATTTTTATTGAGAAACCTTAAATTGTAACACTATATTTGGTTTCAAAAGTTAAAATGAATCACTGTTTCTACACTTTTCCCAAGCAATATGAAGACTTTACCCTAAACTGCTACTGCTGATCTTTCTTGTCCCCCTCTTCCTTCATTTTAAGAAATTGAACATAGTCGTGATATTTTTGCTTACTTCCTGGAGTATAAATACCTCTTTTTAAAAAAGTTATTCCCAAAAGTGCCTTCTATGCATCTTCTGTTTAATTTATATAATCCAATTTTAATCCAGTCACCAAAATAATCATTTTTATTGAGCAAGTGTACTAAGGCATGAAAAAATAAATTACCCAGTTTCCTCTTTTATGCTGTCAAAATAGTTGTTCTACATTTTAATTACTGAAATAATTTCACACAGACTTATTTCAGCTAGTTAGTATTATAGTTCTTTTATTAAAATATATTTTATTGATTTTCTTACAGAGAGGAAGGGAAAGGAATAGAGAGTTAGAAACATCGATGAGAGCGAAACATCGATCAGCTGCCTCCTGCACACCCTCCTCTGGGGATGTGCCTACAACCAAGATACATGCCCTTGACCAGAATTGAACCGGGACTCTTCAGTCCACAGGCCGATGCTCTATGCATTGAGCCAAACCATTAGGGAAGTATTGTAGTTCTTGTTAGGAATCTTAACTCATAATTTTTATGGCATCCCTTGTGTCTTACATCCCAAGTCTGAGAGGTTCATATGCACTAAGTAGCAATAAAACTTTGACAAGCCACTCAAAGGAAAACATTTTATATTGTACACTAAAGGCCCAGTGCACAAATTCATGCAGGGGTTGGGTCCCTCAGGGTGGCCTGCAGGAATCGGGCTTCAGCTCACACGCCAGCCTTTCAGCCCTGCAGTCCCACCTGGCACCCCACCTTGCCTGGCACCACCCACTCACCTGCTTCACCATCCCACCACAGTCCTGCTCTCATCGGGGCCCATTGGGACCAGCAGCGCCTCCACGGCTGCCCACTGCTAGTGCCATGTCAGCCATGCCAGCCATCTTCGGCACCGTGTCACCCACACCAGCATGTTCCCCTGGTGGTCAGTGCACGTCATAGTAAGCTGTCTAACTCCTCCTTGAACTCCTGGTCAGACAATTTGCATATTAGGCTTTTATTATATAGGATTCTCCTCATCAATATATTAGCTTTTGAACATAGGAATTAGATTTTAGTGAGTACGTTGTAAACACAGATGCAGATGAACACCACATTATTGTAAGAATAAGAAGTATATACTCAAAGGAGAAAACAAAATGAAATTATAATCTCATATGAAGTGGTTTTAAGAGCATGCATTTGGAGACAGATATAACTAACAACTCCCACTGAGAGGCACAAATTTATTCTTCACAGCAACCACTCTGATCTTTCATGTTCATGCAAAGCTTGCATTGTTCCAGAAAGGGCTTTTGAAAGAGAATTTAATGGAATATATGCAGTGAGATAAAATAAATGATGAATAAGTAGTAATTAAATCTGGGTAAGTTAAACATTTATTAAAAAGCATTTAAACCGGAATTTAGTAGAATTTCTGCCATGGGCTCTTGCATATTTATTTGAGGCGGAATACAAGGGTGGCCTCTGCTTTTTAGCAGCTCATATAAAGTGGGGAGGGTGGATGGTTCTAGGATTCACAGTGTCCAAGAGATGTTTTTTAATTGCTCAAGGGGAGCAGACCATTTCTGACACAGAGAACAAAACGTCATGTCCCCGCTGGACAGTCATGGAGCCTGAAATGCACGGCTAATAGTCGTGACAACAGCACAGTGCATTCTGTGATGAGATGCACAGGTGTTTCCAGCAGACAGGTGTCATCATATATCAGCAAAAGAAGTCTGCAGTATTGAGTTCTGAAATGATCTCAGTCTTTTGAGCTATTGTTTGTGCAACCTAAATGCCATTTGTCTCGGTCAGCCTTTGTGCACGTACCGTATGGCAGTAAGCCTGGGGTTCTTTAGCATCTGGAGAGCAGCTAGTCCTCCCTGTTAGAACTGCATGCTGTAGCAATCAGCCGCTTGGGTCTGGTCAATATCCTCCCAGAAGTGTTGACAAACTCCCAACAAGAATGCCTGAGAAGTCTTCCTCATTCCCCTCTGGAGGAAACCCATACCTGTGTTCAGGACCAATATTTTCTCAGGAAGCAGCGTGGCGCTCATTTTTGCACACAGATAAACATGGACAAACATCAAAAACTTCACATGTGAAGCACCCACAGAACTTTAACCTTCAATGCAATTAAGCCAGTCCCAGAGAGCTCAGTGAGATAGACAGGACTGCATGAGGGAGGTATTGATAAGTTTATAGTCATTAACCATGGACTAGATGTTGGGGTCATCTAGTGAAAAAAATTGCTTTGCCTGTGAAATGAGTGATCGACATGAGCCCTTCTTCCTGGCACTTATAAATGAGAGGGCTCCTTCATCCACCCGCACCGTGGCTAATTAATAACAGCAAAACCATGCCCCGGGCCTCTGGATGAGGGTCTCATTTATTCTGTTGGATCTGAAATATGGTGTGCCCTTTTGATATTTAGAGTCATTCTTTATAGCTTTTCCCTAACAAAGATCTGATATTTAAAAATCTTTCCTGGCTCAGATATTAAAAAGCCCTTTCAATATATTTCTTACCAGAAATATCAGGGAATTTCTTTTTATTGCAAATGGCATCTTTGTTACCGTAGCTTGCTAAAATTTATAAATTACATTGTGTTTACTCTATAATGTTATCATTCAAATTAGTTCAAATTATTAGTACTAAACAAGTTGCTACATGGTATAGTTGGTCATGTTTTTTACAATAGAGATGCTGAATCCTGAATGTAGAGTTTTTAATTCCCTGTGAGAAATTGTTCTTCCTCATTTTTGCGTGATTCATTGTTAACATTTTATTTATACTTGGATGAACAAAATGGTTTATTAGGGCACCTCTAACAAGATATATATTTCACATGTCACTATTATAATTAATGAAACTATATATATATTGATTTCAGGGGAGGAAGAGAAAGAGAGAGGGAGATAGAAATATGGGCTTCTCTGACCAAAATATTCATTGGCACAGATATTATTTGCATGTTTAATCTTTATGCCTCTTCCCAAATGTATTCTTGGAAATAAATTTCTGTCTTATAAAACAATTTCCTTTAGTTCTTAAAAAGAACATTTGAGTAGTAGGAGTTTAGTTTAGCAGAAAAGATGGTGACTAAAGACTCAGATGATTTTGGTTCAAGTTTTGCATCAGCTACTTCCTAGCTTACCTTGGACAGGTCCCCCACATTTTCAGTCTCAGGATCTTTATCTGATAACATGTTGTTAGTGATAATGGTCCCACTACCTTGCAGGGTTGTTGCAAGAACCAACATGATGCAGAGTGGGTGAAAACAGTTCATCTATACAGCCGTGTCCTCATGTCGCTATAATAGCATGTAGATTGTAAGGTGGCACTTACTAGGCCAGCGTTGTGGTACAGGAATAAAGAAAGTGTAGGAGGTTATTTAAAAGCCTTATGAGATTTAGGACTTCGCATGCAGACAATGACACCTTCGTGTCTGCTCTCAAACAGGCATTGCTGCAGTTAACTTATACCTTGACGTGGCCTGGGGCACCCTGGAAAAACACAGTCAGTTTCCTTGATTTTGCTTGTTATGCTGACAACAGTTTTCCATGCTGTTTGCCTTTATCTTCATCTCTGCTATTCACTAGTTTTGAAATTTACATCATTGGCACCTGTGTTATGAGCTTCTACTCCAGGCTAATTGTGTTTACAAAGCTACCAAAATAGCATGTATATGTTAGGTTAACTAAATTAAGCAATGATCTAATTTGCAGAATGATGCAAAAACAATTAATTTTCACATTTTACCTTAAAGAATACTATAAATTTAGTCCTATTATTTATGAGTCAAAGTGATAAATATCAGCCTTCTTTCCTTTATTTTTTTTTACCTGCCCGCATACTAGTGCCTAACTAACTCCTGCCTTTTCCAGTAATAAACAAAACAACAACAACAACAAAAACACTTCCAATATTTTTTGCTGAAGAATAAAAAAAAACTTTCCTGCTACTCTTAGGCCACATCAGGGCTGGTTCACAGGTTACTCAAGGCAAGAACATGGTTTACCTTTACATCTAACTGCTCAATTCAGGACAATATTTACTGAGCCCTTGTCATGTTCTAGGCCTAATGCTATATGCATAGGACACTTAGAGTGTTTACAGTCTGCCTGTAGGTTGGGTGTTTGCTCTGAGTATTCTACTCAGTTTGTTAAATGAAAGAAAGAGTGAATGAATGAATGTGTGGGAGATTAAACAAAGAATCTCTAAAGGTTACTCCAAGTCACAAAGGCTATGAATCTGTGATATACATACAAAATATAACTATTATTACAGACTAGAGGCCCGGTGTATGAAACCAGCTCTCTGACATCCACCAAGTGGTCACAGATTGCAAGAGGGTGCAGGCCATGTCTAGAGACCCCACTGGTACTTAATGGATGCCAAGGAGGGCGGCAGGAGGTTGGCTATCCAGGAAGAGACTGCAGGAGTGCTCCAAGGTGTGACTGGCCTGACTTGCTCAGTCCAGATCAGCAGGACCCCAGCAGCAAGATAACCTACCAGCCAGAGCATCTGTCCCCTGGCAGTCAGTGCATATTTTAGCAACTAGTTGACTGGCTGACTTTTTGTCCTCTGGTGATCAGTGCACATCATAGTGAGTGGTTGAGCAGCCTTAGCATATCATTAGCATATTATGCTTTGATTGGTTGAATGGCCAACCAGACAACCAAATACTGAGTATATTAGGCTTTTATTATATAGGATTGTACACACATATAGGATGCTTTTTATTTTTTACTGGAATTTTACTGTGAACATTAAGAAGTGCTGTTGCTTTTGCATTCCACTTAAATACCTGGGAGTATATTATTTTCTTTACTTGTTCAGGATAGGTGATGCTGGCTTGAACCTGGTAGGGATTAAAGCACATGTGAAGCAGTAGTAGGGTATCCAACCATTTTGGCTTGCTCAGGAGTCAGCCACGTGTAGCACTGAAAGCCCACATCTTGGGAAACGCCTCAGTTCTGGGCAACCTGGGATTTCTTATCCTATAGGTAATTGTCTGGGTTCTTTTTCTCTTTGTACCTTATCACTCAAACTTAGTAACGATATTAGGGAAACAATGAGGTTGACTCCCAATATCCATTTCACCCCTTTCCCAGTGTTTGCTTAGAGGTGGAAATGTCTAAGACAATTTGGGTCAAAGAGACATTATGAAAAGTTTGCTATGGGCTTCTGGAAATGGCAATGTCTCCCTTTTAAGGGAGAAACATGGAAAAGTAGTCTCCTCTGTAAATGCCCCAGTGTTTCTAGCAGCCATCTTATCACTTGAAGTTTAGACAGATGAAAGGGAACTGGGTCCTTAATGATATTGCTAAGTTGTCAGATAAACCAGCTCTACACCTATCCTACCTCTGTCTACTGTCAAGCAAATACATAAATATCCTAATGTATAAGCCAGCATGAGTCAGGTTTCTGGTTTGTTTTTTCCAGCTGAAGGAATTGCAGATTATACTGGAGGATAAGTAATACAACCTTTAATTAGTGGCTGCCCTGATTGAATGGATGAAAAAAAAAATTAGCTCATTGTAAGGAAACAATCATGCAGGGGAAACAGAGCACCCACATAGAGGTGATTTCTTCAGTTTTAAATGTACCACTAGGAAAAATTATTAAAAAGAAGAAGAAAGTGAAACAATTGGATGGACCATTGAACAATAAAAATCAGCTGGTGTTGCATTTTAGATCTGTAATATGAGTGCTAAAAAGAGGAAAATGCTTATAAAGTTTATATGCTGGAGCTAAGATCCCGAGTCCAAGAGCAGAATCTATCTACAGCATTTTTTTTTAGTCCCACACCTCAGTATTACATTGCTTCTCAGATGTTACTTATTGAATGGCTATAATATCCCTGACATTAGAAATGTAAGACCAGATAAAAAATATAGAAATATAAATGAAGGTGCTCATTGTGTGTGTGTGTGTGTGTGTGTGTGTGTGTGTGTGTGTGTGTAAAAGAGAGAAAGAGAAAGAAAGATCAAAAATGAGTTTATAAACTATTCTGCTTTAAACATCATAGGAAACCCATTTTATATTTCAAGCTACCAATCCAGCAGACTAAAATAATAGCATGGAGGTAAAGGAAAATTGACTAGAAAGTCAACATGAATCTAAAATCTAACCATTCTGTAGACACACCAACCCAGAAAATAGTTACCAAATCTTTTTTAGACAGCATGAGACAATAGGAGAACAGCAGGTCTGAAGCAAAAGAAAGAATTCTTTGCATTACACTATTAAATGGAACACTTAATCAGCTCCTTTGCCAAGAGAGAACCTCCCCTTATGTTCAGTTATAAATAGGACTGTGGGAAAAATATCTACAAACTAAAAAGATGTGGACCTGTGTCTGTTGACATTGGTTGTTTCACAAAGGGTTATAGACTCTGAACTTGTCAGAAAGAGTAACTCACAAAGACTTTTGGAAATCTTCATTAAGTAATTCTTTTCATCACTTAGTCTAAGGTTTGATGCACTAAGTAGTGCATTTTCCAGGTCAGGTCTCTTAGGAAGTTTCCTCTTGCCACCTAACTCCCTGCCCCTCCACTCTTGCTTTATCTATAAGCCATTTCCAGCTTATGTGTGTGAGTATTATTTCAGCTCTACCACATTATGGCATAGAAACACAACAGCAAGATTTGTAAAATGCACCTGAATGTAGTACTCTCAGGAAGCCAGACTGAATTTTACTTAGGTTAAAAAAAAAAAAAAAAAGGGAAGTACATGTTCAACCAGTGGTGGCTTTATATCCCCCTTTTCCATTAGAGGTAAATTGAACATGAAAAACGTGAGTTTTGGTTGTTGGTAGGCCAGATCTGGACCTGAAGTGTATTTCACCCAGGTTAGAATTAAATTCCCGTGCTTTATTCAGAAATCTTATCCACTGTAGAATGAGTGGATTTAGTAACAGGACTGGTGAGTTATACCCATTCCTTCCTCAAAGGAAGACTAGCGTTTGCACTTTGAGGGACATAATAGAAACAGACTATTTTTGACAGGGCATTTATTTGGCAACATTAAATAGATAGATGGTTGAATAGTCCATGCAGAATCAATTCTGGAATTTCTGAAGTAGCCCTAGATCAAATCACATCTTGAATTGGATTCATCCAATTTGGTCACATTTCTCAAGGTCACATGACCAAAGAATTCTGAGCCTGTGTATCAGGACCTAAGGGTGGTGGGAAGAGCAGTTTCACTTGTCTCAATTCAGCCTGCTTTAAGTGGAACGCATTTTAGTTTCTTAGGGTCTGTGACACAGATGCCTGTTAGATGCATGATATGTTAGAAGCTACATTAAAATTTACAAATGTGCCATTTCTCTGAAGAGGTAATGTGTGCATCAAAGAGGAAATGCAAGGGCCCGATATGCTGTCTTCTGCTCTCCAGATGTTCCTGAGTGACTCCCTTTCACAGTGGCCTTTCTCTTGAAGGAAACCTTTGATACTAATCAGCATCGGAATTAGACCATTGAGACTGAAAACTCCTAAAGCTGGATCTTGCCTCCAAGGAGGTCATTTATAGGTCATCTACTCTAATCTGTACTGATTTGTCCAATCCTGAGAACACTACTATTATTTTCACTAAGCTGTTGTCCTGCTTCTTGCAGGATCTCAGGTGACGCTAAGGCAGTTGGTGCCTATGGCTGAAAGAGTTTAGCTCAATATGGCAGTATCCAGGAGGTACTGAATGCCACGTTAGTCCTTGGCATAAAATTAGATTCTGGCTTATATAGAGGAAGTTTGTTTTTATTCCTTAAAACTTAAGTCTCTAATGCTGCAGGTTTAGTTTTATGTTATCACTGGAGGCCTGATGCACGAAATTCATGCAAGAGTAGGCCTTCCTTCCCCACCCTGCTGGCACCCGCTTCCTTCTAGCACCTGGAACCCAGACTTCCCTCTAGCCCTGGCTTTGTCCAGAAGGATATCAGGTCTATTAGCATATTACCCTTTTTATTATTATAGATTGCTCTGTGAAAATACAGTCATGCACCACATAAAGACATTTTGGTCAACAATGGGCTGCATGTACGACGGAGGTCCCATAAAGTTATAAAGTGGCTGAAAATTGTCTATTGCCTAGTGACATCATAGCCATCATAATAGCATAGCAAAGTGCATTGCTACATGTTTGTGGTGATGCTGGTGTAAACAAACCTACTGAGCTCTCTGTTGTATACAAGTATAATATAGCACATGTGCTTATATACACAGAAAATAATACTTGATAATGAATGGCTATATTACTGGTTCATATATTATCTATAGTATACTTTTTATTGCTATTTTAGAGTGTACTCTTATTTATAAAATATTTGCCTTAAAACAGTGTGCGGTGTCATTCCATCAGCAGCCTCATACATCAAGTCCTCCCCCAAAACTCCACATGTGGTGTGGGGGCCGTTTTGGGTCATTCTTGGCAATGGTTGCTTCTATATTTAGTTGTAGCTTTGGTGGGTCTATGGGAGAAGGTGAGTTCAGTTTTTTTCCTACTCTACCATCTTGACCCCTCCCTCCTGCCATAATGCTTAAACTCCTAAATGACAAGGTTTTAATCATTCACATTTTTAAAATCTTCTTTTAGCATACTTTGTCATTCAAACTATAAGCATCAGCACTCAGCACATTTCTAAAGCAGGGTCTTAAGAAATACATGTATTACTTCTCTATGCACTAGGCCTATTTGTATCTTTTTTTTTTAACTCTTATACTTTCTAACAGAATCCCTGATGGTAATTTTTATTTTGGTGGGCATGCCATTCACTGTGATCTTGGATCTCTTCTTTTCAACCCATATTAATAAATTCGACATCATCACTGGGTTCAGGTTTGTTTAGATTTCTTATCTGATATTTATTTCTCTCCTCTCCCCCAATGTTTTACTCTTATCCATAAATATTGTTCTTGAATGATTTCCCAATGGTCTATGAAGTTAAATTAGGTACTTAGCCCGTGTGTGCGAGGGCCTTGCTTCCTGTCCAAATATGATGTTATCTCCTAAAAGGAAATCCTGCCTTTGGAATTACTCTTTCCAGGAGGAGAAAGGAGAAATTTCCCTGAGATTTAAAATATATAGATATATATTTAATTTTATTATTTTACAGAGAGGAAGGGAGAGGGATAGAGAGCCAGAAACATCCATGAGAGAGAAACATCGACCAGCTGCCTCCCGCACACCCCTACCGAGATGTGCCCATAACCCAAGGTACATGCCCTTGACTGGAATCTAACCTGGGACCTTTCAGTCCACCGCCCGATGCTCTATCCACTGAACCAAACTGGTTTTGGCACCTCTGAGCTTTTTAAGTATTATAATCCATGATGTTTTGATGAGAAATATACATTATTTTGTGTGTACACCAAAAAGAGAAAAGCTCAAGACAAGGAATCTAATATTAATATAATGTACTAATATAAGAGAATCTAATCATAGGAAGTTTATTTTACATGAGTGATACATCCTTATTGTGTAAGTAAATGACAAGACAAACAAATAAGCAAAAGCACAGACATAGCACTAGATAAAAAGCTTGCATTTCTCCATATTAGCACCGAATGGGAGCAGAGAAAAATGCCCCCCCCCCCGATTATTTGAACCCAAACACAGTGCAAACACAGTTTTGCCATCTGAGTTCAGAAAAGTGATTGGAAGTTGCTATTAGTTTATAAGACATGTCTCAATTTCAAATATGTTAAAATCTGTTTTAATGTTTGTTGTTGAGTCAATGAAAGGAATTCATTTAAATTGTTTAGAAATTACTGTTGTTTATAGATTCGCCTGTATTTTCTTCTAAGAGGTTTGGATAAGCATCTATATCTATACCTCATTGTTATACAAATTGAATTTCCAGATGTCTCAAAGTCATTTATCACTGGATAACCCTCTCTGGGTTCAAATTGATGTTTTCTCCTATTCTCCATTTGAGAGGCTAATGTCCATAATTGAAGTGGTGTATATTTTTTAAAGACCCTTAGAGCATTGCAGTATTGTCTTGCTCAAGGTAGTATACATCTTAAATGCAATTGTCAGATGTAAAATAAGACTAAAATATATTCAGTTTAACAGCTGGCTTTATATTGGTTTTCAACACTCTATTTCCATCGGATTCACAGTAGACTATCATCTTACTAAATATCTCAAATTGAGTGGCATCATACTTCTCATTTCCATTGAGTGGTTGACTCTCAAGGAATACCCTGATGCTTCTTGTGACATATGTGCAGTGGAATTACATTGTTAATGACCCGTATATCCTCCCATAGTGTAAGAAAAAATAACGTCATTATGATAAAATAGGAGTTTGAGATCATATAGTTAAAATAACTTAAAAGAATTCTTTTTGTATACTAAAGTGACCTGGAAACTATATTCATATGCAGAGTTTTCTCAAATTTGATTTTGATTTCTATTCTGGAACATATTTGGAAAATTCTGCACACCCTGTCCCCCTTGTAAAAACAGCCCTAGCAGGTTTGGCGCAGTGGATAGAGCATCAGCAAGCAGATGAAGGGTCCGGGTTCAATTCTAGTCAAGGGCACATGCCTGGGTTGCAAGTTCGATCCCCAATAGGTGGCATGCAGGAGGCAGCCGATCAATGATTCTCTCTCATCATTGATATTTCTCTCTCTCTTTTTCTCTCTCTCCCTTCCTCTCTGAAATCAATAAAAATATGTATTTTTTTAAAAGTTACAATGCACATTTGAAAATTAAATGCTGTGAGAAGTCTGGGCAGTGAGGAAACTTAGTCAAATTTTCACAGCCATTTACCAAGAAACCATGTCTTCATATAAAATCTGTTCTCCTTTTCATTGCACAGTTTAAGATGCTAGAGAAAAAGTTGTCATTTTGACACTTTAAGTGCTGATTAAAGAGGCAGATAGGACACAGAATGGACCTTATAGGCTGTTTTAATAGTAAGCTTTTAGAAGGTTTTAGGTGAGAGAGTGATCTAATCTGATGTGCTATAGGGCTAAAGATATCAAATCCTCTTTGTCAATAATTATTCATTCATTCAAGAAATATTTAATGAGTGTCTATTATAAGTTAGATATCGTGTTAAATGCTAAAGAGTATAATATTATAGAGGTAGAGTAGAGGTTAAATTGTAAATGTTAAAATGATGGCCATCTTCAGGGCCTAATATTAAGATACTATGTTGTAGAAGCATCATAGTAGGGAAATAATTCAATTAAACACACATTCACTTAACACTTCTGTGCTAGATAGCTGTTCCATCCTGGTGTTTCAGAGGTGAATTTAGTATATTCCAAGCTGCTAGGGATCCTATAAGCTTGTGGGTGCAGCCACCTCTCTTTGGTTGCCAAGGGTCAAACATCTGTAGAGCAAGATGTAAAGAAAGCAGAACAGCCCAAACCAGTTTGGCTCAGTGGATAGAGCATCGGCCTGCAGACTGAAAGTTTCCAGGTTCGATTCCAGTCAAGGGCATATACCTTGGTTGTGGACATATCCCCAGCAGGAGGTGTGCAGGAGGCAGTGGATCAATGTTTCTCTCTCATTGATGTTTTTAACTCTCTATCCCTCTCCCTTCATCTCTGTAAAAAATCAATAAAATATATTTAGAAAAAAGAAAAAAGAAAGAAAGAAAGAAAGAAAGAAAGAAAGAAGGCAGAACAGTCTTTTCTTTGCCCTGAGACAGTTCATAAACTTTAGGATGAAAGGAGAGTCTAATTTCACTATCTACTCACAATTGACCTCATATTTTTAAGTATCTATTTTAGAATATACTGTGACACAACTTTCAAAAATAAAGTAATATATTCTTAAAGTTTATAGAAAAAATACATTAAAAAATATAATTTAAATAAGTCATAGCTGTGGAGCTGGCTTGCTCCAGGACAGAGAGACCAAGGTTCCCTAGGGGTGTATTGCTTCCTGACAGATTCTTAGTTTTGGTCCCAGTCCACTTAGGTTGTTACAATAGTCTCTTAAATAAAAGGAGAAATGTCTCTGTTCATGGGAATCGCAACGACAATAGCAACAACCAAAAAAATACCTAACTAATTTCACTTTAGCATTGTAAGTTAGGGCTGATCAATAACAATGCTTTACTTGGGAAGGTGCTGTTCAGTTATTGGTGCTCAAGATGGTGTTTTCCACTATGTACTTTTACTTAAATCTAACTCTCAGAGCCCCCTCTTTCCAAAGCCTTTAAGTAATGACAATTTTTATGACAAAGAAGTAAAATTTTATTGTTTATTGACATACTTTTATAAGACTTTTCCCTAAATGTGTGAGTTATATCTTCTTTGATCACCCTATTGTATTTCAACAAGTTGGTCATATCATTTTTTATAGTAAGCACAGAAACATGACTTAGTCTTTTCCTCAGTATTGGTCAATCAGAACAATTTTTATGGGTATTTTTAAACGCTTCTTTTAATTTTAGTTCTTAGTATTGGTAACGCCATGTAAGCTTTTGGGATTGCTGTCAAATTTGGAAAACCTTTATCAAGTTTCTTTCATATGATGCTCTTACAGAATACATACTATAGCTTTCTGCCCTCCAGGTACAGAAATTCAAATAAAGTCTATTTTATGTTTCCCATTAAAAATATATGATGTATTTATAATTGTGTGTAGAATATATTTCTAACAGGAGTGAATTTTCATTTTGACTTGCTGTCAATGAAAACCAAATTCTTACCTTAAATTTTTATATGTCTCATGAATGGAAGAATTTTCCATAGACAAGCTTCTGGTTGCATACATTCCAAACCTGTTTCTACTCATTATCCACGTATTTCTGGTGGAATGTGCCCCTTTCACGAGGGCAAATCCCAGTAAGACCTCTAGCCTCGAACTTATGTGTCATGACACTGAGTGAGTCAATACAGTGAGTAGTCATTGTATTCCTGGAAGCCACGTGTATATAAGGACAGCTAGCAAGAAGGGAGCTATAAACAACATAAATACACCTCACTGAGTACAAACTAAATCTACCCTAATTTCAATTTCTCCTTAACTGGAATTCAAAAATGCTCTTGATCACTCCAGTGAAATTTGACCAGAGAGAAAGCATAATGAAGGGGAAATTGAAGTGGAGGGAGGCAGCAGGCTTAACCAATTGTGGTTTAAATATT
This sequence comes from Vespertilio murinus, assembly GCA_963924515.1. Taxonomy (NCBI): domain Eukaryota; kingdom Metazoa; phylum Chordata; class Mammalia; order Chiroptera; family Vespertilionidae; genus Vespertilio; species Vespertilio murinus. The sequence goes on along the minus strand of OZ004708.1, from coordinate 127,334,686 downwards.
TTATTTCTGTAATTTTTTTGTAAAACCTAAACTCACATGAACACATTGGTAGGGCCCCTCCCAGGGTCTTGGAAGGGGCTCATGAAGCTGAAAAGTCTAAGGCTTAAATTTCATGGGCTTTCCACCTCTGAGTTTTAGTTTTATTTTGTTTCTAGCCGACTTAAGTCTTTTCCTACCCCATTATACCTTCTTCTATTGCTTGCCTTCCTCTTACAGTTTCTGTTGACTCCCATGGAGCTCAGTTCTACTTTCTAACCCTCTTCTCCTGCAGCCTTTCAGGTCTATCTTTTTTTTATTTCCTTTCCCTCCAGGTGTGGTTGCTTTTGGTTTAAGTAGCAATGCCTAGAACTGTTGCCTATACTGGTTTAGGGAAGAAGGGGAAACAATAGAACATGTTCTGAATGGGACTGCCCTGTGGTATTAACAGATTCTAACATCAGGAAAGTAGCAAGTGAGTCAAGGAAGTAAGCCTGCTGACTGGTGAGACTGACCACTCTTGGATAGAGCACAGTTAAAGGAATACTGCCACTTGATTACTTTGTTTCATCCATGTTTTTATATGTGTCAGTAGCCCAGTTTATTTTTATAGCTGAGTAGTATCCCTTTGCATGTTGCACCACATTTTAGTTATTCATTCACCAGTTGATGGACATTTGGATTGCTTTCACTTTGGGAGTATTTTGAATAATGCTTCTATGAATATTTATATACCAGTCTGTGTGGTTATATGTTTTCATTTCTTTCTCTTTTTTTGCAAGTATAAAAATACATAACATAGAGTAGTAAAATTTGTCAAGATATATCATACTATTCAAATCATTTTAAATAAAGCATCAATCTAATATGATATAGGTTAGCAGTATAATAAAATGATATTCTTCACATCATGCAATTTAATACTTTACAGCAATAATAACAAACTATTCACATTATTACAGATGTATCTAAGGGAAAACAGAGCACAGAAATAGTTATTCAAAAACCTCAACATCTATTTTCTTCTATCCTTCCAATTGGGTGCGTAATTTTCTACTCATCAATATGGGAGGCGGCGGGGAGGCTAGAACTATTATTTTGTTAACTGGAGAAGAAATTTCTTCCAGAAAGGCACTGCAGGTTGGGAGCTTCATTCACAACTTGGGGTTCAGACAGTAGCAGTGCCCCAAGGGTAAGGGAAATCCCTACGGCCTTTATGAGCCACAAAAAATGCATATGGACACTCAGGAGTCTTACTGTAGGACTGGACAGTTACAAGTTGACATCTACTTCACATCTGTGACTGAGATAGCCAGTCCATGAAGGAGTTCTTGGGACCCAGAGTTCTAAAAGCTAATGATATAGGGCAAATAGGTTAGGCAGCACCAATAGCTAACACTGAAATTTTTATACCTCACGAAAACATTACTTTTTTCCCCCATTAACTGAAAAAAATGCAACATATAGGACAACAGGGAGAGAACATTTGACACAAAAATGTCCTGGTGGCTCAGAAAAACAATTTGTAATAAGCTAGTTTGTGGGAGAAAGGTCCCTCTGACAGTGGACCAGAGAGACCCAATTTATTCTAAGCAACTTCTTGTAAGTTAAAAGGAAGGAAGATGTATATCCATTTCTGATGTTATCCCTTCATACTGCTTGGCAGGTGATCATCCAGGAGATGTACCAGTGTAACCTTTAAGGTAAGAGAGGAGAAATGTCCATGGATATGAAACAAACCTACGGGGCATAAACTATCTGTAAACCAATTGTCATTGGGAACAAATAAATGCACAAACTTCTGGAGGTGAGGATATCCAAATCCAGTGATTGAAAAAAAGGCCAGCCTGACAACCAGGACATCTCCTCTCCCTGCTAGTATCTGTACAGTCACATGACAGGACCAATCCCATCTATAATAATAAAAGCATAATATGCTAATTAGACTGAGTGTCCTTCCACAGGACCTTCCAGACAAAGCCAGGGCTGAGAGGGAAGTCCAGGTCCCAGGTCCTTGCCAGTGGCCTGAGAGATGCCCGGTCCCGGGTGCCAGAGGGAAGCCAATGCCAACAGCCAGGGGAAGGAAGACCTACTCCTGTGTGAATTTCGTCCATCTGCTTCTAGGGCTCTAATAAGGAAAAGCCTCCCAAACACTTAGATGATGCAATTGTTTAGTCCAAACATTTTGCCAAATGGTCTCAATAAAAACAATCATTTAGCTTTCCTAAGTATTAGCAATGATTTTTTATCTTTATGTTCCTTATAACGGGTATTTTATACAAAAAAAAGTCAAAATTATTATCTCAATGCCATTATTAGCCCACTTTCAGTTCTTCTAGACATCAGCTTCGTGTGGTTAAATGTCTTTGGTTGAATGTCTGTTCCCAACATCACTAGCTACTGCAGGTCCTGAGTCTGGGCTAGACACACCATCCACGAGCTGGTGGGGATCTCCCCCAAGGCGGAGTACCAGGAGGGCACTGCCAGCAATGCTTTCCTTCCTGGTGGGACTTCGTACAAAGCGTGAGGCCGGCTTCCTCTAGGGGCAGGCCTTTCTGTTTCTCTTGCAGGGAGCTGGCTTCTGGAACACCAGAAGCATGGGGAGATGGCTCCATGGTTCTTTCAGAGAAGCTGTTTTCTTTTCCTCTGATCTGGATGCCCTTGCTTTCTTTTTGAGGGGCCAGTTTTTCAATGTGGCCATACCATTTCTCCACCGTACTCTGGGCGAAGAGCCGCAGAATGCATTTGTGAATGACCTTCTGCAGTGTCACGTTTTGTATAAGCTGGCAGCCACTGGGCTTTTTTTATTCGATAGCAATTTTCAATCAGAAATAGAATAACCAGAGTAACATTATTTAAAAATTCATTTTCTAGTGCTAGACTGGAGGAGGTAGAGGCCAATGAATGCTGTAGCGATGCACACTGCTAAGTTAGATGCTGTCATCTGATTGCATGAGGAATGCTGCTCAATGTTGTGTAGGACCCCGAAAAGGTACTGTAGGAGAACAACATTGGCCCTCGGAAGCTAGTCTAACAGCCTTTGAGTTGTTTTTATTTTCTCTTCATCATTTCCTTGATCCATGACACAGACCCAGTGATGACAGAGATCTGATGAGAAAATACTACCAGGAATATTTCATAGAAAATCCTTTAACACGGATGCCATCACAAAAAAGACTCACTACAGAATCCACTTTCTCCTTCAGCTCTCTGCAAGATCTCATGTGGGCTGACAGACTGAAGATGCCTTTTGTGAGGGCTCCTTTTTTTTATCAAGAATGAAAAGTGTATCTGAGACAGGCGTGGGCAGATTGTCCATTCTCACAGATACTTGGCAGAAACACTCCAAAGAGCTGTCCTGGCCTAGGAGAGGTTGGTGGCAGGGGCAAGTTACCCGGGCGAGTGCTAGAACCCCACTGTAAGCTACACCTTCTCCTTTTATTTATTTTAAAAATATTTTATTGATTTTTTGCAGAGAGGAAGAGAGAGGGATAGAGAGTTAGAAACATTGATAAGAGAGAATCATCGATCAGCTGCCTCTTGTACACCCCCCCCCCACCTTACTGGGGATGTGCCCGCAACCAAGGTACATGCCCTTGACCAGAATAGAACCTTTCAGTCCGCAGCTCTGAGCCAAACAGGTTTCGGCAACACCTCCTTTTAAATGTCTTCTGCCCTGACTCGCTCAGCTGGTGGGCAGCAGCCTGGTGGCTGGGCTGCAGGGTGAACCGGCTCTCCCTGGGCCGCTGTTCCGTGAGGAGGAGCTCCCGGAGGAAGGAAGGGCTGAATTCCTTTTTGTTATAGTTTTAGAACAGGCACAGTCCCCAATGTCCGAGGTGATAATTTTGAGGGCAATGCTCTTCAGGCAAATAGTAAAGTAGAAAGGCAGGATTCAGCCCTAAGCCAAGCACCCTCCCATCTGTTTTCATTGCTTTTGGGTAGAAATCTGAAAGTGGAATCACTGGGTCTTATGGCAAATGTGTATTTAACTTTTAAAGAAATTTCCGAAATATTTTCCAAAGGGACTTATGATAAAATCTTAAATTATATCTTGGCATTGATGGGGAGCCATTAACAGGATTAAGATGAAGATCATCACAGTTAGTTAATTCTTAAATCACCTACTTACACAATGAAGACTGACTTCTAAAAACCAAGATTATAAAGGTCCCAGTTAGAACATTACTGTAACCTTCCCGGTGCAAGATGAAGGCATGGACCATGAACTCTGAGAGGAAGGATGGACACAGTTAACACTCAGGACACAAAATTAACAGGTCTCTGTGACTGGTTTGATATATAGGAGTGAAGCAGAGAATTCTGTGACCCCTAGGTTTCCGGCTTTAGCAGACGGATGAAAACTAATGAACAGAACTAGGCTGAGCACTGGCAGGTGCACATTCTGCTTCCACCCTAAGCTGGGAGGTCTGCTGCTGGCACTGCGGCCGAGTCCCTCAGGACACTAACATTTTGCAGGCTGACGCTGAAGTCAGAGAAGAGAAAAGGTGAAGGCACCCCCTGCCCCTACCCTGGCCCTGGTCCATCTGACAAAGCCCTCCTTCGCTTTTCCACTCACAGTCTGGTCCTCAGCCTTTAGGACCTCTCTTCCCGCAGGATTTTTTGTAACAGGAAAGGCTGCTGCAATCCCTGGAGTGTATATTCTAGGGTGTCACTGAAGCCCACACCAAGGAAGAGCTAACTTCCTTCCTTCCCAGGATGCTTTCAGGGTGTGCAAAAAGCCACTGCCTTTACCATCCCATTTCCTGCTGCCTCAATCAGCTCTGTAACAAGAGCTCCATCTCCCACTCCCATGCAGATATACGGAGCATTTGACAATCAACAGGTACAGTTCTGGCTTTTCTGCAGGCTTAGCATTGCTCAAAGTTGTGCATTAAATTGGGGACAGGCTCTGTATATGATTCTAAGCATCATGTCAAACTGGCACTAATGGCTTCCTTTGCCTTCAAAGTTTCTATCTAGTGTTTTTCTAACATGAGGGAGACTTGCTCCTGACTGGCCTGACTGCTTGCAAAACTGGAATGAAATTATGCCAAAATAGAAAATACGGAAAGAACATTCTTGGTTTAGTTTTGCACAGGCTTGTTAATGCGCTGCTCATGAGTAGGAGGCGGTGAATCCAGAAACTCTAAGAGGCCATCCTCTTGTTTGTTCAAGTTGGACAAGAGAGAAAGTAATAGTGGAGTGCTTAGAGGAGACTTTTTTTTATTATTATTTTTTGGGGGGAGGGGAGAGAGACTTTTAAGAAGAGGCGGGTACCTTTTCTTATGACAAGGGAATGGTGGAATCCAGTGTGTACCAAGAAGGGGCCCAGTGACAGTTGTTTCAAAGTCATTTGTCCTCAAGCTCTGGGATGTAGAGAAGAGATAAATAAATTTTAACAATTTTATTGAGATATAATTACTATGCCACAAAGTTTACCCATTTTAAGTACCCATTTAAAGTTTACCCATTTCAATGATTTTAGTGCATTAACAGAATTGTCTGATCATAACCTTAATGTCATTTTTGAATAGTTTCCTCATGCCACAAAGGCACTGTGCACATTACCAGTCCCCTTCCACCATTCCATTCAGTGCGCCACCCGACAACCATTAGTCTCCTTTCCATCTCTCTGGATTTATCTATTTTGGACCTTTCCTATAAATTAAGTCTTATAAGTATGTACTCTTTTGTTTTGGCTCCTTGTACGTAGAAAAATATTTTCAAGGTTCATCTATGTTGTAGCGCTTATTGGTACTTCATTCCTCTTTTCAGTTGAGTGACATTTCTTTGTGTGGATAGAGTATATCTTGTTTATCCATTCATAAGTATATGGACCTTTTGTGATGTTTTCCAGGTTGGGAAACCTGGGGCACATCATTTTACCCCTTAAGTTTCCTGACTTAAGAGGTTGATAATTTAAAGCTACCTCACAGGGAAGCTGTGAAGATTATGTTAGATAGCTGAGCAGGTGCTTTGTCAACTGTAAAGTACTTCACCACCACAAATCTAGTCATTATTCCACAAGCACTACCGCGTGATCCTGTTATGGGACAGTAACAAAGTGACGTGGAAATTCATGGGGATGGTGACTATAAGGTGGAGGCTTCCAAATCGCTTCTAACCAGGACCAACTTGTAGTAGAAGGAAGAAACACACACACGTCCTAAAATCCAGGCTGGTTTGAGGTCCAGTAACATATGAGACATCATTCCAGATGAGGATCTTTAAGAGCAAAATAATGTACCTGTGGGCACTGTTACTCCTTAAAGATGAATTCAAAATTTACATTTCAAAAAGCAATGCTATGCGGTTTTTAGAAGTGACCTCTTAAGTTTTCCTATCAAATCAATTCATGTCATTAGAATTCTGAGTTAGCAAACAGTAAGCAAGAAAATGTGTAAAGAAAAGGAAAACAACTCTGGCCATGTTCCTCAGTGGTTACAGTGTCGGCCCATGCACTGGGGTAGCGGGTTTGATTTTTGGTCAGGGGCACACACCTGGGTTACAGGTTCATTCCCTGGCCCTGGTCAGGGTGCATGTGGGAGGCAACGAACTGAAGTACTTCTCTCTCCCCCTCTCCCTCTCTCTCACATACTCTCTTTCCCTGCTCCTTCCTCACTCCTGTATACTCCTTCTAAAATATCAATTGAGAAAATATCTTCAGGTGAAGATTAACAACAAAACAAAAAACAAAAAAAGAAAGAAAGAACAGGGAAAACATCCATGAGCCTATGCAGTATAAATTTCTTTCTTTCTGTAAAGTGAGGGCTTCCAACTCAGATTTTGGGTGGAGTTTATAAGAAATGAAATCTAGTCACCATCAGAAGAGATTCACTACAAGAGTAAATGCTTTTTGATGAGAACACACTATCCAGTGGGTACCTGTGTGTGCTGGAGAGTGGGGAGAGGAGCAGTGATGGGAACCACTGAGGAAGTGCGGCAAGATGAACACAGGTGATGGTCAGGCAGCCCGGGGGTACCAGAGAAGAACGGAAACCCAGGACCCCTGATCCTCACTCAGTTTATCTCCCTTTCCCAGGAAAGGGTCCTCTTGGGCTGGCTGTGACCAATAGATGCCAATTAGCTGTGTTTTCTGATGGTCTTAGGCACCCCTGCTGTAGAGCCTAATATTTATTAGGTTACTCAAAAACACAGATATTTGCATTATGATTCATAACAATAGCAAAATTACAGTAATGAAGTAGCAACAAAAATAATTTTATGGTTGGAGGTCACCACCACATGAGGAACTGTATTACAGGGTTGCTGCATTAGAAAAGTTGAAAACCACTGCCTTATAATTTTTTTTTTTCATTAGAAGGAAGAGGTGAGTAAAGGGGACCAATGTCAATAGGCCTGTAGTGGTGTGGGGAGAATAATTCTGTGATTGGTCTCTGTTTCGGTGAACCAGTGCCTCTGGACCCCAAACTTCACAAGTGCTGCTCACCCCTTCCCCACTTCATGGGAGAGGATGGGTGGAGCTGGGTGTTTCCCTGCCGCTGCGTCAGTTAAGCTCTGATTAAACCCCTGGGGAGTTAGGCTCTGATTCAATAGTCCCTCCTGAGAGCAGAATTTATTAAGCACAGAAAAGATGAATTTTTGAATGTCTTCTTTTTGTTATTCTCCCACCTATAGAAGCATGAGTTTTGTGTGTTTTTTCTCTCTTCATTGTGAGAACCTACTTAAGCTCCTGGAAAGAAAACTCACAAAAAATGCAGGGACCACCCTATGACCATGTCTTCTTGGGGGTTTTGACTGTCAGACTTGCTCATGTGGAGGCTGTAGCCATTCATCAGTTCCAATTCCGGTAGTCCTCCGCTGGCGCTGGTTCCCACAGAGGTTTCTGCTCACAGTGTGCTGTCCCAGTCACGTGTGATTCTCTCTGTCCACCCGCCTCTCTTTAATTTGGGGGCAGTGTTTGCCCTGTGACTGCATGTCTCTTGCAGATCTAAGAAAAAAGTTGTTGATTTTTCCATTTGTCCAGCTTTTTACTCTTAGAATGGAGTGCCAACCTCCAAACTCCATACTTTGAGCTAGCAACACCTAACAGAACCCAACACATAGGAACCTATTGCTAAATCTGCTTACTGCCGGGTTGGTAATAATACATTAAGGAATTGATGATGTTTGTATTCTAATGATGTTGGCTTATTAAACATAGAGATCTGTAGTAGGTACAGTTTACCTCTCTTTACCATGCTGTCCCCTCCGCCTGATTTCCGCTTCCCAAGTCCCCTGGCACAATCTCACCTTCATGTTCCTTTTGGCAACTTAACTTTCTTTACCTATAGCTTAAGAATATTTATTAGGTTACTCAAAAAGATTTTTAATTAATACTTTTATTTTTACACGTATTTTTTACATATATTAATTCTGCGCAGTTTAGGTTTTTGTGCTGTTGTCATTGAGGGTGTATGGATGGCTGTAATATATGACCCTTTCGTATAAAAATAAACTTCCAAGGAATTTCTCGAATGCAGCGCCACATGAAAAGATCAATAGAAAGGAATAAGGATGAGGTTATGGCCTTCTATTCCATCATTTTATGGGTTATAATAAAATAATGCCATATAATTTTCATAAGGGTGAGGTTATTTTATTCTGTTTTTTCTCATAGGAACTTCTCTCAAGAATACTATTTTACTCCACCACAGTCTAGTTTCTCTAAATCTTTTAGTCAACTAACTTTTTTTTCAAGTATCTGAGATGAGTTTATGGTGTTTTTTTTTTTTTAAGTCATTCTCATTTTATAGAAACGTTTTATCTTTTTGCATCATCCTTCATTTTTTTTTAACTTGGAATGATTAACTCTCGAATACTTCAAAGCCCTTTTCCTCGTGCCCTACCAAACAATGAAGTATAACCATGGCAGTTAGCAGTTGTGACTGGTTTTATGAATAGTTGAATCTAAAAAGCTTCATTCTCCCGCAGCTCAAAGAATGCAGATTTAGTGTGTTTCTAGCTGCGGGACCCACAGGAACGCAGATCTAAATCATACCAGGGTTTGGCTCGCCAGGCTCCTCTCGGCCTTTGAGGGGGTGGCCTGGGTAACCTCGATCTTCCAGAGTGGCTGGTGATGAATGTACCCAGGCTTTCCTTCGCAGCCACGTTTCTCTCCGCCCACCTGAGTGTCTTTCAACAAGTGGACTGAGTATCTTAATCAGGTTTTCTCCTCTCTCGTCACTTCTCCAGCCAGGATCCTGGAAGTGTGCCGAGCAGAGGAAATAACAGTACATTTCCACGTAAGCTCATCCGCGGGATTTCCATTAGGTTTCTAGGTGCCACCACTGGGAGTCACAAAGTGTCCCGTTACAGAAGCTGAGCAAACTAGGTGTTTTCGGCATTCCTGCCTCCCTGGAATGGAAAACCATCACTCACCTCTTTATTCCATTTTCCCTTTTTTCCAGACTTCCCCCCATTGCTCCACATAGTCCTCTCCTGTCCTCTTTGATTCATCTCTCTTCCTCTTTCCCTTTGGCTCCTGGATTTAGTCTGCCATCAAGTCTTGCCAGCTACTTTCTGGACTAGACTTTCCTGGATCCTCCTGGTCCCTTTATTTCAAGAGCTCGACTTCCCCTCCAGCCCCTAGGTGCCTGTAGAGTTTGTCTCCTTCTAGCCTCATGGTGGAATAGTTAAGACTCAACTTGCAGAGGTGCATGTTTTTTTCTTACGATACTATATTACTTCCAACTATATTCAAACCATGGCAGACTTGTTATTGTTTTCATCTGAGGGCTAACATGTCACCTGATTTGCCCATTGTGTCAGGTGCACCAAACACCTTCTATTCACTCTCCTTCAGCGTTTCTCTGCCACTGGCAACAGACCTTCTGTGTTTTCTTCATTTGCTTAGGGAGGCAGCAACTCAGATGTCTTCAAACTCAGAAACCCGGGAGAGGATGGACATGGAAGAGGATAATAATGACACAGGAAGGTCAGGCAGCAGGTGACAGGGACACTTTTCCAAACCTCTGTGAACATCTACCACAGTTTAAATTCCAGAATTAACTTCAGAGATTTGGCCTTAGACCACCCTGTGTGCTGGGAGTGCAAGGGCCAGTCAGGCCAAGCAAAAGCTGAGCTGAGGGGGCGGGGGTTCTTCTCAGAAAATAGAGTAGAGAAAGGAGTTACATGTTGCTCAATTTTCTTTGAAAGTGTAGAAGGGTAAACATAGGTCATTTCTAGCAGTGGCTAAAATGTTTTTAAGAGTGCATTATGTTTCAATAAAGGAGACTTTGAAAGAGAGAAAGAGGCAATATAAAGTTGTATCAATTAATATAATCTTGTGAGTATTCCTCATTGCCTGACAATTTCATGGCCTTGAATAGCTTGGTTTGGCTCTGTTTCTTCTTTTAAAAAACAACTTTTGGGAAATGTTTCTGTGCTTTCTCGAAAGGATAATAAGCAGGAAAACTTACAGGGAAGTTACCCAACTAATGTATCATAAATATCTTTAAACCTGGTTGTTTAGCTCTTATTGGGAATGTTAAGTCTTGAAAAAATTATATATCCATTATCAAATTGGCAAGACATACAGATTGAATCCAATCCAATCATGTTTTAGATATTCCCCGAACACATCTTTTCTTTGCCAACTCATGCAGGTTTAGGTCTAAAGAGCAATCCCCTTTTCCATTTCTGAAAGCGTGACTGAGGAGAGAAATCCGACAGCCTTTGGTGGAGAATATCCTGTTCAAAGAACATGTTCATGAAAGTAAAAGTAGAATCGCATGGTCCACTGTTAAAAGGAACTTATCCATCTTCAGTAAAAAAAGCAACTCACTTTTTCCTATAAATTAAAAGCCTTTACTGATCCAAATAATCAAAAGTTGTTAACATCAGTAACTCTGGTATTCTATTCAAAGTGCTCAATAGTATGCAGACTGAAGATGTGGTTTCATGTACCTGACTCTGCCATTGAGTGAATTCATACTTCCATAGTAATGGGAAAGTTTGCTGTTTCTTCTTTGGAAAACAAGGGTCATACAATAGTAGCTACTTCTCAGGGAGGCTGTGAAGGTTGTATTGGAAGAGGAAAGTGAAAATCATATTTAAAATAATAGCAAAAGATTTATCTATTTGCCCAACATTCATATTTAATGAGTTCCTAATAAGTATCCAGTTTTGACCTAAATACTGGAATTATCAACATGGGAAATCAAACCCATCTGTGGGGTTCTTGTTCCTACAAAAGAGGCCATATCCAAACATATAAACAAGGAAACACCTGCTTTACTTAAAGTGCACACAAGGTACAGGAAGAGCAGAGGAAAAACTCAAGTGTGACTGGGGGCATGGAGAAGGGCTTCACAGAGGAGAGAAGCATTTGGGATAACTTGAAGCCTGAATAAAATGTTGGAAATTGATTGAGGAAGAAGAGCATGTACAAACACAAAGGCATGAGGGAACATGCCATGTTAATAATATGGAGCTGAAGGAAAAGAGCTGAGATAGATTTAGGAGTTCTCATCTATAGGAAACAATCGAATCCCAGATAGAAAGAGAGGGGAGGAGAGCTAGAGGTGGTTTCAAATGGATAAAAGATGAAGGGGAATGAGAAATAGCAGCCAGAGAAGTAAATGGAAAACTAGATGAAACTAATGTTTTAGAAATCAACGGAGGAGATTATTTTAAGAAGGAAGTATGGTAGCAGTGCCATACACAACTGAGAGATCAAGCAAGAAATGGACTGAAAGGTATCCACTGGATTTAAAACCCAGAGATTCTTAATAACCAATGAAGAGATAGATGTGAAAGCTGTATTGCCATGTTTTGAAAAGTGAATAGTGTTTTCTTCTCAATGGTTGAGAAGATGATAAGAATGAGAGGGTCAAGGGTGTTAGGGAATGTTGACTCTTATTCCTAGCAACTAGGCTATAACTATATAGAGTTGTAATTAGGGAAGACAGAACTTTTGTAGGGAATGTCTTACTTCATATATAAAGACTGGAACATGTCTTTTTTATGTTTTACATATTTATAGCATATATATCTATATAATCAATAAATTTTTTGAGTTTTGATTTTATCAATTAAAATGTGAGTATACTTATCACGATATTTAGCTAAAATGTAAATTCTAAAAACATGGGTAATTGTCTTAAGTTGGGTTGAATAGCTGTTCATTTCTTCATTTAATAGCTAAATTGAGCATCTATTATGTTTCAGTCACTGCATTTGGCCCTGGTGATACTATGAAGGCAAGTTAGCCATGGTTCCAGCTATGCTAGAATTGACATTCTAATGGAGGAGACAGGCACCAAAATGAAGTTATAAAAACAATTCAGGGAGAACATATTTGCCAGTGATGCATCTGATAAAAGATTAATTTCCAAAATATATAAAGAACTCATACAACTCAACAAAATGAAGACAATCCAATTAAAAAATTGGCAAATGACCTAAATAGACAATTCTCCAAAAAGGACATACAAGAGACACATGAAAAAATGCTCAATGTCACTAATCACCAGAGATGCAAATTAAAATGACAATGAGATATCACCTCACTCCTGTCAGAATGGCTACTATCAACAAAACAGCAAAAGACATGTACTAGCGAGGAGGATGTGGAGAAAAGGGAACCCTAGTACATTGTTGGTGGGAATGCAGACAGGTGAAGCCACTGTGAAAAACAGTATGGAATTACCTCAAAAATTAAAATTCAGACTCCCATTTGACCCAGTGATCCCACTTCTAGGAATATATTCTAAGAATCCCGAAATAGCAATCAGAAAGAATATATGTACCCCTATGTTTACAGCAGTGCTATTTACAGTCGCTAAAATCTGGAACAGCCCGAGTGCCCATCAGTATGTTAGTGAATAAAAAACAAACAAACAAACAAAAAAAACAATCTGTGGTACATTTACACAATGGAATACTATGCAGCTGTAAAAAAAAAGGATCTCTTACTGTTTGAGACAGCATGGAGGGACCTGGAGAGTCTTTTACTTAGCGAAATAAGCCAGTCAGAGAAAGACACATATCACATGATCTCACTCATATGTAGAATCTAGTGAACAAAATAAACTAATGCACAAAATAGATCTAGAGACATTGAAGCATGGAACAGATGACAAATCTCAGAGGGAGTGGGGCAGGGGGCAGTAAGAGATCAACCAGAGAACTTGTACCCATATATGCATAACCCATGGACACAGACAATAAGAAGGTGAAGTGGGAGAGGAGCGTGGGGGGAGGGGGTGGAAGAGGGGACAGGGAGGAGGGAATCAATGGGGATAAAGGAGGACATCTTTATGTTAATGCTTTCAACAATAAAATAAATTAAAGCAAAATAATTATTGAAACATAATTGTGTTTCTTTCATAGATAGGCAACCTCATGTTTTAACCTTTCAATTTTCTAATACCATTGCCATCCACAAAACTTTCTCACTTTATTCCAACAGGCATTTATCGGGCATTGAATGCTACCAGGCAATTGACTAGGCATAAGAGAAAAACAGGGCTTTGGAAGGGCTACATTCAGCCATGATGAGCTTATAATTAATCTTACAAACTGGACCTCAACCTTTCAAGAATAAAACATGATAAAACAACACATATAAGTTTAAATGATGGATAAAACACTTTTTATAGTAGTTTTAAATTTGCCTTAATTAACTGAAATTATATGAAGTTATAACTATAAGGGATGCCAATTACCAGTAATCCATAAATTTATTTTACAAATGAGAAAACTAAGAGCCAGAGAAATGAGTGACTCATCTAAGATCCCCACAAACCTAATTTAAAAATTGCAAGTCTAATAAAATGTTTCTATGTACAATCATTAAACATGAATCAGAAGATATTTATGATATAGGGTTAAAAAAATTTTTTTTACCAATTTTCTGCAATATTCCTTGTCCAAATATGTTTTGGTGTTTTTGGGGTTTTTTTGTTTTGTTTTGTTTTGTTTGTGTGTGTGTGTGTGTGTGTGTGTTTGCAGTTGTTTGTTTTTGTTTTTGCTGTACTCCTAATATCTGTGGCAGCTAATTTGGGGGTTTTCTAAGTAGGGAGTGATAATATAACACATAGATAATAAGAATTTATTTATTTATTTCCAATTCTGTATCTTCATTTACTCTTTTTAAATTATACTAAGATATGTATTATAAAAAGTACTAATAACAGGAACCCATCCATGATTATTGCCAATATGCATTATTTCAATAATAATGATCTATTTCTATCAATATTTTGCATTTATTAAATAAAATATTTTTCATAGAAAATTTTCTTATCAGCCTTTTAGATACAATAAAATAGAGATTATACCAAAAAATGTCAGGCTTTTTAACTTTATTTATGTATCAATTTTTAGACTTGGTCTTAACAACCACTATTGACCAATGGGATAGATTTGTTTTTGTTTTGATGTTTTCAGTATCATCGTGGATCTCTAAGTTTTGTATTTTTGAAATGTTTCAGTCTAATATGATTATTGTCTTTATTCTCAAATTGTCCCATATCAGACCAGAGGGAGTCCCTCCACACTTTGTCTTTTTCTGTCATGATTTCACTCATCTTTAAAAGCCTCCTTGCTGCCCTAACCGGTTTGGCTCAGTGGGTAGAGTATCAGCCTGTGGACTGAAAGGTCCCAGGTTTGATTCCAGTCAAGGACATGTACCTTGGTTGTAGGCAGATCCCCAGTAGGGGGTGTGCAGGAGGCAGCTGATTGATGTTTCTAACTCTCCCTCTCCCTTCCTCTTTGTAAAAAATCAATAAAATACATTTTAAAAAATAAAAATAAAAACCTCCTTGCTTTCAGACCCAAGATTTCCCAAACTAAGCTTACTTATTTTCTTCACTAGACATGAAATTATCCATTCCTTCAAGAAGCTCTGGTTCCTTCTTCTGGGTAAGATTTGTTAATATTATGAGTATGATTTTTGCATCCATGTGCAAGAGTAAAATTGCTCTTTTGTACACATGCACACTACCTGGTCTTGTTTTATTATAATTTTAGTAGCCTCACAGAAAATTTAAGGAATGATTTCCTTTTTTCTTTTTCTATAATGGGAAAGAATTTGTGAGTGAAAATATTTGTTCCATAGGTATCTGGAATACCTTGCAAACCTTCTCAGGATGGTGGTTTTTTGGTAAAACATGTTTATCTACTAATTCCATTTGCTTGATAATTAGTTTACCACCAGCTCAACAGTGATTTAAAGAAAAAGAAGTATAATTTTTACTATTTTTCATAGCATTTTTAGATATTTTCTATTGGCAACATTATCTCAGCACATCTAGCATAATATATTGACTCATGATTTTTTAAGGTGAGGAAAAGATGGAAGAAAACGTTTCTATTACCCCAGAGTCTAATTCTTCATCCCCTTTTATTATTGAATTGTTGTGGCTTCAAAGTACTGGTCGTAAAGTCTCTTTCCTCACACAACTTCCCGTTCCATTTTTCTTGCTTTCCATTATGGCAGAATTATTCAGGACATGTTTATGGGATTTCCAACGGAGCTTTAAAATAGAAGATTGGCCACAGTGTGATATCTTGGCTAAATTTTCTATTTCTTAGATACTATTAAAAATGGCACAGTTCTCTCCAACCTACTAAATCTTTTGTACAATTATGGAATCTGAAATGTTGGAGCATTACAGTGAGTGACAAAAAAGCAGAAGGAGTTGCCAGTGGATCAAAGCAGTGAGATGTGGGTACAGTGGGTATTTTTAATTGGTTTTACAAAGCATGTCTTCTCTGCAGTGGACTATTCAAGTATGAGTGCAATAAAGTCTCCAAAGCTTGTATCATAAAATTCTGTCACTTCATCAATTTCAAATTCTATTTCTTTAAAAGAGCTTTCTACTTCAAAGAAGCCAAATCTGAGATGTCATATAAAATGTGCTGATTCATGCATTTATTGACATCTGGAATATATTGACTATTCTCCCTATTGATTGGTTCTAAAGAGTTAACTATAATCAAAACATAACTTTTCAATGCAATGAGAAATTTCTTCATTATATTCAGATAATAGATTGATTTTTAACATATTTCTTTAATATAAACAGCTCATATTAAGCATTAAAAAAATACGGGCTTCTACTTCTGGCCAAAATGAAATGATAGAGGCTGATTTACTCTCATGCCTGTAACATCCCCAAAACAGACAAAATACATGAAACAACTATTTTCAAGGCTGAGTATCAGACAATAAAGGACAGTCAATTCTCAAAGATGGTAAACAAATTAGTTTCATTGGAAATTGCTCTGGTTACCGCCTTGAGACAATTTCCAGGCTGAGGTACAGGGAGGAAGAACCAGGGCAAAACCTGGGAAGTCCTCTGAGTCGACAAGATGATCTTTGAGTTGGGAAGATGGAGCCAAAGTGCACCAGACAGAGCAGCAAGGAGGAGAAAAGTGCAGAGAGAGAACTCCAGAGACCCCCAGAACATCCCCCTGGAGTACCCAGCAGAGTCATGATCAATGCATGTGTGTGAGAAAACTGCTCGCTGGTGGGAAAAGAAATCTGAAAGGATGAGAGAGAATACCTGGCACTCACATAAAGCAGTTATGAGTCCCACAGGCCACACTGAGAAACCTCACAATTTGTAAGGTTTGGGGTAGAGTGCTAGAAAGGTCTTGCCTCAGCAATGGAAATAATTAGCCTTCGATTGAGCAGAGCTCTGGTTCCCAAATCTTAAAAGCAAGACCCAGAAGGATCCTAAACCCAGAACAAAGCCTAAGGATGTTTGTGTAAATACCAACATCTCTAGCAGCCAGCAAGGTAAAAAGTCACAATGTCTGGTATCCAATAAAAAATTAGCAGGTGCGGAAAGAAGAAGGAAAATATAACCTATAAAAGGGGAGCAAAGTCAATCAATTTATAAACCAACAGAGAATTGACACAGATGTTAAAATCAGCAAAACAAAAAAAAAGACATTAAAAAGGTTATAATTTTATCCCATGTGTTCTAAAAGTAAAGCAGATGCACAGAAGATAAAAATGAACCAAGTTAAACTTCCAATGATAAAGGCCATAATGTTCAAAATATAAGATTCCCAAATGAGATTGGTAACAGATTATATATTGCAGAATAAAGAATTGCGTAGAGGTAGGGTATGGGGAAGAGATTAACCAAATAATTTATATGCATATATGAATAGCTCAGAGACACAAACAGTAGTGTGCTGGAGGCTCAGGGTCGGGGTGAGGGGTGGGAGAGGTGGTGGGCAGAGTGGGGAAGAGAGAGTCAAGGGGAGAAAAAAGGGGAAACAACTTCTACTAATTGATTTCCCCTGTGTATATGTTCATCTGTACATTTTTTACAAAATAAATGGGATTAAGTACAGGTTATTTTATAATCTGATAATGCAACCATGCATTGCGAACATCTTTGCTTATATTCACATAGCTATCACAAAAATATTCACCAAATTGTGAATGTTAAAATGTATAATGTCCTTAGACCTCAGAAAAGCTATAACAAAAAAATAAGACTAATGCCATAGCTAGATATATGCATGATTCAAAGAATGATGCAATGACATTTTTATTTCCCTTCCCAAATGAATGGTTTAGATCCGTGGTTGGCAAACTGTGGCTCCAGAGCCACATGCGGTTTTTTGGTCCTTTGAGTGTGGCTCTTCCACAAAATACTGGGAGAGTCTATTTTGAAGAAGTGGCGTTATAAGAAGTCTAAATTTAAAAAATTTGGCTCTCAAAAGAAATTTCAGTCATTTTGTACTGTTGATATTTGGCTCTGTTGACTAATGAGTTTGCTGACCACAGGTTTAGATGTAACTCATAGAGAGGCACTTATCCATATGTGAGGTGATAGGAACTTGAACTAGAGTAGTATATTGGCCATGGCCAGAACACTGTAGACTCAGGATTGGCATTAGACATATGTGGGTAGGTAAGGAATCATTTACATAGGACAGGGTGGACTCCTGTGTGCTAACCTGGCCTCTCCATAAGCCTTGGTAAGAAAGGCAGCAAGCTGATAGCTCTGAGTTTCTCTAACTTGGAGGGTTTCTTCTCTCTCTCAGACTGTCAGAATCCCCCTTCTTTGGACATGCCTCTGCAAGGATTCAGGGTAGCCCTGAGCATGCATCTACTCACCTGTGTTATTTGGTGTATGTTCTTTCCTTGCTTTTTGCTGGAAAACATTGACAGCCGTTGACATGTTGAGTGGGAGAGGGTTTGAGAGAGAGGATGTTGCATTCAGCACTCAGTACACAGGAAGTTCTTTACCGTTTGCTGAATGAATGGAAAAATGAAACCTTCTTTAGTTACTTAGTAATAATGGTGCATTCTTTAAGCTGCTTCAAAAGAAAGGACTAGCTTCAGGAAAACAACAACAAAAACCCCTTCTCATCTTGAATGCCTACTCTGAGTGGTAATGAGTGCCTGGAGCTCAGGACTGAGTGAGAATATGAAGTTGTGCCTGGATTCTATAAGAAAATCTGCTGAGCATAATCATCAATGTCTACCTAGCTCAAGGGAGAAAGAATGGATCCGGGAGATGAGAATATAAGGGTAAGCAGAGGTTGAGGAAGAGGTTAGACTGGGGATAGGGACCTTATCAGCAGAGATGAGGCTGAAGTCTTACCAACAGATGAGCACCTGGAAGAGAAAATGCAGGGAGAGGTCACGCATCCCTGAGGCCCTTCCCCACCCTCCTGTCCAATTCCCAGCCATCTCTCAGCTGGGAAAAGTGGCAATACCTTTCCTTATTTAGACATTTAATATTAGGAGCACAGATTGCCATTGATAATAGAAGGAGCATGAATTTAGCAGTCCCAGTTTTGAATCCTGGCTCTATCACTTAACTATCTGTGTGATATCAGACAACTTCCTTAACCTTTTGGGGCTGGTTTTCTCATCTTTAAGAATAGAATGACAATAACCTGTAAGGATTTTGCAATAATACAAATGAAGTATGCAATGAGATCCGTGTTCAATAAATGATAGTTATTATAAGTACCCTGCTTACCATTAGAATCCTGATTTATTATGGAAGTAGAATATTATACACAGTCAAGGATTTAAGAATGCAACATTTACAAGATGTTCCTTTCATCTGAATTTACTATGCAATACTAGTAGGGTAATTTTAGTATTAATTAGCTGAATGCTGGGACTGGTGATCGCTTTGTGATATAGACCTAAGCATAGTAAGGGTAGCCATTTAAATGGGATACTGCCTATATCTGTTACACAGTGTCATTAAATTAACAACTTATAACTGCATCCAGCTCATCTCTATTTCATTCTCCCTGGTCTCCTATAAACTCTCCCTGGTGGATTTTTTAGTTAAAAGACCGGTATATTCTGTCTACTTAATGAAATCTTATAGACATACAAGCAACCTTAAGCACTGAAAAGTGCTTTCAGGATATTTGCCATTTTCTGAGTTTTGATGAGGGTCCTAAAATTTTCATTCATATCAAAATAGTCTCTCTCTCTCTCTCTCTCTCTCTCTCTCTCTCTCTCTCTCTCTCTCCCTCCCTCCCTTCCTCCCCCTCCCTCCCTCCCTCCCTCCCTCTCTCTTTCTCTCTCTCTCCTGATTATCTCCCATGAATTCTTCACATGTATCATCAAATTCCCTCCTTCTGGATCAGAAAGTACACATTGACTTCTCTCTGAATGATGTTAGGCCATGTTCCTACGGCATTCAGATGCATCCTTTCTGTGGTTCCTTTCCTATCCTTCTATTTAATAAGCTAAGCCACTATCTTTCCTCTGCTTTCCTGAAGCTCGTTTTTCATCCACATGTACCAGTTTGTCCAGCTACTTGGACCTCACATGCGGTGTGTCCCCTTGTTCCTGGGTGCCATTTCCCATTTTGCCCTCCTACAAAGAGTATCATTGAGTATCATTACTTGGCTGGTCTTCCCCCTGGGAAGGCTTCCTGGGTGTTCATCAAAGGAATGAATCTTTCTTTCCCTCTGTTCCCATAGTGTCTGGTACAGCCTCTATCACAGCCCTACCTTATTCTTTAGCAACTGGTTGCTTTCTTGTCTTCCTTTCCTTAAAGATAATCTCCTTGTGACTAAAGGCTTTATCCCTAGCACCTATGCCAGTGTCTTGCATGGAACAAATAGTATTTACATGCTATTGAGAAACCAAATGAAATACCTTGCCTCCTAAGAGTTATTTTTCAGGGTTGACAAGAGCACGAAGGTGTTAAATAGTGCTAAGTGGAGAATCTTCTGGAAGATCCCACTTGTGCCCTATAGATTTTGATGTGTCCTGAGTGTAAGACCTCTATATAGGATACAAACATTTCTTCGTGTTGTGGTGGCCAATTTCTCTCATTTCCCCTCCCTTCCTGGAAATCTCTTTAATTAAATTTTCCAAGTCCTTTTGCTAGTGACCTGAAGGCCCCAAGGTATTACAGAAACTAACCTGGCTTTGAGCCTAAAAATAGTTTATTACTTTCAGGGAGAGAAATTACTTTCCGGACAATTTAAACTGGATTTTCTTTCTTGTGTATGTTTTAAATAATAATGGAAAAAAATCCTAAATTACCCAGGACTTAGCAAAGAGGGCTTTAAACTTGTTGCCCGGCATAAGTCACCTGTGTAGGAAATGTGCATTTTTAAGAGACGCCAACAAAGAACTGATTAGTGTAAATGTGGTCTCTGGTTTGATTGACACCTCCTGAGGTCCTTACTTCCATCCCCATTAATAATCACCAGGTAAATGCATGCAATCTTCCCTTTCTCTGACATTTTTTGAGAGAGAAGTAGCATACGTGAATACATTATTTATTCATTCTGCAAACCTTAACTGAGAACCTGTTAGAGGTAAGGCCCTGTACTAGGTACTCAGAGGGGTGCAGTACATTGAGCTAAACACAGTTGTAACTGGCAAGATCAGAAATGTTTGAAAAACAAGTAAAAATGGTGGTATGCCTTATGAGAAGCTCAGGGATCTGCTTTTAGAAGTCAGGGAAAGAGAGAGGCTCATTTGTGAGTTGCATCATTGGAGATTAGATGCCAAAACCAAATCTTCTTGCAGAATGAGTAAGAGATCCATGTCTTACTTGCAGTATAGGGACAAAATCGGATGGTTTCCATGGCCTTTTGAAAGAATTTGAAGATTTAAAATATATACATATCTCCAGTATTAAATATCCTATCTTCATTTTTTCAGGATAAGGTTATGATAAGTATATCCTTAAAGTGCATTTATCCTCAGAGTCTTTATCCCACAGGCTGTGGGTACAGTTATGGTATGTTGATAACGCTTCTGAGTAAAGGGCAAAAATGTGGCTCAACATGAGAACATTTGAGGTCCTTATTCAAAGATTTGCTAAATTTAACCTCAAAGAAGTTATTACTTCACTGGTATCTCTGGATGTCTTCTAAAATAAGATCAATTTCCCTCAGTCTGGGATGTTTGTGATATGGCCTTGCTTAATGGTGAGGGAGTGAACAAGCAACTGAGCTATTAATGACTTGTATTTCCAAGACTCTCTCATGACCCTTTCATCCATCCAATCAAAGCACAAGCAAGAGAGGCTGAGAACAATTGCCCTGTTGAACTCCTGCTATGAGAAAATTCATGCAGTGCTCAGGACACATTCAGTGACTACTTGGGGCTGAGTGCTGTGCTGAGGGTCTAGAAAGATGAATCTTGAAGTCTCCATGGGAGCACTCAGAGCCTAGTGGGGCACCAAGGGGCATACGTTACCATAATCAAGAAATAACTTAATAAACTCTCAAGAAAAATGAAACAATTACTGTATGTTGGGCAATTCATTGGGAAAGTTTGCACAGAAATGATAGCATTTAAAAATATTGAATAAGAAACCTTAAAGTCAGAAAAAAAATGGAAGAACCAGAATACCACATCCATCTAAGGGGAGGAAAGTCCTACCCACATTGTCCTACTTAGCACAAAGAATTAAGATGATTCTTTCACTATGGCCTTGAAAGAGGTACTTTAGGTCTTTCTAGTGGTGGTTTTCCTGGAGCCTTTTAGACACACCTACCCAGTCTCCGCCAGGGTGGGCCAGGGTGGGTCCTTCTTTTCAAGCAGCATCTGGAAGTTTCTGTGAAGTGTTTTGCAGCTGTCCTTTTCTGATCCATCCTAGTTCTCCACCACTCAAAGAGTGTGTCTTAATCTTCAGGTGAATTCTTACCTTAATTTCCCTTCAGAAAGTGCAGTCAAACCTTGTTGCTCAAAAGTCTCCCATCTGGAACAATTCGGTTCTCCATCAAGTGTTCGATGAAAAAAAAAGGTCTCAGTTTTCTATTTTCAAACTGACAACCCTTTCAAGCTGGTACTTCAGCATGACAAAAAGCATCTCTCAGGCAGCAAGGGGGAGAATGCTTTTGTAGATGGGGTAGTCAAGGATTAGCACAATTTTAAAACGTAGAGGCCATCAAGAGTGCTAATGGTGCTAAGAGTATGAAAGAAACAAGGATCACAGGCAATTGAAGAGGGAAAAAAACTGTTGTTGATTTGGATAAGTGAAAAGCAGCTAGCCAGTGATAGCATTTCCCTGCAGACAGCTATACAGCATATGAACAAGGGAAGATGCTGCATATTACTTGAAAGACACCCCTGGAAAGAGTGCTAAAGGAAATTCCCTTGAAGCAAGTAAGGGTGGTTCAATGAATTTTTAAAAATTAAGTGTTTATTTATAGATTAAACAGTGCCTTAGACATGCACTGTATATAGGAAAGGTTAAATCAGGAAATCATTTGAGGGTCTGGAATAGATTAATCCAATTTACATTATTTCTAATGGGAAAAAATGATTTGGCTTTTTCACAAATCGCTTCTTTAACAGCCTTCCAGAATGAACGAAGTTTGAGAACTTATGGTTTGGATATTAGTTGGCAACTACCTGAAAGAAAACAAGGCTCATGAAGACAACAATATTAGAGGAAGAATTGCAACCTTTAAAAATCACTATAGTGTGTTCACCTGAAACTAATATAACTAACATAATATTGCATATCAACTAAGTAATTAAGAACTGTGTGCACTGGGTTTAGCTGGTTTTATTTCATTGCAAGTTTTTTCCAATTTCCTTCAAAATATGTCTTAGATGACTGGACTAGCAGGTAGAAGAAAGCCATCAGGGAACAATAAAATAAATAAACATATTTTTTTTGCTCCTGTGGTAATACAAATGATGAGAGGTTAGGTAACCTGCCCTGGGTCAGAGTTAGTGCAGGTACATAGCTCTGAGCCCACACTCAGTCACAAAGCCATGCTGTCTCTCCTGAGGAAACGGAGCCCAGAGACATTCCCACTTGCCCCAGGTTCCTTGGCTAGTTGGTTTCATTCTCAGGATCGCTCTTGCTCTCTCTCGCTTTCTCTCTCTCTCTCTCTCCCTCTCTCTCTCCCTCTCCCTCTCCCTCTCCCTCTCCCTCTCCCTCTCCCTCTCCCTCTCCCTCTCCCTCTCCCTCTCCCTCTCTCTCTCTCTCTCTCTCTCTCTCTCTCTCTCTAATATATTTTTATTGATTCAGAAAGGAAGGGCAAGGAAGAGATAGGAACATTAATGATGAGAGAGAATCATTGATTGGCTGCCTCCTGCACGCCCCCTACTGGGGATTGAGCCGCAACCAAGCATATGCCCTTGACCCTTTAGTCGGCAGGCTGAGGCTTTATTCACTGAATCAGACCAGCTCAGTGGAAGGCCCACTTTCTTAATTTCTGTGCTTTTAGTTTGTAATGGGCAACCTCAGAGCCTAACCAAATGAAGAATAGAGAACAATTTTTCTCTTCATTGTTTTCAAAGAGGCTATTCCTTAATGAACCAGGTCAGTGTGACAAAAGGTTTTATTACTAGGCTTGGAAAACTGTAGTGTTTTTGGAAACATTTTATCACTTGATGCATATATCTCATGTGTAGCCTAGCACTGAAATCACAGTTCTCCCGGAATACTTTAGCAGAATGGCCCTATTGATGCTTTTATGATTATTGTTCCCAAATGACTGTCTTCCAGCCATCTAAGACATATTTTGAAGCAAGGTGGGAAAACTTGGAGTTAAGTCAGCTAAACCCCAGCGCACACAGTTCTTAATTACTTAAGAATGGATTTGATAATGATCAATTTGGGTTAGTAAGATTTCATTTCAGATTTGCATCAGTTGAGTTGCTGAATAGGGACATACCCAATTAACTTTGCTTTCAATGAATGTTCCATGGATCATTCTAGGGATAATTCTTGTGCTGTTGGATGAAAGCAATTTGATATGCAGCAAAAGCAGGTTATCCAGATATTGCATAAATGTATGTTGCTAAAATAATTAGGGATACTACTTTTATATCAAAGTAAACAATAATAGTCACCACCATCAGCAGCTATGATGGAAAGTAAATGAGAGTATACAGCAAAGATAAAGGTTATTTTTTAAAAAAAACCTCCACAATTTTGTGCCCGTGGTCTTAGAAACCTGTTAAGTGAGGGTAGCTAACTGGCTTTGCCCATATTCTTCTCTTATTCTCTTCAAATCTCAAAGGATGTTCATGTCCAGGCAGGACCCCAGGACCTGTCATGAGGCTTGAGGCTTCAAGAGGTAAGCCTTCCAGGTTATGTCTCAATTCGCTGACAAGTTTTGCTTAGGCTTTGGGTAAGCGTTGGCTCTTCATTCTGAAGCAGGGGTCAGGCCTGCTATGCTATTGCAAACACATCCAGAGATAATGAACCCTTCTCAGTCCCCACTCATTTCCCATGACTGTGTTCAGGGGGATGTGGCTGGCACGTAGTACATCGTAGTGCATGGCGGGAGAGCACAGCCCCTTATCCGTCTTCTGCGCCTCGTCCAAGTCTTTGATGTCTGACATTGCAGGAGCTGTCAGGCACGTTGCCACCCTTCTTCTCCACCTGCCTGCCCCCCACCACAATCCATTACTTCCCGGGGCTTACCTTTTGTCTTCAGCATCTTACAGTCATCCAAGCATGGTAAAGCAATTTCAGATCATTATATAATTTTCCCACTAAATTCAATAGGCTTTTCTAAAATCTGTTCTGTACCTGGCATTGTACTTGGCTAAAGAAAAATACCTGAAGTTATGGAACATGGTCCCCGCAGATTGCAGGGATTTCTCCTTTGCAGAAGAAGGACAAAAAGCATATGTATACAACAATCGCTAGACAACGTGAGTCAGAGCAGTCAATCAAACAGTAGCATGTAGAAGGTAAAATGTGCTAAATCTAAAAATGAGGCAATATATATGATTTTTGACCATTTCCACTGTACTTTTCTCTAATGTGCATAAATAAAAAGCCTCGGTTCTTTTGAATGTCTTCTTTCTTACTCATTCTGATCTTTAGCGTGTAATCCATAAAAGGCCATTGCTCCTTCCATAAATCTTCTTTAATTCAAAGCATAACTCTTAGAGTTCCAAAAATGAGCAGATTAGCTATTGCTGCTCCTCACTGAAATCGTCGGTACATAAACATCTCCCTGGAGTCACAACTACAGTTGGCGTAAAAATAAATCAAGAGTCAGCTCTAAGTTCCAATGATTTATCAATGAGTTTTTTAATGGTGTGTGTCTGAATTATAGCATTTTTGCAAACCCACCACCAATTTCTGTTTTCATTACTTCATAACGTTTTTAGAGTTTACGTATGTACATAAATATACACACACACACACGTGTGTACTTGCATCTGTAAACTTTACATTTCATAATGGCATATTCTTTGCCACTAGATCAGCTGTGCTATTTTTGGAAACATTACTCTCTTTGCTTGGAAATCAGAACTTCTTAGTCAATCTAAATATGACTTCATAAGTTTTATAGCTTTCACCCCATGCTTTTGCAAAACCATTTGTGTGTGTGTGTGTGTGTGTGTGTGTGTGTGTGTGTGTGTGTGTGTGATTTCGAATAGCTCTGTGTGGTTAAGAAAAAAAGGAGGAACCTATCACAAGATACCTTAAAAAGGGCTCTGGGTTTCTGTACGGTGTTGGGACCCTAATGTAGCTGATGTATTCGTGTGCTTGTGTGTGCGCAGATAATCTAAGTGGTTAGATAAAGAAATGTTTTTAAGTGAAACTGACATTTTGACTCTCTTGCTTCTTCAGCCACTAATTAAATTAATGTTGAATCACCCAGAACAATGCTTCCAGGATCCTCTCTACCCTGGAAAATATATTAACATTAATCCAAAATGCAGAACCTCATTAATTTTATTCATTAGGCTTAAGTAATTCTCTTAATAATTCATCATTTCACTTTAGGGGGAGGAGTCCGTCTAAAAGTCCTGTTTCTGTTTTGCAAACACAAAGGCTGTTTTGTTTTTAAAGAAAATGGAATTCACTTCATTTAAATTCTCTATTGATCTAATTATAGTACTTTTTAAATGGTATATACATAGAAATCATCTGGGGATCTTGTTGATATGCACATACAGGTTCTGAGGGTCTGGAGTGGGCCTGGATCCTGTGTTCTTAAAATCCCCATGTGATGTTTCCCTGACGCTTGTCTGTAGACAATAAGGCAAGATTTTATTGTATCATAAACATGCATCATTGCAAGAAGTCATCAATAGTGTTGTTTTTCTGTAAACCATGATGGAATCCTAGGCTATATTTGCCTGAGTTCTCCTCTGAGGCCAAACTCATCATTTCTTAGTCTTCACAGTGCTTATATGAGAGGTTGCCAGTCCAGAAGGACATCCCTATAAACTTCTTGGGAACTTGGAACTGATCTGGTTCTAACCTTTCCCAGGTGTGCTTATACAGACTTTGGAAGTGTTCTAGCTGTGTGTAGAAAACTAAAACATACTTCAGACATAGGACATTTCAATGAATTTAATGTGACCCTGCAGTCTCATTCCAATCTGACCTCTGCTGTCTCCCTGACCTCCACGCATCACAGAACTAAAAGCATCTCTGCAAACTCCTCTCTGACAGGAATACCGAGACGAGGCCAGTCTATTCTCTTTAGCTGTCCTAGTCCCCAGAAAGCCCCTTGGGCCAGGTGCACACCCCTTCAGCTGAAATGAAAATTGTACATGTCAGAAGGGGGAATAAATGCTTGTTGAATGAACTTGAATAAGAAAAGCAAGAAGTTGATGCTACTTGTGCCACTAAACAATACTTACAGATACTCTGTGTGGGGGAAGGAGATGGGTTAGAACTGTGTTAACCCTGTGGTGACTTAGCTCTAAATTATCTATACAGAATGGATCATGTGACATTTGCATATTTTAGAACCCCACCGAGAAGGTGAGAAAATGGTGCCAAACGATCCAGATGGGTACACTAATCATTGAATGCCACATGGTGTCGGTCAAAGATGCAAAAACAATGTAACATGTACTTGAATGGGTGTCACATCTAGGCCACTGTCCCATAGTCACCTGTTGGGCAATATCAAAGAAGTAGATTTCAATCAAGACAAACTTAAGGGACCAGCTCAGGTTCAGAAATGTCCCGGAGGTGTTTTTATTTGTTGAAACATTAAATTTATAAGTTCAGAATACAAACACAGAGGAGTGCTGCTTAGATGACTTTCAAGAGTCTGGCACTGTCAGAGGCAAATCCATAAAATATCCCATTTGTGGAAGAAGCCAAAAGTGTATCGATGTGGCTCATTATTCACAGTCTCTTTTGGATTAAGCTTGCATATGTTCATTCAGAGACCATTATGAACATCCTCTGAGATATTTAAAGACTCAAATTCCTGCAATTTGGAACAAATTTCGCCGGGTATAAGAATTTGTGTGTAAGACACTGTTCTAAAAACTCCAAATCTTAGAGTTGGAAGCAGCATTAGAGGTCATTAGTCCAAACTCCCACTCAAAGTTGGACTCCTCTCTGCCCCATTTCTTGGCAGATGGTCACCTAGCCTCTGCCTGAATATTTCCAGGGATGAGAAACATACCACTTTTAGGGAAAAACCATCTCCTAATGCTCAAGCATTCTCCCTAATATAGAGCTCAAATGTGATATTCATAAATTTCCACCCATTGGTCCTATTTTAGCTCCATGCAGCCATAAAACACAAATCTTTGCCTTTTTCTACCTTGATGAAGAAAGGTTCTAAGGTGCCCCAGAGTGGTCTCTGCTTCATTTTAACAGCCCCTAGACCAACCCTTACACACCCAAATGAGCAGTTTTCAACATGCTAAAACTGTGATCCCTAGATCTGCACACAGTATTAAAAAAACACAATTAAATAAGAACAGATACAGCAGAACTAATGTCTTTATAAACTGAAGTTTTTTTTTTTATTCATGTGGCATAAATTTACAATTTTTTTTCCACAGCCACATGACCCTGACTTATTCTGAGTTAACCGAGAACTAAAAATCAACACTCCCACATAAATAATGAATGGTAAAATACTGGCCACTTTTCCATTCCATATTGGATGGTACATTTTTCCTTTTAATTAAATTTAGAATTTAGCATATGTCCCTTTAAGAAGGCCAGCTCAGTAACTTTGGTCTAGTTAATCAAGATTTTTTTATATCTACTCATCACAGCTGAGTATTAACCACAGATTACATAACAAATATCTTCAAAGCATTGATGAAAATGCCAAAGATGACCCAGTCTGTCACATCTCTTTTTACACTGGCATTGGTTTACTAGTTTCACAACACCTACCAGAACACCCAGTACATTGTAACAGCTCAATACATGTTTGTTAAATTGGATGTATTGGTTTTCAACTATCTGTATATGCTTCCAAGTAGAATCTCATGTGGCCCATGTTGTTCAATCTTGCCCACTGAAAATTATCAAAGATTATCAAATGTTTTTGCTAAAATCATGCAACAAAAACAGTCACAGGACTGAGTAAACTTGATTCTAGTGGGCCTCAGATAACCTATCTTTGTCTTTGTTTCCACTTTGTTTTTAGATGGGAATTACTATTATCTGCGTTGATACTCATACAATAATTGTAAGGTGCAAATGTAACAATATACATAAAGAAAGTGTATAACTTAGTAAGTTCCAATTAAACAAATGTTAGGGCTCATGACTAGGTACTATCATCCCTTTGATCTACTAGTCCCTCTTCTATTAAATAAAAGAAATAAGATTTGTTTAATATCCCTTGTTCTAAATGTGCTAGGGATAGTCATTTTATTTTTCTACATGCTCTCAAAGAAGCCTCAGATATAATAATTCTAGGTCTGTAGCTAGTTGTTATTTTTGCCTCAAGGCTAATTTTTATTCTACACCTTTTCCTCTTAGAGTCCTCCACTGATTTTATTCCTTTCTTAAAGCATGTGGTGAGACTGACAATTAATGTGTATACAAAACTGCTGAAGCAATACGAGAAAGAGGGCCTTATTTTACTTCTCTGGTAATGCTCATTATTTGCATCATTTTCAGTATGACGGTTTTTGTATCAGTTAAAACTAATGCCAGTATCTTTGGCTGTGGGTTTTGGTGTCTTCAGATACCAACAGATGTCCCTAACTTGTTCTCAGTTTTACTTAGCTTTTGAAACCTTTGGAAATTTTTTTGTTTGCATTTACTCAAAACATGCGAATGTGTTTAGCAACCAGTAGGATTAGAATTAAAAAAAATTAATATTTTATACATACAATATTTTAAATTTTATAAATAATTTGTCTAGATTTTTTTAAAAACAACAAACCCCCTGTTGATATTTTTTTAAGAAGAGGAAAGCACAGATCATGCAAAATGAGACTAGTTGAGTAGGCACTTAGAGACCCTTACCATGCTATTACTAAAAAAATAAAAATAAAAAATTTCACTTGTATGACTTCATTACTCAAAGGTTGTGAATAATTTAATGACCATAAATTGGTTCTTAATATAGACTCTATTGAAGGCCCATTCTAATCAAAATGGTATAGGTTTATATTTATTTCTCCAAAAAGCATAAATACCTTTGTGAAATGAAGCATAAGAGAATTATTCTTTATTTCCTCTTCCCTGACCTAAAGAAT
Organism: Vespertilio murinus; assembly: GCA_963924515.1. NCBI lineage: Eukaryota > Metazoa > Chordata > Mammalia > Chiroptera > Vespertilionidae > Vespertilio > Vespertilio murinus. Next base: position 127,304,835 of record OZ004708.1, on the reverse strand, counting down.
TTAACCCATGGATTATAATGTAAAATTACTGGAATTTATCAAGGACAGCAGTGAATTGATTTAATTTAATACTGCCATTTAAGAAAAAGAAAACAAATACCTTTTGAACTTTCCTGATGGTGCTACAATTGGGGAAGCCAAATCACTTTTAATAGATCTGGTCTGGATGTGTGTAAAGATGGTGATACTCCTCAGGAAAAAAAAACTGGACAGCTACTCATACAGGTCAAATTAAAGTCTCAATTTGAAAAGGAAGCCATGATTTTATATAACCAGTTTTATATTAATCCCAGAGATCTGAACAGAAAAGCCAGTATATTCATACAAAGCTAATTAAGCCTAAATTCTGGCTTGAATCTGAGCTACACACTTATTAGTAGGCTAGGAGAACTTTCACATAGTTCCACAAGTTTCAACAGAATAACTCATAAAACTCGAACAGACCTGGTCCATAACTTGTGTTATGTCCTAACATACAGAACACAGAATTTCCACTAGATTCCACACGAAATGTGTCCACATCATGCTTGGCTGTTTACAGGAATGTTAATTGCAATTTTCATATCTTTCTGCCATACAAAGAACTGTTAGAATTTATAAATGTTAGTGTTTCACACAGGTTAGTTGTGGCAAGCTGTCTGGCAAGACGCGGGGCCTTTATGTAACTTTTCCAACGCAGGAAAGGTAGTTGATAGACCATCGCTTCCGTAGCCTAGAAAAGCTTAATCACAGAGGAAGAGTAAATTTATATTTAGCCCCACTCTTGGTTCCATAAAGACAGAGCTATTAAGAGGTTTGCGAAATCCCCTTGTTTCAAAGAGGTTTGTGTCATAAGAGCTTTTGGCCAAGGTGCTATAAGCCCATTTTCATGGAAAAAGAAGACAGGAGACCATGATAAGTTGGTCAAGAAGAAATGGTATTATTACCAGAAGCCTGGGCACATACATGTCCTTTCTGCCCTACCTCCCAACAACAGAAATAAAAATCAATATTACAAGTTCTCATGGACGTATGTGCCAGGAGCTATTCTATACATTCCATAGTAAAGAATAGGATAAACAGTATTCCTGGCCTGCATGGAGCCTTCAGCCTACTGAAGAAGAAGTTTGAGGCAGATGGGAATACGAAATTAGAAGGAAAATAATATGTTCACTTAGCGATAAAAGGTTTTATTACAAATAAAAAGGGTAATATGATAGTAGTGACTGGGAAGGTGGTCAAAAATATTCTGCAAAGGAGTATCTCATTTCTAATCTATTCTCCTTCCTGAAGACAAAGTGATATTCTAGAAATGCAGTTGGTTAATGTCACTCCAACCCTGAACCAAATGACTTACCTTTGCTCATAGGACCAAGACTATATCTTTAACATGACACTCTGACTCTGCAAGGTCTCGTTCTACCTGCCTCTTCCATCTTATCTTGTCCGCTGCCTTGGTTTGCTCTCCTCCCTCCATTCTGTATTCAGCTCTATGTGTCTTCATAATCATTAGCACAGCTGGAATGTTTCATCTGTTTGCATGATACTTTGATGGGTATCAGAGTCCACTATTAGATTTGAAAACCATTGAAGGTTGGGGCTCACCACTGTATCCCCAGAACCTGGCATAATTTCTGGTACATGATAGATGCTAAATACATGTTTTGGAATGTATGAATGCATGAGAGGCATGCAGGTTTCTCAGATATCCTGGCACAGCCATTCTCAGTACCAGATCACATGGTCTAACGATGCTTTCAAGTATAGCTAAAAACTAATGATTGCTCACTCAGCTAAGGTCTATTGAGTAATTTACCTTTTATATATGGGGACCTGCACTAGATATTTAGGAAATAAAAAGATGAAAATGCACAGTCTCTGTGCTTATAGCATTTATATCTTGTTTAGTCTTTAAGAAAACCCTAATGTAGACTATAATAAGCATTCATTTATTTATCCTACAAAAAAAAAGTGCCAGGCACTACTCCACAATTAGTCCCTGACTTTGCGAAGTTATAGTCTAATGAGGAAACCAGACTTAATCATATATTCACATAAATATATAACTGCCACTGTGGTATGTGTTATGAAAGAAAGCACTACTATAGAAATGTATACTAGGACGTGGGAGTAGAGGATCTGACCCATTTGCTTAGCTAGGGGAATGGAGGCCCAGGAAGGTTTCTGAGGGGGAGTCTGTTAGGCAGAAGTAGAAGTGAATTTTGACATGGGAAGAGGTCTAGGAGGCCAGGGCAGAGAGAAAATATGTTAGATAATATTTGACCTTCTCCTTTAAAGAATAAGTGGAAATTTAAAAGCAGATACTTGTGGGTAAATCCAGAAGAGCAGGCTAAGGAAAAGGCAAGAACAAGGTCCAATGGTAAAGGATTTGGTGAACCTTGAAGAGTTTGCAGTGTGGCCTTGTGGAGGATTGTAGGTCTGAAGGAAATTAGTAGGGGATAAAAAGTAGAAGTTGAGTAAGATTGAGCAGGACCTTAAGCACCAAGGAGGGAATTGGGATGTGATGATGTTAGAAAATGCTCATCTCTTCATCCTCCTCCACACCTCCCAGCAGCCAGTGTCAGAGAAAGACGTGGGTCTACATCTGGTCCTACCCCACCTCCTCAGGTACATCACTCCTTTAAGGTTCTGCTCTTTCCCCAGTATCATCATCCTCTTTCATTCCATTGGCTATTTCCACTCAGCCCAGTTCTTTTCTGTTCAGAAGACCTGGGTCTTGTACCCTTCTTCAAACAGTAGTCTACATGGACTCTCTCTACTTCCCCATGCTGCACACTGAAGCTTCAGCCCATTGAAGTCTCCTATGCTATCACTCCTTTAAACTGCTCTTGCCAACATTACCCATGGTATACTTCTTGGTTGTTCACTGGACACTTTTCAGCCCTTATTTTACTATGTACCTTTCTGTGGTATTCAATACTATTGAATCCTGCTCCCGGGAACTTCATCTTTTCCTGTTTTCTTGGCCATCTTCATGGAATACTTTTTCTCTAACCCTGTCTTCTATACAGTGTTCCTTGGGAACAGAATGTCGGTTGAGAGTTGCCTGAAGAAAGTTTGTTGGAGTGTGCACTTGAGAAATACACCAGGAAGAGAGGGAGGGAGGGAAGGAGGAAGGGAGGGAGGGAGGGAGGGAGGGAGGAAGGAAGGAAGGAAGGAAGGAAGGAAGGAAGGAAGGAAAGAATGAGTAAAGGGAAAAGCTGGCCTACAATGAGGCTGCAGCTGAGCCCAAGGGGAGCTCTAGAGCTGGAGTAACCCTTCAGAGTTGTACCAAATTGAAACCAGGGAGCTGGGCCTTTGTATCTGGGCCTCAGCCAATCACTGGCTGTGGGCCACCATCTGGGAGGGTTGTAATCTTGGACAAAGCAATTCCCTGTGGCTGAGAGGGATTCCCATTGAGGGACACTGGCTGTTATGGGGACCTCACACTCTGCACGTCAAAACTGAACTCATCACCTCTACTCCAGTCCTCTTGCAAACCTATTTCTTAATTCCCCAACTTTTTTTTAATGGCAGCAGCATCCACACAGCTAGGTTTCTAGAGCCAGAAATGTTCTCCTCCTTCTCGTGTCCCATTTCCATATAGTCATCATGTCCTGTAAATTTTACTTCACGAATTTTTTTTCCAGTTTCTGCTGCTGATACTTTAGTCAGAGCCTCATTTCTCCCTCTCATTTCTCTCGAGGGACCTCTTTTTGCAGTCACGACTGCCTGAGGTCTATTACTCTGTTTTGTACAAAGCTTAAAACCCTTTAACTGCCTTCTCACTGCTACAGGGTCAAGTCTGAGCTCCTTAGGATGTCACAAACGTCCTTCTGTGATCTGTACTCCCTGTCTTCTCCATCCCTCTCTGAATTCTCCTTGAATCCTGTTTGCAGCTCCCTGGTTCTAGGGTCTGACTTAGAGAATCGACTCTGGAGAGTTTGGGAAGGCAACACACAACGCTAGATCACATATTTAGCAGGGATTTCTTCTCAGTCAGAAATAAAGCCCTTGGCCCAGAACAGTGATAAGCAAGGCATTTCATTAAATGCCAGTATTCATTCCAGGGGGTCATGTGACCTTTTGAGCTGCTCAGCCTTGGCAGGAAGAGAGTGCCCGCCTGCTGGCTGGGCTAATCTGAGACTGAATGTTGCCACTAAATCCTTATTGAGCATGATTTATCCACCCAGCTGTTAACACTACGACTTGGCAGTGCTGAGACCAGGCCCTATTCTGGGACACTTATCCCCCCTGCATACTAATGCAGCGGCAAGCCAGGGTGGGGAGCAGAGGAGCAAGGTCACCCCCAAGTCAGTGAGGGACAGTGGCACTCCTGCTACCATGCGCCTGGCGGTGGTATGCTCTGCCTTGTTTTATTCCCCACAGAACGCCAGGCAGCATGAAGCAGAAGATAGATTCTCTACATTGGCCTGATGTGACAGGAAAGCATTCATTGCACATTGCTGGGCTTAATTGTGGGTGGGGAAAACAGGAGAGGGTGCTTGGGGATGGGGGGGGGGGAAAGAGTGGGGGAAGAGAGAAGAAATAGACTATCACTCCAAACTTGCTATTGTTGAAAAATAACTTCTAGTGAAAACAGACCCCTCTTTGAGAAGTGCATGCCAAGTTTCGCTTGAAGAGTAGCAAGCTCTCCTTTTGATCTTCCGTGAGGAACCCAACACCCGCCAGGGCAGCCACCCCCGTGGACAGCTGAACTCGGCCTCCCAGCCCCCGGGTGGTGAGGGATGTTTTTGCTTTGGTGTCAGCGGGACCAGGCAGCAGCAGTCTTTTGGAAGGAAGCAGGGCCGGCTTCCCCCTCCTCTCCCTTCCTAGCTGCTCTCTCTCTCTCTCTCTCTCTCTCTCTCTCTCTCTCTCTCTCTCTCTCTCTCTCTCTCTCGCATCCACTTTCCTCGGGAGCTCCTGAGTGTTACCCTAGAGGGGGCTGCAGCACCTCGGGCTTCCTCCTGGCCGACACCCGCTGCTGTTGTTGGCTGCGCGTCGCACGCCTGGCGCCAGCGCCTCTGCAGCCCGCGAGGACCTGCGCTCCGCTTACCCAAACAGACCAGCCCGGCGCGGCCAGTCTGTGCACTCGGCGCCCCTCGCCCAGACCCCCGCCCCCCCCCCGCCTCTCTGCCCCCCACCCCTCCCCCCTGCATTCTGAACCCGATATGTGCATTTCACCAAATGTGCATTTCACCAAATGTGCGTTTCACCGAGTGTGCTGATCCGTGGCACCCAAGCAGCCACGCAGCCGCCACGGCGCCCCCACTCTCCCCGGCCCCCATGCCGCCTCCTTCCCCCATCCATGCACACTCCCCTGCTGTACGTGATGAGGGCTTGGCAGGTCTTGTTCTTCTTTCTTCTTTTTAAACGGATCCATATTGTTGTGCAGCAAAACTCCTTTTGGAAGCTCCGTGGGCAGGGCCTTGGGGAAGCATCTTTAAAAAACACAGCGTCTTCCTCACTAGGTCATGACTGACACCCCCCACGCCCCTGTCCAACACTGGTGAACCCATGTCCCTTAGGCGACAGGATCACTGGGGGGGGGGGGGGGCGACATTGTTTTCCTTTTCCTTTAATGATCTAGTCCAGCAAAGCAGGAAAGAATATAGTTTCCTAATGGTTAAATTTGCTCATTGCTATTCCTTACTGAAGAAACTCCGTTTTTAAGATACACACCAGGCATTAGTAAACGAGAAACACATCGTAATAGCTAACTTTTTAGGAAAGTGAATAGCTGTGTATAGTGTTTGAAGCTGTGTATTCTCAGGCTCTTCCACAGTGCTGGGCTCCCAGACACTCCATCCGCGCTCACGGAACGGAGCCAGGCAAGGAGTGAGGCACTTGGTGCTATTATCCCCTCTCGTCTCCAGTCCTCTCGGCCTGCGATTTGATAGATGGTGAAATGGAGATGAGGAGAGGAGACCCTGTGTGCCCACGGTTGGTCCACCCTCGGACCCCCAGTGTGGTTGGAGCCTCGACATTTAATCATTTCCGTGTGCTGCTTCATACCATCCTGTAACATGCTATTTGTATCCCATTGTAAAGCTTCCCTCACATCCTGAGATATCGTCACTGGAGCATTGGCTCGCTAACCACTGCGGTTCCTGCTCAGAATCCTATTGTTCATGATATTTTCAAGTAGCCTTCTTCCCCCCTTTACTTGTTATTATGTTCTGACATTTGCAGGCAGTTCTACTACAGAGTGATCGGCATTTCTGAAAAACCCTGCATCCTTGGAAACATACACTAAAGGGAGCACAATTTGTGAGAAAAATGTGATCAGGCCAGTCACTCAACACCCAGGGAAAGTTGTGATCAGAACACCCACGAAAACAGTAACAAACCTGTAAAAACACTAGCACCGTTTCAAATGTGTGTTAGATTCTTAACAAATACTTCTATAAATATAGGCCTTTACCAAAACAAAAAGTAAAAGTAGTTTAATGGAAGGGGAAATATGGAAGGGGTGAGGCTGCTGAGTAATGGAGAAAAGGCAAAAGGCACCAAGCTGAGGAAACTAGTCACAGACACTTCCTAGCAGAGCTTGTGGCCCAATAGCTGAGAGGAGAAGAGGAGGAGAGTGGAATGAGACGCTGACCCGCCTCCCTCCACGGCAGGCCAACCGCAGCTGTGCTGGCACACTTGTGAATAGCTAGGGTGGGGAAATCGGGCATCAGTCAGGCCACGTCCACGTGATCCTGACATCATTCTTCCCCCAAGCAGAGAAACATGTCTTACAGCAGAACTCCTTTCCTCTCCAAGAGGATGCATTAGTAGAGGGGCACAGAGCATATCTTATTCTTCCCATAGTCCCAGGGGCTGGCTCTTACTACCTTCTTAAAACCTGTTATTGTGCATTTTCCTCTCTCATTGAAGAACAAGTGCATGTTACTCTTATATAATGACTAGAGCCCCAATGTACTAAATTCGTGCGAGGGGCTTGGTCCTCGCAGCCCCAGCTGCCTCGGGGCCCCGTCCACTGGTCATTCTGGAAGGTCGTTCCAGAAGGTTGTTCTGCCGTTCTGTCCGGTCTAGTTAGCATATTAGCTCTTTATTATATAGGACTAGAGTCCCGGTGCATGCAATTTGTGCATGGAAGTGGGGGTGGAGTCCCCTCAGCCTAGCCCAGGGGTGGGCAAACTTTTTGACTTGAGGGCCACAGTGGGTTCTTAAACTGGACCGGAGGGCTGGAACAAAAGCATGGATGGAGTGTTTGTGTGAACTAATATAAATTCAAAGTAAACATCATTATATAGAAGGGTACAGTCTTTTTTATTTTTATTTTTTTATTTAAATAGTTTAGAACAGCTGAACGGGCCGGATCTGGCCTGCAGGCCGTAGTTTGCTTACGGCTGGCCTAGCCTGTGCCCTCTCCAATCCAGGACCCCTTGGTTTGGATGTCATCTCTCTCACAATCCTGGACTGCTGGCTCCTATTCACTCACCTGCCTGCCTGCCTGGTTGCCCCTAACTGCCCCCTCCTGCCAGCCTGATTGCCCCCTTACTACCTCTGCATACCAGCCTGATCACCCTTTACTGCTCCCCTTGCCAGCCTGGTCACCCCAACTACCTCCCCATCGTCCTGGTCACCTCTTACTGTCCCAAATGCCCCCCCCCCCCCGCAAGCCTGGTCACCGCTCATAGCCCCCCCACCTGCCTGATTGCCCCATGCAGCCTGCTGGTCAGTGATTTGGTTGTCCCTCATTAACACCCTGTGGGCCTGGTCATAGGCAGCCTTCTTGTGAGGGTTAATTTGCATATTGCCTCTATATTATATAGGATAATAAAACCATATATACATATTTTACCATATATAATTTATATAACTGTCTCTGATAAATATTTGAGTCCTAGTTTCAGAAAACATACAAGAGTTAGCAGTAGAATATATTTTCCTATATATCTTTAGTGTAATATTATTGTATATAATGCTACTTAAAATATATTTCAAATCATGACAGAATGTATCTCATATTATCACTAGAGATTACTTAGTGTTAGAAAAGGACATAGTTTTATTTTAAAATCATTATCCATTATGTATCCATATATTCATCCATTCCTTCAACAAACACCGACTATGGGCCCAACACCACACTGAGAATTAGGATATAGACTTCATCAAAAACTTTTTAGGTTAAAAGTTTTAATGAATAAAAATGATACTTTATGTTAGTAAACAATAGGTTGTTTCAAAGACATATCCCTTTAGTTAAAATTCAAGTGTTTCTTACTTATTTTATAATTAGAATTTCCTAAAAAATGCTCAAAACTTAATATATGTATACCTCCTTGAAAAGATTGTCATATTTTGGAGAATTTTCCAGTGAAATTTTTTTTTTATAATGAGGTCATTTTGAGAAAGTTCAATCAAAAGAAAGTTTGATTTTTATTTACCAGAGTTTGATTTTTATTTTAACTTTAAAATAAATTTGATTGAACTATTAATATTTTAGCATATAGTTTTAATATTCTCCTTGAGACAATTCAGATACCCAAATTAGCTACTCATGAGCAATTAGAAAAGAAAATGTTGGAATACTATTGAGACATGAAAAAGGAGAAGGTACTGATTATGCTACAATATGAAGACACTGTGCTAGGTGAATAATGCCAGACATAAAAGGCAACGTATTGTATGATTCCACTTACATTTAACTAGAGGCCTGAAGCACGAAATGTGTGCAAGGGTAGGCCTTCACAGCCCCGGCTGCCAGGGCCCTCTGCTTTACAGCCCCAGCTACCTCATGGCCCTGCTCCCCGTCTTGGCCTGGCACTGCCCAAGTCTGCCGCCACATACCCCTAGTTCTGTGGAGCCCCCTGCCCTTGATCAATCGCCCCATGACCCATCATGCCCTACAGAGGGAGGTCCTGCCCACCTAACGCAGCTTGTTGGTCGGTGGCCTGAGCCTCCCTCTTTAGGACAATTGTGGAGCTGCCCAGTTGATCGCCCTGCTGGCTGGTGGCCTGAGCCTTCCTCTGCCGGTGATCATGGGGCAATAGCCATGCCCCTGACCAATTGTATAGCACCACCTTGGCTGGCCTGGTGCCAGTGGGTGTCATAGTGTGAGAGTCTGACCGTGGTCCTGCTGTTGGGCCGTTCAATCAATTTGCATACTACGCTTTTATTATTATAGATGTCCAGAATAGGCAAATCCAGAGGGACAGAAGTAGATAATGGGGTCGGTAGGGAGGAATGGAAAAAAAGTGTTCATGTGTATGGGCTTTTTTTTTTTTTTTTTTTTTTGCGGGGGGGTGGATATATCCTGGAATTAGATGGTGGTGATGGTTGATCAACTTTGTAAACATCATCAAAACTAATGAATTATATGCTTTAAAAGAATGAGTTTTATGTGTGCAGATGCTGTCTCAATTTTTAAAAAGAAAAGGGAATGCTGACTCCATTCATTCTTCTAATAGTTAAACTTCTCTGTGGGGAATTCCAGACTAGAAAGAGGCTCATGTGGGCTGGCAGATATTAGTTCTTAGTCACAAAGATGCTATACATGCCTTCCTTCTCATTAGTTTTAAAATAAGACAGCATTTCAGATCCAGTCTTTTCTTTCTGTTGGGGATAGAAAGGAAGATCTGGGAAATTCACTATGGACTGGAAAGGAATTCAGTACAGAAAATACAACGAATCTAAAGCCTCGTGTGTAGTGTCAGAAGATGAAGAATGGCATGATGCCTCTTCAAAGACCTGCTTAGTTTGTAAAAGAAACCTATTTTTTTTCTATAATAGGAGATTCTCAGAAGACCAAAAAAAAATAATAATAAAATAAACTTGAGATATGCGTGTCCCATGAGGCTTAGAGTGGAATGATCTCAGCCTGGGAGGGATCGCATTTGGAATACAATTTATCCAAGTGGTTGAACATAAAGCTTTGCGCTAAGTTACCTGAAACAAAAGATCCTCAGTTCAATTTTTAACTAAGATTTTTGTAATGTTCAAGTATATAAAATGTCAGCAGGCAAAAACATAGTAACAAATGTTGATTACACATCAAAACTCACTCCAGTAAATGGCTACTTTGGAATTGCTGGGCCATAATGAACATTATGCTAATATATACCATACACCAGTTGTGAATGAAGGTTTTGGTATAGGAAAAACAGTTACTGGCTTTTGTTATGGCCTCGGGTATTAAAAATGTCCCTTTCTTCCATGCCCTTCAGACATAGGACTCAAAATATCCTTTGAAGACATAAACTAGAGCTTTATTCTAAAAGAAGAATTTTATCCAAGAGCTTGGTTTAAATTTTACAGGGACTGTTATACCTGTTAAGATGTGTGCATTTTTTATCTACATAGCAGACTTTGAGCTTCAATCTTTCTATGGTGAGATTTCCAAAGTTTGAGGAAAATATGAGAGGGAGAAAACAAATATAATTTGCTATTCTCTGAAATCTCGCCAAGTGTTTATTAAAGGTTTAAGTCATCTCTTCTATGGAGATTTTTCAAAGGAAGTTATTAAAGTTCAAAGTTGGGAGACACTGTGTTTTCAAATGACTACGGACATTTAGCAGCTCAGTTGAATGTGTGCTTTGTACTCTCCCAGAAAGGGGGGGGAAAGAAACCCTCACTTTAGTTATCTTTTCTTTTAATATATATTAAATCTCTCAAATGCGTTAGATATTTGTTTTTACAGTCTGAGAGGAGGAACTGAACTACAGAATTCCAAAACGGGTTTAATAATATACCTCTAGCTGCTTTGATAAGGAGAAGAACCTGACACTTGGTTCTTTTCCCTTCAAACATTTTAATAAGTTGGAGCTCCTGACAGGTGGCTTTGCCATCACTGTAAACTTGGTAATACAAAGGCGCGCCCCCTAGTGGCGTACCCGTCATTTGGTTGTTGCTGCCCTACAGGAGAGAGCTCAACCTGGGAGAAACAAGTAGGAATTGATTGAGCTTCTGCTGGGCTTTCCACTATATGCCACAAGTCAGCCAGAGTACCTGGTTTTATAGAACCAAGAGGTGGTTCCGGCTGCCTCCGTGCCAGCCCCTCCCTACTCAGGCTGGTGTTTAACAGTGTCTTTACAAGCCTGCGCTTGCAATTTCTAACCTTACCACTGACAAGGCCATCTGCTTAAAATGAAGGCTTTGGGGGCCTGGGTATACCTCTTTTCAAATAGCCAGCCATGCAGAGCTTTGAAAATCTGGCCTTTGATGTATTTTATAGGGATAAGGAAACATATATGAAAGTCAGCTCTGTTCTACACACAAGGCCACATAACTGAGTCAGTACTAAACTTGTAATTTCATCTTCAATTTTTCGTGGAGCTTAACTGTGCTAGCTTTCCTGTGGCTGATGACCTCATAGGAAGTCACTGATGAGCTGACAACCTTTTATGATCTATCTGAGGATATATTTCTTTTGTCTTTCTCTTCAGTGTATAATGAATGCCAGGGGGCCTGCATAAATGTTACAGAATTATCTGCAAAAGAAGGCTGCGCCTTCCTACAAGCAGATTGACGGGAGAGCCATTGGAGATTTCTTCTTGAGGTTTTTGCTTTTGCTGTATAACCAGCCATGGAGATTCTAGGTATAGAACTCACTCAGAGTTGGAAGGTGACTTGAGGGAATGTTAGTAAGCAGATGAAGACTGGAAATAACAGGAAAGAAAATGACCTTATCAATCAGTTTGGGTTGCATCAAAGGTCTAGTTAATTTGAAGGTTTGGTGTTGGGTTTTTTTTCAGCCTAGGTGTGTACTGATTTTGAGTTTGCATGCCTTATAGCTCCCTATCATCTGAGTGGAAAACTACCACCTTAGAGAAAAAAAGTTAGGACTTTATATAAAGATGTTTAAATATCACCAGCATTTGATTAAATACAGTGGTCTCTATATGCTGCCAGTAGAAATTACTCTGAAGTATAAAGTAGAAAACCCTTTTGTTTTCATTAATTGATTGTGGAGTAGAAATAAAAGGTTGTAAAAGTCTATGTCCAGAAACTATTCTACTAAGAGAATGAAATGAACTAATGAAAGCTGTCAAGAGGTTACCTATGATATCAGAAATACACAAACATGGCTTCTTGATTTTAAAGAATCTTAGAATCTTTATTTTTTTGTTATACATTTAATACAGGAAGAAAAATTATTGAATATCTACTAAGTGTCAGGTACTCTGCTGTGTGCTTTGCAAATGCCATTTCATTTAACCCTCACATTGATTTTTTTCCAATTTATTTATTTTATTTTATTTTTTTGAGTTAACAGATATTTCCCATGGATGAGAAAATTAGAACACACAAAGACTAATGAACTTGCCCAAGTTCTTGTGGCTACTAAGCGGTGTCAATGGAATTTAAACTCAGGTCTTTCTGGTGCCAAAACCTATGCTCCTCTAACATTGACATAAAAGCAAACAAAAGAAAAAAATAATACTATATAGATAGATAGAGATATGTAAAAGTCAGTCTTCACTATTTTGAATTTTAGCCTTAAAGGATAAAAAAGCAAGCAGATTCACAGAATTTCCTCTGTTGAAATAATATTCACTCCTTGAGAACAGGGTTATATATTTTGATTTTCTTAAATAATTGGTAAAAAAAAAAAAAGGAAAGAATAGTTGTAGATAATAATGATCTGAGTGATGGCCAAATGAGGATAGACAAATATCCTTAAAATCTTCATTCAGATGTTAAAATGCTATGTTTAATGTCTTTCCTGTTATGGATTTTTTTTAAAGTTTGTAAATTTTACCAATAGACTAAAAATATACATTGCTAATATTATTACATATGATCAGTGATATTATTGCAAATATACTCAGCAACTGCTAATATTATTAAATAATTTCTTTGTGTCAGGTCCTTCTCTACATCCCTTACAAGTCTCATTTAATTTTCTCACAATAATCCCATAGGATAGGTGCTATGATTAACCTCAACTTGTAGGTGAGTATACTGATTAAGAGAGTTCAGGTAACTTGTCTAAGGTCAGATAGACTGTTCTGGATCCAGGATTCAAACCTAGTTAGTTGGATCCCAAAGTACTAGTGCTTCAAAACTGTGCTACCCAATATAATAAAAGAGGAACATGTAAATTGACTGCACTTTTTATACACTCACCAGCCAATCAGGAGTGTATATGCAAATTAACCCAACAAAGATGGCAGGTTAATTGGCATACTACAGATGCCGAGTGGAAAGCAGAGTGGGAGAGCCGGCGGAGAGTGGAGCGACTTGGGGAACTTGGCTCCCAAGCCACCAGATGGAGAGCAGAGAAGGAAAGCTGGTGGCTTGGAGGACTTGGCAGAGCAGGAGGCCATGTTATGGAGACAGTGCATGAAGGGAAAACCCAGAGCATGGGGAGCACCAGGAATTCTAGGAGGAGTAGTTCTACAATTTTCAAGATGTGGCAGCCCCAGGACCAGATGCAGAAGCCCAGAGCATGGGGAGCATCAGGAATGCTGGGAATCATAATTCTGGTAGCAGACGGATCTCCTAGACACTAAAGCAAAGTGAGCCTGGAGTAACTTACTGTTGCGGTGGAGTAGTGGTTGGTAAACTGTGGCTCGCAAGCCACATGCAGCTCTTTAGCCCCTTGAGTGTGGCTCTTCCACAAAATACCATGACCTGGATTAATCTATTTTTAAGAAGTGGCATTAGAAGAAGTTTAATTTTTAAAAATTTTGTTTCTCAAAAGAAATTTTGATCATTGTACTATTGATATTTGGCTCTGTTGACTAATGAGTTTGCCAACCACTGCAGTGGGGGATGGAGGGAAAGCAAAGGTGAGAAATATAAGTAAAATCAGAGCATCTAGGAAAAATTAAAGGGAAGATATCCTAAAACTTGCAGGACTTTTCCACCAATTAAGCAAAAAAAATTTTTTTTAAATCCCTTTATTATTCTGTGAGCAACAAACCAAACTGGGTTGGGGTCTCTGACAATTTGCTCATATGATTGCAAAGACAGACAGAAACTCCTGGATTGGAGAGGGTGCATGTGGGGCTGAGGGATCCACACACCACCCCCACCCCCCGTCCCAGCATACATGAATTTCATGCACCAGGCACCTAGTCTATAATAATAAAAGTGTAATATGTCAATTAGACTGCCTTCCAGATGAAGATGGGGCTGCGAGGGAAGCCTGGGTCTCCACTGCGAGAGGGAAGCCAGTGCTGGCAGCTGGGAGAAGGAAGGCCTACACTTGTACGAATTTCATGCATAGGGCCTCTAGTTCTTCTATAAAATGAATGTATGTACTCTACTTATCCTTGGTGGGGGATAGTTTCTGCTCAAGATTGAAATTCTTATGGGATTGTTCTGACAGTTGATAACCAGATTCCCTTTTCACTGCCTCAGTTTGATGGTCTTTGAAAGTACAAACTTTGGTTCCAAAGCTCACCAACCTGTCACTACCACTAAGTATTAGATAATGTTTTCTCCTCAGGGAAAATAATTCAAATTATTAAATAATGAATGCTTTGACCAATCTTCCTAATATGCAAAAATGTAAGTTGAAGGTTGGAATTGATAAGATGAAGTGTTCGTTCTTTTACATTCCTAGATACAAAGAAGGTGCCCTTGTGGTGCATCCTTTAATCACAGTTTATGTAAAATAGTTCTTCAGCACCTCATCATTTACAAAATGGACATTTAATAGTAATCTTTGGTATTGCTTTATTCTAAGGTTTCAGAGTTTTTCTGTCATTTCATTGTAATGATGAAGAAACCGAAAAGTTAAGATATTTTTTATGAACAGAGTTTACCTCATGATACCAAAGAAAATACTAACTCAGAGTCATATATTGAAAGTACTTGATGCCCTACATGATTAGAGACATCTTGAATGTTTTTGTGTGTATGTGTCAATTGAATTTTATTAAAACATTGGTTGGCCATTATCTTCATTTATATAGAAAGTTCAATGTTTTCCAAAATCTGCATTAAAAAATACTTTTATCAAAATGATCCAAACAATGTACTAAGTAAGAATAATAATAAAATGCCTTACTATACACCCAATACTGTGTCAAATGCTTTTAGACTTTATTTCATTTAATTAGTTTAGTTTCCCTTAGATATAGATACTATTTTCCTTATTTTATGGAAGAAACTGGTATGGGAAGGTTAGTAACTTGTTCAAAATTATACAACCAGTGAATGATAGAGCCAGTGTTTGATTCCAGATCTGATCTCAACTTCCAAAATATTTTTTCTCCTATTGTACAACACTCAGATTAGCACAAGTTCCTCTAGCAGGAAGGCTGAAGATTTATACTAATGTCCTATAAAGTAGAGTAAGGAAAAAGCAACGCCAACGTGACCTGTTGGATTAAAGTTCCAGAATTCTAGATGTGGGCTTAAGTCTAAGAAACTAAATCTCACTCCAAATTCTCAGTGGGAAGGTATGTCCTAGGGTTGAAGTGGGAGGGAGAGGTTGACATAATATTAATCTGGATTTGTGCTGTGTAACATGATTATCTCAGCATTTAAAGATGTTCTGCTACTCTGAATTTATTTTTCTTTCTGTAAAAATAAACAGATACAAGGTTTATAGGTGAGATTTAAAATCAATCAAAAGTCAACCAAATTACAAAAAGTATTAATCACAAAATATCAAAGGGCAAGGGTATAGATGCAGACATCCTGGACTGACATGTTTTTATAATGTGAATATGCATACACTAGCCCTCACAGAAGGCCAAATGAGTCTCTCTTAAGTCTGGACAACCTTTTAGAGACCATTTAAGTACACAGGGCAGGTTGGTTCTGGGACTAAACGTAATCAGCAAATCCAGTATCATATATTTACAAATAGATAAATGCATCTGGGTGCACACATATTTCCAACAACACATGTTCTTACCTATGTCATCTAAAAAATAGCACTCTTGATATTTGGGGCAATACTATTCATCTTAGAGCAGAATTAGGCTTGCCTTGGACCTTCTCCAAAGAAAAGGTTTAGTTCCAAAAGTACCTTGAAAAGACTGCATTGTGAAATGACTCCCCATAAAAGGCAATCACCAGAATGGACTCAAGACAGCCCAGAGGGGGGAAAAGTGGCTTTCAAATTTAAAATTGACATGCACTTTAATTTTTTTTTCTTTTTGCTGGAGAGGGAGGTAAGGCAATCACAAGATCTGGGCCACACAATCATTGCGCTGACTGTTTACATAGTTTTTGACCAGTTTGGAACAATGGTAGTAGAGAGTGTTTTTGAACTCTGTTTACCACAAGTAACAAAAATCAAAATAAATATTCAGTTGGCTTCATTATGAAGCAAATATTTTCTGTATTATGTAGTAATAAAAGCCAGTGCGCACTGTAAATAAAGTTTGCTCAAGGGCTCTGTGAAAAAAAGCCAAATGTCTAATGACAGCCAGAATTCTACTACAGAGCACAGAGAGCTGAGAAATTAGTCACCATCCCTGAAGCTGAATGTTGCTGCATGTTTGGTTTGGTACTTTTTTATTTTGTAAAAAAAAAAAAAAAGTGGGGGGAAAGTGTTATGCCCTGGTAGGATTGGCTTCATGCCCTTGGTGTCATTACTCATTGAAATAATGGGGAAAATGAGAGCCAAACCTACGGGGAGGAGGGGAGGACGGAGACGCCACACAGAGCTCAGTTCGATATTTAACAGAAAGGGGGAAAATACAACCCAGGAAGGAAAGAAAGCATTGGCATTGTCCTGGGGACCATCAGTAGGGAAAAGAGGCTGTTTGTTTCGCCTAATGCAAAACAACATGACCTGTAATTTTAAGTGTACTTTGGGGGGCTTTGCATGTCACGAGGTGCATGCGCCCTCATGAAGTGCTTTGCTGGACCCTGTCTGAATATCTCTCTGCTCATTCCTTCATGAGATAGAGCGGCTTGCTGCTTAGGGTCTGACACACCTCTCTGCCAAATGAGCTTGCTGACTTTCTCTACAGGCATGCCCTTCGGGGGCTTGATGACAGGAGCTCTTTGAATGTAGAAAAGGCCCAACTTTGATGTATAAAAAAATTGCAGGTGTTGAGTACACATGGTTGTGCGTTTGTGAGATGTGAGCAGTTCTGTTTTGTTTATAGGTTTTAGTCCAAAGCTTTGAAAAAATTGGAAAAAACTTTTCAGAATACCAACAAAACAAGAGATATATCTCTCTTTCTCTCTCTCTCTCTCTCTCTCTCTCTCTCTCTCTCTCTCTCTCTCTCTCACACACACACACACACACACACACACACACACACAATTTGACACCAAACAAGAGAGAATAAAAGTCAATCAATAAACAAAACTCCAAGTGCTTTAGTTGAGCTGCTCGGGAGGAATGTGAGGACTAAGCTCTGGAGAAAGGAGTTTGGCACGGTGTTCAGGGTCCGCTGCCAGTCCACGTGGGAAGGACACAGGGCACTGGATGAGCTGGCCATCCTCTCAGTGTCCAGGGAAATTATTGCTATTGTAATTGCAAACTGAGAAGCTTGAAAACTAGAAAAGTGAGATCAGGGCCACATGTCATAATTGCCAGGAAGAAAATGGAAAAAATTATAAAGTTCGTGACCTATCTTTCAAAAATTTTACTTTCAAACTCCCTAAAAGAATTTAGGAAAAGTACCTACTACAGGGACATTTTAAGTCAATATTTAAAACTTGTCAGCGGCAGAGAACATCCAAGATGGCGGCCTAGGCAGTCTCCTAAGCTGCCGCCTCATCAACAATTTAATTAAAAAAACAACTAAAATCAAAAAGGACTTCACCAAAACCTCAGGAAAGCTGGCGGAGTGGAATAGCTACAACTAGAAAGAAAGAGAGAGGCTCACGGATCGGACTGGGAGCCGAAAAGCACTGAGGTAGGAGACGCTCGCGCACGCGGCCGCCGAATACCTGCCTGGCGGTGGGAGGGGAGGAATCCCCGATTGCACGGAACCCTTTCCGACTGCACTGAACCCCAGCCCCGGCTGAAATTCCGTGGTCCCAGGCTCATACGGGTGGAGTCTGGACTGTAGAGAAAGGCACCCAGAGACTCAGAGACTCAGAGACCGGGGACCGGGAGTCGCAGTCGCAGCTGGCAGGGTCTACAGACTCGCGCGCGTGAGCAAGTACGCGCTGAGGTCTGACCGCCGCCTCTCCCTCTCCGGAGCGGAAGGAGTCAGAAGCTCCAGGTCTGACCGCGGAGGCTGCCGCCGCCTCTCTGTACAAGGTGGCAGCCTCTCTGTAGCGGAAGGAGTCAGAAGCTCCAGTCTGACCACAGAGGCTGCCGCTGCCTCTATGTACAAGATGGCGGCCTCTCTGTAGAGGAAGGAGTCAGAAGCTCCAGACTACAGAGACCAGCCCAAGTCCGGGTGAGCCCCTGCGGCACCCACGCTCTTGCTTGGGGAACCTGGGCCGGTCAGGCGGAAACTCAGGCGAGTGCACAAGGGCAGGGCAGAAGCCAAGACTGTCAGTTCAGCCCTGAGACTCCGCCCCATCCAAGCTGAGCAGAGGCTTCTGCAGTTTTTCAAGTCTGATCCTATAAGACTGTCTCCAATACAGAAGTTATCCCAGAGTAGACACAGCTGATACCCACATCCAATTGGCCTGAAGGTCAATTCACAACAATAGAGACTTAGCTACAACAAAGCTGTGCACGCAGTCCACAAAGGGGATCACCAAGAGTGTCTACCTCAGGTAACTGAGGAGGCTGACCCACTGTGCTATATAGGACACCAAACACACAAAGCCATCCTACCAACTCTGAAAAATAGTGATAATGCCGAGACAAGGAAACAGATCTCAAACAAAAGAGATGGAGGATATAGAGTTCAGAACTACGGTTCTAAGGTTATGCAACAATATCCTAGAAAAGCTCGATAAACTCCATGAGACCCAACTAAAAAGTATAGATAAACTGACTAAATTGGAAAATATTATGCAGAGATCCAACAGCAGAATGGAAGAACACAAGAATCAGATCAAAGAGCCAAAAGACACTCCGCTAGAGAAGGAAGAAGAAAAGAGGATCCAGAAAGTTGAAGATAGTGTAAGGAGCCTCTGGGACAACTGCAAGCGCACCAACATCAGAATTATGGGGGTGCCAGAAGAAGAGGGAGTGCAAAATACTGAAAACATATTTGAAGAAATAATATCAGAAAACTTCCCTCACCTGGTGAAAGAAATAGACTTACAAGTACAGGAAGCCTACAGAACCCCAAACAAGAGGAATCCAAAGAAAAATTCTTCTCGACACATCATCATCAATATGCCAAGGGTAAAAGACAAAAAGAGGATCTTACAAGCAGCAAGAGAAAAGCAGTTGGTTACCTATAAGGGAGCACCCATACGACTATCAGCTGATTTCTCAACAGAAACCATGCAGGCCAGAAGGGAGTGGCAAGAAATATTCAAAGTGATGAATAGGGAGAACCTACAACCAAGATTACTGTATCCAGCAAAGTTATCATTCAGAATTGAAGGGCAGATAAAGAGCTTCACAGATAAGAAAAAGCTAAAGGAGTTCATCACCACCAAACCAGTATTATATGAAATGCTGAAAGGTATTACTTAAGAATAGAATTAGGGGCAAAGAAAGGGAGTGGATAGATAATTATCAGGGTGAAGGGGTGTGGGGTGCAGAAAGAGACTGGATTAAAATTGTATAACCTATGGATGAGGACAATGATGGGGGAGGGGGTAAGGGCAGAGGGTGGGGTGGGAATCGGGTGGAAGGGAGCTATAGGGGAGAAAAAGGAGAAACAATTGTAATAATCTGAGCAATAAAGATTTATTAAAAAAAAAAAAAGCAAACAAAAAAAAAAAAAAAGAAAAAAAAAAAAACTTGTCAGCATAAGTTAAAATAGTTGCAAAATATGTAATATCTGGAGAATTATAAATATTGATAGTTCTATATGTTTCTACCGGAATCTTTATACTATACCAATTAGAGATTCATAATTATCCATTAAAATACATACTGGACATTTATTTCATTTTCTTTTGTCTTTGAACTCATATTATTTTAATGTAATATATTTTATGAGAGAAAGTTTTCCCTTTCTGCAAAATAAAAAAAGTACCAAAAGTATGGTCACAAACAATCTTATTTTCTGCAAACAAAAGACATATGTTAATAAAATGAAATTTAATTTTTTGTTAAATTTTTATGTTCACATGTCTGAGTTTTGAAAAAAGTTTTTCTAGGTGATAATGTTATTTCACTTATTACCAGTACTCTAACAATAACACAAATAACACTTTACTGACAATACTTCTCAAAATAAAACATAGGGGCTTCCCCCCCCCAAGTAGTCCATCTGTCATGCATGTATGTTATTTATTGCCAGAATGAGACAGGGTTACTCATAAATCCTACTTCTAATTTTCACATTTATTCATGTAAGTGCTAAAAAATGGTGATTACATAAAAGAAATGAATTTGTGGATTAAGGAAAGAAGTTTTAAAATGGTGTAACTCTATTATTTAACTCCTTCTGAGTTACATGCCAAAAATCACTTAGTGATTAACCATCGAAAAATATATTTAATAGTTCATCAGCTAACAACTCAATTATATCATTTAAAAGCAAAGAATATAAATGGGTTGGTCAACAAAGTGATTTGTATCACAATCATTAGAGCCATTTATCCTCTTGGTTTTTGCTTTACCAAAACTTACCAAATCTCTACCAAAACCTCATTTACTTAATGTGTTCAGGAAGATTAAGGAAAATTGGAATATAGTTAATTTAATATACCTTTGCTGATACAATATATTTCAATAAAATGTTATTATAAACATCCCATGTTTTAAATATGTTTTTGTCAAAACCTTGTAATTGCAAAATGCATAACTGATAAAGGACCAGTGTCCAAAATACAGGGTGTCCCAAAAATGTATATCCACTTTGAATAATTATAAATGTTTATTAAAATACATTTCATTTTCAAAATGTAACGGAATCTACAGACATTGTGTGTATCCATTTTTTGGAACCTTATATATAAGAACCCCTCAAAACTAGGTAATAAGACAATAAACAACTCAAATAAAAATCAAACAAAAGATCTAAATAGACACTTCACCAGAGAATAGGTACAGGTGGCAAATTGGCACATGAAAATATGTTCAACATCTTCAGTCATTAGGGAAATGCATATTAAAACTGCAATGATACATTAATTCATACTCAGTAGAATGGCTAACATTGTAAAAACTGACAATATCAAGTGTGACCAAAAAATGCAGAGAAACAAACTCTCTTACATTGTTGTAAGAATGCAAAATGGGGCAATCACATTGGAAAACAGTTTGGCAGTCGCTTGTGTTAAATTAAATGTACACTTACCATAAAACCCAGCAATTCCATTCCTAGGTATTTGTAAGAGAAATGAAAATGTGTATCTGGACAATTATATGTATAGGAATGTTTGTAGCAGTTTTATTCTTAATCATCAATAACTGGTGGTGGGGGGGAGCAAATGCCCACCAGCCAGTGTATAGATAAACAAATTATAGTACATTCATACAATGGATGTATATTTAGTGGTAAAAAGTGGGGCAAGGATTAACTACAAAGGGACATAAGGAAACTTCATGAATGATGGAAATAATTATATGTCTCTGGTTGACATGATGGTTACACAACTGTATATATTTGTTAAAACTTTTAGAATTGTATATCTAAAATGCATATGTCATATCTCAACATATCCAATATTTAAAAACACTCACATACACAAGCATTTTGTAGCTGCATATTTAACTCAATTAATGGAAAATATTTGCCATATAATTTAATCATTTAATCAGTAAATAAGTCAGAAAAGGTCTGGCTTCAGTGTGTGTGTGTCTATGTGTGTGTGTGTATGTGTGTGTGTGTATGGAGAGAGAGAGAGAGAGAAAGACAAAAAGAAAGAAAGAAAGAAAGAAAGAAAGAAAGAAAGAAAGAAAGAAAGAAAGAAAGAAAGGGAGAGAGAAAGAAGGGAGTTTTTGGTATGGAAAATAATACAATTAATAAATAATAATACAAGACTAAATTCTATTTTGTGTACTCACAACTGGAAACCTACTTTTGACCTATCCTGCATATATATATTTTTAACCCAGCTCATCATCAGCTAGAGGTGATTGTATGCCTGTGATTTTCATTTTATTTTACACCTGTGAAATGAAATACAGTTTTAACTGTCTAAATGAGTTTGTGCACCATATGATGGTGATATGAATGGGTATAAAAGAGGAATGATATTACTGAAACCATTATTTGTGCTACTTTCTGAAAAGCTACTGCCACTTAAATAAGTACTCGCTTAAAACTTGTATGATTCAAACAGCTCTTGTGTAAATATATTTGTTTATCTAGCCACCCCAGAAATGAAACCTTAAAATTTCCAGCTCCATGTGTTATTAATTTACTGTATCTGAACTGGTTTTTTCATTGTATGCAGTTCTTCAAATCTGAAAAAAAAACAGAGTCCAAAGAGTTGATGCTAATATCCCAAATATGCCAAGAGAACATGCATCTATCCTCTCAGTTACTGGTCTGTCAACTCAGCCTGGCATTTTGTGCCACAGGCCAAGAATCCAGAGAACAGAGCTGTAATCCCATTTTCTCTCTCCTTGTTTCTGGTTCTCAATCTTACTATTGGTTTGTAAGGTCTTCCCTTTCCTTTATAATAATGGAACCAGAACTAATGATAATTTAAGTTTCTATTGTGTTTTAAAAGAATAATTCCATACAAAATGAAATGATTACTGATGAGCAAATAAGAAAAACCTTTGCAAATTTATGCAAAGTCAACTATATTTACTCAAAAAAGATCCAAGTGAGTTTTTAGACTTCACAGACTTTCTGCCTTTTATCACTGATTGAGTCATAGCAATAAGAACAGAATAGAATTTTGTGTTTCACCTGTTTCACTAATGCTACAATTTTCCCTGTTGGCACAATTCATAGAGTGTGGATGTGTGTGGATATTATCTATATGCCCAATTAAATAGGATTTTTATGATACCGCTTCCTGTGCATCTCTGAAATCTGTACTATATTGAAAACTGTTTAATCCATCAGGTTAAAATTACTGTTCATTGAAAAGTAAGCTTTGAGTAAGAGAAATTTAATATGGAATCTGATAGCCTCCTACTTATTAACATTATGATTTCTTTCAGTGTTTTACTACTTGCTTATAAATACATTTTTTGTTAAAAAAAAAGAATAGTGCATTCATAGTCACGATTGTATACAGGTACAAGTTGTTCACTTTTCTCAAACATTTGGAAGAAATACAAACAAAAACCATATGTTTTAAATATTCCACAGAATACCTTTCTCCCGTTTGCTCATATGTTGCAAGTGTTTTGTTTTGTTTTTCTTCAGTTGGTACTATTCACAAGGAGTACCACTTACCCTCCAGCTTTATGACAAGAGGATATATATATATATATATATATATATATATATATATATTCTTAAGTGTATTTTTTACTAAGAAGTAATTTTTAAAATAGCCAAACATTAAACTTCTAATATACATTTTCTTAATCCTTAGAGCAGGTCGCAAAGTCTCCTAAGTAATGTATAAGATACAAGGCAAACTTGAAAGCATGTCTAGTCCCTTCGCCTTTTTTAGACCAAAGTGTTCTTCAACTGATCCAGATAGATGAAAATACAGTTGTTTCTTAAAAGCAGCAATTTTTAAACATATTTTAGGCACGGACCCAATCTAATAAAAGTTGCCAGTCTTCTTCCCAGAAAAAAAAAAAGTGCATGTACCCACAAAATTTTACATTGAACTTGGCAAGGATCATGAAATCCATCCATGTGAAAGGGGTTCAGAGATCTTAATAGCCCCTGTTTTAAAGTTTAAGTGCTTACTAGGTAACTCACTCTGTTTTGGATACTTAATAATCCAAAAATTCTTATCTTTAACTAAGAGCCCTCCCATTTCAACTTATTCTCTTCATGGAGGTCAAAAAGAACAGTTAGTCCCCATTACCTTTCATATTCTTGAAGGCCATACTAAGCCATGCCTTGGATGTGTCCTCACCAAGATAAATAATACTAGCTAAGTAATTCCAGTTTGGCTATACCTTTTCTCAGAGGCCCTATTATTCAATTCTTAATCATCTTTGTTGACTTCCTCTGAATAGTCTTCAAGCTTTCCATCGTGCTCTGAGATTACCGAACCTATAATTATTCCTTACAATGCAGCAAAGGTCCACCAAAGTAGCCTTACAGCTTAACAAACCTTGTGTAACCCACTAAACTGCCTTTTTCCTGTCATATTTGAAATCCTGAGCTAACAAGTTGCTGCAAATTTTATCACTGTTATTCTTTTTAAAATATATTTTTATTGATTTTTTACAGAGAGGAAGATAGAAGGAAAGAGAGTTAGAAACATCAATGAGAGAGAAACATTCATCAGCTGCTTCCTGCATACACCCTACTGGGAATGTGCCCACAACCAAGGAAAATGGCCTTGACCAGAATGGAACTTGGGAACCTTGAGTACACAGGCAGAGGCTCTATCCACTGAGCAAAACCGGTTAGGGCTATCACTATTATTCTTGAATTCTACCAGATTTTCCTTTGAGATGCCATTCCCAGAACTCCACGGCTATTATTTACAGCCTATGAGACAGTAAGTGGAGGCCCTTTTCTTAGTACCTAATAGTAAACTTTGACTTTCCTGAATTGCTTTTTCTTCAGTTAATACATCTTTATTTCATTTTCTTTTCAAATTTCAGATTTTTAAAATAACAGCTAAGTAAATACCAGTGCTCTTTTTTTGCTTTTTTTTTCTTTATTGATTGAGGTATTACATATGTGCCCTTATCTTTCCATTCCCCCCTCCCCAGGCTCCTGCTCTTACCCTCCTGGTGTCTGTGCCCATTGGTTAGGCTTATATGCATGCATACAAGTCCTTTGGTTGATCTCTCCTTTTTTCCCCCTCCCTCCTCATAAGCCAGTCAGAGAAAGGTAAATATCACATAATCTCACTTATTTGTGGAATACAATCAACAATATAAAGTGATGAACAAAAACAGATCCAGAGACAAAGAAGCATCAGACCTACTTGCTTTAAAAAAAAAAGTAATATTTTTATTGAATTTATTGGGATTACATTGGTTAATAAAATTATATCAGTTTTAAGTATACAATTCTATAATACATCATCTGTATATTGTACTGTGTGTTCACCACAGTCAAATGTATTTCCATCACCATTTATCCTCCCTTTACTCTCTTCTATCTACCCCCATCCGCCTTTCCCTCTGGTAATCTTACCTTTTGCTACAGCAGGGATGGCAATGGAGATTATTATGCTAAATGAAATAAACCAGTCGGAGAAAGACAAATACCATATGAATTCACTTATATGCAGAACAAAATAAACAAACAAAATAGAAACAGACTCGTACTAGTAGATACAGAGAACAGACTGACAGCTTTGGGGTGAAGGGTGGGAGTGTTTGGGTGTAGGTGAAATAGATGAAAGGATTAAGCAAAGAAAAAAATACTCAGAGTCACAGGAAATGCCAACATGTTTTAATTTCCCTGGAAACTCTGATCACTTTCTTCCTTTTTATAAAATATTGGTTCAAAGATCACCCCTCAGTGACTATCCCAATCTCATTTTGTACCCCAACCCGACCTTGAGGTCACTCCTGTTTCTTTGTCATAATACTACTATCTGAAGTTACTCTGTTCAGTTATCTAATAATTTTTCTTCATACCTTACCCCCAACTAGAGGAAGCACCACAAAATTGGAGATTTTATCTGCCTCTCACATTCATTTCTGTCCCATTTAGAACAGTCCCTGACACATGTCAGCCACTCAGTAAATGCATATATTTTGTACTGTTTTTTTTAAAAAAAAGAAACAAACAAACAAAAAAAAACATCTCCTATTTATCAGAATTCAGAACCTTTAAATCCCATGTCCTTATGGAAAAAAATTCTTTTTTTCTATGCATTTTATGTACATAATTACTGATCATGATAGTTGTGCTGAGGACTGTCCAGTTATTGAACTAACTGTCGTGATAAATAAAAGAAAATGGAAATACTGACTCATAAGCTAAAGTAAATTCAAATTACTTTGGGGAAAAAAGTTTTATAGACATTCTCCAAGAAGAGAGAGGAACTTTTATATAAGGTGTTTCCACTTCTGGACTATTCCCCTCTGTCCTCCATATTCTAATGTTTAGGAACTATTTTTCCTCTTGTTTTTAATGTTAGTTGTTACTCACTAAATTGATTTCATGACCTGTTAGTGGGTAACTACCCACAGTTGAAAAATAATGCTTTATCCATTTCACAAAATGCTAAATGTGAGATCTGAGGGCTTTCCCTCCTTTTGCTCAAACCTCCCAGGAAACTTGGTGCCTTTCTTCATTGGGGCATCAATCCCCAAACTCAACTATGGTTCATGATAAGCTCTTTGAGGCTTATTTCACAAGATTTCCAGAGCATCATTAACAGAAAAATACTTTATTGAGGCTTACTACACTATGAACAACATTTAGTCCGAATATGCTGAATCAGTGAGAAGTCTCTGTCAAATGACAGTGAAAATTCTGAGTTACAAAGACACTACTTCCCCATGGACAGATATTTTAAAAAGCCAGAGTCATAAAATTTTAGAGCCAAAAGAGACTTAAGAAAATCTAGTTCAGCCCTTTGATTTGATGACAAAAATATTCCCAGGCACATTCTGAAGTGTTCAGAGCATGAGTCTCGCTCCCTTATCAACAGTATTTTTAAAAAGAGCATTTGCTTCCATGAGCAGATATATTTTAAACAAACAATGCTTATGCTATAAGAAAGAACACATAACTAAAGATTTTAGCATTATAGAAAATATTAGAAATATTATTTTTAGTATTTAAAAGGGAATAATGTTGGTGTCTTGGCTCTGTGTTTTAGAAGTGGTTATAATAGCTGAGTTGAAGAAGCCTTATACTTATGATCCACACATCTGCTTCAGAAAAATACTACTATAGCATGGATTTTCCATTATTTAGACATTTAGCAAATATAATTTGAGAACCTAGTATCTGTTCTCAAGCAGCTTATATTATAGTGAAATATAAAATGCTTGTTTTTTATATTAAAAATTATGTTATCCAGGAAATAATACATCATAAACAGTGTGTATTTCATGGTCAGACTTTATGGGTGTTTTATTTGACATATTTGATCTACCACTCTGGATCCTAGTTTCTGGGCCAAGATCTAAACTTTTTCATTTCAAGTCCTCTTGTACTCAGCACCCTATCTCACTAGTTATTTTATTCATTAATTCAACCAATACTTTTTGACTAACTTAGATCTATCAAGCACTATTCTAGATCCTGGAATTATAGAAGTGACCAGGAAAAACCAACGTTCCACATTCAGGGAGTTTATACTGAAGACACCCATCATGAGTATAGAACCCCCCACCAACAATCTTAGTTAATCAGACACTGGAAAAGTGTTGAACTATGTCAAATTTTACAAATATTGATGCCCCAATCTCCAACAACACAATGAAGATGTGTTTAACAAGTGGAATTCATTAGGTTTCTTAAAAGTGAGCACATTAGCCTACATTGCTGGATGTTTCAAAGAGCAATCCCTAAATATGATTCTTCCCATTTGATTTTAACCACCACAGTAATAATGTTATTCATCAATTGTAATTGGCAAAGACACTGAGACGGAAAAATGGATAGAAAGAATGTGGGAGGAAGGCAGGCTACAGGGAGGGAAGGTATACTCAGAATGAGGGAGCAAGCAAGTTTAAAATTCAAGATGTACCCATATCATATTCAGTGTCATGACTAGACAGAATAATGACAAAATCTAATATTCCTAACTCCCGTAGAGTTGCATCTAGCAGAAGTGGAAAGAAAAAAAAACAAAAAACACAACGCCACAAAAACTGTTGGCACTCTGCTTCCAGAATTGCATTGTTTTGATGTTCTGACTCAAGTCTTAAGCATGACATTTCACGATGGGCTAAGCTGTGGAGCAACCACACCCTATTCTTGGCAAAAGTATATATCATATTACATTACCAAGGAGAGAACAATGGAAAGTTTTTAAAATAATAAATAAACACCAAATCTTATTTATAAATCTTGTCAAGATATTCAAGGTCTTGCCTAGCTCCACAGCGAACCCGCTGTTTGTTTGCTGCGTAAGACGCCACATGCAGAGTAACTGCTTGAACAGCAAGCTCCTTTTCCATTTCAGCTTCTTCAGCCCTAGCCATGGGGGGACCATCCTCTTTCGCAGTAAAAGTAGATCCAGGTTTTATGGCTGGACAGGGTCCAGGGCACTCAAAGTGAAGCAGACGGTTGTGAGGAGTTATTTATGGCAGATGGTGTGATGCCTGTGTCGTGCTCTGATTTAATGGGGGGGAAAGTGAAATCTGAGGCAGAGTGAATTCAATTTCCAAATTTTACTATGTGTACACACAGATTTTTATATCGGGATACTGTCACTGCCCCCAGCTTCTTTTCAGGGATTTCATTCTTTGCAAAAGTGAGTTGCTCTTGAACAGACCCATGAAAAGCCAACATTGGTTTATCCACAAGAAGTCTTCCGGCTAACACTTTTGAAGTCCACCAATGAACCTTTTCTACTGTGACACACACAGTATATGACATCTCTGTCTATGATGAGCAAACTCACATTTCCATGGGAATCACCCTTCCAAATAAAGAGAAAATAATTGTAGAATCCTTAAGCAAATGACACCACAGATTACTTTTGCTGGTTGTTCATAAAAACAGTATTTTGGCCTGTGATAACATTGGCCATTTAAGAACATCACAACATTGCCATTTGGCAAGGAAAATTAAGTTCAGTGTTCAGTCTAATTTTAATAAGTGTAACTGTTAAAGCTAGTCTTCATTATATTTTGTACCTCATCTTTAAATAATATTGCAAATCTAACAAAGTTGCACAATTAAAGAATAAGCAATATAAATCTTAGTTAAGAAACATAATGCATGACTGTACAGACAAATACCAGTATCAAATTTTATTATGTATCCAGTTTGAACATATACCCAAATATATTATTGTTGATAAGAATATTTTGTATGCATCATCTCTTTCTCTTTATGTTGGTAAGCAAATTATATCATTATAGTTCTTAAATCATTGCATATAGGTATTTGAGATATATCACTTTTGTTCATATGTGAAGTAAATGTAGATGCATTTCCCTGGCATTTTTATTTAATCTACCCAAAATTTGTCATTATTAGACTGGTATCTCAGAATAACATTTAAAGAAGAAATGAAATCACATGTACTTGTAGAACAGTAAATTGCTTGCCATTATGTGTCTAACATAAACCTTTGGAATGAGAGAAGGGAAAAATAGAACAAGATACTGAACCAATAATGATCTTTGAAAAAATGGGCAGGAAAAGGATTAGACATGAGGAAATAACATTTGACTTCCTTGGTCCATTCATTAACAGTTGGGATATAAATATAAATACTATTTATAAGCATATATGTAGTCTGTGTGTTTGTTTAGGTATACATAATACAAATTATGTATATCTGTATGTATGTGTATAAAGTATTTCAAAAATAACAAAATGTCTATGTATTACCCATTACCCAGCTTAAGAAATTGACTGTTACCAAAGTCTTTGAAGACTTCTGTTTAGATATTAATTTATTCATTCAACAAATATTTATTGAAAACACACTATGTGCTTAGATCCTGTGCTAGATATTGTATACAGTGGTTAACTAAACTGGAAGAGTTCCTGCCTCTATAAATCTCCAAGTCTAATGGGAGAGAGAGACACTGAGTATGTAATCATACAAATGAATGTAAATGCAAATACAAATGATTCATAACTATGAGCTAGGCTGAGTTCTGTACAAGAAGGCATTGAAAACAAACAATAGGAAAGGCCAATTTAGATTGACAGGTCTGGGAAGCCCTCTGTGAGGAACTCCTAAGATGAGGCATGAGGCATTGTCAGAGCATCATCAGTAGAAGCATGAGAGGAAGAGCATACCAACCAGCAGGAAGAGTGAGTGCAAAGGTTTGGGGAGCACAGCCTCATTTACATTTAAGTTGAAAGAAGGACATCCGATCTACATATGTGAAAACTTAACCCAAGAAATAATTCTCTAACATTTGTTCTCCTTTTGCATGAGGGTGGCATTGTTGACATAACATGGTAAAACTTGTGCTCCCTGTATTTATTTTTAACTTGTAAGAAATGTAGTAATCAAACATGGCAGCATATCCATTATTATACTGAGTTCCACAGTTATTTGGCACAAGAATTAGAAGTACACGTCAGGGGATTTCATTGGGATTGCTTTTACACAGGTAACTTATTTTTTTATTTTATAACCGTTTTTCCCTTCCTTAAAATTTTGTACTGTGTAAATATGTAGCACATAAAATTTTACCATTGTAACTATTTTAAGTGTACAGTGCTGTGGAATTAAGTACATTCAAATCATTGTGCAACCATCACCACCATCCATCTCCAGAATTTTTTTAAAAAATCCCCCAACTGAAACTCTGTACACAGTACACATTAAACATTCATTCTTCATTCCTCCTCCTTCTCCAGCTTCTGGTGACCACCATTCTAGTTTGTCTCTATGAATTTGACTGCTCTAGGTACCCTATATAAGTGGATTCATTCATGTCCTCAAGGTTCATGCATGACATCACGTGTGTCAGAATTTACCTCTTCTTTAAGGCCTGAATAATATTACATTGTCTGTAAATGCCACATTTAATTTATCCATTCATCTGTCAATGGACTCTTGGGTTGCTTCTGCCTTTTGGTTAGTGTGAATAATGCTGCTGTGGACAGGGGTATCCAAATATCGGTTTGAGTTTGCTTTCATTTCTTTTGGTATATTTCCAGAAGTGGAAGTACAGAATCATAGGGTAATTCTATGTTTAATTTTTTTAAAGAAATCAAGCTTGTGCTTTTTCATTCATACTTGCAACAAATGTTACATGTCAGGTGGCCATGCCAAAGGTTGGGAAGGACCAGACAAGACACAGACACTGCCTTCAAGGCTTCCAGGCTAATGTTTCAGTAGTTTGTTGTTGTTCTTATTTTTTATGGTAGTAATGACTTATAACTGATTCATTAACTCCTTTTCTCAGTCTTCTTGAGATAGTAATATATGTGTACAGTATACAACCAGAGTGCCCTCATGACCCCAAGCTTCAGTAACTTGAGGCTTTGAGTAACTGAGTCAATTAGAATCAGATGGGAACAGTGCATATACATTGTCCTGTAAATCAGATGACTCAGGAAATCACCAACCCTTCCCCCATGTATATCTTCTGTAATAGTAGCTTGAAGAGAAAATAATTTCAGCTAACTTAGAAATTTGATTGATGGAGCCCATACAAACAAAATTCCAGTATTATTATATGTTATCATTCTGGTCACAATAAGGAGGAAAGTGGACATACCCATTCCTCCTCCTCTTCCTCCTCCTCCTTCTCCTCCTCTTCCTCTTCCTCCTCCTCCTCCTCCTCCTCCTCCTCCTCCTCCTCCTCCTTCTCCTTCTCCTTCTTCAAGGACTTTACTTGGAATTGCACCTAAACCTTCATTTAAATCTCCTTAGGAAGGACTTTGTCACATGGTCATCACACATAGCTGCAAGAGAGGCTAGAAAATGTCTCTTTTCTGGATAGCCATCTATTTTTGTTATCCAAACAAACAAACAAACAAGCAAATAATGATAGATATTTGGAGACCGTTATTATTTCTGCCACAGGTATGTTGTTTAAATTTTATTGCCCTTAAAAATGCAGGCATGGGTTTAAAAAACCAAGCTATTGAGAGCAAAAGTAAATGCATATGAGTAAGTATTCTATGTACAAGGCCATTCTGAAGCTCATAAGACCATTTCTTTTTCTCCCCATTTTTTTATTAAGGTATTATATGTGTACATATTTTTCCATCGCCCCTCCCCAACTTCCATACATGCCCTCCCTCCCCAAAGTTTTTCGTGCATTGGTTTTGCTTATATGCATGCATACAAGTCTTTCAATTGATCTATTATCTCCCCCATATCTCCCTATCCTTCACACTGTAATTTGACAGTCTATTTGTTGCTTTACTGTCTCTGTATCTATCTTTTTGTTCATCAGTTTATAATGTTATTTATTACCCATAAATGAGTGAGGTCATGTGGTGTTTCTCTTTCAATGACTGGCTTATTTCACTCAGCATGATGTTCTCCAATTCCATCCAGGTTTGCTGCAAATGATAAGAATTTCTTCTTTTTTATGGCAGTGTAGTATTCCATTGTGTAGATATACCATAGTTTTTTGATCCAATCATCTGCTGATGGGCATCTAGACTGTTTCCAAATCCTAGCTATTGTAAATTTTGCTGCTTTGAACATAGGAGTGCACATTTCCTTTCTGATTGGTGTTTTGGGTTTCTTAGGATATATTCATAGGAGTAGGATTACTGGGTCGAATGGGAGTTCCATTTTCAGTTTTTTGAGGAAACTCTGACAAGACCATTTCTATCTCAGTCTTAGAAAAGTGAGGCCACACAGAGGGAGAGATGGGGAGGTGCAGAAGGAAGATATGTAACCAAACATTGAAACCAAATGTGAGGCCTATGCTCTGGACAAAGGTATACTTCTCTAAAGAAGATCATGAGAAAACCATCATAGTCACGTGCCTTGGACCTTACTGCCTATTTATTTTGTGCACTCAGACATGTCTCCACTAGTATTCATCCTAGAAGTTTGCTCAGGTGACACATCGATCTTAGCTTGCTGATTTTAAATATAAGAAATCTCCATGCGAGGATTGTATCCTATCCAGCTGCTCCCAAAGACTTTTGTGATTGGCTCTGACCACATAATCGGATCTAGGACCAGGGGTCCATTCATCTTTGGGACCTTCTGCTTTCAATAACTACTGGTTTCTGTGCTTTGAAACCAAATTAGATGGTAACTTCTAGGAAATGCACATGTTAAAAAAGAAATCTCTCGATTCTTTTACCTATTTATCCCAATTGTACTCCATATTTCACTGTCAAAACACCTGCATATTGGTAATGTTCTTGTTGTTATTGGCTTGTATTTAATTTTTTATGTTTTTATTTTGTATATTTTTCCCTTTTGCCATACTTACCAATTTCAAATTTTCTTCATGAAATTTTTTCAAAACAAAGGCCCACCACAGTTTTGAGTAGGAAAGGTAAACTATCCAGTTTTATCTACCAACTCCATGTCCTTTTATGAAATCTAAAAAACAAACAAACATAAAACCAATATAAGTTTTTAGTTATAGGTTTATAGGTTGTTTTTTAAGAATTCATTATTTGACAGTGTTTTACAGTTTTAACAGTATTTATAATTGTGATATGAGATAAACTTTCTAACTTAACAGGGAAACCATTCTTCCACTTGGTGTTAGCAAATACAACCAACATATAACGGGAATAACATTACAGGCTCACAATGACCTATTTTATTTTAGAGAAAGAGAACTCTGGTTTTCCGTGGTTTAATTGCTATTTTGAAATTCAAATTTTATTCCATTTTAATTTAGATTTGCCTCAGTTTTCAGAGGCTATGTTTTCTTTTGTAACTCTCCTGAGTGCT
Source organism: Vespertilio murinus (assembly GCA_963924515.1). NCBI lineage: Eukaryota > Metazoa > Chordata > Mammalia > Chiroptera > Vespertilionidae > Vespertilio > Vespertilio murinus. Next base: position 127,271,304 of record OZ004708.1, on the reverse strand, counting down.
TTCTTTTTTTCCTGCTGCCATATTGGTAGACATAGCATATGTCTCATGTGTTACTTTGACAAGTATTAATCTAATGCCGATTAGGAACTAGGCCTTGTGGAGAAACTAACATTAGGGCTACCCTTTGAGCCAGCGATGAGAGAAAGGGCCTTCCAGGCGGAAGGGGTGGAAGGGACAAATGTATGGAAGTAGGAGAGCTTGGAGTCCTGGGCAATACCAGGTATCTCACTTGGGCTGGCGCATGGCTTTCTGTTATCCTGGGATTGGAAGCAGAGCAGGACATCTTTGAATGCCAAGCTGAGGAATTTGGCTTTTGCATGCTAATCCCACTTTCTCTGTATTGTCTATAAATCTGTTAACACCCCTTCACCTTATTGTCTGGCTCTGGTATAATTATTTTATCTGTAGAGGATGATGTCATGGAAATAGTACTGAACTAAGAATCAAGGGTCTTGGATTTATATATTACATTTGGGTTTAATATATGAATATTGCAACCATAATTCAAATGTCAGCCATTAATGTGGTGTCTCTCTATGTCAAAAAGGCTACAAGAGGCAGTGTATCTGTTGCCAGGTTCTCCACTTATCATGCCTTGCACACAGTAGGTGCTCTATAGTGTTTGTTGAATATAACTTAACTAGAGGCCTGTTGCACAAAAATTCGTGCACTCAGAGGGATCTCTCAGCCCGGCCTGCACCCTCTGGCAGTCTGGGAACCCACCATCTACCATGGTATTAATTTTTTGAGCTCTTTCTTGGTCAGGCTCTGAGCTAGACTGCAAATCCCTCACTCCACTGCCCACAACAGCTCTATGGTGCTGAGTGTTATTCTCATCATTTAACAGCTGAAAATACACACAACTGGGCTCTGACACTTTAAGCAGCTTATTCCATTGATGTGTTTTTGGTAATCAGTGGGACGGCTCCAAAATCTGGGTTCTTTGCACTACACCAACCGGTCTTCAGAATTCCTCTCTGCCACTGGCTGGGGTCACAGATTCAAGCCAAGTACCTATCGTGTGCAAAGCCCTGAAGTAAGCATTGCAGACAAATAGGAAAAAATGTGAGCTGAGGCTCAGTGTTTTGGGTAGCTAGAAATAAATCAAACCAAATTTTAAAATGTGCTATATGTTCCTTCCATATGGAACATGCAGTGCTAGACACTTTGTAGGGAAAGGGAGACTGTGGAATAAAGGATTTAAAAACATGTTTTCCCCCTTTAAACAGTCTAAAGTAGTGTGGGTCAGGTCCAGTAAAAGCTTATGTCTCACATGTTCCTGTCTTGTCTCTACGTACTCTGTTCTCACCTGCAAAAAGCCCTTTTCATTTCATCTCTTAAAGGACTCTGTATCAAAAGGTCTTTTCCAATTTCTATTTCTTCTCCTTGGATACTCCTCACTGAGTTCTCAAACTAGCAATGACCTCTCTCTTCTCTAAATTCCTATGGCCCTTTGATCTACAAAGGGGCCATGTTGCTTAATGGTTAGGAACACTGATGGCCTGGTTCAGATCTTAGCCTTTCCCCTCTCTGGGTATGTGATCTTAGGCAAGTTATTTAACTCTATGGGCCCCATTCTTCCTCTCTGTTAAAGGGAATATATCAGTTAAGGATTCTGTTCCAGAGCCGAAACCGGTTTGGCTTAGTGGTAGAGCGTCGGTCTGAGGACTGAAAGGTCCCGGGTTCGATTCCGGTCAAGGGCATGTACATTGGTTGCGGGCACATCCCCGGTAGGGGATGTGCAGGAGGCAGCTGGTCGATGTTTCTCTCTCATCGACATTTCTAGCTCTCTATCTCTCTCCCTTCCTCTCTGTAAAATATCAATAAAAAATATATTTTAAAAAAAAAGGATTCTGTTCCAGAGAATAGAGTTTATCCTTGCTAATCCTATATTATGAAAGGGTAATATGCAAATTGTCCCCTCAACTAGGCTTTTGACTGGAGTACCACAGGGGAGGGGGGCGGGGAGGGGGAGACTGGTGGGCCAACCTCCCAAGTCCCCATCTCCCCTCCCATTCCCCTTCCTATCCCCAGCCCCAGCCAGCAGATCAGGGTGGCCAGCCAGACCCCACCCATGAAGGAAATGGTATTCCGGGCCTCTAGTCTAAGCATAAAATGTTGTCTTATGGGGTGTTAATCAACTAACAAAAAATTGGAAAAAGTCTCTGGTTTGAACTTTCTGAAGACTCCCATGCTACTCTGCAGCAGCAGATCACCACAGAAGCAGCTGCCTCTTTCATAACCAGAAAGTCCCTGCTGAATGGAAATGCAAGGGCTTTAAGAACTTTGCCCACATTCTTTGATCTATCTAGAACTACCTCTTGCCATCATTCATGTAGTGAATAGCTTGCATGGCTGCAGACAAAGCACATTACTCTGTAGTCATTTTTAAAAGCAAAAGAGCAAAGTATGGTCTCTGCCTTCCTCATTCCCACCTTCTAAATCTTATGGAAGTGTTTCTGAATGGCCAAATCTAAGTTACTAGTACATCCAAGGACCTAGCTGCAAGGGAGTCTGGGAAATGTAGTTTCTTGGTTTCTGGCCTCTGTGTTTCAGGAAGGCACTGGTTGGGATGACTGCGCTGCCATAAAAAACATCCATATGGGGATAAGAAGTTGTATTATAGAGTTGTTGTGATAATTAAAAGAAATAATAAGTATAAAGTTACAACAGTGCCTGGCATGTGAAAGACCCAATAAATATAACTGTTTTCATCAACTTCTCAGAGAGTTGTCCAGGGCAAAGTCAAACCACTCAGACACAGTCCAATTTTTCACCTGCTAATAAGTAACTTTGACGAACCTACTTATTATGAAAGCACTAGTTTCCTCATCAGTCATTGAAGATAATAATTACTCTCTACCTTATAGAGTTTTTGCTTATATTACTCTAGGTTATGTGTGAAAGATAATTTGAAGATTTTAGCAAACACTCCAATTGCTAACTGGGTATTAGGTGAATTGGAAAGCTACAGTCACCCACTCAAATTCCAGCTCTGTCCCTGAGACCAGCAATCAGCTTCTTGTAGTTTTGTCTTATTCATTCACATACCATTTTTCCTCCCTTTAATTTTCAGAATTAGCTAGGGACACCACACAACTTCCACGCGTGACCGTGAGGACAGTAAGGCTCAGGTGCCACCATAACCACCCTTCCAAGAGGGTAGATGAGGCCTTACCCAGGTTGTCAATGCTCCCTACCCCTGGGTTCTTTCCAGGAGACCCTCTGCCCTTTTTACCCCAGTCACTGCAACTGGAGGGCCATGTGAGAAGGCCCAACCTCAGGAAGAGACAGGTGGCTCCAGCGTGAACACTGTAACGTACTCTCCCCAGAGAGAGAAATTCCGAGAGTTTAGCTCACTCTTTCCTGCCATAAAGCACACTGAATGTTAACAGCTTGCTCCTGTCCAAGCTGGTGTTTTTTAAATTAAGTATTGTTAAATCCATACCATTTGGAATGATGCTTCAGACAGCCCTGACACTCTTGCTTCTGCTTTCATTTCACCTAATATATTGTGCAGGGAGCTGGTAACCAGTATTACAGCAGCCGGGGCTGCCACTGCCGCTGCGGCTGCTGCTCAGACACTGGCAGACGGCTTTAATTTAGATACCTGAAGAGGAAAAAAGGAACCGGGCCAACGCCCCCGCTCAGATGCCATAAGAGGCCTTTCCCAGGCTGCCGTCAGCATGGAGCTAGGTTACCCAGGGTTTGATGTCATTTTTCCTTAGCTCTGACAAAGGCTTTAGAAATGACGCAGATAGGAGGCAGAGAAGTTATACACTAATATGAGACACTTTCCATGTCAGGTAGCGTGTACCTATAGTAAACCTGGGCAGGCTGCCTCCTGCTCCTTTGCCTTCACTATAAACGATCCCCTCCAACCACTATGACATACACAATTGCACACACACACACACAATATATATATATATATATATATATATATTGGATGAGTGTATATAAATGATGAAAGAGAGTAAAAGTCAGAAGACCTCTTTCAAAGTCCAGTTCTAGCCAGTGGTGCCTGAGGCAAGTCACTTCCCTTCCCTGAGCCTCAGTGTTCACATAGATAAAATGGGGTGAGTTACTTAACCAGCTTCACAGAGGAGTCATAAAGGCCAGATGAGATTGTGGGTATAAAGTAATTTTGTAAACTTTAAAGATATCACATAAACTTCACTAGTTATGAAAATTAGCTCATGCCAAAAATTCACCTCACTGTAACCCACCTTGGTTTTGTTCTCCTGTTTCTGAAGTTACGGTAAGCTTGGAGCTTGCCCTACAATGCTTAACGCTTGACTGTGCAACTGCTTTTTCTCATTTCTTGGGGCACCCCCAACAGGAAAGGGAATGATACGAGTATAGGGACCAGAAGCATGGGACGCTATGATGGGCATCCTCCTGACAGTCAAGAAATGGTTTAGAGCTTGATTTAAAAAATATTGTGCTATAACTATAAGGTGAGTGTTCTGGAAACCACCTTGCTATACATTGACATGTCCATCAGATCTCCAAAGAAATCTCTGACTCAGTCATGGAGATAATATTTATTTCCAAAGCAGGAAGGCATCTAGATTAGCATATAAGTGACTACTGGTTATATCTGATCAGACCAATTTTTTTCTATTCTTCTACAAATGGCATTGTGCCTTTACCATTTTTGCTATTATTCCTTCTCCACCACTTCTTCTTCCCTATTTACCTGCCGCATGAGTAAAGTTTAGGTGTGAGATAAAATATTCCTTTTTTTTTTACAGAACTAGTTGAAACTCTACAACTAGTAACTCTGACTCTACAACTACCGTGTTTCCCCGAAAATAAGACCTACTTCATGGAAACATAATACATCCGCTGAAAATAAGACCTAGCGCATCTGTGGGAGCAAAAATTAATATAAGACACTGTCTTATTTTCAGGGAAACAGGGTAGTAACTCTGATGGGAGAAAAGGCCTGGTGGCAGAAAGCTCTAATGTGTACAAAGAGAGAGATGTAACACAGTTTCATAAATGAAAGGTTATTTTGATCAATCCATTTGTAATATGATAAAGACTTCAGATCACACCATTCAAGTATTATTACAGTTACTCATGAATGCTCTTCAGCGTATGAGCCTTCCCCGGCTTTTGAGACATTCCTAAAATGAATGTCTGTGGAAGAGAAAAGCACTCTTTAGGAACAGGGCCTTGGTGGTATGGATTAGTGTTATCCATTTTCCCAGGTCTTCATACAAGGAGGTGGATCCTTGTATGCCCTCGACTTTCCTCACAGGTTAAAAATGGGAATTGCAAAGCGCTGCTGTCTTTAATTGATATATCATCCGAAGTCAGTAGCCTGAAGTTGAACAACCTGCTTTTCCTCACCTTTCTGAAACGCAGCACTGCAGACCTGCCTGTATTCACATGCCTACTGTGGCTTCATCAGGTTTTCCATATCTGTGTGTCTCATGCTTCATGTCGGTAATTTTTTTTTATTATTATTAAGGAAAGGAAAGAACATCAGTTCTAAGTGTCTTCTCCCATAAATAGCCTATCAAGAGATCTACAAAGAAAAAAACTTCCTGGCGACGCACCTATGGGAATGTAAGGCCAAGTTTGCCATTTCATCCTCTCAAAAACCCAGTGATTTCCATAGCCGATAAGGAGAAAGACGTCCTTGTTGGACACTTGACACTTTCCTAAAACTGTAATGAAATCCCCTCTGGTAGAGCAGAATCTGCTCACTGGTGGATTAAGGGGACTCAGAAGCTTCCTGCCCTGCCCTTGGCCTTGTCATCATTTCACTGCTTGTTAGCATTTCCTCCAGGCTGGGCTGGACCTGCAGGGTCATCTCTCCATCCATCCACTGCGGGAGGGAGAGAAAAAGGAGGCAAAACTCACCTCAGCCTTTCCTGCTGCATCACAGCAGCCCTGATAAAGGTCTCCAAGGAGGAGGCTGAAGCTGTCTGTCGGTTAAAAGGTTGGGGGATTAACTGAGGATTTAATTCATCCTTTTCCCCCCCTCTCCTCTCCTAATGCAGACAGTTGAGCATTGGCCATGTGTCAAAAGCAGGCTGTTCTTCAACCTCAAATTTCAGTGCCAGTCATCCCTGCCTTTGTGAAGGGCTTCTTTTTAAAGGAGTGGATCTACATTTCTAATTGTGCCTTTAGCCTTAGTAAATCTTGGGTGTTTTACATTGTCACTTTACAAAGAATCAACTTCCTTTTCTCTTCTTTTCCTTTTTTTTTAAATCAAGTTATTAGTACACTAAGTAACTTATGCCACTCTGTAGGTTTCGTGAGTAACTTCCAGAAATTTATACAGTCTTCCCCTCTCCAAGTCAAGGGGAAAAATAAAGAACAACTTTATGGAAGAGGAATAGAGCCATTGTACAGCACACATTTAAAGGGCACAGCAAGTCAGGTTTTGTCTAGGATTCTCTCTCCCTTTACGGCATATGTTATATATTGACAGGGATTAAGTTTCCCTCCTGAATGGAACAATACGGAGTCACAGGGAGCTACTGTACTTTACAAAGCAGCAGGCATCGGCGCAGGCAAGAGGCAAAGAGCAAAGCATCCCACAAAGAACTAACCAGGTTAGCTCCTAGCACAGGGCTTGGCGTCATCGCTTGCAGTTCTGCATCTTCTGCATTTCTCCTCTGGCTCTGCTGCGCGCTCGGCTCTCCTTTCTTTTTCGTCCTTTCCCCCTTCTTCTTCTTCTTCTTTTTTTTTTCTCCCCTTGCTCGCACTGTTACACTTTCTCTGTCCCCCTGGCTTTGTTATTCAGCATGTCTGATTAGCAGGAGCCTGATTGGCTGGCTGCCTGCTCCGAGAGAGATTCCATTCAGCTTACCCCCCACCCATCCACCTACCCACCCACCCCTAGTCAGGAAATGTGAGCGGGGCTGATGGAAGCTGATAGGCAGGGCTGGAGTGTTAGCACCGGGACTGGATGTGACAGCAGGCAGAGGAGCACTTAGCAGCTTACTCAGTGTCCGAGAGATCCAGATTCCGGCAAGGATCCAAGCATGGAATGCTGCCGTCGGGCACCTCCTGGCACACCGCTGCTCTTTCTGGCTTTCCTGCTCCTGGTAAATGCCTTTTTCCTTTTTTATACATTGCTTATTGCCATTTAGTCTGGGTGCTGTTGGGGGTGCCGTGTGTGCCTGTGTGTGTGTGTGTGTGTGTGTGTGTGTGTGTGTGGTGTGTTGGGGGAGTGGGGGTGTATCTTGATCTTCAAACGCCAGGTAAAATAATTTACGTGATTAAAAAAAAAAAAAGACATTCTTTCAGAACTTTAACCCCAACTTCTCAAGCAAAGTAAAGTCTGCCAGGCGGTGTGGGATCCGTGAGAGGTCTATGGTAATATCGAGACGCGGGCTTTGGGGTTAGGCTGCACAGAGTTTTTGCTGCGAGCTGGGGACTGGGTGAAGGATGGTGTGTATGCTTGGAATTTGGATGACAGGCGTCCACAGATCAAGCTCACTCACCGCGGTGTCCCTGGAATTTCGCGAAGGACGGGCGGTGAGGGGCTTCCCCCCGCGGGCTTTGAAGAGCTCCTTCCCCTCCGTGTGCCGCGGCGGAGCCAGGTAAAAGAGGGAACGAGCGCCTCTTTGCAGCCAACCCAAAGATTATAGCTCGTAATTACTCCGCGTCATGTATGGATACACGTTAATGCTGCTATTTATGAATCGAGGATTATGGTCTTTGATCTCAGATCTGCTTTTGAAGAAGAAGAAAGTGCTGACTTTTCCCCCCACGGCTGCTCCCCACAGTCGCGGTGATAAGATGCTCTGCTCTGGAACATCGGCGGCGCACACTGCATTTTTGACTCAAAGTAAATGTTCCATTGTGACTCATACTCGGTTTTACGGGCAGAAAATGAACATTTACTGTCCAAAAAAAATCTACACTCAAAATATTAATAGCAATGCACATTTTTTAAACCAGAGTGTTCTGGGCAGGCAGCTTAGTAAACCTCATCCGAAGGTTTGCTTCCAAAATGTGCACACACTGGTTCCAAAGGAGCGTGAGTGTAGCTCTCCCTGTGACATTTATGGATGCCCGCACTTCCTCGGGAGGCAGCAAGGCCAGGGGGGCACAAGGTAAACAGGCAGCGAATTATGGGGGGTTGCATTGATTTGTCGATGGTGAAGGAATGTTTTGTTCTGATTACACTCTGACAAATTTGATCTGCCCTATAATTATGAAGAAGGGAAGTAAGCCATTTGGTACAAATTGAAGATTCATCAGATAGAGTAATCAGACAGCGATTAACAATTTTATGCATTTCCACTTATTTGCATCATTATAACCAGGAAATCATAATGCTACATTGCACAGGCTATAAATACAGAAATATATTTTTTTAAGATTTCTTGAAAATGTAAAGGGGATCTGAATTTTAAGCATGAATGCACTGTAAGTTTTAGCTGTGTGGAGGAATATAAAAAGCAGAATGTCTAGGTGTGCTTTATGACTACTGAAGCAAGCAATTTATGAAAGGTGTCTCATTTTTTCCATATGGGAGGTGTTACTTACATACACACCATTAGGTTGCCTTGTCTTTTTTATTTTTTTTCTTTGTGATTTTTAAAAAGTATGTGTCTGTTCCCATCTAATTGTATCATAAAGCAAATTACCAGTCCACATTACTTTTTTGGTGTCTTCCATATGAAGTATGATCTCATTTCACATTGGAAAAAATACTTTCCCATTCAGAAGTAGATTGTTTTTGCTATCCATTTGGTAAATGCATTATATCCCTCTTTGATATCTTGACTATTCATATGTATATTTGAGCACATAATGAGACTTATTTCAGGCTTAAAACATAAAACATATTTTTGTTTCAATTACAATAATTGTATTAAGGATAAAATGAAATCAAATCCAGACTTGTTTCGTACCTGTATTTAAATGAGGGTACAAAATCCAGGGTTCCTTAGAGTTATGGCAGAAAAAGAGAGAGAACTTATGAGTGCCAAGATATGCCCCGGTGCTGGGTACGGTGTGTCTGAAGGGGCCAAACTCTAGGTCAGGTGTTGAAAAGCATTACAAAGCATCCACACAGTCACCTTGCAAATAAGACATTTTAAAACCCATTTTAAAGATAAGGAAATAAGCTTATATTTGAGTCCCCAAATCAAACACATAATGGAGAGAACATAACTTGTTTGCTTTCTACTGTGGTTATAAATTATTTAATAACGATGGGATCAATGGCATAGGTTGCTCTGTGGACTTTGAGATACTTAGGCTTCTTGCATCATCTTGGCCATTAAGGATGTGCACAATATTATACACCGTTTTACATTTGCTCATTAACTGCCCCCTTTAGCTTTGTAACCAAAATTAAATTCCTGGCCTAAGAGAAAGTGGCCGTTAGACTGATCTTTAGTTGACTTAGAACTAGAAGTGTAACATTGTCAACTCAACTTTCAGTCCAGATAGAGAAATTGAACTGGTTGCCTGTGTGTTGTTGTTGTTATTGTTGTTGTTGTTGTTATTGTTTTCTGTAGTTCTTTTATACAAGAGTCCGTCTACTCTTAGAATTCATTTAAGCAATTTTGAAAGATCAATTTAACTTAGTTGGAAAACACTCTGTTTTAGCGGCTAGCCAGTTTCTACTTCAAAACAGCCTTCATATCACTGGCAGCTGAATCATCCGTATCATGCTGTGGTTCTTGAGTGTATACAAATCTCCAATGTGGCTCACCAAAGCCCTTTTTATCTGGAGCATTGTTCCTGAGAGAATGCAGTCCCTGTGTCTATTGTATCTAGTTTAGGCTACCACCCACACGCTCATGCAAAGCTCATGCACCATAGACTTCATTCTTATTCTGGACACAATGAGACAGTAGTACTGACCAAGAGGTTTTCATCCTGATATTCAGGTCAAATTAAGCCACATAACCCGACTTTCCACCTCTTCCCACCCTGCTTCCCCTTTTGCATTCTCCTTTCTCTGTCTCAGTTGTTCAGCTCAAAAAGAATGTGGCAGAAACCATGACCAGCCATTGACATATGTGTCCATCCAAACTCGAAGTCAAATCACTCCTTGTCAGAAAGGCATTTAACCAAATTTGCATTTGCTTTTTGTTTCTTTTAAGTGGTTTTAAGCACTTTCGCCTGCTATTGTGGGAATTGCAAGAGTAACACTCAGAATTATAATAAAGTACATGTGTTTTTCTGTTGAATTTCTTTCTCTTCTCTGCACTAATTTATACATGGAAACTAGTCAAACACAATAGCCCATTCCCTTCAGTCACTCTGGCACTCTCCTCCACTATTATCTAAGTGGATCTATCTTGGATGGCGAGAAGCACCATTAGCCTGAGGAATGAATGTTAAAACCCTTATTTACAGCCGACTGTGGCCTGCTCCAATAAGATGTGTGTGTGTGTGCGCGTGTGCACGCACAAACACCTTTTTATATCTATTGTTTATTATCATGCCTAGATTATCTTTAAATCAAATGTAAGGATTTTTTTTTTACATAAATCTGCAAAACAGTGAGGCATTTCTTTTCACATTATTTTCTTCATGTTTTTGCAGAGTTTCTTGTCTAGACATGGTCAGCTGCATTTTTGTTTTCTCAGGCTTCTGTTTTTAGTGTCTGGTCTGTTCAGGACCACTTTCTGGCCTCCGTTAGTATTTTCATGTGAACCAGTCCGATCGCTTTATATAAGCTGAGGGAAGTGTGTCCAATAGTGGTCACTAGTGAACTACAAAAGAATCCTGTTACACCGGGAATTTTCTTCCTTGGAAAAAAAAAAAAAAACCCAAAAACAAAAAACGACATGGATGTTGAAGGCTTGGGAGAGAATGAGTAAATAAATGTATCTGTGCATTTCAGCAAGTGTTAACACACATTGATGCCCCCTTTATCCATATGCATGACTAAGCCAGAAAGCACTTCTCTAGCATGTCCATGGGGCAGGCTGTTACTCAAACTTAGGAACAGCACAAACTTCATCCTCACATCCTTATAACAAAATTGAAGGAGATTTAATTTGTGCAATTTTAATCAGCAAAGTGTGGTTAACCCTTAGACTTGGAACTCATTTTTAACCCAGTTTACATTGGTGCATTTGGCACAGGATTTATATTTGGATGAGATGTGATCTGGTATTTTGATTCTCCCTTTTATAATAGCTTAACAAAATATAATTTAAAACTATTTCAGGAAAAAATACTGTGAATATCTGCATTTTCTGCAACAAACTAGTAGAGTGTCTTGTGTATATATAGGCTTCATAACTGGTTTTGAACTAAATTCAGAGAATAAAGAACTTACAGAGACTATCACACAATCCTCTAATTTTCCATATGTATTTGGCGTTTTCTAACTTCGTATGTATAGTCCAGTGACAACTCTGCTTTAAATGTGTCTATTTCTGTTTCCAGGTATGATTATTTAAGTTTCTCCCATCTAATTACTTAAGTTTTATTTTACCCTTCCCTCATTATGCATATTCTGTGGGTTCTTGTGTTCTCAGGAGCAGAGGACTCAAAAGAGACCTCTTCATAGCATGAACAGCAGTCTTTTTCTTTTTTTCTTTTCTTTTCTTTCTTTTTTTTTTTTAAGAGAGCATTCTTTGAATCATCATGAGTAACCTACTGGTTAATTGTGTTGAGATAATCGCAGGAAAATGTGTCTAAATTGAGTTTTGCAGTCTTGCCATTTTCACTGGCTTCAGACTTTATGTGTTCCCCAGAATGAGACAAGTCCATGTCATTTTCTGACTACATCATAACAACCATACCATGTGGTTGAATTTGGGCTTGATTGGCAGAACTGGCTCATGAGCGGCTTAGGACTGGCATACCAGGGGTGATCTCAGTCCTAAAGGATCCTAATTGAAATAGGCCAGCACAGCTGTGTGGGGAGCCTGCCTGCTAACTGGGGTGAGCTGTCGCTATCAGCCCCTTCTTTCCATGAGCTCAAAAATAAATGACTAAATCTCCCCCAATTCCTGAACTTCAAGCTTGAAACCTACATTGAATACAGCTTAGCTGTTCTGGTTTCCTCTCCCCGGGACTTTGCTAACCAAAGGACCCAGCATGTAAGCCCATTAGGCATTTTCTGGTCATGTCATAAAGATGTCCCGACGATAGGAGTCTGCAGCCAGCAACGACCTCTGGCTTTTTATTTGATGTATTTCCAGAAGCTCCGTATTTATAAATCAGTTGGAATATGTTCCTATATTTATTAATAGTCTCTATTTCAGTCAGAGAAATAGATCTTATCTCATTGAACCTTCTTTAGAAGAAGTACCGTACTTTCTCCATTGGAATACCCGCACCCCAAATTCCACCAACATTTAGCTGCATGCATAGGCAGCATTTAATAATTGTTTTTCAGAGGCATAAATACTTAATTATATTCCCCATACTATTTGTAATTGTAACTTCTAGCTCATGTGCTTCCTTGCACTTATCACTGGCTTTCTGAATCTCATATTGTACTTACATGTCTGTCTACTCCACAAAGATGTGAGTGACAACAGAAGGGGTGACTTGTTCCTCCCATTCCTCTCAGGATGTCTGGTCATTAGATCCCAATAAGTGTTTTTTAATGAATGAATAAATGGATGAATAAGAATGACTTGGCAAAAGAAGGTGAAAAGAAAAAGAAAATACATGTAAAAAGGGAAAAGGTGAACATCCACCTCATATATGAAGCATTTCACTAATTCTGATGTTGGTAGGACCAAGTCAACAATCCTAATAAATGTCAAGGTGAAGACGCCTATTTTGTTTTTTTCTCTCTCTTAAACCCATGAATAGCAATGGAACCAGAATCTCTTCTGATGTTGTTAATTAGAATGAATGTTGCATGTTTCATATCTTTTATAATTCATTTAGTTTTCAAGTATTTTTTTATGAAATTGATACTCAGGAAGAAAATGACATTTACATTAGCCACAGTTTTATAAAACTGGAAGGTAGTTATAAACTCTAATTTTAGCAGAGATAATGCTATGGAGTCACAAAAACTCATTTCTTTTTACTACTTGGCACAGGATAAACTGTATTTCCTAGCCTTCTCTGTGAGTGGATGGAGCAAAATGACTGAGTTCTGGTCTACGGATTATAGTTAGACATGAAATATGGCACTTCTAGGCCTGGCATCTCTCATGTAACCCTCTAAGCACCACACACTCTCTCCTTTCCTGCCTGCTGGATGCTGAGAATTCAGTAAAGAACTTCCAGAGAGTAGGGAATGGCAAAGCCACCAATCGAAAGCCTCAGTCCCTGAATGACTACATGGAGCAGAGCCCCAAACCGCCACCCCCCCTAGAGGCACATCTATGAACATCCATTTAACCATGAGCAAGAAACAAACCTTTAGTTGTGTTAAAACACGGAGAATTGCAGGAAGGTGTTATTTATTAAACTAAAAACCTTTTCAATTAACGTATGCTTCTAATTTATATAATAAGCAGACTAGTTAGTACTCATTGAAATGTAATTACTGATACCACTTTTGGTATATCATGCAGGAAAATTGAAATAAGATGCCAACTCATCCTAATGGTGATTCAGTCTGTGTAGCTTGCACCTTATTACAGACCCAGAATCTGCTGAGTGCTTGGGGGCGTATATGTGCCAGTACTGCAGGAAAATGGGAAAAATGGGTTCACATCCCCTTTTAAATATAGGATTCAGGAGCGAGTGGAGCAGTAATAAATGAGTAGAGGAACCAAGACAGCAGAATTGTGGTCAACACTGGAGTCTGGCCTCCTGGAGCAGAGCAGGACCAACCAACCTGGTCGAGGACACAGAACCACACAGACCCAAAGGGCAGTCAAAGGAAACAAGAAAAGGTACCAAGATGCAGACACAGGCCTAACACCAAAGCAGTTCCAGTGACACATGTCACAAACTCAGGGAGAGCACAGGTGACAGAGGAAAACAGACGCATACACCCACAGAAACCAAATGTGTCACATAGCAGCACAGGAAGTAAAATGTCCTTTAAAGTATACTTAGCCTCAAGCTATCTTGGGTCACACTCATTTTAATGTGTAACCATCTGGGCTGGAGCACTGATTCCATCTCTGTGATCCAATCACATAACTCACTCCAACTTCTGTCCACTCATCACACACTCTTGCCCATCCCACCGAACTCTCTAGGGTGGGCATTAGATGTTGAAGTGTTTTGTAAGCTTCAAAGTACTGTAAAACTTTAAGCGGTTACTTTAATTTGTGTAAAAATCATTTATCTGTCACCAGCTGTATACCGAACACAAAGACAAGCTCCACGGAAGACAGATGAAGGCAAGGTCCTTGCAATCAGGAGCTTGGTAGTTAATTGGACATTGAGTAGTCTGAGTTATTTTTTAAATATTTCAAAAAACTCTTCCACAGGCAGTGGTCCTATGATGAATATTATTATTTTCAGTTGTCCCTCAGAAATGCTCATCGAGTAACTTGTCTGTTCCTGCATAGACTCTATGTTTTTAATTCTCTTATCCATGTGTAAATGTAAATTATGGCTTCCTACAGATTACTAATGTGTTATTTTTATGGATATTATCAGTTGCTATTTGACTTCAAACATTATTTTTCCCCAACTTCCATCATTGAGAATATCAATTTGTGCAATAGAACACATTAGAATGGTTTCTTTATTTTACTTTTTTTAAATTTTTGTGAGTTTATTTGAGCTAAACTTTTAGTCAACAATTTCTGGGAAGCAAAATCTCAATGGATTGAGATAATGCTCCTAGCAGTTTCTTAGGTAAGATAAATTACTTAGGGAAAAGTTATTCTCAAAGCAAATTCTTATCATTGTGAGAATTACCATTAATTATGTGTGACCAATATCTAGAGAGTTTCCATCTGCCCCATTATCAGTGGAGCATCATGCTGGGGGGTTCAATCTGACATAGTTTTCACTACATCGTACGTACTTTGTAATAACTGAACCATGAAAAAAGACCACGCATTTTCCATTTGACATTATATTTCTGTGCGTGAAGTTACTATAGTAGGCTGCATCTCCCTTCCTCGAGTACACTTTTCTCTACAGTTCTCATTAAAAATAAATTAATTACAATAAAACCCAAAAGACCTTGTGCATGGAAGGGGGGATAGTGGAGAGAAAGGAAATAGTAGAAAAATCACACATATGAGCATACGCCATTTATAATGCAGGAGATTTATTCCACTTCTGAGGCAAGAAATTGCAGGACTCTAATAGTTTCACCACCTGTGAATTATTTGGGTGCACCTCATAAGCGGGTTCTTTCTTCTATTTGTTTAAAGAAATAGGTGGTATGTTCGCCAATTCTACACTACATTAATTTTCACAGAGTTTCCATTTTCATCTTCATTGCTTTTTCAGATTTTTTTCCAAACCTTCTGCCATCCTTCAACTAAAGCTTTGGGTATTTTCCCCTTCAATTTTTGTCCGGGGACTCTGTCTGAGTCAATTCAGTCTGTTGGCATACATGTTGGGGGAGAGGAGGAAAGGATTGTGATAACCTAAGAGATCTTGACATAAACTCCGAGAGCCCTAAAGAAACGAGACAGGAAATTATGAGCAACCTATAATAAATTCAAACGGTCCAATAAAATAAATACACCTGACTTTGTTCTCAGAGTAAGGTATGGTAGGGTGTCCGATTTCTTAATCGACTTTGCCACCTGTAATCTCAGTCACTATTTGAAGTCTGCCAGCGTATTGTTCAAATATTGTACTTCATCAGCACAACCAGAGCTGAAAAGGGGTCATGGAAACTGTAAGCACTCCTACTTTTCAGGTGCTGGAGTGGGACTTAGAGGAAAGTATTTTTGGAAATAGTCTGCTTTTTTCATTCTGTTTGTTATAACCATTGATCATTCAGATCCAATATAATTTCCCTCATGTGCCACGCACTTTTATTTTGGGGCTTGTAGCTGGTCAGAGATAACAAACACACACTGAAATTACTGTTACAGAGTTAGTGTAATTGACATTTGGGAACTCAGTCCATAGATTCATAGTGTTTTAGAAGTAAAAGGCATATTCGAAGTAGCATAAAATATGACTTCAGTTGACTGTGATACCTTTGAAGGCAGGAGTTTGGTTTTATTTATGTCTTGGATCTCTTTATATTCCTAGTACCAGGCAAAAAGTTGAATATGTGATTTAATTGCATGGTCCAGGCCCTTTCTTTTGCAGGATAAATTGAATTTGAAATATAGATGCATGCAAAAAAATTTGAGATGTATTTGCCTGGAACACCTACTAGGTAGGATCCAGATCCTGGAAGCTGTATCTCTTTCTTTGGAGTCCATACTCCTTTGAAAAAAAAGTTTATTATCTTTCTGTTATAACTGTGCCAGCTGGCCTTGGTAGAGCAAGGTTGCAAAGTTGAAATGTCACACACACAAAAAACCCAAAGAAACCAATGAAGCTGATGAAAAAAATCATCTTAAGTTAAAACTCAGTGATCATGGTTGGCTTATAAACCTCAGAGTTACCTGGAAAAACAGGGGACTTAAGTGTGTAAAGCTTGTCTCTCACCCTAGACTTTGTCATGTCAAATAGGCTTCATATCTCTAGCTTTCCATATCAATGAAAAATCTTGGTGATATATATGTGAAAATAACTTCATGCAGGATATTGCACACAATAGGTCTCCAAGAAGTATTCACTTCCTTCCAGCTGTGCAAAATAGCATATTTATTGAGAATCTGCTATGTGTGAGGCACTGAGTATACCATGTTGACTAAAGCAGACAGGATTCTAAAGATGGGTCTTTTATTTAAAAAAATGTTTTTATTAATTTGAGAAAGAGGGGGGGAAGGGAGAGGGATGGAGAGATAGGAACATCAATCAGCTGCCTCCCAACCCCCAGGGGATCAAGCTCACAACACAGGCATGTGCCCTGACAGGGAATAGATCTAGTGGCCTCTTGGTTCATGGGTCATTGCTCAACCACTGAGCCACACTGGCCGGGCAAAATGGTTTTTTTCTACATATAATATCAGAAAGCACTTGGGACAGAGGAGGAGAGAGGAGGAGGAGGAATTAATTGGCCAGTACTTTCCATTGGTTTTATGTTGCTGTCATGATATTATTTTCTTTAAACTGTATATTTAACTATTGCTGATGTAAGGGTTCTCTGCCTAAAGAAATAGACACATTAATTCATTATTTATAGTGATTCAAGAAAGAATGTGTTAGAAAAACTCTAAAACTCTAAAGATTTATATTTAAGGTCACTCTTTCAAGTTATGTGCTCCCCTTTTTTTCTGGAATCCTCTTTTTCAGCAACACTGAAATATAAGCTTAATGTATGTATTACGTTGCCTCTGTTTATTTGATACTTAAACACCTGTCTTTTCTATTGTAGTTTGCTTAAGCAGTGAAACCTTTAAAACAGCCCCTCATTCAAGAGAATAAAGGGCCTCGGTAGCATATGGAACACTAGTGAAAGTAGGGCTTTCCAGAAAAGGTTTAGTTCACTCTGTGGAACCATTAGTATGTAGGACTTTTACAATCTTTGAGCATCATCATGGTCACCGATCAGCGTGTTCTCAGCTCTCTGCTAAGAGAGACTGATTTTCCAACACTTTTGCCAGGTCTCTGTCACCAGCCCCAACGCGCCTCAATTCAAGGCAGACGTATTTCCCCGGAAGTTCCACTTGGCTAACTTCAGTCCAGCAGTGCCGGGACTCACACTGGTGGGACTGTTTTGGCTGTGGACTCCGGGATCTTGATTTTTTGAGCACCCCATTTATGTTCACTTCAGAGTTCTGGATTGCTGAGAGCAGTGACTCTCAGACTTTTGGGTTTAACAGGCCATTAAATTTTCAAAAGTAAATAAAGACATGTTTGCTAGTAGACAGGAAGTATGGAAAACAGATATGAAGCTTCATTTTTTTATTATGTTGAGACAGTAAAATAAAGTTCTATTATCATAGTTGTATAAATCTATCTATAATAATAAGAGCATAATATGCTGATTAGACTAGATATCCTTCCAGACTACTTTCTGGACAAAGCTGGGGCTGCAACAGAAGCCCTGGTCCCAGGTGCCTGCTGGTGGCCAGAGGGAAGCACAAGCCCCAGAGGGAACCTGGTGCTGATAGCTGGGGGAAGGAAGACCTTGCATGAATTTCATGCATCAGGTCTCTAGTATACATATATAAAAGCATAAGTGAATGAACAACCAGTTGCCATGACATGCAGTGACCACCAGGGGGCAGATGCTCAATGCAGGAGCTGCCCCTTAGTGGTCAGTGTACTCCCACAGCCCCCCACATTACCCCCACAAACATATTAGCCCTGATCGCAGGCAAAGCCAAGGGACCCCACCCATGCATGAATTTGTGCACTGGGCCTCTATTAAAATAATAATAGTTAATGCTTTAGAGAGTGCTTGCTTCAATATGAGATGCACCGTACATATGGAAATTATCTAATTGTCATAGCAATCCCATGGCATAGTTATAACTATTCTCCTCATTGTGCAGATGCGGAGACTGAGGCACAGAGAGACTGCCTAACATGCGGCAGGTCTACCAGCTGGTGCCGATTCAAACCCAGGTAGCTAGCATTCACTCTGATCCCAGCTCTGCCATTTTGTTTCATTGCTGCAAATGAAAGGCTGTTTGAATGAGCCAGAAGTTTCAAGTATGTCATGTCAGAGGAAAATCTAACTCCACACATCTAGCTTTATGAGAAACTAACCAGTATCCTTGTTTTCCTTTTTATTTCTTCTTTCTATCACTGAAAACTTTGCCACAGACTGGTATGCCTGATACTTTCCTTGGGACACAAAGAGATATGACATGGTCATAAATAACACCCAGGAAACTCACCGATTCTAAACAAAGTTTTCAAAAGATAGCACAGAAGATGCTGGAGTAGCACAAGGAAGGATACAGGGAGGGAAGCTGGCATCTGTTGTCTGCAGTGCCCTGGGCTCTGGGCTAGGCTCAGAATAGCTTGGCCTTGTGGTGGGTCCCTGGAGGTAACACAAAAGAAGGGATATCTAAAGTGAGTCTTACAGGACCCATGGAGATTCATCCGGCAGACAGAGAAAGGACCTTCCAGGCAGAGGCACTGAGGAAGGGAGGAAGGGGATGGCGGATTGCTGAGTAAATCCCAGTGGCTGCAGTGCGCACACCATGCCTGGGGCTTTGGCCCGAGCTTGTGTTTAGAAAGACTGCTGTGGTGAACACATAGTGGAGAGGCACCGAGACCAGAGGGCCTATTAGAAGATGCTTGCTCCTCTCCTGGCCAGGCGCCATGAAGGCAGCAGCCCTGACAGAGAAGAGAGGACAGGCCTCCATATACACATGGCACAGAGTTCTGGACAGGAAAAGTCCTTGGTGTTACATCTCCCAGCCTCGGAGACTCTCCAAAAGCCAGCTGTGTGCCAGGCCCTTTAGGCCCCACTGCTGGGCACACGGCCTGTGCCTGGCCCTGTGTGGGTGCTCCAGTGTTTGCTGACTGGATGTGTGAAGGAGTGAATCCTTTTCTTGAAGGCCTCCTTGTTCAAAACTGTGACATACAGTCAGAGATTTTGTTCTTTCCCCCACATCATGGCAGCATATGGATCAGTATCCTAAAGAGTTAAGAACTTTTTTTTTTCTCTCTCTCTCACAGACCCAACCCTTCTACAAAGATTGCCATACGATGTGACCTGACCTTTTAGTAAAGCTTTCAAAAAATAGGGGCTATTGCAAGTAGGCACTGCTGTGCTTTTTGTGGGAAGCTTGGCCATCCCCAATGGAACACAGAGCCCATACACGGGGTCATTTGGGGACCTTGAGTGAATATTGTGATCAGAGAGTGCAGTGTTTTCCTATGGTTGTTTATCTGTTTTCTCACCACACAGTGCCCTGTTCAGCTCTTCAGATTCATGTCACGGTTATGACTCTTTCCACAGGAAGCCAGCAAGGACTATCTGTTCCCCAGTTCTCGCAGCGTGCCACATGATCTAATATGGACTCCACATGTCACGTTCCCTTTTTGAAAGCAGCCGAAACCCCAATAAAAGGCGCAGCCTTGAAGGTCTAGATTCGAGCGAGCTGCCCCGATGAAATATTAATTGTGGTCTTCTTCAGAAAATAATCAAGCCATATCTAAAATTCATAAATGCGTTATTTTATATTAAAAAATACAGTGTGACCCCAAGAAGACCCCCCCAGGTTTATTAAAGAAAGTGTGAGTTAAATGCCACATATCTATTTTTTTAATATTTTCCTTAATGAATCCAAATGCTCAGGTTGGATTTTTAATCAGGCATGGGAATCCTGTGGGTCTCTGATTTCTTCATCCCCTAATTATACGAATAGTCTCCAATGTGCACGTAGCTCTTTACTCGGCATTAGTACCAAATTGATTATAGCTTGGCCTCACCTCATAAAGTACATTTGCTTTGGAACAGCATCAAACAGGTATTTGTGTTTGAAATCATATGGTCCTTCTGACTTTCATTCTAATGTTGGACACCTACCCCTTTAACTCTCTTTCCTCCATCCCCCAAGTTGACTGCGCATAACGTAAAAATCCCTTCAGACCTAGTGGAGGGCGGGGGAGGGGGACGTGATTTTCAGACTCCCCCTTTGTGCCAGGTACTGAACTATTTGTTGATGATGCATGTGACCTCAGGTCAGCCTTACCACAACCCATTTCACAGATAAGAAATCTGAGCCCCCAAACCTGAAGGGCAATGTGAATTCCTCTACTTTTGGTGTATGTGTATTCAATTTTCTTAGCAAACAAATCATATTAAAATATGCAGTACAGACTATTTTCCATGTTTGCTGGAACTATGTTATTTGGACTCTGTCAGCAGGAGCCTCCCCAGCGTGCTGAGTGATTTCCACAGTTTCAGAACCAAGTTCATTAGAGTTCACTGCTTGTACCGTATTTCATCGATCCTAAGATACCACAATTCTCTTCTGATTTTAGAAGTTTGGATGCATGTTATAATCGATAGCAGGTCACAGTTTCACGGGTGGCTTTTGCTATCCTTCAAGGTACATAAAATAACGTGACTTCATTCTATGGCATCTTGGATTCTATGAAATACTGTGTCAGGGTCTTTTCCATATCTAACCAATGAGAGCAAAGGTGGCTTGAGATTCAGATGCAGAAATACAATTTATGGACTTGTTTCCTTTCTCCTCCAGCCGATCACCATCCACTGATACAGATGGCTTTTGCCTTTGTTTGCCAGTCTGCAACTTTTGGGAATTTGTGCGTTGAGCTTGCTTACCTTACTTCTGGTCTGTCCTATACCAAGGCCAGGACCCTCTTTCTCCTTTGCGTGTGTGTGTATGTGTGTGTGTGTGTGTGTGTGTGTGTGTGTGTATGCATGTATATACAGCTTTCTTATCTATAAGCAACATAGTGGTGGGCAAAAGTAGGCTTACAGATGCAAAACAGCTTACTCTTGTATCATTATTAATTTTTATATTATCTTCTATACAGATAACTGTAAACATACTTTTGCCCACCCCATATATTGTAACGCAGTGGTCTCCTATTGGGGGGCAGTATGAGAGTCAGCTGAGAGCTTGTTACAATTAGGAAGGCCCAGGCCCCTCCTACTTCGCAGGCTGGGCCCGTGGACTTTATTGGCTCTCCAGGTGACTCTGATATTCGCCAGGTTGAGAGCGTTACTGGTGCGGTTGTTAAGAGCAGGAACTCGAGCCAGACTGCCTGGACTCAGATCCTGGCTCCACCAGTGTAAACTTTGTGTCTCAGTTTCCTTGTCTGCAAACCAGGGACCAATAATAGCATCTACCTCAAAGGATTATTGTGAAATTTAATAAAACGAGTCATGCAACATACTTAGCACAATAGCTCACACACACAGCAAGTGCCCAATAAACATCAGCAGTTATTATTACTCCCCTCCTACAGCCTGACATTCCTCTATCTCATTCCCAGAAACCCCATCTGTTATCTTTTCCCAGATTCAAGGCAGCTGATAGTCTTGCCGGGTCCCTTTAGTCTCTCATACAGCCCCAAACAAAGGGGTTGGGAAGAAAAACCGGGGTTTCTCTTTAATCTGGGTGGGTGGGAAGGGTGGTGAGGGGTCTGCTGAAGTCAGGGATCCTGAACAGATACAGGCTGGTTCAAAAAAGTCATCCGGTGAATTCACTCAAAAGCATCATCTAATTCGGGGTTCTAACTGTCCTCTGCCTCAAAATCACCCTTAGAACTCGGAACTAAAATGTCTGGGCACCCACCAATCTCCCTTTCACAGCATAGGCCTTCATTGGCAGTTTTCCTTGAGTTCCCAGGTAATTTGAACATGTAGCTACAGTTAATACCCCGGATCTGACAGAATATTTAAAAGATTCTATGTGCCTCTCACTTGGTAGGGATTTGTCTCATCTTTGAAGATGATTTCCACCTACAAACAAAACACAGGAGCCCTTTTTTCTTATAATAGAAATACTACTTTACCAGTTCTAATAACTCACAGTTGATGTGAATACACTTTGTAATTTTAAGAAACAGGGAAGAGTCAGGGAGACAGAGACAGAGAGAGGGATAGAGGAGAGAGGGAGGATCATAATGCCTAACGTGAAGATGATCATCCTATTTGTTAGATAACATTCACAAAGGGCCAGGAACTCTGCCAGGTAATAGGATGCAATGTAACCTGAGGTATGATCTGCCAGCCTTTTAAATGTATAAGGTTTTTACTTGAAAAGAGGAACCATGCCCATTTTATGCAAGATAGGAATTAAAAGCTTTCTGAGCCTGGTTTGAAGAAACAAAATAAAACAAAACAGATACTCTGAGAGTGTCCGGTCTTCTGCATATGTGAGTCATCTAATCTTTTATTTTCTTTACTCTCAATTCTTCTGGGTGGCGATTGTGTCAGATTGAAAATTTGGCCTTATTTTCCCCCGTTTGCTCAGACAGCCGAGTTTAATTTCTCTCCAGATGACTGACTGACGCTCATCCCTCCTTATCCCATTACTTAATTAGGCATAAAGAGGTTTTAAATTCCTCTTATCTGTTGGGAAGTGGTTGTAAGGTGAATGTTTCTCTTATCCTTTTTTTACAGCCACACTGCATCTCCCAACCTTACCACCCCCCCCTTTGTTCTCAAATGCCCATAAACCTGCTGTGCTTCATAGACATCTTAGGATCAAATGAATAGGTGCAAGTACTTTGAAAGCTGTGAAACTCCAATCCTACCATGTCCTGCTCCAAAACCCTCATTGGCTTCAGGTGTCCTTCAACTCAGCTGGAAATCAAGGCCCTATCCCAGACCAGTCCCACCTCACCTGCCGCTGTCTTGACACACTGAGCGCCGTGCTGCAGAGGAGCGAACCTCACCAGAACTGGAAGCAGAGGGGATACCAGTTGTGTATCATGTAGAGGAGACTATGAAGAGTCCGATTTAGGGAACCAGATGGAACGGAAACGGGGGAACGGGAAGCATAGCCATTGCAGAACTACAGTATCTCATACAGGCCTGGGTATGTGTGTGTGGATGGATGGGGTGGGGTCAGCTGGGAGGACAGAGAGGTTAGAGGAAGGGGAAATGTTTTCTAGAAATGTTTGTGTATTTATGACTATGTTAAAGGAAGGACTGCAGAAGGGCTGATGGCCCAACTATTGAGTTCGGTTTTGGACATGTTGAGTTGAAGGTTCTAACAAGGCATTCAGGCGAATGGACATAGAAACCTGGAGATTGGGGCTGAGGGTTTTTTTGTGTGTCGTCTACAAAGACAAGAGTTCAAGCGAGGGGGAGAGTAGGTGAGATCAACGGGACAGCAGAGAGGAACAGGAGCCCACGGACAGGATGTGCAGGATTCCAGCTTGTACCAGTCAGGATGAGTAAGAGAAGGCAGGGGCAGAACAGACCAGTAGTCACTGCCAGAGAGGCCCGGGAAGCACATCCCACAGCAAGGTCCGAGGGAGGTCACGGGATGTGGTGAATGACTGGGTCCTGATGAATTTCCCAGCAACCGTGTCATTCAAGGGCTAGGGCAAAAGCCAGATTGTAAAGCGTTGATGAGTTTGGGGGCATTAAGGAAGTGTGGGTGCAGGGGACATTGATAATCATCTTCCTGTTATATACCAGATTTTCAGGTATATTTTCAAACTATTAAGCCCTTTATGAGTAACATTTCAGGGCCAGTTCCCTTGGTAGCATCGCTTTTGCTGTAACTACAGGAATCAGCATAAAATTCTCAAGAGGTTTAGAAGAGAAAGGGAAGGAGGCAGGAGACAGTTTAACCTCACCGCTGACAAAGTGGGAAGTGAAGGCAGGAAAGCACAAATCAGCACAAATCGGGAGCTAGAAGATAAAAAAAGAAAAGAAAGTGAGCTTGGTTTTTATAAAAAAGAGGAGAAAGTGCTCTCTTCCTAACAGCTCAAAGAATGCTGATAGCAGCCGTGTGTGAAATTGATTTCTGAGGCCCCGCACCAGAGACAGAGAGGCAGTGAGGCAAACGGGGCAGTAAACCATGATTTAGCACCTTCACTTTCTCTGCTTATTACAAAACAGGCTTTAAAAAAGACCCCTGTGGCGTGCCTCAGCAATCTTGATATTGAATGTGGCCAGGATTCACTTTAATAGATTCCTGAGGCATTTCAGTGATTATAACATTGCTTTAAATAGCAGCCAGTTCACTTTTCTCATTGCTAAACTTAGTTAATGGGATGCACGGAAATATTATTCCTACCGTTAGATAATATTGAATGATTTTGAAAGAAACATTGTGAAGTTTGTCTGGGACAGGATCAGACTAGTGAAAGACAACAAGATTATTACTTGCTAAAAACAAAAAGGTGACAGACTCAATAGGCTTGCACATTGAAAACAAAAATTAAGTTTTATGAATTCTGGGAGAAATGGTATTTGATTTTACTTTATCAAGCACTGAGGGTCAGAGAAGGGCTCACCAGAATCACAAGAAAGATATTTCATATGCTAATGAACATTTAATAAGTGTTTTTTATAATGACTCCTTAATGTCATTTAATCTACAAATGAATAGAAGATCATATTACTTCTCATATGTACAGTACTGAATGATATTTTTCAAATATAATTTTTAAATTCTAACAATATAGGAAGTTTAGCAAACTCAAAAATATAAATACTTCTCATGAACCTGACTGGGAGATAGGAGGAGATGACTGGTGGTACATATGTCTCTCTCATCACCAATATTATTTCATATTCCAATACAAGTAGATCTGGACTGTTTACAGTAATGATGAAAAATTATAATTGACCAGGAAAGATAAAATGTTATTAGAAAACCAAAGTCTTTCTTATAGTGCTTTAAAATAAGGAACTTCTACTACAATTTATGCTGCACAATATTAAAGAAAAAAATTGTAGGCTATTATATTTGTGAAATGAAATAATTTAACTAGAGAATTCTTACGCTGATTCCTACAGTTACAGCAAAAGCGATGCTACCAAGGGAACTGGCCCCCAAATGTTACTGATAAAGGACTTAAGAGTTTGAAAATATACCTGGAAATCTGAATATTTTTTTAAAAAATAGCTCCTATAAGTTTTATAAGAACCCTATTAGCAGTGTTTCTGTTTTGGTACAAAAGAAATTATGCCGTGGCCCTGGTCAGGTAGTTCAGTTGGTTGGAGCATCATCCTGATGTTGGTGGAAGTGAGGTATCCCTTTCCCCACTGAGGGCTGGGCGTCAGGTCCTTATGATACCTGGAGAAGAATTTCCTGAGACTGGAAAGGGAGCAGGAGTGATTTTTATTTGCATGGAATTACATCTCTGCATTTCTCAAGTTCCATTTCCCTTAATCCAGAGCTGGAAAATGTGCAGCTGGGGATTCACTAGAGCAAGAACAAGCCAGCATCCAAAGTTACCCTTCCGTGCCGAAACTGGTTTGGCTCAATGAATAGAGTCTTGGCCTGCGGACTGAAAGGTCCCGGGTTTGATTCCCGTCAAGGGCATGTACCTTGGTTGTGGGTATATCCCAAGTAGGGGGTGTGCAAGAGGCAGCTGATCAATGATTCTCTCTCATCCATATTTCTAACTCTCTATCCCTCTCTCTTCCTATCTGTAAAAATCAATAAAATATATTTTAAAATAATAAACAAAGTTACCCTTCCGTGGTGGAGCTGGTCTGGTACAGCATCAGGCTAGTTGCAGCCTGTTGTGTGGGGCCCACATGGCTGTGAGCCAGGTGGGCAAATACAGGAGCATGAGAGCTCCACAGGCCAGGAAGGAGTCAAGAGCACAAGAGTGGGGACGCCTTTCTTTAGGACGGGGGAGAGGAACATCCCATCCACAGGTCTTATAAGGCCCATGAAATCATTTGGCCTGGCCCTGCTAAGGCATTAGGAGTGCATTAATTAAATGTTTGACCACATATAGGCTACTTTTTAAGTTGATAATTTTGTATGGCCCACAAATTATTATGTTATAAATATCCAAATGGCCCTTGGCAGAAAAAAAGCTTCCCCATTCCTGCCTTAGGAGCTTAAATATTCCAAATCTTCCATGTTTGCAGTGGCCATGCCTCTTCTGGCCAGTAACTGGTTCCCTGGTGTGACTGACACACACTACCCTTCCTCTTTCACCCAGACTTTACTGGGCCTGTGTCCATTCTCTCCCTGGCCAGTCCTTACCCCAGCGATGTGCTGGGACTGGACTGTTGGCTTCCCGGGGAGTGTTAAAATGCAGCTCCCTGGCAAAGCTGCCAAAGGCATGCCTATAATATTTTTCCTTCCCTGTAATAACTGGGTTAGATAGTTGGCTATCGGTCTTATCCACCAAAAGGTTGTGGTTTCAATTACTGGACTGACCACATACCTGGCTTATGAGTTCACTCCCTGGTCAAGGCATGTAAGGGAGGCAACTAACTGATCAGTGTTTCTCTCTCACATTGATGTCTCTCTCTCTCTTACTCTCCCATTCTCTCTCTCTCTAAAAATCAATAAACACAAATGAGGGTTTTTAAAAAAGGAAATTCTGTCATGAAAGTTACTGATATACCTATTATGATAAACATCATAAGAAGATAAAAACATTCTTAACATAAGATAGGAAAATAAGCTAATATAGAAATTAAAAACAATCATATAAAGTGAACTTTTATCTCTTGATAAACTGTTGCTTATAAGTATTTGGCCTTTTTCAAAGATTTAAATAGTACACTCTGATCAATAAAAAGTACAGAGTATAATTTAGCATTTCTTTTTTTATTCAGAAGTCCCTAGAATTTGACAGAGCTTCTGGATGCTGGCAATTGTATTAGTAAAGAAAAAGAGTCCTGACCTAGCCAGTTTTGCTCAGTGGGTAGATTGTTAGCCTGGGGACTGAAGAGGGATTGAGGTTCAATTCTGGTCAAGGGCACATGCTGGGATCGTGGGCTCAATCGCCAGTAGAGGGGCCTGCAGGAGGAAGCCAATCAATGATTCTCTCTCATCATTGATGTTTCTATCTCTCTCTCCCTCTCCCTTCCTTTCTGAAATCAATAAAAACATATTTTTTTAAAAAATGAAAAAAGAAAAAGTCCTAATAGAGATTCTTTGTTCCTAGATTTTTTTTTAATTAAATGATTGTTAGAGATGAAGCAATAGGATCATCTCTACTTGAATTTCACTTAACAATTGTGCAGGTCAACCCTTTCATAGTTTAGCACTTTTCTTTTTAAAGCAATTGGTCCACCAGCCCTATGAGTTAAATCAAGCAAATGTTCATGTCTCATTTTACAGGTTAGAAATTGATATCTTAATATGCTTTAATGAGATAGGATAATTTAGAATCATGGACTTTTTATGACAAAGAATGTCTTTGGAAAATATCAGGCCAAAATTCTTTCTTGTGGAAGTGAGTAAACTGTGCTATAGGGAACCCAGTGGCCTAAAATCCTATGATGGCTGAGTCCGGATCCCCAGCCTGTGTACTTGTTTAGACGTTTTTGCCATTAATATTATGCATGTCCATTTAATGAAACATTTTAAAAGTAAAAATGCTCTCAAAAGAATAGGTTAAACACTGAACAATGATCATTGAACAATGATCTCTGTGTAGAGATCATTAGCCATCAAGGGTGTAATGGCTAACCATCACATAGTCCCTATGTTCCAGCTCTTGTCAATATTTTGCCTCCATTAATTTCTTTCAAACATCAGAGCACTAGGATTTGATTTTTTAGATTTATTTTCACATGGGATCTAATGAAAATATACTCTCACTAGTCCAAAACACTTACTTGAAAACCTGAATCAAAACTTGTTTCTAACAAGTCATATTTTCTGATTACTTAAAGTTTTCCGTGATCTGTGATTATTCTGTACTTACTTTTTCATTCATGGAAGTATGGTTTGATAATATTTGCCAATTCTTATTGGTAGTGTTCTATGCCTTTAAGTCAGGCTCCCTTACCCACCTATCTTCAATCCCTCCAAATCGTAGCACACTCATCTCCACAAATCATGCTTTCCAAGTATTGCAGAAGAACTGACTATTGTTTACTCAGTGATGAGGGCTCTTTGGCAGCTAGACATTCTAGGACTTGGGTTAGGCTAGATTAAGGCAAGATGTGACAGGTTAATAATCATTTTTCAGCTTTAAATAGTTGGACAAATTTAAAGCTGGAATAAAAAGACATGAATCAGCATAAATATGATCTTTTGATCTCATGGATCTGATTAATTTCTTCTCTTCCATCCCCTGCTTATCTGCAGGTTATATATCTATATATCCATATCTATATCTATATATCTGTATCTACCTATATTGATATATACATATATATATATATATATATATATCCTTTCTGTCTTTATATATACATATATATATATCCTTTCTGTATTTATATATACATATATATCCTTTCTGTATATATATATATATATATATATATATATATATATATATCCTTTCTGTATTTATATATATATATATATATATATATATATATCCTTTCTGTATTTATATATATATATATATATATATATATATATATATATATATACCCTTTCTGTCTTTAGAGAATCCAAATGCATGTGAACTCTTGAGAGTGAAAGCTGACAGCCGTTATGAATTAAATTACAACTTGCCTGAGCCTGCCCTGTGTTAATTATTCATTCAGTGACTGTGCACTGAGACTGATTACATATCCGGTGTTCTACAAGGCTCTCAGTACATCTTTGTTACGGCCCCCAAGAAACTCACAGCCCATTCCTCGGGATAGATGTGTAAACAAGTAACTTCAGTACAGTGGCTGACAAATTATAAAACAGCCATGTATATAAAGTCTTAGCTCAAAGTACACAAAGATGACTTTGCAGCTGCATCTTAAAGCAGGAGCAAGAGTACCCAAGTCAAAGACAGTAAAAAGATGTGAGGAGGATGGAGAGGAAGGAAATCTAGGCAGTAGCAGGGTCAGGAACGGAATATTGGAGGTCACCATGTAGGCTGTTTGTTTTTTTAATGTATTTTATTGATTCTTTACAGAGAGGACGGGAGAGGGATAGAGAGTTAGAAATATCCATGAGCTGCCTCCTGCACACCCCACACTGGGGAAGTGCCCACAACCAAGGTACATGCCCTTGACCAGAATCAAACCTGGGACCTTTCAGTCCACAGGCCAATGCTTTATTCACTGAGCCAAACCGGTTTTGTCCCTATGCAGGCTGTTTTGCTGAGCAGTCCCCCATCATTGGAGAGTAGAGGACATGAGTGATCAGAAGCAGCAGAGATTGAGTCTAAAATGTTAATTTCAAGGTTGGTTAGGAAGGGTGTTGTATGCCACACTAATTACTTGGACATTATCCTCTACTCAATAATTCTTAACCTTTTTTGGAGAATCTGATGAAAGCGATGACTCCTCTTTTCAGAAATATGATAATAACACTCATACGCCCAAATGTTGCATACAGTTTCTGAGTCCTCACAGTCCATCTGGAATCCATTACTAGATGCTACCAGCTATAGGGAGTGGAACCATGAAGAGTCTGTTAGGGAGTGAACAGTTTAGCTCTCTATTCTAGAAAGATAACTGGCAGCTATGTGAAGGACAGACTGGTAGGAGGAGAGGCTGGAGGTAAAAAAAATCAGATGGAAAGCCTAGTCTGCGAAATTCCAGGCAGGAAATCCCAGAACCAGAATGAAGGCAGTGAAAATAAGGATGGAGAGGCTGGGCATGGAAGAAATAAGCATTTCAAAATGGCGTTGATAAGACTTGGTGTCTGCTTAAAGAGAGAGGACATTGAGCAGTCAACTATTTTATTCCTCTCCCCCCGCCCCATTAAATTATAAATCCTCTGAGCAGCATTGCTGCACCAGCCTGGACTCAAGGGAGTGAGCAGAAGCAGAAACATAAGCATTGAGGTATGAGACCTTAATATTCACGAGAAAGCAATAGGCAGGCCCCTCTAAAAGCTGAGGAGAATGTTTAGGGCAGTGAGCTCTGGAGCTGACAGACAATCCTTAGTAGACACTGAGAATCAAAGAGGGAACTGTTCAAAATGGTAAACCTGGATGGGAGACCATCCTTTCCAAGCAGCAAGTCAACTTTCTGCTTGGCTTTTGTGCCTTTCTTACAAGGCTTTCTGCCCCGGAGCATTTAGCCGGATATAGGACGCTAAAGAAATCTTGATTATCAGCCTGAGTCTATGCTAGACAAGCATGGTGCTGCTGAGTTCCTGGGACTTTTGAAGGTTTGCTTCACATTGATGATGGAAAAGTATTAGGACCAGAATAGATCCTCAAAATGATTTCCTGCCTAACTTCAAAACCTGGAAAAAGGTTTTAGTTTGCCAAGCTGTTGCTGACAGCTACAGTTACAGGTTAAAACTACAGGGAAATGCTATCTATGGAAGAGACTCAGATATGGGAATTGAGAGAACTATTGCTTTTTGGCAAAATTGACATCCTACTAAGAAAGAGGGGGGTGGTGATTAGAACTGGAGAAAAGAAGGAAGTCCCATAACTTGAAACTACTTGCAACTTGTAAATAACTAGATCTCTCTCCTTCCTCCTGGTCTCTCCGCCCCCCCCCACCTTTTTTTTCATCGCCTCCCTACCCTACTACACCCCATGTGTATTCCATGCCCTATATATGTTTTTGAGAATCAAATGACAAACCTCAAAGCATTTCACCATCTACTATATGCAGGGTTGGGCAAAAGTAGGTTTATAGTTGTTCATATGGAAAATAATACAATAGTTAATAAATAATAATATAAGAATAAACTCCCCGTGGCATACTCACAACTATGCCCTACCCTGTATTTGTCCAAATCTCTTCACTTTCTCTTAAATGACATACATAGGAGTTATTTCATTTATTCATGAATATTCATGAGAAAGCAACTATAGGGAGTGCAAAAGTAGAATCACCCTTTTCCTCTCAGTTTGCAATGTAGTTAGGGAGATATTTGTTACTTGCAATGATAATTCTGGAGAGCTACAAAGGTTTATTCTAAGTTTCATTTACTCTTTATTAAACCTTGCGCATTAATAATGCATGGATGTGACATCAGATGACTGCAGATTAGGCAAAATATTGAGATAATAGGTGATAACTTGGGATAAATGATTTTTAAATTATTGCAATTTCTATAAGATACAATTCTCCTATTGCACAATTTTCCCTTGTGAAAGAAATAATTTACTGCTTTCAGCTTTCTAATTGAGCAGCCCCTAGGTACACATGTTTGGCTGCTGTTGTTACCATCAAGCAAATGTTTTCATCCAAACTTAAATTTTCCATCAGAAAAAAAATGCATGGTCATATTTTTATGAATATCCTATTAGTATTTCAACAAAGCAGAGTATTTCTATTTGTTAAGAGTATGCTTTTAAAATAATACAGACAGTGATAGAATGTTTTACTGTGCCTTTCCTTGAGATAAGCTGACTCGAAATATTCCACAGCCAGTCGCAAATTTCCTGAATACTAATCTTTGCTTATATTAGCAATTATAGACTTTAATTCAGCTGGCTGTGAAGTTGTATTCTGGTGGAGCTCTCCAAAATTGCCCAGAGGTTTCTTAGCACTTTCCCAGATGAGCCATAATCCAGCCTTGCCCTTGGATAGAATGCAAAAAAATCAATTTATCATCATTCTGAAATGAAAACCTTACTGAAGCATTTGACACTGAGCAGAGTCAGGTTTTTGTTTTCTAAAAAGTCATGAAGCTGTCTCAATTCCATGTCCAAGTTGTTATTCCTAGGTTGGGAAAGAATTCTGAGAACAAAGTAATTTTTTAAAAGAAAATCAGCAACGTTGGTTGTTGTTGTCCAATAAAATAAAATAAAAACCATACACTGATAAATACCATTTAAAATGGAAAGGAAGATCAAAATTTGAAGCTAGATAGCACAAAATGTTGTCAGATAAGCATATAAAATATATTTGCACCAGATACTAGCTATGTGACAAGTGTGTGTGTGTATATATGTGTTTGTGTGTGCATTTGCAACTTGAGTAGAGAGAGAAAATAACACTAACATGCCAGAAACTACTACATGTGTTTTATATACATTCTCTTGGTTAACCTTCATAATCACCCTAGTAAGAGAAATATCAATGTTCCCATTTTACATATGAAGAAACTGACTCAAAGAGATTGGATGATGTATCTAAGTCAAGTTCACTAGAACCGTGGTCCGCAAACTGCAGCTCTGGAGCCACATGTGGCTCTTTGGCCCCTTGAGTGTGGCTCTTCCAAAAAAATACCACGACCTGGGTGAGTCTATTTTGAAGAAGTGGCATTAGGAGAAGTTTAAGTTTAAAAAGTTTGGCTCTCAAAAGAAATTTCAACCGTACTGCTGATATTTGGCTCTGTTGACTAATGAGTTTGCCTACCACTGAGCTAGAATATGACTAGTCTGTCTGACTCCGAAGTCTGTGCTCTTTCTCCTGCACCACGATGCAGGTGGTTCAACTTCTGTGAGCCTCGCTTCTCTTATTTGTAAAGTGGCGGGGGTGGGAAGGGGGGAGAATTTCTAACTTGACATGGCTCATTGTGAGTATTAAATATGATCATTTGTGTAAATTCTAGCATACTTCCTGGCACATAGATACTGAGTAAATCCCGGCATTTTTTCCTCATCACCAATCCTCCAGGCTTCGGTGAAAAGTAGGTGCCCTAACAGGAATGTGATAGGGCTATGTGCATATGTGTGTGTGTGTGTGTGTGTGTGTGTGTGTATACACAGTGAAAGGAAAAGGAAGACAGGTACCCAAGAGGCCTTCGGTGCCCAGATAGCTTTTATACCGTGTTACGGGATTGACTTTTCTCCTCGGTAGCAAGGGACAGCTTCAGGCAGTGGCCTCTGAAAGACCGTGCGCTGTGTCACTGGCAGTTCATCATATTCCCCAGCAGTGCAGCTGTGATAAGAACCAGATGATCCGAATTTCCTCAGCAAAGCCAGCAGCACATATCTGGGAAGGCTCATGCCTCAGTATCCACACACTCTGCTCTTTAAGAAAGTACATCAAAAAGCTAATGGACTTTTACAAGAGCCCAGTTACTGCTTAGCGTCTGTGAGCTCTCAGGAGCAGGGAATCACAACCCCTACCACGCACAGTTGGCGGCAGAACCAGTATTCCGCGTTGTTAGAGAAGCCAAGGATTAGATAAGATTTATAGAGACCTGATGTGTAGGGGAGCTAAAAATGGCATCTGCAAATTCATTTCCAGAGCTTGGTCCACGGATAGGATGTTTCTGTGTATAGATTTCTCCACTTTGCACGGGCACACCACAGGAAACACGGTTCTCTCATCCGTGGCCGACTCGCCCCTCTTTTTAATTTAGAGGTGTGTGACATCCACTTTATACCGTCACATACACAGCTCCAGATGGCTTACGCTAAAGGCTGTCTGTCTGGGAGGAGAGAAAAGCCAGGGACTCAAGTGCCTTCTTGCTGATCTTGAAACAGTAAGAACTGGTCCTTGCCTCTTCCCATAACGCATGTTGCTACCTTTGAGGATCTGTCGATGTCTGAAAAACACTTTGCTTATAACAGAACGTCATCTGTTGTATGATTTCAGTTTTACAAAAACCTATCATCCCATTTCCTCGGCACCTACTTTCGTTTTCATTTAGTTCTGTGTATCCTGACCTCTTGTTATAACATTTGGAAAAAATATTTCCCAAGAACTCTGTGTATGTGTGTGTGTGGGGGGGGGAGCAAATATAACTCCAGAGTCTTTTTATTGCTAATTTGTGCTTCATCCTACAACATCTTTCATAAGTCCTTGATAACCTGTCCAGGTTCCAGCGAAAGCGGTTTCTGGATAAAGTGGTTCAGGGGAGGTCATTCTAAGGTTAAGTGTCTGCTGGGCAGTGAGACGCAGGAAAACTATAGCTTCATGTGATTACTCAGCGTGTTTAACTACTTGTAGCTGTCAGGCTTGAAGCTGATCACCTGAGACTTGGTTGCTACATTTGGCCCTGAAATCAACCGCAAAACTATCAGCTGCAAACCACATTTAGATAAGCCAGTAATGGCGAGGAAATGACACCATCCTGAGGTCGATGGATTTAGAGAAGCTCTTTTAATTTTCTTCTGATATTCCTAGGAGGTATTTAATGACCTATGGCCACAGTGGATAGGCATACCTCAGAGATATTGCTGGTTCCCCTCCAGACCACCGCAGTAATAAAGAGTGCATGTGTCAGTAAAGCAGGTTGTAGTCTTTTTGTTGGTGAAGGGTTTTGTCTTCCATTTGCAAAAACACGTCTGTGAAGTGCAATAAAGCAGAGCACAATAAAATGAGGCACGCTTGTACATTGCAAGCAATTGGCCTTGCCTGAGGTGTAGGGCCACTTAACTGACCAGGAGCAATGGATGGATGGAACTGGGGAGTTGATTGATGACTTTTTAACAAGTAGTTGATTTAAAAGTCGTCATCAGTACTACATGCAAAGATCATCATGTGGCACCAAAGATTTATAAATAGCTAGACTTTTTTTTTCTAAATTGAATAACTGGGGTGTGTTAGAAAGCCATAGAAATTTAAATCATCGTTGCTTTTAGGCAACTCATTATTTCCCTCTGCTTCAGTTTCTCTTGCTAGATGCAATTCAAATGTTTTACTCTTTAAAACTGTTTACTGTGGAATGAAGAGGACTGCACAGTCCAAAGTCAGAGAGAAATAAGCACAGGTCCCACCTGAAGCAGGCACAAACATTGTTTCTATGGAAGGCCCTCTTAGAACTGTAATAAGCAAATGCTTCTAGGTCTTAAATGACCTGAAAGGCATTGCTGAGATACCATTTTGGATTATAGATGTAAAAAGCTAGCACAGCTAAAGATGAGAAAAAACACTTTACATTTTCTAACATTGAACATAGATTCAGTTGAAATGAATCGTTCGTTTCAGCTTGAGAAATAGGCCCATGACCGGCTTCTGGAACACCATGAAATCTCTTTCCAAGAAATATGCGCACTGGGCATGTCTAATTGTGCAGAAACTTGTGATGAGGGAAGATGATTAGGCAGTGAGATCTCACCTTCGTGCTCTTTAAACAAGGCACATGAAAAATATCAAGCACCTGCCCCACAGAGTATGAAACAATTTGCTTATCTAGAAAACCAAAATCTCAATTCCACATTATTTCCTAAATATCTTATCCACAGAGCAGCCAAAGAGAAACCTCCCCAAGATTTGGCATTCTGGTGTTCTTATCTCACATGGGAATGGAGTTCACATGGGAATGTCTCATCTGGATTTTTTTTCATGTTTATTTATTTATCTTGCAGCTGTAGTAATTGGACAGTATCACTCATCTTGGTCATTTTAATTATTTCATGAATCCTAGCATTTGTGATGTTGGTTTTTATCTCAGTCATATTTAATTTTAATAAAATGAGGGGAACTGGATTGTACAAGGTATGTTTGTCACACAAGTACCCTGTTTCCCTGAAAATAAGACAGTGTCTTATATTAATTTTTGCTCCCAAAGATGCGCTATGCCTTATTTTCAGGGGATGTGTTATGTTTCCATGAAGTAGGTCTTATTTTCAGAGGATGTCTTATTTTCAGGAAACACGGTAGTTACTGTATCAGGCAAGTACTCTCTTAACAGAGCCATGTTCCAGTCACACAGAACAAGCAATGGGGGAGTGAGAAGATTCAGCACAAACTTTTTTAATATCTGAGGAATGATTTAATAGGTGTATGGAGAAGAGGCTTGGTATACTTCAATGGCCAAAAGCTGTCTTTGCCTCATTACTTAATGAAGCTCTAGAAACAGAGTACCCCACATTGCCAAGAGTAGAGACTGATTTTATTAATCCTAAACCTCAATAAATACTTCCTTTAGGAAGGAAAGGCTTTGCAATAAACCAGTGTG
The DNA here is from genome assembly GCA_963924515.1 of Vespertilio murinus. NCBI lineage: Eukaryota > Metazoa > Chordata > Mammalia > Chiroptera > Vespertilionidae > Vespertilio > Vespertilio murinus. The sequence goes on along the minus strand of OZ004708.1, from coordinate 127,235,029 downwards.
TTTCTGCTACCCATTCTATGCCACCTCAAACTCCTGGCAGGTCAGGTTTCCAGGCCAAGCAACGTGGCAGGTCTCCGGGAGGTTCTGCTGTGGGAAAGTCAGGATTTTCAGAGATGATCCCTTAGGAGTACAGTGTCTCAACTGAACTCAGAAAAAAGAAGAAAAATGCGTGTACCTTCCCAGTATACCTTTTAAAGCATCTCCAAGCCCAAATATGTTAATAAATGATATGAATAAGGAATCTATATATATAAAAGCCTAAGCAACCTTTACGACCAAGTGACTGGTCAGCCAGTCACTATGACACACACTGACCAGCAGGCGGGCAGACACTCAATGCAGTAGCCGCTGCCGTGAGGGTCAGTGTACTCCCACAGCCAACTTTCCAGGGCCCCTCCCCACTGCTGGTCAACCTGCCGCGCCCTCCTCTCTCCCCTGGCTGGCTAATCTCCCGAGGTCTCTCCCCCTGGCCAAATGGCCCTCCCGATAGGCCCTGATCTAGGGGCCAGCTGACCAACCTCCCGGGGTCCTCCCACCACTGGCCACCCCCCCCCCCCATAGGCCTTGATCAAAGGCCAGGCTGAGGGTCCCCACCTGTGTATGAATTTGTGCACCAGGCCTCTAGTGTTAAATAATAATACCATCCAATACTTATACAGTGTTTATTATTTAGTCCCTACGAGCTTTTTAAATATATGTATGTATTTGCTTTTTTGTTTTGGTATAATATGCATAACATGAAAATTACCATTTTGATTATTTGTGTATAGTTCAGTGGCATAAAGTACATTCACATTATTGTGCAACCAACAAGACCTCCTATCTCAAGAATTATTTTCATTCAGGGCTGGTTTGGCTCAATGAATAGAGCGTCGGCCTGTGGACTGAAAGGTCCCAGGTTCGATTCAGGTCAAGGGCATGTACCTTGGTTGCAGGTACATCTCCAGTAGGAGGTGTGCAGGAAGCAGCTGATCGATGTTTCTCTGTCATTGATGCTTCTAGCTTTCTATCCCTCTCCTTTCCTCACTGTAAAAAATCAATTAAATATATATATATATATATATATATATATATATATACATATATATATATATGTGTGTGTGTGTTAAAAGAATTATTTTCATCTTTTCAAACTGAAATTCTGTATCCATCTCCTTTCCTCTCTTTCTCCATCCCCTAGCAACCACCATTCTAATTTTTGTCTATATGAATGTGACCGTTCTAGGTACCTGATATAAGTGGAATCATATCATATTTGTCCTTTTCTGTTGGGCTTATTTTCACTTAGCATAATTCCCACGAAACTTCAATCATGTTATAGCATGTGTCAGAATCTCCTTCCTTTTTAAGGCTGAATAATATTCCATTATACATTTATACCACAATTTATTTATTCATTCATCTACCCATGGACATTTGGGTTGTTTCCACTTTATGTGCTTTTCATATATTTTTAAATGTATCTTTTATTATTGAGAGTATTACAGATATCCCCCCGTTTTGCCCCATTACCCTCCTCTGCCTGGCTCCTGCCCCACCCCAGGCCTTTAAGACACTGTTGTCTGTGTCCATAGGTTATGCACATATGCTTATAAATACATATGAACTATTCTAATCCTCATAATGGTTTCAGTTTACCATCTCCATTTTGTGACTTAGAAATAATTGCGTCTCAGTTAGGATTCCTTGGAGCAGTATGCCACCCCAGGCTGAGCAGGTCCATACTCCCTGCTCTCCACCACTATCTATCCAACTGCCCTGGAAATGACTTAATAATCTAAATAAAGCACCTGCCAATTAACCAACCCTTGATACAGCACTCTAAGGCCATGTTTCTGGCTTAATTTGTACCAGGTTTAAAACTTACAAGAAGTCATCCATTAGGCACCTGAGCCCCACAGCAACTGATTTAGTTTTCTGGGGCGGAGAGGATATTCTTTGCTTTTTCCAGAGGCCCCATCCTGCTTGGATAACATAACCCTAAGTATGACTAGGCCCGGAATGAGGAAGTGATTTAAACATGCTAATCAGAGCTACCAATTATGAGCTTACTATGTGCTGGTGATGTTGACTTACATCATGTCAAGTTTTCACATGCTTTGTGAGCAGTTATCCTTCTCTCGCTCCCTGTCCCATGCTTTTCCAGTATTCCACACTTTTTCTTAAGGGAGAAAATAGAACATGAAATTGCCATATTGCCTGACATGCAAATTTTTTTAGAGGTTTGTTTTTTACAAATATAGTTTTGAAATTTTAATATTTGTCCTATGTATGTCTTTGATTAACATGAGAAGCTACTATCTTTAATGTTTAGATACCACATTTGGTTTATTCAGTAAAATGATTTAGCCACAATTTACATTAGCTATTTGTAGAACTGTTGCTATGGATTGAATTGAGTCCTACCCCACCCCCTCATATGTTGAAGTATCAATATAATAATATTTGGAGATGGGTTATATAGGTGATAATTAGGGTTAGCTGAGGTCACAAGGGTAAGACCCTCATGAAGGGATTAGTGCCCTTTTCAGAGGTGACACCAGCGAGTTTGCTCACACTGTCTCCATGCTAACACAAACTGGAGATTGTGTGAGCACACAGTGAGAAGTCAGCCATTTACAACCCACGAGAGGAGTTCTCACCAGGGACTAACCATGCTGGCACCTTCGTCTTGGGCTTTTATCTCCCAAAACTGAGAAAATTAATTTCTGTTGATTTTAAGCTACCCTGGCTGGTATTTTGTTATTATAACCCAGAAGACTAGCATAACTATGTAAATACATATATGACATTCTCAATTTATAATAACACGGGTACTATTTATAATTGATTGCTTTACTCTGGATCTAGTCCTAGGCTAAGTTCATTTAGCTAATCCTCCTATAGGGTATGTGTGTGTGTGTGTGTGTGTGTGTGTGTGTGTGTGTGTGTGTGTGTGTACATGGGCAGTAGTGTAGTTACATTATCACCCTTTTATAGAAAAAGAAATTGAAGTGTAAGGAGATTCAAGGACACACAGTAAAAACCAGAATCCGTATTCAAACCAGACAGTTTTAACTCCAGAGCCTGTTCTATTAACCGTAGCACAGATTTTATCTTTGACTCTTCTGTGTATGAAACATGAAGCAAAATATTAGGCCTGTACATAACGACTTTCCAGACAGCAGATGTATCTTTCATGGGGAAACTTGTCAGTAACAAGCGTGTCAATCTGTCTGAATCAGTCTCTGCTAAAGGCACTCTATGCAGTTACTTTCATGAACAAATCTGAACACTGAGAATAACATTGCTTCTTAAAAAAAACAAAAACATAACCCTGTCAGTTGCCTAAACAGTTGTTCTGTAGAGCAGTGCTGGTATGGACATGCCCAGTTTCCCAGAGCAGAAGCCTCTCTGAGAGCAGCTTCTCTCTTCACAAAGAGATGAAAAGTAGACCCATGAACTCTGGCCAAAATCATGACTTTCTTGCCATTTACCTCCCACTAAGCCAGATTCTTCTTTTTGGCCCCCTTTTCCATTTACTCTGTTAGTCGTTACCTAGGGTCCCTAGCTGAAATAGCCTTCTCCCCTAACATACATACGTTACTACATCAGAAAGAAGCTGATGCATGCTTTCCTCCCCAGAAAGCCCACCATGTACAGACATACAGGCCACCGGCGTGTAAGGTCATGTGTTTCAAGGTTCGTTGGGGACCTGAGACTGATCATCCTCTTGTTTCCCGCAGAGCTCCAGAACAACACGCTCCGAGGAGGACAGAGACAGCCTGTGGGACGCCTGGGGCTCGTGGAGCGAGTGTTCACGCACCTGCGGTGGGGGCGCCTCCTACTCATTAAGGCGCTGTCTCAGCAGCAAGTAAGTCCTATACCCACCGGGGGCTTTTGTAAGGCCCAGAGGCAGCAGGCTTGAGACCTGCTCTTGTGGTTGGGGTTACGCAGAGCATTTTGTTGCAAACAAATCCAGATGAAGGGGTGGAAGCAATGTACAAATAATTAAATATGTGTATCTTCAGCTAGGCATTTTATGTACTCATATAATAAGCAATACACAATTTATCCCATTCACCAAGCAAATTTTGTTAATGTCTTTAGATTAGAACTAGGAAGAGAACTTAACAGAAATGGACCTAGTACCTTTAGCTCCCTATTATGTTATACTTTTTGCTGTTTTAATCATAGTGACAATAAGAGCAACACTGTGAACATGAATAAAGTCTATGTTCGATTCCAATGTTACCAAACCCTTTGCAAATGAACAGTATGTTGGTTTAGGTTTTTAGATATTGGAATGGCCAAAAGTTTCCTAAGGTCATTCATTTCCATGGATTTTGACTATACGAAGATTTGGAGGAATAAATAAGCAGTGGGAATTGGGCATGCATAGTGAGAGTGAGGATGAAGGTGGAAGTGAGAGTGGTTAATGGCTTCGCAACTGAAAAGAAAAGGCCCAAGGTGTTACAGTGGAAAGTCTTTACTTACAATAATAATTCATAGCTACTTCTTGAGTTGTGTGGTCTGTGAGTAGATTTTTCTCCAAACTCTAAAGTATAAAGTGTGTACCCTGGTAATACCTTTCAAAGAAAGGTTTTATTCCACAGTGAAAAGTGTTATATGTGGCAAGCAAAAGGTTTGGTCAAAATTATTACATATTATAAAGCATGAAACAGAAGGAGGAAAAAACACACCCCTCTGATTCTTCTAGACTTTTCATAAACAGCAGAAAGCGGTGAGGTGTAAGTTCAGGAAAGCGTCAACTCATTCTAACAAGAGTAAGAATTTCTTGAAAGTCAGGGACTAGTCTTATTCCTTTTGTATCCCCTAGGCCTGCACAGGGTCTGTTAGATAATAGGAGCTCAACAGATGTTTCTTCACTGGATCCAATGATAACTACAGTGTCAGTTCTCCACTAGACACAGGTCCAGTGGAGATGATATACCCTGAAAAAAAAAATGGCCAAAGTGGCTATCTTGAAGGAAACCAGAGTTATTCTGGTATTTAGCTATTCTGTTGTTTAGGTCTGCATGGAAGATGGGTCTATTGGGTTATAGCCAAATTTGTTTATCTTCTTGAGAGATCAGCTTCATATCAAACCAGATCCCTGAGCTGGGAAGAATAGACCTTTCCTTTTTATGTTTCACCTGTTCTCTTTATCTGCACTACATGATGCTACGTGGTGATAGCACTCTGAGGCATAACTGATAATAAACATCCACCAGCAAGGCCAAAGTGTACAAATTTGGAATGTTCGTATTATGCAGCTTTATCAAATTAGCATGCTTGAGTGTTCTTTAGGGATGAGCCAAAACATGTGTCTCACAAAGCTAGGAAGAAATGCATGGGAACGTTCATGTTGGCTCAGTGAATGTAACGCTGTGAGAATATTTTATTGAGTGAGAGGCTGAGAAGCCACTTAAGGAATAAATTAATATCACAAGTAAAACTCTGTCATTCCACATTTTACCAAATATTGGTGTTATGCGAAATGGAATATGAATTCTAAAATTATAAATTTATAGAATACATATCTCTAATTGACTTTAAAATTACATCCAGTAAATGCATACTGGGCTAGAAAGGAAGGTATAAAATAGGAGTGGAGTGGACCACCCGTTTTCTAGGGACTTGATGAAGGGAGGAGCTGCCAAACAGATGGCATTTCCAAATCCAATAAGAACATAAAGAAATACTGAAAGAACAGACTGAACGACTGAATTGACGTATGTGGCATTTGACCCAGCAGAACCAGAATAGTACAGCTGAGTGTAAACTGACCTCACAACACAACCGCTATTGAAGAATGGTGTCAAAACATGTGCTGGGGTACAGATAAATAATCCTGTTATTTTTCTAAATGCACATTGGTCAAAGTAAGTCATCTGGCCAAGACTAGAGTCAAAGTGAGAAAGCAAAATTATTACATGGAAAGCATGCCATGTAGGGAGGGTGAAGGATTGAGATCATTTTTGCAATGTACCATGATGGTCTATGGCAAGCGTGTCAAACTCAAAGGCTAAGACGAGCCAAATAAACAAGGCATGCAGCCCTCGGGCCATGAGTTTGGCATGCTTGGTCTGTGGCGTTCATATTTGTTTTATAATGGATAATGAACTTAATGGCTTTTCTCTCATCTCTGCTCCACAGATGTAGGCATTTAAATTTAGTTCAGTCAACTTATACTAATGGGAAAGATCAGAAACTATCAATGTATGTGTTTCTAGAACCCAACAGGTAACTGAAATATCTGTGTTGTAGTCTAATGGTAGGCATTTAACTTCAGCCCAAATAAATCCCATCCATCTGCTGAATTAACCTGCCAGGCCAAGTTTCTTAACCCTGGTTCTGCACTCTCATAGGGCACATTTAGTTGTAATATTTTTAACTCTACCACCTTGCGGGGGCCTGATGTGGTGGGATCTCCCTTTTCCAAGTCCCGCATGGAAACAGAGATGAATGAACAGGTTCTAAGGGGAGGTGGCCAGGGATTGAGAAATATTAGAAATAAAGAGAGAAAACACAGAGATAGATTTTAAGCTAGGAGCTGGGAGGGCCTCTGACCTCCTCTGCTAGAGAGGCAGACTGATGACCTCCTGAGCCACACAGCACATCTATTTATACTCCAATCCAACAAGGGGGTTTCACAGAAAAACAGGGATCCTGGGAGGGCCCAGGTCCCACCCACTCCTTCCTCCTGGACAAACACAAGCCAGGAACTAAGAACATATCCGGACTCCCAGGACGGGAGTGCAACTGACATGATTCTGCCAATATCCCGGGCCCAGTCAGCAACAACCTAAAGAATGTCCAGGTATCTTCCCATTTGGCCCTCTACACCACCTAAAAGCTATTCTACTGCCAACAAGATAGAATTATAAAGAGAGCTACAATACCCGATTTTACTCAATAGATAACTGCTCTACTTCTGGAGTTCGTGATGCTTCCTGTGGACTGGGAACTTGTAAGGAGGCTTGGTTAACCTTCTGAGCTGATAACATCTTCTCTGAGTGATTGTTTTGTGGATACATGGATACAAAAATCAGTGGAGGCAAAACAGAGTGAAAATGCAGACAAGCGTTAAGCATAAAACCTTCACTCTCAACGGGCAGTGCTCTTTAATGCTGGGGAAAACCTCTGACCCATGAGATACTGAGCAGAAATCTTCCCTTAGCGTCTCCCTCATCCTTTTCCCAAGGCTCACAGAAAGTAAGCAGTGCTTGATATTCCCAATTTCTGGTTTTGGAGCTTTGATAATTCTCTTTATATGAAACCCTGTATTGAGCACTGAAGAAAGGCACCGTATCAACTTTTTTCTACAACATTTGCTAATTTCTATAAGATTATATTACCGTATTTGCCAGCGTATAAGACGACTTTTTGGCCCTGAAAAATATGCCTGCAAGTGGGGGGTAGTCTTATACGGCGAGTATATAACAAACTCTGTATTTTTTGTGGAAATGTTAGGGGATCGTCTTATACGCCCAGTCATCTTATACGCCGGCAAATACGTATTTTTCAGGGCCAAAAAATCGTCTTATACGCCGGCAAATACGGTATGTTTTATTGAGTAACTACACTAATGAATAACCAAGAGGCACTATGTAATGTGTGCTTTTATTTTAATTAGAAAACAGACTCTACTTGTGCTTTATGATGGTTCTTTGTTTTATTTCAAGTGAATTAAATAATGTACCCACAACCAGAAAAGCTGCTTCTTTCCAGTTCTTCACCTTTCCCACTAAATACTCTGAAATAACAGTTTTAGCAAATTCATTTTCCTCCGTGACCTACCTAGTGTATGTTCTTTAGTGGAAACAATCCTTCTTCAACCTAAATTACTTAAGCATATTTTTTAGAATTTGATACTAGAGATCTGTCTCTGAGAGCTCTAGGTTTGTCTTCAGCCAGTTAATTTAGTTTTGCCCGTAAGGAGTTCCAGATGCATAAGGCTCTTAAGAACAGTGTGTTTTAATGTGATATATACCACTGTAGTAGGTCTATGCCAAGACCAAGGTCAATGGGGGAAACTGCTCCTTATCTGAAATGGCAGTGGGTCAGATAGCTGATGCTCTTAAATGTGATGTCATCCGTTGCATTGGTGACTGAAGAAGATTTAAAAGTCTTTTATGACCTTTTGCACTTTATGAAATGCCACATTAATATGCAGGTTAGTTAGTAGGGTGGCTTAATGAATTAATTAATGTATTAAAAATATAAATATTTTGTTAAATCCCAACGGATTAAATGAAGGGCGTGTCAAATTCCTGTATATCCAAAGAGCAAAAACTATGAAAGCACTTTTTAAACGTTAATAAATTTTGAGTCGAATAAAATTGTTAGATAAACAAAAGATAAAATCATCACACTATGGAGGTGCCTAAAAAAGTAAGATTATGATGTTATTCCAAAGGGATATGGCTGCCACAATGGTCTCAATATAAACACAGAAAATTAAAATAAATAACCTCAAGGAGTCTTATCTCACAGGAATGAGGAAGATCATTCTAATCACCTCATTTCACAATAATTGAGCTAAGGGAGAGAGGGCTAGTTTTTCTGGGTTGTTTTTTTTTTTTTTTAATTGCAAACAATTTTTCCCCAATAAAAATATTGATAGTTAACACTAACATAAACTTTGATTAGCAATTAATTTCTATACCACATAATAATAAATACCAAAAGAAAAAAAAAGGTAATGTTAAGTTTAGCTTCTTAAACAAATATTTTTTTAAAGTTATCTCATCTCTGTCATACATCTAATTAAGGCTTGTTTCAAGACGTTTCAGAACTTTCAGTACAAGTGAGCCCCAAAGCAGGATTAATCTGTTTTTCTTCATCTAGTATTGCATGTTATCAGCCTTGTTTTCATTGGAAATGTTTGAGTTTTTGTTTAAAGGAAAGATACACAAGTTCAGAGTGGGCCTGACTCTTCATGTCTTTTATACGAGGTGGTCTTTTCATTGTGTTAAAGGAGGTTTCACATTTTGGGATTTATGTTTGAGAGTTTGCGGTTGCCTTCCTTTTACTTTTTGGGCCAAAGCCTAGTCTAAATGTATTACCAAGACTTCTAATATTCCAGGTCATATATCTTAGAGGAATGTTTTGTTCCAAGATCTGATCTTCTTTCAAGGGGAGAATCCACGAAGGCCAATGACTGAATGTTTGGGACCAATTTATGGCTTGGTTTATCCCATAAACCTGTTTGTTGGAATAAAAAATGTTGAAAATGTGTTTGGTGTCCATACCCTTTCCTAGCCAGCCATGTTGGGATTCTGTAACTATTGGCTAACTCTCTTTATTTAAAAATTCCTTCTGTGGTTAGTTCAATTGCCTTTCTGAAGTGTTTATTCCTTCACAATTTTATTTCACTGCTTTATTGTGATATCTTTGAAATGTAAAACATATATATATTTAAGGTATACAACCTGATGTTTTGATATGTGTATACATCGAGAAAAGATGAACACAATCAAGTTAAATAATTTATCTATCACCTCTACATAGTTACTGTGTATGAGAGAGTGTATATTGAAAAAAATTAACTTAAAATCTGTTTTCTTCGCAAATTTCAAGTATACAATACAGCATTGTTAACTATTGTCACCATGCCATCTGTTAGATCTCCAAAACCCTTTCATCTTCCTTTGACCAGTATCTTCTAATTTCCCTAGCAAACCACCATTTTACTCTCTGCTTCTGAGTTTCACGATTTTAGATTCCACATATAAGTGAGATTGTGCAGTATTTGTCTTTTTGTGTCTGGCTTATTTCATTTAGCCCTCCAGGTTCCTCCATGTTCTCACATGTGACAGGATTTTCTTTTTTGTTAACACTACATAATACTCATTTGTCTCTCTCTCTCCCTCTCCCTCTCCCTCTCCCTCTCCCTCTCCCTCTCCCTCTCTCTCTCTCTCTCTCTCTCTCTCTCTCTCTCTCTCTCTCTCTCTTTCTGTCTTCCTACACACACACACACACACACACAATATTCTTTATCCATTCATCTGTTGTCAAAGTACACTTAAGCTGCTTCCATGTCTTGGCTATTATGCATAATCCTGCAGTGAACATGGGTGCGGATACCTCACTGAGATCAAGATTTCATTTCCTTTGGACATATATTGCCAAAAGTGAGGTTGCTGGGTCATATCACAGTTATATTTTTAGTTTTGGGGGGAACCTCCATACTGTTTTTCGTAATGTCCTTAACCAATTTATATCTCCACCAACAATATACAAGGGTTCCTTTTTCGTTACATTCTTATCAACACGGGTTACCTTTTGTGTTTTTTATAATAGCCATTCTAACAGGTATGGGCTGGCTGCTCATTGTGGTTTTGATTTGCATTTCCTTGATGAATAGTGATATTGTGCACCTTTGCCATATGTGTGTATTATTTGGGAAAAATCTATTCAGATCCTTAACCTATTTGTATTGGATTATTTGATTTTTTTTTTTTACTATTGAGTTGTAAGATTTTCATTTATATTTTGAATACTAGGCCCTTATCAGATGTATGGCTTGCAAATATTTTCTTCCATTATGCATGCTGCCTCTATGCTGTTGAATGTTTTCCTTTGCTGTGCAGGATATTTTGGTTTGATCTAGCTCTGCTTGGCTATTTTTGCTTTTCCCGCCTATGTTTTTAGTGAGTGTCATAACCAAAATAATCATTGCCATGACCAATGTCAAGAAGCTTTTTTCCTGTTTTCTTCTAGTAGTTTTACAGTTTGAGGTCTTGCATTTAATCACTTGTCCATTGTTAGTTCATTTTAGTATTTGATGTGAGATAAGGGCCCAGTTTCATTCTTATGTATGTGGACATTTAGTTTTCCTTACATCATTTATTGAAGAGGTTACCCTTCCATACACCCTTGTCAAAAATTAGTTAATAGATTTATAGTAGTTAACCTAAACATATTTCAGGACTCTCTATTCTGCTTCACTGACCTGTATGTCTGTTTTTATATAATACCACACTGTTTTGATACTATAATTTTGTAACTTAGTTTGAAATCAGAAAGTGTGATGCCTCCAGTTTTATTACTCTTTCTCAGGATTGGTTTGGCTATGTGGGATCTCTTGGAGATTCATATGAATTTTAGGATTGTTTTTTTCCATTTCTGTAAATAATGTCATTGGTATTTTGAAAGGAAGTGCACTGAATCCATAGATTACATAGGGAGTATTAACATTTTAACAATATTCACTCTTACAATCCATGAACATGTTATCTATTTCTATTTATCTGTGTCTTCTTTAATTTCCTTCATCAGTGTTTTATAGTTTTCAGGGTAGAAGTCTTTCATCTCACTGGTTAAGTTTATTTCTAAGTATTTTTTTATGCATTTGCAAATGGGATTGCTTTGTTAATTTCCTTTTCAGGTAGTTTTCTATTGGTATTTAGAAATGACACCAATTTTCTTATTATTACTGTTATTGGGCTGAATTAGGAAAAGAAAAACAAACAAATCTCACAGATAACAAAAGGGAGAAAATAATAAAGATTAAAACAGAGATCAAATAGAGATTAGAAAAATACTTTAAATCAACTAAATGAAAAAAAAACTTGAGGGTTTTTAAAAAAGATAAACAATATTAACAAAACTTTGGCTAGACTAAGAAAAAAAGAAAAAAGATGCAAATAAATAAAATCAGAAATGTAAAAAGAAACATTGCAATAGATAACTCAGAAGTTAGAAGGATCACAAAGGACTATGATGACAATTTTACCCCAACAAATTAGATCTCCTAGAAAAAAATGGATAAATTCTTAGAAACACACTTTCTAAGACTGAATTACTTCAATGTTTCATTTATTCATTTAATAAGTATTTATTGTACATCTACTATGTTTTAGGTAAGTTACTAGTTATGTAAAGATGAAAAGGCCAAGGGGCAGCTTCTGCTCTTGTGAAATTACCAAATTATTATGTTTTGATAGATTTTCCCAAGTTTCTACTAATGATAATTACAATAAATTTTAAGGACTAAAAGAGTTTTCACCTGATCTCTAAATGGGTAACACATCTACAGCAGTGGTTCTTAACCCTAGCTCCACTATAGAATCACCTGAGAAGCTTTTTTAAAAAACCAGTACAAATATCTGGATGCCACTGAAAACCAGTTGAATGAGAATCTCTGGAAGTGGAGTCCTGACGTCCATACTTTTTAAAGAGCTCTCCAAATGATCTAAATGTATATCCAGTATTAGAACTACATCTCTATGGAAGCAGATAATAGTGAAATGATAAGGTTTGTCTCCAGAAATTTAGAGGTTGGGATAATGAAGATAAAAAGAAACTTTCTGGTTAAAATATTTTTTGACATTTAATTTCTCACTTACATTTCTATAAAATGATCCAGTCCACATCACAGACCCCGGCATGTTAGGACATAAAAGTGGCGATTGCCCCTACCCTACAATGAGCCAAGGCAATAACTTTTCTGCATAGTAATCCAGTTACCTAGTATTAATCAAGATCAGCCCTGCCCAAAGTGGCCAGTGGAATGTGATATCTGAAACTTTCTTCCATTCCGCTATTAAAGCCTATATACAGAGGTTGGCAAAAAAGTAGATTTAAAGGTGTGAGTATGTGAAACACAGTTTATTCTTGTATCATTATTAATGTATTCATTATTGCATCATCTGTGTTGCAATTGTAAACCTACTTTTGCCCACCCCGGTATATGACCCTTGAAGCCTCCACGTTGTGAGTATATGATTATCTTAATGCCCAGTATCTGGGGTGTTTTATGCAAATTCTCTGATATTCACTTCTACTCAAATGTATTAAATAACCCACAGGGTGGAGTTTAACTTTCCCCCTTCAATTCAGCCTCTGTCATTGCCCCTGTCCCCCTTTAAAAAAAAAAAGGCTCGTTAATACTACTAAAATTCTGTTATTTTCTGTTTCAGTCCGATTTGTATAATAGAATAGGAGATTTTATCTAACCCTTAACTCTGTAGCTTGTTTTCAACCACTAAGACAGATTACAGTGCATGGCGGGAGGCGGGGGGTGCAGAGATTGAAATTAAAAATTAAAGGGGCACCAGATACTAAGAGCAAAAAATGAAGATACCAGAATTGCGTACATTAGGGGGTGGGTACTTTACCTGGAGGCAGAAAGAATAAGTATAGAATGCTAAATAACATCCTACTTATGCTTGCAGCCAAAGCCCATAGCTGCTTACCTGTTCCAACCTAAAACAGCTACAGAGTCAACCCCTGCCTCTGGGCTTTGATGTAGGACTCACCGGTCAAGAGGGCAGCGCCTAGAACAGAATAGGTGCTCCATCGATATTTATATTGGACAAACATCTAAGGTGCCCTTCAACTTTACCATTGAATGTGTGACCCTGAGGGAGAGGGGTCCTTTCTCCTCCGCATGTGCACTCAAAACCCATTCTGCTGCCAGATAGGAAGAGGACCAAAAGTTGCTCTTCATGTGAATGGTTTTAAAGAAAAGTGAGATTCTCCAGGCTCCCATTTTGCAACGGACATCTGGACGCTATGGGCGGATTGAAGAACTTTTGTCTCTAGCCAAAATAATTCATAAATTCCCAGCTCCAGGGTTGTATGGGGTGAGGTTGTGAGAGTCTTAGAGTTTCATAATATACATTTTCCTCATGGGGAAGCAGGAAAAGTTGGACTTGATGTTGCTAAAGCACATTTGTTTTTATTCTCATTCTTTGCCTCTTTTGGCTACCGAGCAAATGTAAGATCATTTGCAAACCTTATGGCATGTGTGTACGTATTAGAAAGTGCATGTCCTTCCTGCTCGTGGGTCTCAAGCCAAAGGCAGCAATCCGCGGGCCCCGGCTCCTCGTCAGCTTTCGGAGGGACCAAACACATTGCAGTGACAAATACAGTTTTGAGTAAATATGTGAAAATAAACATGTCCGCAGCAAAGAGCCAAGGTTTCTTTCCTTTGGTAGCTATTTGGTTTCATTTTAAACTTTTCATCCTGGGTTTATTATAGAAAGATTTTAACCCAGTTTCAGGGTTCAGAAATTAGAGCAACTGGGAGGCCAACGAGTCTTCGTGGCCTGAAATTATTCTTGCAGCGTTTCCTTCTGTTCTACTCCTTCCCTTCTTCCTTTGACCCTTCCTTCTTTCTCTCTCTCCCACCTCTCCCGCCCCTCCTCCCTTTTCTTCTTTTCTCAATAAATGGTTGTGGAGGGCTAACAGGCACTTTGCTGGGCACTGAGGCTCAAAGATCAAACACATAGACCAGTGGTGGGCCAACTCATTAGTCAACAGAGCCAAACATCAACAGTACAACGGTTGAAATTTCTTTTTTGAGAGTCAAATTTTTTTAAGTTAAACTTCTAACACCATGTCTTCAAAATAGACTCACCCAGGCTAGTGGAAGAGCCACACTCCAGGGGCCAAAGAGCCGCAGGTGGCTCGTGAGCCACAGTTTGCCAACCACGGATATAGACTGTAGGAGAGAAAAGTAAATACAGAAGCAAAAAGATGTTTTCTAATAACCACCAGTCTTGGCAGGGTGGCCTTAGGTAGTAGGTGTCCTGTGGGGGGGCAGTGGTGCAGTCTCCCTGGTCACCTGGGTGCTCTGGAGTCTGTTGTGTGAACTGTGAGCCTCCTGTTGTAGTTGAGACTTGATTGCTGTTGACACATCAGTGGGTGGGGTTGACCCTCAGGCTGACTGACTGTGAGTCCTGGCCATGACCACAGCAGATGAGCTGCTGTGCAGGGGCTGACCCTACAGAGCAGGCTAACACCCCCACCCCCAGCGGGACTCTGGCTGCTAAGACCACCTTTGGGTGTGCCGTTTGTGAAGCTAATTGGGTAGCCTCTGTAATTGAAATGTTTAAAAAAATTAAATTAAAAATCTATAGCTGTCAGCATCAGATGGCATGAGAAGGGTGCTGAAGACATATCTATACATTCTGGCCTAGACTGAATTTTAAAACTCATTTATGTGTGTGTTCACACACACTTTGCTGAGTGAAATAACCCTTCCACAAAAGAAATAAAATGTTTGCTGAAAGGGAAGAGTCCAGGACAGCTGCAGGACTGTGTCTCAGTCTGTTAACGCACCAGCCCTCTGCAGACTCTGCAGACTCTGCCTCCAGAGGCTCTAGCTGCCCATGTCCCCCTGTCAAAATCTTAGGTGTCATTTAAACTTACGTCCAGCAGCGGCCCTTAATGTCACCGTGCTGTGTTTACAAGGCATTATAATCACACTTACATAGTCTGGCTTATGTTAGAATTACTTATACGGCACCGGCCCCCATTAGACTATCAGCACTGTGGACCAAGATTTTATCTTGTTTTGCTTTCATATCTTCCTGCCTTGCATATAATAGGTACCCAGTCAGTGTTGAGTGAATTAATTGAAGTGACCATGAGAGCTAAGAATCTGCTATAGCACTTTGGGAAGCAGGAATAAGGAGGGAAGGCTATATTTTGAATTCCCCATTCTTCTATCACAAGCTTGGATACCTCACCTAAGATACATCTTCATAAGTTACTTCCCACCATGTACCTGCCTCTTTCCCCAATTCCTTCTGTAATTAGCATCCAGACCATATCCGTTAGTTGTTGACTATGCATTATACTGTTGTGTGTGGTGATTTTTTTTTTTTGGACTCATGTAAATTTTTTTCAACTAAATTTTAACTTTGGTTAGGGTCAGGGAAGTCATCATTTTTGCATCTTTCACGATGCCCCGCCTAATACTGGCTCAGATCAGATGCTCAATAAGTGTAAGTGACTGTAAATCAGAAAGCATTATACAAAACCTTGTTCACCAGGAAGCCCTGCCCAGGGTTCATTTTCGCTTTCACACCGTGTACTGTGCATTGTCTTGGTCTATGGTCCGAGTGGGATACTCAGAACAGGTTCTGGCTTAGATGCTGGGCATAAGCGTCATGGTTCACAAGGTCATTGTTCTTTCTTCTTTCCTTTTTGATTCCAGGAGCACGCTCCTCTTTTTTCATAACCCCAGTCCATATTTGTGAAAACACGAGGCTTTGTTGCAGCATGTCTGTCTTTGAAGAACAGGCCGAGATATGTAAAATCATACTTGTTTGGGGAAAAAATTGGCAGCGAGTTTTCTAGTTGTAATTTAAAACATACCAAACACTCATAATAGCAAATAAACCACTCTAAAACTCGCAGGACAAACTCCAAAATTCAATCTGTAATATCCTCACATGGGCCTAAATTTTAATTTAACAGCTCCGCAGCCTCTTAGCCAATGCAGAAGAGTCTGTAGAAGTACAGAGAGGCTGTCTTCGGTGACCTATGGTTGAGAGAAGATCAAACAACCAGCGGAGATGTCATCTTAGAACATTTTCCCTAAACCTACATCATTTCCATTTATATTGAATTTGGGCTCCACATTAACTCTCTCTGTAGACATAAATCAGAGCCTCCAAGCTGGGACAGCATTGAGAATGTTTTTAAAATAAGATATTAGTATAGAGCAGAGGTGTTGAATTATAAAACTGGGGTTACAAAAATAAGTTACCTGTGCCAAAAAATCACTTTTAAGTCAAGGCCTCAATTCATGGCACTGTTTTTCAACATGGACCGCCACTACCTCATATTCTGTTTAAAATTGCTTTGAAAATGCAGCTTTAAGGCAGGCTTGCTCTCTCTCTCTCTCTCTCTCTCTCTCTCTCTCTCTCTCTCTCTCTTCCCCCCTCTCCCTCTCTCCCACCTCACCCCCACCCCTTAGGCCTCTGGCAGATTGCGAGGAGCTAGTGTGACACCAGGGCTGTGTCTGTTCCCAGGCAGCTCACCTACTGATGGATGAGGCCTGGCAGCATGCCTCCTTGTTGTTTGTTGTATTATTACAACAGAAAGCATTTTCAAAAGCTACATTTATCAAGTTGTCATAATAATTTGGCTTGTATATCTATCTACCCAGAAAAAAAAATAAATCTCTCCCTCAGCACTAATCTGAGCCACGTGATGCATCACATGCAGAAGAGGCCGTGCAAAAGGAATGGGCATCCTGCTCGGGGTCCAGGGTCCTTTTGATTAGATGTTTAAGGAATTAGAGATATTTTTTATGTACACATTGGAGGTCCCCTCACACCAAAACCCCTGTCTCCTTGTTTCAAGCTGTCTTTCCACTGGCGGTTGTGTGTTGGGGGTGCATTATTCCTAGAATTTTGGTGGCTTGGTCTAGGGAAGGAGACGTAACTTCAAATGGGAAAACCTGTGAAGTTTTCCATGAAGAAGATACCTTTTTATGTTAAAGAGCAGGTTTAACAAGGTTGAATCAAGTGTTACCAGATTAAACATTGCTTGTTATGGATAATATTGGAACCAATTTTGTTTGTTATTTATGTTAGGTGGCTGTCTGGTAGCACATGGCTATGTTGGGGGTTGGAAGGGTAAAGGACAATTCAAAGTCATCATCCATAGTAATATACACTCATTAAATGTTTGTTTAAAAAACTTCAAATCTATTTACGTTAATAAAGTTAATACACACTAAAACATCTCCAATGATGTGGAGACTAGAGGCCCCGTGCATGAAATTCATGCACAAGTGGGGGGTCCCCTCAGCCCAACCTGCACCCTCTATATCAGGGATGGGCAAACTTTTTGACTCGAGGGCCACAATGGGTTCTTAAACTGGACCGGAGGGCCAGAACAAAAGCAACCTGACCATGTTGGCACTCCCATCTTGGGCTGCTGGTGAAGGAGCGGAGGGGAGAGTAAGAAAACCCTCCACTCTTTTGGTTCCACTGGCGGGATAGAACAGCTGAACGGGGCGGATCCAGCCGGCGGGCCATAGTTTGCCCACGGCTGCTCTATATCCAGGACCCTTTGGGGGATGTCTGGCTGCCTCTTGCAATCTGGAACTGCTGGCTCCTAACCACTCACCTGCCTAAATGCCTGCCCCTAACCACCTCTGCCTGCCTGATTGCCCCTAACTGCCTCTGCCTGATTGCACCTAAATGCTCCCTTACTGGCTTAATCACCCTTAACCGCCTGTGCCTCACCCTGCACCTGGGACCCAGGATTCCCTCCTCTGGCCAGTTGCAGGCACCTAGCATCCAGGCTGGCTTCACTCAGGCCAACCACAGCCACACGAGACTGTGGGCAGGAGGTGGCACCTGGCTGCAGCTGCAGGCGCCCAGCACTCTGGGGCAGGTGGCTTGTCCCTCTCTTGGGCTACAGCCCCAGCTGCTAGGACAAAGGACCTCAGAGTATTCAGCTTGTCCCTCTCCCAGGCTGCGGGTGCAGGTGCAGCCACTGGCACCTGGGACCACAAGGTGGGAGGCTTGTCCTTCTCCGAGGCTGCAGCCTGGCTGGTCCCCATTCATCTCTGAAGAGCTCATTTGTGCCTGGCTGGTCCCCATTCCTCACTTCCCAGTGTTGAGTGTCTGAGCAATTACAGTGTGAAGGCCTGAGGGTATGATGACCATTTGCATATTAGCTCTTTATTATATAGGATAAAGTATATAATGAATATATATATATATATACATACATTTTAATTAAGAAATAATTAGTGTATAACATTCCATAAGTTTAAGGTATACAACATGTTGATTTGATACACTGATATATTGCAGTATGATTATAACTTTAGTATTATCTAAAGCCTTTATCATGTCACATAATTATCATTTCAATTTTGGTATTGGTAACAATTAAGATCTTAGCAACTTTGAAGTTTATAATACAATATTGTTGTCAATTATCAATGCATTGAGTCTCCAGGGCTTAGCTACTAGGAGCAAGTTCATTTAAACAGCATCTTCCCAATTCCAGCCACCCTTCACCCCCGGTAACCATGCTCTGTTTTTATGAAGATGCTTTTCAATGAAGGGACAGTGGTGAATGGACTGCTCTTGTTAGGACCAACAGCCATACAAGTAGTTTCCACATGAACAAGGCTCATTTGATTCTGATGAAAGGCACACTAAATTAGAATTAAAGAGTAACTATTTTAAACATGGAGAGAATTAAATTAAAATGCAGAGAATTAAAGAATGACCTTTTTGAGCAAACAGTAAAGCAGAGAGCTAAGGGAAAGATGAGAACAAGGGACTTATGGAACCCACAGGGATGGCATGTCACTTAGCTCCTCTTTCTCCCCCACGTGCTAGGCAAGACCACCATCACTAACCATCTGTTACGCATGGGCGCCAGCTCTCGCCCCTAGGTTTTCAGCATTCAGTCTGACCCTTGGATGAGGACAGTGAGCATCTGGGGATAGCTTTACACACAGGGTCCGGAGGTTTATATAACTTCCTTTTTGATGGCGAAGTTGATTGGCATCAAGTGTTGTTTCCTGAAAGGACCTCTCACAATAATGTGTCTGTGGAAAATGAAAAGCAGCCCAACAATGTGTTTGCGTTTGGTTCGCTCAGGTGTTCTCAGAAGTCACTATTTCTCTTGAGATCTTTGTAAAAGGCCCAGAAATGTAGAAGTGTTTTTCCTGGCTCGTTGGGGACTTCCTCCCGCTAGATAGCTCCCCTGAGGACTGAACCGCTCATGTGAAGTGAGGGAGGAAAACAGGGCTCCCGTACTGCAGGGAGGCTGGCTGTGGCTGCAGATGCACTTGTCTGGTCTAATCCATGGTTGTTTCAGGACCCATTTTAAAGGACCCAGTGTCCTGGTTCAAATTGCTGCTGTGGTTTTATGTCTCCTCTCTTGCAAAGAATTCAGTTTCCTTTTGGATGACTAAAATGAGAGAGATATATAAGCAGATGGACTATCCTATTTTATTTTATTCAAAAAATATATATTTTATTGATTTTTTTACAGAGAGGAAGGAAGAGGTACAGAGAGTTAGAAACATGAATGAGAGAGAAACATCACTTAGCTGCCTCCTGCACACCCCCTACTGGGGATGTGCCCACAACCAAGGTACATGCCCTTGACGGGAATCGAACCTGGAACCTTTCAGTCCACAGCCCAACATTCTATCCACTGAGCCAAACCGGTTTCTGCTGGACTGTCCTATTTTAAAATCCTTTGCCCAATAATTTATATTTAAAAAGTAGAAGGTAGCCCTGGCTGGTTTTGGCTCAGTGGATAGAGCATCAGCCTGTGGATTGAAGGGTCCCAGGTTTAATTCTGGTCAGGGGCACACACCTGAGTTGTGGGCTCAATCTCCAGTGTGGGGTGTGCAGGAAGCAGCCAATCAATGATTCTTTCTCATCATTGATATTTCTATCTCTCTCTCCCTTCCTCTCTGAAATCAATATATATATGAAGGTTTTCACCCCAGATGGTGTGGTTCAGTGGTTGGGTATAAACCGATGAACTAGGAAGTCATGGTTTGATTCCAGGACAGGGCACATGCCTGGGTTGCAGGCTCGATCCCCAGTGTGGGACATGCAGGAGACAGCCAATCAATGATTCTCTCTCACAATTGATGTTTCTGTTTCTCACTCCCTCTCCTTTCCTCTCTGAAATCAATAAAAAATATATTTTTTTAAACGTGGGAGGTATTCAGAGAAATACAAACCCTGTTCTTACTTAGCTGCACTCGTTGCTTTTCTGAATCAAAGGCAAAGCTTCCTGAGCCTGATGCAACTGTGGGCTGAAGACCTTCAGGGCTCAGTTTTTCAATCCACAGTTACCAGATATTCTCGGAACTGTTCACTGATACCCACGATACGTCTGGATATGTCACCAGGAAGGTGACAGGAGATGAGAAGAATATATATATAATTTTTTTTTTTACAGAGAGGAAGGAAGAGTTAAAAACATGGATGAGAGATAAACATCGACCAGCTGCCTCCTACACACCCCCTACTGGGGATGTGCTCGCAACCAAGGTACATGCCCTTGACTGGAATGGAACCTGGGACCTTTCAGTCCACAGGCCGTTGCTCCATCCACTGAGCCGAGCCGGTTAGGGCCCTAATGATTTTTTTTAAATAAAATATGCCTTTCTCTTTTAGAGACTTAAATTACATAAGCAGAGAGGGGAAGCCAACACATTGTTAAAGCCTAGAAAGTGAGCTTTTAACTTTCCAAGGCCACTCATGTCTTCTCAGGTCTTTACATTGTGATCATTGAAACGGAGATCATATCAGGATTTGGGGATTGGAAGGGTTTGGGTAGCTCATTATGTGCTCCTGAGAGAAAAACATGCCACAAGCCTCTGCTAATCTTATCAAGAGTGAATTAAAGTCTGAGTAATTTGAAAATAGCTTGTGATGGAGGTGATTGCCATGTTTGAGAGAAGGAGAGTCCACATTCATAAACGACAGGCCCAGCATAAAAGGCTGAAATTAATAAGGAACTTTCTGTACAAGTTTGGTTCGGATATATTTTTGTTTAGATCTTGTTCTTTCATACTTGGGCCAGTTTCTGAGTCCTTAATTGGCACAGAACTTACCGCCCTCAACAGGGTCCTGTCACTACGTCAGAGTTTTCATGGAGAGGGTGCATTGAACTTGCGTTCTCTGTGATCAGGGCTCTATAACTTTCCTCAGACACCATTGAGGACTAAAATTTCTAAAGATTTTTATCCCAAAGAGGCAGGTTTTATTTTGTTTGAATGTGAAGGGAACTATTCAACTGTTTTATATTAACAAACTATTTATTTAAAAGGAGGGGAAAAAAGTATATTTTACTGTTCCATTCTCAGATGAGGCTTTTGTACCCAAACAGGTGCCTTGGATGAAGAGTCTCTTCATTAAGTAAAATTTACATTCGGGTTTAGTAAATTTGAACTTCTAAAAAAACTCAAGCTGCTCTGCCCTGAAGTTCTTTCACATCGCATTTAACTGACAATTATAGTTGCCTTGGAGATGTTCCAAGTGTACAGTGTGCGTCCAGGCACCCTGTACTTGCTAGAAGTGGATTTACCGGAATTGAGAAGCGGCTGATGTATGGGTGTGCAGTAATGATAAAGCACAGTTAACCCCCAGGCCAACTCTCTGCTCAGCTTCCCAGATTGAATCTCGTGTTAGTATTCTATGCATCTTAAGCATATCTTGTTCCTTTACTTTTGTTATTGTTTTATATGCTTTGGAGTGAGACAAACCTGCGTTTCCATCCCTAGTTCTCTCTTTTCTGTGTATGTGACATTAAGCCTCCTAATCTTTCTCAGCCTCACTTCCCTCATCCATCTATTACAGAGTTGTTGGAAAATGAGTGATAATGTACGAAAAATACCTAACAGTGGGCCAGATACTTATAGCAGACACACAATACATAAGTAGAAGCTGGTATCACTCTTATTATTCACAACTTGATAATGTTTTTCAATAATAAGGATCTTTCCAAATTCAAGGATTACCACATCAGTAGCATATTTCAGTCAATTAAACTAAAGAAGCTCTCACTAAGTAAGTAGAAGGATATGCAAATGAAATACTTAATTCAGGGACAGAATTAAAGTATTGACAAATTAATATAATTAATGTTAGATGATCACAGGATAGTCTTTGGAAATTGCAACAAGTGTTTCCCTTTGCTAGTTTTTTGTTTTGTTTTGTTTTTCTTTTATTTTTCCTGAAGCATTTTAAATGAATATTTTACAGTACGTGCTTACATCTCCTATTATCCGAAGGTGCTTTTAAAACATGTGTGGGAATTTAAATTTGAAATACTTGGCAAAGGCTCATTTAAATTATTAATGCAAGTACTTTTCTGCTTTTTGTTCTTTTTTTGTTTTGTTTTGTTTCTAGCAAACAAAATCTCTATTATAACCCCTTGGCATGTGGACAAAGCTTTTGTAAGTTATCTCAGTTGATGATCATAACTGTATGCACTGCCATTCCAATATCCATTTGACAGATGGAAAAGCGAAGAACCCTGAGAATATAAGAGGTATACGCAAGGAGATGAGCAAAGTCCAACATCCGGAACTCCAAATCCCAACTTCAGATGTGTTTCCATTCTCCTGTTTAGGGAGATAACGTTAGGAAAAGAAAATAAAAGGAGATGAAAAACAGTGGTTTTTTAAGGTCTTCATGATTAACACCATATTTCACTTTTTAAAAGCAAGAAGTCCGCATTGTATCCTCTCTGTTTTAAAACCTTCAATGAGTTCTCTTTGCCTGTTGCCAAGTTCAAATTTAGAAAGTACTTACCTTATCTCCTACAGTTCCTCACATCAACCCAAAACTCCAACAAAACAAAACTGCTTGAAAGTTTGCACATTTAACACATATTTTTATACCTCTGTGCCTCTGCCTACAGTTTCTTTTCCACACATCCTTATCTATTATAGATTCAATATCTATTATAGTTATCCCTATTATGCATTTAATTGATTTATCAAATTTCTACACCATGTTTACTTACGTGCTAGGCATTGTTGGAAGTGCTTCATAATATTAACTGATAATATCCATAATAATCCCAGAAGATAAGTAGTAGTATCCCAGTTTACAAATGACAAACTGATATTTAAAAAAAAAATTGAGGAATAAAGCCAGGATTCCAGAAAGAGGATTCTGGTCTCAAACTGGGTACTCTTATCCACTGCACTATGTCACGTATGCACTTGGAATTTCAAAATCGAAAAGTATCTCACATTCTGCCAATTTTGCTGTCTCATTGGTATACCATCAAAGACCTCTGGGTTGTAGAATTCATTACCTTGTAAGTGTACCATCAACTGGAGCCTCACTCGCATCCTTTTAGACCCAGAAACCTGATATTTTTCAGTAATCACAACAAGAACGGATCCTTGTCTGGGAGGTGGGCTCAGTGACTTGACCCAGGAGATTAATGTCTGAAACTAAAATCCCAGTTTATTAACCTACAACTAAAAATAGAACTGTCTCACATGGACCGGAATACTCATGTCAGCATGACCAGCACACTGCGCAGTCATGAAAAACCAGATCACTCTTGGCAAGATGTTTGGTCAACATGGCATCAGATCCAGGGTAATTCCTGGGAGGAATGGAACATTCATTGGCAGCAGCGTGGTTGGTATGAGGCATCCACGTTGTGATGGCAGCAGCCTTGCCAATGGGACATGCAGGATTTCAAGTTTATGAGTCCTTTCCCTGGGACATTGCGAGGCTGGGCACCAACAACCATGTCTCTGGCATTCTCCTTTTTTCTGTGCCTCTAATGCTTGGCCAGCTCTTTCTTTTCTTGGCCACATTTTCTTGTTAATTCATCTTAATACAGTCAATCTGATTATGGTCAAGTGTTTAAGCCTAGGACCTTTCTGTCTCTTCAAGAGAGTCTTTGTGTAATTGTATTTTCAGATGACATTTACTTTTTTGATAACATTCTCAGACCCAGCACATGCTATTTATCATTCCTTTCACTAAATTATAATTGAATGATTTTCTTAGTAGCAAAAACCAAGTCATATTTGTTCCCAGAAGTAAGTGCATTGCCCACCACATAACAAGAGCTCATTGGACATCTGTTGGTGCCTTGGATGAAATTTTGAATATTAAAACAATTGGACAAACAAGTGAATTAGGAGGTAGTAAAGCATCATGGTTATGAGTGTAAGTTCTGAAGCCAGATGGCCTGGTATCAAGTCTCAGCTCTATTACTTAATAGTTGTGCAATTTTGGCAAGTTAGTTAACCTCCCTAAGTTTCAGTATTCTCATATATGAAATGGGTAAAATGATAGTACCCTGACTCCTAGGATACCTGAGATGATTAAATAAATTAATATAATATAACAAACTTAGAAATATTCCTCAAACTCCATAATTGTTAGTTATTAGTATAATCATTCTCTCAGAATTTTATATTATATTAGAGACCCGGTCCTTGGATTCGGGCACTGGTGGGGGGCATGGCCTTTGGGGATGGCCTGCTGCAGGAGCACTGCTCATCTCAGTCAGCCGAGTGGCTGTGGACCCGCCCTCTGAGCATTTGCTGAATGAGGAAATTAATCTGAGCTGATTATTTCGGGGTAATGTCTTGGGTAAAGGTGTGTTCTGTGTCCTGGAGGAACCTGGCAGAAAGTTTTATACCCCAAGGCCACTCAGTGGATGTCTTTGATGTGTGATGCCAGGTCAGTGACAGCATCAGGGATGTTCAGGGCAGCCATGCTCCAGAATCCTCAGCCATCAGGACAGCCTCCCTGGGAGGTCCACAGTCATGTCCCCGCTTGCTATCCATCTATGCCAGCTCCCCACACTCTTTCTAGAACGTACCTTAGAGGGCCTGCATCCGCTGGTGGGGTCAGGCCAGAGTCTGGATTGTCTCAGGTATTTGATAGGTGCAGAGACTCAGCCTCACCCTGGGCCTGCTAGCAGTTATTCATTTGCAGGGTTTTTATATACATAGATTTTTACTTGTTGTTTGTTTTATTTTTTTAAGTGGGATTATTTAATGAATTTATTGAGTTTTATAGGTTTCAGATGTACATTTCTATAATACATTATTTGTATATTGTATTGTGTGTTTACCAGCCCAGGTAAAGTCTTCTTTCATCACCATTTATCCACCCATTATCCTCTCCTGTCTCCCCCATCCCCCTTTTTCTCTGGTAATCACCATACTGTTGTCTGTGTCTATGATTTTTTTTCTTCATTCCTTCTCCTTTTTCACCAATCTACATTCCCACCAACAGTTCATGACTGTTTCCTTTTCTTCACACTCTGGCCACCATTTGTTTGTTGATTTGTTGATGATAGCCATTCTGACATATGTGAGATATCTCATTGTAGTTTTAATTTTTATCAGTCTAATGATTGGTGACTGAGCATTTTTTTCCCATGTCTATTGGACATCTATACGTTCTCTTTGGAGATGTGTCTATTCAGATCCTTTGCCCATTTTTAAATTGGATTGTTTGTTTTTTTGGCATTGCCTTGTATGAGTTCTTTATAAATTTTGAATATTAACCACTTGTCAGATGTATCATTGGCAACTATGCTTTCTAATTCTGTGGGTTGTATTTTCATTTTGTTGACGGTTTCCTTTGCTATGCAAACATTTTTAGTTTGATGTAGTCCCATCTGTTTATTTTTTCTTGTGTTTCCTTTGCTCGATGAGATATATTAAAAAAAAAATCCTGCTACAAGAAATGTCCAGGATTTTACTGCCTATGTTTTCTTCTAGGATTTTTATTTTTTCAATCCTAACATTTAAGTCATTGTGACTTATTTTGAAAAGAGCAGAGAACTGCTGCTCTTATGTCATCACTGAATGCTTAATAAAAAATTGATTATTTTTGTTCACAAGAGTTCAGTAATATGAAAACTCCCATGTATTGCTAATGGGAGTATGTAATGGCACAAATTTTATGGAATGTAATTTATCAAGAGCTTATAAAAGTTCATTCCCTTTAGTCCAGTAATTCTTCTAGAAATTTATCTACTCTAAAGACATAGTCAGAAATTTAGGTAAAGCATATATGCATGGATATGGCTCATTACACTCTTATTTATAAAACCCCAAATTGGACATTACTTAGGTAATAGAAGAATGATTATACACATTATATCATTTGACGGAATTTTATGTAGCTCTCAAAATGTTGTCAAGTTGTGGAAAAATACTTTCAAAAATTTATAAGTGGAAAAAACAAGCTGCAGAATTGTATAAGTGATGTGATTTATTTCCTCACTGGAAAGAAATTAATAAATCAAAATAATAGTGATTATCTTTAGATGAGGCAACTATGAGGGAATTTTTTTACTTTTAGGTAATCTTTCTTTTCTAAAATCTCTGCAATGACCATGTATTTTAGAAATAAAAACAATTCTTTAACCATTATGACTTTTTATATCCATTTTATAATTTATAAGACATGTGAAACAGTAACTATAAATTTTATCATATTCACAATTTTAAGGTTTTTTTCTGTGAAATATCTCCAGTTTCATACCAGAAATAATTAAGATGGGATTCACTTAATATTAATACTTTACAGAAAACCTTGCATTTATTTATTTGGTTAAATAAGAACTAAGTATAAGTACTTATTTTAACAACCAAATGCTTAGTTACAATTCTTAAATGTACAACTTCTTTAGATCTGCTCAATTTAGTATTTGAGTATAACTCCACTAAGAATGTACTCAGAGCCGAAACCGGTTTGGCTCAGTGGTAGAGCGTCGGTCTGCGGACTGAAAGGTCCCGGGTTCGATTCCGGTCAAGGGCATGTACATTGGTTGCGGACACATCCCCGGTAGGGGGTGTGCAAGAGGCAGCTGGTCGATGTTTCTCTCTCATCGACGTTTCTAGCTCTCTATCTCTCTCCCTTCCTCTCTGTAAAATATCAATAAAATATATATTTAAAAAAAAAAAAGAATGTACTCAGAAAAAAAGAGGCTTTTATATGAGTATTAAGAGAGAATTCTTTTTATAAGGAAACTAGAGGCCTGATGCATGAAAATATGTGCACTTGGAGGGGTCCTTTAGCCTGCCTGTACCCTCTCACAATGCAGGACCCCTTAGGGGATAGCCACCTGCTGGCTTAGGCCCGCTTCCTGAGGGATCAGGTGTAAGCTGGCACCAGACATTCCTTTGGCAGCCCAGGAGCCATCAGGGGATGTCTGACTGTTAGCTTAAGCCCACTCCCTTTGGGACATCCTTAGTGCTGCCAAGGAGGCAAGAGAGGCTCCTGCCACCACCTCTGCACTTGTAGCCATCAGCCCAGCTTGTGGCTGAGCAGAGCTCCCCTTGTGGGAGCACAATGACCACCAAAGTGCAGCTCCAGTATTGAGCATCGGCCCCCTGATGGTCAGTGAGTGCCATAGCAACCGGTTATTCCCAGTTGTTCTGCCATTAGGGTCAATTTACATATTACCCTTTTATTATATAGGATAGTTCAAATATTGAGCCTTTCATAGGTAGTAATGAAGTGTTTGTTTTTCTTTTTGTCTCTTAGGAGCTGTGAGGGAAGAAATATTCGATACAGAACTTGCAGTAATGTGGTACGTATTGAGATTATATGATTGTGATCATGTATTTTTTAAGCACTGAATACTGCTAAGCAGTTTTATGTATCTCAAGCAGAAACCAATCAATTAGCACTTCACTGAAAGTGATTTGTCTCACACCACATGGATTATGCAGCATTGAAAAATAAGTATTTTTAGTGTTACTTAATATGAACTTTTACAAATGTGGCCGTATTGAAATTTACTAGACTATTTCATATCTAATAAGTTTTTATATCTAAGTTTCAAAATAACAAAAAAAGGAATGACAAAAGGGAAATCACCTGCAGATCATGAAATTAGTATTAACCAACTCAGGTTTAATAAATTTATTTCATTCTTTCATTCAACAAATACTAATCAATGCCATCCATGTGAAGGATTATACTAGTACAAGGATAAATAACATGGTCACTATCTTAAAACATCCTTTGGTATAGTAAGAGATATAGAGAAGGAAAACAAATCAAAATATGACAAATGTTGGGAAGAAGTCCTTTGTGGGTTGGAAACAGAGAGAAATATGAAGGGTCTTCAAGGAAAAGGTTATTTGAAGTAGGGCTAGGAGGGCTGTGACTTGCCCAAATTGTGTGGAGACATAATGGGGAATTTTGGAGGCAGGAAATTCTAAGATGGCTCTGAACACTAATGTGTTAGCAGTATGGAAGAGAAGAACTGTAAGATATTTTGAGGTTACACCATGAACAGATTTTAATTTTAAATAGTTCAAGGAGCCGAAACCGGTTTGGCTCAGTGGATAGAGCGTCGGTCTGCGGTCAGAAGGGTCCCGGGTTCGATTCCGGTCAAGGGCATGTACATTGGTTGCGGGCACATCCCCGGTAGGGGGTGTGCAGGAGGCAGCTGGTCGGTGTTTCTCTCTCATTGACGTTCTAGCTCTCTAGCTCTCTCCCTTCCTCTCTGTAAAATATCAATAAAATATATTTTAAAAAAAATAAAAAAATAAATAAATAGTTCAAGGAATAATGGGGTGGGGGGATTGTCACTAGAGGTTTTGGAGCAAGAGTACAAATTATAGTTTTGCTTTAGGAAGTTTAATTGTGTAGTGACACAAGGGATGCATTGGAAGGTGAAATAGATGGAGAGTGAGAAGTAATGAAAGTTTAACCAGGAGAAATAGATACCAAAGAGATAAAAATTGAGGTAACTCTATAAGTCTTATGCAATTAAAATCAGAGTGATGTGTTGAAGTAGGAATAAATAAAACAGGCCTGTGCACATTTAGAGCTCTTGCACTTGCTGATCCCACTGTTAGGGAATCTTTTTCTTCAGTATTTGCATGACGGTCATTCTTCGTATTCTAGTCTCATCTCAAATGCCACCTCTTCAAAGAGGCTTCCTGAACCATTTTATCTAATTTGGTTGTTCCACAGCCCAAACTCATCCCTCACAATAGTCTATTAATCACATTTTACTTTTTAAAATATATTTTTACTAGAGGCCCGGTGCACAGATTAGTGCACCGGTGGGGTCCCTCAGCCTGGCCGGCAGGGATCTAGCGGAAACCGGCTCTCTGACATCCCCTGAGGGGACCCGGATTCAGAGAGGGCAGTTCTCGGGTGATGCTTTCCAGAGTCAGGCTCCCTTCTCTCTGGTTCCTTGGTGTGTCACCCAAGAAACACTGGTGCCAAGTCACCACAGCGTGGCAACTCCTGCATTGAGTGCCTGCCCTCTGGTGATTGGTGGGTGTCATAGCTACCAGTCAGTGTCTGCCCCTGGTGGTCACAGTTACCAGTTGAACAGTCAGACCATCCCTTAGGCTTTTAAATATATAGATTAATTTCAGAGAGGAAGAGAGAAATAGAAACATCAATGATGAGAGAGAATCATTGATTGGCTGCTTCCTGCACACCCCCTACTGGGGATCAAGCCCACAACCCAGCATGTGCCCTTAATCGGAATTGAACCTGGCACCCTTCAGTCCAAGACTGATGCTCTATGCACTGAGCCAAACTGCCTAGGGCACATTTTACTTTTAAAAAAAAAATAGCATTTGCCTCTACCAAATTTATTTTATTTTATTACTTGTTTGTTTTCTCTTTTCCCAGAATAGAAAGTAAATTTCACAAAGACAGGAGCCTCATTCATCCTGCATTGGGGATACAGTACTCCTGCCTAGAACTTCTGACTTACATATTAAAACCATACAATAGATATTTGCCAAATGCAAAAGGGTTTTTGGAAGAATGGGAAATGTCATTATCAAAAGTAAGAAAGTTGGGAGGAGATTTGGGAAAAGACAATAATAAATTTGATTTAGGGACACTATTGAGTTGGACATAAAGGCTAGACTTGTACATGCATGTTCAATGAGGCAGTGGAGGTTTGATCTAAGGAAAGAGATCAGGACTCAACACAGAAACACAAAATAAGAAATACGGAATTTGAAAACTTAATAGCAGTTTGTTTGGTAGAGTATACAGAATGATGAGAGAAGAAAATCTCAGATCTTTTGTAAATATCTGTATTCAGGTAGAAAGAAAACATAGTGGCAAATAAGCTATCAAAGTCACCATGAGAGAAGTAAAAGAAGAAATAAGAGAGAATTTCTGAAGGTGTTCAGTAGGATAAGTGCTGCCAAGTGGTAGAAATAGGCAAAAAGGCCAATGGGGAAGTAATTTCTATAGTGTGTTAGGAAATCAAGATTGCAGAGGATTAGAGAAATATGTTCAAAAGGAAAAGGAGACTGTGGGTATAAGTTATTCTTATAAAGTATTAACAGAGACATCTCATCATTTGCAGAGTCACAAAAAGAGTGAGTGGTTTGTTCACAATGAGGGACTCTTGAAAGGTGAGTTGATCTAGAGGGAGAGATGGGTGATGTGTGGAGATCAGGGTATATTTGATGACAAAGGAGATAGTGGATGAAAGAAAAGGAATCTTGATAAAGGAAAAGGACATGTACTTTTTCTTAGAAAACAGACACAAACTGAGAAAGAAAGGATGACAGTATAGAAAGATTTATGAAAAAGAGAGCAGTTGAGACTGTGTGTGAAGATCAGGCTCCGGTGTGTCTGCAGAGAAGTGTTCTAAGTCATCTGCTGAAAGTGAAGGAGGTAAGCTGGACTTGGGGAAGTAAGCATAAAGGCCTGGAAGAGCCACTGCGCAAATTGAGTGGAAGCCAGCAAAGCCAAAGAAGAGGATTTTGGAGTAGCGAAGAGGGCTCGCCTGAGGTTAGAGAGCTTGATCTGACAGAGGTCAGCAGGGGTAAGGACATAGTCTGACAATTTCTGCACTGAAGCAGTAATAGAGAAAATGGACATTGCAAGTGACCTGTATTCAGAATACATATGATTTGAGAATGAAAGTATAAATTTTTAAATACCTGACCAGGTAGAGTATAGGAACTAAAAACCATGATCATTGGAAGGAAGTGTAATTATTCAATGGAAAATTTTGCCTAGTTCATTTCTCCATTTTCATTAAGAACAGAAGATGCCAGATAACATGAGTTATATCATTGCCTTTAAAACATACACACATGCTCGTGTGCACACACAACTTCTATAGGTGTGTGTTTTAATTTTTAAAAAATGGTGTTGACTAAATGAGTTTTAGAAATTTTATGAATTTTTTTCAATGGAAAAAATTTAGATTATTGGTTTTCTTTACTATCTCTTTTATTGTAGTGATAGCTTATATATCAGTTAAAAACAAAAAAAAAACAAACATGCACCATGATGTTATTAAAGAATCTTCTTACCTTACCCTTTTCTTTCTAATTTTTAGAATAGTGGAAAGGTCTATCCCAAGTAGATGAATGCCTAAACAACATGAGCAGATATCTGCTTGCCCTTTCCTTAAAGCTTTTCAGAAACAGCCCACAATTTCCTTGCTGTCTTTATGAGCATTTTCATGGACAGATGCGGACTAAGACTCTGACCCAATATGACTTGAAATCCAGAGCATTGCACGAGCCAGCTCTTTATAGCTTGTAGAATCAAACTGACACTGAGTTTTTTATGAGAACCTAGAGTATTCAAATAATTTGAAGGGTGTTTTTTTTCCTTCTGGCTTTTGGCCATTACAGAAGCAACATTGCCAAGAAAACAAATAAAAACATCTCATAAGAAAAGATCTTTTCATAATCGCATTCCAATTTTTTTTCCAAACTAAGAAGTTCAGGAATATTCAGTTAAGTTCAGTTAAATATTCTCCTTTCAGATACTTGTTTTGGAAGAACTTGAGGGTCTCTTGTTAGCTAAGTCTGTAAGGTCACTCCTTAAACCCTGGACAGCTTTCTGGGGCTCTTCTGAACCAGGTCTCTTCCAAAGACGCACACTTTTTCTATTCTTTATAGAGCTGCTAATATAACATTTCTTTGGGTCTTTGTTCCCCAAGGGCAAGGGAGAGAAAATGTCTCCTCAGTTTCCCAATTTTTCTGGCTTGCCTGAAAAAAGTAGTTCATAAATGTTAAAGTTTTATTGTTACCCGCGCTACAGAGTGCATCAATATCAATAAGCAAGTTCAAGTTCCCATAATGTTTGCATAGTTCTCATAGCCAGTAGACTCTTTTCATTCTTAAGAACATAGTTCATCTAACCTTTCCGTATTCACACTCCCTGCTTTCCTTCCAGGGAAGCTGCAAGGCTCTCTTTCTGGAAGGAAAGACTAAGGATACTGTTAGGAGACACAGTAGGTATGGACTGGCAAGCCAATCAAGTGAGTCATTTAGAGCTCAGAGATCTTCCCTGCAGCTCCTCAGAAAGGTCTCGTTGGGTCTCCTTGGGTCACGTCATCATATTTATTCAAATTAAACTTCTAACCTGAACCCCTTGATCTTAATTAGGCATTTGGAATTTACTTCTAAAGTGTTTAGCCCAGTGGTCGGCAAATTGCAGCTCACGAGCTGTGGTTCACCTCTCTATTGACTAATGAGTTTGCCGACCACTGACCTAGACTCTCAATTCTGATAATTACAGGCTGTTGTTGTTCTTTGTGATTAAGCCCCTATCCCAGTGGCTGGCAAACTCATTAGTCAACAGAGAGGCAAACCACGGCTCGCGAGCCGCAGTTTGCTGACCACTGGTTTAGACTAATGCTGTTATTCATAAAGTGTAATATGTGTTTGTGGGTGTTTTTCCTTTTTTCTTTCTTAACAACATTTGAGATTGAGGAGCTAGTGACCACAATTAGCAACACAGTAGGCCAAGGTGCCTGTGGTAGCTGATGGTGCTTTTAAGTCCTTTATTATGATATTATTGCTCCACTGCCAAATGTTACTGTTCTAAAGAGGAAGGACAACTGTTAGATGAAAGTTGGGAAGCTGTTTTCTGTGTCTCTTCTAGAACTCCTAGGGAGGTGAGTGGGCAAGGGATTTCTGTCTCTCAAGGAACGGTTGAAACTACTAAAAATGTTGTTAGCACATGAAGGCAAAATACCCTCCATTAATTCCAAAAATAATTGAGCACAAGAATTGTTCTCTGTACTGGGATATACACTGGTGACGAAGACTAAGCCCTGAAGCTTTTATTCTAATGGAAAAAATAAGATTATAAATAAACAAGCAAACAAATTATATAAGTAATCACTAATCACCAATTCTCTGCAGAGCACTGATCAGGTGGTGCCTTCCTTGGTCAGAATTTTGAAGAAGAAAAAACACCAAAAAAAACCCTAAAATCTGCTGGAACAGCCTTCAGACTACTTCGGAATGGATGGTCTGGGAAGTCCACTAGCAGAGTGACATTTGAGAGTGACAGAAAGGAACCAGCTCTGAGAATATCAGAGGAAGAGCAATCCAGATCGAAGGGACAGCTAGTACAAAGGCTCTAAACTGTGAAGGAAGTTGGTGTGTAAAAGCTCAGTATGTCTACTGTATAGTTTTCATGTAGAAAAGTATTAGAAGATAAGAAAACACGCAGCTGCAGGCAGACTGGAGCTGGATCATGCAGAGGTATCACAGCTTCAGGGCAAAGGGAAACTACTGGAGAGCTTTCAGGAGGAGAGACGAGAGTTGGACTTGTGAGGATGAGCAAAGATAGGTTTGGCTGCAGTGTTACTTGGGAGATGGGTGGCAAAGAAGGGCGTGGAAGTAAAAATTCCAGGTAGGAGGCTATTGCAGTAGTTCAGGTGAGTGCTAACAGTTCCTGGACTAGAGTGGCACTGGTGGGGAGATTTGAGGTACATTTTAGAAGTAGGATGTCTTTTCCTACACCACCTTGCTTCATCCTCAATTTAGTTCATTTTAGGGTCTCTAGTATTGTTACTATGGAACACCTTAGGTCTAGCATTTCAACAAGACACAAAGGCAGTGGCTATATGATGAGTGGCTATATGAGGCAGTGGCTATATGGCCAGAGAGGATAGAATGATTCTGGGCAAGTTTATAGGGTTTTGTTTGTTTGTTTATTGGTGGGGGAGTAGTTTATGCACCCAGACAATGAAAGGGTTGAACCGAATGATTTCAAAGGTCCCTTCCAGCTCTAAAATCCTGTAATTCTTCAAAAGCATTATGCCTAGGTTATACTGGATTTGGATCTGAATGAAGTCCAGTGAAGAGAGCTATGATGTTTAGCAGTACTTAGTAAAAAGATTTGCAGCTAGCAATAACATCCAAGTGATGAGAGCCAAAGAGGACAGTAGAAGCAACGTTCCCATCCATGCTACAGAACTTGCCCATCCATTGTAACCTGTAATTCTCATCATTGAGGTTGTAAAAGTTCATGGCATTCATTGAGTTCATCACATTGTTCTGAATGGTTGATAACAGATAAATTCCCATTTGCCAGACATGTCCATTTTCCTCATAGGGCCTTTGTACAGCATGAACTCAGGGCACATTTCTGCTTCATGTCAAAAGTGAAATAGTAACATATGAAAGGAAGGAACATTCAGCTACAAGCCTTCCTTGGTCAAAATTTGAACAAAAGATAAAAAAAATCTTTTGGAACAACATTCTGACCAGTGAAAATACCCCTGGAGTCTCGACAGATGCTGCAGTAAATACTAACAACAGCAGGAAGCAGTCAGGGAGGCTGCATGTGGGCCGCTTTCCAGCCAAGAGCCATGGCTACCATGGGAAGGAGGTTAACTTTCCCATCATCGAGCCTTCATTCTGGCAGCTGAAAATAAGCCATTCTGCTACCTGTCAGGGCCATTTGTTTGTTCACTTGTTCACTTATTCATCCTCCTCTTTATTTGCTTTTCCGTTATTTACCCAACACTATTGAGCATTCAAGTCTTGTTCTGCTTGCAGGATATGAGGAACAGCTGTTGGTATCAATAAAAGAACAGGGGACCATTCTTCAGGGGAATCGGAGTCTAGTAGAAAATACAAATACACATCACATAATTAATTAAAATGTTGTAAACACTCTCAGGCAAGCACAGAGTACTAAGTTACGGACAGACCACGCCTGATTCTCTCACCAAGTGTCTGACACTGTGCGTCCAGACTGTGCCCTGGGAAATATAGCAAACACACATGGCAGCTGAAAGATATTTTAAAAAGTCAAAGGTGACACAACAATACTTGCTTCTATTAGACACTATATGAACTCTTACATCATGCTGTATTACTGCCCATGACACCTTTATGAAGTTGGGTTTGCTTTAGTGAAAAGGAAATACTCTGAGAAAATCTTTTTTGGCCCTAGCTTGTTTAGCTCAGTGGATAGAGCATCAGCCTGTGGACTGAAAGATCTCGAGTTTTATTCTGGTCAAGGGCACATGCCCGGGTTGTGGGCTCCATCCCCAGTAAGAGGCATGCAGGAGGCAGCTGATCAACAGTTCTCTCTCATCATTGTTTCTATCTCTCTCTCCCTCTCCCTTCCTCTCTGAAATCATTTTTTTAAGTATATTAAAAAGAAAAGAAAAAAGAAAATTGATCTGGTGCAGGAAGTGAGGGTGCCATTATCTAATCTGATTTCATGAGTAAATGTGGTTATTTATGAGTAAAAGAAAATATCATTTTTCTCTCTGGTTATATGTATTTTTCTTTCCAATTTCTGCTAAGTTATTAGAACACAAATACCTATTAAACTCTTTGGACCTAACTACTTGATAAATGGAGCTGTTAGACCAAGGGGTGCTGTGAGAAAAATTGCTGAGACATTAAAGGGGCTGTGAACAACTGAAGTGAGTAATCTCTATCACAGGGTAAGCACTCAGCACATACGATGAATGCATGAGTGACATCCTAAGTCAGGTGACATTTGAGACAAGCCTTTTAAGTTGATAGAATTTTTTTCCAGGCTGCATTGAGAGAGTGGGTGGTGTGAACAGTAGAAATGGAATTCATGTGACCTACTATGTACCAGGCACTTTTTCTAAGCACAGGGCTAACATCGTGGTGGAGAAAGAGAAGGTCCTGTTCTTAAGAAGCTCATATTCTAGAGACAGAGAGCAAATAACAAGCAAGAAAAGTATGACAATTCAGTAGAGAAAGATTATGAAGAAAATAAACCAGGATAATGGGGTAAAAAGTGACCCAGGAGAGCTTGCTCCGTATGGGGTGGTCGGGAATTCTCTCTGAGGCCACCTTGGGTCCAGTTAGTATGTGTGAAGGTTGAGGCCATGAAGCAGTCTGGCTTACTTTAGGCCCTGGTGGATCAGTTTATGAGGTGCAGTGTAAGGGATGTTGGGAGGAAAGAGGTACTTACCGGTATGTATGCTGAAAAGTCTGAACTTAACCCCAAGTGCTATTTTATAAGGGGCATTCTCAGCCTCTCCCTGTGGGTGATGCGCATTGTTCTGTTTGTCTTCCAGACAAAAAGCAAGACTGCTCCAACGGCCCCCTTCTGCACATTTCTCTTCTCCCAGTTCCACAGCCAGTGGATCTCAGACTGAAATGTGTAAAAGTCAATAGAGGGACTTCTTAACCTTAAGTAGGAAATCTCTTAAAGGGAAAAAGATTCTGAGGGAAAGATGTTGGTTTCTTCTTACGACATATTCAAAAACCCCCAGCTACCAAAGGGGGCTTTTGGAAGGAACCCGGGCAGCCTGGTGGTTCTCCCTGAGGCTGATTTAATTCTCCATTAGAGAACCAAAGAGATATGCTTCGTTCCAGTCCCATCCATGCGTCTGTCCATATTGACCCATCCGGCTGAACAACATGAATTTTTCCTATACTTTAATTTTCACCGAGAAAAGAGTGTTCTCCTTTTAATGTCTGGTAGGACATCTTTCCCAAGTAACTTCATTAAGACTTCAGTTGCACTTCCCTAACACTCATTCATGTAACAAAATTGGGGCCGGGCTCTCCTCCCTGGATTCCACGTGCACTTCGATGGGGGCAGTCTCTGAGAGACCATCCAGGCATGTGGGTGGGAGGCTGAGTGATTTGAAGGGCGCACTCTTCATATTTAATCCTGGACACGGAGGACTGAAAACGTTATCATATGGCAGAAGGAACATAGGCTAATCTGAGGCCCAGAGCCGCTTGTTAGTAATTCTGTGCTTTTAAACAAAATTTATTCACCTCTCTCAGTTCAGCTTTCTTACCTGTAGAAATACCCTTTTCTTATATATGTACGAAGAATGTTTGATAATTCCATATTTATGATAGTTTAAAAACTGGTAACAAATAGAAGGGGACTGGTTAAATAAATAGTGGTATGTCCATATCATGAAACACTCTACAATCATTAAAAAGAATAAGGGATCTATATCTATAACCTATAAAGTTCTTTCAAGACACATAAAATACAAAAAGGAGAGCAAGTTGTGGAGTAATATCTTTAACATTATCTCAGTCAGTTTTTAAAAATCCATAAAAAGAAGTATTGAGTGGCTGTGTGACATATCATGAATAATATTTATTTTTTAAATTGAAATGAAATACCACCTATTAGGGTTTTTATGTGATTAAATGATAGATAGATAGATAGATAGATAGATAGATAGATAGATGTATATAGGTAGATAGATGTATGTGTGTGTGTGTGTGTGTGTGTGTGTGTGTGTGTGTGTATAGTGGTCAGGTCAGTCTGGTGTCTGACTCAGTTCCTTTCTTCAACTTCCCCCTTTTTATAGCAAAATACTCTTTCCAAGAGAAAACACTATTTTTACATGAAAATTTGATTACTATATTTCTGAAGATCAGCCTTACTGTGTGGCATCATAGGGCACCTCTCCTGATGTTTTGCCAAAAAGCAGGGTGCAAGTATTCTGGAACAACACATCATCTCTGGCAGACATGCAGGCTTCTAACAACCCTTCCTTTGGGTGAACTATAGGAAAACAGACTTTCTATCCAATGCCTAGTCCATAGGTCTCTACAGCTACAAAGTTTGGGTATAGTTTGGCCAGACAAATCCTTGGTCAGAATGGCTGTATATTCTCAGAAACATGTCCTGGGGCCCAATCAATGTGCCCCATAATGAGTCTAACTTACCACGCAGCCAGAATGAATGTAGAATGGTGGCTTCACCACTTGGAGGGCTTTGTGGTTTGTGTGTGTGCTTCCCCTTTCAGGTTGGAGAAGAATGGCTGTTGCTGAAACGAAAGGATGTGCTTAGGGAACACATATTCAAAAACATCCCAATTTCCCTGACTTGGGCCACAATTCTTTTTAATCCGTGCTGAAACTAGACAATAAAGGACAATAATCTGTAGGAAGTAGGAAAGGATAAATGACTAGTTGTTTCTCGGAGGGCAAAGTTCCCCTACAACCTGTGACAGCACTAATGCTCACGAAGCTTTAACCATCTTGCAAATGAATTAATCCCTAAATGCAAGTACACAGCATGCCGTGTGGATAACGGGAGGTTGATTTTGGTTCAAAACCCATTATTTCTTCTGTAATAGTTCAACACTGAGCATTCAGAATAATGGTTGAAAAATATTTCCAGCAATTATTCTGGGAAAACAAAAACCCTCCTATTTTTATGACTAACTGTTTTATCATTTGTGGCATAAAGAAATAAACATTTTTTAAATGATTCACAGATTCCTTCGTTTGGTGGATCTGGTGGATATAGATCTCTCAGCCGAGCTGGCTGCCAGGCAGCGGGCCAAGATTTTGGGGTTTTTCCTCCCCAGTGGGTTGGGCCCTTCTGCTTTTCTTCTCCCCTCGGCCTTCTTCTGACTGCTGCCCACATTTCTGTTTTAATGCTTTTTCTGACATGTCTTTATCGAAACCCTCCTAAGTCCCTCTACTTTTTCTCTCTCTCCTTAACATGTCCTCAATTTCTTACCCTCTACCTCTACATTTTATTCCCTGGGAATGGTGTGTTGTGAGCACGACCCTGTGAAGAGAATGCAGGCTTGCAAGGTCTGCTGCTCACTCACCTTGTGGTTGGGCAAGCGCTCTAACTTCTCATCGCCCCCGTTCCCTCCGCCATGAAGTGCAAGTAAGAGCACTACTCACTTTACAGTATTCCTTTATAGGAATCGGGGCAGTAGCACAGACACCTGGGGACACAGTGCCTTTCCGTCCCTCCTTCCACCTCCTTTTGGCAAAGGTGAGCAAGCGATGGTCTTCCAGAAAAGCCAGCTTCCCTAGCTCGGGACAATTTCACCCGTGTCCACTACTCAAAGTAATATGAAGAACTCTAAATTGTTGGGGAA
Organism: Vespertilio murinus; assembly: GCA_963924515.1. Classification (NCBI taxonomy): domain Eukaryota; kingdom Metazoa; phylum Chordata; class Mammalia; order Chiroptera; family Vespertilionidae; genus Vespertilio; species Vespertilio murinus. Next base: position 127,195,678 of record OZ004708.1, on the reverse strand, counting down.
GACAGAAAAGGATATACATTAATACAACTAGCATCTGCTCATTGGCATCTTTTTGGTATATTTAAAAGGCCACAGGGAACGTTCCACCCTAAGCTGATTATAGTTTTTCCTAAGCACGCATCACCCCATGGAGCCTGACTATCACAGGGCATGTTGCAACACTGGGAAATGGCCTCTGAGTGATGTGGGCTGACCTTCCTGAACTGAAGAGTTACATGGTCCAGTTCTCACATGTGTTGCTGAGTGATAAGAAATAAAATGGTCTCACACAGCAGTTACATTCTTTTCTTGTGGGTTGTTCGCTGATGTCCAGCAACTGCTTTCCTGAGGCTGTTAATATGATGGGAATGCCTACATGGTCAGCCCAGAACTGGTTTTCTTTGATGTTGTCATGACCATGGCTGTGTTGACACTCTGAAGAAAGAAGCTCAGCTAGACCTTCACTGAGTGGGTCTTGTTATTATTGGCAGAGTGCGAACTTGGTAGACTTTTGAAGAAAAGAGAAATCCTTCACTGATTCAACTGATAAAGAGGCTTAAGAATGAGTCTCCATTGATGCAAATGATAAAGAGGGTGAAGGATCATTTTCTCAAGTGTTGGGACTTATTCAGTTGAGAAAAGCTGAGAGAAACCCCATCTCCCAGCTAACTCCATGACCTTGGGCAAAAAACAGCTTTCATCTCTATGTGCCACAATCCCTCTTATTGAAAATGACTAAAAGACTGATCATATACCTCCAAGGGATCCTGGCAAAGTCACGGACTTATAGAACATTAGATTTCCAAAGGAACTAGTATATTTAGGGTATCTGACATGTGCCAGGCATGGTGCTAATGACTTTTTAGTCCCTAATTCATGTACTTCTTACAACCACCTTGAAAAGTGAGTATTAACCTGACTTTATAGATGAATAAATATGTGCATTTAAAGAGATGAAATATTTTACCTAGGTTACACAACTAAGGAGTAGTGTTGTGAGACTTGTGTGGTACCCAACCAAGGCCCATACTCATTTCTCTATATTATCAGAGGGTGTGTAGATGATGTAAACGAATCCCATTAGCTAATCACAGAACTGAGATACAAAAAAGTTTAAGGCTCATACATCTTGAAGGCTTTTTTATTTTATTAATTTTTTTATTGATTGATTTTAGAGAGGACGTAGGAGGGAGGGAAGGAGAGAGACAGAGAGAGAGAATGAAACATTGATTTATTGTTCCACTTATTTATCCATTCATTCATTGGTTGATTCTTGTATGTACCTCCACTAGAGATCGAACCCCCAACCTTGGCAGATGAGGGCGACACTTGAAGCAACTGAGGTACCCAGTCAGGGCAACATATGCCTTTTTAAAGAAATAAGATCTCCAGATGAGTTTACTGTACCAATTATACTTCTTCACATCTAGAAGTACATGAGCTGCTGAAATTTTTAATTGTGCAAATTGAACACCACAGAAATGCAAGCATCCTTGCTAAAAACATCCCAAACCCCCTCCCCTCTGAGCTTCTTCACCTGTCAGGAGGATGTAAATTTACTGCGTTCAAGAGTCCTCCAAAGCTACTTTCCCAAGCCCTAGTTTCTGAATTGCATACAATGTATGCTGGCCTTGGTGACCCAGATGGAAGCTTGAAGCAGGCATCTGACAGGGACTTCGAAAAAGGAATTACTACTGCCGATCTTCCCTTGGCAGAGCGCCTCCTGGAATGAAACCAAACAGGCTGCCTTGAATAGGTTGCTAACGTGAAGATACTTGTCTACGCACAGCCTTTCTTCTATGAAATTACTAATGATCAGCAGCATCAAATCGTCCGATTAACATCAAGATGTGTTGAAACTCAGCAACATAAATTCTAGATCCTCTCTCCCCCCTCCCCACACCACCCTCCCACATACACACTTCCTTCCCACCCCCCACGAAATCACTCCCAGACCTTTCTGCTGAGGCCTATGAGCTGGAGCCATTATTGGAGTAGTTAATGCACTTTTGTACTATAGAGTACTTCTAGGAATCTTGTTCTTCATGTGTTTTTCTTTTCATTCTAAACATTCTCTTCCTTCTCAAGGAAGATTGTAAACTTCAAAAGAGGTTATCTTTGAGGTTTGGCTATATTTTCTTTGTAGTTTTACTATGAGCAGAAGCTACACATGACTCAAGAGTATATTCAGTTTGGGTTTCAAATTCAGTTTAGAGTTTCCAGTGAAATAAGGTCATCACAGAAAGAAGGGAAGGGCAAAGAAGCATCGTTTAGGTTTCTTTTCCTTTGAATCTTCATTGAGCAAATAAGCTTCAAAACTCATTCCAAACCAGCATTATATAAGTAGCATCACACTGGTCCCGAGCCACGTATTCATCCCAAACACTCCTTCCCAAACAGCAGTTCTTAAATGATAGATTACTACATTTCACATGTAATTTATAACTGATTGAATTTTCTTTTTCTTCCTTTAAAAATATTGCTAGGAATTATTGACTTTGAATTTTTATGGATATTAAAATTATTTAGACAAACCTCTCAATCCTTAAACGACTTGGTTTGAAAACCTTTTTCTAATGACTTTCTGCGGAACCAACCTGACATCATTGCTGGGTGAGGAAGGCCAAGCAGCCAGGTGTAGGCACACTACTGCTATTTCATCCAAAACAGCTCTGCTTTTACCTGATTTATTAACATCCATCAACAGTATTTGGAGGATAAATCGTTAGGCAATAAAAATTTTTTTTTAAGTTTGAAAACCCCTGCTTTATCTTATCCCTTCTAAGGTCTTCTAGGTTCTGCCTCACTATCTCTAGGGAAGAAAATTCTACACCTTATTTCTTGGAATAAGTTGATGTAACTTTCCTACTACTATTTAATTTGATTAGGCAGTTATTGACTATATGTAAGGCAAATTAAAATGAAGAGATTTGTATAAGACAGTTTCTACTCTCAAGTGTTTTGCAATTGAAGACAGGAAAGCAAGAAAGAAAAAGTAACCCTAACCCAGTTTGGCTCAGTGGATAGAGAGTTGGCCTGTTGACTGAAGGGTCCCAGGTTCAATTCTGGTCAAGGGCATGTACCTTGGTTGGGGGATGTGCAGGAGGCAACTGATCGATGTTTCTCTCTCATTGGTGTTTCTAACTCTCTATCCCTCTCCCTTCCTCTTTTTAAAAAAGAACGAAAGAAATACAGATATTTCTAATCAAATGCAGGATCAATATGCTGGGGGCAGGGGTGGAAGCAAAAGAAAAGAACTAAAAGGGTTTTTAATCAATCTATTATTCCTCTATTTCTATTTCTCTATTTCTAAACAAGCCACAATGTCAGATAAAATATAAAATGATAAAAATCAGTGACATAGCCAAGTCCAAAAGCAAGATTAAAATGTCCAGGAACCAAAAATGGAGCATAAATGCAAGATGGAGAGCAAGGCAGTTATCATGGGCTTTTTGGCTCCATAACTGGAAGTAATCAAAGATTACAGCAGCTCAACTCCTGTGGGATCACCAGTGCTAAACTTCGGGACACCTAAGCCATGCAGACACTCATTTCATGGGCTTAGATGGGGCTTTCTATGAGGAGAGAAGCTGAAGGTTGTTGCTATTGTTGTTTAAATAATGACCTTTTGCCTGGAATGAGAGCTTTATATGAAATAGGGACTAGGGAGGCTGGTGGACATAGCACGTTATGGACTGACAGACTTGCAATTTCCTCATTATGAATTAAAAGCCAAAGTTCCAGTATAGTAATCTGACTCTGAACTGGGAGCTATGGGAACCACGTGGAGATCATCACAAAACCATTAGGTGAGAGATGATATGACAGGGAGAGAAGCCTGGATTATTAGGAGGGCCTGATCAAATCATGTGGTGCCTTAACAGCAGAGAACTCTCTGCAGCTGGCAGCAATGAGCTGGTGAAATAAGTTAGACTCTGAGCACATGAAGATTGTCGGGCACTATTACTGGCTCTGAGATGGAAAGGCCATGGCAAGGAGAACCGAGAGGCCTGTAGGAGCCTGGTGGTCTCCAGCTGACAGCCAGCAAAGAAAGAGGGCCATCACCTTACAACCCCAAAGAACGGAATTTGACCAGAAACCCAAATGAGCTTGGAAGTGGATTCATCTCCCGACTCCAGAAAGCATCCTCGCCCTTCCAACTCCTTAATTTGGATCAGCCATGTGAAAGAAACACTAGGGAAAGGACCCAGTTGAGCCAGAGTGTACCTGGACTTCTTTCTGTCTTTCAGGATTGTGAGGTAGATTTAGCACCTAAGTTGATAGCAATCTTTTAAGGCAGCAATAGAAAACAAGTAGTGAGTAAACCAACTACTGACCATAACTTTGTTTTTGCCTGATGTATATGCATCTCCAATGTTTAGAATGTATTAAGATCTATATTATATTTGGGAAGAAGGCAAATGATAAAGTTATATTTTTTAGAACATTTAAAATATGTATTTAAACTTTTAAAGTATCTATTAAAAAAATAAAAACACAACCTATGGTTTTGTAGCACAGGGAATACTAGGAAATAAGGACAGTTTTATCAATCCTATATAATAAAAGATTAATATGCAAATTGACCGAACGTCAGAACGACTGGTCACTATGATGCGCTTCCACAGGGGGAGTGCCACTCAGCCAGAAGCTGGGCTCATGGCTAGTGAGCGAAGCGGTGGTGGCAGGAGCCTCTCCCAGCAGCACTTAGGATGTCCGACTGATGGCTTAGCGGGCTTAAGCTGTCAGTCAGACATCCCCCAAGGGCTCCCAAACTGTGAGAGGTTTCAGGCTGGGCTCAGGGACCCCACCTACTGCAGGAATTTTGTGCACTGGGCCTCTAGTTTACTAGAAGTGAACAAAGAAAGAAATAAGATCATAAGTGCAAAATAAATATTGTGTGATCAGACTTTACAAGGTAATGCCAAAGTTTTCTATAGTGATTGTTTCAATTCATACTTCTGCCGGAATTATGCCTGTTCTCTTTGTTCAAGAATTATACCAGTGCTTGACAGTATATGGCTTTCTACATTTTGTCTGATCTTGTTGGTGCACTATTGGAACATACCCCACTTGGGGTATATTATTTATAATATATATAATATATAATATATATAATATATATATTATATTTTTTGCATAAAACTGGTTTTGGTTAGCAAATATTTTGTTTAGGACTTTTGTATCTGTGTTGATGAGTAATTTTCTTTCTTGAACAATCCTTACTGGTTTTGATAGGATGAATTTGGCAGTGTTTTATCTTTCTGCTAGTCTTTGGAAGACTTCAGATTGGTATTACTTTGCTTATAAAATTATGAATGAGGTTTTATTTTTTTGAGGAAAACTTTTTAATTACTCACTGGATTTTTTATAGGCCTAGCATAGTGGACAAGAGAATGAATTTTGGGGCCAAATTAACTAGTTCAACCTCAATTTAGATTTAGTCGCTGTGTGAAAGTCATTTAACCTCACTATGCTTCAGTTTTCTCATCTGTAAAATGGAACACATAAGGTTGCTGTGAGGATTACATTAGTTGATATATACAAACCATGTAGCATTGTGCCAGGTATGTAATCAAGTCTATGTACACATTAACTTTTATTCTTGTAACTTCTGTTTCTTTTTTAATAGTTTCTTACTTTCTTTTGAATCATGTTTTTCTAACACTGTTTTCAAATGCTTTGACAAAAGCTGGTTATATTTTTCTATTACTATCTCTTTAACTCTGACTATAACCTGCAATTGTCTCTCCTTTTGCATCACTAGTAGTGTTTCGGATTTTTTCCCCCTTAATATTATTAATTCAATAAAGTATGTCAGAAGTTTATTTTAATAGTCTTTTCAAGTATCCAACCTTGGGCTTTGTTGAGTCTATGGTTTCTGTATTTTCTGTTTCATTGATATTTGTATTATTTTCTTTCATCTACTTAAAATTTACTTAATTGTACTTTTTTAATTTGTTAGGTTTGACGCTTACAGTATTAAGTTTCAGCCTCTCTTTTTTGCACATTAAATGTTCAACTAAGTGCAGCTTTGTTTGATTCCCACAGTGTGATAAAGAGCATTTTTTTTATCATTTAGTTCTAAGTATTCTAAAATTTTCATCATGATTCCATCAGATTATAACTTATTTACAAGTCTGTTTAGTAATATCAAAATATATGGCAGTTTTAAAATGACTTTTCTTTTTTAATCTCTAACAATTGTATTGTGATCTATTAAAAAAAGATCTTTCAATTCTGTTTCTTTGAAGTTTGTTGATGCATGCTTTATGACCTAATAGCCATGTGTTCTTGGAGAGAGCATGAGTATAGCAAGTGTTTAAATGTGTTTTCGAAACGTCCTACTTCTTCAGTGATTTTTTTTTTTAACCTGCTTGATAAAAGGATTTAATTTGCCAATTTTACTTTGTGGTCTTTTTGAACTATTTAAACCTTATTACCGTATTTGCCAGCGTATAAGACGATTTTTTGGCCCTGAAAAATACGTATTTGCCGGTGTATAAGACGACTGGCGTATAAGAGGACTCCCTAACATTTCCACTAAAAATACAGAGTTTGTTATATACTCGCCGTATAAGACTACCCCCCACTTGGAGGCATATTTTTCAGGGCCAAAAAATCGTCTTATACGCCGGCAAATACGGTATATAGACATACATTTTAAAATAATTTTATATTCCTGGAGAATTTAACCTTTATTCATAATTCAGTGACCACCTTTGTTAGTAGCTTTTTGCCTTAAAATCTGTTTGATCTGATATTAATATAACTAATCCACCTTTCATTTTGTTAGATTTGTTTAATACATCTTTTTATTTTTATTTTCAACCTTTATCAACTCTATGAGTATCTAATACAAACATTTTTTTTTATTGCTCTCTGATAATCCTGACTTTCTTCAACCTGGTTGCATTCATGATAATGATAAAACTAGATTTATTTCTACCATCTTATGTTGTGATCTATATTTGTCCTGTTTCTTGCATTCTTTAAACCATTGAGGCTCTTATTTTCTTATTAGATTTTTCCCTCTCCTGATTTTAAAATTATATATCTGCTTCTATTATTTTAGTGTTTAGTTTAAAGACTATAATTAAGTAATATCTATACTTGATTATCCATCATTTCAAGCCTGTTAAAACATTTTAATTCTGATTACCCTCCTCCAGACATATGTGCTTTTATTGTCAAGTGTTTTAGCTTTATTTTTATTAATCCCACAAATTAAATATTTCACATAGTCAGTGCTTTCAGTAGTAAGTTTATCTTTATTAATCCCACATATTAGATCATGTATATGATCATTATTTATTTAGAGATACCTGAAAATATTCCATTTTCTTTTATTCATAGTCTCTTTTAAATCATAGATATTTTTCAAGGTATATTTTTTCCTCTAACTGGAATACATCCTTTAGAAATCCTTTTATTGAGGAGTCAATAGAAACAAGTTCTCTTGGTTGCTTCTATTTGTAAAATATCTGTATTTAGTTCTCTTAGATGTTAGGTTTACCATGAAAGTTCTAGGGTGATAATTACCTTCTCTCAACACTTTAAGGATAACTGTCCATTGACTTCTGATTTCTATCATTGCTACTGATAAATCACCTTTCGTTCATGGTTTTATTTTTATCACTGGCATTCTACAGTTATCTATCATCTGTGTAGGAACAGATTACTTATTTATCCTGTTTAATTTTCATTTGACTTTCCAACTCCAGGAATTTATATTTTTAATTATTTTTGGAAAATTATTTTCCCTATATAAAACATATTTTTATTTTGTTCTTCATAATTTCTATACCTTTGATTCTCTCTGCTATCTGACCTAATAAAAGAGAAACTTGCAAATTAACCATCACTCTGCTATGCCCATAGCCAATCACAGTGAGCATGCAAATTAATCTAACAAAGATGGAGATTAATTTGCATATGCAGATAAGGAGCAGCTGGAAGGGTCAGGACTCCTACTATGAGAAGAAGGGGGGTGGCAGAGGGAGCTACAGGATCAATGCTCCAGGCAGAAGCGAGGACTTGCTGGCTCCTGGGTGGGCCAGGAGCAGGGACTTGCTGGCTCCCAGGTGGCTGGCAGTGAAGCCAGGGGAAGGAAGACCTATTCTTGCACGAATATCATGCAACGGGCCTCTAGTATTTTAAATAATTTCTTCCACTCTTTATTCCATTTAACAATTGTACTGTCCCACTCCTCTAATATGCTTTTCTTTCTACCTATTAGTTTCTAAAAACATTTATATCTTTTACTCATCTAAGTTCTATTTTATCCTTTCAAAAATACACCTGATTGGACTTCTTCTTTTATTTCATTCTTAACATGCTCCAATTTTTTAAAAAATTTTTATTAAATTATTATCTGTGTACATATATTACCATTGCCCCCTCCCCCCAAACATTCCCTCCCTCCCCAGAGTTTTGTGTCCATTGGTTATACTTATATGCATGTATACAAGTCCTTCGGTTGATCTCTTATCTCCCTCAAATTTCCCTCCCCTCCCCACTGTATTTAGACAGTCTGCTTGTTGCTTTACTGTCACTATATCTGTCTTATGGTTCATCAGTTTATAATGTTCTTTATTATCCATAAATGAGTGAGATCATGTGGTGTTTCTCTTTCATTGACTGGCTTATTTCACTCAGCATGATGTTCTCCAATTCCATCCAGGTTGCTACAAATGATGAGAATTCCTTCTTTTTTATGGCAGCATAGTATTCCATTGTGTAGATGTACCATAGTTTTTTGATCCAATCATCTGCTGATGGACACTTAGGCTGTTTCCAAATCCTAGCTATTGTAAATTGTGCTGCTATGAACATAGGGGTGCATATATCCTTTCTCATTGGTGTTCCTATTTTCTTGGGATATATTCCTAGGAGTGGGATTAGTCAAATTTTGAATTACCTTCTTTTTTTCTGTAATCCTATCATTAGAATAATATGTCTCAATACCTGTTTTATCCCTTAAAATTGTAATTATCATGAAGGCAGGGAGTATATCTGACTTTGCACTACAGCCTAGTGTTTGACAAGTGTGTATCTCTGTTTATGAACATCTTTCCTATATAATAAAATGGTAAAATGCAAATTGACCATCATACCCTCGCACAGATGGTCAGCCCCCTATGGTTACTAGTTGGCCAGCAGAGGAGGGTACTTGAGGACGATAAGGCCAGCAGGGGAGAGCAGTTAGGGGCAACCAGGCCAACAGGGGAGGATAGTTGGGGGCAACCAGGCTGGCAGGGGAGGGAGGACATTTAGGGGGGACCAGGCCAGCAGGGGAGGGCAGTTAGGGGTGACTGGGCCAGCAGGGGATGGGCAGTTAGGGGTGACTGGGCCAGCAGAGGATGGGCAGTTAGGGGTGACTGGGCCAGCAGGGGATGGGCAGTTAGGGGTGACTGGGCCAGCAGGGGAGGGCATTAGGGGGAGACCAGGCCTGCAGGAGAGGGCAGTTAAGGGTGAACAGGCAGGCAATGGAGGGTAGTTGTAGGTGACTGGGCTGGCAGGGGAGGGCAGTTGGGGGTGACTGGACTGGTAGGGGAGTGGTTAGGGGTGATCAGGCTCACAGGCAAAAGAGGTTAGGGGCAATCAGGCAGGCAGGCAGGCATGCAAGTGTTGGGAGACAGCAGTCCCGGATTGTGAGAGGAATGTCCGACTGTCGATTTAGGCCCGATCCCACAGGGTTCCCAGATTGGAGAGGGTGCAGGCTGGGCTGAAGGACACCCCACCCCCACCCCCAGTGCCCGAATTTCATGCACCAGGCCTCTAGTATATAATTAAAAGTGAATAAGTAGAAACATTGTTAGTCATTTAAACCTTGTTCTAGATAAGTTTAATCAGTGTCCTTTCCTCTCTATTCTTACCTGGTGCAGCCCTCTCACTGGAGGAAATGGATGTTTTATAGGAAGAAGGAAAGAAAATCAACTCTGGAGCACAATGCTCTGCAGAATGAGGCTGGTGCTCAGAGGCTGTGTGTTAAGTTTCAAAGGACAACCTAAAAACACTGAGTTTCAGGAGTCAGAAAATATATTTCTCTAATTCTGTTTTGGTTTCTTAAAATATGTCTGTAGTCCAAGATCAACAAACTAAGAAGTATGAGCACATATGAACTAAGTTGAGTGTTGTCATCCATTAAACTTATAACCCAGTAAATTTGGCACATGATCTTGTTTGATTAGACTCATATGGTAAGACATTAATATAAGTCACTTTAATTAAAAATATGTTCAGACAACTAAGTAAAGTAGTTCGGGAGGCAGCAAGGCAGTGGGAAAGATGAAGCAAGTACCGTCTCAGATTCTTCTGGAGCCCCCAGAGCTGTATCACGCCAACTCCCCCCTCTATGGTGTTGGTAATAATAGTAATTCCTAACATTTATTTTATTGAGTGTTTACTATGTGCCAATTCTGATTTGAACATGTTACTTATATTAACTCATATCCCATTTGACCACAGAGCCACCATATGACAATACCAGCCACCGTTAGGTCAGGATGACTGTTGAGGCCCTAGAGAGGTCTTTTTGTTTTTTTAAGAGTTGACTTCTTTTGCTGTGTTCAGAAAGTAATGCCCAGCAGTCCAATTTATGGCTGTCGGTTGAAAGCTGGTAAGAGAAGCATTAAAGGAGCAGTTATGGATCCATCCCCTTGTGCAGGGTAAAGAGGAGGTTAGGGATGTGGAAAAAGAAATCATGGAGGGCCTATGCCCCTAGGAAAGGAGAAAGGAAGGAAATTTAGAAATGGAACTGGGAAAAGGTAGCAAACAATGTCTAGGTCCCACCCAACCAGAAAGCATGAGTAAATGGAAAGGGGACTCCTTTCTCTGGTTTTATAAGGGAAGCTTTTACTCTTTCCAGCAACAAACCTATGAAGGGTCTCCCTTAGACCCAGGGCTACAGCCTGAATGTATTGGAAAAGAAACTCCCTCCACTACTTCTTTGTTTCACTTGCTGCTTTGTTCTGGTTCTATGGCTATCAGAGTTTTCTAAAATAACCCAGTTTTCAACTGGTCTTCTGAGGTTACCATAAGTAACCTCTAATTTATCAAACCTGAGTTCTAATGTTTGATTTGGAAAGGATCATCTCCATCTCCATGATGAAGAGTCCAAAACCTGAGGATACTTATTTTACAGGATCGGTTTATATAGTATTAACCATTAAGTTGTTTGTTGGAATAGGAATTCGATCTAAAAGTTGAAAAGAGATGAGACAAGGAAGAGAGAGGAGGCCAGTCCACTCTCCATTTTATCCACAGTAACCCTACTTCTTTCCCTCATTCCAAAGTCTCTGAAGAAAGACCCAGCTGATCTTCTCAGATATTGTGGACAGCCTGAGAACACCTTGTTTCCTCTTTTTGGAAGATTTCACACAGAGCATCACGTGTCTTGCCAGGGTGACTCGCATTAGTGGTCATGGTCAAAGTCCCCCATCCAGAGGAGTCCTGCTAAGAGGAGAGACTATACCATTCCATTGATTTAAGGACAGATGGTTTTCTCCTTCACCCACTGACCTGGTGTCTTCTCCCATTGGAGAGTGCCTTCAATCCTAGCATCATTCTTCAGGGAACTGCCTGGATAATAATTCAAGTAGAAGCTTGACCTCTGTTTTGCAGGAACTAACTGGGGTGAACCTTAAATTTGGTACCACAAAGATCTTCCCAAAATAGTGATCAGATATATTTCAAGTCAATCATGGGGATTACATTGTATGCCTCCATAAAAGAACATTAATTAGACACAGTGCCAGGAAAATAGACAGCTGTCAGGATTCAGGGAGAGCCAAAAAGAAGTTAAGCCTGCAGCCGAGACCAGTTTGGCTCAGTGGTAGAGCGTTGGTCTGCGGACTGAAAGGTCCCAGGTTCGATTCCAGTCAAGGGCATGTACATTGGTTGCAGGCACATCCCCGGTAGGGGGTGTGCAAGAGGCAGCTGGTCAATTTTTCTCTTTCATGGATGTTTCTAGCTCTCTATCTCTCTCCCTTCCTCTGTGTAAAATATCAATAAAATATATAAAAAAATAAAAAAAAGAAGTTAAGCCTGCAGTCAACATCAGGTGGTTAGTTATAGACTAAGTGGGAGAGAAGGTGAAGAGAGAATGCTGGGGTCCTCTCTGAGTTGTCTGACATGGTATTTACCTTTGAATTGCTCTAGACAATGTCTCTTTCCATATTTCCTCTAAGTGACCGGCATCAGCACCTCATGTTCCAAGAGACACCTTCAGTCTACACATTTGTCCTTTTGTAATATGGCAGTCCTTATTATCCTTTCCCACATATAAATGGAAACATAATGAACTTGTTATGCAACAGATCTAAGCAGTAGTAACAGTTTAATTATGTATGCACTAAAATGTTTTTTCTATACTCGTCCTTCCTTCCTCTAACCTGACTCTCCACCACAAATATTTTGGTAAATGAAGTCTGAAAACAAACAAAAAAAGTGTATAATTGTGTGTTTATAAAATGAAATCATATGCCATGTTCCAAAAAGGACTACAAATTACCACTTTAAATATGCTAATTTGGGGGAGTGAGGCAAGGGGATTTCTTTAAGACTAGGATTAAAAATAGTGAAAAGTCAGAAATGCTGATTTAAGAAAAGATACTGCTAACCTGGAGCCAATTCAAAGAAATGGACTAAAAATAATAAAAGGCCTCAAGGAATGAATATTTTCAAAATTGAGAGAATTTAATAGTCTAACATGACAAACTACAACCAGTCCTACAAATACCTCTGGGGAATTGGATTCCAAAAGTCCGCATTGTTCAAAGAGGGGAAAATAAGAGCTCTGAAAGGAAAGCTACCCAAAGAAGAAAAAAATGACTTTTTAAATGAAATGTTTTCAATGTTTTTACTTAGACCAACTTACAGATGACTGGAGACATTAAAAAAAAACTAGCCAGGCAAAACATTTGTTTTTCACATAACAAGCTTATCGAGTAAGGAGGGTGGGGTCAATGATTTATTATATCATGCATTTTGAATCTCTGATGTCTGGACCTGAATAAACACATTGGAATGGTCTGGAGCTGTTTAATATACCTGTTACCAGTGTTCACTTAGTAGACCCAGAGTAGGATACCCCCAAAGCCTGAATAAACTAGAGAATTCCATAGTATTTCACAGGGTCACAAATCTGTAAAGATGTTATTTCATTGAGCATGAACCTGATCCATAGTCGAGTGTTAAAATGGCTAATGATTAATTTTTATTAATCATTAATGAAAGTTTAGAGGAAAGGAAGGAAAATTTGTGAACCTCTGATACCAAGAGAAAAATGAAGCAGGAGAAGGACTCTTTCATATGTCTTGTAGACGTGAAAACAGAGTGTCCCAGAGAAGTCTGTGGGCATCTTATAAAAAGGAGGATGACTGAGCCAAGAATGACTGGCACCACCCTCCAAAATCGACCCCATTTTCTGTTTCTTTGCACTCATAGTGATGTGTTAGAGATTTAAATATTATGTTCTTGAAATATAATAGAGTTGTCTACACAGAGACTGTCTAGACAGGGCAGGGACTATGTCTGTTTAATTTCATTTTACATAGCAGCTAGCAGTCTTGCACAAATAAATGCTTTTGATGATGATGTTGATGTTAGCATAAGCAGGTGGCCAAAATTTGGGGGGGCGGGATAAAGCTTGATACCTTAACATTAGTGCTTTATAGAGCATGCATGCACTGAGTGTTACATAAAATTTACAAATGTCTGGCTATTTATTGAATAATAAATTATTTCAGCACATTTTATGTTTCTTAATAGTGCCCTGTTAAATTTGTTTACACGGAGGAGGAAATATCAATCTGCCTATTCAGAAAGTAGGCAAGAATCCCTTCTCAATTTTCCTAGTGTCTGAAATGAAAAATATTCTTGTAAATCTGTATTTTAGAAAAAGAAGAAAAAAACATTTAGATGCTCCATTAAGATTTTCTAAGATTTCTTGATTAGAAAGCTCTCAAGATTCAGATTTTCCTGCAAGATTCAAGGAAAACAGAATTATACAATGGAAACCATGACTTGTGTTTTATTTATTCAATGTGTTCATTGTTTGTTTTCAAAAACAAGTATTTGAGTCCTTGTATATAATAGCAAGCCAAGCAGCCACAGATCCCTATCCTCCTGATCTTATGCTTTAGTGGAAGGAGACAGATGAGAGAGAGAGAGAGAGAGAGAGAGAGAGAGAGGAGAGAATCATAAGTAAATTATATGGTGAAGATGATTAACTGTTATGGAAAAAATAAAAGTTGAGAGGATGATAAAGAATCAGGAGTGGGAGAGGTGTTGCAATTTTTCGTGGGGCAGTCAGGGCAGGTCTCACTGAGGAGGTGATGGTTGAGCAAAGACTTGATAGAAGTGAGGCCATTAGCCTCTTGGATTCTGAGAAAAAGAAATCCCAGGCAGAAGGGAAAGATAATGGATGTGTCCTAAAGTGAGTATACTCCTGGAATGTTTAAGAAGTAGCTGGAAAGCCAACGTGGCTGAAGCCAAGTGAATGAGGAAGACAATAGGCGGGAATGGGGCCAGGTCTTTACCTCTACTGGAGATGGGGATTTTGGCATTTCATCTGAGTGAAGTAGGGAGGATCTCTTTCTGCTTTAATTAGATCACCCTGCTCCCTTGTTGATAGATTCCATAGGAGAGCAAGGGCAGGAGAAGGAGGATCAGTTAGGAAACTGTTGTAATAATACTGGCAAGACATGACGGTGGCTTGGACTAGATTATGGTCAGGTTCTGCATAGTTCTGCAAATAGAGCCTATCTTTCCTGGTGGATTGAACATAGGAGGCAAGGATCACTCTATGGCAGTGGTTTTCAAAGTGTGGACCCCAAACCAGCAATATCAGCAACATCTGAGGACTTGTTATAAATTCGAATTCTTGGGTCTCTCCCAAAGTCTACAGAATCAGAAACTGGACTCTGGGGACCCAGCAATCTTGTATTTTTAACAGGCCCTCCAAGTGATTCTGATGCACGCACAAGGCTGAGGACCAATGCTTTAAGGATTGAGGCCTGAAAGATAGAGTTGTCATTGACTGTGTTGGTGAAGGCTACAGAGGGAACAGATCTGGGTGAAGGGGGAGGAGCAGGGGTTCAGGTTTGGACAGGATGAGTGCATGATGTTTTAGATATCCAGATGGTGAGGCAGCAGTTGTATATATGAATCTGTAGCTCAGGATAGAGGGTCTGAGTTGGAAATAGAAACGGAAACATCAATTATGTTTGTGCAAATAAAAAATTACATCAATAAATATTGACTCTTTAATGATTTTGTCTTAACTTTGAATAAAAGAAGCAGAAAGACAAGTGATAAAGACCAAAATATATGAAATATATAGCCACCATCTATCCCAGTGTGCTAAGAGCTTTGAGAGCTTTAGGAAGTCTATTTTCTAGAGCCTTCTTCCATTTATTGCAGAGGAACCTTTTATGGTAACCTTTTTTCTATTTTATCGTCCATACATCGAGTGTTCCTAATACTTTGAAGGTAAAATTTAGAACCAGTAAGATTTTAGAAAGTCACTAAATAGCTGATAAATCTCTACACATGTTTACATTATATAGTGGCAATCCAGACTTGCCGAGGGTGGAGTAGATGCCTCACTAAACAATTCTAATTTTATTTTCTTGTGCAGTAACTTTTATGGAGGGAGAGTTATTAAGATAGGGAAAAAGATAGAACTTAGAAGAACAGTTGCAAGATATGGAAATGCACTGAGAAGGACATAGTCTTCAGTTAGTCCATGTGGTTACCTAATATATCATTTCCAGTGTTTTCTTAACACTATCATATATTAATATTGACTCTACAAATAAGACTGTAGAATCAGAATATGACATTTATACCAAGACACTGATAATAATTTCAATGAAATGGCAAAATTAGCAGAAAAGGCAAACCACTGAATATTTCAGGAGAAAGGTAAAACAGAGGGATGTCCCTCAGGAAGCAGAATGGCTTTTTTAAAAAGGGTCTCTTCTGACTGGAATTTATATTCTGTATATTTTTTCAAAATCATTTGAAAGGCCTTTCAGATGCTGCCACCTTAGCTGCTGAGATATAATCTTTTGCATTTCACCCTGTGAGTCCCCTTTGTGTCCCACAGTGTAATCTGATCCACCTGTCACCATCAGGGGACATCTGGGATCCATCTTATCTTTCCCACTAGCTAGCTGATTAACCAGAAAATGTTTTGAATTGGATTCTTATATGGCAGGACTCCACGGACTTTATGAATTATAATAGGAACATGTAAAAGGCCAGATTTTATTTTTGTGCTTTTAAAGAAGAAAACTCTTAACACGGTTAGGACCGAATTCTTAAAAATTGGAGAGAATAAATATATTGTATTAAATGGCCAAATGCAGTAATTAATGGGATTTTCTAACTATTTTTAATAAAATATATCTTTTCAGAGTGAGAAAGTCCTAGCTCAGTAGCCTGACCCAGAGTTGCCAATCCACAAATATATTACTGTTAGTTGAAATAAACAGCAGGCCAATAAATATTATTTTGCTCTCTCTTGCTTTATTTCTGCTGGATGGTACATATGGAGATATATGAGAGGCAAGAAGGTGAGGTCTTTAGTTCAGTGCATCCTTCCCACAGCATGTTTTGTGCTAGGTCCTTGTGCAGGGGGGTGTGGGTGGGAGGATGTATTTGATTCAAATAGCCATTAGATTTCTAGAGATTTTAATCGTCTTCATCATTATTACCTACTAGAGGCCCGTTGCATGAAGATTCATGCAAGAATAGCCTTTCCTTCCCCTAGCTTCTCTTCCAGGTGCCTGGGAGCCTATAAGTCCTCACTCCCGGCTGAGCACCGCTCTGTAGCTCCCTCCACCCCCAGCCTCTCCCTCATAGCAGGCATCCCACCCTGCCTGGCTGCTCCATGCCTGCATTTGTAAATTAACCCACCATCTTTGTTGGATTAATTTGCATGCTCACTCCTGATTGGCTGATGGGTGTCATAAAGGCATGGTCACTTTGCGTATTTTTCTTTTATTAGTGTAGATGAACCAAGTTCAATGACTAAACATATACATAATTATTTATTTGTTTTAATTATTCAAATTAAATGGCCAAATACAGTAATTCATGGGATTATCTGACTATTTTTAATAAACATATTAAAACTCTTGATTTCCTACTACTAATGTTTTATCAGAACAGAAATCTCGATTGTATATATTCTGTACTTTCTACATTCAGTATACCCTAAGGAAAACCAGCTGTCTAGGTTGGAACTTATGAATTGTGCGATCATAAAGCATCTCTTCAGAAGCTGACATTTCAAAGGTGATGCCCAAGATAAGGTGCTAAATATTTTTCAAAGCAGTTAGAATATCAGTTTCTAAATCTGACTTATAGGAGGAACAGGAAGCACAGTGATTTCATAGACTACATTATAATTTAAAACTTTGTACGTGGTGAATCTGTACAAAGAAATTCTGCTGTGATTATACCCGTGGGACAAGAGTCTGTGATGACTTTGCTTGAGTTTCCACTTCTGCAGCTGGATGATCCCAGAGGCATCGGGAGTTCAGCGAGTGTCTTGAACTATGCTTGGGATGTTTTGGATTCAACAAAAGAAACTTTTGCCAAACCCTTCTTTCCTTAATTTTTAAACGTGTATTTCAAGGGAAATTTGATTCATATGTTTCTAATTCATTTACACTTAAATCATCAAAATGTTATTTTGTAAGAGCCACTTGATGTCCAAGAAGCTTTCTAAACCTGTTTTATAAGTCTTCTCAAGTCCTTTTTCTTAAAACAGGAAGTTGCATTTTGCCAAGTACAAATAAACTCAAACATTAAAAAGGTTCAAGTTCAGTTTCTAACTCTGAACTCCAGGCTTTAAGTGCATTCTCAAATTAGCAAAATATAGTTACCCATCCCTATGAAAAACAGGGTAGAAGGAAAAGGCAGTAGTGATAAAAGTAAGTAAAGTTATTCACATAAATTATTCTCAGAGATGTATCTCTAGTTGTGAAACTTCATAAAACCTATAACAGGTGTTCTTGTAGCTAATAGATGAATAGGTGCAGGTGAGTTTTGAACAGGAGCAATTGTCTGCTTGTTGGTTCTCTGTGATGTGTCTAAACAAGTTTACTGCTTCTGTCACAGAAAAGAAAACCTAAAAGTTCAACAACTATTTTAACTTCACTTTTTACTAATTTTACCTTTGAGTCTTATGTATTTTAGTAAAGGTGGGAAGACTCACATATTTTGTTAAACAAAAAGGACTCATGAGAGACTCTGTGGGCGTTTTATGTCTGCACCAAGATGATGTAACATCAAATTAAAAATGTAATTGATACTCTTTCCTTGGAATTGGATAAATGCAGAAAATTCTCTCTGTGAATACCAAGACATTTCTTAATTAGAGATTGTCCATATTACTGTAATGCAGAGGTAATTCAGCCTAACCCAGAATTCCCTGTGGTTGGTTCACTTGTATTTATCAATAAAGAAGGTAAAGATAATTATGAGAGGGGCTGGAGACCATTCTAAACAATTTCCTCTGTTATGTTTTATTGAGGCATTTCAATATTTCTTCTGTGCTACAGAGTAATCAAGTGATTCTTGGGATGAAAGATAATATGCAACTGAAAAGACTTTATTTAAATACTAGAGGCCTGATGCACAATTCTTGCAAGGGCCTTAGCCCCCCACCACCACAGTGGCTGCCTCTGCCTCAGCCCCTGCCTGCTGTGGCATTGTCTGGAAGGAAGGACATCTGGGAGGATGTCTGGTCTAATTAGCATATTATGCTTTTATTATTATAGATTATTAGTTAGACTATCAGTTCCCCTTGGAAGCTCTCATGCAATGGCCACCAGGGAAACTTGCTGACTGTATGAAGTTGGTTTTATTAAACTTGCAAAGTAAGGGGTCCCTGTAGTGTCTCAGATGAAAAATTGGGGACAAGGACGGTAGAGTTTGGGGGCTGTGGTTAATCATAGGGTTCCTTTAGGACAGAAAGTAGTAAGTGATGTTTAGGCAGAGACTGGTTGTCATCTAGGAAAGTTGCATTCATGTTGTCAGAACATAAATCCAAAGAGTTCATGTTAAATTTGTTTGTTTGTACTTTTTCTTGGAACACATAGTCTGAAAGGAGTTGGTATTGAAACACTGAAGTTCAGCTGGTTGTGTTACCTGACATACAAAATACCTGTGTTGTGATTCCGAGCATAGTTTTGCAGGTTGTGGTTTTCATTTTATTTCTCACAACAAACAAGTAAATATCACAACAATGTTTAACACACATTTATCTTTTTTAAACTTTTGATATGTAGATCATCCTATAAGAAATTAATGAGTAATGAATTTAATTTTACTTTTTCAGGCAATATTCAAAATCATATATGCCTCATTGGGTATATATATATATATATATATATATATATATATATCTTTTTCTATATCTATGTTTTAGAAATTCTCCTTCTTTAGTACTATGTATTAACTCTGAGAATTTATGTAATACTAGCAATAATATGCCTTTGAGAGTTTATATTATATTTTGATCTATTTTTATTATGCCTCCATCTTGTCAAAAGAAATTATGCTTCCCCAAATATTACAGCCTACTATGCTATTTTAATACCACTAAAATGTGTTTAAGTGTCAAAAATTGCATTTTATAGATTAATGCTAATCTCAGAATGCTTATTTAAATGTGAAGAGTTTTTCACAGAAAGAAAACTTGTATAAGAGAACTTTCAAAAATGATAAAGAGCACATGCTCATTCTGTATTTCAGATACAAACTGGGATAAAAACCTTTCCACAGATGGATATTTTGTGTAGTTCATCCTAATCTGAATACATGGTGAAGAAAATGGAGCTATCAAAAATCCTGTACAAGAGATAGCCAACATTTGCCTTAAAGTTAAATCATAGTTGCTTTCAAGTTTATAATTTACTAGATAATAGGGATTGCTATAGTTTTACATTTTAGAATGCCCTTTATACAATGTATATTGAAACATTCTTGTTTTCCTCTGGTCTTTACCAACATTATTTAATACTCAAATTCAGAAAATCTCATTCTCCAACTCTTTCTCTTCAGTGGCTTCATTAAATAGTATTAGCTACCATGTACTGTCTTCCGTGTGCCAGTACTTGGCCAACATGAGCTCATGAAATGCTCACAATGAATGACCTTGAGAACTGGGTGCTATTGTTGCCTCTGCTCTGAACATAAGGAAACCTAGGCTCAGTGAGACCCATGCTGTGCAGCCACACTCCCATCTGAAGAGGCGATCTGTACCTTTCCACTCTGCCATGCTGTCTTAAGCTAAAGAAATCCATATATACATGCTAGTTTCGCTTTTATTGTCCACCTTGTTTAACTCTAGATGTTGTGTACCCTAAGTTTTAGGGGGGGAACTCATGAACAACCCCACAAAAAAATTTTGAGTGAAATTATCATAATTTTTTGCTGTTTTTGAGCTAAAATATTGTCATTGGTCTTGATATCGAGATGTGTTCAGCTAACTCTTGATTTTAATAATTTCTACCTAAGTTATAAGGAAATAAAAATGATATTGTAAGGTGGAAGAATCCATGGGACCCTAAGCATCTTTCCGAAAATTTATTTCAAGGTGGTTACTTTCCCAACTAATATCAATCAGATCTATTTCAAGCTGGCTTCTTTCCCATTTAACTTCAGTCAGAAAATATACTTCAAGCTGCTTGTTTTCTCAAATCTACACATTCTTAGGGCCAAATACTCATATGACCTCTTGGATGATATGACCAGAATAGTTGCTTTGTTTTCGAAGACTTTGAAAGACCATATGTGTGCCTTTCTCAGCCTGTATTTGTCCTCCACTTTATTCTCCAGGACTGCCCGCCAGAAGCAGGTGATTTCCGAGCTCAGCAATGTTCAGCTCATAATGATGTCAAGCACCATGGCGAGTTTTATGAGTGGCTTCCTGTGTCTAACGACCCTGACAACCCATGTTCACTTAAGTGCCAGGCCAAAGGCACAGACCTGGTTGTTGAACTCGCACCTAAGGTCTTAGATGGGACTCGTTGCTACACAGACACCCTGGATATGTGCATCAATGGTTTATGTCAAGTAAGTACTGGCTTCTTTTCATTCTGTTTTTCCAAAGGGTATTAGTGTCTTCATGTAAATACCTTTTCTATCACCCTGCTATCTGGATCACTCAGCGCTGCTTTTTTATTGCCTTTATAAAGACTGACAGATTTGAAAATTGAGGTTTAATTTCAGTTAAAACTACCAGTGTATTTTGGGTTTGGGAAACATAAGCTAGATTTTTTTTTCCTTTCCTTGAGTCTCACTTGAATATGGAAGAATAGAAATTCTTGAGTATTGCATATCATTTTTGGACTAGACTCTGAAATTGCCTCTACTTTGGTTGTCCTTAAAATATGTTTCATGTATGTGTATATGGAGGCATCTATTTTCATTGACTTAGAGCTTCAGAATCATGCAGATGAAGTAGACTCTATAATCTCCAAAATGTAGAAAACCTTGTTCCTTTATTGTAACTGTAACTTTGTTGAAATTTCAGGCCAACTGTCCTGAAGAACTTGGCAGTGTCAGCTAGGTCAGATGTCAGCCAGGTAAATCTTTAAAACAGGATGGCAAAGGAGTTTGATTTCTGGTATCAATGTATCAATGTCTACTTTGGGAGGGGAGTTAGGCAGGTGAAGGAGAGTTAGTATGTTTGCCATCTTGATTTTAAAGTCGACTCTTCGGATTAGGATGACCAGCCTACTTTTTGGACAAAGCAGCTGCTGTATTGTCCTATGTGCTATATGTACTTCACTATATGAATTCATATCTCACAACATAGACATTTTGAGAAGCTTTGTCTCTCCTTCCCAGTAAGACACGGGTGGGATTTTTCTCTCTTCAGAATCTCTAATATCACAACTAGCAATACAAGAATTAACATAAAATATATCTTAGTCATTTATTGTTTCAAATTCACAGTTTTATTTAAAACTTAAATCTATATTCAGATACAAACGGAATAACTGTAGCGTGAATTACTACAAGAGATGTGGAGTGGCCTGCAAGGCATCATGTCCATGGGAGGGAAACAGGTAGTCCAAACCTTCGTGAGATCTAGAATCCTGAGACAGGGACATGTTGGCATGTCTAAACACTTCTCAGGAGATGGGGGTATTGTTTATATATCTGAAGTTTTCTTTATATACAAGAAATATGTAAAATTCAGATATAAATTTGAATATAGAATCTTATTATTTTAAAGCTAAGAAAGGCCTATAAGTTTATCTAATCTAAAAGGCAATATATTTGAACATCATTTCTTTTTTTTAATATTTTAAATATATTTCATTGATTTTTTTACAGAGAGGAAAGGAGAGGGATAGAGAGCTAGAAACATCAATGAGAGAGAAACATCGACCAGCTGCCTCCTGCACACCCACTACTGGGGATGTGCCTACAACCAATGTACATGCACTTGACTGGAATCGAACCTGGGACCTTTCAGTCCACAGACCAATGCTCTATCCACTGAGCCAAACCGGTTCTAGCTGAACATCATTTCTTATATGTGGTGTTTGCTTTCTTCTCTAGAATTCTCAGTGTTATTGAAATGAAATTATCCTATCTAATAAAAGTATAATATACAAATTGACCATCACTCCAACATACAAGATGGCTGCCTCCATGTGGACACAAGAAGGCCTCCACAAGATGATCACCAGGAGAGGGCAGTTGGGATGGACTAGGTCTGCAAGAGAGAGGAAAGTTGTGGGCAATCAAGCCAGTAAGGGAGGGCAGTTGAGGGCAATCAAGTCTGCAGGAGAGGGCAGTTAAGGGTGACCAGGCTGGCAGAGGAGGGAAATTGGGAGTGACTGGGCCGGCAGGGGAGCACAGTTAGGGGCAATCAGGCTGGCAAGGGAGCAGTTAGGCATCAATCAGGCTGGCAGGGGAGTAGTTAGGGGGTGATCAAGCTGGCAGGAAGAAGCAGTTAGAGGCAAACAGGAAGGCAGACAGGTGAGCAGTTGGGAGCCAGCAGTCCTGGATGTGAGAGGGATGTCCAACTGCCCATTTAGGGCTCATCCTACTGGGACCTGGCCTAAATGGGCAATTGGACATCCCTCGAGGGGTCCCAGATTGGTGAGGGTGCAGGCTGGGCTGAGGGACCCACTCCCCCACAACCGCTGCATGAATTTCATGCACTGGGCCTCTAGTGGAGTCCATAAAAGCTTTGGGAATAGTAGAGAATTAAAAAGCATATAGAAAAGGAGCTATATTGTAGGGGATGCCAAATAAAATAGTAATAATTCCTTATGCATGTATATTGTTTGAATAAAGTCAGACAGATTTCAATTTTGTAAATGAAAAAAAAAAAATGAGGACCAGAGAAGTTGTATGGTTTCTGAAAGTTACATAGTTGGGCATGGCAGAAATGGGACTAAACTCCAGGTTTCCTGATATCTACTTTAAAGTTATTTGTGCTATATTATGCTGACGATTGAACCAAAAATAAACAAGACAGGTCAGAAAATTAGGTTTCATTTGTTTCTGTTTGCCTGGGAGTTCAACGTGGTATGTCTTTCCCCTAGTCTAATCCTGCCAGCTGGCCTCGTTTGCCTTGGCAACTGAAAAGAAATCTTCTATCAGCAGCAAAAAGAATAAATTTATATATATATATATATATATATATATATATATATATATATATATATATATGAAATGATAGTGCTGGACTTTTGGTTATAAATATCAGCATACCTCCTTAACTTAGATTCTTATGAGTGTGACTTGTTAGATTTAGAAGAGAATGTAAACTATATAATAACTATAGAGAATTATGACATACATAATAATTATATTCAGTTATCATTATTGTCTTCACTTGTCTTATTAGAGGCGATGAATGGCAATGAAAAACACAGATTTCATTTAGTCACTAACAAGCCTCTTGACTAGGGAGCAGGGTGTCCCCAGGTACACGGGGAGAAGAGAGTTTGGGAGGAAATCGAGGATACACACAGGACTCTCATACAGTGAGATGGCAGGAAAGAGTGCTAGTAGAGAAAAGACATAATAATGACAGCTCAGCTTTAGAAAAAGTAATGTAGCTGCATTTATGGAATGCTTAAATGGAAGGCCCTGGAGGCCAAGGGAGCAGCTGAAAAGGATGCTCTGCGCAGCCAGGTGAAGGCAGGCAGGAGCCTCAGCCAGGGCAGTGACAGCAGGAGCAGAGAGGAAACTAAGTCTCAGGCCAGGAAGGCGTTTACATTTTGATCATAACTAAGGTGGAGGGTACAAAGCAATACATAAAATCAATCATGCTCAGGGGATCAAAAACTACAACTATTATGAATTTGTAATGGACACAATTTTTAATCCTTGCTCCCATTACCATAATAGTCTTGTGTTTTCATTATTAAAACCTACTTGAATTCTATAAAATGAAGAAAGGAATAGAAAACAGCAAGATGATTATGGAATAAAGACAGAATTTTGAGGTAGAATACTGCTACCTCAAAAGAATTTAAAAATGTCCTTTGTTTAAATGTTATCTGTTTATTGGTAATTAGTATGTTCAGTCTTTGGTAAGAATTATTAAGAAAAAGCCATATTTTCATATTTTAAATAGTCAAAAACCTTAATGCTCACTTAAATGGGCAGTTTTTATAAACAGCTTTTCCTAGTTCTCTGAAAAATTCATTTCCCCTCCCTATTTTTCCATCTCTTCCATTTCTACCCCATTTTTTTGCTCTTTCTAGTTTTATTTTAGCCTTATAATTTTTTTGTAAATTGCCTCAGCCATTTTTAAGGAGTATATAACACAGTTTTTTCTTTATAAACAGTAAGTGATTGAACTCACTCATAAATTAACACAGATGAAGATTATGGGAAATTATACCAGGCTATTTATTTTTTTGTTTGTTTGTTTGTTGGGATTCTTTGTAAGAGTATAATAAATATGGAAGACAGTTGACCTGTTGACATTTGATAATAGTAGAGAATACCATGGTAAAATACATGTGTAAATAAATAAATAAATAAATAAATAAAACACATGTGTTTGTGTAACTACACATAGAACAAAATCTGGAACATTCCTGAGTGTTAGTAATTACTTCAGGGGCATTTGATATCTTACATTTCTTCATTTGAATATTGTTTAAAATATTTTTTGGCTAAGCAGATATAAATTATAAACTTTAAAGAAGCAAGCTTTTATCTTTGGACAGTCTGACATTGATAAAAAGTGACAGCATGATTGTAGATATTTGTCATTTATAAGCACCAATTATTTCAATTATACCTGTTTAATGCTCAACTGAGAACCACTTTTTCAAAATTGGGCTTTTAACACAACCAAAACTATGGAATCTTGGCCTTTTTGACACTTTAGCAATGAACAGATATAGCAATTTCACAGTAGAAGAAATTGAGGCAAAGAGATATCCAGGGTCATGAATGAGTGTATTACTTATATTTGTTGTGAATGTGCTTCAGAAACATTATAGAATCATTACTATTTATAATTAATACCTTATTCTTATTCAGAAAATCATACTAGACAGTAAAATGCCTCCCTTTTTTAATTGACATATCCTATACAGCAAAATCATAATATGCTAAGGGTCTGACCTATTGGTTGACCGTTTGGTCAACCACTGGACCAGTTGCTATGACACATATTAACCACCAAGGGGCACACCCAATGACCGGTAGGTTAGCTTAAGCTAAGCTGATGTCCAGCCAACTGGGAGTGGGCATGATGGCCGAAATCGGTGCCAATTGTGGCCAGGCTGAGGGACACCACCCATGCACAAATTCATGCACCTAACCTCTAGTAACATTATATTAGTTTCAGATGTACAACATAATGATTCAATAAATGTACATGTTGCAAAATGATCACTACAATAAATCTAGTTAATTCATCACCACACATAGTTACACATTTGTTTTTATTGTGATGATAATTTTAAGATCTACTCTCTGAGCAACTTTTAAAATATGATCAAGTATTGTTAGCTATAATCATCATGCTATACTTTACATCCCCAGAATTTACTTATTTTGTAAATAGAAGTGTGTTCCTTTTGATCACCTTTACCCATTTTTTCCCCATCCCACCCACCTCTAGCAGCCTCCATACTGTTTTCCATAGTGGTTGGATCAATTTACATTCCACAAATAGTGCACAGTGTCCCCTTTGTTCCACATCTTTTCCAATACTTACTTCTTGTGTTGGGCACATTTTCACGTACATGTTTGCCATTTGCATGTTTTCTTTGGGAAAATATCTGTGTAGCTCCTCTGCTCATTTTTCAATCATGTTGTTTGTTTGCTATTGATTTGTATGAATTCTTGATATATTTTGAATATTTACCTTTATCAAATATATGATTTGTAAATATTATCTCCCATTCTGTAGGTTGCCTTTTCATTTTGTTGATAGTTTCCTTTGCTATGCAGAATCTCTTTAGTTTGAAATAGCCCCGCTTGTTTGTTTTTGCTTTCGTTGCCTTTGCTTTCAGTGTCAAATCCAAAATATCATCACCAAGACCAATGTCAATGAGCTTTTCCCCTATGTTTTCTTCTAGTTTTATGGTTTTAGGTATTACATTCAAGTATTTCATCCATTTTGAGTTTATTTTTGTCTATCGTGTAAGACACAGTCCAGTTTCATTCTTTTGCATGTGGCTATCCAGTTTTCCCAATCCCATTTATTGAAGAGACTGTCTTCTCCACATTATATATTCTTGTCTCTTCTGTTGTAAATTAGTTGACTATATTTATGTGGGTTTATTTCTGGTTCTCTATTCTGTTCCATTGATCTATGTGTCTGTTTTTAGGCCAGTATCATACTTGGTATTATTATTATTGCTTGGTAATATAGTTTGAAATCAGGGAATATGCTGCCTCCAGGTTTTTTCTTATTTCTCAAGATTGCTTTGGCTATTCATGGTCTCTCTTCTTCTTTTTTTTTTTCTTTTTTTCTTTTTTTTTTGTTTTTTTTTTTTTTTTTGGTTCCATACAAATTTTAGGCTTTTTTTTGTGTGTGAAAACTCCTATTGTAATTTTGATAGGGTTATATTGAATCCATAGAACACTTCAGGTAGTATGGACTATTTTAACAATATTAATTCTTTCTATCTATCTTTCCCATTAATTTGCTCCATCTTTAAGTATTTTGAGTAAGGTCTTAAAGTTTTCAGTGTACAGGATCTTCACCACCTTAGTTATATATATTTTCTAGGTATTTTATTCTTTTTGATGCAATTGTAAATGTGATTGTTTTCTTAATATCTCTTTCTGGTAATTTGTTATTATTGTATAGATTTTTCTATATTAATTTTGTATTCTGCAACTTTGTTGGATTCATTTATTAGTTCTAACAGTTTTTGCTGGAGTCTTTAGAATTTTCTATATATAATATGTCATTGGCAAATAGTGATAGTTTTCCTTCTTTCTTTTAGATTTGGATACATTTTTATTTCTTTTTCTTGCTTAATTGCTCTAGCTAGAACTTCCAATAATATGTTGAATAAAAGTGGCAAGAATTTGCATCCTTGTCTATTTCCTGATTTTAGAGGAAATGCTTTCAGCTTTTCACCAGTAAGTATGACATTAGCTGTGGGCTTGTCCTCTGTGGCTTTTATTTATGTTGAAGTATATTTCCTCTTTAACCAATTAGTTGAGCATTTTTATCATAAGTGAATGTTGAATTTTGTAAATGCTTTTTCTGCATCTATTGTGATGCTCACATGATATTTATCTTTCATTTTGTAAATGTGGTATATTACATTGGTTGATTTGTGAATGCTGAACCATCTCTGCATCCTTGTAATAAATCCCACTTGATTATGACATATGATCCTTTTAATTGTATTGTTAAATTCAGTTTATTATTTCACTGACCATCTTTTCATCTATGTTCATCAGAGGTATTGGCCTATAATTTTATTTTCTTGCAGCATTTTTGTCTGGTTTGGGTATCAGAGTAATCTCGCCTTGTAAAATGAGTTTGGAAGTGTTCTCTTGTCTATTTTTTGGAAGAGTTGGAGAAGGATTGGTTTTAATTCCCCTTTAAATGATTGGTAGAATTCACTAGTGAAGCTGTCTGGTCCTGGACTTTTGTGGGGTTTTTTGTTGTTGTTGTTGTTTTGTTTTGTTTTTTTGGGACAAATAGCTTCCAATTTTGAGTGACTACCATATCTGGGACCTCTACAAATATTTTTTCTAATACTTACAACTCTTATTTATTAGGCAGCATTAACCTCATCTCAGAGATGGAGAACTGAAGCTCAGACAGGTTATAGGATTTGCCCAGAGACACCCAGTTCTGTCTGACTCCAAAGCTCCTATTCCTCCTACTGAGGCTGGGTGGACAGAGTAGTGTTTGGTGTTGAGTAGTTGTCCCCAAACATGTCTGCATACCACCTGGAGAACTGTTAAAACTTTACCCCATCCCCCAGAAATCAGATTCATTAGTTCTGTGTTTTTCGAACACTTACCTTATGACCCTTTTGTATGGCCCAATTTAGAACCACTTATAGATTGAAAGGCAGACAAGACTTAAAGCCAAATGACACAGATTGGAATCTGGCTGCTCTTTAATAATCTGTCATCTTGACCAAGTTACTTAATCTTCCTAAATTCTGTTTTTCAATCTCTGAAAAATGAGACTGTTTTATAAACTATAAAGCAGTAAAAGAGATAATCATATGCAAATGCTTAAAAAAACTGTAGTAAAGTGTTGTGCACATATATGAAAGGCCTGAACATTTTGAGTTCCAAAACATATTAAAGTAGTGGTTCCCAGTGTGGGATTTCATAACGCTGTAACAATTCAAAAAAGTTTATAGAATGAGATAAAGTTACCAACTTATTCTGCTAAGTAAGGACATTGGAAAATAAAAAGACCTTCTACCAAGTACTTTCACCATCATCATTTTGTTATTGAAATGCTGACAAGAAAGTAGTGAGAGCCTGATTTCAGCATAAAAAAACAATCCATTACATTGGATATAATCTGCCTAATGAGAAAGTTGCTACGCTGTACTTATTAACTTTTTCCCCCAGAGCACAGAAATTGTCACTAATAGTGTTTCCCAGCATTTGGAAAGCACTACCTTTGAGATCATCTAGTCGAGCCACAGCAAAATATTGCTGTACCAGGTTGTGCCTTTTTCCCAGACCTTGCAGCTAGTTAACGGCAGACTCAAGCTCAGAGGATGTCAATGTTCATCAACACTTTTTAACTCTGCCCCTACATTATTTCTTCAGCAGCGCCCATGGGACAAAATTTTGCCCAGCTTTAACTCTATTATTTACATATAAAAAAAAACAATAGGTTTGGTGAAAAGATATTTTCAAACCGAATTCTCTCCTTTCCCTCCCTCTTGGGATCTGATCATTGTCCCCAGAGGATTGTTGTATTGGTTTCTCTCCTCATCACTAGCAACTCAGATTAAAACACTGGGATTTTTATTTGCTCATTATTTTTTCTAGAATAGGGGATGCTGGAGACAAGGTAGAGCGAGGAAGGCAATATGCATAGTTAGGAGCAAAGGCTCTATAGCCACACTACCTGTTTGGAATCTAAGCACGACCACTCATTGATAGGTGTCTTTGAGCGAAGTCCTAGGCATCAGTTTCCTTGTCTTCAAAATATGATTAATATTTGTAACTACCTGAGGATTGTTGTGAGGGTTAGGTAACCAAATGCAATGAAGTGCTTACTATGAGCTTGATAAATACTAGCTTGCAGTAACAGTAGTAGTAGTACCCAAATTACTTCTCTTTGTTCCTCTTTATGGCCTTTTTGAGTGAGTGGTTTAATGTGGTTATACATTCAAAAGTGGATATTGGCTTCTCAATGAATGAACAGACCTTCTGTTAATTTCCTATTGAAACCTTGCTTTGCTAATAGCTCCATGATGTATCATTGTTAACCCCTGATCCAGAGTAGAATTGCATCCTGTAGAGTTAATGAGCCATCACAAGTAGGATCAGCTCTATTAGTACTGCTGCTATTCATTTATTTTCATTATCCAAATTGCCCCATTTATATTTGTTGTAAAGCACAAAGCTGGTTTCTGTCTTATATGTATATGGGGAGAGAGAGAAAAGCATAAATTTATAGATAGAATATGTGCTGTTGTTAAAAGTAATTTTGAGATTGCTTTGAAGCCAAATACAGCATAGTGTGTTCTATTTTTATAATTAATGAAACTCGTCAATTGATAGCTAATATACATTGATGAAAAAGACCAAGTAAAATTATAAACCAGCTGTTTTTTAATGAATCTGCATATTTGTAATATTACTTACTGCTATTTCAGAAAATAAGACATTTCAAAAAAGGAAAAGTAGAATTCCTTTCAAGTAATTATGTAATATTGTTTTTAAATGAATAATACAATAAAGTAATAAGCAATAAATTGGATCATAGAGTTTTTATATTTGTACTGTGGAAACATTAAAATGAACCATACTTCTAACAAAGAAGGTCTTTCCATTTTTAATAATTTCTGTGGTGAGTAGTTTGAAAGGAATTGAATGGAATGATTATTTCTCCATCTCTGTCTGTGACCTAAGTCACTAGTATCAAATGTCTACCAGTTATTCTAAAGGTGGTGATGTCAGGAACAAGGAGTTGGCCATTTTTCCTTCTGTGTTTTGTAATCTAATTCTACATGGAAGCCTGTGTTGCTTAAAAGATTTAATGCACAGTCTTTCTTTTTTCCCTCTTTGCCTGATACTGTAAAGATGAAATAAAGTACAGTTGAATTTTGGCAAATTAGTTTCTAAACATTGTTTATTCTCTCAACAATCTGCTATGTGTTGGATACTGAGGGTACAAAGTAGAATAAGATCTCTTCTGTCAGGAATGATACCTTTATTAGGAATTCATTCATTCATTCATTCATTTAGCTAACAAATATTTACTTAGGGATTAGCAGTGTACTAGATACTTAAAATATAAGAGTGAACAGAAAAATGCACAGCCCCTACCCTCTCAGAATTTAACTTCTCACAAGTGTAAAGGGAAGTATACTATTTTCCCTAAACTACATTTCCTCACTCTAATCAATCAAGTACATAGTGTAGTTACTATATGTATTCTCCTTACTGTAAACAGGGTGTTTTTTCTAAAATACAGATTTACCTTATGTCTTATCTGCTTGAATCATTCCAGTCACCCTCTTTTGGTTCAGAGTAAAGAAAACCCACATTTCTTTACATGTGGGATGACTTAAAACAACAGACATGTATTCTCTCACATTCTGGGGGTTACATGTACAAAATCAGTGTGTCTTCAGAGCCATTCTTCTCTGGGACTCTCGCTAAACACTTTCTTTGCCCCTTTTTAGCTTTTTGTTGGAAGCATCAGTCTCTACTTCATCTTCACGTGGCCAACTTCCCTCTGTGTCTGCATCGCTATGTCTTTACATGACACTTTCCTGCCAGTGTCTCTCTTTTCTCTTCTTATAAGAAAACAGAGGTATTGCATTTGAGCCCAACCTAACTAAGTAAAACCTCATCTTCACTTGATTATGTCTGCAAAAACCCTCTTTCCAAATGAGATCATATTCACAGATACAGTGGATTAGAACTTCAATATATCTTTTTGAGAGACACAATTCAACCCACAATAGCATACATCCCTGTTTATTTGCATGTAGTACAAACATTTATATATTTATATTTCAATATATATATAGTTTTAAGTAGTGTGTTGGAGTCACAGTTGGAGAAAGTTAGACTGTGGTGAGTCATAGGACATTTTAACTAAAACCTGGGGTCAGAGAAAGAGAAAGCTAA
The DNA here is from genome assembly GCA_963924515.1 of Vespertilio murinus. Classification (NCBI taxonomy): domain Eukaryota; kingdom Metazoa; phylum Chordata; class Mammalia; order Chiroptera; family Vespertilionidae; genus Vespertilio; species Vespertilio murinus. Next base: position 127,163,878 of record OZ004708.1, on the reverse strand, counting down.
AAAAAAACCCAATTAATTCCTGAAATTGAAGAAGAAAGTGAAGAGAGATAAATTGTCAGGACCCATATTATGAGAAGATAGTAAGAGGGTTGGTGACTTATAATGTTTATTGAGGTCAAAAGAGTGCTGTTGAAATAATTCAAGAAGTTGAATCTACTAAAATCATTGAATTGTATACTTTAAATGCATATATTGCATAGTATGTGAATTTTATGTCAAGAAAGTTGTCTTTTAAATGACATACAAAGTCTGTGGACTAAATTAAAGACTGTGTTAGCCTGATCTCATTCTTTGACAAAGTTAATGTGACTAACCCATTAGTCTAGTTGAGTGTCCCCTTCATTTATTATGTTCTAAGTAGTCATTTCTGACCCTAAGTAGTTGTATGATTAAAAACGATTGGAAACCAGCACACAATAGATCTTAAATGAATATATGCTGAATGAGTGGATAGTGCTATCAGGCGGGAAATTGAACATCTCTCCTTTTCTCTTTGTTTAAGGAAAATAATTTTGAGTTTGAGAGGTCTTTTTCCAATTACAGTAAATGCTCAACAAAGCATTATTTATTTAGCCACATTATATATTAACTCTGCACTTCACTCATTGAGTGATTTCAAGAAGACTTTTAAAACAGAAAAGGGAATTTGAAATATTACAATTTAATCTTATCACTTTATATTTGAGATATTTGAAGCCCAGATAGTTTCAGTCAATTTTTAAAATAGGGCTGCCATGTGGTACTGAATTGGACTCTTATGTGGATATGAAAGTAAATGTCATGTTCCCTGTCTTCAAGAAGCCTGCAGTCTTAGTGCTATGGGGCTCAAACACAAGTAACTCCATATAATCATCAGCAGAGATGAAGAACTGAGTTTTAGACTCATTTTCAAGTCTGACTTCTAAACTTACTGTGTGATCATAGACTATTGGGGTCTTTAAGCCTCATTTTTTTAAATCTGTAAGAAATAGAGGTAATAATGCCTAATAATAATATCTTAACTTTATTGAGCACTTATGTGCCAGGCACTGTGCTAGGTAAGCATTTTACATATGTTGTCTCTTTTAATCCTCACATTAATACATTTGGGATTGTTACCATTTTTTAGAGGAGGAAAGGGAGGTTTATAGAGATTAAGTACTGTAGTTTCATTCATTCAACAGATATTTATTGAGCATTTATTGCGAGGCATTATGCAAAATACTAGGAATGCAACCCTAGTTGAAGCTGATAGGACGGCAATGTGGTTTGGTTGTAGGGAGGTTGGAAGGCTTTCCTGTCCAGCCCTCAGGTCTACCTCCCTTTTCCCCCAAAGGCACAGCTTTTCAGTAAAACTCCTCATGGGAACTAATATTCAATTCTATCTCTTGCACCTATTTTTCTCTTGTTTCCTTTGTCTTATGTTCATCTAGCCCAGTAGATTGAGATGTCCTTAATGACAAGAGACCATATTTTACTCATCTTTTGTATCTTTATATTGATTTTTATATTAAGACTGTTGCATGCATGGATCAATGAATTAATAAATCTCTCTGTTGATTTTTTATCTCTTAATGACTGATCTCTCTCTAAATCACTTAAATTAGTCATCCTAAATATCTTTTTAATTGTTTCATCTATTTGGCCTTGTTCTCATTTCCTTCAGGCTATGAAACAAAGTCCATTTATGTGATTTTAATTTTTGTTGTTGTTTTATGATAGTAGGCCATAAATAATTTAGAAGTTGGGATCTCTTGCCATCCACTCGTGTGTGTTTTTTAAATTTTATTTTTCAATTAAAGACTACATTCAATATTATATTGCATTAGTTTCAGGTGTACAGCATTGTGATTAGACAGTCATATTATTTACACAGTAGTTGACAAATATTTTAAGTACCCACCTGGTACAATACATAGTTATTCCAATATTATTGACTGTATTCCCTATGCTGTACTTCACATCCCTGGGACTATTGTGTGACTACCAATTTGTAGTTCTTGACTTACTTGGCTTAGGAGGTAGTACAGATCCACCCAGAACCTTCTCCATCAAGATAGCTGTTAGTTTTCTCAGTATATCAACCAAATTCTCTAGATGAACTCTCATTGCTGAAGGTTGGATTAAACTAGCAAAATGCATGATTTCCAAAGGCCATAAATATCAATCAGTATTCAAGTGTGATGTAGTTTCTTTCCTACCTGTATATATTAAAATGGATCTGGGAATTGTTTACTTCTTCAGGATATTCCATGGTTAAATTAGATGATCTTTCAGACATATTTCTAATTAGTTCAACTCACTCCATAATTAATGTGCTTACCAAGTTTGGGGCCATAGAATGCTAGTCTTCCCAGAAACTTAAAATGAAAGGTTTAAATGTATCAGAAATAGGAAAGATTTGAAACTTTGCTTTAGGTATAAAAACAAAATTGTTCATTAACATGATAAAGTAGAATTGAGAAAGCCTTTTTCAAATTGGGTATCTTAAGTCACTTCATATAATTATTTTAACATGTTCAAAATCAAATCCAAAAATGAAAAACAATTAGTAATTATACATTGGCTGATTGGCATATTTCTAAGGGATAATCATTTTAAATGTATCTACTTTCATTGTCAAAATTTTAATAAAAACAATTTAAAGTATCAGGCACCTTCCAGATTTTGAGCCATGAACATAATTTTACCCACGTTCTAATACATTTTTGGTTGCCAAATTCTCTCCTGGAACACTCTGAGGAAGGGCCTCTTGCCAGCATCAAGAAAATCTACCAAGCACCTAAAATTAGTATAATAAACCCCACCTGTCCTTTCTATTGCCTTTTGGTTAGACTCCCCTGAGGAGCTCAAATCAAAAAGGAACAAAGTGTTTTTGCACTACTTGTGATCCAAGAAAACACTTAAGAACCTGAGACATCTAGAGAGAAAAGCAAGCATTGATCTGTGTGGTTATTAGGACAGAGAGGCCAAGACAAATTCATAGGCCTCAGGAGATATTTTGAACCTCTTTCAAAGCTAATCCTATATAATAAAAGCCTAATATGCAAATTGACTGAATGGCGAAATGACCTGCAGAACGACCCGTTCCTATGATGTGCACTGACCACCAAGGGGCAGATGCTTAATGAAGGAGCTGTCCACAGGCCCAAGGCCAGCCAAGGTGGTGCCAGCAGGCCCCATCCCCCCAATCACCTTGTCAGTCGCCCCACAGAGGGAGGTGACCAGCAACACCAGGCAGTGGAGGGCGGGGCCAGCCAGCAGGCAGCACCAGGCTGGCCAAGGTGGGTGCCAGTGGTGCCCCCCTCCCTTCATCACCCCACCAGTCACCCACAGATTGGCCCTGATCACCGGCCAGGCTTAGGGACCCTACCTGTGCACAAATTTCATGCACCAGGCCTCTAGTCACAAAATAATAGCTTTGAAGAGACATCGGAGATCACCAGCTGAGTCTCCTCAGTCTATATCTGAAGACCCTGAGCCTAGAATTAAGTACTCAAGGGCTCTCATTAGCAAGTTGCAAAGCCAAGAAGACACAAATTCAGCTCTTCCGGCACCAAGTCCCATGCTCTTTAATCTGTACTAAGTGCAAATGCTTTTTGTATGTGTGTTTTTAAGAACCTTTAAGAGGTATTTGAGTTATTTTCTCTTGGTTTGGATTATTTATTCATTTTATTGGTCTCTTTCACCATTACTAAGTGCATTTTAGTCCTTGAGCTAGATTCTCCTCCTTTGAGGCTAAATTATTAGAGCAATCCATTAAAAATTGGTGTCCTATACAAGAAAATACAAGTGAAGAACCTTGCCAACAATAAGCATTCTAAGAAACAATGTACACCATTTCCATTCCTGCAGAAATTCCAAGCGCAGACCTGCTGCGCCTGCAAGCAGTAGGGACCACACGGTGGCAGGAGCCAGTGGCTGGCTAGCCCACATGCACTAAGTGCATACCTGCGCTCAAGTACCAGTTTAGTTTCTTTGCTAGTAGAGACAGGTGATTTAAAGAAACAAATATTTCACAGAAAGGGGGAAAGCATCTGGAAGCTGAAAAATAAGTAGCCAATCATGTTAAAATGAAAGAACATAGCCAGTATTTTGTTTTTCTAGTTCTCAACTGTACTTGACTGCTGTCCTATCAGTCCTCTAGGTTCTCCTGGTGGGGGAGAAATTCCTCCCATTGGGTGACTCTCAACTCTTCAGGCAGAAAGCTCAGTATTGCTGTTGATTGACAGAAAGATATGTCCATTTGTTTATTCATCCATCCACACAACGGTCTTTTATTGAGCTACATGATATGATGTCCATGCAGCCATTTCCACTCTTGATTTTTATGTGATCTAGCTCAGGTGTGTTTTCTCTTTACTTTTTTTTTATTTATTTCAGGGAAGATTGGAGAGGGAGAGAGAATAGATACAGCATTGATGAGAGAGAATCATTGATTGGCTGCCTCCTGCATGCCCCACACTAGGGATTGAGCCCGCAATCTGGGCATGTACCCTGACTGGTAATCAAACAGTGACCTCCTGGTTCATAGGTCAACACTCAACCACTGAGTCATGCCAGCCGGGCTTCCCTTTTCTTGAATAGGGGTAGCAAGCACTTACTTTGCTTGGGTCAAAGATATAATCTGGCTAGTTAAGGTGAAGACACCCTTAGTGATGAAACAGGGGCAGCTCTTTTGGCACCTGCATTTCCCTTCCCCACGGTGTGTCGTGAGTCAGCTGTAGCCGCATGTTGTGGATACTGAAACCAGGGCTGTTGGGAAGGGGTAACATAGAGGAGCACCGAGTCCTTTTGTACATGGGCTTTTGCTTTAGTCCAGAGAAATATTTTTATGCTCATTTAAAACATACCCTCTTAGGCAAAGTATATGTAGAATGTCTTCATTAAGGCTACGTAGGTCTTAGTTTCCCCAACAAGTCTTCAAATTTCTCTCTGTAATTCAGAGTAGTTTTTTAGCTTTCTCCCCAGATGACTTTCATGGCTCTAAAGCAGAGGTTGCCACTAGCAAGCAACCAGCTAAATACATCCCAGTGACAACTTTTGTTCTGTACACATAGTGTGTGCTTTTGTAAAATTTTGAATTAGTTGCTAGTATTTAAAAATAATATTTCTAGTAACAATTCAGATTAATAGCATATCCTTTTTAAAAAAATCAGATCTGCCGAAACCGGTTTGGCTCAGTGGATAGAGTATCGGCCTGCGGACCGAAAGGTCCCAGGTTCGATTCTGGTCAAGGGCATGTATGTTGGTTGCGGGCACATCCCTGGTGGGGGGTGTGCAAGAGGCAGCTGGTCGATGTATCTCTCTCATCGATGTTTCTAGCTCTCTATCTCTCTCCCTTCCTCTCTGTGAAAAATCAATAAAATATATTTTAAAAAAAATCAGATCTGCAATATTTGGTCTGCACTTCAACACAGCTATCATTTGATAGATCTGAATAGAGTTGCTGTGGCCTTGAGATGGTGTGAACACTTAACAAACCAACATCGTTACTTACACAACCCAGACTCTGCAGCTCTTCGCATTTCTGACCCTCCCACAAAGGATGTGGAGGCTGGGTATTTCTCAGGGGAAGGAGAAAGAATTAAAGTTATCATCACAGTAATGATAAGAATAATAAAATAACCCACCTCATATATTGAATATTAACCATGTCAGGCACTTGATATACCTTTTAAACCTCACAGGGATCTCATCTACAACCCCAAAAGTTCAATTTGCTTGCCAGTCTCATATCTTGTGACTGACTGAGTTAGAAATTGAACTACAGGCCTGTCTGATTCTAAAGTCTATGCTTTTCATTGTATCATCCTGCCTCTCAGAATCATACATCCCTCCCACAAAAACCCTCCCTGAGTGTTAGGCCTGTAATAATCCATGTATGCCAAGAACTAGGGGCCCTATTAGCCATTGGTGTTTCAGTTTCTCTCAGGAGAAGGAGAAAGGCAAAGCTTGGCTTTCACTGGTGAGGCTGCTCCTTCTCTGTCTTATCCTCTCTCTGGCTACAGACCTGCTCTGGGTGCTGATCATATAGCCACGTTTCTGGGGGAAAGGAACTCACCTGAAAATTTGTTCTAAATCAACTGGATGCCACATAAAAGGCTTCTAAAAGAACAGCTGAATAAATATCGGGCTAGGAATAACCACTCCAATTTTTGTAAATCTTAAGCTCTGTAAATATAAAATCTTAATCTGTGCAGGTGGTTATAATAAAAGGAAAAAAGTGAGGTTCTTATTCTTGAAATTACATCTCTTACTTATGTAATCTTTCTTTCCCTCGGGCCCTGCCTTGTGCCATCTTTCAAGCCTACTGCTTTTCAAACCCAGACTGCTGTAGACTTACATTACCTCTTTCACTGCTGTTTCTTTTCTTCCAGATTTATCAAAACCTTAAGCTAACTCCTTTGGGTTTTGCCATCTCTTTTCAAAATGCTGGGAATACAAATAATAACAAAATAATACAAATGATAATAAAATAATAAAATTTTCTTCTATACATGTAGTTTTTAGGGTAGAAAAATAACTTTTCCTCCTGGCAAAATATATGTGCCCTACTATGTTAAAGTTCTTGTGGTTGCTAGCAATAGAAATACACTCAATTCAAAGGGGGAGATTATTGAAAGGATAGGGACCAATGACAGGAACATCAGCTATTTGTTTAGAAAACACTTATTGGGTGACTGGAATCAAGGAACAAGCTTCGGGAGACATAGGAGCTAGGGCGGCTTTGAGGTCCTCAGCTACAGATAGCCTAGGTCTCCAGTAAAGAACTTTGCTCCAAGCATGTTCTGCTTATCTCTGTCTCCAGTCAGTTTCCAAATCCCAGGGGAGACAATCTGGCCAAGTTGAAGTGTCTCTTACTATTGAGCCTATTAGCCTTGGCCAAGGGAATGGATCAACTAACACAGTCATGGCCCCTGAGGACTTCTCAGGGCTGCTAGGCATGACTATGAATATGGTGACAGGTTTGCAATTTTTTTTTCTTGTATGTTTATTTCTAAATCAGGCCTTCTGTCCACCTAAAAATAGATTTTATTCAGTGTGTGCAGCTTCCATGATATATAGTAAAATTATTTGACAGAGGCATTTAGAACTTCTAAAAGTCCAGAATTTTCCGTTCTTGAGAGATTCAGACTGAGAAATATCCCAGATCTCTTTCTGTAATAGGAAATAATTCATCATGGCAATGCTTTGCAAGTTGCATTAAAGCTCTAACATCTTTATGATTATTAATAATGGTAGCAAGGCCAGTGCAGTATGGGCTCAGGCATAGGAAACGTCTTCCTGGTTAATAAATGGAGATGATTCTGCCTGTTGCCTGTGAGAAAGTGCTCACATCTTGAGTGGTTCTTCTGTTCCCTCGACAGGGAGCAGCATCTTTCATCCTTTGGTGGGTGAATCCAATGGCCTGGAAATGCTCAGAAGTTAATGCTGATAGACAAGCCATGGAAAACCTCTGTCTTGGTTCATACTAAAATCTTTTTGTACTAGGACAAGATGAACCTTCTGCTGCAAACATGAGCCTCCTCTCTTCTTCAGCCAAAAGTTCACTAGGGTTCAAACAATGCCTTAATGGATTCCAGCAAGATTTTTTGTGGGGCTGTAAGGAATCGGTTTCTGGTTTGCAAGCACAGTACCCGTTCTAAAATGAGGACCCACCTGGATTCAAGCCCCAGGCCAGCCTTCTGGTCTGCTTCCGATTTGGGGTGACTTGGCGGCCTGCCTTTATTGTTCCAAAGTATTGCTGCCATGCTTTAATTGACAGCTCACATCTCACCTCTTCCATCACCCCTCCCCAGGCTGATGAGAAATCAGCCCCATCTGTACCCCAAATCTACTCCATAAGACCCTTTCATTCTTCCATTCAAGCAAATAGAGGCAGACAATTCTCAGTTGTTCATATTGATAAAGGAGTATGTTCCTATAGATAATCTGTTATTGTATCCAGTCTGTCAAGACTTTTCTTCTTCGAGAGGTGTGTGATACATGGAGATAAGTAGTTCAGACACTGAGACGTGGCAGGAAGGCCGACTGAGGGCACAACCAATGTGTTCGTGATGGTGAATTCTCGCTGAATTTTTGATGCCTACTCTCTGAGGAATCTCATTTTCCTCCCTTATATTACATCAGTGGGCAACTTCGGAGAGGGCAATTAAGTTATTTAAATAATGAATAATATTTTTTATGAAAAATTGGAATTCCCCTTTTGAGTTTTGAAGAACAGCAGAGAACAATTTTTAAAAACATTTATTAGTGTCCACTTCCTTTCCTTTTTTCATTTCTTCAACTTGCACAGTCGTAATTGTTGTTATAATTGGAGTAGTAGTAGCTGTTCCCATTAGTAAACCCTAAGAACATTTGCATTCTCACAATGAATCTCATAACATTGAGAGGTATTCTTCGTGCTGTGTTACAGAAGAGGAAACCAAGGCATCGAGAAATGTGGTAACATGAACAAGGTCATACGGCTAATAAGTAACAGAGCTTGTATTCAAATTCAGACCCATCTGGCTCCAAAGCTGTTCTACTCTGCTATGCTATGCTGTGCTATGCTATGCTATGCTATGCTATGCTATGCTATGCTATGCTATGCTATATGCTATGCTATGCTATATTGTGATATGCTGTACTATGCTATGATGTGCTATGCTATGCTATGCTGTGCTATACTATGCTGTGCTACGCTACACTACACTACACTACACTACACAATGCAGTATGGTTATAACACTTTCAATGCTTGCTCAGTGGAAGAGAGTGGGATGTGTAAGCATTGCCATCATTCATATTCATCTCCAGGGCACATTGTCCACGTCCAGATAGAAGGAGGCCATAGGAACAACTGGCAGTAGAGTGACGATGTAACTACAATAAAAACATATGTTTACTTATGTATTTCTTTATTCAACTTCATCTATGTGTAAATTATTGGTATCTGTTGCTTTACTACCTCCTTTTTTATTGTGGTAAAATATACATGACATGAAATTTAGCATTTTAACCACTTTTAGGAATACAGTTCATTATAATTAAGTACATAGACATGAATGTGTAAGCATTACCATCACTCATCTCCAGAACTTTTTCTTTTTCCTAAATGGAAACGCCGTACCCATTAAGAAATAATGCCTGATTCCTGCCTTCTCTCAGCCCCTGGTGACTATCTTTCTACTTTCTGTATTTATGAATTTATCCTAGGTATCTTACATAATTTGAATCACACAATAATTGTCCTTTGTGGCTCATTTATTTCATTTAGCATAAGATCTAAGCCTGTTGTATTATGCACCAGAATTCCATTCCTTCTTTTCTTTAAAAATATATTTTATTGATTTTTTTACAGAGAGGAAGGGAGAGGGATAGCTAGAAACATCGACCAGCTGCCACTTGCAAACCCTTACTGGGGATGTGCCTGCAACCAAGGTACATGCCCTTGACCGGAATCGAGCCTGGGGCCTTTCAGTCCGCAGACGGACGCTCTATCCACTGAGCCAAACGGGTTTCAGCTCCATTCCTTCTTAAAGCCTGAATAATATTCCATTGCATGAACAATTAAAAGATAACCTGAGGCATATTGCAAGTTTTAAGACACATTTGAGCATTTGTCAACTGGAAATGGGCAGCTTAAAAATGCAATGGTTAAAAATAGAGCCAGAGAAAGAAGAAAAAAAATATTTTGATCATATAATAGAAGTAATCCTGTGATTTGCAGATTTTTACTATTTCCTACAACTTTTGTGATATTATACTATGTTAGTACAGTTTCAGTAATAATTATTATATTTAAATTTTTTCCTTGAAATATTGTTTATTATATAATATTACTATACTTAAAATCTTTCTTCTTGAAATATTAACTTTTATTGCATGTACATGGCTGATTATTTTGTATTTACAATCTGGTAATAGATTTATTTTGTATGTTGTAAATAAATAAATAAGTAAAATGCAGAGGTTAGGAGCATTGCACTGACAGGAGCCAGGAGGAATTACTTAAAGTGCAGAATCACAGAAGGAAAATCATTTGATTGGCAATAGCGTGAAGCCTAGTTGGCTATTTGCGATTGATGGTCCTTAATGTTTTGATTTTGTAACCTTGAGGCATTTACAGGCTTAGATTTTGTTTGTTTATGTAGACCACTATGGCATTAGAGCCACATCAGTCTAATGACCTCCTGTTTAATGTAACAGTATGTGGCATATTTTATTTATTCATCTGCCGATGGCCACTTGGGTTGCCTGTTGTGAACAATGCTGCTATGAGCATGGGCCTACAAATATCTGTTCACGTCCCTGCATCCACTCCCTTTAGGGTTATCATCTGACCTGGAATTGCTGGATCATATGGTAATCCTTTGTTTAATCTTTTGAGGACTCTATACAATTTTTCCCAGCAGCTGCACCCTCTTTCTTTCCCACCAGCTCTGCCTCCTACTCTTCCAGCCATACTTCTAGGTTATAAAGCCCACTAGAGCCTGGCTGTGACTTATTCAGTCTTCTGCCCTCTAACAGCTAGTACAATACCATCCACAAGAAGGGTGTTGAGTAAAGGACTTGCTCATTGTGATGGAGATTGTGGTGCTGAAACATCTTCAGCAACTTGCAAATGTTTGGCCATGAATTATGTAGCCTGTATTCTCCCCTACTCTTTCTCCCTCTGCTGCTCCCAGCCTCAGAGCAGAGCCATGAAAATAGTGAGGTGCTGTGTGCAGGAAAGAAATAAAAGTATAGCTGTGCCTCTTTGCATATCAATGAGGTGTTTCAGAGAGTGGTAGCCTGGTATTCCAGTGCCTGATTCATGACTGCAAGTCCATGTTTGGCAAGCTGAATCCGCATCTGCAATTTAAATGACCCTCTACAAAATAGAGCCTTTCTTTCCTTATTATCTAATTAGAGCCAGTGGCTAGCATTGTAGTTGAGAAAGCAGTTGTGTCTAAAACAAAGTTCTAATCCCCTTGCAAAAGAAGTTGTCGCTTGCGGAACTATCAAAACGTGCTTAGTCCCGGGATGCAGCCTCGACAGTATACACACAGCAAAGCGACGCATGCTTGTGTCTGGCAGTGGACTCAGCCCTCACTGTAGGGAATTTGAACAGAAGTGGGTAGGCTGCTTTTGGTTCAGGCTGGAGCCAGAAAAACACGTTCAAGGATGCGAGTTTCTCATGTAACTCTTCCCATGATCCTCGTGGTGTATTTGTTTCAACCCTCTAACCTTGAACATTTTTTGGAGCTAAAGCTGCCAGTTTCCCTGCTTTTTGGGTATTCTGTGTTTCTCAAATAAAAACTAATATGAAAATGTTCTGTTCACATGCTTTCCAAATGTTTTCCTTTTACTTTTTAAAAAATATCCATGGTTTTATTGTTGATAGAATTACAGATGTATCCCATTTCTCTCCCAGCCCCCACCCACCCTCTCATGTCTTCACCACCCTATTGCTCATGTCCATGGGCTGTGCATATAAGTATATATAAGTTCTTTGGTTTATCTCTTCTCCTGTCCCCAACCCCACATAAAGGTATGTCACTCTTTTCCATGCCTCCATGCTTCGGATCTTATTTTGTTGGTCAGTTCATTTTGTTCATTAGATTTCACAAATAAGAGAGATCATGTGATTTTGTGTTTATAAGACTGGTTTATTTCACTTAGCATAATAGTTTCTAGGTCCATCCATGCTGTCCCAAAGGGTAAGAGATCCCTCTTCTTTATAGCTGCATGGTATTGCATAATGTAAATGTCCCACAGCTTTTTATTTTTTAATCTATTCATCTACTGTTGGGTACTTGGGCTGTTGACAGATCTGAGCTATTGTAAATAATACTGTTATGAACATAGGGGTACATATATTCTTTCTGGTTAGTATGATGGTGTTTTTAGAATATATTCCTAGAAATGGGATCGCTGGGTTAAATGGTAGTTCAATTTTTTAACTTTTTGAGGAAACTCCATACTATTTTTCCGTAATGGCTACCCCAATCTGTATTCCCACCAGCAGTGAAGTAGTGTTTCCTTTTCCCCATATTCTAGCCAACACTTGCTGTTTTCTGATTTTTTTTATGATAGCCATTCTGATAATTGATATCTCCTTGTTGTTTTAATTTGCATTTCTCTGATGATTAGTGACTTTGAGCATTTTTTCATATGTTTCTTGTTCATTTGTATCTCCTCTTTGGAGATATGTCTATTCATGTCCTCTGCCCATTTTTTAAAATTGGAATGTTTGTCTTCCTTTTGTTGAGTTGCATTAGTATTGGTGGAGAGGGTCAGAGCTAAATGTACAGGCCCTTAGATATTGGACCACACATTTACTGCCACTGGCCCTGACCCTTGACCCAGGCTGGGTGGGGGAAGCAGAGGCAGGTACTATTGGTGAGAACAGCATGTCCAAGTCAGCATGCTTTGTAATGGAATTGACAGTGTGTCTGTCATTCTGGGTTTTCTTCTCCTTCCTGACAATGAGTGGTACAAATCCAAAGTTCACATGGAGGTCATGATCACAGGCCACTGGCAAAGTTTGTGAGGTTTCTGCCAGGTCAAGCTTCCCAGATGTGAGCTGTGCTTGGGCTGAGTTCAATTTGTTTCCACTCTCTCGCTCCTCCCTCTTCCCTCCTCCCTCCTCCTTCCTCCCTTCTTCTTTCTCTTCATCCTTGCCAAATACTACTGGGGATGTTTTCCCCACTGCTTAAGGTAATAACTGAATCCAAGCTACAGGCAAGCAGTGAAAATAAATTTGCAGGGATGTAATTTTCCTACTATTAGAAAAAGGCTTACACACTTTTTTTTTGGAAGTGCTTATCTCCCAAGAAACTGCTTCAGGAGCATCTTTCTCTCTTGAGTGCACCTAGCTGAGCACTAAGACAACACATGGTGAGAACATAATTGATATAGGTTGGGCTAGGTTTTGAAGCAGAGTGGTACAAACAGTCCCTCAAAAATTATTTCTTCCAACGGTGTGTTCTCTGGAGAGTAGCTGCTGCATACGTGTGGTGTAACTCCACTCTTTTGAACATCATACCATTGACTTCAAAGTCATCTAATATGTTAGGTGACTCAGAGTAATAGGGATGATGAATTAGACAAAGGTTGGAATCCCAACTATGTCATTTTTTAAGTAGGTGACATAGGAAGAGGTATTGGTGTTGTTGTCTGTGCAATTAGAGTTTGTGTACAGGCTTCATGAACTCTGCAAAGCACTAACAGCCCCTGGCCCATCTTGGGTGCTTCATAAGAGTCACAATTCCTTTCCTCTTCAATATTTGTTTATTCTTGACTTTTGTTCACATCAGATTTGATCAGTGAGAATTGTCCATTAGCACAGCCTGTAATTTCCTAATATAATTTCCCATTCTCAGAATAACTGTGGCTGAGAGTATTTATTTTATACCTCCCTGCCAACTCAGGTACAACTGTCATTCACTGGCCACAAAACTGGAGGCTTCGTGGACTTTACCTGGGAAGACCACATCTCCCTGAGACTAGCAACCACTCTCAGAAAAATTCATGTGTCCTTGCTTGACATATTCATTAGAAAGAATTAAAAACTTATGGTTGGATATCTACTGAGACCTCAGTGCTTGGATTTCTGGAGAGCACTATGTTCATAAAAATTCTCATGCTGATACTAACAAATGTTTTCATCTTCTGTTTGAATTATATCTTAGGAAGTGATTCCTTGTAACACACCTGCACCAGCAGCAAATAATTCAACTTTAAATGGTAGAATTTTAATGTAGAAATAATGGCATGAAGAGCCGGTCAAAACCATGCAAAGAATACATTTGAAGTGACAACACTTAATAAACCTTAAAATTAATAGTTCAATCATGTTTTTCTAGCAAATGTAGTGTTGATAGACTCAGCCTTGTAAAGTTGGGAACTTTTCTGTTTAGAATTACAAAAATTATAAATTTATATTGACAAGGACATGTTGCATATTTTAAAAATATATAACACTATCTCCAATCACAGGCCTTATACATAATTCATGCAAAATAAATCATATTTGCTTTAGTATGGCCAATTATGATTCTTGCATTAACCATAAAATTGTTTTCTTTGCTTATGGTCCATTAGAAAGCATTAAATGAGGGCAATGAAGTAGGTAATTTGGCTAGCAATAGAGTGGTAGAAGAGAGCATATACATAAGCTTTCTGTGTTAACTCTTTTAAGTAGTTTTAGAAAACTAAAACCCAATTATCCTATCTAATAGAAGAGTAATATGCAAATTGACTATCACTCCAACACAAAGATGGCCTCCCCCTTGTGGTCAAAGATGGCAGCCCCATGTGGACACAAAATGGTTTCCATTAGAGGCCTGAAGGGGATGGCAGTTGTGGGTAATCAGGCCATCAGGGGAGGACAGTTAAGGGTGAACAGGCCAGCAGAGGTGAGCAGTTGGGGGAGACCAGGCATGCAAGGGAAGGCAAATGGGGGCAATCAAGCCTGCAGAGGAGGGCAGTTGGGGGAGATCAGGCCTACAGGGAAGGACAGCTGGGGGGGACCCAGGCCTACAGGGGAGGACAGTTGGCATTGATCAGGCTGGTAGGGGTATGGATATGGGGTGATCAGGCTGGCAGGCAGAAACAGTTAGGGGCAGTCAGCAGGAAGGCAGACAAGTGGTTGGGAGCCAGAAGTCCTGGATTGTGAGAGGGATGTACCAAATTGGAGAAGGTGCAGGCTAGGCTGAGGGACACACACCTTGCCCCCCAACCCCCGTGCACAAATTTCATGCACCAGGCATCTAGTATCTATTATAAAAACTTAAATTTTCAAAGATTTTTAAATTTAAATGTTAATTTAATTTTATTTCCAAATAAGATATATACTGAGTCTTGAATTCTGTCAGATTTGAAATTTGTAGTTTCAGCTGGTTTTTAACTAGGACTACAGTAGGGAAGAATAAGAATTCATTTTTATGTATGTGAGTGGGTGGCTAGTGGAATTTTCTCATCTTTCTGAATGGGAAAAATGTATGCAGTCATTGTCTTTTATCTCAGGGCCTTTGAGTGAACTTGTTGTTGTCTAAAATGAAGGAAGCAGCAGTTCATTTCACCACTGTCAAGATTTCAGTGATTCAGCAAAATACAGCTGGTTGTCCTGCACGCACAGGCCTGGAGATTGAAAGGGTAGCCAAGTTCATCACCATCAGCTTTCTTCCAGCCCAGTGCAGTCACCATGTTCGGCAGCTAACCTTTCATCTGGCTTAGGAAATGGTTGGCCTGGTAAAAATCATCCAGCCCATTTTTCTGTTCGGACTTTGTGACTGCTTTGACTGGTGTATTGCTACTTCTGGTTAATAAGCAATTCAGGTTCCTGTTTTCAGGAAGGCTACTTTTCCTCTTTTAAAAAACAAACTGATTGATTGTTGGCTTACACGTTCAGATTCAAAGTTTCCTTCCCACTTAAAAAAAAATAGATTTTGAATATTCCCTCTAAGGAAGATGGATATTCTGAGTACTAATTTAATTCATTAAATTCAGCTGTTATACCAACATATTCATATGGGTACAGGCACCCAGGGAGAAAACAGGACCCCAAGTTCTTGCTCCAACCCTGGGTGGGGGGATGGAATATATATATATCTTTCCTTGGATTTCAGATTAGAAGAATGACTTTGAGAAATCTTTATCTTGTGTTGACATACATTTAGTGATTGTAACTCACTTATACATGTTTGAAAGTGGCCTCTGGAATCAGTGGTCTAGAATGGAAGCACTAAGGAAGGATCTTGTAAGAATCCTGAGCACTCCTCTCTCATCTGAGTCGGCTATAGAGGAGATGACTTGCTACCACACAGCCGTTTCAGAGAGGTTGTTTTTCATTTCTAACAGAATCCTCAAAAACGCACGGCTGTCATTTCCCAAAGAGCACACCAGGCATTCTTCTATTTCACTGGCTACTTTAGCGGAATAGAGGGAAGTTAAAAACGGTTCTCCAATGAGGCTCCATCTGCTCTGCCCTCTAAAGGAGTCTATTTCTTCCCAGGGACTGGGGTTATAATCTTACTTCATATTTGCTGTTGTCAAATCCAGAGGAACTGAAGTGGACCTGAGCTTTTGCAAACTTGACCCAGTAGTAGCTGGAGCTGTGAGACAAGTCTATAGGTACTCAGATCACTAAGGCTTCCTTTGTGGATTCAGAGACATTGTCACGCTTAGGGGAAATACCTCCAATTTGTACAATAACCACATATTCCCCAAAGTAATTAGCACCTATGTTTTGATAATTATGGGAACTATGAAGTAGAAGATTTGAAATTAGAAATTCCAGAGTATATGGTGAAAGTTATTAAGTCTAGGACCTGTATTAGACTTCGTATATAAGCTATCACATCAAATTCTTACAAGACCTGATT
The DNA here is from genome assembly GCA_963924515.1 of Vespertilio murinus. NCBI lineage: Eukaryota > Metazoa > Chordata > Mammalia > Chiroptera > Vespertilionidae > Vespertilio > Vespertilio murinus. The sequence continues at coordinate 127,147,544 of OZ004708.1, read as the reverse complement.
ATCCTCTTGTAACTCATGAGAACTGAATCTCCTACTGAGAGTGTCTGATGCATTCAAGCAAATGGTAATAAATCATCACATCCAGGTTGAGTTGTTTGTTCTGCCCACATGTCACACAGCCTCTTTCATGGCCTAGGGCTCTACAGAAGGCAGGTTCTCGGTGTGAGTAATGTCGTGCCAGGTTGAGAAGTGGCCAGGGAAGTGAATGTGTGGTAAAGGCGGAGATGGGACACTAGTTGGTCTTAAGTGTAACATTTGCAGAGGGGAGAAAAAAAATACTTTTAACAAATATAAGGCTCTTGGTAGAACTTAGGATCATATCTGGCTTTGCTTATTTGGGGGAGAGGGGGGTCGGGGGAATCACATTTTTTAAAATAAAAGATCCATCCAAATATTTTATGATATGACTTATTCCTCTGGGAATAGTGTTGAATTAAACCTTTAGTTTCTCAAGTTGATGTGAAAATTTTCTGCTTGTGCAGTCATTGGAGCCATATGGAACAGAAGTTTGGAATTATTTTACGGATGATATTTTTGCATAAATTTTGTTTGGCAATTTTTTCAGGCTGTTTTCTGAGACAGAAATGGCAGTAGAGAACCCAGGAAAAGAGAAGAGAAAAAATATATATCAACTGAGTACATCTTTGACTGACTGAATCAGAATAATAATAGCATCACTAGCTTTATTAGTATAAACTGATCAGTTTTGGGAAGTCACCAGGAAATGACTTTGGAGCCAGGCAACAATCTGAGACACTTGCCCAGTGACAGTGGGAGGAGAAGTGTCTTGGGACAGATACATCCCATTTGCCTTTCCTTTTTCTTCACCTCTGGCCTTGGCATTCACATGCAGCCAGCATACTACTGCTTTTGGAATATTGACTGCAAATAATATATTCAGACATGTAAATGAGAGCTTTACTGTACACATAAATTTGCTGACTTATGGCCCATCTCTGAATTTTTCGCTCTTTAGATATAAATTTTCCCAAACTTTTCCAAGGCCATGCGTGTGAATGAGTTCTAGCCATCATAGCAGAATGGCTACTTTGTGGTAACTTACCAGACACATTCCGTATGATCCACATTCGTACCAGGGCAGAAGACCAGCTGCTATCCTTTCTTCTCAACAAAGGACTCTTGTGTTTGAACAAAAACGATGTACTGTATGCCCAGCAGCAGAGGGGAGTCTGAACAGTGATGTCAAAGTATACCATGATGTCACCACAATTCACAAAGAATTACAGTTAATGCCATGTGAAGTAAGGCCAATTTCAACACTTTCCCTCTTGGGTACTTCACAGTCTGAGAGACAGAAGCAAGGCCAGAGGTCAGGCCTTTGTATAATTTTGTTTCACATTCTCCAGACACCCTAATTTTGGAAGCAGGGAAGGGAGAAGACGGCTTGTTAAAGAAAAGTTCCCGGATCACGTGCTGAGAATGAATTCCAGTGTCTGTATGCACTCTTTTCTGTACTAGGTTAATTCTTAGGATTTCTGCTGAAGACAACCAGACAAACACATTTAACTCAAAACAGAACCTGAAATAAATAAGAAAGGCAAGGTAAATCAGGCTGAGAGCACCTGAGAAGTTTCATATATGTTGGAAATAAGAGCCATTCTCTTTTTCCTTTTCTGGGTGTTTATCCAGCCATTAATACATTAGATTCTTCTTTTTTATAAAGAGACATTTTTAATAAGTTTTTATTCATTTATTTATTTATTAGAGAGAGAGAGAGAGAGAAACATTGATGAGAGACATCAATCAGTTTACTGGGGATTGAGCCTGCAACCCTGGCATGTGCTTACCTTGCTGGAATTGAACTGATGACCTCCTGGTACATGGGATTCCGTTCAACCAAGTGAGCCAGACCAGCCAGGCAAACAGATAATATTATTGATGCCCAGAAAGGGATCCCAGGAAAACCTTTTAAAAATGTTAGCAATTAAATAAATTCACCCCTTTTTTATCAGCTATCTCATACCCCTAACATTAATATCTCCCTTCCCTTCCATTTGCTTTGTAACATAAAGAGATAAGCACCACAGAGCCCATAGTGATCCCTCAAGACCTCCAGAACTGCAGGGTAAGCATGCTAACGCAAAGCACAGGAGACCATCTCTAGCTCAAACACTAAAAAGGATAGGAATTGGGCCCTTTAAAAAATCGCCTGACCAAATATCATTCCAATGGAAGCAGGGCCTCCTTTAGACTTAACCATGGAGGTGCTTGAAGTCCACACTTTAATGGTGGTGGGGTTGGGGGTGGGTAGGCCAGAGATGGAGGAAGAGTCTGGCTCTGGTCCAGCCAAATGATCAGCCAAAGGGCTGGAGCTCACACAGAGGACTGGGAAGAGTCAGGCCAGGGGGCTGTCCAAGCGAAAGTCCCTCCGGAAGAGCCAAGAAGAGCACGTACAGAACGCGTTTCCAGGCCCAGGGTTGGTGTCAGGCTGGGGCGTGATGCCCAGAGCCCTGTGCCTAGTGGGAAAGAGGTCAGAGGGAGACTTGCTTAGAAATAATAAGCAGCTATGCCCAAAGGCATTTCTGGAATAATGGATGAAGGACTGGAGACGTTGCAGGCAAAGTGACAAGTAGAAAGTAAACTCTCAGATTAAAAAGTGATTTCAAAGTGATTCCAACAGAAAGATCCTTTTCGTTTGGACTGAGAGCTCTCTTTTGGTCTTTGGAACTAGCGGCAGAGAGTTTAAGTGGTGGGAGCTGTTGTCATGTGCTAGGTTGGGACAAGGAGGACAACTTTTGAAATCATAATACATCCCTGTCCCTTATAGCATTGCCTACACAGTAGCCCCCCTTTTATCCAAGACCCCACAGTGGATGCCAGAAACTGCAGATAGCATCCATCCCTATATATACTATGTTTTTCCCCTCATATGCATACCTGTGGTAAAGTTTAATGTATAAATTAGTCATAGTAAGAGATTAACAACAGTAACTGATAATAAAATAGCATGATTATAATGATACACTGTAATAAAAGTTATATAAATGTGGTCCCTCTTTTCAGGGGATCCCTTGCTGAAGTCCTCAGAGAGGCTCGGTGCTTTCTGGAACAACATTGTCATCGATCAGAACACGTTTTCCGTTTTCTCTTCCACCCGCAAAGTTAATGCCTTTTCCATCTTAACTGAGCACTTATCACACTCTAGGGTCGTAACTTCTGCAGTCTGAGGAGCAACAGCAAAATAAGCACAAATTTCTTTTTCCTCCTTCACAATTTCATGAATAAAAGACTTATTCTTATCATGGGTCTTATCAAACTCGGCCTGTGGTATTTTTTTTTTCTTCTCTTTATTAAGTCTAGAACATTTCACCTTTTGTCTTAAAGAAAGCACTTCATGGCTTCTCTTTGGCATTTCTGAGTTGCCAGCATTGCACTTTGGGGCCATTATCAAGTAAAACGTGTTACTTGAACACAAGCACTGTGATATCTGGACAGTTGATCTGGGAGCTGAGATGCTACTAAGTGGCTGATGGGCAGGGAGCATTGACAGCTTGGAGACACAGGACAAAGGGATGATTGATGCCCCAGGCAAGACAGAGCGGGTCCACATGAGATTTCATTACGCTACTCAGAACAACAAGCAATTTAAACCTTACGAGTTGTTTATTTCAGGAATTTCCCATGTAATATTCTCAAACCACAGTTGACTGCGAGTAACTAAAACTGCAGAAAGTGAAACTGCAGCTTAGGGGGAGCTACTATATACTTCATTCATTCACTCAACACATTTGTATTAACTCCTTGTTATTAGATACTTTGTGGTTTATGTCCTTTTAGGAGATAGAAAATAAACATCAAACTTAATAAATAAGTGAATTATACTGTATTATAAAATAAGTGTCATACGATAAAGGGAAAACGTGGGACAGGGTCAGAGAAACTTGGATGTGGGGAGGGAATCAGCTTTAAATGGTCTGGTCAAAATACACCTTGTTGAGGAGGTGGAAGTTTCCAAAAGGCTGAGAGCTGCTGTCGAAGTGTCTAAGGAAGAACGTTCCAGTCAGAGGTAATAGCTGTGCTGAGGCCAGAAAGTGCTTGGTGACGGCAAGGAGAGTGAGCCAGAGAGGCCTGAGGTCAAGAGGTCATTAAATCCAGTGACACCGGTTCTTGTGGGCTATTGGAAGGACTCTGGTGGACCCAGGAGGAAACCGAGCAGCCCCCACTGATAGGCAAACCCAGTGGGGAATGCCATATATGGCAAGTATTCCTTTAGGAAATCTTTGTCTAAGGAAAAAGGAATTAATGCTTTCACATTTTTTTTTTCACATAGTGGTTACATTCACATATTAGAATGTAACAGAGCTACATCCAATCATCTAGCCCAATAATCTAAGGTGTTTACCAGAATTTCCCTGTGCCATGTGTTTGTAGCTATGGAACAAAAGTAACTGATATAAAAAATATATATATTCATTTGCCCTGGCTGGTTTTCTCAATGGTTAGAGCATCGCCCCTTGGACTGATGAGTCTAGGGTTCAATTCCAATCAAGAGCACATACTTAGGCTGCAGGCTTGATCCCTGGCCCCAGTGAGGGCAAGTGTGAGGCAACCAGTCAGTGTATCTCTCTCACATTGGTGATTCTCTCTATCTCTTTCTCCCCCTCCCATCCACTCTCTCTCAATGGGAAAAAAATTAATGGGAAAAAATGTTCGGGTGGTGAGGATTAACTATATATATATATATATATATATATATATATATATATATATATATTCACTTCCAAAAAGAGAAACAAAACAAAACAAAAGGCTGGTGCTCACTTTTAGTATTTAGAGCTGTAGTCAGCTGTTGTTTTTGGCAACAAGGTGTGGCTGACGAAAGCATGTTCATCCTCCTCTACTTCTTGTCTCTTCACTGTCCTCTAACCCCCGAGAGAAACATAACTCATCACAGAATTGAGGGATCACTCGTCTATGACATAGCCTGAATTGCGACTCCAGCAACACCAATTCCTAGCAATGTGGTCTTGGCCAAGTTGTTGAGCCTTTCTGAGTCTGTTGTATTTTTGTAAAATAGGCATAATTTTAGCTAATTTTCAGGGATATTACAAGAATTAATTGAGAAACTGTATACTGACCTTATATACGGTAAGCATTTGGCAAATGCTCATTTACTTTCCCTTCCCCAGGTGGCTTTCCCATCTGCTTTCCCCTCCTCCTGCCATTTTGACCTTTAGTTGGAGTGATTTTACTCCCTTTTTGTTCTCACCTGTTTTGAGGAAATGATTGGATTAAGCCCTTTCACCCCAGATTGGGACCATGCCTACTACTACTTATGTGTATTCCCCACAGCGCCATAATAGCCAGCACAATGCCTTATGCTCCATTGATTTGGTTTAATTTAGGTATAATCAACAACTTCATGTGTTAGTCCTCCCACAGGTATTTGAACAACAAACAAAGGACTACAACAGTGGTTCCCAACTTTTTCAAACAAAGGGGTCCTTTATTATTTTTCCCCCTATGGGCCTTGTGTTTTGGAAGTTTCCATTGACTCAAAACACTGAATGTATTAAGTAATAATTTGTTTTCCCCTTTTATGACTTAAAGACCTGAGTACAATTAAGAATAAATGCAATAAGTATCAGGATTCAGCTTATTTGTATAATGAGATGGTTAGTGTTTTGGGTGACCTTATGTGGTTTTATTGCTGGTACATATATTTCCATTAGGCTTTTGGAACTACTAAACATAGCTCATGGACTGCTATTAGCACCTTTGTGAGTGACCAGGGATCTTGTTTCCTCATATTGAAAACCATAATTGAAAAGAAAGAAGTCTGTAAAGGAGGAAATTTGGGCCCCATAGCAAGCCACAGGAGGTGTAGGGTATGTATGAAAGGCTGGGGGAGGGGGTCGTCAAGGAGGTGTGAAGCAGAGGTATAAATGGTACTTTCCCATATATTCCAGTATGTGCTCCTACATCACATAGTGGTATAGATGAAGGCATCTGTTCATGCCCGTGCAGAAGTCTGCCTCTACTGGTGGAGATCTGGATAGAAATATTCAACCTTGTAATCACGGTTCATCCTTGCCATAATAAATACTGTATGGTGTGTATTTTCCTGGTTCGTAGGCATCCTACTCTAGCTTAGGAATCCCGAGTTGGGATTTTGGTTTTGTTAGTTACCAGCTGTGTGACCTTAGGTGAGCTGTTTATCTTTTCTAAACCTCAGTGTTATAATCTGTACTCGAAATCACTCAACGCTTAAGAGAATGTTAATCTTAAAAGAAATATCTGAGATTAGAATTTCCTGAAAGATGGTCAGCCAACTCTTTTCTCTGACCCTGGAATGGTAAATTGGTCTAGTCTCCTTGCATAACAGCCATCGTCGGCTATTGGATTTGGCTTCCTGAGCACAATGTCGTAGAGGATCTGGGACCACATGAAATCTCAGTGGCAAGGAGTACTGCTCTTGATTAGCAATGTCTGCTGTGGATCCTGGCAGGAAAAACAGCTGTACATGGGCCATATTTTTGCCAGCCCAGCGCTGTTAAATCAGACCATCGCAGTGCTCTGTGCCTGGACTATTTATTTTGGCTCCTTAAATTTGCTTTTACCAAATGTTCCCTGACCATTAGGGGTCATCAAAGGTAACTGAAAAACCACTTCTTTGAGATTCCTTGTGCACAGATGTTTTGGGGACATTGTTACACAGCAATGTCTTTCAGAAAACTCACAAGCAGATGTATATGTAGAATTTCAGTACTCTGAGTAATTATGGTTCTCCGAAGGCAGTTTGTCCTTCATTTATTACATAAATATTTAATATGTAACAATACCAGGAATGCATTAGCCTGTGCATTTTCTAACAGATTCAGTAGATGCTGTCACCCTTGTAACTTCTCATGTTTTTCTCATTTCTAAGAAGCTCACATTCAGCTATGTGACCCCCCTCTAGAAACTTTATAGGACTTTATAGTGTGCATTCTATGTATGTAGTTCTCTCATTCCTGGCTTTATTCATCTTTCTTGTCTTCTTGTTTTTCTCTTTGCCCCATTTTCCCTTTTTTCCCCCCAGCCATTACATTGTGTTGTATCATATGTGTATGCTAGACATCTTCTTCTAATAAGCAAACGCATAAACAAATCAATCAATATCTAAATCTTTTGAAGATAATGTTGGAGATGTCCTCTCTTCCCTGTTAACATAAATAGTAAATGAGTTATAATGTATGTAAAAGCACACCCTTCCCCATAAAGTTCTATCTGAATTAAATAATTATAAATAAGACCAGCTGTGATCAGATTTGCAGAGTTTAGTTTTCCATATTTGTCTTTCCCAGTGCTGAAAATAAAGGGATTTAAAAGTTTCTTACCTCATGGTGTTGGATCAAGAAAAGCTTGACATCACTGGCTCAGTATTTAATGCTAGAAGTTGATGTTCTTATGGGAAACCATTTGAAACGTGGCCAGAGTGAACCCATCTAAGCATGTCAGTCTGGGGCATGGTATCTGCTTATGGATTGTGTTTATTTACATTCTCCCAGTTATTTACATGGTGATCTTTTTTTGGTTATTCTCTGGTGGCTCCTGGTGAAGACATTTTATTATACATATTTAGGTGTCTAGAGAGTTTCATTCGTGTTCTGCCTGCTCACTTGCTATCAGCTCTGTGAAGTGAAGGAAGAAGCCCCTATCAGCACACACTCTAGGCCGGATGCCTAAAATCTGCACGACAGGCTGCAAGTCTGTGAGCCAACTTGGACTGGATGCTATAGTCCTACTTTTTTGTTTAGGGAGAGGTTTTTCCCCTACATTTAGGGATCACTGAAGGAGACTAAGGAAAGTCAGCCCTGCTGAGTATGTGTATTCTACTCAAAAGACGAAAGACTGCATGTCTGGATGCATGGTTCATGTATGGATGCAAAAGGCATATATTCAAGACAGAAAAGCAAAGGGTTATGACCTCCCTAGTGATGTTTAAACAACAAAAACATCTTGGAGTTTCTCACTCTTTATGTCACCTGAGACAAAAAAAGAAAAGAACAGGAGAAAAGAAAGGACATGAAAAGGAGAAAAGAAAGAAAAGCAACACATTTTAGATGGTGAGGGCACAGTATTGAGCTGACACCTCATAGCAGCATACAAATAAGCTGCTTTAGGCCAAAATATCCAGTTAGTTTTCCATCCCTTACAAAAAAATGCTATGCAGTTGCCAAAGTTATGAGTGGCCATTATCTCACTTTAATATTTTGTCCAGAATGGGGGGTGGGTCTGGGAACTGAATGACCTGAACATTACCTTCTATGACATTTCACTAACAAGGAGCATTGATGAACTGGGAAATAGTCTCTTTGGAAGTATAGCCCTTTATAGTAATTCTTGTTCATATATCAGGATAGAGGATTAATAGTATGTCTGTTCCTCTGTGTACACAGATACAAGAAAACACATATAAACACACACATGCACACTTTGCATATATGTGTGTCATCAATGACTACAATCTCAAATTGCTTCTCTATAGCCTACTTTTTTTTAATCCTCACCCAAAGATATTTTCCCATTGATTTTTAGAGAGTGGAAGAGAGAGAGAAAGACAAAGAGAAATATCAATGTGAGAGTAACGCATCAATTGGTTGCCTTCTGCACCCACCCTGACCAGGGCCTGGACCGGGGATGAATGTGCAACAGAAGTACATGCCCTTGATCAGAATCAAACCTGGAACCCTTCAATCTGCAGGCCAACGCTCCATCCACTGAGCCAAACTGGCTAGGGCTCTCAAGCCTGCCTACATTACAATATTGGCAAATCATTATGTTTGGTGTTATGTGTTTCACTGATTAACTAATATTCATTGTCCATCTCAAATGTCAAACACTGTTAAGTGGCAGAAATAACAAAGACTACTCAAACAGAGGGCCTCAAATAGCTCACGATCTGGTGTGGAGACAGACATCTTTAGAGTAAACTCAATATAAGGTGTATAACTATTTGAATTGAGAACATATAAAAGAAACTCCAAGATAATACTGGTTAAGCATATATGGGATTTAGTTGCTCACAGGAAAAAAAAAAAAAAAAAGGCAAGATGTAATCAGACCAAGTAGAGTTCTGGAACCAGCTCTTTCTCTTTCTGCTCTGCTTTCCCTAAAACAAGGTTCCCATCTCAGAACTGTCCCTTCTTCAGCACAGCAGCTGGACCCTACAGGATGGCAGGAAGGCAAAAGACAGAAGGGACTTTCCCCAGCTAAGTCGACTTGTTTAAGTAGCCTTCCCAGGTGCCCCCCCACAATTCCACTTTTATTTCACTAATTACAACTTGGTCACATGGCCCATGAGAAATGTATTCTTTTCACTAGATATATTGCCACCCCAAATAAATTTGAGAAAACTAAGGAAGATGGATATTGGATGGCAACCAGTTATCTCTGCCCCACAGAGTTATGAATAAAAGGCTGAGGAAGCAAGAAAGTAGTTAACTCTGGAACCTGGGAAAGGCTTTTTTTTTTTTTTTTTGAAAAGGAGACAATTTGGGGTTTGAAGGATGAATAGAAGTTTGCCAAATAAAGAATTGGGAAAGTTTGCCAAATAAAGCTTGCCAAATAAAGAATTATTTCCAGGCAGAAATAACAACATGTGCAAAGACACAGAGGGGTCTGACATTATACCTGCCAATGAAGCCCATTTCTTATTCCTGATTTTCCTCTGTTATTAATATAGCTCTTAGAATAACAGTTTAACTAGTTTTTAATTAATCAAATAGTTATAAGAGATCAACAGATTAAGGTATGTCAACAACAATTTTCCTGATGTAACTGCAAATAATTTTCCACTTGGACCAAAATAAGAACATTTATCTGATGATAAAGTATTCCACATTTTAAAAATAATTGAGTTAGAATACTTTGGCATCTTAAAAAGGAATTGATACGGAGAGAGGAAAAGCAGTTGTGTCAGGGCGATGTTTGTCTTTTCAATTCTGAAGTTAAACAAAGCCCATTTAGAACTGACTCGGTTCATATCTTGGGGTCCATAAACGTACACCGAGAGCTTTTGGTGGTCTGCCCAAGTCAGCCTGAAAATATGTCACCTTCCATTTAGCTGTTCCTAACATCACTGTTATTTTGGATGTGTGGAGCTGGACTGTTCTTTTCTTAAAATGGCTGCAGAACCATAAGAAATATTTAGGATTAGGGAGATTTTCATGATTATCTTCCTTTTGGCCCCTTGAGAAACATCAGAGCCTATTAAAAAAAACTTTCCAGAGAAACTTAAATCTTTAATTTGAGGAATAAACCTAGTTAGCTTTGAGATACCTGCGAGTGTAAATTCCCATGCCCACCGCCCACCTTGTCCTTGCACCGAGCTGAGTATCTTCCCAAGTCCACACAAGAGCAGCAGAGGCAGCGATTCTTTGAATACTGCTTAAATTAAGATCGCCATGTTTCCTCAGAAGATTTAACCCTAAGGAGATCAGATGATTTAATCTTCTGATATTTTGATTTGTGGTTGTAGTTTGTTTGTTTTGCCAACTTTGCTTTTTGCTAACTTTCTTTTTTAAATTTTTGTTTATTTGATAGAGAGGGTAAGGGAAAGAGGGAAGAAGAGAGAGAGAAAGACATTGATTGATTGTTACACCTATTTCTGCATTTCCTTGGTGATTCTTTTTTTTTTAATTTATTAAGGTATTATATGTGTACATAGCTTACCATTGCCCCACCCCACCCCACCCCCACCCCCTGCCTCTCATTGGTGATTCTTAAATGAGGCCCGACTGGGAATCAAACCCGAAACATTGGTATATTGAAACAAATCTTCAACCAACTGTGCTACCTGGTCAGGGCCTACTTTTTTGCTTACTTTCTAATTAGCTAGTATTTAGGCAAGACTGAAATATTCTATAAACCCCATAGCAATAGGTCCCCTTTGCCTAGTTAATCTGAGTCTTTATTTATATCTAAGCTCAAAGGATGCTTCCTTAGGGACATCATCTCTGGCCTCTCTAACCAGATCAAATTTTCCATAATTTATGCTCTTGCAGTCCCTGTATCTGTGTTTTGTAGCCTATATGGTGCTTATCATTGTACAGTATTGTATTTGGTGATTTGGGTAATGGGTGCCTCCACCACGAGGCTCTAAGTCCCATGAGCTTGGACCCCGATGTGCTTAAACTCCCCATTGGATTTTGTTCCTTGCACTCTGCCTGGCCCATGGCAGATCTTTGATCATTGTCGGCTAGAATGATGAAATGCCTTTTTGGTAAATAAATTACTTCTGCACTCCCATTGCACACTGTGCTCAGACATGAGAGTGAAGACAGAAGTTTCTCAGCTCAGGTGTGGGTTCCTTTGGAAAATAACTTTGCTGCAGTCATATAGAAGCACATTGAAGAAGTCTTAAGCCAGCATGTGCTTGGCTCTGCATGGACGGCGGTTGGTGGAATGCTGCAGCCTCTGAAGCTACTGAGGGCATAGAGTTAAGCCTACCTTTGCTTCCCACTTAAGGGCCCAGCACTATGTTTTATAAATGACATCTTTGCATTTCAAAAAATGTACAACTGTTGAAGGAGTTGGTGCTTTGTCATCTATTTTAAAAGATACCTGTGTGGCCTTGTGGGAGTGGGTCGGTGGACTGAGCATAGACTCATGCTCTAAGACAGTTGTCGGCAAACTCATTAGTCAACAGAGCCAAATATACACAATACAATGATTGAAATTTCTTTTGAGAGCCAAATTTTTTAAACTTAAACTTCTTCTAATGCCACTTCTTCAAAATAGACTCATCCAGGCTGTGGTATTTTATGGAAGAGCCACACTTAAGGGGCCAAAGAGCCACATGTGGCTCTCGAGCCGAAGTTTGCCGACCACAGCTCTAAGCTATCCCCTGTTCGATTCCCGGTCAGGGCACATGCTTCTAGCTCTCGCCCTCTCCCTTTCTTTCTAAAATCAATAAAAACATATTTTTAAAAAAATGCCTATGTGTTTTTAATGAAAAAAATACACATTAACACCTTTAAAAACATAGTATATTTATAACACAATGTTAAATAATTATATTTTTCTAGCCTTTCCCTAAACATGTGTTTGCAATTATCAATTAAAGGTAGCATGGTGGGATGGGGGAACAAAATTGAAGGATAAGAACACATATGTGATACCTTAATCAATAAAGAAAAATAAATTAGTTAAAAAAAAAAAGAAAGTTGAGCCTCGAAAAAGATTTTTGAAAAACAAGACAAATTGAGGAGTCTGTGGAGATAAAAGCCCCTTCAAACGTCATCATAGTTCTCATTTGAGTTTGTCAAAGATAGTAGTTGAAATCATTTGGGAGTGGAATATGTCTTTTGATGTGAGAACTAATAGAACTATAGATATACAATGGTGGAACTAAGATTTGAATCTTTTTTTTTAACTTGAACATTGGAAAGGAAAGAGTAAAAATACAAATGAATTTGCCCATATACTTAATAAACGCTTGTGATTTTGTTAAGCTTGGCTTGGACTAAGTATAATATTTTTATAGATGCGTTTAGAACTCGGCTACTGATTGACTAAGTGACCTTGGCAAGACTCATGACCTCACCTATAGAATGGGGCTATCTCGCATGATTGTTTTGAGAATTACTGAGTTATGCGTATTGTGCCTAGTATAGGCAAAGCCAGGCACACAGTGGGCTCTCGATGCTGGTTATCTCTGCTGCCCTGCATGACAACCAGATCTCCCACCACTCACACACACATGAGCCTTGTTTCTGTCCAATGATTCTGTGATTCCCCTTCTCGTAGCTAGAAAAATAAGGATTTTCATCATCATTCAGCAAATATTTATTGAAGTCCTACAACTTGCCAGGCACTGTTTTAGTTGCTTGGAATATATCAATGAACTCAAGATACAAAACCCCTACCCTTATGCATCTTACATTCTGAGGAACATATAGAACACATAGATTATTCATTATATTTCTCTTGTTACAGTAACCTCATGGTTTTAGTGTGTGTGTGTGTGTGTGTGTGTGTGTGTGATTTAACTGAATCATAATTATTGACAGTGGGAATTATTTTTGAATGAAGGTTCTATAATATCAGTAGTGCCAGATCGTCTTCTCTCTCACCCCTTTTCCCCTTCCTGATTCCCTTCTTCCCTTTCTTTTTTCTCTTTCTCCCTCCATCCATCCCTGCCTCTCTCTCTATCCCACCTATCTTTGTGTTTGTTTATTTAAACTATAAAAACATATTTACCCATGTTGTTTTTTTCTTCTTTAGCTTGATTCAAATTCCAGCTGAATTCAGTCCCCTTCATAGGAATCATGTTTTATGCCTCCTCAAAGACAATGTGGGGATCCAGGTTCCAGCAGTAGGCACCTGGTTGAATTACACATCTCTCTCTCTTGTTAGATTGTTGGCTGTGACCATCAGCTGGGAAGCATTGCCAAGGAAGATAACTGTGGAGTTTGCAACGGAGATGGGTCCACCTGCAGGCTGGTCCGAGGGCACTACAAATCCCAGCTCTCAGCAACCAAACGTAAGATGCTACAGAGACGGGGCAATCTGGGCCTTTTGACTTGTTAGCTCCTCCCCCTCCTGCCCCTGCTTAGCTCCCCTCAGCAACTAATGAATAACACCTTCCCCAGAATGAAGACAGATCTGAAAATATTGTGAAAAGATTCATGGCCCAGCTCTGTGGATTAGTCCAAGTGGGAGAAACCAGGTCACCCATTGCAACCCCAAGGAGGAAGCCTTCCCTTTTGAGACACCTTAGGAGCATCTAGACACAAGTCTAGGTACACTCTATGTGCAGGCATGAGCTTGTTGCCCAGCCTGAGGACAGACTGCATCCGCATTGCTCCCTCACATACTCAGATGTGCGAGATGGAATACAGCAGGGAGCGTGAGCAGATCAGAGCAAATACACTCTCACATGGTAAAATCACATGGTCTTCATTTACAAAGTGACTTTTGATCAATGTTGATCACAGGTGGGGTGTTTTTATTTTGTCTTGTTTTCTTTTCTTTTCAGAATTAACATCAGGCAGCAATTATGTGAAGCCATTTGTTGCCTTTTTGTCCTAATCTCTCTGGACCAGCCCAATAAATACATGCTTACTATATACCTGTGTGTGCTGGGAACTTTACATGATCATCTCATCTAACCCTTACAACAATCTCTTAGCATGATGCTGTTTGTCTCCGTGTTGCAAGTGAGATACCTGAGGCTTAGCCATGTTGTGTGACCCACTCAGAGTGACAAAGCCATAAAGTAGCAGAGCCAAGCGCCCAGGGTCTGATGCCAAAGCCTAAGCATGCATTCACTCCTCTGCACTGTCCCAGGACACGGTGGGACCTTTGTAAAGCAGATATATGGGTTAAGGCAAGGAACCTCAGACATCTGCCTCGCTGGGTCCTGCTAGGAAAGGTGGTGTATGTTCTCGTGATATCTGACCAAACAACAGAGTCACACATCAGCGTCATGCTATGGCAGTCACTGTGCTTTGTACTGCAGCAGAAGTTGGCATAAATAAGACAGCTCTTGGACCCAAGGACATGCCATGTTAGAATAATTTGACCTTGCTTGGCATATTGTCTCCAGATTTTGCCCTTATCCAGAATCCTTCAATAGATTCTTGATCGAGTCTCCTCTGGCTTGGAAAATGAGAATGAATATCTTTACTAAACGTGGCTTTTGTTCACTTTGCTTATTGACTCGGTGGACGAAAACAATGGACATATGAGAGGTTTGTGGCTTTAAATGGACTTACAGGTCAAGAAGAAGGGGAGTGTGTACCGGAGAACTATTCCGAGAAGTGGGAGGAAAAACCAGCTTGCCAAAGAATTAGACTCTAGAGGGGAAGAAGGTGGCAAGAAAAAAAGCTAGGGCCTTTGAAACCCATAAAACATTAGAGGTGCCAGCTTGCAGAACTCTCCACATTCGAATACCCCTGCAGGCAGTGAAAAATGTGATTTTGGGGGAAAATTTTTTTTTAATATTCTGGCAGAGAGAATGAACGATGAGGTAAGTTAGACATTGATATAGTACATTCAGGCAAGATTTTTTTTCCCCTTTGGTCATGTTTGGTAGCATTTCTGTAAAATGAAAAATTAAAGAATTTAGACGATGAAAACCAGAGAAGGATAGAAGAGGCATAATTCTTTTGTAAATCTCTGAAATCATGGTGAGATATATTTGGGGGGGGGGGAGAAGGAGAGGTCCATTTATAAGGTCCCTTTAATAGAACTCTTGAAGGAATACAAAAGAGTTAAAATCCTTTTACTTGAGTCACACAACTGAATCATGCTCATTCTCCAGGAATCTAAACATTTCTATTAGGCACAAAAAGATGGCAGGCATGTGTGCAGTACCTGCTGTATCGCAACTGCTGGGGGCACGTTTTTCCTCCCTCCCTTCTTGTGACCCCGCCTTCCCATCTCATAGAGGAGCCTGAACACGCCCTTTGGATAGATGTTCCTCTTACCCTCCTGTTAACAGGTGACCCGGGACCTCTGGGGCCAGAATCACTGAAGCAAAGGTGGAGGGAGAGACTCCGGAGGAACAAACTGGAGCAAAATGGGAGCCATAAGTCATCTCGAGGTCTGCAAATAGTCACCTCAGGGCAAACCGCTCTCTTCGGGAGAGAGAGGCAGTGGGTAAATTACATAATGCACAGCCCGATGATTTCCCCGTAATGACAAAACGCAATTGATTCGTTTACCTTAGCGCTGATGATGCCTCCTGACAAAATGATTTATATCAATAAAGCCCAGCACATGCGTGCACCTCACCACAATCTATAGCAGATGCGGAGCAAACTGCCTCGTGTATGTTCTCCCCACCCCAGAAGAACCTCCCGCCCAGATTTACAGGCTGCGGGGTGACCCCCGGGCGGGGAATATGAAGCCGCTCTGCGGGGCCCAGCGCCCTGGCCAGGTGAGCAGCCCTCCACCCGTGACGGCCCGCACCCTCTGCCAGGTCTCTCCCCGGGCTCTGCCAGAAAGCCCTGGGAGCCAGCCGCATGCTCTTTCGAACTCCCAGCGCTCGGATTCCCCACATTGAACTCATTTTCTTCTGAACTTACATCCAACTTTTTTTTTTCTTCCTTGTGTTATCAAGCCCTGGGGGAACAAAGAAAAAAAAAACAGAAGAGGGGAGAAAGACCATGGTGGAAAGGGCCAGTAGAAAAGGGAGAGCAGGAGGAACTTACAAATGGCTTCCCTTAGCTGGCAAATGAAAAAGAAACCGTATGTGTACTAGAAGACATAATCTTTATTTTTTATTTTCATTTATTTATTATTTTTCTGCCTCATACAAATGCAGGCAACAGGAAAAGAGCTCGGTCAGGCTCTCCTCCCCCCTCTTCAGAAGAGAAAGCTGTCCACTGAGAGCATTCTGTGTTTCCATTCATCATGGTCACTTTGCTTCTATTTCCCCAGCCCAACCAAAAATAATCAGATTTCGCTCACACTAACTTACCTTTGGTTCTTGGTATTAAAGACTCATTTCCCCCCAAATTTCACTGGCTCGTGCCATATGATGTATTTCCTAAGACTGTTCAGAACCTACGTAGACCTAGAGCCAGCCTATTGGCTATCAGTTTGATGTCTCCAGCTTCGCAAACCTCTGATATGTATCTGAGTGTTTAGAAGTCTACTGGGTATCCTAAAGCTCTCTCTCCACTTCTCTTGAGTGGCAAGAGCTGGAAACATTAATTTATATCAGGATCAAATGAAGCTCCTAATGCTTCGCTTTGCTTCTCAGACCGTGGCTTATGCTGATTTATAATAACTATGGGTAAATGTTTTCCTGGACTATTATTTTGGCTCCAAGATTTTGAGGTAAAGGATGTTCATAATAAAACACAGATCTATATATTATAATGTGAATAATACATAGGAATGTTTTAAAGAAAGCACAGATTTTTAAAGAAATTTCTACCTTGAACTTCAGGTTATACTCACAAGCTACTCATTCATTCATTCAGCAGAAGTTCACTCATTTATCCCACAACAAATATTTCTTGGATACCTGCTATGTGTTAAGGAAATATTTTAGTACTGGAAACATAAGAAAGAACAAAACCAATGAAAATCCATTTTCCTCAGGGGGCTTACATACTAATGTGAGGGACAGGCATGTATAGGGACAAAACAAATAATGAAATAAAATAATATAAGTGTCCTCTGGTGATAGGAGAATAGTAAGGCAGGAAGGAGATTGGAAATAAGTAAGGCAGGGAAGGAGAAGAACTGGAGATTGGGTTTGCTAGCCAAGGGTATTGGAGGGTTAAAAAGATTAGTAAGAAAAGATTCATTGATAAAACAGCATTTGAGCAAGCATCTGAGGTAGGTATAGGTGGCGCACCACACACAAGTCAGGGAGGAGAGAATTCCAGGCATAAAGAACAGCAAGTGCAAAGGCCCCGCAGTAGATGCATTCTTAGCATATTCCTTGAAGAGCTAAGAAGCTGGTGTGTGGTAGAGAATGGCACCAATATTGCAGGATTTTATAAGGACTCTGGCTTTTAATCTCAATGAAATGAGAAGCCACAGGAGATTTTTAGCAGGGGGATGATTTGTTTTAAAGGGATCCCTCTATCTACTATGCTGAGAGTAGATTATAAGGAGTCCGACTGTGACAATAAGAAAAGCAGTCAGGAGGTCACTACCGTGAGCCAGGCCAGGGATGATGCTGGACCATGATAGTAGCTATGAAGGTGGTGAGAAGTATTCCAATTCGGGATAATTGCATTTCTTTGAATCTAAGACATCATTGCTTAAAAGATGTGCCATTATTTTATTTTTTAAAATATATTTTTATTAATTTTAAGAGAGGGAGAGAGAGAGAAATATCAATGATGAGAGAAAATCATTGATTGGCTGCCTCCTGCACACCCCACACTGGGGATCGAGCCATGCAACCCAGGCATGTGCCCTGACTGGGAATCGAACCACAACCTTCTGGTTCATAGGTCAGTGCTCAATCACTGCACCACACCAGCCAGACTGTACTATTATACATCACTAAGAGAGGGGAAAAAGCTGCCATTGAAATTATGAAACTATGACACTGCCTTCTGCCCACTTAGGGCTTTTACTTCATAGCTACTACAAGGTCTATTTTAAACTTAGATATATTTTTAGTCTTTACTACATTGCACTTATACATCTGGAAAAGGAAAATAAAACTGAAATAAATTAATGAATTAATAATTTTATATAAAAAATTGAACTTTTTCTCAAACTTCAATTATTTTTAACCCCTGTAGACTCAGTCAATTTCCACATTATCAGGGTACTTGTGATACAGTATTTTTAAAAAGAATCTAAAAAAGAAATAAAGTCCATTAGTATTGGGCTCTTTTGTTATAAATTATATACAATAAACTAGATATTTAAAGTATACAGTTTGGTGAGTTTGCACATGTACATGCACCACTACCATGAGCACATCCATCATCTCAGAAGTTTTCTTGTTCTCCTTGTAATCCTTTCCTCCTTTTCCCTCCCATCTCATTTCCATCGTTAGATTTCATTTTGTAGAATTTTATAAAATGGAATTATACAGTACATACTCGTTTTCCATCTGGCTTTTTGTTTTTCATTCAGCTCAATTATTTTGAGATGCATTCATGTTGTAGCGGGTATCAGTGGTTTATTTTATTTTATTGCTGTAATAATTCCACTGTACGGTCAAATGTCTTCATTTCTCCTAGGTAAATTCCTGAGATTAGAATGGCTGGGATTGTACGGTAGATGTATGCTGAGCATTTTAAGAAACCGCTCGACTGTTTTCTTGAGTGTCTTGCTAATTTTGCTTTTCTACCAGCAGTATCTGAGACTTTCACCTGCTCAGCACTCTTACCATAGCTTGACATTGGTGGTATTTTTTGTTTTAGACATTGGAGTAGGTGTGTAGTGTTATCTCATCATTGCTTTCATTGGCATTTTTCTAATTGCTAGTGATGTTGAACCTCTTTTCGTGCTGTATTCCAGTAGCTGCTGCAAGGAATTGCCACAAATTTAATGGCTTAAAACAACACTCTTATTTTATAGTTCTGGAGGGTCAACGACTAAAATGGGTCTTGCTGGGCTCAAATCAAGGTGCTGGCAGAGCTGTGCTCCTCCAAGAAGCTCCGGGGAAGAATAATACCTTGTCCTTTAGTTTGATGTGGCAACTTCTGGAAGCTACCTTCTTTCCTTGGCATCTTTAAAGCCCAGCAGTGGAGCATCTTCAATGTTAATGACTCTAACCTCCCCTTCTGCCTCCCTCTTTTAATCTAAAGAATGCTTTGATTCCATTGGGCCTACCCAAATAATCTAGGATAATATTTTTATTTTAAGGTCAGCTGCTTAGCCAGCTTAATTTTATCAACAACCTTAATTCCCCATTTCCATGTAACATAATATATTCATAGTTTTGGGATACATCTTCGGCAGGAGGAGGAGGGAGCGTGGAAATTATTCTGCCTATTACAAATGTGCGTATTTCCTCTTTGGTGTGGCATTAAAGTCTTTTGCCAATTTTTAAAAATGGTTGTTTGCTTTCCTACTGTTGAGTTTGAGAGTTCTTTATATATCCTGAATATAAAGCCTTTGTCAAATATGTTATTTGAAAATATTGTTTCTCAGTCAGTAGCTTTTTATTTTATTTTTTTCCAAAATTGCTTAATGTTATCTTTAAGATAACATTAAAAGTTAGAACAAAAGCTCTAACTTTTTATGAAGAACAGTTTATCTTTTTTCATTCATGGATTGTATCTACATTTAACGTCATGTCCAAGAATTTCTTCCCTAACTCCAGGTCACAAAGTTTTCTCCTATGTTTTTTTCTAAAAGTGTTAGAATTCTACATTTCATCTTTAGATCTATGACTGAGTTCCAGTTAATTTTTGTATAAGGTGTAGGTTTATATCTAGGTTGATTTTTTTTTAAATTAGGATGTCCAATTTTTTTTCAGCTCCATTTGTTGAAAAGATAACCTTTTCTCCTTGAATTGCCTTTTAAGATGTCAGAAATTCATTGGCATTTTCTGTGTGTGTCTGTTTCTGGAGTCTATTCCAATCACAATAGATACAGTCTATTCGCTGTATCACATTATCTTGGTTACTAGAGCTTTAAAGTAACTCTTAAAATCAGGTAGCTTGATTTCTCCAATTTTACCCATCTTTTCAAACTTATTTTGGCTATTCTAATTGCTTTGCCTTTCCACATAAATTTTACAACCTGTTTTTCTCACATGTACCAGAAATCTTGCTGGTATTTTCACTGAAATTATTTTAATTCTACAGATTGATTTAGAGAGAACTGACATCTTTACTATGTTCAGTTGTTCAACCAATGAACACTTCATGTCTTTCCATTCATTTAAGTCTTCTTTAATTTCTTTCATCAGTCTTTTTTAGTTTTAAGCATACATACTCTTTATGCTTGAGTTGGATTTATACCTCATAAATGACATTGTATTTTTTATTTCAGTTTTTGTAGTGTTGCTAGTTTATTCTTGGCCACATATTTTGTGAACTTGCCAAACTCATTTATTAGTTCTATGAGTTTTGGGATTTTCTACATAAACAATCATGTTATTTACAGATCAGGATGATTTTACTTCTTCCTTTTCAATTTATAAACCACTAGTTATTTTTATGGCCTTACTGCACTGGCAAGGATGTCAAATTCAATGTTGAACAGAAGTGGTGAGAGTGAAGCCTTACCTTATGTCCATTCTTAAGAGGAAAACATTCAATCTCACTACAGAGCATGATGTTAACTGTAGGGTTTTTGTGTGTGTGGTTGTTGTTTTCATAGATGCTCTTTATCACTTTGAGGAAGTTCTTATCCATTCCTAATTTGCTGAGAGTTAGTATCATAAATGGATGTTGATTTTGTCAAATGCTTTTTTCTGCCTCAATTGATATGATCAGTGTTTTTTCTAAGACTTTTGTGATGGATAATATTGATTTCAAAAAGTCTTGCATTCCTGGAATAAATTCTATTTGTTCATAGTATATCATTCTGTCTATAGATCACCAAGCTTCATTTGCTAGCATTTTGTTTGAGGGTTTTTTTTTTTACAACGATGTTTATGAAAGATCATTGTCTGTAGTGTCCTTTGCTTATGCTGTCTTTGATTTTGACACAAGTATAATATTGGCCTCAAACAATGAGTTGGGAAGTGATTTTTTTCCTTTTCTGTTTATGGAAAAAGTTGTATGGAATTGATGTTATTGCTTCTCTAAATTCTAGGGAGCACTCACCAGTGAAATTCCCTGGGCCTGGAGTTTTTTGTTTTGCTCTGTTTTGTTTTTACACTTAATTTTTTAACATATGGAATACAGTGATAGTAACTATTTTAATGTCTTTTCTGTGTTTTGATTTGATTTTTCTCTTCCATATGGATTGTATTTTGTTGTTGATGATGTTTAATTTTCATGCCTGGTAATTTTTTACCTGACTCCAGACATTGCAAATTTTATCTTGCTGGATACTAGGTATGTTTGTATCCCTAGAAATGTTCTAAATTTTGTTCTGGAACCAGTTAAGTTACTTAAAATCAGTTTGATCCTTTTGGATCTTAAAATTCGGTAGCTAGGACCAAATCCATGTTTGGGCTCGTGCCAATTGTGCCCTGGCATTGAGGCAAGACCCTTCTCAGTGATCACTGTCCAATGACAGCCCAGCTGGCAGGATAAGACCCTATTCAGGCCCTAGATGGGTGGCAGATACTCATCTCTATAATTCCTTTACTAACCTGGTTCTTTCCTTGGCCTCAGGAAGTTTCATCTCATGCACGTCTGATTGATTGGTATGAGTGTGCTGCTGGATAACTATAAGGAGCACCCTTAAATCTCTTGAGTCATCTCTCTGTGTAGTTTTCTCTCTCTGCTTATCTATCTGTCCTTCAGAAACTTGCCACCTTGATTTTGAACTTTCAGTTTTGTCTCCTCAACTCAGGGAATCCAGTGGCTGAGTCCCCACTTCCTGAGCTACCGCCTAGAAAGTCTCTCATGGCAGTAAGGTGAAGCAATGTTCTCGCTTACCTACTCTGTTTCTTGACGCTCAAGGATTGCTGATCTTCTTGTTTGATATCCTGTATCTTGAAAGCCATGGTTTCATTTTTTTTTCTGATCTTTTGGCTGTTTCAGACAAGAGATTGAGCCTGGGCCCTACTATTCCATTTGGCAGAAAGCAGAAGTCTTGGTGCTAGGATCTTAATTCAGGGTCCAATTATGTATGTAGCCAAATTTTGACTCCCACTTTGAGGATGTTCTTTAGCACTTCTGATTCCTCATCTCCCTACTATCCTCCTAACCATTTGATTCCCAGAGGGTAAATGAATGTGTATTGGAATTTTCTTCCAAGCAGCTGACACCCATTTTGCAAGTTTGATACTGGCTGTTTTGATACGAGTGTCTGTGAGGACAAAGTATGGCAGATGACTGCCTCCCTCGGGGAGAATGAATATAAGGCACAAGTGACTGTGAAATACATTCTGATTTCATGTAGGTTAAAATATGAAAGATTGTAGAATCTGTGAAATATGGCTTTTGACAAAAGGACTTCCTAACTGATTGGATGAAGGCATAAAATCAGGATGGCTCCAAAGTTTTTGACCTAGACCAAACAAGGGCAGGGGAAGGACACATCTTGTTTGGCCTGTCCAGTATCTGCCCCCTGCCCCCATTGTGCGATCACTGATAAACTAGGGGAAGGAGTTATAAGAAGGGCTCATATTATTTTATTGGGTATATGTTATGAGTAATAAAGTTGGCATGAAGATGAAAAATACACCATTAAAACCTTCTCAAGACTGGCAGACTATATGTAGCCAGCTGTATTAACAATGGCTCTTTCAACAAAAAATAATAATGATAAGACTGAGTGTCAGACCCAAAAGCTTAGAGCAAAGAGCTTTTAAAAACATGCACTTGTCAGCAGTTCTAAAAATAAGATAAACTCAGATATCAGAATAGGAAATCCTGTCTTTAAAACTTATCATTTTTATTATCACCTTCCTCTGATATAGCAATGAGTTATACAGAAAAATCCACATATGAAAGTATTAAAAATTAATCTAAAATGCTAGAAATCTGTAGAATATAGATGAATATAGCTGTGTATTTATTTGTTTTTAATCCTTAATGGAGGATATTTTTTCCATTGATTGCTAGAGAAAGTGGAAAAGAGGGAGGAGGGGGAGAGAAAGGGAGATAAACATGAACAAGAAAGGGGCACATTGATTAGTTGCCCTTGACTTATTAAACCAGAGACTCTTCAGTCCATGGGCTGACACTCTAACCACTAACCCAAAAGAGCCAGGGCTAGCTGTAATTTTTTTTTAACTTAACCCAAGGATATGTGTGTGTGTATGATATTTTTTTTTTGAGAGAGAGAGAGAGAGAGAGACATTGATTGTTTGCCTCATGTAGGCTCCCCAATCAGGGATAAAACCCACAACCTAGGTATGTGCCGTGATGCTCCAACCAACCGAGTCACGTGGCCAGGGCAATAACTGTAGGTGGTTTCGTTTTTTGGGGTGTGTGTGTGTGTGTTTGGGTTTTTTTTTTTTGTTTTTTTTTACAAAATCTTTTAGGTACAGTTCTTGAGAACAATTTTCTTGGAAAAGGGTATTTATAACCCATGTATGTGAAATAATAACATTTGTGATTCCCATGAGAACCTTGTCAACTTAATGGAGAAAGAGGTTGCCTGATCTCTGAAGCAGGTCTTTTAAACTTGTTGATTAATAACCTGGAAAAATGTCCTGAAGACCAGCATCGTGGTTGGGTCAAACTAGGTTAGGGCCGATGCACTTGATGATAGAGCAATGTGCCTTTGGAGGAAAGGTCACTGCCAGTGTTGTGTAAGCAGAGGATATAGCCACCTGCTCACCAGCCGTACCCATTGAATTTATCTCTGAGGGAGGGACTGGGGATGAAAGCGACTGCTCACACATTCTCAGATGTCACACCTCTCTGGGCCCAGTACTATCATAGATACCAAACAGTAGCATCCCCCCAACCCATCCCTCATCATTGAGAAGGTATTGCCAAATGAGACAAGTGTTAATACATATACAACTCAAAGACGATTTTTATCAACATGCGGAAAATGAAATTCATTTTTTCCATCTTGCATTTTATCAACTTAAGAACATCATATGTCAAAGTGTATTCTGAGACGTACCAGCTGGTGTTAGCAGATAAGACGTAGCAGAAGCTTCCTCGCATGAGTACACTGGGGACACCCTGGGTTACACTCAGAGCGAAATGGGCTTCTCTGGCCCAGGGACCCTAAGAAACTAACCAATGTGGGTATTTTCCACACAATTTTTAATTCTAGGTCCTTTTTCCATGGGCCGTCTTGTCCATCACTGAGTCCTGGTACCTAGCATGGAACCTGGCACTAGGACACAGTCAAAAATATTTGTGCAATACAGTAATGAATGTGCTGGATGCCTGATAACCTGCCGGTTGTATGTTAGCTCTTTACAGAACCATAGCCTAGGCCGTGACTCTCCTATCTCTCTGTGTGCTGCTGACAGTTCAAGTTTGCACCAACCTGAGTTGTCCACATTTCTCTTTGACCAGGGAAGAGTAGAGGGCCATCAGATATTCCATTCTTGTCTAGTCTATACTCTTCATCTTACCTTCTTCTCCCAACAACCTGGGAGGTTCCTCTGCATCTTCCTCGGGGAGCACACAAAGGTTACTGTATCAGCCCAAAGCTGGGCCAATGCCCTGGCGCGTGGAATGTGAGTCACTTCTCAGCAGAACAAGAGGGAGGCCGCCTGAGCAGTGTGTGGGTCAGAAGACTGCCGCCAACAGAAAGCTTCTCTTTGGCTTGCACTTTGCTTGACCTGTGGATAAACAAAGACTTTCTATTTCTAGAAATCCCATTGTTTTCACTGCTTTGAGTTTCTTTTGTAAACTTAAACATCCATGTCTTTATGCAAGGCGTGGAGAGCTCTGGGGGCCCAGTCTGAACATTCTTCATTCCTTTTTTATATTCCCCTTATGTGTTTTGTTCTTATAAGCCACAAACTGGAAGCTATCTAAAATTCAGTCTTCTCTTTAACAATATATGACATTAAAAACAACTAGAAAGTTGTAGTGTGAGTAGAATATTCAGTATGGCAAAGAACTTGATAAATGTAACTTCTTTGGGGAAGAGGTTGAAGGCGTGTAATTCTTTCCCATTCAGCTGGCTGTGTGGTAGGGGCTTTGAGGCATTTAAAAACATACAAATGAACAATCTTTCAGTTAATGTTTTTAGGAGATTTGTAATAGAGGGGAAGGAATTATATTCACAGAATACTGTGTTCTAACCTATACATCTATATATCTGTATCTATATCTATATCTGTCTATCCCCAACAATATTATAGGTAAGTGTTGTTTTCCCTGTTTTACAAACAGAATAACTAAGGATCAGAAAAGTTAGGGAACTTCTGAAATTCATTTACTGAAATTAAATTAACCCAAAGACAAGATGATATGTTGAAGTTCAGAGAGATTGGCTACCTTCTGAGCTTCTTTTATTGAAACTAACTTCTTCTAGTGATAGAATGATAATGTATAATATTGAAACAGAGAATCCCACAGAGCTTCTGACTTTGCTGGTGAGTTTAAAATACCTGCTGTCTTTGTCTTCTGTTCTTTGACCTTGAGCTACTCATTATACTTCTCAGAGGCCTCATTTCTTCATCATAAAGTAGGAATGGTGGCATCTTCCTGGCCTACACTAACAAGTTTTGGGTGAAAGAATAGTTAGTATAATTCAGGTGCAAGGGGAACTCCTCAGTGCTATGTAAATATAAGGTATTATTGTCACAAGTGAAGTTCTAAATAAGAAGGCCAGTGAAGTGTTTGGAGCGCATATACTGTATCTTCAATTTTTTAAAAGGTAGATTTTGGCACTGCTTCCAATGAGGTTAGGCCCAATTTCAAGCATTGTAAAAAGTAATCCATTTTGCCGAAACCGGTTTGGCTCAGTGGATAGAGTGTCGGCCTGTGGACTGAAAGGTCCTGGGTTCAATTCCTGTCAAGGGCATCTACCTTGGTTGCGGGCACATCCCCAGTAGGAGGTGTGCAAGAGACAGCTAACCGGTGTTTCTCTCTCATTGATGTTTCTAACTCTCTATCCCTCTCTCTTCCTCTCTGTAAAAAATCAATAAAAAATATATATATTTTTTAAAGTAACCCATTTTTATATGACATAATTAAGCCTCACAGAGAGGGCGTGGGGGAAATGTGAATGACCATTGCTGGGACAGTCAGTATTGCATGCAGATAGAGTAAAGGATATTGAAGACCTGCAAGGCCTGGTTTCTACCCTAGAGGGGCTGGAAGAACGTAAACAAATATTTATTTCCTCTATTCTTCAGTCTGTTTTGCTTATCCTAAACCAGTGTTTCCCAAACTTTTGACATATGTGTACCCCTTCTATAATTTTTGTAATGCTGAGTGACCCTCGTCAAAAAAAAAGGATGTATTTTAATAACAGTCAAAATATATTTATTTTTTATTTTTTGGTACATACACAAAATAATAATAAACGAAAAATAAAATTATTCATAATAAAATATAAATAAAAGTTATATTATAAATAACATTTATTTGCACACCGGACCATCTCACGCTTCACAAGACTGTCTTGACTTGACTCATGAGAACGTAGAATTAAGTGCAGCTAAGCACGGTGCAGTGCATATCCCCACCAAACTCCAGTGCAATTCGTACCCCACCAAACTCTTCCCATACCCCTGGCTATGCGTACCACACTTTGGGAAACACTATCCTAGACAGTCATGTTGCTGGAGAGAAATCCAGATTTTGATATAATAAAGTCACCCTGGGAACATTAGAATTCATTTTCCTTTTGGAATTGAACACAATTGCTCTAATCTAGAGGAAAAAAATGGCAATATAATACCAGGATTTAAGATTAGAAATGAAAACTTGCAAATTCATTTTTTCATATATCAAAACTCACATATTTTTTAAAGGTCATATCCCCGTGAGTTAACAAGTGAGTAGCCTTTTTGTCATATTTTATTTTGAGGAAAGTAAAAATCTTGATTCCCAAATATTGGTGTTCACATTTCAAAGACTAAAAAAAGAGTGTCATTTTGCGGGGTTTGGGCAGTAGGGTTATGTAAGTCTGTGCCTTATTAGGAGACAATCAGTAATTTTGTATCAAATTCTGTGCTTTTAAGACCTTGCTGTTTCTCTCTAGTGGATGACACCGTGGTTGCCATTCCCTATGGAAGCCGACATATTCACCTTACCTTAAAAGGCCCCGATCACTTGTGTAAGTAAACTTCATTGTTTTCCTTTGGGGATTGGGAATTTTAGGCACTATTATTTATTTTTGTTCCCAGAATAGATTAAAATACAGAAGTACAAATCTTTCCACTTTATCATAATATGATATTTTGAATGCTTCTGTTTATCCTTTGGTTGCCTAATTAGATAGCAAAAAACTCTCTGGTAATCGTCTCAAACCACAGTCATCCTGAAAAATACAAAATAGATGCTCCCATAGTTTGTTCTTGAGGTAAACACATGTTTATGCTTTCGTGAATATTATTTCTCATTTTCTGCCTTCTTTATTTCCAATCAATCTCGATTTTTTCTTACCTCACCTCTTGATGTTTTTTCTTCTTCCTTTCAAACTTCCTTCCCTCTCCTTTTTTCTCTTTTTTATTCTTCCTTTTCTCATATTTCATTACTGTATCAATTCAGAGGAACATAGAAACCCCAAACAACCTTAGCTCTGTGGCATTTAAAGAAGACCATTTGGTAAATTAAGCATCCCATGTATTAAAGACAATATAGCTGAAACCGGCTTAGCTCAGTGGTGGAACGTCGGTCTGCGGACTGAGAGGTCCCGGGTTCGATTCCGGTCAAGGGTATGTACATTGGTTGCGGGCACATCCCCGGTGGGAGGTGTGCAAGAGGCAGCTGGTCGATGGTTCTCTCTCATCGACATTTCTGGCTCTCTATCTCTCTCCCTTCCTCTCTGTAAAATATCAATAAAATATATTAAAAAAATAAAAAAATAAAGACAATATAAGGTCTTAATATCTTGAAGATACCTATTGGATTCAGGATTACTAATGGGGTGATCATGTACAAACTTCTGGTGGGACCGAAGATCAAATAGTAGCATAGCCCCACCAGAGTTTATACAAGAACTGACTTTTGCACATGCCATGCCTTTCCCCCCCCCCCTTTTTTTTAATATCTTTGAGTGCTGCTTACAAACAGAAAATGATGGGCTGTGAATCAGGGGACAGAAAGAAGCAGATATGCTAGTGTTTTCTGTAAAATTCAATTCCCCTGGAAGATTTCACTTCAGTTGGTCCCTCAGGCATTTCTGATCTCCACTTCAATTGTTCCCTGGTTCCTACAAAGTCATCTATCATTTTCTGCTTTTTCTCCCCACCCACACACATGCCTAAGAAACCAATTTAGGTAGCAAGCACTGTCTTTTGGCAATTGGATTATGGCTGAAATCATTCCAGAAAGACAAACAAGATGAAGACAAATTGGAGCCTGTGAAAGTTCAGATAGCCTACTATAGTCTTTCTAAAAATAAAAATAAGTACATTTTATGGGAGAGGCAGGATTTGAAGGGTCATGTGAAGTAAAGGTACAGTTCAGGCAAAGCCAAAAGATGCTGATAAGACACCTTATATGGGTCCAAGTTCTTTCCTAGCCCTGAACAGCCCCCAAAAATATAGTGTTCACATGTCAAAGGATGATATATATGTGTTCACATTACCATTTAAATGATTTGTTTTTCCCTTTGAGAGCTGGACAGAGGTAACTGCTGGTGAAACAGTCCCACTTAAAAACAGTATTTTTCTGAGCAGGGATAGGCAAGAATTAAACATGAGACCAAGACCATCACCAACCTGGGGACTGACTCCCCACTGTGGAAGAAAGAATCCAAAGGAATATAGTCATAAGAGGAAAATATATTTTTTATAAATGTATTAGCCTCCCAAATTCCCTAATTATGTGATCACTAGGAAGCTGATGTATTGGCCTTTGCTTTAGCTGTCCCAAGGATTTGGTGGATAAAAATTGCAAATGATATTTATGGATGATGAAAAGCAAAATGGCATCTTCATTATCCCCTCCCCACCCTGCAGTCGATATGCTATTGATAACATATGTATAACTAATGAAGTTTTTGCATTGTTTTGTATTTGGAATATAATTCAAAATGAATATGTGAGTAAATGATGCCTTATTTGCCCTTCACTCCCAGCAGCTGCTCCAATATGAGATCAACCTTAAAAATTTAGGGCCAAACTAGAACAAGGCTAGGCAGTCTAGTCCGGCCAGCTCATCTTTCATCAGGATACCTTGAGAAGGTTACTAGAAGGCCTGGTGATAAAATTGAACCAGATGCTCACATTAGGCTTAGAGCTCCCAAGATTCTTCCAAAACTAAATGAACTTACATCCTGGAGATATCTCCATAAATGCATGTAAACACATGTAAGGCAGCTGGGAGAATGAAGGCTAGAGGAAGGAGATGCAGCGCTATTACTCTTCTTTGATGACAACTGTGGTTCCTACACTTGTGTATTTTGTTGGGTGCCTTATGTTCTTCTGTGAGGGCCTCTCCATGCTGGGATAGGGGAGGGCAACCTGACCTACTCCCAGAGACTTCACCGGAGGGTCACGGGCATTTAATTGGGCACCAACATTTCCCCCTATTGGTATTCCTTGTAATACAGAACTTGACTTAAACAACATCTAGAAGAACTTAGTAGAAATACTTTAGGCACTTTAGTACATCCAGGCAGCTTCAGATTATGCTTAACCACAGAACCCTAATCTGCAAAACTTTCAAGAGAGGAATTGGTCTGTTGGAATGTAGGGTAGAAGACCTAGAGCTTCACTCAAGCTCCCCATCTTTCTTCTAAAGAACCCCTGCCCAAACCAAGGGTTCATGTTAGATTTAGCCTATCTACGTTCGCTTGTGCAGCGGGCAGTTACTCCAAATCCCTCTCAATCCTGTAAGAACTTCCTCTGCTCTGAAATACATGTCATAATTACCATATTCCCCAGCAGGCTTTGATTTCCTACAACAAAACATGATTCACAGACTTGGT
This sequence comes from Vespertilio murinus, assembly GCA_963924515.1. Taxonomy (NCBI): domain Eukaryota; kingdom Metazoa; phylum Chordata; class Mammalia; order Chiroptera; family Vespertilionidae; genus Vespertilio; species Vespertilio murinus. Next base: position 127,117,457 of record OZ004708.1, on the reverse strand, counting down.
CATTGGCCAGATTCAGGTTGGAATGTTCCAGGAATCAAGAAGTTCTTTCTGGCCTAAGCTCTTACGAAATTTCATATATAATGCACAATACTAACCAAAGTACCAAGAAGGACCTTAAAAAGAAAGAGAAATAAAAAGGACAGTTAGTTCCCTGTCCTTAAGTCACTAGGCTTTCTTCACTTTTAACGATAGCACACATAAAATAAATAACCAGAAAGTATAAGTAAATACAAAGTAATTCATAAATATCAAGTCACACAGGTACCGAAGGAATTCAGTGAAGCAACCTGGATCTCATAGAGTAAAAAGGAAAGTGGTAGGGTATTCTAGGCTGAGAGCCATGGATACTGAAATCAATGAGTATGCATGGGAGATGGTTTAGTAAAAGGAATAGGATTGTGATAAGGTAGAGTGCCCAAATGAGGTCATCCAGGGAATCAAAGATTATTTTGGAGGGAGACTTGGATGTTTGGATAATGAGTTTTAAAGTAATTTATTTGCTGCATAAACTCCTATGTGACCCAAGGTGCCTATATATTTTGTTTATATTATAATTGTAATTGTGTCAGTCATCTAAAGAATGATACTTCCCCCTCATATAGCTCTAGGCTCTGTTCCATGGAAAGTACTTGCATGTGGTCTGCTGCAGCCCTGGGAACATCTTTCTCTTCTCTTCATGTGTTTGATTCTGTAGATCTGGAAACCAAGACCCTCCAGGGGGCTAAAGGTGAAAACAGTCTCAGCTCTCCAGGCATCTTTCTTGTGGACAATTCTAGTGTGGAATTCCAGAAATATCCAGGCAAAGAGAACCTGAGCATCGCTGGACCGCTCACCGCAGATTTCATTGTCAAGGTAAGCCCATTTTGTTTTCGAGCCCCCTCAAAACTGATGATATTTACAATCTTTTGAAGAAAGAGACTTTAGGCTTTGACAGAGATTTGGAAAGCCAATTATCCAAGAGATGTTTAATTCAATGGTGTTGAGCTACATCTTGGACTTTACAAGAACATATGATTTTTTTTAAGAAAATCGTGTGTGTGTGTGTGTGTGTGTGTGTGTGTGTGTGTGTGTGTGTGTGTTTAATTTAACAAAAAGACCCCACTCACAAAGCCAACACACTATTAGTTGGAGAAATATAAACTGTTTTTAAAACAAGTTAAAATATAGTCACTGACTCATATAAGGTGCCCTTAGTCAAAGAGAGAGACAAACTAATGATCCATAGACTTGGTCATGCTTCCTTCCAATTGCAAGTTCTGTTTTCCCTTGTACTGGCAAGAAGACTAAGTTGTTTCCTTCTATCAGAGCTTCCCTACTCTTCCAGGTAATATAAAACACATTGCTGGAAGCAACATACACATTCTGTAAGAAAAATGTACACACTGGAAGAACATTTGGGAATCACAATAAAATAAAACATATTTTTTCCTTCAGTAGGTCAGAAGGACCTGAAGGATTTCAGCTGTAAAGCTGTAAAACTTGTAATGTGTCCAGGACTCCATAAATTTTTCATCATGGGACCTGGAGCCAGAGGACATTTGATTTAAGCTAAGGCTTCATGACCCCAGGGCAGCTGAAAGTAAGAATGCATATAGGAAAATGTGATAGGCAGGGAGGTTGGATGGAAGAAGGGTTCCAGAGTACTGTGCTCTCTCCATCTGCATGGTAGCTTTCTTAAATCCAGCCCACCTGCCGGCCACATGAACTTGAGCAAGAAGCTATAAACCATAAGAGATAGCTCACAATAGAAACGATGCTGTAAGTAGTTAAACAAGCAAATACAGGCATGCCTTAGAGATATTGCAGTTTCGGATCCAGATGACTGCAATAAAGTAAGTATCGAAATAAAGTCGTAATCCTTTCACTGATGGAGGGTCTTCCCTTCCATTTATAAACACACACACACACACACACACACACACACACACACACACACAACACCTGTGAAGTGCAATAGAACGAGGTATTCCCGGACAGTAAAAAATGGAGAGATATCTTTATATTTGAAGCTCTTAGAGTACTGTTGAATAAACCATTTATACAAATTTCCCTGGAGGTGTTGGAGAGTTAATACACATACTGAAAATATAGACTATGATTCAAGTAATATTCACATTTGAATAGTTCACGGCATTGTTGAAGGCATTTCATATGTCCAGGTGCCTTCTGCATATCACCACTTGGATGTCCAACAGAGACAATGAGCTCAACATGTCCAAAACTGGACCCGTCTATCCCCAAATCCTGCTGTATCTTCTCGATTTCTTATCTTAAAAAATAATACAATGTTTACACAGCCCACTCAGAAAACTGATTTACATGAATTTCCACATCTAGACCTCTCATTAAACATTACACTTTGTCAGCTCTACTTCTATATCATTCTTTACAACTATTCTTTCTTCTCCTCCTTTAGTCCTTTGAATTTCTCACCTGAAGTAATATCATTGACTCTGAGTTAGTTTCTAAGCCTCTAATCCATTACTCACGTTGCCTTCAGAGTGAGTTTTCTAAAACCAGAACCCCTCTCTTCATAATGCTGCATTGCTCCTCACCACCACCCCCATTGCTTTGGGGTTAAAATGCAGACCCATAGCATGTGTAACTCTCAATAATCTGGGTTCATATACCCTTCCAACTTCACCTTTGAGTTTTGCTCTTCTCTTTCAACCAATTGAAAGGCTCACATGTCCCCAAATCTTGCAATTCCATAATTGATTACCTTTGCATAATGCTGTTCCCTCTGTCTAGATGCTATTATCTTTTCTTTTTTTCATTCACTTCACTCACTTATAACTGTTCTTCAGTATTTTCTCCAACCAGAAGCATTCTGTGATACAACCCAATATTCCTGTTTACATTACATCTTCCTATTTTATATTCCTTGAGGGCCAGAGAATAAATTATATGTTTTCATATCTCCATAAGAAAATACAACAAATCCTACCAAGAGTTGGATGAATAAAAGACTTTAGCTACATGGCAGTTGCTGAAGTGGGACAGATACTGACATCTTCATGTTACCTTCAAGGAAACTGAGCTTTAGGGAAGTTGAGTAATGGGACTGAGCTCACCCTGATGACAAACCACAATAAAAAAATAACCTCTTTTTTTCTAGCCCAGAACTCTTTTCAGTATTCTCTGTTGTTTCTAAGACTGTTTTTTTCTTCTACATATAAATACACATATTTAAGGGGGAAACCGGACTTTTAAAAAGTTTTGATATTTTTCTATATACCTATCATCTGTAAATGTTTTCATTCAGAAACTAAGATATCATTTCAGTGATTTTTGCATTGCATGTCCTATTTGCAATTGAGCTTCAGGTTGCAATTGAGAGGAAATTTAGGTTTCATTAGAAAATATCAGGATCAAATAAATGTCAAGTTATTCTAAAATAGCTGATGTAATTTTTAAAATAAGTTTATTCAAACTTGAAAATGAGTCATATAATTTAAGAAGTTATAAAGAAAAGAAGAAAATTACTTTTTTTCCCAAGTGATTCATAATGAAGCAATTTTTCTTCCTTAATTTTCCTCCAGGAATAGCTGAAAATAAAAGGTTGCTATTTAATTTTTATCATTTTTCATAATTTAGATGTTTAGAAAGTATACCGTATTTGCCGGCGTATAAGACGACTTTTTGGCCCTGAAAAATATGCCTCCAAGTGGGGGGTAGTCGTATATGGCGAGTATATAACAAACTCTGTATTTTTAGTGGAAATGTTAGGGGGTCGTCTTATACGCCCAGTCGTCTTATACGCCGGCAAATACGTATTTTTCAGGGCCAAAAAATCGTCTTATACGCCGGCAAATACGGTACACATAATTTGTCATTCAGTATCATTCAAAGTGTAGTCTCTTTTGCATTATATATTAATTTAAGCAATGACTTCCTTTTTCAATGAAATACACAGGAAACCAAAATGGAAATGATTATTTGTCAACACCTTTACAGAAACTTATTGCCAAAACACAAATTTTATTTCGTTAAAAGAAGGAAGAGAAAAAAACATTTTTTGCATGGAAGGAAAATTTTCTCACAATGAGAATCATTATGTATTGCCATTGGTTCCAAAGTTATATTTTGAAGTCTCTTTTAAAGGTTAAAACCAGACTGAATTATCACCTTGCTTCCTAGGGAAGCATATCTCCCAAAAATTTAAACCTCATGCATTGTCTGTACATTTTGGCAATGCTCCGTGTAGAGTGGTACAAAAGATACGCTTTCTAGAGTTTGGTGTAGTCTCCTGCTCACTGGATATGTAGCCTCATTGGGCTATTTGACCTTCTTGAGCCTTTTTACTCACTTGAAAAATGGTAATAAAATACTCTTGTGAGGAATTGAATCAAATAGTGTCTATAACAGCAGATAGATCCAAATTACTGCCTTTTCATCTTTTTGAAATGCTTTAACTTCCAATACAACTTATCACAATAGTCTGTATATTCAGAAAGCTGCGTTTCTGAAGATGGTCAATTTACAAATAACTGGTATACCCAGGAACAAGTTGACAGGTGTAGCTATTAAGACACATGGATGTGAGAGCAGACTGGCTGTGACAGTAATTCTCAGGGGCAATTGACTATTGGCTGGATGGCTGCCTGGTTTAATATCCCCTTCCACCTACCATGCCATTTGCATCTTTCCTCAAGCTGCAGATTCAATAGAAGATAATGACTTTTCCAGATACTAGATGGTCTTTTTCAGTTATGGTTTATCCTTTACTAGAGTCCCCGTGCATGAATTTGTGCAGGGGGGGGGGGGGGGAGGAGAGGAGGAGGCTATCGAGTCAGCCCATCCTGATTGGCCCTGATCAGGCAGGCTGGCTGGGGGAGGGGATGTGGGAAGTTGGCCAGCTGGCCTGTCTGCTTGTCAAACTCCTGGTGGAGAGGACAATTTGCATATTAGCCTTTTATTATATAGGATTAGAATTTCCAACTTAGCTCTACTTGTACAAGAAACTTAGTTATATTTATTCATGTCAGTGTGTGCTCATTTTTTAAATTTAAGAATAAATCCATATTAGATAGATAGAAAAGAGACTGATGAGAGTGCCCAAGCCACCAAAAGGGCAGAAATACACAGCAGAACAGTAAGCAATAAGTGCACTTAGAGCTAAGAACACTGACTCACAGTTCATGCATTGATAACTAAAGACCAGTTGCTTCCTACAGAGGATAATTTACTAAATGCATTACATTTTTATAGGTGGAGAATTTGGGTTAGGAAGATTGACATCATTCTAATCGCAGCTCAAGAAGTTTGTTTGAGTAGTCTCGGAACTAGAAATACCATGGTTTCCATTTGGAGTATTAGACAGAGATGATTCCTTCATATCTCCGGACATCCTTGAGCATACCCTTGTACATAATTCCACACCCAGATGTATTATCAGCCATTTCCTAGATTATAATGTCATTTGAGAGATAACACAATGGATAGGAAATGCTGAAACAGAGATGCATATAATGAAATGCTAAAATAAAATGGACACAATAAAAGCTGTAGTTACTTGCTACAGGCTAATGTGATTAAGGAAGCCTTTGTAACCAACATTATACCCATTATTCCCAGAGAGGCATCTCTGGTCTGCTGCCTTACTCAAGGACTGTGGGCAGCCGATCCATAACCGACATCTCTCATGTAACCTTGATCCAGGGACCTATTGCTGAACTGTCGTATCTCCCAATATTGAGGTGTGGAAGTCTAGGGGGACTAGAGAACTCTATAAGAAGTGTAAAAGTAAAATTGGATGCTAATAATTTTTTTTCATTATTTTTACTGAATAATCCCTAATCTTAGTATTTCCAGTTGTTGAAATTGTCAGGTATTTCCAACAGTGGAACGATTGAATTTATATTTCACTCCAAATGCTAATAATAATTAGCCTTTTTGCAAACCTTTTCCACTCTGCCATACTACTGTATTATCAAAGAACAGTGGGAAGTACTGTTGTGTAAGGGTTGTGTTATAACAGTACTGCTTCTCATGAACTTTAGCAACATTTTATCAACATACATTTTGTCAACAAGAAATGATCAATAATATCTTCAAGAAAACTGGTTGATGTACACATATAATAATAATTATTCTAAGAATTTGCCACAGAGAGAATCTGAAACAATCATGATTGTTATATAATTCATTTGTTTGTTCATTCATGCATTCATTTATTCAGCAATTGGTTGGTTACTTACTATGTGCCAAGCATTGTAGCTGATGCTGAAGAAAGAGTGCTGAGCAAGATAAATGGCGCATGCCTCCATGGCATTTATAACATATGGAGGAGAAAGGCAATGAAATAACAATTATGTCGATATAAAGTGCTTGTAAGCATTTAAGTGATATAAGGTAGATCTTGTTGCATATTTTGAAAGCCCAGAAAAGCATTTTAAAGTATTTTTACAGTTCCTTGAGGATTCACTATCACCATTAACCACCAGAACAGTCCAAAATTGAACATGATAGACGAAACATTTAAAAGATAGAGTTACCTATTTTCCATTTTATTCCCTTCCTAGCTGGCATAGTGATGTGTTTCTACCACTTTCAAGCACAGCCTGATTATGACACCCCTGGCTGCCCTGAGACCAGTGTGACCAAGTTGAATGCCATTGTGGGTTCCAGCTCAGAGGCTCATGGGAACAAGTCTGCCCACAGCTCCCTTTTGTCCTCCTCTCCTCAGGCCAGAGCAATAACTCAACTGCAGCCAAGTTGGGTGGGGGGACTCCTGAATCCCAGCCCCCCTGCTCACCTGCCCGGAGGAAAAGTTTTCCTACAACATCATAGAAAGAAAGGAACCTAGTTGAGGAACATTCCAAGGCTCACAGCTAACCCTTTTCCCAAATGAGAAGCAAGAAATGTGGCATTTCACAGTGCTTCATCTGGGAGAGCCTTTGTGCATCTGATGTCTTTCATTTATTTGAAATCGCTCCTAATTCTTTTGATTTTACATGCACTTAAAGCTCAACTGCTACCCACATGCCATTTGTACTTCCCTGCAGCTCTATTATGACAGTGCAATCAGTCGCTATGGCAAGTGTCCAGTTTTGTCTCCTTTACTTTCAGTGTGAGAAGTCATTAAATTGAATTAGAAACACCGAATCATTGTAATTATCGGAAGAAAAGCATGGTTCAGAACATTCTTTTTGCTTATTAACTTAAGGAGGTCAAAATTACTCATGCCAGATGTATTTAGCTCCCTTAAATGAAATTCTAATGTGTCACACTGAAGCTTTCATATTAGGACCTGAGTTTTAAGGATTTAGGGTTTATGACGCTTCAGAGCAGATGATAACAGTGATCTGAGCAGCCCAGAATTAATAAAACCAAAGAAGAACACAGAGGTTCATCTCTGTAAGCAACAATAAGGCCATCAAATTTAGACATCAGGTTAGCCCCTTCTTTTTATTTGAAACATTTTTTCCCTGTTTTTAAAATGAAAAAGTAAGAAGATACTGAGAAGAGAGGTACAAGAATACTGCTAAAGATGAATACCTATATCTTCATAGCACCGACAAAGATTGCTTGATTCCATTGGGAAGAATGGCAACTTTAGTACCAGCCACACCTGAATTCAAATCCCAGCTCAGTTTTTTCCTAGCTATATAGCCTAGACAAAGAAGCTTAACCTCTCTGGACCTCCTTTCTCTCATTGTAATGCTAATGTGGAAGATAATGCAGGAGGAGTTTTAAGATTAGATTTAATGTAAATAAAAGGTGTCCTGCACAAGGTAGGACTGTAGTACTGATTGCAGTGGGAACTGTAGAGACTCAAAGATGGAGAAAAGAGAAGCAGGAATGTTATCAATGTAAATAAACAAAATACCCATCTAGGGAGGAACCTGTTCCCCTTTTCTTCCCGGTTCCTGTTATCCTCTGGCATCCTGGGTGTTCAATCCAGTTATCAATCTCTTCCCAAATGTGAATATACTGTCTCAGCATTTGTTGTCATTACACTTCGTGCTTTCAATTAATTCATTAAGATCAGTATTCTTTCTAAGCTGCTTTCCCCCCCTTAAACATGGTGTTTAGTAACCCTCTCGCTTGACACCAGATGGCCTTGACACCATGACATCAAAGTGTCCAAGTACTTTGATGTTATATTCTGCTAATCTTGATTCCCCATCCCACACCCCACCCCCACTTACCCAGGACTCAGATAAATCTCTAGCATCCCAAAAGGGAACCCTGCAAAACAATTCACCTCTCAGGATCTAAACAGATTTTCTGGCCTTTTTACTTTTCATGGAGCTTTTGTTCAAATCAGAGCCTTCTTCTAATAGCTTTCCAGCATGATAACCACACATCCCCAGAGAGCTATAGGCTTTTGTGAGCTTAAAAAGTAAAAAAAAAAAAAAAAAACAAAAAAAAACTTTCCAAAGAATGTGATTAATACTGCATCCCTAAGCAAGCAATTAAATATCCTGTATTTGACACACTGGACTGAAAAATATTCATCTGTAGGCCATGTTCCCCATTTTTGAAAGACATCGTATTGCTTCAGCTGTTTTTGCTTTAAAGTAGGGAATTATATCACTGTTTATTCTAATCAGGAAAGACCTGGATGCACCATGGGTCAGAATCCCAGCATGACAAGAGAGAAATGATAGCTTTTCTCTCTTCCTTCTTTCTCCTTTTCAGCTCTTCCAGATTTTCTGAGGAATATTCCCATATTCTCATCAAAACTCCAAACACCCATCTGGGGGTCAGGACCTATTCCATGTTTCTTCCGTGTTCCTATTATCCTAGATGTTTAATCCAGTTGTTAAATTCAGTAGCAGAAGAATAAGGCTCTCTTTTCAAAAAACCTGAAGGCCAAATCTATCCACATATCTGAGATACAAGGCAGTAAGCCTTGGAAACATTGACAAAGACTTTGGCCACAAGATTCACCTGATGACACTCCTCATTTCTGTAATGGAGTTGGAATATGAGGTGGTCCTCTCAGTTGTCCATAGAACTTCCTTTGGTATAAAAAAATCAGTCCAAGCCTTGCCCACTAAGTGTTGTATCACACGTCATTCTGTCTTCACCAAATCAAGGCATCATTCCTGTTGGGTACCTTTTTCTTCTCGTTCAGTATATGTTCTCTCAACTTTATACTTTTAAGAACCATTAAGGAATTATTGCCTCATATCCTTTCTTAAAAAAAAAACAAAAAACAAAGGAGTTGTCATTTCCATAAGCACATATTTTATTTGATGTATTTGCTTTCAATTCTGTAAGTTGGTGTTTTTCAAAGTTTGGTTCTTGGATTATGCTACATTCGAATTGCCTGGACCTCTGGGCTTGAGCTCAGGAATTCGCATTTTAGCAAACTTCCAATTGGTAACTTTGCACATTAAAATATATAAATCACCAAGTTGTCATGAAACTCCATATTTGTCTCTGAGTGGGAAGAGCTACTTCGTACTTTAACTCTTATTTTTCTTAACCAGAGAAGTATCTTTCTTTTATGCAGCAAATGATATTTAAAATTTTCTTAGAACAAATTGTCTTTTTGTGATCTTACATTTTAAAATCCACATAATTTTACCCATTATACCAGAGGGGATGGAAATAAAAGAGAGTGAGGGACTAAGTACTTTGGATAAGATCCCACAGCACTTACAACAAACTGGGAAAGTGATGATAGTGACAGTGGGTATATGGTAAGAAGTGTGATATGGCTGTTGCCACTTCTCTTCCAACACAGCCCTTCACACAGCCTAAGGCCATCAGCATTCCCACACTTCCTTGTTCAGAGTGGCAAGGGACCCAGAAAGCACCTGCCTGTCACACTAGCTCCTCTACTTTGCTGTTGTCTCCTACAGATCCACAACTCGGGGCCTGCTAACAGCACAGTCCAGTTCACCTTCTACCAGCCCATCATCCACCGATGGAGGGAGACGGATTTCTTTCCTTGCTCAGCAACCTGTGGAGGAGGTAACAGTGTTGTCCATTTAGCCTAGGATCTGCTGGTGTCTAAGAGGGAAGCCTTGGCTATTGGAAGAGCAGAATCACTTCAGCATAGAAGAAATGTAGTGCTGTGGGGTCAGTTTTTTCTTCTGAATGGGGCCAAATCCTGAAGAAATTTGTAGAGCCCTCCTACAAGGCAGATGCTCTAGTTTATGTCTATGGAGTCCCTTTAGAGGAAACGGTCTTCTCTCCTTTCCTTGAATCCATGGAAGGCCAGGGCAAGAAGTGTCAGAACTTGGCATCAGTGTGGTCTTGGAGGTGATTCTTTTCATTTGAGGAAAAACTATTCGTCTGGTTGAAGTGGACTTATTTATTCAGGAATCAAGTAAAGAGTATTCATGTGGCCTATTTGATGGCATGATGTGTCCAAAAAGAATCAGAGATTAATTTAATTAAAGGTAGTAGTCTATTAGCAGGGGTGGAGGGGAATCACTGTACTGCAAACTTTGGCTCAGTTATTTTTCAGCTCTACCCCATAATCTGTGCAGAAAAAGGAATGTCACTGCCATATATATATATATATATATATATATATATATATATATATATATGCCTAATATGCTAAGTGTCCAACTGAGTGGTTGACCATAGCGGTTGCTATGACATGGACTGACCACCAGGGGAAAGATGCTCCAACTGGTAGGTTACCTTGCTGCTGGAGTCTAGCCAATTGGGACTGGGCAAGATGGGGCTGGACACGCCCTGGAGCCCTCATGTGGTCCCTCCTGTGGTCCCTCCTGAGGTCTCTCCCTGGACACTGGCCCTAATTGGGACTATGCAAGACGGCCCTGATGGACCCAGATCGCAGGCTAAGGGACCCCATCCTTGTGCAAATTCATGCAATGGGCCTCGAGTTTATTCATAAAAACACATCTCTTTTGAAAAGTTAACAAATGAATGTCTGTCTCTGCCCCATCACATCTGTAGTGTGGATAGCATTTTGTGCCACTGGAAAAGGTTTTTCTACTCTTCTTAATTATACGGGTTACATAATAATTTCTTCGAATTATTTCACAATTGATTTAGCCATATCCCTTTAGAAGAACATTTAATTCATTTAAAATTCTCTATTATAATGTGATGGATAACTTGATACCCAAGTATTTTTTCTCCTTTGAAATTATTTCCTTGAAATAAATTCTCCAGAGTGTGTTTCAGAATTTTTGTGGCCATTGGCATGTATTACCAAAATTCTTTCCAGAATATCTTAGTTCCATTTCTAACTGAGCCAGCCATTTGTGGATTATCACTTTATAAGCTTTGGTAATGTAATGGATGTAAAATTGAATATATATATATATATATATATATATATATATATATATTCCTTTAAAAATGAGCACATCAAATACATTCTGGCTCTAGCTTCATGGAAGCCTGTTAATTGGTTGGCTTTAAGTAACTAATCCACAGAGGTATTGCTAGATTATTTTGACAAGAGAAAAGAAGGATGGTACCTCAAAATGAAGACAAATGACTATCCATTAATTTTTGTAAAACAGTTAACATACATAATTTATCTTTGTCTGTGTTATCTACGTCTACATAATGTGAACAAATCGCTGAATGTGAGGTTCCATAGAGCAAAGTTAGATTTTAGCTTAAAAGCAATCCATCAAAAATACATAAGAATACTTTTAACTTTATTAAATAAGAACTATTCTCTCAACATCTTAAGCATTTTAATAACATAGTGTTTGCAATTGCTCTATATGCCCTGAATAGAAAATTACTTGGTTTAAAAAACAACTGCTAATTTTGTTGGTGTTCCATGGGAATACGTTATTTTGATTCACCTGTTAATGACTAACATAGGGAGTGGTTTCAAGTAAAGAAATCACAGGAAATGTTTTTTTTTTCCTTTTTAAATTAAACCAGGTTTTTAGAGAAGTATCAATTCAATAATATGCCCACTTTGTGTTTCACATACAGCTGCTTTTGGAGTAACCTTGACAGTGGCTCCCCGTATGAGTCAATTAATGTTAGACTCAAGTCTATTCCAGCCCTTTGGCCTCTTTCCTTCACATCTAAGTAGAGAAGTAGAACCATCAGTGGTCTTCAAATGTTTTGAGCTATCAAAGCCTTCTACAAAAAAAATAAAAAAGAAATCTTACTTGGGAGTAAAAGGAATACATACTACTCAGAGCGAAGATGTGAGGAATATCAAAACTAGCCTTCATGGACCACAGTTTTAAAATTCTTAAGAAATGATCTCTAAATTGCCTTTTATGTTTCTGGTTCCAGATTCAACAGGTTAACCATTGTACTAAGTGTAAAGAATTGCTTTTCCAACTACCTTCTGAAACTTTAGAAAATACAATTATCTGACCATTTTGGTCATTTATTTGATTTTTTATCTAAACTTCCATTTCATATACTCTAGAAAGCTTCACAACATGTTATGCTGACAAATTATAATTTTAAAAAATCATAACCTCAGATTTATAATTTGGTTTTGCTTGTACCCACACCTCACTATGTGATAAAGTCTGTACTTGAGTAGAAATTATTTTATGAAAATTATAAAATGATTATCTTGTCATAAAATTATTGGCTTTTGAGTATAATATAATTGACAACTAAAAATATATTTACTTGCATAAAATAAAATTTGCTCTTTGATTTTTATTATAAAACAAAAGATTAAATGGAACATGTTCTTTTACCCATTAACTTAAAGTACTTTTCATCTTTATAGTAAAATTGTTAAAATATCTTTTTTTTAGGTCTTAAATGAACAATTAATTTTTGTGGGTGGTCTGAGAAAACAGCCTCAAGCCAGGACTTCTGGTTTTAGAAACCTCTGTCTGATTTCCTAAAAAAATTTTGCAAGACTTTTAAGTACTCTAAATCTGCTTTTCTAACATGTATTTAGCAACAACAATATTCAGTCACTGCCAGAGAGAATATATTTTGGAGTTAGTTAGGGTTAAAATGATATAAAAAATCTAATTTAAAAAAATTCTCTATGTACATTTATTTCTCACCCCAAGAATCTACTAGTAAGTCCTCATCAGAACTGTACCAGAAATCTATAGGACAAGAAAGAGGCAGGTTTAAAAAGGTAAAACACATTGTCAGTAGAATTACTAGTAAGCACCACTTTTTTTTCCCCCAAGGGGATTCTCTAAGAGTGGAAATTTGTACATGGAACCTAAGAAATATTGGCTAGAAACTTAATGACAATGGATTTGAGGTGAAGTAAAAATTATACAGTAGGAGGCTTCTTGTTGTTTTTATCTGCAGGAAACCTTGGCATTCACAATGACCACTTTTAATCATCCATTTACTCCGTTTAACCCGGCCAGATTGAAATCAGGCAAAAATCATGTCAGGCAGCTGGCAGGCCCAGATCCCATGCTATCTCCTATTGTCCCCCATTGGCAAGGGGAGCAGCATTTGGGGTTTATTTATGTTTATCTGGGAGTTTTCCCCCCTGGTTCTCCAGGTACAACAGAGCCAATTTTGAGTCCTTGCATGAGGTGGTTGGTAAATAAATACTGATGATCTCTCTGGGATACAGAATCTGCGTTAGACTTTTAGATTATGTGAAACAAATAAATAATGATAGTTCTTATGACAGACTCTTATACACTAGTTCATGCCCTCCTGTAGTTTAAGACCTATAGTACGATTTAACTATTCAAAGTTAATGAGACTTTCATTTATCTGTCTTTGGTCCTGGAAATGACTGGCGCATCAGGGAAGAATTTCCTTAACACGAGGATGGCTAAAAAGCCTGAATAAATATGTTATGCTGACCTGTGCCTTTAAACTCGCCCATACGGTTTGATCCTGCAGGCTACCAGCTGACATCGGCTGAGTGTTACGATCTTCGGAGCAACCGCGTGGTTGCCGATCAGTACTGTCACTATTACCCAGAGAACATCAAACCCAAGCCCAAACTTCAGGAGTGCAACTTGGATCCTTGTCCAGCCAGGTCAGTGTATTGACCAGTTCATCTATTGTAAACATAAAGTTTCAAATAAGCTTCCTAGATTAAGCTGTTTTACATAAAAATAAGTAAGCATTGCTGTCCAGTATCCATTCCTAACCAGGTGTTATTAGTGCCCAGGCCCCTTGTTCTTGTTGCTATGATACCACCCCAGGGTCTACAGATTTTCCATTCATAGAGCTACACGTGAAGCACTCACAACCATTTATTTTCTCTTCTGATCTTCTGATTTATTTTGTTTATTGTGGTTACTCGTTTCTCTCCTTAACAAGGTCCAGGTCAATGGCCCTAACAAACGTGATGCACAATGCTCTCAGGATTCTTTCTGTTTCAACTCTGTTACCTAATATCAGTGACATGATCACAGAAGACCCATCCAGGGTCCAAGCTGACCCATTTTCCATCCTGATTAACTGGACTCAAAACCAGTCTTAGAGCAGTTCTATATGTGAATAAACTCAGCCCTTATCAAAGAGGAAGCAGGACTTATTTCCAATAGTCCAATATTTTCAAAGGTCTTTTTAAATTAGTAGCTTTAAAGAGACACTTGATGCTGTCCCATACCATTGTTTGCTTTTTGGAAACCATAATTGGCCCTCACTTACTTGCAGGATCAGGAATGAGACTGACAGATAAAACATCTCAGATGGGGAGTAGTCATAGGAGTGCAATCCATAGGTGTAGTATTTATAGTTGCAACACTTTCTGTTCAATCTATTTATGAGCTTATTCACTCCCAATATATGAGGAAGGATATAAGGAAACTCTTCTACAAAATTAATCATGAAAACCAAAAGACAAAGAAGTCTTTTGCAAGCTCCTTCAATTTCTGAGAAACACCTCATTGTTACTTATTAAAAAGCATAGTTTACCAAATATATGTGCATAAAACAAAACTTTGAATACTTAAAATATCACATAAGCAATGTGTATGAAAATCATCCTATCTTTGAATTGGAGGCAATATAATTTTAGATTTTGCTGTTAACTTTTTAAAGTTTACTTGGACTCTTTCTGCCTCATATCCATGAATTCTAAATGCTACATGGTTTTTTGTTTTGTTTTATTTTGTTTTTTTACTTTTTAAAAATATTTTATTGAGTTTTTACAGAGAGGAAGGAGAAGGATAGAGAGATAAATAGATGATAGAGAAACATAGATTAGTTGCCTCTTGCACACCTCCCACTGGGGATGTGGAATTGCCTATTTCATATACCTAGCTTATAAAAGTAAACTCAGAATGATAGGTTTTTATGTAAGAAACAGAAATAATAGGTATTTTATAATTATATTATTCAGGTGAAGTTTAGGGTAGTTTCATATTACACCAGAAAAATTCTATATTAAAAATTATATATGGCGTAAATTTGAATGAGGTGTCAGAATTTTACTTGGACGTCTTTATCTTGGAAATATTAAGGTCTGAAGTATTATTAGCCAAGATAATTATATCTAATGTAACTCAATCCCATTTTAAAATTATTCTATTATTAAATATCTTTATCCATATCTATACCAGAAATTCCATTCCATTGAAAAGCATAGTTAACCTAATTCAGTCAAGTTGGCTCAGCCATAGAGAAACTTTGAAAACCTTAAACACACTTCTATAAAAATGTGTATATGTATTTCTAGGAGAAATGAAGGATTCACTCCCATGACTACATAAAGCTTTTCCCCACTGGGAAAAACTTGAACAAAGATGGTTGTGGAAGACAGTTGTACAATAAAAGTATTATGTTAACCATCTTAAGAAAATGTTTACAATCAGAATAAATTCATACAATTTTTTCTGGCTTCTAATTTTTACCTGCCTCCTCTGCTGGAATCATTTCATGGCCTATGTCTTATTATCCAAAAGCAAAAGGTCATTCTGTATCGAAAGACGTTTGCCCGTGAAATGTGTGATTTTTCTGCATCCTATGTTATTCTAAAACACCTAATACAGCACATGTATAAATGTTGGGACAGGTGGCTATTTAAAAAAGAAAAGGAGGAAGAAAAAGTAAATTATAGGCACATGCCAGGAAGCTTCTTTTTTTTTATTATTCCAGAAGTAATTAAACAAAGCTGTAAAATTAATACTGAGCAATAGGAGAGGTTTAAGAGAAATCTGCTTTAGGAAATGTAGATACGCTGTCACATATCATTGTTTGCTTTTTGGAAACCATAAAGGGTTAAGATACTTCAGGATCGCTGGGAAACTTACTGAACTCATTTGCATGCCTGGGTTCAAAGCCACCTTTCTGAATTCAAAGAGAAAATAAGAAGTGATGGTCTGAGTAAGAATAAACAGACTGTAGAAGAGCTTTACCCTCACATCAGACAGCAGAATACATCCTAAAGGAACTGTTTTCTAACTACAGATTTAACTGCCCAATAGTAAAATCAGGAGTGGCACAATAATATTAAACCGATGCCTTTGTGTGCAAAATTAGCAGCCCCCAAAGGGAAAATATAGACAATCTTAAAGTCACAAGTTTTTATTTTATCTAGCCAATGAGATATTTGTTCACTTTATGTGCCTTAGACTAGAGTTGATCTATTGTATATTATTTGAGAACAAATTCCATTCAGATAGCCACATTTATTCCTTATTAAGATTGGAAAGATATTGGACAGCAAAAAGATTACTAAATAATTAAGATTGTAACCATAGGCTCATTACTTTACCCTCTGGACCTCAGTTTTCTCCCCCACAAAATGGGGGTAAGATGATTATTTGTTATATTAAATGAGTGGTTTTCAAACTGTGCCTACAGACCTGTTGTTTCTCATAGTTGCTTTGTTAAATTTCATTTTCTATGTTTTGAATTATCTAAATGATAACTTAAAAATGTATTTAAACATGTCAAATTAATTTCAGCTTATTTGAACTAAGTTAAGTTATAAAAATGTGGTAACGGTTGTAAAAATATTGTACCACCAAAGTAAATACTTTTTGCACTCTCATTCATTTCTTCAATTATGCCAGCTTAATTGGAAAATTAAATTTCCTAAGATTGCAAGGTGAGCTATGAAAGCTGTTACCATTGGCGACTACTTCTCTGTGATGAGGAGAATTTTTCATTACTATGTGTCTACAACAAAACAAATAGGCTATGACAACCATTAACCATAATACTTGATATCCAATTAAGGATTTGTTTTCCAAAGAGCATCGCTGTTGTCATTGATTTGCTTCAAAATAAGTAAATGTTATATATTTGAATTAATGAATAACATCACTTGCTCATTTCACTCCCCAACAACATCCGCTGGCCTCCATGGCTGAGCATCGGTTCATCTAGGCAGTGGTTCTCAACCTTTCTAATGCCACGACCCTTAATACAGTTCCTCATGTTGTGGTGACCCCCAACCATAAAATTATTTTCGTTGCTACTTCATAATTGTAATTTTGCTACTGCTATGAATCGTAATGTAAACATCTGTGTTTTCCGATGGTTTTAGGCGACCCTGCTAGTGACCCACAGGTTAAGAACCGCTGCTGTAGAGCCTACGACCATTGGAAAACAGATATATTTACATTATGATTCATAACAGTAGAAAAATTACAGCTATGAAGTAGCAACAAAAATAATTTTATGGTTGGAGGTCACCACAACATGAGGAACTGTATTAAAAGGTCACGGCCTTAGGAAGGTTGAGAAGGTTCTTGGGGTTTAAAAAGATCATTGACATCTAGCCTGGTCTTTTCAAAATAGCTTTTATGCATTTAGGGCTCTTTTTCTCATTCTTAATATTAACTTAGAAACGTTAATGAGTTAAAAAGCTATGATGAAAAAAATGAAACTCACTAATAATCTCTAGTGCTCTCAAATAACTTCTGTTCATGCTTTTGCTTTATTATTTTATCTGGTCTATAGCTCATAACACAGATGAAATCATACTATATACAATAGACACTTGGATAGCAGTGACTTAGTGTTCTTGGTATCTACTATTCTAAAGCAAGCTGGAATGCCCATGACTTGCAGCGACTTGACATTTGCTGAGACAGAAATTTGCGTCCCTTACACTCTAAGACTAATAAGTGCGTCTTCCTGGCGGCCAGCAATTCCATCCCGAGAGAGAGCTTTATTGCTCTGTGCTGGTGTCATTTATGCCATCATTTTTATGAAGTGATAAAATGCTTTGTGTCCTAGCCAAAAGTACCCTCAAGAAGGAAACAAAAACTTAATAGTTATAATGGGAGGAAAGATATATTGGCTTTTGGCTAAAATTAAGAACGTTTTTCACAGGTGACTTGGAGCTATGACATCACTGATCCCATCATATGCTCCATATACATAAGGCAGTATATGTTCTGGTGGCAGTGCCAGAAGTGGGCACTCCCAGAAGCCCAGAGGCAAGCCCCTCCTGGGTGTCAGGGACCTACTGCATGTTTCTCTTGTTTTCTGCTTCATTCATTTAACACTGCAGGAGAAACCTTTTCTCCTGTAGCTGAGACACTTGAAACCTAATCAAATGTAAAATTCTCTCGTGCTTGCCATGCTACAGCCATAACTCTCTCTTACCCTGGGAGATTTTTCTTTCCACACAGTGCCTGCTGGTTTGTGCATTGGTTTGTGTCATCCTTGCCTCTTGAGTAAAGGGTAAAGGCCATCATGTGACCAAAAAGTCTCAAAATGTATGCCTGTGCTTCACCAATGACTAAAGAGGCATAGTTTTAGGTCAGCTAATGAGCACCTTGTATTTCCGGAGTGAAAATAGGCTACACTTGGCCTTACGTGCCTCCTTCTATGAGATTAGTAAGACTGTTAAGGCTGGTGCAAGATATTGTTCGTGAGAAGATCACAGAACCACCTTCTCAGATTTGGTTTGAAAGAGCTTCCATTGGCAAGGCTTGGCCTAATGAAAAGAGCTCTCCTTCATCACGCTGTCGTGGTCACGGTCCTTAACAAACAAATGTCTTTGTAGCAGGGACTGCCTCCAGGTTCCCCTGCCCTCAAGGAACTCAGAGCAAAGGTCCTAAACAAATGTCCAAATTTGTACGCCCCAAGCAGCAGTCATTTGGGAGTTCCAGCAGACTATTATCATCCAGCTCCACTTAATTTGACAGAAACTTGCTTAAGTCATCCTGGCCAGGCACCAACTTGTGAACAAGATCTCAGAATTGAATCCTAATGCAACTGTAAAGAAATAATCTTCAGCGTGAGAGGCAGGATGTGTAGTGGGCACATAAAAACCTGGTCAGGCTACCTTGGTGATGAGTCCAATGGCCATGCATCCTGGTGGGTCAGAGGAGAGCTTTGGAGCACAGCAGCCTGGCCTGGATCCTGGCTCAACCACTTACTGGTTGAGTAGCCTTTGGCAAATTACTTCTTCATAGGAAGGCTCCATTTTTTTTTTTTAATCCTGTGAAGTGAGGATAATAACAGTACTTACCTCATAGAGTTGTCATGAGGAATAAATGGCATGATACATTTAAAGAGCTTAGCAGAGTGCCTGACATACGAAAAGTACTCAATACATGTTAATGACTGCAACTATTACCACTAAGATCATGATTGTGATAATGTTAGCGCTGTATCAGAGAAACTCTTAAACTCTAGTAATCAGTTTTCTCCTCCATGAAGGGAAAAGACAAAACTCTAGAATTATCCATGGGTCTGAAAAGGTAGTTCTTTATTTCTTATCTTTAGAATGAGAGACACAAATCCCTAGAAATATCTTCATGAAAGTAAATCACATTTTGTCAGATTTTTTAAATATAATGACCATAAGAAATTAAGATCATTAGCATCTCCTGATCCCAGCATGCAGTTGTCTAATACCCCTCTTTCCCCTCCTACCCCGCCCCCCAAGTAGCTTGGAGATACTGTCATTTAATTCACATGGGATCTATGCCAGGTACGTCTCCAAAAAAAGGAGAATGCAATGTAAGAACTAGAAAATGTTTTCAATTAAAGTATACTACAATGTTTTCCTAATCACAGCAGCCTTTTTGTTTCATTATAATAGGTGATTTAGAAAAGTAATAACTTCCTTTTTTTTGATCAGCCTCAATATACTGCTTTGAGCAGCTAATGAGCCACCAATTAGAAAGGTCACCACAAAAACCTCATTTCCACTTTCATGCGCTATTTGTAATGTGGTAAACAAAGCAGAGTTCTGATGCTTTGTAGAGTGCATGGTCATATCTTTCCCAAGTTTATAGACATCTCCTACAGTATCCGATATATAACTCAGTTATTGAAGCAATTCAGTTCTTCTACCAAGCCTCTCATCACTAGTAATAATAATCACTTGCTAATTCACATTTAAATTTTTACATTTAATTAACTGCAATTCTTTTAATGAACTTGTGTGTTAATAGAAAGGTATTTATCATCATCCTCATTTTTTTAAAATATAGTTTATTGATTTTTTTTTATAGAGAGGAAGGGAAAGATAGAGAGCTAGAAACATCAATGAGAGAGAAACATCGATCTGCTACCTCCTGCACACCCCTACTGAGGATGTGCTCACAACCAAGGTACATGCCCCTGACCAGAATCGAACCTGGGACCTTTCAGTCCGCAGGCTGACTCTCTGTCCACTGAGCCAAACCGATTTCGGCTCCTCATCTTCATTTTTAACCTTAATCTATCAGTTTGATTTTACTAGATAAGTAACTTCTTTTTTTCTTCTTCTTCTTCTTTTTACTAAGTAACTTCTCGACTTCTCTAGGCCTGTGCTTTGCCTTTATAAAATGAGTCAGAGTAGCTATGAGAATTAAACGAGATAATGCGTCTAAAACTTTAGCTAGATGCCAAGCACTCAACAAAAGCCAGCTATTACTCTTCCGTTAGAGCCAAGCCTGTAAAATGGCTTTTCCAATGTTGCTTCCATCTGAAGCTTCTAAAGGGCTTTTGCATCCATTATCTCAGTTTAGTTTTATATTCCCTAGGGAGTTAGCAGGACAGAGATCATCATGCGTATGTACAGGTGAAGATACTGAAGCCCAAAGAGGTGAAGTGACCTGCCCCACGTTCTGGTGGACAAAATGGATCTGGGTCATTGATCCTAATGCCTCCAGTTCAGGAATATGTCTGATGCTGCATGCCCTCAGGGCACCTCATCCCTGGTGCAGCATTTATGCCATCACTGCAACATGCTCCCTTGTGTTTCATGATGACTTCAGCACCTGTGAGATCTGGTTTAAACCCAGCATAGACCCCCGCGGCCAGCACAGAACTATATCAATGCAAAGCTAGTGCCCTGAGTCTTTGAACTGGCCACACACCCAGGTTCAGCAAGCCCCTTTCATATAAGTAGAAATACAGTTGTTCACGCCAACCAAGCAATGACCAAAGCCCAAGGGTACTTTCGTCCCAGT
Organism: Vespertilio murinus; assembly: GCA_963924515.1. Taxonomy (NCBI): domain Eukaryota; kingdom Metazoa; phylum Chordata; class Mammalia; order Chiroptera; family Vespertilionidae; genus Vespertilio; species Vespertilio murinus. Next base: position 127,096,218 of record OZ004708.1, on the reverse strand, counting down.
TATTGGAAAGCAGTTCAGAAATTGCATTCATTAGTATCAGGAATGTTTGACTACAGAAACACAGGTATGAGTACATTTTAATCTTTTGGGTCAAATGATCAAAAACTCTCCAGTAGTTAGTTTCATAGCAAAAAAAAAAAAAAAGGCCTTAAAAATGTTTTCAAATCCTAGATAATGACAAGGATCATTTTGGTCTGGTTCCAAAAGATAAATGAATGTTGCCCAGTAAGTACTATGGTTTGAAAAAAAAAGTGTAACTTATCTACAGAATATTTTCTCATTGTCTGGATCCCAACTTGGCTCTTTAAATAACAGAGAAACTTACTCTCTATCATCAAGTCACCAAATGTTAGAAGAGAGAGATTTTTAGATGGTTTTCAATCAGTGGCCCACAGAGCTCCAAGTCCCGCCCTCAGCAGTCGCTAGGAAAGCGTCACGTAAGATAGAGCTCCAGGAGGTTGGGTTCTTGGCACCCATTCTTACTTCATCTTAAAACTCCTGATCCCATCCCATACTTGGATTTCACAGAAGACCAAAGCGAAAATTCTGACACGCTCCAGGTCACACCGCAAGAGAGTGGCAGAGAGGAGAGCTGACCTTCCATCTCCCAGGTCCTCGCGAGGTCCTGTGCTCATTATGCCATGATCCTCTGTGCTCTGCCCCTCGTGAAAAAGGAAATGCTTGTGTCTCTTCCAGCTTTTTCTTACTAATCTCTGGCCCTTTTCTGACTATTGCTTGGGAAGAGACTGGTTCCTATTGCTTCGGAGTTGTCAAGGAAAGATGAACTGCTCTCTCTGTACCTGAACTCTTTCCACCACCCACTGCTTCATTCACCTTTTTCATTGCGTATATAACCAGTGCCAAGTTCTGTCCTTGGTACCCATGGCAAAGGCAAAGAAGAATCAACTTGAGTCTGAGTCCCAAGAATGCCCTGGTGGCATTGAGTTGTTCACCTACAAAACAGCACGGAATCTGAAAGACGCGTGAGACAGAAAGGGAAGAGACAATTTTTTAAAAGCCGCCGTGGCTATTTCTGGGAGATGGCCAATGGAAGAGACGCAGAGTGAAGCCCAGCAGGCTAGAAGCACGGCTGCCATTAATCTGCCTTTCTCTGCCTCAGATCACCCAGTCACCTCTGCCTGCTAGAGCAGCCTCCCTAAACTGCCCAACTCCCTCCCCTCACACAGATGGCAGAGCTAGCAAAAGGCCAGGAGGGGGACTAGGAGGTGCACAGTGAGTGGCAGTTGGGGGGTTTCTTGACCCCTGTTTTTGTGCTGGTTTGCCTCAGTTTGGGTTGGTAGTAGTACTGCCTGCTTTGCACTTGCACACTAATAGCATGATTTTATGGAATGAATATTTCCTCATTGCCTCTGTGCAGAGCAATGTGTTATGAGATATGGTAAAGAATCAGTATGGATTCTGTCCCTTGATGTTTTAAAGAACACTTATGCATACTTAAGCATAAGCTTTAGTACATAGTTCAAAGTGATGAGAGGAGTTGGTGCTTTGGGTATTTGGAAAGGGAAGAGAGAATTTCTGGCTAAGTGTTGAAAGGGAAAATAAGAACAGGCTTTCGAAGAGGTAGCACTTGACTAAGACATTTCTCTGGGCATTATAGAGCCACGGAAGACTTTGGCGTTGGGAAGCGAGGTATTGGTTGCTATGACAGCAGAGAGCAGGCTGGATTGGAGGCAGCAGTGCCTGCAGGCAGAGAGACCTGTTAGGGCGCAGCTGCAAAAGGGCTCAGACGGGGCAGCTAGAAAGGAGCCCAGGGCAGAGGAAAAGCAGAGATGTCCCACAGTACCTGGCTGGGGTGGATGGGAGGCTGGCAGTGCTCTGAACAGTGCAAGTGACCGCAGGAGAAGCAGCAGCTTGCAGGGGGAGGTGATGAGTTGGCCGGATGCTCTGAGCATGACCTAGAGAGCATCCAGATGCCAGGAAGTGAGGGCGAAGGCCCTGCAGCCTGGAGGAGAGGCCAGGGGTCCTGAGAGAGCCACCGAAAGGGACAGTGGAAACCGGGAAAGGGACTCCTTATAAAAAGAACCCACAAGTCAGCCATCTATAGAGTTTGTTATAGTGGGATTTTTTTCTTAGAGACACTTATCATTCTATAAACTCCAGCTGAGGAGTGTGAACCTGCATATGGCTTGATTTTTCAAGTCCAAGGAAGTGTCTAAAGTCACTTCTTCGATGATTTCAGGACAAAACCCTCAATAATCTTTAAACAACACCTGGGATTTGAGGTGATGAACTCATTTATATTTTATATTACATTTTCCAAGGGTCTCTATCTTATAGTTTCTCAGAGTTGTTTTGTTTTTACTTGAATGTTCTAATTCCTCTGACTGTACATTTTTTTTAAAGTTGAAAAACAGAAAATTTAATTAAGAAAATTAAAAACAAGAAACAAGAAAGAAACACCAATAATTTAAGTACCAGAAACAAATAAATTTTTGGTATTTTTCTAATATATGTGTGTGATATATATGCACATACATATGTACTCACTACTCACATAACCATACACTTCATGAAAATGATTATATAGATGATATATGAACTCATGATGTTTTTAGTATTATGGGTCCTATTGTACATTCTATTTTACATTGCATTATTTTTAAATTGACATTACATTTGAACATTTTCCATGTCTTTAAACATGGTTCCAAAGGCTCCAGGTTTATAATCTGCTTAACATTTCATAACGTGAGCCTATCAGACTCGGAAGCACCCTCCTGTCATTGGACAGTTCTGCAAGGCTTGTACTCCGACAGGATCTGGTGTGATGGTTTTCTTCACATAAGTCTAGAATGGCCACTTACCCCTCCTCCTCACCTTCTCTTCTTCCCGCAGCAATCCCTGATGTTGGGGTTTTAAGAGGGAGTCGGCTCACTCCCCAGTAGAAGAGGTACTTGAGGGGTCAGAAGAGTTTAGGCAATGGAAAATAAACAGATTTACCTTCAAACCAACTTTTTCTTATGTCTTCTCTACGTGATTCTTTTTTAAATCTTTTGTTTTTCTCCATCACCGCGCCCAACACATTCATACACATGTAAGAGTACATACATGTGGATACACTACTATAGTAGTGTATACACATGTCAAGGCCTAAACATGGGAAGTCTTTCTTATCTCTAAATGAGATCCTTTTTCATCCTTCTTCAATCTGTACATTTTGTCTAAGATGAAAGTCCAGTGTCTCAAACGTGAGCAATAGAAAGTTACGTTTCAGCAGCAGAGCCTGCCCCTCGGTGACAGTGTGCTGAAAGGCCAAGGCCATGGCATGAACCCCAAGAGAGAGCAGAGCCCCAGCACAGGCATATGCATGAACAGGACTGGACAGAGCACCATTGTTTTGATAGCCTTCTGTTTTCACAGGTGCCATAGAGTCATTTTATGAGTCTTCACTCTGACCCATGCCATAGAAAGACAAATATAGCTATAGTTTTGCTGAATCCAGGTTTAAAGCTCCTTGTTTAAACAAAAACGTAATTTCTAAATCAGTTGAAAGCAAAGCCTAACCTCTCAAATTCTGTCCATTCCCCCCCTTTTATTCCCTCTTTTTCATTTCTAGCCTGTCTCCTGCAACATTACTGCCTCCGTTTTAAATATCATCAGCTGATAAATCAGTTGGCAAAGAGCTGCAGCAGCTCATTCTAATACTGAAGATGACAAATTACAGCTATAAATTTTTTCAGGAGAGAAGGCAACGATACGCATTTCTGCAATTAGAAATTGATGTGGGCATACTATGGTTAGCTAAAATATTACTGCAAAGTCAATTTAATTTATTTCCTAATTACCTACCATTAGATTATGTTCCAAGTTATTAGAAGAACTTTGGAAGGGTGCATTTCATTAAAACACAGTTCTTTTAGAAAGAAAATGTCTAAATTATTGGACCTAAGATTTATTGTGAAGATATCATACTCTCCTAACAGCAGACAGGATTAGCATTTCATATCCAATTTCTTGTCTATTAGAAGGCAGAAAACAATAGGAAGTTTTTCTAACTTGGAAAAACAAGGAGAAGAGCTTAATTTTGATATTCCTCCCATTCTTGTGTTACACCCGTGAGATTTTGCACTCCCTCAAAAGGCAACATTCAGTTTCATGAACACTGTTACTTAAGGGGACTATATATCCATACACCATGAAAAATAATTTATACAAATGGGTTTTTAAAAAAAACTTTATTCATGCAAATAAATATAGAAATTTAGTGATGTAAGATAAATGAGCAAATTAGTACCCCAATTGTTGTTCCTCCTAGGAATAGAAATCTGTCTTCATAGCTTTGTGTCTCATTTTCTTTCAAATTTAAATTCTCTCATACATCCCCTTACTTTTCAGTAATTTCTTTAGGAATTACCTCTTTATTACTTCCTCTTTGTTCCTTATAATCCCCATTTCCTCATGATTGCCATATAGTAATTTTTTTAATCTTTCTGATCCACAATATAACCAGTTCACTTTTTCTACCCAAAAGATTTGCAAGCCATATATTTTAAAAAACAAAAATACTATATCATTCCTTTTGAATATTTTCCATGTCTTTAAACAAAACCCTCAATTTATTTATTTAACATAAAACAAACATGTATATTGCATATAGATATAAATATTTATATTAAATGTAATTGTAAGTATTTAAATGGAATACAGATATATAAATATATACTCATCCATCCAGAAATACATACAGAATACATGAGTTCCTTCAGGATTAAAAAAAAGGGACGTCCTGTCATTTGTCACTTGCAAAATAAGCACCTGCTGCTCATATCTGATCAAGCTCTGCCCCAGGGTGACCTGCGTATTGAGCTCTGTCTTTCATTCTTTAAAAAAAAAAAATATATATATATATATATATATATATATATATATATATTTGATTTCTTACAGAGAGGAAGAGAGAGGGATAGAGAGTTAGAAACATCGATGAGAGAGAATCATCAATCAGCTGCCTCCTGCACACCCCCTACTGGGGATGTGCCCGCAACCCAGGTACATGCCCTTCACCGGAATCGAACCTGGAACCTTTCAGTCCGCAGGCCGACGCTCTATCCACTGAGCCAAACCGGTTTCGGCTGTCTTTCACTCTTGATGGAGGGTCTGTTATACTTGCTCTTTCATCTAAGATCCATGAGTCATATATCTTCCACAAGCCAGGGGTCTCAGGAATAAGAAAGCCTTGCCAATTGGAGACTTGAGTTGAATTCAGTGAGGTAGATTAGTGTCTGGGGCCTTCCCCACAGCCTATCCTATCATCCCTTATAAATCCATTAGCCATACAGACTATCATGTCATTTCTCAAGGCTTCTTTAGTCTCTATCTCTAAACCGCACAAGGCTCCCAGGGCCCTAGGTATACTAACAACAATCATCACAGTCGCAACCACCACTATAATAGCAGTTAATACTATATCACACACACAAAAAAAATCTTTTGTACTTATTATCTCATTTTAACTGTCCTGCCTTATGTTGGTAGGGATCTTGCTTTTGTTGCTAGTTGCCTACTATATTCACTACTTCTCCTCCCCTTTATAAAGTAACCAAGTGGCTACTTTCCAGACATTACTAAAATCCTAGATCTGCCAAGAGAAGAAACCTATTTGCTGGGTTATGTAGCACATTATATAGCATTGTCAATTCCCAGGTACATACTCTTCTATATTGCTTTCTCTTTCATCATAAGTGATACAGTTACTGAAATTGCTTGGTGAGCATCTGGAAGTAACATTAATAATGATGATAATAATGACCTCATAGGATGTATAATTTGGGGGATTAAACAACATTTATAAGCTTATTGTGTCACAGTTAATGATGAGGTGCCAAGTTTTCTTGCCACCACCCTTCCCCATGGTATTTCCTTCTTGGATCAGAGAACTAATTATAGTCAATGGTGCCCTCTCAAAGAACTTGCCCCATTCTAAACCATATGGTAGCATAAAGATATTGAACTGTTTTTGTGTTGTTTTCAAGACAATTTATTAATGTTGTTTTGCATTTGTCTTAAAAATGTGTATAATGTAATTATTTAGTGTTTATTTTATTGTGTGTACCTTCTACTCAGAGGGTTGGCATTATTGTTCCTAACAGTGGCGGATACAAGCAGATCATGCCTTATGACCTCTACCATCCCCTTCCTCGGTACGTAAATCAATCATCCTGCTGCTAGAACTAGTCAATCCATCTTCTGCTTCTTTTGTATGTGCATAGAGATTTTGTGTTTTTTCTGTCAAAATAAAATGGTAGGTAGTATGTTTTGCAAGCCATCCTGAGCTCTGCTTTTGAGTAATCCTGGCCCGCTCGGACTGAAGCCTGTCATTCAAAAACCATTTTAAGATAGGCTCGTGTTACATTAGAGTGGACACAGTAAGTCACTCTGATGAGGTTCAGTGGATGGGTTTATGTTATGTCTCTCTTTCGCTCCCTTTGTCCTTTTATGTATTTCCTCTGCAATTGGACCCTAGTCACTAAAGCCCTGTTGCTAACTGCTAAACAAACACTGCCTGAAGTATTACACAATACCATCCATGTGGAACTCCAGATGTGGTACTTCTCTGAACGGGGGCTTTAGATATCCTTCTTTTGATTCAAAGGTACTGTAATTAAGTAAAATAAAGGCAGGATTTTAATATATATATATATTCTTATTGTTCAGAAAATTTTAGAGGACTTTGTTTTTCAAAACATTTTAAAATCCCATGTTCTGTGTTGCTGTTTTGAAGCTACAGTAGCTCTGTAAAACTAGAAAAATTAATGAAAGCTTTTTTTTTTAAAAAAAAGAACTTGTTCTCTTTATTAATATATTTATAAGAAAACAGGAGAAGCTGAAAAATATGCTAGCTACTGAGTGTATTATCAGCCACCCTGCCAGAGAGCAGGAATTAGCACTGTCTTTGAAATAGCCACCGTGCGAGGAGAGACCTTTGCTCCATTCTCGGGGCTCACTAGGACATCAGGGAGTCAGCTGCTTTATAGAACCCAGATTGCTTAACACAGATTGCAAACATAGTAGTTGAAAATGATCCACAATAGTTTGCTCCGTCTCAAACTAAACAAAGCCTGGGATATAATTTTATTGTGAACTATAAAATAATAGAGCAAAGTTTGCTTTAAAATCTCCAAATACTTAATAAAATAAGTACTTGAAAATTTGCTTGAAAATCTCCAAATACTTAATAAATGCCTCCCAATAGAGGCAGTTAGAGGCATCTAGTCCAGCTCCCCAATGATGCTTCATTCTCCCATTCCTTCCCCCAAATCACACCAATCATATATAGAGACATAAGTTTACACAAATATGCATATATGTGTATCTAATACATATGTATTCACACATGTATCTACACACCAGTTGTGAAGCTACCTCAACAATGCACCAGGTTCTCATACACCAGTGCAAGTTGTCATCCAGTCTCTACTTCACTAGTTCCAGTCACTGACAGGGAACTCACTTTCCACCATTTAAATGGTAGCCGTAGAGAGGGGCCTTTATATTACATATAATTGTTTGTTTGTTCTTAAGTTCTTCCACTTAGTAGCCAGCTCTCTCCCACATTCCTATGACTATATTGATAAAGATGATAAATGACTTTAGAATGCTACCAATGTATCATTTTGCTTGTTTGATCCAGAACCAGACTTATAATAGAATGAAAAAATGGAAAAAAATGAAAAAAATTCTATTATTTTTTTTCTTCTTGAAAAAAAAATAATAGAATGAAAATATAAAAATATTAATTTAGCTGAGCCAAAACTTCATTTGATTTCAATTTCTGTATCTGTAAAGCAAGACACATGCATGTGCTTATGTGAAGGCTGTGTATTTCACGATAAAAGCAAAGTTGGGTGTCAGAGTAAGTGAGCAACATCAAGTTTATGTTTTCCCTGTAATGGCACTCCTAAATTTCTTCAATATCGATGATCCTTTTGTTTATATTTTTCTGGTATGCCTAATACCTGTCTTAGGTTAAACTTGATTTATTCTGTATTTGGCTTTCCTCCAAGCGCCTGCAGCCAGCAGTCTCAGTAACAGCTTCCGATGAGCCTCCCTGATGTCCGTTTGCACCTGCCCTGTGCACACATTGTCCTGTCCCTGCATCACGGGGAAAAGACAATTAGCAAATGGACTCTAGTTCTTATTTCTTGCACTTTGGTTACTGAAATAATTCTAAAGTTATTCTGTTTTATTTATAAAATCTTAGTAAATGGAAGTAACTGTGTTTGCATTTCATCAGAAGAATTGAGGGTTAGAAAAGTTTCTCAGATGGAATCAGAAGGCCTCACTTAATGGAATTATTTAAATGGGCTTAAGACCACACTGTAAACACAAAACACAATTAACGAATTTTTATTGTTTTGTTTTTGCTTTCAGTCTTTGCTATAACACGTATCTGAACAGAATATAAGAATGTAACCCAGTAAATTATCCTTCATTCATAATTACTATGTGCAACTTGCTCACGTCATTCTTAATTTTGAGAATTTCTTAAACTAAACCCACTGTGTGTTTAAAAACTAAAAGTCAAAGGAGTTAAAATATATGATATATGAAAATTAATTTATTTTTTCAGGAAAAGAGTCTTGGGCATGCTTTTCTTCTTCTTTTTTAAATATATTTTTATTTATTTCAGACAGGGGAGGGAGAAAGAGACAGAAACATCAGTGATGAGAGAGAGTCATTGATTGATTGTCTCCCGAATGCCTCCTTCTGGGGATCAAGTCCACACTCCGGGGCATGTGCTCTGATCAGGAATCAAATCATGACCTCCTGATTCATAGATTAAAGCTCAACCACTGAGCCACACAGGCCATGTTTTTTTGTTTTTTTTTTAATCCAAGCACTTATCTGGTCCCTGTATAGAAATACCTCTCACCTATTGTTATATATTCTTTAAAGCACCCAGACATGCTTTGCTTTGAAATTCCTCCTAATATATTGTTACGCAAAGAATCATTTGATAATTTTTCCCATATAGAGCTACAGTTGCATGCTGTAACCATACTATAAATTCTTAGAATAATATTAGCATCATTTGTCTTTCTGTGACCACTGACATGGAAAAGGATACTTAGGACTGTTCATGAAATTACACTCTGGATCAGGCCCCAGGGTTGAGACAGGAATTAATCACTCTCTCTTTAGAAGGGTCAAGTTTAGGGATGTTGAAGTACCAATTAAAACATGTGCTCCTTTTATGGCATCTTAATGTTCTAAGAGATTAAAGTACATTCAATAACATATTCCCACTTCACTGTCAGGTCAAATCCAAGGCGAGCATGTACTTAGATATGCAACCCAGTTTCAGTCTGAATCAGACCTGCTTCCCACCTCCTGAGGGAAGCTCTCCAGAGAGCTGTGGAGACAAATGAGGATCGGTCTTACCTTTCTGCAGGAGAAACACTCCACAGCGCTGCTTCGTTCTCTTGAAAAGGATCAGAAAGTTTCCTTAAAGGCTAGACAGAGGGCCTCAGTTTCCCCATAACAACATTTTCTTTTGAGTCTCCTGGGGAAACGCGCATAGGAAAATATTGAATTTGGCAACAAGTTTAGGCTGTTGGCAGTGGAGATAATAGTTGTTGCCTAGACTTGAGCAGAATAAAGAAAATGTGGAGGGCAATTCTCTAACTGTTAAACACACATTAGACAGTCTCATGCACAAGAGAAGTCAGGATCGCGATGTACATGAAATCCTACTTAGTGATTTCTGTCTCCATCGTATACTTGTGCAATATTTTGTATTTTTTAAAGAAGTTTTATTTATTTTTAGAGAGAGGGGGAGAGAGAAACAGGGGTGTGAGAGCAAAATATTGAATGGCTGCTTCCAGATTGATCCTTTGGTGCAGGGAACATCACTTCAACCAACTGAGCCACACTGGTCAGAGCCACTTGTGCAGTATTTTTAAATTTAACTATTCAAGTGGATTAACTCAGTGATACTTTTTGTTGCTCTCATTAAAATTATATCTCTCCTAATTCTAAGAGAAATCTGAAAGTTCCTCAACAGTCCTCATCAACAAGCAGAATATATGCGAGAAAGACAAGCTTGGTTCCAATATTTCTATTTTTTAAAATTCTATACTCTGTATGTCTACAGGAGGAGAGAAAAGGATCAGGCAGATACCTCTCTGCATCTTCTCCCAAATGCTTCAGAGCTATGTGGAGATCTGAAGAATCTATGAGATTCTCTTAAATGTTATGAATAATATTGTTATTTTCTCCATTACTGAACTGCATTTCTAGATTCCAATGCCATTAACCTTCCAACCAAAACCAAACTTCTTCACAATTCCATGAGTTCTTTATTGGGGGAACCCTAACTGCTAGTACCCCTCAACGGAACAAGTAGGTAATATCTGTACATGCACGTTTGCTCCTTAGTGTAACGATGGCACAGTTTGGACTTCAGAATTGTGCTGAATCCATGTACAGAATAGTCCCAAAGCTGATGATTGTAGAAGAAAGGGGGGAAAGTGTTCAGTTTACCTTGATCTTTCATGAGCTTCTTGTGTAAAATAATCTGGAAGCTAAGTAATGAAGTATTGCATTAAAAATAAAAAGTATCAGCCCAGGTGCAAACTATATATTGTTAATTGATTACCCAATTTTAATCTTAACATAAATATTTAATGATTTAATAATAATGGTATATATTTATATATTTAAAATATATATTTATAAAACATAATACACACATGTAAAACATGTATATTAAAACTGGAGGAAGAAAGACTGAACAGCTCTCTTTTCTTTAAAAATATTTCTTTTATTGATTTCAGAGAGGGAGAGAGAGAGAGAAACATCAATGATGAGAGAGAATCATTGATCGGCTGCCTCCTGCATGCCTCCTATTGCAGATTGTGTTGCTCTCATTAAAATGATATCCCTCTTAATTCCAAGAGAAATCTTTAAAGTTCCTCAGCCCTGACCAGGAAGTAAACCATGACCTCCTGGTTCATAGGTTGATGCTCAACCACGGGGCCACACCGGCAGGGTGAACAGCCTTCTTTTGAGTAAGTTACAGACAACACAGGCATCTCTGTGGACAGGTCTCAAAACAGTAATATCTTATATTTGTGTAGGGCTTCAAGGAATACAGAGCACTTTTGCCAACATTGACTCCTTTTCTCTCACTCATCAGATTTCAGGCAACAGATGGCTTTTAGCTCTCTGGACCATAGCTTCGCAGAAGCCAATGGCCCCAATAGGCACTGGGAATGGGGTTGGTTCAGAAAGGGCACTAAGGAGGTTTGGCAATGTGCATGTCTGCCCTGATAACTCCCCTTGTTCTGTAGGTGGGAGGCCACCCCGTGGACCGCGTGCTCCTCCTCGTGTGGGGGGGGCATCCAGAGCCGGGCAGTTTCCTGTGTGGAGGAGGACATCCAGGGGCATGTCACCCCAGTGGAAGAGTGGAAATGCTTGTACACCCCTAAGATGCCCATCGTGCAGCACTGCAACATTTTTGACTGCCCTAAATGGCTGGCACAGGAGTGGTCTCCGGTAACTGTGCCTTCTTTCTTTGTTCATTAAGAGAATAAGTCCACTCTTCCCTCTCATCACCATGCCCCCACCGGCTACCCTGTGCAGCTCCCTTCTTCTCCTCTTGAGGTGTCTACTAATTTTCTTCTGGAGTAGGCATGCCCCAAAGCCAGCATCACCAAAGAATGAGTAAATCTATATCCATATCTTCAAGTTTCTTCAAGGACCCTCTACCACCTCCATGTTCCCTCAAGGACAAGGAGGCACATGTTTGTCAAGAGTAAGTGAGGCCAAATGACTATTCCTGAATCCGTAAAAGAGCTCAGTAGACCTCAGTTTGGTTTCTTTTTTAATTTCTTATTCTTTCTCTATTGTCCAAAAGGGGATTGAGTGGATTGAAATTAAAGATATATATATATATATATATATATATATATATATATATATATATATATATCATCCATTGGAGAAAAAAAGATGCAGTAAAAATCACAAAATAACTGGAAGAGATAAAGTAGAATATGTAAAACAAATCCATTCTAAATGTTAAGGAAGATGCTGCACCAGCTTAAACAAAATTATTTGGATTAGGGGTTTCCTGGCTGCCAATGCAAAAAGGTCTGAAGTAGCAAGGGAGATAGAAAGATGGGGGGACAAACCATTGTGCCCTCAGCCACAGAGATGGCAAAAGACTTGTCATTTTAGCTAAGTGGCTTTGTGGCAGCAGATCCCAGCTGTGAGATTTCTCTTTTTCTATACTTGCTCCCAGGCGTATAGAACCACTGAGGTGTTGCCTACATCTGGCCATTGAATCTGTTCCTTTAAACACTTTTCTCCATGTCAGTATAATCAATTGGATCAGCCATGCTACAAAGTAAATTAGCAGTGATGACAGTTGAAAACCTTTCTATGTCTGTGTCGGAGCTAGCATTTCCCATATTTCGGACCCAACAATCATTAGCAAAGGGACTTACTAATATTAAAATGCATTGTTAGTCATCAAAATTGAGCACACTGTCTACACTCTCTAGTTTCTTTTCTCCTTTCTGCTGCTTGGTTCGGGACTTTGCAAACAGTTGGTGTTGAAGGAATGCTGATTGAGTAATCCAAAACTAAGTGATTACATTTTCAGCCAGCTGCACCCTAGATAGCCCAATAGCATAAAGACCCCATGATGGGTAAGAAGTGGTATAAATTCATCAGGGGTCCTTATATACACAAGCAGCCCTTTGAACAACCTCAGTGGGAAATGAAGAAGAGGAAACAAAGCTTTGCCTGTGAGTCTTCTCTCTTTTGCGTTCTCCTTTCAGTGCACGGTGACGTGTGGCCAGGGCCTCCGGTACCGCGTGGTTCTCTGCATCAACCCTCGAGGATTGCACACAGGAGGCTGCAGCTCCAAAACCAAGCCCCACATCAAAGAGGAATGCATCATACCCACCCCCTGCTACAAACCCAAAGGTAAGTTGGCAGGTACTCTGTGGTCAAGCTTCTTAGTCTGTGTACTCGGGTGCTGTCTTAATCTCCTTAGAATATTGTTAAGTATGCCACATGCTCTTAGTAACTATGCTTTGCAACTTAGACTCTACTAAATGGGCTTAACTTTAAAATATATATATATATATATATATATATATATATATATATATATATATATATATATTATTGATATTTTACAGAGAGGAAGGGAGAGAGATAGAGAGCCAGAAACGTCGATGAGAGAGAAACATTGACCAGCTGCCTCTTGCACACCCCCTACCGGGGATGTGCCCACAACCAAGGTACATGCCCTTGGCCGGAATCGAACCTGGGACTCTTCAGTCCACAGACCGACGCTCTACCACTGAGCCAAACCAACCTCGGCTGGGCTTAACTTTAAAAAAAAAAATCTTTCCAATAGTCTTGTTTGCAAATTGTTACAAAGCACTGCATGTTTATAGAATGCTCTCCTGAGTTATAACGTTGTTTGAAGACTGTTGCTGAGGAATATCAGATAGATCTGCATGCAAGAAGATATTATAGAGATATTGTAGAAATATGTGTGGTTTACTGTCCACATTGCTGCCTGTTAAAAACAATGCAGTGAATTCTAAGTGTCCATTTTGCTAAGCAGAAAATACATTGGGAAGCCTCATACCTCAAACAGATTAAATAGAAAGCTGTTGCTTTTCATATTAACAGTCAACACATTATTGATGTAGTGGATTCCAGAAACATAATTTGAAATGAAACATTGAAATAAATTGTAATTTAATAGATACTGCAAATAATTTTAAAAAGTTGGCTTTAGAACAGTTCTACCTAGTGAGTAATATTTATTACAGTTATGCAGGGCTGCCCAAATTAGCATAAATATTAATCTTACTTCTCTGCTAATATTGGTAGAGTCTATGTCAATGAAGTAGAAAATTCCAAAGTCACAAACCATTCAGAAGTAAAGAACTTTTTATTACAAGCCTCCTCCTATTTTTAAAATTGAGTAGGATTCCCATTTTCTTCTAAATTTGTTTTCTTAAGCCATTAAATTTCTCCAAAAATCAGCCACTATAAAGCTCTTTATTATATACTACAGTTTGCCCTTGGTAGGAATGAATAGCATTATGAAATCTAAATTAATGATATAAAGGAAAACAAAAAATCAAATGCATCTTGGAAGTCTTGATCAATTTTAATTTATTGCCTCTCTGTGTAAGCCTTGCTTTCATCTGTAAAATGGGAATAATAACAATAACCCCCTCAGAGATCATATGGAGATTAAATGAGATATAGTGCAAACAGGGTGCTTAGCTCACTGCCTAGGATGTAGTAAGTGTTCTATAAATGGTATCTTGACTATCATTAGCATCTTCATATGTGGGAGGTGGCCACTGGTACATCTGACAGGACTCAGTTCAAATAGGCAGTCAAGTATAACAAGCCCACTATTAGTGCCAAGCTGAATGCTTTGTTATTGAAAGACTGGGATGGCTTGTGCTGTCAGAGATGGCATCATTGAGTCAATTAACTGAAAGATTGGACTGGATGTTAAATGATGGTTAAACCCTCAATTTTGCTGACCGCCATTTAACAGACAGCATAACAGTCTGTAAGTCATACGTGAAATTAATAACCTGTTAATTTTAAAGTGTTTTTAATCAATATTTGCTTCTAGTTAACAGGTTATTTTTTTATTGTTATTCACTGTTATTTTTAACAAATTTTAGCTAATAGGCCATATGTTGGGGGAAAAAACTGTAGTAATTTCACCAAATGTAAGTAAATATTACATATCTACAATTATAGTTTACATATGTGAATCCAAGGGTCGCCGCTTGTTAACAGTGTTTGGAAAATGGTTAGCATGTGATCACACCGCATCACACAGGATAGTTGGTTCTGTTGCCATGTGGCGTGACTTTTGCAGGAGTTTTATCTGGTGCCAGCCCGTGTGCCCACGTGTGCTGTGACGCCCCAGCTGTGTGCATTTGTTAACTCACAGTGACTGGTGAATGCACGCATTTACTAGACCTATTCAGAATACGTTTAAAATTATTGTAATACATATGGAAAACTTTTCTGTGAAATTAAACTTTTCACACATACCGAATTTTTATTACATAGATGTATCTACATAACTAAAAACAGATAAATTGATTGGCCAATTTTTTAACAGACACATTCAGAAAAATCTACTTGATTATATAATGGGCTTTTCGCTTTATCGGACACCCCCTTGCCCGAATTAGTCTGTTATATCGAGGTTTTACGGTATATAAGTACCGTATTGCTGAGTCTAATATGTTAGCCAATCTTTGGGGCTTTGGAAGTTTTATATTTCTCACTCGCTTTGTTTTCTGACCATAAACAATTGCTGCACACAGAGGACAAGAAGGGATATCCTAACTTAAAATAGTCAATTAGTCACTAGCTCTGTCTTTACCAAACCACTTCAGAAAAAGAAAAGCAGTTTGTGGTTAAGTATCAAAAATAAAATCTGGATTTTCACAGCTAAGTAGTGAGTCTGGCTCTACTTAAGCATCATTAAAATGCTATATAATTCTATGGTATATGCCTATATAGACATTTCTTTCATCTTTGCAATTATATGTTATAAAATGGTGATAGAGCTTCACTGGCTTATACTATAAAGCAAATATGCCTATAAATGACCCTAATAAAATATGTCAGGATGGAAATCTTGGCAGTTACTTCTATAGGAGCAGTTTTAATCTTCCTCTTTCTTTTTCTCCACAATTTCTCCCCAGGAAGTAGTTAGGAAGCTTGTTCTGAATTGTTTGGCCAAAGCTATAGAAATAGGTGAAACAAGTCAAAATTATGGGTTATTATCCTTCAGTTGCTCATATTCCAATTGTCAGTGAGCCTGGGGGTGTATAGTGAATAAATGGATAGTTAAAGCAATGCTTTATAAATACCAGAGTGGCAGTTCTGTTTGGTTTTGACAATATGGCATAGATCACACTCAGACAAAGGCAAAAGAAAAGCAAATTAGAATTTATGAAAGTAACACAGTATAATTTTTTGTACTTTTGTTTTGTTTTAAAATGTAAATATTGCTCTAGCTTTTCAACAGACAATAGTCAATAGATACTTTGATGATATATTGAGCTAGTGCTCCCAGAGTTACAACTTTCATAATTAAAACAAAAAAAACATATATTTTTTTTGCTCTACAACATAATAGGGGGGACACACACACACAGTATTATTAAACGTGTTAAAATATCATTCTTTTTTTCTTGATATAATCATCATCAGAGGCAGAAATTTACCTAAAAACTTTATTTGCCATCACCAGCAGAGCTTGTGGGGAGTGCAAACTCAAGAGCTAGTGGGGGGCAGGAGGAGGCATTTCCCTGAAATCCCAAATGGGTTCTCACCTCTTCTCTTTTATGTTCATACGTTTAATTCTCAGAGAAAGTTCCGGTAGAGGCCAGAGCACCATGGTACAAACAAGCTCAAGAGCTAGAAGAAGGAGCTGCTGTGTCAGAAGAGCCCTCGTAAGTGTGAAAACCACACGTTGTTTTGCTCTTGGGGCCGATGGGGGTAAAGGAGGCCGTGCCTGGCTGGCTGTGGCTTTCACTGGTTCTGGACCAAGTGCAGCCCTCTCACCAAGCGTGAAATGAGGTTCTGGGGCTGTCAGCTTGGGGAGCCATCGGTTTCAAATGCCTCTCAGAAGCTCTATATACTTTCAATTTTGAAGTAAGAAAACAAAAGGGTAGTGCCTACGCTGTTCTCCAAAACCTGACCCCCTCTTTCCCAAGAGGCCAATTGTGACAAGGCCCAGCTGATGATGACATAGATTTGAGGTAGAGTCCTGGGCAGCTTTCACACTCCTTGTCGCTCAGCTTTGCAATATAGCCACTCACAAAAAATAAAAGGCTGAGTGAAATGTATCTGAGGGCACAGGAAGTTGATTAGCGTTTCCTTTCTCTTCCCTGCTGTCAGATGGATACCAGGACTTTGCCTCACTTGATCACAGTCTCATTCCTGCTCAGCTTTGTCAAGGCCATGACATTTGTAAGACCACTAGGCACAGATTTTTCACAGAAAAGGAATGGTTCATCCATCGGGTAACACATTTCGCACTTCTCAGGACAATAAGCAAAACGCAGGTTGTTTCTGTACTATGAAGTTACTACAGCACCTTTTTCTTCTTCTCTGAGGAAAGCCTTTAAGAAAGAATGCCTACCCATTGCAGAGCTTTGGAGAAAAGGCAGAGGCTAAAGGTCGCAGGGCCACGTTTTTATTTTCCTTTCTCTCCTGCCAATACCTGGCTTGGCAGGCCTTCTTGCTGCTGAAGGGGGAGAAAGCAGTTCATTTTAGACGAGTATTAAGTCTTTAATCCACGAAGGTCCTAGCTAAGACTGCATGTAATTGGAGCCAGTTACTCCTTAAATATACTCTTACGTTAAATGTTGAAAACCAGGTGTGTATTATTTTACATAATAATATCTGCTCTCCCATTCACTCTGTTTTGTCATGTAGACAAAATAGAACACATGGACTATTGCATCATGACCAATGTTAAGTAGTACAAAAAAGTTAAAATTAAATCCAGACGTCTTGCATCAATAATTAAACATCCTTCTCATGATTAGATACCTCTCAGATGCAGGCTGTAAGAAGCATTACCTATGGTCAACCATATTTTGTAACGAGTATTTTCCACTAAAGGTCTGTTTAAGATGCATTACGTTCAACTTTAATCTTAATAAAATTCCTAAAGTAGTTAAACATATACTTTTAGCCACTGGAACTCCAGCCATATATTGGATTATTAAATTTTACTCTCGGTGTAATGGAATTGCCATCTTGGCAAGATTAATCTGAACTGAAGTCTTTTGTAATTGGAGTGCTGGTGCCAGGTACAGGAAATGTATACTGTTATGCTCAGAACAATTACTTTTATACCAAAATGAAATAAATGACAGCTTTAGGATAATGTAGTGAAAGGTATATGGTTTCCACACTTTAATACGCTTTACATGTTCAGTGCCCCGAGCCCTAGGAAAGGTCCAACGTGTCACATTATATTTTTTATTGATTTTGAATTTAAAAAACATAATTTTGCATGGGCTTAATTCTTTCTCTCTCTCTCTCTTTTAACCACATGACTAGTTTCTAAATGTATGTAGCAACCTATAATTACTCTCCATAGTATAATGAAAAGATGACATACTGTCAGCAAGTCTTCCCTCCCCACACCGACGAGACTCGCAATGCTTAAATTAAACTGTAATGTTCAGGAGCTGTGGCTGTCACTTATGCGACAGAGACGCAGGAACAGTGGCCCAGACCTATTATCTCTCACACTGGCTCCAGTTAACCTAGACAATTCTGTAGTAAAACAGCAAATATCGCTTATTTTCCCTTATTTAAAATAAAGCCAGTATCCCTAGCCTGTCTCGTTAAATAATGTAGGGAAAGTCCTCAGTATATGAAGATACAATTGTTGAATGTTAGATATTTTTGGTAATCCCCAAATGGAAAAAAAAAATTGATTAGCACTCTGGCCAGAATCTGTTGGAAAGCAACCACTGTAAGATATGACCTGCCAAGGAATAACCAAAATTTTCTAGAACAGAGGTTTGTGCTGGTAGTGCTGTTTCACTAAACCTACTCTCTGCAAAAGATGCAAATACAGATGTCAGTCTCCTGGGAAGGCTGAACTAAGTACTGAGATTGGTTCACGTTGTGGCAACGCACTTAATATATTGAGATCCCTGTTATCAAGCTGCAACCTCATTCAGAAATTATTTTAGGCATTGATTGCTTTTTCCTCAGCAACAAACTGATTTATTTATGCTGCGCTTGATTTATATGGTCCCAAGGTAGGGGTGCAGTAACGAATGCATTGCCTTGACATAAGAATTGATTTCCTAACCCACTTGTGGGAGTCAGACCCTCTAAACTGATTTTTCACTGGTGGCCATGGTTTCCCTTGCTTCAGGCACGTGTTTTTATCAGGTTTGCCTGGCAAACATCAGCAAGCATGTTTCAGCAAGGTAGTTTTGATTCTCTCCACTGAACAGGACAGTGTGAACAAGGTCCAACCCAAACCAACCCTAAGCAATGTGAGATGTGAGCCAGTAAAGTCGGTCAAGCGGAGACAATCTTATGAATAAGATGTCCTTGCTTCCGAAGATGTCTGCTGGGGAATCCATAGAAATCCCTGCTACTTCTTTCACACAGAGAATTGTGTGAACGAAGTAGCAGAAATTTCTACAACTAAGCAGATTCGGGAGCATTGCATTTTTCTGAAGAGAGGAGGCTGCCATTCTAGCACTAGAAAGAGGGAGATGGACTATGACTAATGGACTTCTCCTCTGCTATGATTTGAACTCTTTCTGAATTTGCATCCAGCTGATGAGAGTATTGTTAGGTTTAGAAGTCTGTCATGTAAAAACCAGATTGAGCCCAGCTGATGGCCTCCTCTGACAAATACGTGGGAGTTGCTTTCTAGGGATTTTTTTTTTAATCCTCAAAATTTTACTTTTATTTGGTGAGGGATTAAAACTACAATGTGGTAGAAGAGTTATATTTATGAACCAGGTAGGAGCTAAAGAAATTATCGACTTGAGTTCTGCCCTTTTATTCCCCCTTACTTTCAGTCTTTGTTGAGATGTAAGTGTAAATTTCACAGCCACCTCAAGCCAAGAGAATGTTATGAATACTTTGATAGTTTAATTTCTCTTTTCTTTTTCCTAATCCTTACCCAAGGAGTGAGGCTATTTTTTTCCATTGATTTCTAAAGAGAATGGAAGAGGAAGTCGGGGGGGAAAGAGAGAGAAAAATAGAGGGAGATGGAGATGGAGATGGAGATGGAGAGGGAGAGGGAGAGGGAGAGGGAGAAGGAGAGTGAGAGAGAGAGAGAGAGAGAGAGAGAGCGAGCAATGTGAAAGAGACACATTGATTGGTTGCCTCCTGTAAGCACCCAGGTCAGGGATTGAACCTGCAATGCAGGTATGTGCATTTGAGAAAGAGAGAGAGAGAGAGAGAGAGAGAGAGAGAGAGAGAGAGAGAGAGAGCAATGTGAAAGAGACACATTGATTGGTTGCCTCCTGTAAGCACCCAGGTCAGGGATTGAACCTGCAATGCAGGTATGTGCA
This sequence comes from Vespertilio murinus, assembly GCA_963924515.1. Taxonomy (NCBI): domain Eukaryota; kingdom Metazoa; phylum Chordata; class Mammalia; order Chiroptera; family Vespertilionidae; genus Vespertilio; species Vespertilio murinus. Next base: position 127,076,116 of record OZ004708.1, on the reverse strand, counting down.
TTTGACCAGCAAGCAAACCTGTGACTCTTTGGTGTGCAGGGTGCAGATTGATGCTCTAATCACTGAGCAATGCCAGCCAGGGTGAGAGCTTAATTTCTTGAGCAAAAGTGACACTGTGGTGACCTCTAGAACATGAAAAGACACAGTTCTTCTACTATTGCTGTACAGAGAATTAATAAACTGGCCTTTTTTAAAAACTTAATCTAACTAAAAGAAATTATTCACTTCCTTAACTCCTCAGGCCACTAAGGCCACCAATACCCTAGACAGTGTCATCTGTTTGGAGGCAGATGTAAGGAAAAGGTCTCTCTCTCTCTCTCTCTCTCTCTCTCTCTCTCTCTCTCTCTCTCTCTCTCTCCTCTCCCTCTCCCTCTCCCTCTCCATCTCCATCTCCATCTCCCTCTATTTTCTCTCTCTTCCCCCCCGACTTCTTCTCTTCCATTCTCTTTAGAAATCAATGGAAAAAATAGCCTCACTCCTTGGGTAAGGATTAGTAAGGAAAAGGTATGGCCTGGATACTCCAGGTGCTCAGCTTTCTCTCTCCAGGCTTTCTGCTCTCCCAGCAAAGAGGCATGGAGGACTGACTAAGTGGGCACGTAGGTAGTGAGGTTCCTCCCAGAATTACTAGTATTTCAGATGCTGGGGGTTCTACTTGGATGGCTCAGAACAAGCAAAGGTGATTCCTTTGGGCACTACATGATCAGCACAGCCATTTATCCAGCCATCCCTCCAGAAAAGCCTGGCACACATGGAAAGCCATAACGGTGCCATCCTCTTGAAGGTAGAATTGAATGGTCCTGTGTGCCTTGAGCTTGCACTTAAGAAATCTTGAAATCAAGAAATCTTGTGTTATCTTGCTCAATTTTCAGTTAGCAGCTTCACTACAGGGTTAGGAAACATTCAGCAAAGTATGCGGGCCTTAAACATATTGCCATAAATAACCTTAGTGTGAGCCATTCCAAAAAGCAGAGGAAGGAGGCAAGCGAGCAGGCAGAAGGCAGCAGTAATATCTGGATGCCAGATGGCATCAGCTTAGCGATGGGGCTGATTCAGGAAGAAGCAAAGGGAAATTCCTGCCATGCTTCCGTGTGAACAGAACCCACAAGGAATTAGGCCCAGAAAGGAAAGCTGATAGAGTCACCACGGTGATCCTGTAGTTCTGAAATGCCATGTTTTCCTTGTTGGAAATAGCATTTAGATGTATAATATTTAAGCATATGTTTACCTTAACCCGTATTTGTATCCAGTGAGTTGTCTGAGAATGTGTATGGTTTAACTCGGTAGTTGAGAATGTTAATTCATATTCTAAGAGGAAAAAAGTGTGCCTAGAAATGTTAATTATGTGGCATGTGTTTTTCCCTCAAAGAATATATAGGGACTCAAACATCCATAATAGATCCAGATAGTTTGGTTTTTTATATCCTCACAAGGTGCCTGAATTACATTCTCTTTGTGGATCTCAAGCCACAGAAAATAAAAGGGATATTTTATATATATTTCTTAGGAATCAAGAGTCATCTCACCTAAGATCCAGAAACTTAAACACTATTTGCAGATCATTAAACCAACATAAAGGAGGTTTGAGCAGAACAGGGTTGCGCATTAGGATTATAAGATTTTAAAAAAGCACACAAAAGGGGTTTGTTTTAAGGACTGGCATGTGGCAGAGCTAAAGCCTCACCCCGGCCAGGCAGAAGCAGCCCTTACACCTGCAGTAGTGGTGACCCCTCACTTCCAGTTCCTTCCTTCCTCACTGGCCTCCGCCCCACCTACCCAATCTTTCTCATCTACTGTATCCTCTGCAGCAGTAGAAAGTTTAATGTAAGTTTTCTGGCTGATTATATGTTTTAGATGACTCAGGAGAGTCACTAGACCTGCTAATTGTTCACACCTCCTAATGAATGAAGCAGTGTGTGTGTGTGTGTGTGTGTGTGTGTGTGTGTGTGTGTGTGCGCCTGCCTAAGCTACCATTCAACTGGCTGGCTGGTAGCTATGACGCACAATGACCACCGGAGACAGATGCTCATCACATTAGCTGCCAAGCTGTGGTGACTTGGCAGCTGTGATTCTCAGGTGACACACCCAGAAACAGAGAGGAGGGAGCCTGATTTTGGGGTGCGTTATCCAAGAAGCACCCTCTCACCATCCCAGAACCCTAGAGGGATGTCGGAGAGCCAGTTTTGGCTTGATTCCCACAGACCAGGCCTAGGGACCTCCCTGATGCAAGAATCTTGCACTGGGCCTCTAGTTTGCTCATAAGTCACATGCTCTCTGCCATTATTTGTGCCAGGTGCAGATCCTATCAAAATAAACCCAATAGTCCTTGTCCTCAAGTAACCTGGAGTCCATTCTTACCATAGGGTTGTGATCAAAGTGTTGATTGTTGGACAGTTATCTACAGATTGAACAAATGAGCCAGTTTTTTTTTAAGAAATGCCATTTGATGTTTGGGTATGCACAGTGTGATAGTATTATAGATTCAAAAGAGAATGGTGGCAAATTATTTATTGAATTTACAAATTATATTCTTCATTACGGTATGTCCTTCTGAGCTTAAATATCAGAATAGTTAAGCTAGGACATGGTAATTCGTGCATATGAGAAATAAATGAGGGAAGAATGTAGTATACTCTGAAAGGGGTTGGAGAGGGGATGTTTATGAGAACTGATGTTGGGCAGATTAAGATAGAATATATTTGACTCTGACTCCAAAATTAGAACTTGAGGAAAGAGTATTGGATCTTTTTATATGTAAATGACCAGATATTTTGTATAAGTATATGTACCACAGTGATTCCTACCTTTATGTTGATCAGAGAGACTTTCCTAAAATGTGAATTTTTTTTTCAGATACACCATGCTGCCAACTCTAGGAGTTGGTGAGAGATGAGTCTGTGTATTTGTGTGCTCAAACAAGGATACAGCCTTACCGGGATCAAAGTAAAAAAGCAGTTTAATTATTGATCATACTTCCATGCAGAGCAGCAGTGAGTGCAGTGGTGAGAAGTATGGTTCCACCACCCAAACTCACTCCTGCCACCACCATCCATGGCAATATTCAAATGATGTGTCATCAAATTGTGCACTTGCAACGTATATAATTTTATTAACCAATATCACCTCAAGAAATTTAATAAAAAATAAAAAGATCATATGCAATATAGCTAAAGCGTTTAGATATATAATCATTTTCTTCCTAAATAAATTATTAATTTGGTTGGAAAAAGAAGTGTGGGCTCCAATGACAGACTGCCTGGGTGTTCATCTTGAATCCCCCACTAACAACAGGGGACCCTGAGCAAGTCGCTTAACCCTGTAGGCTGCAATTTCCTTGGGTGTGAAATGAGCATAATAATACACATATTGTGAAAATTAATATATATAAAATACCTGGTTTGGAGGAAGCTCTCTCTATATGTTAACCGTAGTTATGATTGAGCCCCTTTCAGCATCATTCATCTTCCTCGAGAACTTTTAAGGGAGTAAAAATGTACAATAGTCACCATTTACAAATAGCTTCATACATATTGTATCTAATGGTATATGAGAACAAGAAAGTATAATTTAACTCCACATTAAGCTAGTGGTTTCAAAGCTGGGCTGGCTTTAGCTCAGCGCTTCCTTCGGCTACAAAGACTCAAAGCTAATACCACCTGCCTCTCTGCTATACTTCTGAGGTTCTTTGAGGACTTACTTTTTAAGCATCACGCTTTGAATTTAGTTCACAATTTATTCTAAAAGACAAAGGTTAGCTGCCTTTATTTGAATAAGAATGGATCTATAGGGAACTGCAAACATTAATAATAAAAGTTTAGAAAATACTTACGTGGAATAGCATCCTCTCAACTCTGAGTGAAATGCAGTTGATCTCTGCAGATTGCTCCCTGCATGCACCAAGACAGAAAAATCAATCACAAATTCAAGAGAACAGACAAAGCCATTTTTTATGTAGTCACTGAAAAAGCCTTTAATGCAAATCAAGAAGTTCTACATGTGTCACCTTGCCTACTGTCTCCACTTATTGCTCATTCTGTAGCTACTTTCAGAAAGCTAAATCTGAACTATTGCTCAGCTGAGCCCTAGAGAGTGACAAAGACAAATGAATGGGATCCTTGTGTGCCAAAATAAAGTATGGACCCTGTCACCACCAATATATGTTACGTCCATTAAGGTCATTTTTAATGAACTGAACTTTTCATTCCAAAGCTTTGCCAAACTTGTTGAATTAAGAGAAAGAAACCTTTACAAAATTGCAGAATAAACTAATTTCACTACATGCGAAGAAGAAATGGTTCGTGAAAACTATTCTGAGTGTATAATATTTTAGATTTTTATCAAAGTCAGGGGAAATGATATGTACCTAAAATCTACATTGTGGGTTCAGAAGATGGTGATGGAGTAATTGAAAGTTACACTCGCCTCCTCCCAGAACAAAACTGGAATTGCAACTGAGATATAGAGCCATCGACCTGAATAACCAACTGAAGCCTCACTGAAGAGAAGTCTTATAACCAAGGATTTATAGCAGAAGCCACATCGAGACTGATAGGAAGGGTGGAGACATGAAAAGGTACAGTGGTAGGGAATCCACAAGGATATCTCAACTGCAAAGGTTCCTCCAGAGGAGCATGGGGTCTCAGCCCAGAGCACTAGAGCCAGGAAGAGGTGCCCATATAACATCTGGCTGTGAAAAGCAGAGGGGTTTCTGTCTGCCAAGGAGATGCAAAAGTCTACTTGAGATACAAGTGACCTCTTAAAGAGCCAGTGCACAAAATTTTGTTTGCAGCCACTCACCCTGGGCTCTGATAGAGAAAGGATAGAACAGACTAGTCATGTGAAGAGAGATGAGTTTATGACTCTAGGGAGAGAGCTGCAGGTACAGTCACCAGGATCCCTGTGCTGAGTGCCTGTCCCACACAGCAGATGTCATCTTTCTTGGGTAGAGCATCCCCTTCCTTTCAGCATCAGCCTTGGGGAGCACAGTACTTCTACTCAGCAGAATCCCTGTCACCCAACCCTGAGGAGCTCACACCTTGCTGAGGAGTTAGCTGCCTGGGCCAGCGTGTGGAAATCCTACCAGTCTCAGGAAGTGTTAGTGACTGAATTGTATGATTCTGTAGCAGGGGTCATCACCCCCACTTTCCTGTGACCCTGACTGGCTCCTCCCTTTCAGAGGAGATTTAGGGAGAATCTAAGACAGACTGAGCTTGTGGCTCTAGGAGAGGGCCATTTTTCCCTCTCACACCCTTCACATGGCTAAATATTGGTCTGCTTACACCTGATAAACTCTTCTGTCCTCACCCTGATTACTCTGGGACCCCACCCCACCATAAAAGTGTGTAAGCACCAGGCAAATTCCAGTTAGACTTGGAATACCCTGGAACTTTTGCTGAGTGGCATCAGACCAAGCGTGTTTGAACCTGTATCAGTCTGGTGAACCTGTATCAGTCTGGTAAACACCACTTGCCTCTACCTGGTGACACACTGAGAACCTCTCATGGAACTCTAATACCACCAGAGGCTCTTTCAGTGATGGACCCTAAGAGGCAGCCAGCAGGCAGAGGCAGATCTCAGGGTGCCTTGGGCTTTCTGCTGTCCTGCCCCCTGAATCAGTGCTGGTGGAAGCTGGCCTTTGAACATAACTTGGTCCTTCCCCCACACACCCAGTCCCAGCAGAGGCAGCCACAATCTGTGGATCACTTTGTAGGTCTAAACAGGTTGCCCAGGGCCAATCACAGGCAGCATCTGATATCAATATGCTCCAGGAACCCTCCCAAGTGGCCCCAGAACCAACACATCCAGTGGTGATCTTCAAACAACATCATAGAAGGATCCAGTAACCTTCACAAGCTGCCCAGCCAACGGGAGATCTTGGCAGGCCTCAGATCCTGCTGAGGCAAATTCTGCTTCATGTGGTCAACACTTGGACAACAGCTCATACGCTGTGGTAATAGTTAATCCTCACAGTCAACCAGCCTAAGGGTCGACCCCATGCACAATGGGCCAATAGCAATCAAGATTCTCGATTATAACGATACTGCTATGGGTGACAACATGGATGCTAAGTGAAATAAATCAAACAGAAAAAGTTAATTACCATATGATTTTATAAATGTAGAATAAAAAAATGAATGCAACAAATGGAAAAAAAGAAAGAAAACAAACAAAAACTCATAGACACAGGCAAACATATGGTGGTAACCAGAGGGAAGAGGGGTGGGAGAGGGTGGTAAAGAATAAAAGGAGTCAAATATATGGTGACAAAAGATTTGACTTAGGGTGGTGGGCAAACAAAGCAATATACAGATGTTGTATAACAGAAATGTACACTTGAAACCTACATAATCTTATTAACCAATCTCAGGCCAATAAATTTAAATAAAAATTTAAGACTGAATTACAACAGGATGGTTTACATAACCCAAACAAAAGACATTCCTGGAGCACCCAGATCAGGTGATCAAAAAGACTGCACAATTGTGTCCCACATAATATCTCTGCATGAGGTCACTCTACCATGGGATATATCAGATCTATCTCATACAAAGAAACAAACAAAAAGAGGCAGCCAAAATAGGGGGGTTAAGAATAAATGAACAAGAAGAAATCTCAAAAAAAAATAACTAAATTAAATAAATGGAAGCAAGTAATAATCCACACAGATTTTTTTTAAGTGATTATAAGGAACTTAATGAGAACTTCAACAGCATGAAAAAAAAAGACATAGAAATTATAAAAAAATAACCAGTAAGAAATAAAGAATAAAAATATTAAATGAAAAATATACTAGAAGGAATAAACAGTAGGCTACATGAAGCAAAGGATTAAAGAAGACAAGGTATCAAAAAATACCCAGTCAGAACAGCAAAAAGAAAAAAAGGACTGTTTAAAAATGAGAATAATTTAAGAGATTTTGAGGATAACATGAAGCATAACAACATTTGAATTATAGGTGTACCTATGAATAGAAAAAGCAAGAGATTGAGAATTTTTATTTAAAGAAATAATGACTGAAAACTTTCCTAACCTGGTGAAGGAAAATAACACACAAGTCCAAGAAGTGCAAAAAAAATCCCAAACAAGATGAATCCAAAAAGACTCACAGCAAGATATATCATAAATAAAGTGCAAAAGTTAAAGTCTAAGAGAAAAATCTTAAAAGCAGCAAGAGAAAGACAGGTACCTACAAGGGAGCCCTTATAAAACTGTCAGCTGATTTCTCAATAGATACATTTCAGGCCAGAAAGGATTTGCACAAAATATTAAAAGAGATGAAAAGCAAGGACCTACAACCAAGACTACTCTACCCAGCAAGGCTATCACTTAAATTAAAGGAGATAAAAAGAGCTTTTCAGACAAAAAAAAAAAAAAGCTAAAGGAGTTAATTACCACCAAACTAGTTTTACAAGAAATGTTAAAGGATCTTCCTTATAAAGAAGAAAAAAAGAGGAATATAGTTATAAAGAATAAGAAGGCAATAAATATCCACCTATTCTTATATAAAAAGCCTAATGTGCAAATCAATCAAATGATGGAATGATGGGTGGAATAACCAGTCCCTTAATCACATTGACCACCAGGCAGCAGATGCTCAATGCAGGACCTGTCCACAGGTCCCAGGCCAGCCAAGGTGCATGCCAGCAGGGGGAAGGGAGCCCCATCACCCCACCAGTCACCCCACAGATTGGCACTGATCACCAACCCAGCCTAGAGACCCTACCTGTGCATGATTTTCATGCACTGGGCCTCTAGTCAATAATAACTTTAAATGTAAATATAAGGTAGCTGAATGGAGAACAAAACAAGACTCAATAAATAAAAGACATACACAGAGACTAAAAGTAAAGGGATGGCAAAAGATATTTTATACAAATGGAAATGAGTAAAAGCTAATATAACAATACTTATATCAGAAAAGATAGACTTTAAAACAAAGACTATAAGAGACAAAGAGAGACACTACAGAATGATGAGATAAATCCAACAAGAATATAATCCCTATAAACATGTATGCACCCAACATAGGATCACATAAATATATAAAGCAAATATTGATAGATATAAAGGGAGAGATTAAAAGTAATGCAGTCTTAGTGGGATTTTAACACCCCACTGACATCAATGAATCGGTCTTCCAGACAGAAAATTAACAAAGAAACAGTGGCCTTAAATTACAAGCTAGATCAAATGGATTTAATTAATATTTTCAGAGCATTTTATCCCAAAGCAGGAGAATATACATTCTTATCAAGTGCATATGGAACTTTTCTAGGCTAGACCTCATGTTAAAACACAAAACATTTAAGAAGATTGAAATCATGTCCAACATCTTTGACTCTAATGGTATGAAACTAGAAATCAATCATGAGAGGGGGGAAAAATCCTGAAGAACACAAAAACATACGGTAAAATAACATGTTACTAAACAATGGGTTCACAATAAGAACAAGGAAGAAATCAAAAGATAACTTGAAACAAATAAAAATGAGTACACAACAACACAAAATCTTAGGCCCAGTGAAAGCAGTCCTAAGAGCGAAATTCTTAGTATTACAGGCCTACCTCAAGAAACAAACAAACAAAAAAATCTCAAACAATCTAACCTTACACTTAAAGAAACTTGGAAAATGAAAACAAAGTCCAAAGTAAGGAGAAGAAAGAAAATAATAAGTATCAAAGCAGAAATAAACAAAATAGAGTCTTAAAAAAATAAAAAGATAAATGATACTAAGAACTGGTTCTCAGAAAAAACAAATAAGAAAAAATGAAAGAGGATAAGTAACAACTGACACTACAGAAACAAAAGATTATAACAAAATATTATGAACAACTATGTGCCAACAAATTGGACTATCTGGAAGAAAGAAGTTAAATTCCTAGAAACACAATCTCTCAAAACAGAATCAAGAATAAAAAGAAAATCTAAAAAAGACCAATTACTAGTGAAATTGAAGCAATAATCAAAAGGCACCCAACAAATATCCTGGACAGGGTAGTCTTATGGGTGAATTTTATCAAATATTCAAAGTAGAACTAAAATTCAGCATGAGACAACTCTCTCACCTTATTTTATGAGGCCAGCATTATTCAATTACAAAATCAGATAAAGATACGACAAAGAAAAAAATTATAGATCAGTATCCCTGAAGAACATGGATGCAAAAATCCTTAACAAAAAGTTAGCAAACCAAATCCATCCATACATGAATAAAAAACCATACACAAAGATCAAGTAGGATTTATTCCTGGGATACAAGCTTGGTGCAGTATCCACAATCAATTAACATGGTACACCATATAAACATAATGAAGGATAAAAATTATATGATCCTATCAATAGATGCAGAAAAAGATTTTGACAAAATCTATCACCTTTTTATGATAAAAGCTCTCAGCAAAGTGGAAATAATAGAGGAAATATATCTCAACATAATAATGGTTTTATATGACAATCCACAACTAATATACTCAATGAGGACAAACTAAAAGCATATTTCCTTTAAGATCAGAAACATGGTACTGGAAGCCCACAAAGGCAATCACACAAGAAGGAGAAATAAAAGACATCCAAATAAGAAATGAATAAGTAAAACAGTCATTATTTGTAGATGACAGAATACTGCAAATAGGGAACCTTAAAGTTTCCACCAAAAACTATTAGAACTAGACAATGAATTCAATGAAGTAGCAGAATACAAGATAAATGTCCAGAATTTGGTTGCATTTTGGTTGCCAATAATGAACTATCAGATAGGAAAACTAAAACACAATCAATTGCATTAAAAAAAAAAAACACCTTAGGAATAAACTTAACAAAGAGGTTAAAAACCTGTATTCAGAAAATTCTAAGACACCGAAGAAAGAATTTTAAAAAGATACAAATAAATGGAAGCATATCCCATGGTCATGGATAGAAGGAATTAATATCATTATAATTTCATAGTACCCGAAGCAATCTACATTTACAACATAATTCCTATCAAAATACAAATGCTATATTTCACAGAATAAGATCAAATAATCCACAAAGAAAAACCTTAAAATAGCCATAACAATCTTGAGAAAGAAGAACAAAGTTGGAGAGATCATGCTACCTGATACCAAAGTTTACTACAAGGCCATAGTAATCAGAATATTGTGGTACTGCCATAAAAACTGACAGCCAATGAAACAGATTAGAGTCCAGACATAAACCCACACCCATATAGTCAATTAATATTTGACTTTGGAGGTAAGAACATAAAATGGGTTACAATAGTCTATTCCCAATGGTGTTGGGAAAATTGAACAGATAGATGAAAAAAAGAAAAGAAATTAGACCACCTTCTTACAACATATACAAGAATAAACTCAAATTAAATACTTAAATATAAGACTAAATACTATTAAAAACCTACAAGAAAACATGGGCAATAAAATTTCGGACATTTCTTGTAGCAAGATTTTTTTCTGATACATCTCTTTGGGCAAGGGAAACAAAATAAGAAAAGAGCAAATGAGCCCAGTGGCATTGCTCAGTGGTTGAGCATCAAGCTATGAACCAGGAAGTCACAGTTTGATTCCCATTCAGGACACATGCCTGGGTCGTGGGCTCGATACCCAGTGTGGAGCATACAGAAGACAGCTGATCAATAAATCATTGATGTTTCTATCTCTCTATCCTCTCTTCCTCTCTGAAATCAGTAAAAAAAAAAAATGTTTTTAAAAAAAGAACAAATAGGACTACATCAAACCAAAAAGTTTTTACATAGCAAAGGAAATCAACAAAATGAAGACATTTCACTGAATGGGAAAACGTATTCACCAATGATAAATCTCAAAAGGGGTTATATCCAAAATTTTTAAAGAACTCATACAACTCAACACCATAAAATAATCTAATTTTAAAAATGGGAAAAGGGTCTGAATAGACACTTCTCTAAAGAGGGCATACAAATGGTCAATAGACATTGAAAAGATGCTCAATGTCACTCTCATCAGAGAAATGCAAATTAAAACCATAATGAGATATAACCTCACACCTATCAGATGGCTACCATTAATCAACAAACAAGTTCTGGCAAGATGTGGATTAAAGGGTACACTCATGCAACTGTTGGTGGGAATGCTGATTGGTGCAAGCACTGTGGAAAACGGTGAGTTTCCTCAAAAATTTAAAAATGGAACTGCCTTATGACCCAGTGGTTTCACTGCTTGGAATATATCTAAAGAAATCCAAAACACTAATTTGAAAGAATAAATGTACCCCTATGCTCATTGCAGCATTATTTACAATAGCCAAGCTGTCGAAGCAAAACAAGTGGATTAAAAAAAAAATAGTGGTACATATATACAATGGAATATTACTCAGCCATAAAAAAGAAGGAAATTTTACCATTTGCAATAGCATGGATGGATCTGGAGAGTATTATGCTAAATAAAATAAGTCAGTCAGAGAAAGACAAATATCATATGATTTCAATTATATGTGGAATCTAAATAACAATTTAAATAAATCAAACAGAAACAGACTCATAAATACAGGGAACAGATTGATGGTTGCCAGAGGAAATGGAGGCTGGGAGACTGGGTGAAAATGGTGAAGAGATTGAGAAGTACAGATTATAGATACAATATAGTCACGGGATATAAAATAAAGCATAGAAAATATAATCAATAATATTGTAATATATATATGCCCAATCAACCATTACGACCAGTTGCTATGATGCCCACTGACCCCAGGGGCCAAATGCTCAATACAGGAGCTGCCCCCTAGTGGTCATTGTGCTCCCACAGCCAACCTCCTACAGCCAGTCAACTTCCTGCAGTCTCTCCCCCAGCTGGCCAGCCCCCATCAGCCTGATCAGGACTGGAAGAGGGCCTCAATTGACCCCAATCGCTGGCCAGGCCGAGGGAACCCACCAGTGCACAAATTCATGCACTGGGTCTCTAGTATGTGATAACTATATATGGTGCAAGTTAGGTACTGAAATATCAGGGGAACATTTAGTAAAGTATATGATTGTTTAACTACTATGCTATATATCTGAAGCTAATACAAATTATTAGTGAATGTAAACCATAATTGAAAACATTTTTAATTTTAAAAAGATTACTTTCTTGTATTAAGCTGAAGGCTACAAATGTACTAATAGTATTGTAAGCTACAACGGCATTTTAGTCCATGGGCTATGGCTTTTTAAATAATCATACTAGCCTCAAGAAAAATCAAACTTCTAAACCATGTTTTCTTTACCTAAATCAGAAAAGCAATGGGGGAGAAAGATAGACTGAAGCAAGTGTCAACTTCGCATTCTTCATTTGTGAAGAGAGTAATTTGGCTCCATTTCCATCTGCTACATACTATTAGTGATCTAGCTTCACTTTCTCCCAAAACTCTGTGATGTGGAGTTTTAAGGAGTAGACAGAAAAATAGCTCTCCTCGGGCGTCTCTAACCTGGAAACAACTCCTCACGCTCCCTAGCCTTGACTGCCTGGTCGCTGCTCGCCTGATAAGGCAACATTAGAATAGTCACGTATAAATTACAGGAGACAGCCTCTGGCTCAAAGTTGTCCAAAAATCATTTTCTCTTATAAAATATCATTTTTACGAATATTAAATTTAAGTGTGAAAGACACAGAATTTAAACATGTCCCAAGCTACACCATAACCCAACACCCCATCACGATGAAGTGAGGCCAGCACATCCTGCCTGCGTCAGCTATAAGAAATATAAAAGGAATGGCGCCCACTGCAGCCACTTAATTCTGGCATCCAAAGAAACTCCTACAACAGGAAAAAGTTTTTGTTTTCTTCATGTCAATACCTGGAACTGAGAGGCGTGGTTTAATTTCTTTGAGTTTCCAGGCTAGTGCCTCCTTAGCTAAGCATGCTTTCAGTCTTCAAGCCCAAGAAGAAGCCCATTACCAGCCACTCATGGCATCAACTCTTGCCCTCCTGTTTATCCATGAAAAAAAAAGCATTTATTGCTCTGGCTGGGTGGCTCAGTTGGTTGGAGCATATCCTGCACATCAAAAGTTTGTGGGTTTGATCCCCAAACCAGGTGGCAACTGATCGATGTTTCTCTTTCATCTCTCTCTGTCTCTCTGTCTCTCTGTCTCTCTCTCTCTCCTACCCACCCTTCCTCTCTCTAAAAAATAAGTAATAAAAATACTCTCAAGTAAGGATTTTTTTTAAAGTATTTATTGTGTATTATGTGAAATTCTGCCTTCATAGAATGTTGGTCTAATGAGGGAGACAGTTCTTACATAAAGATGCATATGTGATTCTCAAAGGCTGATTCTCAAAGGCTATGAGAAAATTAAAAGGTGCTCTAAGCGAGTCTGACAGGGAGGTGTCAAGGTCAGGGAAGTCTTTTTTGAGAATGGAGCATGTCAGCTAAGACCTGAAGGACAAGTGAGAATTATTCCAAGCTGTGAGCAGGGAGGAGATGGACCTACACCTGACAAAATCTTGAGTCAGGGAAGAATGATACACTTTTAAGGACGTGAAGGAAGACTAGAGTGGCTGGAGGTTAGTGATTATAGTGAGAATAGTGGGAGACGTAGATGGAGAATGGCATAATGTAACCTTGGGAAGGAGTTTAACTTTTTTTCTGGCTATAGTAGGAAACAATGAAAAGCTTCACATTTTAAAATCCCCTTGCTCAGCATGAAGAATGGATGGACAAGGGCTAATAGAAGGAAAACTGGTGGGCAGCTGTTGTGGTAGTCTAGAGAGAGATAAGAGCTTCAATGATCACAGCTCACGTGGCACCCTGAGAGCCAGGATGCTGAGGTGGTGAGGAGCTCAGACGCAGAGTCACCACAGTTGGAGTCTGATTCTGCCAGTGTGACCTTGGACATCTTTATATCCCAATTTTATCACCTAGAAATTGGGAGGAAAGTAGTACTGTTAAAATGTAATTCTCAAAAAGGTAAAATGATGACTCAGAAATATAAAATAAACACAGGTTGTAATTTTTATTTAACTCATGAATTACTGAGGGAACCAGTAAGATGTCAAAACTAGCTCAAAGGAGAATTATATTTAGAAAAGTGTATATTTTCCACCAGACAAAATCATATCCACTGGCATGAACAGAAAAACATTTCTATCACTATTGACAAGGAACATTTGTATCATCACCATCCCACTGCAAGGAAACGTCTTTCTCTATGGAGCTGCAAAACAGGCTAGCCAAAGGCAAAGACTTACACTTCCATGGGTCAAGACAAGCCCGAGAGTCTGCCAGGCAATGCCAGCCCTCCAGTGTGAAGGACAATCAATCATCTCTTTTGACCATTTCACAATGTTTCTGACTTCCTACTCCTAATAATGATATAATATATAGAACGTGCTTAAAACACATCAGTAAATATTGACTGCTATTGTTGCTTTTTTTTTAATCCGTGTGGTGGTAGTAAAGATGGAGCAATTTACCAATTTTATTTATAAAGCACTTAAAATAGGGCCTGGCACATAAGAAGCCCTATGTAAGTTTTTGATAAATAGAAAATTACATTAGCTTAGTGTTTACTCTTTTCCAAGAGTAAAATAGCTTCCTAGCCCAATCTTAACAACAACAACAAAAAAGAATGTTTGGGTATAAAGCTCAGACAAAATGTCTAGACCAGATATTAAATACACTTGCCCCCCAGCATCCATGGAGGATTGGTTCTAGGACCCCTCACAGATACCAAAATCTGTGGATGCTCAAGTTCCTTATATAAAATGGCGTAGTATTTGCATCTAAGCTACAGATATCCTTCTGTAGCCTCTAAATAATCTCCAGGTTACTTATTATACTAACTCAATATAAACACTATGTAAATAGTTGTTATACTGTATTATTTAGGGAACAATTATAAGGAAAAAAGTCTGCACATGTTTAGTACAGACATAACCATTGTAGGCCTAACTACATAATACTTGTCAGTGAAACTTAACTTTTTTCTTTTCAAATATTTTCTATCTATCCTTGGTTGAATCCATGGATGCAGAACCAGTGGAAACTAAAGGCTGACTATACTTAGAAAGTTACCCTGCCCTGGTTGGATGGCTGTGTTGGTTAGAGCATCATCCCCTACACTACAAGTTTGGGGGTTTCATCCCTCATCAAGTCACATATGGCAAGCATCTGACTGATGTTTCTCTCTCTCAGATCTATAGACATATCCTCGGGTGAGGATTTTTTCTTAAACGTGTGTACTCACATTGATGGTATTTGAAGCCAAGAATCATTGATGAACACATCAAAAGATAGTACCAAATTGTGCTCTGGGCACTGAAATATTTAGAGTTTGAGGTGGGGAGAAGGATCTAGAATGGGAGACTGGTAAGGAAATCACCAGAAAAGAAAACCAAGTGAGTTTGGTGTCATGTAAATCAAGAGAGGAAATAATTCAAGAGGGAAGGTCAGGTCAGTGGTGTTGGATACCACTGGGAACACAGTAGGTGAGGACTGGATTTGTTGGGGATAGCAGACAACGTGGGGCCACCACTCTTAGAAACTGATTTATCAGCTACCATCCTGTCACCTTTTCTCTTACTGGTAAAAAATAACAACCTTCTGATGGCCAACAGGGTCCCTCCTTTAGTAAGTTTCCTTCTAATATCTTACCTGGAGCCATATCAGAGAAAGCTAGGTCAGAACTGAAAGATGAGTTTAACAGACTCAGATATGAAGTGCTGGTCCTTAAAAGAGCCAGTAGTCTGACACATTCGAACTTTGAGAGAATGCGGATCCCCCACAGCATTTCCTGCTGGGATAATATCTCTTTGAAAGGAAAATGTGGTCTTTAAGGCAGTCTGCTTTTCCTCCCTTCTAGCACTGACATTCTGCATGAAAGCCACTGAGGCATTCTTGCAGAGGCAAGCTGCCCCTCAAAGGACACAAAAGGGAATCTTTATCATGAGAAAATGAAGTCTGCTTCTTGAAAATGCCACTCAAATATAGCTCTTCCAGTGCTGCCCTAGTGGGTTTTGTGTCCTTCTTATTTATTTATGTATTCATTCATTCGTTACTGGTTAGTGGCATTATACAGGGCAGTCAACTACATTTTTTTATCAAATAGTTATATTGGTGGCTGCATCAAAATTTTCATTTGTTTTGCTATTCTAATTTCTAGGATCATTCTGTTCTTGGTTAGATTAATAACCAAGGACTCTCAACAGTGCTGAAGACTTGCACAAACCGGCATGATACTTAAGGGTTTGAGGAATCTGTGGGGGGAAAAAGTGGTATTATCAGATATCTGGTGCCATGGTGTTCTGGATATCTTTGAATATTTTTTTTTCTTGGAGACTTTAATGTGTTATCTAACCAGCGTGAATTGTTTGCAGCTCCAGAGAGTTGTAAGCTAACAACAGCAGTTAGGAAATATGTTCATAATTCTGCATTCAAATCAAGAATCTTTGACTAAAGATATTCCATAATAAGTGAGATTCTAATTTATTTGGAATGATTTACATGTTGTGGAGGCATATTTTGGATCAATGTTCTCTGGAAACTTGAATGCTTTTGTCATATTTTTAATCATTTTAAGGTCAGCTTGGTATGATGGGTTTTACAGTTCTAAAATTCCTCAAGGGATTCAATTAAAGAGTTGCTTTCCATTTGTAGCATTCCAAAGGTTTTTGTTTGTTTTCTTATTTTAGAGAGATTTTTAAATCTTCCCTTTTAATTTCATTGAGAGACACTAAATAACTAAAATGTTTTAGCTATGCAGGTTTTTTGATCTCCTGTAAAACTGAGACAGATGGGAGAAGATGTTTCCCTTGCCTTTTTCTAAGTTTCTTTCCCACATAGCAGCAGTTTTCTCTCTGCTATCTCCAAATGCTCTGCATTCCAGAGGCCAAATGTCCAACTTGATTTTAAGTAACTGCACCTTTTCCTAAAGATTTTACTCATTAATTAATATCTCAAGGATGTCTCAGACTCAGAAGAAGACCAACTTTTCAAAACTAAAGAAAAAGAATAAAGAAAGGAAGAACAGATTAAAAATAAGAGAAGGCAATATGGTGACTTTTTGTCCCCAAATAACATATTTATATAAAAAGACTTCCTGTTCAATGTGAGGTGCAATTACTTACATAATATTTTATTTTTCCATTATGCTATCTTCCAGATACCTCCCTGGCCACTAGATAAATGATAACTTTTTATAAAGAGGGGAAAAATCATTCTCATGTAAATATAAAATAAATATTGTTGAAGATTTTCTTTACCTCATTAATGTTATAACCAATTCAAAGGAAATTTAAAAGAACCATGTGCATATAGGCAAATAAGATTACAGAAATAAATTTACAAATAGGCCCAAAATGGGTCTGTCCACAGAGCAATTGCATTTCATGAGACATAATTAATCTGCATTTCTATGGGATAATCAGTCTTCTGCAATTTGTAGAGTGATAAAGTAACTCACAGTCAACAAATGATTAGAAGAAGAAAAAAACTAGGAAAGATCCATTTAAAAAGATATCTGGTAATCTTTTGGGTCCATTTTAAACTGATTTTTTCTTTTTTTTTATTAAAACTATTGAGGTAACATTGGTTAATAACATATACATTTCAGTTGTAAAGTATTATCACACAATATTTCAACCTGTATATTCCATTGTGCGCTCACCACCCGGAATCTAGTCTCCTTCTGTGACTATCTGACTCCCTTTATCCTCTTTGTCCTCCCCACACATACTCCCTTTCCCCTCTAGTAACCACCAACTGTTGTGTGTCATGAGTTTGTTTTGATTGATCATTTGCTGATTTTTGTTTTATATCTCATATGAGTGAAATCATACAATTCTTGTCCTTTTCTGTCTGTCTTATTTCATTTAGTATGATACTCTCAATACCCATCCATGTTGTGGCAAATGGCAGTAGTTTCTTTTTTATGGCTGAGTAATATTGCATTATATACACATTACATCATTATCCAGTCATCCATCAAAGAACAATTAGGTTGTTTACATGTCTTGGCTATTGTAAATAATGCTGAAATGATATTTTTTAATATTTAAAAAAAATTTAGGTACATACCCAGAAGAGGGATTGATGGGTCAAATTGTACCTATATTCTTAATTTTTTGTATGGAATATCCATACTGTTTTCCATAGTGTCTATACCAATTAACATTCCCACCAGCAGTGTGCATGAGTTCCCTTTTCTCCACATCCTCTCCAGCACTTACTTCTTGTCTAATTGATAATAGCCATTCTATCAAGTGTGAGGTGATATCTAATTGTCATTTTGATTTGCATTTTCCTTATAACAAGTAACATTAAGCATCTTTTCATATATTTGCTGGCCATCTTCTGTCTTCCTTAGAAAAGTTTCTACTCAAATCCTCTGCTCATTTCTTAATCAGATTATATGTTTTTTTGTTGTGGTTTATTTTTCTTTGTTTGTTTGTTTGTTTGTTTGTTTGTTTGTTTGTTTTTTGCTGAGCTGTATGACTTGGTTATATATTTTGTTATATTAGCCCTCATCAGAGGTATCATTTGTAAATATCTTCTCCCCATCGGTTGGTTGATGTTTTGTTTTGTTTTTGGTTTCTTCTGATGAACAGAAACTTTTTTGTTTGATGTAGTCTTATTCATTCTTTATTTTATTTCTCTTGCCTTTGAGATAAAGTTCACAAAAACCTGTCAGAAACAAAGGTCCATAAGTTTACTGCCTATGTATTTTATTGTTTCAGGTCTTATATTCAAGTCTTTAATCGATTTTGAGTAATTCTGTGTATGGTGTCAGATAGCCATCTAATTTCATTCTTTCACATGTGGCTTTGCAGTGTTCCCAACAGCATTTATTGAAGGGACTTCCCTTTCTTCATGATATATGTTTTTTGCTACTTTGTCAAAAAATAGTTGCCCTCATACATGTAGATTTATTCTGGTTCCACTAGTCTATGTGTCTGTTTTACTGCCAATACCATATGTCTTTGATTATTGTCACCTTGTAGTATAGTTTGAAGTCAGGGAGTGTGATACTTCGGCTTTGTTCTCTTTTCCCAGGATTGCTTTGACTATCTGGGATCTTCTGTGGTTCCATACAAATTTGAGGATCTTTTCTTCTGTTTCTGTGACAAAGGCCATTAGATTTTAACAGGGATTGCATTAAATCTGTAGGTTGCTTTAGGTAATATGGACATTTTAACAGTGTTAATTATTCCAATCCATAAACACAGGATATCTTTTCATTTCTTTGTGTTCTCTTCAATTTCTTGTAGTTTTCAGTGTACAGGTCCTTCACTTCGTTTGTTAAGTTTATTCCTAAGCATTTTATCCTTTTTGTTATATTGTAAATGGGATTGTTTCTTTCTTTGCTTTTTTTCTTATATTTTTTGCTAGTATATAAAAACAAAACAGATTTTTGTATATTGATATTGAATCCTGCAACTTTAATGACTTGTTTATTGTTTCAAATAGTAGTCTTATAATTTTTAACTACTATTCAGTTTATTCCCTCCTTTCTCCTCACTCTGATATGTTGCCACCACTTTCATATTCAAACATTTGCCAACAGAGAGAGGGCAACGAAATCCACAACCCCTTAAAACCAAAATATAGTAAGATTGAGAAGCAAACCAAAATTAAGTATTCCTAATGTGATTTCCTGCAAGTTTCAATTTGCATTTTGAAACCAGAGCACAAGGCAAGCTGGTCACAGCATCAAAATGTATACTTTAAAGCTACTCTTATTTTGAATAGTCCCAATGACTTTTTAAACAAAAATATATGTGAGAAAGGAGGATAGAAGCAAGAGGAAAGTAAGAGGAGAAAAGAAGTTAAATATCTTCACCAAATTCAGAGCCTACCTCTGGCTAAGATTTGCAGTGACATGAGAATAATTAACTAAAAATGAATTGGTTCTGTTTAACTAAATTAATAAAGCAATTGTTTTTATCATTTTAACCCATGCTCTGACTCTGTAATAGCTACTAAAAAACTAAACCACTTTGGGATTTTACAAGTGAGTTTCATTATCATTGTTTTTTATTCCATGAAAAGGACTATGGTAATAACTATAATAAAAGACTAAGCTTTTTGTTAATAAAATGAACGATTAAGCTTGGAAATAAATTGAAGACTAGAGAGAAGCAGAAATCATATATTTGTTGGAATTCTTTTTAATTTTCTGGAGATGGAAATATTAAATGTGAAATCATATCAGTCCTTCCTGAATTTGAAGCCTATCTTTTAAGAAACTCACTCAGTCATTTTTTTATTCATCCCACCATAGTGCTGCAAACAAAAAGAATTTTTTAATTACCCAAATTAAACTTCAATAAGAACTTTTTCGTTGTACATTTCTATATCAAAATGACTTTTTAAATGACTATTGACTCCGTCCTAAAGATCCCACTTTAAAAGTTCTAACTCAACAAGTACTGTTCTAATTGAGTCAGCCACACATGACATTTAAACCTCTTAGCTCACTTGCCTGCCCTCTCACTGACCTTGCTTCCTCCCACTTGTGGCCAGAAAGCTCAAGATAGTAAATGCAGAGTTGAGAGATCTAGGGGTGTGGGGGAAAGGTTCATATGAAAAAGTTATTATTCATTTGGCCATTTGCACTATTATGTATTTTTCTTTTGAAATATAATCTTCTGCCTTCAACAAGAGAGGATATATTATATCATACAGTGTATGCATTAGAGAAATTAAGATGACTGCTAGAAGACAGCACACTTAAAAGCCAAATTGTTTTTAATTGGTGTGAACTCGATGAAGACCTCAGGATAGTGGGTTGGGAGATAAGCCAGTAAGGCTATTTGATATTTGATAAGCCTCTCACTTGGGAGATATAAAATAGTTGTTTATTGGTTTTGCTATTAACCCTAAATGTCCAGATAGTGAAAAATATGCACACGCATACATGCATACTTATTTTCATTTTTCATTTAGTTGCTGCTTTAAAATAAATGTTTCAGCTATTTCATAGAGTTCATGGAGCATCAGTAGCATGCCCTTTCTACTCTGTGGGCTTTTGGTGTATCTTCTTGGTCCTGGAAAGAGACCAAATGCAGAGTGATCCACATTATAGGCAAGGAGAGTTGAGTGTTTAGTTTGCTCATCATTTATATTCCCAGAATTCATCTGGGACTCACTTTGGAAGATAAAACATGCATCAACTTAGCTACTTGTCACTCTTACAAGCTTTATATATATATATATATGGGGGGGGGGTGTTGGGGATTGAAAGTAAGACCTAAAAATAACTTTGGAGATTATTTGCAAGTCTCAGTGTGTTTGGCATCTTCACTAAATGTTCTGTAGCAGGAGTTAGTAAACTACAGCCCATAGGCCAAATTCAGACCCTTTCACTACCCTTTCCACCCGACCCCCAGTTTTTGTAAAGTTTTATTGGGACACAGCCGAACCAATCTGTTTGCATGTTGTCTAGGGCTGCTTTCATACTACGTTGGCAATGTTGAGTAGTTGCGACAATAAAGACCTACAAACATGGCCACAAAATCTAAAATGTTTTTCTTCTGGCCCTTTACAGAGAAAGCTAGCTGATCTTGTCTTTTCACAGCAGTCACCGCCGAGGGCTGTGATAGGTGACAGCACAGTAAACCCCATTGCATAGGGAAAGCTAATAGGGTGCTGTTCTTATGAGCTTGTCACCTTTTTGCATTTGAAAACAAAATTCAGCACCACATTATAAAACAAGCATTATTCATCACATTATGCTCCAGTTGGCAGCCTTACCATTTGCTTTTGGGGTTTTTCCCTCTATATGAAATGGTTTAGCATCTTGTATTAGTTTTGCATTTTCCATTATGTCTTCACGTGGAGTTTAATATTCAGTGTCTGTGTATTTGTCGCGATGCTTGTGTCAGGAGCCAGGCAGACATATAGGAGTGTGGAAGAAGAGGGTTAAGATTATTTTGAGTTCATATTATGGTTTTATTTTTTTCTAAAGAGACTCCACAGGTAGCATTATTTAAAGACCGAGAGACTTTTTAATCTTTCCGGACACTGTTTTTCCCCAACTTCTCTAGGTGCCAGAGGATGAAGTCAAGAATTCAAAAACAAGAGAGGGAGGGAGGTAACATTGTGAGGAGAATTTCTTGGGAATAATTCTGGGTGGCCCTTCCTCCCTTATCCACCTTCCTGACAAGGTTGCATGTGACTTTCAATCTTTCCAGGGGGGTGACTCCTTAAGGATAACAAATCCGAGACCTTTCCTAAAGGGACTCCTTCCATGCCTGAGACACCACGCCAGGTCCCCTGCTCCGTGCACAGCCCAGACTCAGGCCCAGGACGCATCCTTGTGGCGTTCCTTCCAGTTAGAAAACTTGGATTGTTTTACTGTGAGAATTTCAATTTCCCTTAAACTAGATATGAACCATTTGCACTCCTAGAACCTTCTTATCAGTTCTTTCCTTCTCTGCCAAAGTCAGGGTTAAGGAGCCAGGTTTGCATGCCTCTTCAGCACAACTCCCTGTGAGAAAGCAGTAGGATTGTGGAAAAATAAAAAATAAAAAAATGTTTATTCCAAAGCTCTGGCTCCAGATTATTTTACTAAGTTTTTGAAAATGTTAGCAGTTCCCTCCGGGCTTTTTTCCCTAGGCCCCTCTCAAGGTCATTGCAGGCATAGCCATTGTTGATTAGTGGGAGGGGGGAAAAAACTTTTAAAAATGTGGATCTTGTTCTACATTCTAGAGAAACTCGGAGATAAATCCGGTTCTGGCTATTGTGGCTTCTCTCTCTCTGGGGCTGGGAGGTACAGGGTACTCTTGTAGCAAAGCACAGCCTCTTTACTGTCACATGCCTGTGGACTTAAATTTGTAGCACAGATTTTTCTCTGTGATATAAAAAGAACTGCAGTCCAGACTAATTCAAAGAATGTGTGAGCAACAAGACGGCTCCATTCTTGGAAACTTACAAAATACGAAAAGAAAACAAAAAAAACTTTTTCTTCATATAAATAAATCTTGGGAAGCACATTGTGCAGAAAAGCAGAGAAAATTACAGAATATGAGATCCAGACTCGGAGAAATGCTGCCTTAAATATCTCCACCGGGCTTCCTTTGTTAGAGTTTTTAGTATCAGAATTAGCCTGCTGTAAGAATAGCCAGCATCCCGCAGCAGGCACAAGTGCTGGGATTTAGAGCGAGAGAGAAGAAAACCATCAATTCCCTCCCCTGTTCGGAACCGCTACCCCTGTGGGTGCAAGGCAGGCAGAAAGCAGGTGGTCTGCGGCTGGAATGTCTTACAGCTGGGAGTTCATATGACACTTGGAAGAGACCAATCCAGAAACAGTGGCAAGTGAGCTGATGAACTAAACGGAAGCGCCCATCAGAGGACAGGGTGGCAGGGCCCTGAGCACATCCTGAGAGGGCACTGGGCCATGGCGGCAGGTGGGACGCGGCCCGTCCCGGTGCCCGGGCTCTGCTGCCTGGGGCTTCTCACCCTGTCCTCTTGTCTGCTTGCCAACTGCAGGTTCATCCCAGAGGCCTGGTCGGCCTGCACGGTGACCTGCGGCGTGGGGACCCAGGTGCGAATAGTCAAGTGCCAGGTGCTCCTGTCTTTCTCCCAGTCCGTGGCCGACCTGCCTGTGGACGAATGCGAAGGCCCCAAGCCGGCCTCCCAGCGAGCCTGCTACGCGGGGCCATGCAACGGGGAGCTGCCCGAGTCCAACCCGGGAGAGACCGACGGCCTCCTCGGTGGCCTGCAGGACTTCGATGAGCTGTATGACTGGGAGTATGAGGGCTTCACCAAGTGCTCCGAGTCCTGCGGAGGAGGTAAGAAGGGGGGATTCTGGCTCAGACCCCCACCTTCTTCTTGTCCTTTATCTGTGCCCTCTCTCCCTGTGTGCAACTGTGTCACGTGACTGCCTCCGGTCCGGGAATGATAAGCTGGGGGAGGAGGGGAGGGAGCCTTTCTAAACAGAAAGCGGACTGAATGAAACCCAGATGTGTGTCTCCTGGGCTGGAGGAGCGCTGAGATTGTCAGCTGGGAGTGGCCAACAGAACTGACTCTTTTACTTCCCGCTGTCATTCTGATGTCTTTGCACAATATCCTGGTGGATCGGACTGAGAAACACGGTGGACACGGACCCAGCAATGCCCCCAACTTTCAGTTTTATTTATCGAGGCCCTTGCCTCAGGGCACACGGGATGAACCCGAACCCAAGACCACAAAACAGCCTGCGATTCCCGAGAATAACTTGTAGTCGTCCTTCTGTTTTACTCAGCTGATTTCCCAAAGTATATCTGTCTCCAAAGGGAACAGGTGTATAAAGGGCAATTAACACCGCGGTCACCTGTAACTGGAGGCAAGTTTAAAGATGGAAGTCTGACCCCGTTTTACAGATGAGAAAACGAAGATATAAAGAAGCTGAGTGACTTGGGCAAGATCACACAGCTAGGATCATGACAGCTGGGACGAGGCTTGCCCTTTCTTTATTTCTCTGTCTAGAGTGTAGCATGCCACACTTATTAGAACTCCTGAAGCTTCCTCATTATGAATATGATTGAACTAGTGTTCCATGGTCCATGTGTATTGACCTGGTTCCTAGGTGCATTTCAAGGTGATCAAATAGACTCAGGGATTCTTTATTTCAGGTGAAATCTGAATGGGATTGTGGTGGGAGAGGAAGGCATTTAAACAACAGCTAATTCATCGAGATGACAGTCTTTCTTAGACAATACATTACATTCCTATTGCCACTGCCTGCCATGTCTACTCCCAGGTGAGATTTTGATAGGTGAGGAAACTCTGGCTTATCTCCTGCCAAATCCCCCTCTCTGGCTATCAGGACCCCTGGTGGCATGTTAAGGTTCTGCATTCCCAGCACAGTTTCTAAAGTGGTGTATATATAAATTATCCCCCCAAACAGCATTAGAAACCATGACATTTTGAAAACTTTTTTAAAAAGCTATGTTTTGTCCTGGCCTGCATTGCTCAGTGGTTAGAGTGTTGGCCCGAGAAGTTCAAGGGCTCGATTCCTGGTCAAGGGCATGTACCTGGGTTGCAGGTTCATTCTCTGGTCTGTTTCTCTATCTCTATCTCTATCTCTCTCTCTCTCTCATTTTCTCCCCCGCCTTCCCTTTTCCTCTCCTCCTTCCCCTTCCCCTCTTTCTTCCACTCTCTAAAAATCAATGGGAAAAATATTCTCACTCCTCAGATGAAGATTGAAAAAACAAGGCACCTTTGGTTTTATTGAGAATGTAAGGCTAAATGTGCCCAAATTGTTCCCATGGCGCTGAAAAGGAATGCATGGTGGAACAAGTACTAGCAAAGAATCAATTTTCTCCAACACGATTTTTTAATAAGCGCTTAATAGCTTTGACCTTGAGATTCTTGTTTGTTTCTAAGTCTTCCAGATTGAAACTGTGAAATTCTTAAGTGGTTTAATGGAAGCCCTCTTCTTTTAAAACCTAAATTTTTCCATCTGATTCTGGAAGAGTTTCTTGGAACTCTGCTCATCTATGTTCTTACAGTGCTCTTCCCTCACCCTGAGGACATCTCTCCGTCCCTAACGAGGGAGAAGTGTTAAATAAGCTGGTGATCTCTGAGCCTAGGCAGGAGCTAGGAGGTCATGTGGAAAGGCGACTGCCAATGGCTACCGTGGCTTCTTTCCAATATAAGGAATGACTCAAGAGTTCAGAAGGTGTGTGTGTGTGTTTATCCCGTTTCTGTGATCACCTGAATTGAAGGATCATTATCTCTAGTCTAAAACAACTGTGCCTTGAAAAAAAATTGCTTATGGTCTCTCAGTTATGGTCTCTCAGTTACGACTCATGCCTGGAACTTGAGCAGATGGAAAAAATAGATGCAGTAATGGAATATATAAATAAGCAGATACCTTTATGTTTAAGAGTCTATTTTGCGGATCAACCAAGGGCATAAAATTCAAAGGGGAGCCAGTATATGGAATGTTTTTCATGTACAATGTTTTCAGGAGATATTGAGTTAGAAATAAGATTTGGATGTTTGATGTACCATTGATCTCTGCCTGTAGGAACTGAGTGTCTTTGTGTAACATAAATTGTACATCCTTTCTGTCCAAGGCAGCAAAGTTCATGAAATGCCTTAGTTCTTAACTGTCAACAACTGTGCAGACTTACCTATAGTTATGTCCCTGTGCCAAGGTCATATATTTACGCCTAAAATGGTCGAGTTGAAAACTCCAAACTGGTGAAAATAGGCTCGGGATATATGGGCCCATATGATGCCCATATGCACTAAAAAATTATTTTGTTATATGGGACAGGTACATTTTGAAGTCAGTGTTTGGCAGTAACATTTTATATTATCAACTTTGATCTTTCACCAAAATATAACCCACGAGGTTACACATATTTTTAATCATTCTTGCTAAAGGCAACCAAACACATACAATATTAACAGGTAGGTTTTGGGGGGTTTTGTGTTGTTTTTTTCAAATCAATTGTGGGCTGTAAAGCCAGTCGGGCTAATTTTATTGTTTTTGTAATCTCAAGAGAGGAAATTGGATAGACACAAAAGTAACCTTTCACCTAGCAGAGGCAGCGACCAGAAGGAACTAGTTAGTAATTTAGGCTATAGTAGGTGACTACATTTCCCCAAGCTGTCATCAAATATATAACAATTAAGCTATTCTGAGAGAGAGAAACGATGAAAATCCCATTTTCTGGAAAATTCAAAATGAGCCTAACCTGTTTGTGGCTCTGTCCTGTGCCCCACTATCATCTCCTTGTTCTATTTTAATTCCCGATGTGCTTATTAGGTGTGGTCAAGGATTTGAACCTGAACAACTTTCTGACATTGAACTCCTAGATGCTAAAAGTCAACATTGAACTCTAGCTGAGGGAAAACTGGAAATTTCCTTCAGCAAGAATGAGGACATCTTATACCTGCTGTTCCCTTTTCCTTATGAGTCCTCTCTCCTTTTGCTTCTATCAAGAAAGGAAAACTCAAAATCATAAACTACTGTAGTTATACATATGTTCTGCGTTGGTTTAGATTGTCCTTCTCAGTGCATGTATTAGCTTGTTTGGAAAGAGCACAAACTGGATGAGCTAACTTCTCACTTCCTGGCCTGACTCCCCTGGGCCAGGGGTACTGTGAACTTGAAGGTGAAGTCCTCATATTTCCTCCCTCCTCCAACTTCCCACACTCCCAGGTCCAAGGCAGCTCCCTCGCTCCATGCTCCTCCCTCCAAGCATCCCATCCCCTCCTCCCCTTAGCCGTAATTGCACACTAGCACACTAAGCTGAGAATGCCCTGCCCTTTAGGCATTTCATTCCATTCGTCAGGCCACAAAAATTTATTGTGTGTTGACCACAGGGCTGGTCCCAGATACTCCTTTCTTATGACAGAGCTCTGTCCTTCCTTTCCCCCACCATCCCAAGCCCCACCTTAAAATGCTGAGGCAACTGGCCGCTATCACCATAGACTTTTAACTCATAGTGGGGCCCGGTACATTGTTTTAGAATACGCTAGATTAGAATCCAGTAACTCTAAAATGCTGCTCAGTCCCATCTCTTAACCATCCCAAAGGTGATTATGATCTTGAGTTATGATTGTTGGTTTAATATAAATTTGTGTTCCACATATCCAAGAAAGAAGACTACAGATGTCCGTGTGGAAACTTAACCTTTATTACATCCATTGTTTGAAATCTTAGGACCTAAATTCTATAAACAAGGAGTTCACACAGTAAAAAACAGGTCACATTATTCATATACCACTACCACCCCCCACACACACACACACCTGAAATACTTGAAATAAGGCAAATGATAATGTATTTGTAGCAGAACAAAGCCCAAATATATTTTATTTTAGAGAAACATTTAGTATCTCTTAAATAAATTGAAAACTTAATTTCTTAATGTGTTTCTTAATATGATGTAATCACAGCTCTGGGTTCTTTATAGAATTGTTAACCTCATCCAGTGCCTTGTCGTCATTACCTCAATAATGCCAGACTATTCCAGGGGGAAGGTTCAGTGATGATATCAACCACTTCTTGTGAAATGTTTTTGCTGAATCACCATTCCATGGCTCATCCCAGCTGGAACCAAGAGAAACACCCTGTAGTCAGCATCACAGAATGTGATGGAGTCTCTTGAATGTCCCGTACAAATCCCAAATTCTCCACTCTGAACTAGCCGTGATTTATTTAAATTAAATTTTGAAGTTTAGTGAAAATTCAGAAAGAAGAAAATGTACATTCATGGCCACATGGTAAATATTGTGACTGATTTTTATTTTTTAATGTTTGATGTATGAGACTTATTGGGAAAGAAAAAAGGTGATACTGATTCTGGCTTTGACTGATGGTCTTGTTGGGTGATCTAAGCCAGTATAACATCACCCTGGGAAGCATTATCCTGTTGATTGGGATGATATCTTCTTGGAGAAATATAGGGTAGATAGGAGGAGGGAAACAACAGGCCTAAGAAGTGATGGTCAGTGCCCTGGCCGGTATGGCTCAGTTGGTTAGGTGCCATCCTATGCACCAAAATGTTGCCCATTAGATTCCTGATCAGGAAACATACCTTGGTGGTAGGCTTACTGGTAGGGGGTGTGTAGGAGACAGGGAATTGATGTTGAGCTTTCACACATATTTCTCTTTCTGTCCCTCTCGCTTCCCCTCTCTCTTTAAAAAAAAAATCAATAAAAATTATGGTGTGTTTTTTAAAGAAATAATGAGTCAATTGAACTACATCAAGTAATAATTGCAAAGCAATGCAGAAAATAAAAATAAGAAATACAGGGGTGGACAAAAGAAGTTTTGCAGTTATAATACAAATAAATAATACAATAATTGATAAATAATAATATAAGAGCCGAAACCGGTTTGGCTCAGTGGATAGAGTGTCAGCCTGCGGACTGAAAGGTCCCAGGTTTGATTCCAGTCAAGGGCATGTACCCTGGTTGCGGGCACATCTCCAGTGGGGGGGGGGGGGATGCGGGAGACAGCTGATCGATGATTCTCTCTCATCGATGTTTCTAACTCTGTAATCCCTCTCTCTTCCTCTCTGTAAAAAAATATAGATTTTAAAAAAACAAATGCTGTCTATTATGACTAATAGGTATGCATAGGAATACTTTAAAAAATAAATAATAATAAGAAGAAGAAGAATATAAGAATAAACAATGTTTTGTGTACTCATTACTATAAACCTACTTTTGCCCACCCCTGGATATGTGTATTTATATATAACGCTAATTCAATGGATTGTCACATATTCTGCTGTAACTACATACAAATATTTAACTACAGATAGGTATCTTTAGATATACAGATCTTTATATACATAGCTATGTACGACTGGAAGCTTATTATCGAGTGTTTTGTCTCGCCTGTTCTTTAAACTAAACCCTGCTGAAATGATTCCAGACAAATGTCTAGGCTATTCCTGAAGCTCTCCGGCAGATAGAACAGCCTCTCAGTATTTTTAAACGTTAACGCTGTCAGCATTAAGGCTCCAGTACTGAGGCACAGCTTCAGGTTTGTCAATTGTGTGCCCTTAGCAAGTCTTTTGACCCTTCAGTTTTCTAAGCTGTAAACTGGGGCTCCAAGTAATGCAACAACTTCTCACGGAGTTGCTGAGAAGACTGAATGGTGCAATGTCTCACTCTTAGCCTCATACCTGGCTGACAATGGGCCACCGGTGGATTTGGACTCTTATTATCACTGTGGGCACCACAATGAAAAGTCTGGTCCGGGAAGGTAATGACCTTACCCAGTCCGGTGCTTCCTTGCTCCGTGAAAGTCTCCATGACAGGTCGTGCCCACCACCTTGGACCTGCCAAGTCACCTGTGCCCATCACTGCTCAGATCCCTGTTCTGCCAGCTCTGCGTCCGGGGCATGCAGGCGTTCCCGGGAACACTGTTTCCGTGGGTGCAGTCATTGTGCATCTTGTTCTCTTTTTCTGTTCTGAAGAACTGCCCTGGCTCACTGAGGAGAGGAAGCAGAATCAAAAGAAACCAACAGAAACTGGAGCCCTGGATGCGAGGCCCCAGGAGAACAGCAGGTTACAGATCACTGGATATTAAAACGTGGCTCTGGGTCTCCCTTCCAAATACAACAATCTCCCGTTGATTAAAATGTAACGTGCGAAGGTCTTGGGCCCCCCTTTTTTTTGTCACCCTGCTCTCCATCTGCATTAAATTATCATGTTTCCGCGTTGGCAGCTATAGGGCCTGGTGGCATTAATTTTTTTTTTAAGCCTTTCAACATCCTGGTAGCAGCCTGTCCTCTCGGGGGACAGGCCCGGAGGCACGAGCCTACATGTACTTTCTCGCAGAGGGAGCGATGCTTGACAAGATGAGACGGGCAGTCCCGGGCTCTGCACTGCCGTCTCTGACATGCGGCGAGAGTCCCACCGATCACAGAGCCCTCCCCCCAGCTGCCTTGTCCACACTTCATCACCCGCACCCGCCCCCTCGGCCTGACAGTGTGATTTGTACACAGGTGTCCAGGAGGCTGTGGTGAGCTGCCTGAACAAACAGACGCGGGAGCCTGCTGAGGAGAACCTGTGCGTGACCAGCCGCCGGCCCCCGAAGCTCCTGAAAGCCTGCAGCTTGGAGCCCTGCCCGTCAAGGTAACAGGCATGTGGCCTGCCCCGCTTACCCTGGAGCTGGGTGCGCCCGGCCGTGGGCAAGACCAGAACAACTTATTGTTACCCAGTGTTTTGAGAAGCAATTAGCGTCAGTGCAAACCGTGAGTCAAATCCACTTAAGTTTAATTGAAACCAGGGCTCTGGAATTCCAGCCCAGTGGTCGTGCTCAGGGCCCAGAAGGCTCCGTGCACTTGACGTGGTCCCGTGGCGTGGGCCGGTATGTGCACGTGCCGCACGGCAGCTTTCTCCTGGAGGGAATACAAACCGACCACAGACTCCGTGGTCTCTGCCACCTTGTAGCCTGTGTCCCAAGGTCCTCACACCACAGCGGTGGGTTGGCTCATGGGGCACCTGGGTGGTGTAATTGACCCACGGTAAATCTCATGCACACAGCATGTAGATTCATTAGAGCATGCTCTGGGGTGTATGTGTGTCATTTCACATGCATGACATCAATTAGAGCGTTTTATTGTCCAGCCCTGCCTGGGTCTCATTATTACCCAACCTTGAGTGTCAGTCAATCAATCCAGTCACTGCCTCCGTCCACACAATGTGATTGTGTCTTGGGAGACTTGCCTCCTGACATTTCTTTGGAGCAAATCTCTGTAGGAGCTAACCCATCTCATCTCTGAGTCTGGTTTTAAAGGGACGTGTTTACGGAACCAAATCCAGACTTTCAAGTCGGGTGATGGGATGAAGAATGTTACCAGATAAGGCCATATGCTAGGCATGCAGGGGAATGCTGTTTCTGAATGGTGCCTCTTCTCTTTCTGCACAATATCCTGTAAGAAGCCACGTGTTGCTTTCAGGAATTGGCAATAATTTGCTACTCGAGTTGATGCTGCTTATCTTGTTTCTCAGCCATCTAACTGCTTTCCTTTGGGACATAGAGGGTACAGATCACAGGCCTCCTCAGATCAGATCAGGGCAATCTCACAGTGACACTTCTGCTGGTCACAGAATTGCCCCATGTATTGATCTGAATGGTGAGCCTGGCTTCCCCTTTCAAAGGCAGAAGTGAGGAGGGCCACGAGGGCCATATTCTCCAAAGGAACCAGAAGATCAGTCGGCCACTGCTTAGAGCCACAATCCACTGGGGAGAGTGGCAGCCAGGGAAACAAAGCCCAGGGCTGGCCCCACTTGAGCTAGATCCAGTGCATGGACTGCTGGAAACCTCTTTTCTATTTCTGCCGCCCTAAGTTTACATCTCCGTCCTAACCTCGCTGCTCTCCAGTTGGGGGAATCTAAGCCCTGATTGCATGGGCAGGGGATACAAACCTCTTCTACTTGACAGTATTTCCCCCATGCAGGAAGAAGCTGAGTGGTTTCAGCATGGACAGCCAACTAGGGCCTTGGCTAGGAGGCCCAGGGGCCTGGCTTCCCATCCCAGCTCTGTCACCACTAGCTGTGCGGCATCGGGCAAGGCGCCTGCCCTTTCTGTATCCACATCTGCCAGATGATCGGAGGGCCCCACCTCCTGCTCAGATACCCCCTGACTCTTCATTCTTCTGGTTCTTCAGTAGAGTGAAGACTACCGCTGCTGCTTTACTGCGCTGATCATTGCTGTCACTTCTGTCTGCTTATTTACCCTCACTTTAAAAACAAGCAGAAATGTCTCCCTAACCACATCCCAGGGTTGTAATGACATCCAAATGCGGCGATGAGCTGAGGCACTGTTGAGGAGGCAGCACCTGGAACTAGCTAGAAATCTGGGATCTGCAGCCACTAAACCCGCCCCTCCCTGGGGCAGCAGAGGGAATAAGACACGAGATGTTACTTTGCATCCTCCCGAGTATTAATGATGGTTAAAGTAGATGAGCTTAGTTTATACTGACTTCAACAAGGACTTATGTTCCGCTTAATTTTATTTCATTTGCTCCAGAGACATTCAGTACCTTGATTTTCTACTAGTCAGTGGTCAGACTGACAGGCCAGACTTCTCTTGTTGGGCATAGCCGGTTTCATGGGCCAACCATACACAGATGAGCATCTGTAGTTTGATGCTTATTGAAACAACAATGTGGGCTGGTATGACTCGCTCTCTTCATCCCATCAAAGAGCCAAAGCAGATTTTCATCTTTAAAATGAGAAATGTATGGAGGTAACTCATATGGAATATTTCACTCTGACATCCAGGAGGGAAATCTCTCTCTAAAGGTTGGTGTAAAATGTATATGAAAGAGGAGGTATGTTTGGCAGGGGCGTGATCATGTGGTGGTGCTTTCTCAGGCACCTTGTGTTCAGTGGGAGTAATTTAAATCTTTAAATCAGAATTCTTACCGTGCGTAGATCAGTGTTTCGTGCACACTTTAGGGTGTCCTCTGTTGGGCCGCAAGTTTCTATACATTGTCTTTTGCGCTCTTGGTCTGTGTTACTGCCCATGCATTCAAAAAGCCATAGCATTTTCCGTGGGATGGACAGAAATGACGTTTCAAGTCTGAGCCAATGTCTCTGAGAGGAGGCCGCTGGTTAAGTAGTTTTCTTAGGGAATTGTTAGTGCTAGTGACCAGTTAGGAAGCCGCTTTTGCTCTTGTGTGTGCTCAGAGTTATCAGATCTCATGGTGCGTACCAAGGCCCCAGGGCATGTCCTATCTGGGCAGTCTTCCTAAGATCATACCTCCCTCCCCCTGACTTCCTCTGTGTGAATGGCAGAGCTGGTACAGAAGCACATGTCCAACTTTCACCAGGTCCGGGCAGATATGTTCTCACACCCAGCTGTTCGCAGCAGCAAGGCTATATTCTCAAATGAGAGATACATTCCCACTTGTGTGTACCTATGTGCATGTGCACGACTGCCTGCATTTTGAGGGACACTTCAAAAAAATAGTAGTTGTCTATTGAGGAGAACTATGTTTTGAAGTCCTTGCTGTCAGTTTTATGTCTTACTCTTCCTCTCTCTGAAACGAATGCCTAGCATAATGTCTGACACATAGAAGGGGCTTATTACATGTTTACTATTTTATTATTACATATTTATTATTTACATGAATAAATGTGTGTAAAGGACTAGGAGCAAATTTACAAGTAGTAGGGTTTATACCCTATTATTAATGCTAGCTGGGAAGACTAGCCTACTCTCAATCCCCCTATCCCTTCCCTCCCATGTATCAGATGGTACTGAATTGCCATTATTTGGAGTCCCTTCCCTAAGTTGAAGGCTTTAAATGCCAATTTAAAATATAAATAGCTTTAGGATAAGTAACCCTGTATGTTAGCAATCACATATTCAAAGTATCCTCAAAATAAGAATAGGGCCCTAATAGATTTGGCTCAGTGGATAGAGCGTCAGCCTGCGAACTAAAGGGTCCTGGATTCAGTCCTGGTCAAGGGCATGTACCTTGGTTGTGGGCACATCCCCAGTAGGAGGTGTGTAGGAGGCAGCTGATTGATGTTTCTCTCTCATCAATGTTTCTAACTCTCTATCCCTCTCCATTCCTCTCTGTAAAAAAATAAAATATATATTTTTTTAAATAAGAATAGGAAGGCAAGCTTTCATATATGGTAGATGTGGACATGGTTGTTGAATGAGTTGTTTGCATTGTCCAGAAAGTAATTTGCTTGACAGGAGAGAGAGAAGGTAATATGTATCATGAGGACAGTTGTTAATCCCTTAACAATCTTACCTAAAATTGTCCCGGAGAAATTAGGATTATTTTTTGCTTTTGACAAAATAATTTGACTGTGAGTTTGACAGTGAGAATTTTACATCAAAGTTGATAGCAAAAAGATTTATTATTACAAGGCAGAAAAATCACTGTAGGTTCCTTCACCGTCATCTGAGTAATTTGTGTCCGGAAGCCCCACCACCCTGCCAACCTTCACTGGTGGCTTAGACCAGCTGATGGCAGAAATATCCAAAAAGGGGCTAAGATCAGCCATTAGGAAAGCAGTCAGCCTCCTGCTGCCAATGAGAAAGCTTCCTGTAGAACCTGTACAAGTAATACATGAATAGTCTCATTTTTTAAAAGTCCAGCATAGCAGAAGCGACCCAGAAAGGCATATGCTCCTCTTTCTCCATCATGCTCTCCAGTTCCACTCCATTCTTCTCCCCAGAGATAACCACTGCTGATGGTTTGATGCATGCCTTTCCAGACCTTGTTCTATCAATTTATATGCACATATGAACACATACAAATATATAAGGTTTTCTCCCCTTTGTAAATGAGATCCTATTTATATGTTGTTCAGCAACTTGTTTCTCCACTTAATTAGCATGCAGTAAGCATGGTCCCTATCCCTGAGACCACCAAAATAAAAACCAGAGGATAGATTGTCCCTATGCTCCAATTCTGCTGTGTCACATTTAGCTGTGTGGCCTTCAAGAGGTCACACATCTTTTTGGATCCTCAGATTCTTCATGTCTAAAAGAAGATTGCTATAAGCACTCAGAAAAGAAGAAGAAGAAGAAGAAGAAGAAGAAGAAGAAGAAGAAGAAGAAGAAGAAGAAAATTATTTTCTGAGTGCTTATAGCAATCCTCTTTTATTATCCTTCTCTTTTATTCCTGGTGAGAAATACTTTATTTTTGAATAAAGCAATGTTTTGTATTCAGTACTTAACTCAACTTTGACTAGCTTTTTCTCTCTTATTTGAGAAAAAGGCCTCACTGGCCATCTCCCTGGGTTATACTAGCAATGACATGAGCAGCCCAAGGAAAGCCAGAAACCACTACCTTAAAGGAAAAAAAGGGGGTACGACTGTTATTAATTATAAGCATTTGATAGCTCGGCCAGTGTGTGTTGAAAAGATTTGGTAAACGTACCTGGAGGAGGGGCAAGAAGTAAGCAATGAAAGCCAGATGGCTGAAAATGAAGGAAATTCCAGGCAATTTCTGCAGCTTTGTTCTAACATACTTCTTAAACTAAACTTTTATTTCTCTGCAACAGAGAACAGCTGAGTGGTACAGAACAGATAAACAGTAAAACAGGGGGTGGGGGTGGGGGGCTCATAATTTCAGGAACATTACTTGGTTTCTGCCCCCACCGCCCACCCCAACTCCTTTTCTCATACCTAGGGTGGTTCTTGAACCAGCAAGAACTACAAAAGAAGTTTGAGAATCCCTATTTGAGATGCGAGAGTTTAAGAAAAACATCTCAAAGGTCACGGAGTCTCCTCTTTAAAAGCACACTGCAGAATGCCAATTTTATTGTACACTAACAAAAGCCATGCGCACCGGCACCAAATGATTTCCAATTTCTGATTCTCTTTTATATTGGCCTATACTGGCTCGAGCAGAAGGTGTTGCCTTTTTACACAGCCACGCTTTAATTTATTTGTTGGAGCTTTCAAAGCTTTGCAGCCACCTTCCCCTTTGACAACTTACTTTAAGGTTTCTGTTTCAACATGCTCTCTAAATATTGGTCTATCTTCTGCTAGGTTCCCCAAGTTTCCATATGCTGCCTCTTGGCTCTGTCCATACTAACTTTTTAAGTGCTTAAAGCAAAAGCACACCAAAGCTCACTGGCGTTCCCAGAAATTAAGTCCAGATCTGGAGGCCATAATCAGGCGCCTTCGGAGAACTAATGCTATTACTGTTGTCAGTCTCCTTGGTAAACCCAGATGCGTAATTACACTGCCTCTCTTTTCTTCCACTGATGGACAAGTTACAACAGAGGAACCCGCCAAGACCTGTTTCTTAACGATGGGGCCTGATGGGCCCAGTGGCAGGCTCTGTTATTGCTCTGCCCAGGAATGTGTTGGCCCAGTGATCAGAATTGTCCCCAGCAGCATTTTGACATCAACAAGAGTAACTGTCACATGCACACTTGCCTTGGGGCTGAAATGTTCATGTCTCCTAAAGACAGCGCTTCCCCTGGTTACACATCACCTGTCCTATCAACCTCGAAACTCTGTGAAATGAGCTTTGATCATATTCGAAATCACTTAGCATGCATAGATAGATCCAGTTGTTGCATGAATCTGGGGTAAAAATCAAAGGACTGGGTCTACCTTCCCATTATGCCACCTGTTCTATAAAGGTAGGCACACCCCATCCCCTTTAGGCAAATCCATTCAATTAAGTCCTGAGAGGGCAGCTTTTCTGGTGTTCAACAACTATGTCATTGGACAGCCCCTTAGACCACATATTTCTGCCTGAACTCTGGGAAAGTCCTTATATAGACCATTGACTAAAGTTAACCATATGCACACACACACAACACAAAATGGCAGAAAGTGTTTTATATCCCAATTCAGGAAAAAATAAAAATGCACTGGGCATTTTCATGTACATGGTCTGCTTGCATTTGGTCTTCAGAGATGACTAGAATACAAAACCCTGTTCTGGAGGAGTTATTATTTAATAGAGGAGGATGATTTCAAA
Organism: Vespertilio murinus; assembly: GCA_963924515.1. Lineage (NCBI taxonomy): Eukaryota > Metazoa > Chordata > Mammalia > Chiroptera > Vespertilionidae > Vespertilio > Vespertilio murinus. The sequence goes on along the minus strand of OZ004708.1, from coordinate 127,039,239 downwards.
ATAGTAGCTACTGTGAATGAGGCAAGCACAGGCTCTGGTAGCATGAGGCCAAAAGAAGGCTTCTTAAAGGAGGCAAGCCTGTACTGAATGGTAAGCCATGAGTAGGAGTCACCCAGGTAAAGAGAGAGCGGACAGATGTTGCAGGAGAAAGGAAAAGCATGACTGCAAAGCAAAGGACAAGAAATGGAAGATAGTCTTAGAGGGTGGGTAAGGGCGAGATCAGGATAGCCCAATGTGCTAAATGAAGTTGTGGAGTTTATGTCTTGCAATAAATGGGGAACCATTGAAGGGGGTTAAACAGGGAAGTGGACAAAGTATATTTGCTTGGAAAGTATATTTGCTTGCCTCTGGCTGCTCATCCAATAGAGCTAAAGTGGTAATGGTGGCTAACATTTTTATATTACAGGCATCTACACTTTTTTCACGTAAAGTCACAAATAAAGAGTGTGCTCTGTGGGGTGTACATCATTAGATTTCCATTGAAATGAATAATGAGTCTTGCCCTTGGTATGTTATCACTTTGTATGCTCCCACGATCAACCCAGTGAGATTTGGACTTATTGTCCTGGCAGGAGAATAGAGCCGCACATATGGTATCATAAAGGAGTCATGAGAGGTGCAGCTGGGTGATCCCTGAGGACTTTCTAGCTCTAACATTCTGTGATTCTTTGAAGGTAATAATTGTCCAGAGTTAAAGCTTTTCAAGAAAGAGATAAAAAGTAAATTCTATTTAAAAAAAAAACTACTGAATTAGATTTAAGTCCTAAAGACAAAGCACATCTATTAGTCACAAAACAGGAACTGGCTTTAACTATAAATCAAGGAACCATGAGAAGTCTACAAGACTAGACTTACATTTTCATAAGAAAAATTTAGGTAAGAGTATTCAGGCAGCAGAATGGAAAAACACTGAAATGAAGAACCTATTTATATATAATACCTTACTAGTATTTGTCCATGTGTGAAAGGATACAAAATGGTCTGCAACCCTCAATTTAGACTTTTATAGTGCCCTTTAATATGACTAGAATTTCTCTTCATTCAACCTCTATTGAACAAATACTTATTAAATGCTTGCTTTGTGCCAGACATTGTACTGGGGATTCAGTGATGAAAAACCTTCTTTGTTCCATGAATTAGGGTTTGGGGAATGCCATTACAGTTTTTAAAATATATATATTTTATTGATTCTTTACAGAGAGGAAGGGAGAGGGAAAGAGAGTTAGAAACATCGATGAGAGGAAAACATCCATCAGCTACTGGGGATGTGCCCACAACCAAGGCACATGCCCTTGACCAGAACTGAACCTGGGATCCTTCAGCCCGCTCTATCCACTGAGCCAAACCGGTTAGGGCCCATTACAATTTTTTTTAATCTTAGATACTTCTGTCCTAAAGTTAGTTATTAAATAGAACAACCCACTGTGTTCCTCACTGCTCCAAGTGCCGACATATTTGCACCAGTCATGTAAGCACCATGAGAATGGAAACACACCACCTGATAGCTCTTTGCTGTGGATCTAGTGAGGAAACACTGGAGTTTTACAGTTCAAAAATCTTCCAGCTTACAAATAAATCAGTAGAAGTGGAGTAGAGACTCCCAAAATAAATCTATTGTTTTATTTTACTTTCCCCATAATCCAATGTTTTTCAAAAGTCCTAATGTAATGAGTTAAGGGCAAGCAGTGATTTGGCCAAAGCTTTGAGTTGAAAATTATTGCTGCCTAAGTGTACTCAGTGACTCCTTTGGAGATTTTGAAAGCCCTCATGTGCAATTTGAGATGAAGAGCTTTTCTCTGACTGTAGTGTCAGGAATCCACTGCGTTACTATGTTCCTTAAGCTTGGAAAACAAAGAAGTAAGAAAAAGACTTGAGAAAGAGCTGGAGAAAAAGAGATATGGAAGCAACATGAAAATGAGGGAGTTAAAGGAAATTCTCTACAGTTCATCCTTCCAGAGACAGTATTCCTGTCCTGACACCAGCCCAAGGTCAGGCAGCTCTTAAGTCATCTGCCATAGCAACAGAAAGATCGGTCACAGAGCAGAGCCTGGCCAACCCCTGCCTTTCCTGTGGTGAATCAGTGTTGTCCCTGTCTTTGCTGTTGCTTTGTCTTCATCATTCTGTCTAATTATCTTTCTCAGAGCTACAGGACATTTTGGTGTTTGGGTTAGTGACACAATGAAGACTAGCGTGACTGCTATTCAATGAGCACAGCTCCCAGACCCACCAGGTGCTCTTGGCTTTCTCGTGGAGCTGTGATGTCAGTTGGGGAGGGACTATCCTTAAGGCCCAGACAGATACTCCGGCCAGAGTCAGTGTGCCAGGGTAGGCGATGCACTCGGTAACTTCCTGCTGTTGGCTCTGGTTCCTGAGTGGACAGACATAACTGCCTTTCCCACTGACCAGGGCTACACATGGGACTCAAGCAACCAAACAGGACCCTCTGCCCAGGGAACATAGGAGTTGGCACTTATTCCACTATTAGCAGGGGTGTTAGGTGCTGAAACCTCAGTTTACTTTGATGGTGTGCATGCCTCTGGGAGAGGTAGGTCATTATCATCTTAGCATGATTTTTTTTTAATCAACACGATATTTTCCCTAACAGAAATCTTGGCAGCACTTGGAAATGGGGTGACCTTAGGTTAAGAGCCTAAAGGGGACTTGGCAATGACAAACCTAAATATTCCCCACCAGGTATAGGGATAATGCCTGGAATAAGGGAGGAATTGTAGGCTTTGAAGTTACAATTAGTCTGTCTACATTAGCCTCTTTAGGACTCAGTTGTCCTCAGCTATAGAGCAAAGATAATTGTTCCAACCACAGAAAGGGTTTGTAAGGGTGATCATATACAGGGTGGGACAAAAGTGGGTTGACAATTCTGAGTACATGAAACACAAAGTTTATTCTTGTATTGTTACTAATTACTAGTGGCCTGGTGCATGAATTTATGCACATTGAAAGGGAATTAATTAGAAGAAATATTTTAATATTGCTATTTGCCCTCTCTATCATATATATATATATATATATATATATATATATATATATATATATGATAGAGTTTATATATATAAACTTGCTTAATTAGACCTGCTTTCTTATTTAGCTAAACTTTTTCCAACCCAGTGAAGCACCATAACTTCTCTTTCAAGTGAAGCAACACAGCAGTAAATATCAACATGAAGCAGATTATTATTGTAGATCACACAGAGATAACAAAGGGTAAAATATTTAACTGCAGCAGTGTTTGACTATATTCTATGCAGTGAGAAAACCTGAAGTTATTTTCAAGGTTCACTATTTCTTACTTCTTTTCAATCGGGTCAAGTTTCTACACTTTCTAAATCTCGGTTTTCTGGCTAATGAAAATAAAATAGGATTCCACTGAGTCTCCTATCTACCTACTTCAGGACTTCTGTGAGCATTAAATGATATGAGGCACGGGAAAATGCTTCACAGACATTTGGTTACAGTGTGAAATGTTTCCACCTGGCTATAAAGCAAGTCGGATTCCTGGGCTGAAGAAACTACAAGGAGGTTAGTGATCACTAGGTAGAGGAAGCTGGGCATTGCTATGTGACATCATTACCTGGATGACACTTAGGATATTAGCCTTTTACATATATATGGTATTATTTTCCATACAAACAACTATAAACCTACTCCCCCCCCATCCTGTATGTAAAGCACTCAACCTTTCCTACCTCATATAGTAACTACTCCAGAAACTAGGGATCTGCCATCCCTCTTAGTTCCCTCTGCAGGAAACCACATAATATTAAAAAAATCTTCATATTTATTTCATAGTCATTGCAATTTATTCCTGTCTTTTTATAACAAGCTAGTGTGGGAGCAGAGTGAAGGGGAGGCTGTGGATAGAATCTAGCTTCAAGCCAGCTTTCTGTCCAGCTGGTCAGATCCCTTAGGCAGTTCTAGAACAGGAAGCAGAGCTTCCTGTCTCATGGATCCACCAAGTCTGTAAAAGGCAGCAGTTGTTGGGATATTCTGTTTGACTTTAGCACCTAATCTAATAAGGTGTGTTGTTTTAAGAAAAGTAACAAGATGATGAAGTGGGATCAGGGGAGACAGAATCCTAATATTCCTAAAAAGTTAATATCCTGTGTGACATGACTGACGGAAGTAAGGCCTGTGGGCAGGGGAGGTGTGAGTTGTGGAAGTGAGCAGCTGTGTCATGATGGTCAGAAAAGCCTATGATAGTTGGGAAGAAATCAGAAAGCACATAAACAATGTTATTCCTGGCCAATTGTCTCCTCAAATACTTGTGGGAGAGAGGAGGAAATGGAAGAAGGAAGGAAATAAAGGAGGGAGTACAGGAAAGAAGTAAAATCCAACCCAGGATGTAGATAAGGCATGGGCATCCTGTGCCCATATTCTTGCTAACTCTCACAGGCCATCTTCAAGCAAGGTAGAGTTTCCCTAATAGCTTCCATTTTCTGGGAACTTACAACATGCTGGTCATTGTGCTCATCACTTTACAGGCACTGTTTTGTTTAATCTTCCCCACAGTTCTGTGAGGATTTACTATTCCTCTCCTAATTTATAGCTGAAGAAACTGAGTCTTTAAGGGGATGTCATTAGCCACTGGCAGGTTCAGATTTGGAACAAGGTGTGTTTAATTACAAAGTTGTTACTAAAGAGTTTGTGTTCCAGTCTTGGCCTCTGTTAATGGTGGTCATACATCCACCCTCCCTTCCAACCTCCCTCCCTCTTTTTCTCCCCCATCCTATTCCAGGCACTAAACTCCAGGCATGGGAACTACCACGGTGAAAAGAATAGTCCTCCTGGTTCTGTAGAAGCTTATAGCCTGGTGAAAATCACCAATAGGTTAACAGGCTTCTTTTCTATCTCCAGCAGATAAGCTCCATCTCTTACTCTCAGTTGCCAAGGGCAGAGCTAGACTCTTGGCAAAAGCTAGTGTGTAAGGGATAGTGAAAAAAAATCACTCATATACACACAAAGCCAAACATACAGGAAATGAACCAGGCTAAAAGAGAAACCAAGTAGACCTAAGTGAATGTCTTCAAACCCAATACTGAGTCATTAGACAAAGCACTCGGTTGCTCAAAAGACATTTTTATTTAAAAAAAAATACTAAGTCATCCAGAGAGATGCAGTCTGGGCTTACAAATCTGGAAGGCATTGGTGGCTGTCTTGAAGCTTTGTGTCTTTGCTCTGCCACTACTAACAACTTCTGGCTTAGTTTTTGCTTAGCCTAACACCATTTCTCCCTTATAGACACACACACACACACACACACACACACACACACACACACACACACATTTCTCTTTCCCCAGTTGCCGCAGTGCATTCCTGGGTCCCTGTCCTTGCTTCCTTTACTGTGCCACTCTCTTCTCTCCCCTCCCCTCAGACTTTCTAGTACCTCTCTTTCTAGTACCTCTAGTAACTCTTTGTAGTACCTTTCTCTTCTTTCCCCTCCCCTCAGACTTAATCTGAATTACCTTGCTATCTGACCACCCAAATTCCCAGATGACCCTTTTCTGTCACTTGTGCAGGACCCAAATCCTTTCAACCCTTTTTCTCCCACCTGCCCCCCATATATTCAGTTCAACTCAACTAAGAATTAGAAAAATAAAACTACCTAAGCAAATTCACACTAAGGGGTAAATGACTGATCCCCGGTCCTTCATTCCAGTCTTAAGAGCATGGGCTGGGAATCATACAAGCCTGGGATAAAACCCAGTTTATCCAACTTACTTGCTTGTTAGTCTTAGATAGACTAACTTTTCAGAGCTTCAGTTTCTTCATCTTTAAGTCTGATCAGTCTTGTGAGGATCTGTATGTTATGTGCTTAGTATAATACTTAGTATATAAAGTACTCAGTAAACAGTAATAGGTATTACTGTGATTTTTGTGTGATTTTTGTTTAATTCTTTAAAAAGCTGTGCCTGGGTTGAAGGATTTGGGTGATTTGTGTACATTTAGGGATCTCTGGCTCTCACCTTTTTTCCAGAAAGGAGAGACAAACTCTATTACAGAGGAAAAGGGCTGCCCAGTCTAAGCCAAGAATACCTTGTCCCTAATTATCTCCTTTTATAAGCTCTAGCTCCTGGACAGGGCAGGGGGACGGGGGCATTCGCTACTGGTTACAGGAAAAATGCAGCTCAGTTCAGGAAACATTCATTAAAGTCTTGCTGTGTTTTAGGCTCTGAAGAAACAAACAGGTCTAGTACACAAACAGATCATCACAGTGCACAACCCAGATGATCACAGTAGGTATGAATGACTCTCTTCTGGGAACACTGAGATGAGCCACCTAGTCCAGATGAGAGGTGACCCAGAGAAGCTGGGTCTCTTGTTCTTAGAAGTCAAAGTACTCTTCCCTAAAATTCCAATCAAACATGTTATTGGTATACTACTTACATATTCCTCCAAAGGTCTCAATCCAGGCATTGCAAAGCCCTTGGGACAACTTTGTTTCCTGCCTTTTGTTCCCTTCCAGTCTGATGAGCCTGAAAATGCTTGATTCCTTTGTATTATAATAATATATCTGCTAGCTCTCAATTAATTGCCAAGGAGCTGATACATTTGCATCCCATAAGCATGTCATCCAATAACAATTATGACAACTATTTAAAATGGGTCACATTCATTAACTGCCAGATTTATTGAATCTCTGTCCCTTCGGGTTACACTAGAACTTGAAGCCTGAGCATTTATCTATAACTTCCATGCCCTCTTCAAGGCTTAGGAGATTAAAGAGAGGGACCTAGAATACGGGCACTGTGTTGTGCTGCATCTTCAGGCAATGGTGGAGAACTACAGAAAACAGAACTACTTGGCTCATACATTCCCCAAATCCGCCATTTCCCTCAGCTGTAAACTTAGGGTCATCAGCTCTCAGATCAGTTTCGAATAGGTCGCTGTGAAACTTGGTGTTTTGTAAATATAAGATATTGAATTATTACTTTCTCTTTATTTCTTCTTTAAAGCTCCTGCTTCATCTCTTGCCACATGAAATATTTCAGAGGGTTGGTTTTCTGGGGCCCTACTATCTAATCAGTTTTCTAAATACTTGATTATTGTGCAGATGTCATTGGAAGATCTGCTTAACATAAAGAGACATCAACAGTGCAGAGAAATCTGAGCTTGTGTACTGACACTCAAGTTGTTTTGAAGTTTAGGGAGTAAACAAAATGGAAATTTATACTCTGGCCTTGTTAAAATCCCCACATGTCAAATCTGGGTTTCTCCTTTCTTAGAGATAAAGGGTTTGTGGGAGGACTGCGGATCATTGCTGAGTATGTCCAGGGTGCTCTTTGAGAAATTGAATTAAAGTTCTTAATGATAGAAAGTAAAGCTTATCCATTACAGATGCATTTACTGGGGAAATTTTCTGGAATAAACGCATATATGTCTGTGGGTGGTCTATTGCCCAACCCTCCACACCGCCCATCTATGATACTTTTCCCGTCCCAGCTTCTTTTCCACAAGAGCAAGCCAGAGAAATCAAAAATTGTGATGCCCAGAGCTTATACAATTTTGAGCTTCTCAAGCTCTGGAAAATCACAGAAGGAAACTGTTATAAGCAAGGTATTTATTGATGTAAAATCCACCACAACTAGACAGATACCATTTATCAATGCTCTTTTTGTGAGGGAAATGATGCCAGAATTATGATGTGGGAGAGGCTAATATGGAGCCAGATCTTCCTCCCAAGGTGCACCCCACTGTCAAGCTCGATTTTGTGGCTTTTTTTTTTTTTTTGCACTAATGGTAGGCTGTTTTTTTGCATCTGTGGGGAGACAGTAAGAAGACTGTTTGTGGACCAGAAACTCTTCCATTTCTCTCCTCTTTATTCCATGTTACCTGTGAGGCACTTCCACCGTCCTTCTGAAGGCACATCACAGGCACACCTAGAAACACCTTGAGTGAAAATGGGCATGTCATGTGCTTTATCTTTCATTTAATGGAGGTTGACGATATAACTGACCCATGGTGGAGGGAAGTGAAACCACATGTGGGCTGGATTGACCTTCCCTTGATCTAGCAAAGAAAAGTGCTGTTTCCCAGCTCACCCCTGCATACTTAACTCCTCCAGGAGGGTAGGCCTGCAGAACAAGGCTGGCAGGGAGTAGACTACTTCTCATCACACATGCTCTTGCTGCAGCTGTGCATCTATCTGGGTCTAGAAAGTGGGTCCATTGATTGTATTCCTTTCTCTTGACATTTAGAATAGCAGCTGTGTTAAAGTCTTAGATACTCCATTATATCTTTCTGCATCTTTTTATCCTCCAATTTATAAAATTTCCTTCCCGTTGTGTCTCTGAGCACAGGTGATCTCTAAATATAAGCCTATCCCAACACTGATGCCAGTTCCATAACTTATCACATTTGGGACCCCCGAGTTCTTCTCTGTTGACATACTAGCATCTGAAAAGGATGGGTTTTCTGAACATAAATGTACCTATTTGTTCAAGGAAACTATATCTACTTGTAAAACCAATAAAAGGGTGAAGCAGAAAGTTGTATCCACTCCAAATCCCCATGCTTGTGCCCAGTGAAATATAATACTGATAGATCAAGAGACTTCACAGTCCTCAAGTAGCATCGGGAATCCGTGTTTGTTGTGAGCAATAATTCTGCCAACCAGTTCCTGGAAGCTGGATTCATTCTCTTCTAGTGTTTGAGGGAGTCACATGAAGATCTTGGGCACCAAACACTCACCACTTCCCCATCAGCTCTTTCAGCCCTATTAGTACTGAAATAATTAGAGTGTAAAGAATAAAGCTCTATGATCAGAATAAAGCTCTAAGACAGAAGATCATAGGGCTTTATTCTTTATGCTCTAAAACTCAGAGAGTGTCAAGGAGTTTGGCTAACAGGCTTGTCTGGAATCTAAAAAGTTGACACATGAATCTCCCTCAGTGTCTAGGGTTGTAGAACCCCAGAATTTAACATTGTAAAATTCCATCATATATTCTGTGAAGAAAGAGAGGCCAAAGGTATTAAGTGACTTGCCCCAAGTAGCCATGTCTAACAGAACTCAAGCTAAAAGCCTAAAAAGTAATGTTTCCCAACTTCAGTGTTTATCATAAAGAGGTAGAGTGAATCAGAATGTGGGATCTAGAGCAGAATTTCCTGAGTTCAAATCCTGGCTCTTACCAACTGTGTGTCCTCGAGCAAGTTACTTGACTCTTCGTTGTTCTTGGTTCCTTATTTGTAAGATAAAGATGCAATAATACTTTCCTTATAAGGATTCTGTGCATATTAATGAGTTAATATATGTTGGAAACTCACATGAATGCCACGCTGTTAAAGAACATGTTCTATATAAGAGTTTTCCTGTGCTAAGGATGCACTAAAAGCTGAAATCAGGTGACAGAATAGGGGACCCAGATGGTGAAAGGTTCACATAATATACTCTTAACTGGGATAAAAAATAATTTTGTTACCAAACTACTGAGAGAAGTTTTTATTCTTTCTCTATACCTCATTATCACTAGAGAAATGAATTGAGTATTTTGTGTACAGCTGGAAAGATACCAGTTACCTCAGGTAGGAAATATTTTATCCTTTACAAAGATGTGCATATTGATCAGTGTGAAAAGCATACCTTACTCTTTGAGAGTAAAAAGTAAGGGGTAAGAAGACAAGTGGGACATAAAAGGGAAAGAAGGAAAATAGCTGCATTCATAGAGCATGAGGATTTTTCTACTAATTTACTGTGAATGAATGATAATCATGAGTTAGGAACCCAGCTGACTTCCATGTGGCATGGGTAGAAACCCTCTCCACAGCTTTGTGGAAGTCAGATGGATTCCAGTAAATTAAATGTCTGGGTTGCCCCACTGTTTCTGTTTTGCTAACTAGAAAAATGGACAGCATGCTCTGAGGATTAGGGGGCATTTAGAATGTTCTCCATGGCCTGGGGAATGTTTGGCTGCATGGGGCTAAAATGTTCATTAATGTAAGTGTAAAATAAAACAAGCAAAATGGACTTGCAAAATAGTTGCCCTAATTTGTGTATAATCATATTGGTAATTCGAAGGAACCACAAATAGGGGGAAAGGAATCCCAAAGATGATTCTTTCTGTTGGCCTATCTTGTGTCTGAGAAGTAGTATTGTAACAACAATGACAGCAATAATAATGATGGCAGCTGCCATATGATATTTTTCTCCCAGCACCTGTGCAAGCTGGAGGCTAGCACAGGGGTGGGCAAACTTTTTGACTCAAGGGCCACAATGGGTTCTTAAACTGAACCGGAGAGCCAGAACAAAAACATGGATGGAGTGTTTGTGTGAACTAATATAAATTCAAAGTAAACATCATTACATAAAAGGGTACAGTCTTTTATTTTATTTTATTTTATTTTATTTCAATAGTTTAGAATAGCCATCTGGCCCACAGGCCGTAGTTTGCCCACACCTGGGCTAGCAGGTAAGAACACAGTTAAGAAGTCTGGAGGTAGACCACTTAGGACTGAATCTAGAATCTCTTCCTGACTCACTGTGTGACCTTGGTCACATTTCTCCAGTTAATCCATATATAAAATGGCATCATAATAATACCTCTATCTTGGATTGCCATGAGAATTAAATGAGTCAGTACATATCAAGTTCTTACAACAATGCCTCGTACATAACAAACATCCAGGAACTATTGGAAGCTGTTATTGAATTATTGTCCTGTATTACAGATAAAGAAGATAAATCATACATTCAAAGTAGGTAACTTGCCCAAGGTTACAAAATACAGGTAGGAGTAGATTGTGGTTCTGGTCTGCTGGAATCCAAAGTTCTGGGTCAGTGTGATTCTTTGATGTCATGCTCATGTGTCTCCAGCTTGATGAACACGGCTCAGGGATTTAGGGCAACTCATCAGTCCTGTTCAGATCCAAGTGTGTTTAAAAATAGCGTTCCAGGGTTCAAAGTGCTAGCAATGAGTGAGCATCATGGATAATCAAAAACAAATGAGAGATTTAATAAGCCAATGTAAATGGTAATATGAAGGTTTCAATTTATTCAGACTTTAGCCTGGCAATAATCCCTTCGCTCACCCTGAGATAAGAAAACATCAAAGAGTAAAACAGACATCTACTTAAAGAGATCTTTGAACCCAACGTGAAAAATAATGGCTGGTCATTTTTGTGTAGTCACATGTGAAGACATTTGTGAAAAACCTCTCTCTTATCCTTGGGACTAGGGAATACAGGCTTCTGCTCTCCATGGTCTGTGGATAGAACATCTGCCTGAATAGAAACATTCCTGGTCTGTGAAGAGCAGGGGTGTGTGTGTGTGTGTGTGTGTGTGTGTATGTGTGTGTGTGTGTGTGTGTGTGTGTGTGTGTGTGTGTGTGTGTGTGTGTCAGCGCGGATGGAATTAATCACACCCTGCTCCAATAGCTGGCTGCTTCCTTGCCTGACTCCACATATCAAACTCTAGAGACTGAGACAGGACAGTCTCTCCAAGAGAAACAGCTCTATCTTTTCTTTTCCTCTGCCAAGCCAGGTTTGAATTGGATTTACGGCCTGATTAAATGTGGTAGAAGACCTGCTTGAAGCATTGTGTCACCCTGTGTCATGGGCCTATTGGAACTCTCACCACCAAAGCCTGGCACCCCTTGGGATGGACAGAAAGAGAGCATGCTGAGCATTCAGCCGTCACCTGATGAGGGGTGTGCCATTCAACAAGGTCCTGGGGGAAATGAGCTTGAACTGTAGTGAGCTTATGTCACCTTTTTCATTAGAGCTCGGACTGCCCACAGTGCCTCTGTTTCCAAGACCCCCTTGCATTAGAGAAAACAGAGAGGACTGAGAACCAGAATTTTCCAAGGACTTACTGGGCTTTCTATGGCTCAAGCATGGAAAAATAGGTAAATTAGAGTTCCCCAACTTTCCATTGTTTTTTATTGTTGTTGTTTTTAGAGAGCAGCAAGGAGGGAGGGAGGAGAGAGAGAGAGAGAGAGAAAGAGAGAAACATCCATTTGAGAGAGAAACCTGGACTAGTTGCCTCCTGCATGCACCCTGGCCAGAACCAAGGATCAACCTTGCAACCCAGGTATGTGCCCTGACCAGAATTGAACCTGCAACCCTTTGGTGTGTGGACTGGCACTCTAACCACTGATAAACTCCAACCAGGGCCTGATACCTTCTCTTTACTTCTTCCTCTGCCCAGCCACCTCCTAGTTAACCTTCAAGACTCAGCCCAGACCTTGCCAACTCCGGGAAGGCTTCCATTGACTGTATCTCCTCCTCTTGACTCCTAGCCCGTGTTTTTCTGCCCCTAACAGCTGGTGCTGATCTGTCTCAGAGACTAAACTGTGAGCCCCACAGGAATGGAGTCCATATTGGTCTCATTTACTACCCTGTTCTTTCCCATAGAGCAAGGGTGGGAAATGTTCGTTCTTTGGGCGTATAAGGCCGGCAAAATCTTTGGGTCTGGCCCTCCCAAAGCATTAGGGGTGAATTCATTAAATATTTGACCAAATGTAGCAGGCTCATTTTTCAGTTGATAATTTTGCATAGCCCACAAATTATGTTATAAATATTCAAATGGCCCTTGGCAGAAGAAATATTCCCCACCCCTTACATAGAATCTGGCCACAAAAAGTTCTCAATAAACAGTAATGGACTGAATAAATAAATGAAAGGCACTTATTACAGTGTCTTATAGTTATCTCTAAAGGCCCTATGGTCAAGAATTCTTTTCAAATCTCTTTTTCCCCATCATTCTGTATAGCACATGATTACATGGCTATAGGCACACATACATATACACAGGTAGTTGGAAAACTTAAGTCTACGAGGCTGCAAAAACAATTATCTTGCAGGAGATAACAGAAGCAGATCTGTGGATCCTGACATAAAAGACTGACCTTTCCAAGCATTTTCACTTGCAGAAAAAAATCGTGAATATAAATGTCCAGAAAAGTTTCTTTTTACAACACAAATAAATGGAGTAAAAGCACTAACTCAAGGGAGTGCATTAGACTGCTAGGTCTACTGTAACAGCGTACCACACAGTGAGTGTCTTAGAACAGCAGGATTTTATTCTCTCATAGTTCTGAGGCTGCATGTCTGAATCAGGGTGTGGGCAGGGCCATGCTCGCTCGCGCTCGCGCTCTCTCTCTCTCTCTCTCTCTCTCTCTCTCTCTCTCTCTCTCTCTCTGAAAACTGCAGAGGAAGGATCTTTCCTCACCTCTTCCTCGCTTCAGGGTTTGTCATCCATCTTTGGTGTTTACTGGCTTGTAGATTCATTGTTCTAATTCTCTGTCTTCATGTGGTCATTTTTCTGTCTGTCTGTATCCAAATTCCCCCTTTTCATAAAATACCAGTCATATAGGAATAGGATCCACCCTAATAACTCATTTTAACTTGATTACCTCTATAAAGACCCTATTTTCAAATAAGGTCACAATCTGAGTTACTGGAAGTTAGGGCTTCAACTTATCTTTTGGGGAGGACATTATCCATGTATAACAGGGAGACATTCTTAGACATGTAGAGTTTGTTTTGTTTTTGTGAAGAATGCCATCTGCAAATTAACACATAGATGGAGATTTTAATAGCCTAATTTGATGGATGCCAAACAATTCCCTTTTAAAATTTGATTCCAGATCTTAAGAACTTTGTATTCTACTCGGGATGATACCTAGAGAAAAACATTTAAGCAAATAGAATTGTATCAATTAAGACACTCTAACTTTGGCTCAGAGCAGCTTATGTGATCAGTGTCATAGAATTCAACCAAGACAATGACCATGAATCCAATAGGATTACAAAGAGGGTGTATATGTTGTGGGTTGGGGCGTGAGGGAAACCTCCCCAGAAGAGGAAGGGCTTGAATCAGACCCTGAGGTAGGAATATGGAGAGCATTCTAGGCAGAAAAAGTTGGAAGCAAATTCCAGCAGTGAAAAATAGATGTCAGGAAGTCAACATTAGTTGAGCCTGGCAGAGGCTGGCCCTATTTGAGGAAGATAATTCTTCAAAAGGGAAGGAGCCTACTTAGTGGCAGACCATTGATGTGAGAATGCTAATCAATTAAGATAAAAAGGATACTGTCCCTCTCTCTTCCACTCTCTCTACAAATCAGTGAGAAAATATCCTCGGTGAGGATTTTAAAAATAATAAATAAATAAAAGGCGACAAACTGAAATAAAAACCAAAAGAGGGAGAAAAACAACAGATGGCACATGTTTATGATCGAAGGGATTCCTTCTCTGGCCTTGAACAAGGATAACAAGCCTGCAACTATTTTTAATAAGAAAGTTCCACCTAGAATTCTGGGCAAGCCAACTGAAATGTTGACCTCCTAAGGAGAAAAGTGATTTTGCACGACATCTTCCCCACAGACAGGACATTCATATCTGAATTATAACAGCCACTAGGAATCCTATGTCACTTAATGTACTGGAAGATGGGTGATTAGAGAATAGGAACCAGAGTTTAGATGTTTTAATCAAATCAGGCTACCTGTTAAGTACACAGGCATTTGGTTATTTCTCTATGACAGTAGGATGTCATGGGGGGTTGGGTAGTGGGGAGGGAAGGAAGGCTAAAGATATTCTATATAACTGGGCCTAGTTTCAGTGCCATTCTGCTGTTTGACAAGTCCTGTGGAGGAAGTAGGCTGAAAGAAAATGGTTCAAAAAGATAATAGATGAACAGTGTTTATGAACCACAGTCAGTCATTCAATGCAAGTTGCTATGAGTCCCACACTGCCTGTCTTCTGAAATTATCAGGACTCTGGGTCAGCCAAAGAGCCATTAACCTACCAGTCTTTCCTGACATTGCTTGCTCTGTCCCCTGGGTGTCTGTCGGTCTCCCATCTTTGCTGAAAGTATGTTGAGGGTGGTAAGCACGCTTCCCACTTCTGTCTCTGTCACAGTGCTTAGCAGTGAATGCTTAAGTTGTCAGTCAATGTGGCCATGCCACAAATGTTCTTTCCCTCCGTCTCCACAAACTCTGACTCAATCCAGGAAGAAGTCTCACTCTGTTCATCTAATCTCTATCCTCACAGTAATCATCCATGCATTTAACAAATGTTTACTGAGCACCCAGTAATAACAGTCTACATTAGAGCCCTGAATCTGAGCCAGGCACTGAGCTTAAGCCCTTAATCTAGATGTTCTCACTTAAACCTCATAACAACCCTTTGAAGTGAGTATTGCTATTATTTCTGTTCTTACTATTAATAAATTATTAAGTAACTTGCCCAAGATTATGCAATTAGAGAGTGGCAGAGCATAATTTATTCAGAGATAATCCAGTTCCAGAGCCCAGGGTTTTCCACATTATGTCCCAAGACCATCCAGAGCATCTATGATGTATGTGGCAGGCACTGGAGTGGGTGCTGGAGATAGAAAGGAGTAGGTCAAAGCCACTGCTGCACATTCTCTAAACAGAGTGCAGTCTAGTGAGAGAAACAGACAAGGAGACAACAATAACTACAGTGTGATACTGAAGGTACGCCTGAGGGAAGAGAAGAATGGCCTGAGGAGGCATTCAGTAGTGTGCTGCAGAGAAAGGTCTAGCTCTGCCTGGTGGCAGGGATATCAGAAAAGAACTCAGACAGGAGGGGGATGTTTAGGCTCCACCCTGGGAGGCAGAGTTCACCAGCTGGAGAAGAGGGGTACGTGCTCACTGGGTACTCAGCCAAGCTCAGCGTGGGGCTCACCTGAGATTAAACCAGAAAGATGCGGCCGGGCTTCTTTGTGAAACACAGTGCAGGCCAGCCAAGGATTTGAACTTTTTCCCGTGGCTCACTGTCTGTGGTGTTTTATAACCTCTATTTTGACATAATTTCAGTTTTTCTGTAGTTGCAAAAATAATACACAGGGCTCCCTTATACCATCCCCTCAGTTCCATAGTTGTTAACATTTGGGGGCCATTTGAGAATGTCAGGAGATATCCCATTACGTCTTAACATGTCAGTGTGTACTACCTAATACAAGGCTGCTGTCGTAAAGGACTACAGTCTAACCATCAGAACCATAGGTGACATTAAAACCCCATCTCATCCACAGACTGTTCAAATGTTGCCAGTTGACCCAACAATGTCCTTTATAGGTCCAAGATGTGGTTGTCATTTCTTTTGACTCCTTCATCTGGCAGTATGTTCTTGTCTTTCAGATCATGAATGGTTTCAAAGAATATAGGCCAGTTACTTAGTTAAATGTCACTCCGTTTGGGTTTCTTAATGTTGCCTCATGATTTTTGAATCTTTGACAAAAATGCCACAGAAATATACTATATTCTTTTAGTGCTTGTGGCAGGATACAATGAATGGTTGTTGTGTTCCACTCATTACTGGTGATGTTAGCTGTTATTAATTGGCCAAGGTGATGTCAGCCAGGTTTTCCACTGTAAAATTATTAAATATGTTGCCCTTATTAATAGTAACAAATAAATAATTTATGGGGAGACCATCTGAACTAAGTAAATACCCTATTCCTCATCAGCCTTTGACCCACCAGTGTTAGTATTCACTGATGATCTTTGTTTGGATCCTTTTTTTTATTACTATGCTTGATAAATGGTGACTTTCTAAATTATATCATTCCTTCTAGATTATTAGTTGGCATGCTACTGTAGGGTTGCTCTTTCTCTTCTTGTTTGTTTGTTTATGAATTTATAAATTTCCATTTTTCCCAAAGGATTAAAATCCATTACTATCAAATTATCCCAAGCATGGCCAGTGGGAACTCTTTTAATCTGGCCCTAGTGTCCTTTTGACATATATCCCATCATTCTTTGAACATTTCCTAGCTTTGGGGTACAAGATGTTCCAGCCCCTGCTGGAGTTATTTCTACAGGAACTGCTTCCTGAGTGGAGAATGGTATTTGGAATCAAGATATGGACAATTGATATACTTGATACACCTGGGATATTATTGCTTCTAGGCCTCTCAGCAGAAAGATCTTGTAAATATTTTATATATATGTGTTTATTTATATACACTCATTTTTATCTGTTGATGTATCTGTGTCTATCTAGGTATCTGTCCATCTATTAAAAACCACAAGTTCACAGAGAAATGTAAATTAAAATCACAATGAGATATTACCTCACACCTGTCAGAATCGCTATTGACAATAAATCAACAAACAGCAAGTGTCGGTGAGGATGTGAACAAAAGGAAAACCCAGGACCCTTCAGGGGATGTCAGAGAACTGATTTTGTCTGGATTCCTGCAGGCCAGGTCGAGGGATCCCACTGGTGCATGAATTCTTTAGCCCATTGGCTCCCTACTTCAGGTCTGGCTCCCGACTGGGCTTCTAGCCCATTATAGAGGTCGTGGGTCTGGCCCTCACAGAAACTTTTCTACTCGATTAGCTAAATGATGAGACTTTTAGGACCTACTGGCTGTAGCTCCAAAATCTGGTGCCTACACCAGCCCATCTGCTTAATATTAATTTCCAGTGGAAGCAGCGAATTTTCCTGCTACCACTCTTGGCTGGGAAACTGGCTGCAGCTTCCCTCCTTCCGGGGAACAGTAGTACCAGTGGGCAACCTCTGGGGAGGGAAGAAGGTGAAGGAGCAGTTCAGGTGAGAAGAAGGAGGTTCCCCCACCACAGGATTCCTCCTGGGAAGAAGAGCCTGGGTGGGAGCCTGACATTGAGCAGGGTCTTGCCTTAGGCTGACTAGATTCCAGGCTAAGTAAATCTGTTTGCTAAATAATTGTATTTTGCAGCCAAATGCCCACAAGTCATCAGTTACTGCCAAACTTAGGGTAAAGAGAGATGAAAGAAGCAAGATAGATACAAAGAGAAAGTGACATGATATTGGGAGAAGAGAGGAAGGACCCCAATTCTGGGGTGTGTCACCTAAGAACCACCCTCTCACAATCTAAGATTCCCTGGGGGGATGTTGCAGGCCAGGTTGAGGGACCCCACCAGTGCGTGAATCTGTGCACCGGGCCTCTAATAGCCTATATAGTAAAAGGCTAATATGCAAATTTTCCCCTATGAAGTTCGACCACTTGCTATCACATGCACTGACCACCAGGGGAGGCGTGAAATGAAGAAAGGCTCTGGCCCACAGCTGGGGGAAGGAAGGCCCCGATCAACCCTGATCACTGGCCAAGCCTAGGGACCCTACCTGTGCACAAATTCACGCACCAGGCCTCTAGTAGTCAATAATAGTGTATTAACTATGCATGGTGCCAGGTGGGTTCGAAACTTCCTAGGGGGATCACTTTGTAAATTATGTAAATATCTGACCTAGTGGTGTACACCTGTACACCTGAAACTAATATAAAATAATATTGAATGTCAACTCTATTGAAAAATTTAAAAAATTAAAAATCACATGTTCACACTATTTTCTACCAATCCCATTCCACTTTCTGACAGTAAGACATCTGATTCTCATTCCTCTTCATATATTTATCTATTTGTTTAATCCTCTTTGAATGTTCGATTCCCAGCTACCTTGGCCAGTGCTGAGCCTTGTCACATGTCATGGACCATTCCTCATCATGGCTCAGGCTAAAGTTTAGCCTCTAAAAGTTGGAAGAGAAAGGAAAGGGCGGGAGGAACAGCAAGTTATAAAGTTCAGCTGCAGTCATGCCATGCCCTCTCTCCCCCAGTGAGTGCACTGGACCAAAGCTGAGCCCTGGACAGGCCCCTCCTCCTGGAAACTCTCTTGAACTCCTATGGGGGTTTGTAATCAGAGGAAGTAAAGTGAGCAGATTTGTATTTTGGAAACTTAGGGCTATTGATAAATTAGAAAGTGGGAGATGTGGAGATAAATTGGGAGCTGCTAGTAATTGTCTGAATCCCTTAAAGTGGGACAGGATCCTAGACGGTGCCCTGCCTCAGGCTTTCTGGAGGGCTGTGCTCCATGGGGATTGGCCATCGCCTGATTGCTGTCTGCCTCCTGACCTCAGAGGCATGCTGAAGGAAACAGACATCTGTGAGGAACTTGAAAAGTCACCGATAGAAACGTTGGGCAGAAATGCCAAGTTGAAGGGTTAGACACAAGGTCTTAAAGAATGCTTCTAACAAATAACTGAAATTTACAGTGGCGTTTTGCCTCCTAACAAAAACTTTATTTTAAATTTTTGAATAAAGAAACAAGCCCTGGTTTGCTGCAAAAACCAAGGTAAGGGTTGGGTATCAGCTTGGGGTAGGGAGAGTCTGCCTTTAGAAATTATGTGCATTTATACCAGCAACAAACAATGAGTTACTGGAGACAGTAGGCTATTCATTACCTTCTTTAAAAGAGTAGGGGAGAAAAACCTTGGCAACTCACCTAATGAGCCCTCAGCCAAAGGAAGGTGAAAATGCCTCCTGTGTGTAGCTAATACAAACACAAGCTGCTAAGAAGGCCAGTCTCCGTAAGTTCTTGACTGACCATGTTATCTCTGATGGCCACCTTTACAAAAAGCAAACCTGTCCTTGTGGGGATTGCAGTCTGCCTTTGCCCATTGGACATACCACTGCTGTGTTATTGAAATACCTCCAAGTATATTTGTAACCCTGGCTGACATCAGTATTTTTCCATTCTTTAGGGAATAGAGCTATCATTTTGTCATTTGTCATTTTCTGAAGTTGTAAGCATCAGGGATCCTAAAGTGTGCATTTCATGTCTATTTTGTTCTACTGTATTTATTATTCTGACCCTAAGAAGTAGCAGAATATAATTAAGCATGTAGGAGCTAGACTGCCTAAGTTTGAATTCTGATTCTCTTATTTACTAGCTATGTGATTTGGACAAATTACTTCTGAGAGCCTTTATAACATTACCCTGTGGGAACTTGTAGTACCTTCTTCATAGGGTTGATGCAAATATGTATCCCACATCTTGGGTGTAATTCTGGGATGTGGAGCCAGGGCTTTTACATCCACTGTGCTGGCCTCTGGGATAGGGAGCAGCCCCAGTCTCAGCCCCCTGTGTCCAAGTCTTTGTAGACTTGTATGTAAAGCAAGTGGCATTGACATCTGTGTGAGTGTTGGCAGGAGGCATTGTGGACCATGACTAATTAATCATTTAACTTATCCAGGCCTCAGCTCCTTGTTGTTAAAATGCAGATTATGTTAGTGTCTCTCTCACAGGGGTATGGAGAGGATTACAGAAGACAAGACACATAAAGCAATTAGAAAGTGTCTGGCTCATTGTAAATTCTGTATAAATGTTAGAATCACTATTGTTATTAGCAATAATGTGTGCTATCAGCTAGGCTGCTGTCACATTATGGCTATGGCTCATGGCTAAGGGTCTCTGCCCAGCCCAAGGCCAGAAGCTGGCAAGATTGACAGAACAACAATCTAATAGACCAGGCTTTGGGCAGAACTCCAGCACCATCAGAGAACTGGGAAACCAAGTCTAAACCTAAAATACAGTTTAAAAGACAGGCCTATTCAAGTATACCTGTTGCTGGGCAAAGGGCAGGAAGACAAATTCTAGCCTTGGGGGTGGGAGGTAGCCCTCTGTCGCCTGCCAGCCAGCCTGTGATCAGGTGTCAATCACTCAGAACCTTCGGGCAGGGTCCAGCCCCAAGCCACGGAGCATCAGCTCTGACCTGTCAGCACTCAGAACCTTCCTTGAAAGCAGGCTTTGACAAAAGAGACCGGAGTGTGAAGAAGGACTGAGGAAAGAAAGCCTTATAGAAAGAGAACTCTGAGGGAACCAGTCTCCCAAAGGCACAAACTGAAGCCTAAAAGCTGAAAGAAAGCACAGTGATTGTGTTTACCATCCTTTTTTATATAGGACCAGGGTCCTTTAGCCAAAATCATTGTTTACAATTCAGAACTTCTTGTATTTTTAGGATTATTAAGACATAAAATGTATAACACCCCTAGTAAGTTCTGGGGTAGTTGGGAGGAGGAGCATAATCCATCAGGCTAATACTGTTGTAGTAAAATAAGTTAATATTTACACCAATCGGGATGTGACCTATAAAAGCATTATGCCAACTCAGGTCTAGTGTTGTCACCAACAGATTATACCACACTGAAGAAAACTTTATGGTGTTCAGAGCTTTGGTGTCTTTGAAATTGGTGGTGGCAGTTCTTTAGTGGACACAGTTGAGATGCTTGACCAGCTGAGTGACTAACCAAAGGTACCCACGCAGTTGACTGGGGCTCCACTCACCTCGTACTTACTGAGCACCTGCTGTGTTCCAGGCACAATGCTAGGCACTGAGGTTACAGGGGTGTGTTGGTTTCTAAGGGCTGTAACAAAGTACTACAAACAGGGTGGTTTAAAACAACAGAAATTTATTCTCATAGTTCTGGAGGCAAAAGAAGTCATGCTCAGAATCAAAGTGTCAGCAGGGCCATGCTCCCTCTGAAACCTGGGAGGGAGAATCTGTCCTTGCCTCAGGTAGCTTCTGGTGTTTGCTGGCAATCCTCGACATTCCTTTGCTTATAGATGTATCACTGGCTCTCTGTCATTACATGGCATTCTTCCCTCGGATCTTATGAGACTACAGTCATGTTGGATTAAGGGTCCACCCTACTCTAGTAGGACCTCATCTCAAGTGATTGCATCTGCAATGACCCTGCTTCGTAATAAGTTCACATTCTGGAGGACTGGGGTTAGGATTCTAATGGGGGTTCATACCAACCCGTAACATGTAGTAAACTGGAATAGCCATACCGCCATGCTCTCATCAAGGTAATAGGTTACAAGTACACAATACCTGACCACAATAAAGGAAATAATCAACAGAATGAAAAAGCAAATCATCTATCTGATAAGGAGTTAATCTCTGAAATATATAAAGAATTCCTACAACTCAGTAGCAAAACAACAACACAACTAATTAATCCAATATTAAAATGGGCTAAAGAATTGAACAACTTTTCTTCAACAAGACAAATGGCCAGCAGATACATGAATATTGCTCAATGCCACTGCTCCTCAGGGAAATACAAATCAAAACCACAATGAGATAACAACTCAAACTTGTCAAGATGGCTATTATTATTTTTTAATTCCATGAAATATCACAAGTGTGACATTTGTGAGGGTGTGGAGAAAATGGAACCCTTACCCACCATTGTTAGGAATGCAAAATGGTACAGCCACTATGAAAAACAGTACAGTTTCTCAGGTGATTCCTCATAAAGTTAAAAATAGAGCTATTCAGCAATCCCACTTCTGGATATTTTATCCAAAAACATCAGGACCTTGAAGAGATATGAGCACTCCCATGTTCATTGTACACTCACTATTCACAATAGCAAAGATGTGAAAGCAACCCCTACACAGATGAATGGATAAAGGAAATTTGGTCTCTACATAAAATGGAATATTATTCAGCCTTAAACAGGAAGTAAGTTTTCAACATGGAACAACATAGATAAACCTTAAGGACATTATGCAAAGTGAAATAAGCCAGTCACAGAAGGATAAGTACTCCATAATTCCACTTGTATGCAGTATCTAAAATAATCAAATTGATAGACTCAAAGAGTGGAATGGTGGTGGCCAGAGGCTTGGGGGAGCAGGAAATGGGGAGTTACCAAGCAATGGGCATAGAGTTTTAGTTATACAAGATGAATAAGCTCTAGAGACCTGCTGTACAGCATTGTAAGTAAAATTGGCAATGCTGTATTAAGCTTTTTATGATTTAGTTTTGGAAGTTACAAAGCAAAATCCTGCCTCATTCTCTTCATTACAGTGGAGTCACTGATTTCAGCCCTCACTCAAGACTCCATCTTTAGAAGGGCCGAGTGACAAAGAATGTGTGTATGTATTTTAAAACCAATAACCCACAACATATTAAAGTGTGGGATTCACCCAGGCTAGGTTTATATAAATTCAGACAGGACCTAAAAGATTCAACCCAGCTTCTTCTCTTCTATTCATTTAAAATGTAATGAATGTTGATAGGACAATTTCCAAGGTATTTTCTGGAGAGAGCATCGTACAATAAAAAGCACAAAGGCTTTGGAGCCAGGCACACCCATGTTTGGGCAAGTGAGCCTCTTGGCCAACTGTAAAATGAGGAAACCCAGGAGAGCCTGTCTCATGTTGTTATGGAGGTAATTAATGACACGGCATGTGTAAAATGCCCACTGTGATGGTAGATCCCTTCCATTTGCTAACTTATCAGGAAATAATTAAAAATATACATTGACTATATAGAAGGTGCTGTGATGAACCTTGTGAGAGACACAAAACTGGCTCAGACATAGACCTTGCTTTTAAGAGGCAGATACTCCCATAGGGCTCTTAACAGGCAGAATAACTATAATATAGTTGAGAAAATGATATGTGTCTGCCACGAGTATAATCCTTTAAATATGGATCAAATTTGGATATATAGAAATGGAATAAATTTTGAGGGTTAAGGAAAGGACCCAAAGTATTCCAAATTAGAAGTAACAATTTAAATAAACACAGAGCTAGAAAATACCACAGGTAGGGGGGTCAGGGGGGGGGGTGGTGCTGAATTGAGAATAAGAAAGTAGTTTACTACAGATATAGCTTTAAAATAGAGTCAATGGAAGGAGGTTGTGGAAATAAGGATTGGAAAAGTAGTTACATATCAGAGTAGCAGGAAGAGATTGAGTGTACACTCAGTTTTACAGTCTGACAAAAAATATTAAGGCTAAAGAATTTAAACCAATTTTTAGGGCTGGCTGTGGAAGGTAGGGAATCTAGCTACTGAAGGACACCCTTGCGATGCTTTTCTTGGCTAAGTCCTATTGCGGTATCTTTCTGCCTCGCATTGTAAACAGAGCTTTCTAAAAGTGATCATTAAAGAGCACTTCTGACTCAGAGCCCAAGCAACTGAGCTTTATCCTTATCATTTCCATTTTGGAGGCCGCAACAGCAGGGAAATGCAGTGGGAACATGTTTATAGGTCCTTGGCTCGTTATAAATGCACTTCTTGAGACGTGGCCATTTGGAATGGCCCATCTATGCACTCAACTCATCTGTGGTTATTTGACTTCCACCTCCAGACAATGAGGAGTTCTCTCCAGTTATTTTCCCTCAAGAAGACTGATCTACTTAGCAACCTTCCCTTTTGTTACATTCTCCAGTCCCAGGCAGGGGTGAGATTTATACATAGGACAGAGACATTTGTTTCTATGCTGTGATGGAAGTTTGAAGGAAGTTGGAGCCAATGACCTTTCACTTTGAAGCCAAGGAAAAACAAGCACAATTTTTTCAGTGCTGCTAAGAATGGGAGCGGGAAACATGAACATAAAGGCTTCTTCTAGGCCTGCTCTTCCATACGTGGTGCCTAAAGCCTTTACCTCTTACCTGGCATGCCCTCCTTATTTTGATGAAGTTTATGTTCCATCAAAGTAGACATAATTGAGATCATTCTTGATGATTTTGTGGGTAAAACTGAATGTCCCATTATATCACCTTCTTTGCTTTAGTCGAAATAAATAAATGCAGGAGCATAAAAGAAAAAGGTAGATTTGATGGGGGTGGGGAGGAGATAGAATTCCTAGCCAATCTTTGTGCTGGAACGTCCCTCATTCCCAGGTAGCTGTTTTTACTCCGTTCACAACGTTTCACATCGTGGGCAGTGTTCTCTGCACAGGTGCTCAGGGTGCCCTCTTCTCTCATTTCTTCCCAGGTGGGAAATTGGCAAGTGGAGCCCATGCAGCCTCACCTGTGGGGTTGGCCTGCAGACCAGAGACGTCTTCTGCTCCCAGATACGCTCCAGAGAGATGAATGAAACAGTGATCCTGGCCGATGACCTGTGTCGCCAGCACAAGCCCAGCACCGTGCAAGCTTGTAACCGCTTCAACTGTCCCCCAGCCTGGTACCCTGCACAGTGGCAGCCGGTGAGTTCTGAGTATTGGGGTTTGTGTTTGCATCAGGGATTCAGGACAAGGGGTCACTCTCTTCGAGCTATTCTGTTCCTTTAAAGGAATGTTCAAGGTCAGCTTATCTTTTCCCTTGTGATTGTGAGTACTCTCCCCCCCCCCCGATTTTATTCAACTCCAGCTGTTTTAATTACCTACCATGTTCTTTCTACTGTGCCGCACCATGTAATCCCCAAAAGCAACTCAAATGAACCATGGAGTAAGTAACCTGGGCATATTCGTGACAAAGTTTTCACCAGGCTCATGAAAGATCTTAGAAATAAGGACAATGTGGTAGGATTTCCATAAAACTGAATTTTCCCTGAATCTATAGGCTTTCTAATAACTAGAATCTAGTTTGTTTATTTTTGCTAATTGAAATTCTAAGAGATAAAGGGACTAGGCAATGATGTTCCTTTTTTTTAACATAATAACTTAGTAAAACAAAAAGTCAGAATCTTGAATCAACTCCAGACATGTTTTTTTCCTGGTCCTATGAATTCCAAAAGTCTGGGAACTGTTGCTTTAAAGCAGGGCTTAGCAACTGCAGCCCGAAGCCAAATCCAGCTCACAGCCAGTTGTTGCCACTAAAGTTTTATTGGAACACAGCAACACCCATTCTTTTATATGTATTGTCTATGGCTGCTTTCGCCCTGCAAGGACAGAACTGCGTGGTTGTGACAGAGACCATATGGCCCGCCAAACCTAAAATATGTGCTCTGTCTCCTCTTACAGAAAAATGTTGCTGACCCCCCCCCCCTCTAAAGCATACATTACAATAATACAAACAAAACTATTTTATCACAGTATCTTATCTAAACTTACATTTATCAAACTTTAAATAATCTTTTTGCGTGCCTTTAAAACAGCACAGAAGAATGTTAATGATTTTAATAGAATCCTATTTTGCGATTTCCACCCCATTAGGACATCAGTCATAGCTCCAGGCCCAGGACCTTGAAGTGACATCAAAGGTCACAAAAAGTAAACCTGAAAGGTCAGGGGGACATACATCCTGGTTTTACTGAAACAGTTTTTTACTCTCAAACCTGTCCCAAACAGAATGATAAAGTAGAGGGTTACACCTGAGAAGGAAAGAGGGTAGCAGCGTCGTGCATACCCAGGCTGTTTCCACACGTTCTCTGTGCTCCTCACAATCAGGTGCCACAGGGCTGTGACTTAGCAAAATGCTCAAAGGATCAAGCAGTAGTGAGTGAGCAAAACACTAAAACATAAAGCATCAGGGAACAGATATTGACTGTACATTTTCTTTTAGAGCTCAAAGGACTATGGCTAAGTTCACAAATTCCATTTTTGTGTGATGGTTTGTGGAAGTCAAGAGGATGTTATACATTTTCGGTGTCTATGTAACAGTGCTTGGTTAAGAAATATATATATTATTATACACCTAATTGAATTCTCCCAACTATCCAGTGAAACGTAGGTTTTATTATCTTCATTTTGGGGCTTGAGGAAACTGAGGCTCACAGAGCTGGAAAATTTAGGGTGGGCCATCAACCAGTGTTATGGGATCCTTTCTGTTGTTGGAGACCCCTGTGGCCAAAAGGGCCCTCGGGGATTTTGTAAGAGCCTCTTTGTTTTACAGATGATGTAAACTTGATGTAAGCATATCCTAGATATAGCCTTGCCCAAGGTCTTAAAGGCTGCCCCAGAACCCAGGTCTCCTGATTTCTAGTGTATTCATACTTTTACCCTTAACTAAAGTGAACTCGGGACCTTAAACTGTACCACTAACCTGTGCAAGCCCTCAGATAGGACAAGGAATCAGCCCAACTCAACCTCCATTTTTGAAACTATTAAGTCGCTGTATTATTAGCTTGTTTTGCCATTAAGCACATAGTAAGTTCTGAATAGAACGTTTATTGAATGACAAAAGGGATAGATAGATCAAGAATACTGCCACACAAGCCCTGAAAATTCTGACTTTATATCTAGTTGTTCTGTTTGCTACATGATTGTAGGTCATATTGACCTGCCAGTAAAAGTGAGTGAAATAACAATCTCTTTAGGTTATTGAACAACCGCAATAACCTATGGTGTTTTTAAGGTTTTAGATCACTTCCATGTACAGATCTTTTTTTTTTTTGGCCTTTTGATACTACCATGCCCAGTTTCCCTATTAAAAAGAGTGGATTTCCAAGGAGTAAATATTCTTCCATTTTTCACCTTACTTGGGCCTGTTAAGACATGAATTCATTTTGAAAACAGTCTATTTCCTTCCATTAGGGAAAAGTTTTGGGGATAACTCAAGGACAGATATGGCTTGTTTTATTGTGCTTCGCAGATACTGCAGGGATTTTGGGGTGTTTTTACAGGTTGAAGGCAAGATCCTTCACCAGCAAAAAGATTACAACCTGCTTTATTGCAGGGGTCTGGAACCGAATCTGTAATATCTCCAAGGTATGCTTGTATAAGTACACTTTTCAGATCAGGAAACGAATAGTAAACAGCTCTTTAAAGTCCATCCAATGAGCCACTGACTACACTTTATTAGGACCTTTCAAAATAGCCTATTTCATACTCAATACATAATAATTGTGGAAAATATTAAAACATAGTAAGAAGTAAAGAACATAGAAAGTAAAAGCCACCAACGATTCCATCCTCCAGGAAAGAAAAGTGCTGTTAAAGCATTTGGTGAATGGGGTCTGTTTTAAGGATCCTTGGTCACTTCCAGGAATCTCCCTGAACCTAGTGGGAATGATAGGCTATTTTTGTGACATTATTTCCTAGAGTCCTACTTCCTTGATTAAGTTTGTAAGGCAGAACCAGCTATTACTGACCATTTATTAGAAGAAAGGAAGTCATTGTTTATGTTATATGGAATAAGTCGAGAGTAACATGTGTCTCCAGGCTAATTGGCTGTTGTCTTCAGGGAGTACTTAGGACACCAGCTGTTGATCATCCATTTGTCTGGTGAGCCCTGGTTCTTGGCAGTCCTTCTGGGACAAGGAAACCTGCTGTGTACTCTCAAGGTCTGTCCCATTTAAGCTGCTTGGATCTAACAGAGGATAGTGCAGAAGTCTCTAATCCTCCAACACCCAGTTCACTGTCTTTTGTTGTTGTTGTTGTTGTTGTTAATGTTTTTATTGGTGGGTGTTTTTTTTAGAGAAAGGAAGGGACAGGGAGAAATAGAAACATCAATGAGAGAGAAACATCAACATCTATTGGCTGCCTCCTGCATGCCCCCTGCTGGGGATCTAGCCCACAACCCAGGCAGGTGACCTGGCTGGAACCTAACCTGCGACCTCTTGGTTCATGATTTGATGCTCAACCACTGAGCGAGCCACATCAGTGGGGCAGTGTACTGTCTTTATTCGGGTTAAAGAAAAGGAGATGGGGGATCAAATGCTTCATTTCAAGAAGAAGATAACTCCACGGATGGTGGTTTGTAGCCCATTTGAAGGGAGAAACTCCTCCTCCTTGCTGTTTGAACACTGGGCTGTATGGCCTCATACGATATGCTTTTCTTTCAGGGGGAGCATAATTTCAGTTAATCTCCATTTGCCTGCTAAGAATGCAACTTCTTTGTACCTTGTAGAGCATTTGCCTGACAAATGGCAAATAGCCAATATTTACACATTCTGCAGGTCTGGAGGGACCTCGAATGGAGTCCAAGTATTTATGTTAAAATTTTAGTTTAGAAACAATTAGGCAGATGTGAAGCAGAAATCTGACTCTACATTTGGTTTTTAGGGGGCCTTTTTTATTTCAGTTCTGCCTCTTAACGCAATACTATTATCCTTAGTTTTTATCTCTGGTCTTATTGAAGGATTCATTTAATATTTCTCTTTATCAATTTAGCTTTAAAATCATGTTGGTTTTTGTTTAGTTGGCTTTTGAAACACATATTTAGTGCACCAGTCTTCTCTAATTTTTTTTAATACACACACATACCTTCATCAATTTTGGTGTTGGCTGTATATTAACATCTCACATACATCTCATAAGAAGCTATATAACACTGGCGTGTTACAGCACCATGGCTGAGAACCACTTTGTATGAGCCAAAAGTCAGTCTAACACACCTTGATCAAAACAGTCTTTCTAGAGTTTGTCTCGGTGATTATTGTTATGTAATAAAGCCCAACGGCCTGCCCACCTCCAACCTTGCTTCTCCCATCTCAGCAGGTACATTGCTATCTGCCCATGTTTCTCCCTGCCCACATTCAGTTCCCCTTCCCTCTGCCTGTCTGTCAAAGTAGGGCAGGAGTCCTACCTCTTCTGCCAGGACGCTACCGTCCTCCCACACTGAAGTCACATGCTGTTCATGACCAGTGCTGTTCATTTAACAGACAGATACCACCTTACCTGGACAGGTACCACCTTACCTGGACAGGTGCTTTCCTGTGACGTCCAGTTAGACCACCAGGTCAATGACAGCAAGAGACCAGGTTTCAGTGAGACTCCCCCACTGAAAAGCACCGAGGATGGTACTGAAAAGGTCCATGGCAAATCTACCAGCTCATTTGTTGAGCACCTACTTCATTTAAGGAGAAGCACTTATTAAAGAGAAGCACTCACTATGTATCAAGCACAGTTCTGGGCATTTGACATGTTTAATTCCTTTCATCCTCACTATCCCTAATGTTGCAGTTACTACAATTATCCCCACTTCACTGGTGAGGAACCTGAAGCACTGAAAGGTTACCATGAATTCACACTCATGTGGAAGAACTCATTCTATTGCTCTTGAACTTTCTCCTTTCATTCCTACAGCAGCCCTGTGAGGAAAGGCTCAGAGAGGCTGTGCTTCCCCTGGGTCACACAGCCAATAAATGAAACAGGGGGGCCCGTAGGTTCCCAAACCCATTCCCTATTCCCTACGCAGTATAGCTTTCCCAAGACCTCTTTGCCATTGGCTCCAGCATTAAATTGTGAGGAAACCTAATACCAGTTCCAAAATAGCAGTCTGCATAACATTCAGTATGTGTTGCCTATAACAGAGTTCATCTGTGTATTAGTTTCCCACTGCTGCTGTAACAACTTACCACACATAAAGTGGCTCTGGAGGTCTTTCCACTTAGTCAAAATCAAAGTGTTTGTTAGCAGGCCTGCATTCCTTCTGGAGACTCTAAGGGAGAATCTATTACCCTGCCTCTTCCAGTTTCTGGAGACCACTTGTTTCCTTGGCTCATGGCTCCTTCAAAGTGCTTCATATCAACCCCTGATTCTGTCCTTACATATTCTCTCTCTGTTTCTCTCCCCCCCCTCTCTCTCATCTGATTCTGAACCTCCTGCCTCCCTCTTATAAGGACCACTGTGACTACATCAATCCCACCTGGATAATCTCTCCATCTCAAAATGCTTAATTTAATCACAACTGCATGGTAAAGGTCTCCTTTACCATGTAAGGTAACATATGCATAGGTTTCTGGGATTAAGATGTAGATATCTTTGGGAGTCACTTACTCAGCCTACTACGATCTGCTATTTTGTGGGCTGACTAAAAGCATCAATCTCCACTAGCACAAGGTACTTGAGATTCAAAACTTGCCTTCTGCTTCCACACTCCTCACCATTGTCTATGAGCTTTGTATGCATCAATTTTCTCTCTGTATTAGTTTTTATTCTTTAAAAAAATCTAAGAGAAATGGGGGGGAAGATAAAGGTGATAGACAAGTTAAACTCTAAAACATAATTTATATTTCACTATGTTGCCTATATCTTCTTTTGTTCAGGATTGCGTCCACCCAACTGTACACACATATTGTGCACATCTGTGCAGAGACTGAAACACTCACCACAGTCCATATTTTCATCCTTGCTTAAAACTGTAATTATGCAATCATTTCCCTATATACTCCTTTCTTAAAAATCAGGATTACAATTCAAAATGCCTGTAGTTTAGCTGCATAAAAAGGTGTATGGGAGAAGAGTCCCTGCTGGTAATATTAATGGAAAAAAAGAGAAGTTTAATAACAACTGCAAATGTTTAAGAATTAATTTTTTCATTTTCTATATTTAAACACAGAGAGACAAGAATAACTTTACTCTGCCTTTGAGGACTGAATTCTGGCAGAAAAGTTCATTTAGTCATCAGTTTTGTTATATTCCAGTGATTAAAATAAATATCCTTACAAGTTAGAGACCATGTTTATTTAAAATGTTGTGTCAGGAGAGGAAAAATCTCTCAGGATGTTTATCTCACTTTTGGTGGTATATCTCATAAGAAAATGCACCTCATTCTATCTTCAGAATCAACAATAAATGTAAGCAAAACCGAGATCAGAGGTCAAATCTCACATGAGTTGTAGTACTTTGGTTTGTATTAGCAGAAAGCTCCTGGTAATAATTGCTCTGGATTTTAGTGGGTGTGCAATCCCATGCTTCACCCAGTGAGAAGAATATTAAACAGAAAGTACACCCCCTGTACTTCCAGGTTTAAGAAATTAGATGATTGAAGAAATTGAAGAAATTCTAATCCACAAAATAGTGGGCTAGAAGTTCTATTCCCATTTTTATAGTCTTGTTTAGTAAGTGAGATTGAGTCCTCATTTTCTTTGTTTCTCTGGGCCCTAATGTGTTTTGGTTCAATTTCCACCTCTGTTTGCCTCGAACTGCCTTTTTAACTCTCAGTCTCAAATATTGCAAAGTTACAAATATCAAAGGTCTAACACCAAGTTTGATAACATGCCCACCTGCCACCTTCCCCAGTCCCCCTTTATGGGTCTTGTGGTTTGGGTGACACCACCTTCTAGTCTTTTCTGTAGCTGGTAACTGGAGCCATCTCAGCCTTGTCTGTCCTTCACACTCGATCAACATTACGCCTGAAATGAGGATTCCACCTCCTATATCTTCCCAAGCCCAACTGTTCTCTTCCTTCTTAATCCTTCTCCTACTGTGCTGATTCTAGTCCTCACAGTTCACCAAACCATTACAAACAGCCTTCTACTTGGTCTCCCTGTGTTGTCTTGCCTTAATTCTCATCCAGTATTTCCCAACCTGGTATTGATGGTTCCTGACTACAAGACCCCTGTTGAGCCTTTAAAATAGTCATATATAATGTATAACTATTGCTCTTTGAGAAGGTGTAAAATATGATGTGTTGTTTAGAGTTACTTGATCTGGAAGGCTCTTCTCCATGGCACAACTGTTAACATCTCAAAGGTCAGTTGTCTTTGGAACCCATTGGCCTTTGCTGCCTGAGTTATTTCCTACCACTGGATCATGTTAACCGTTACTTTAAAATCCTTAATGACACCGCATGGTCTTGAGATTATTTTCAAGACCCTTCACAGTCAGCCCCTCATCTGCCTTCTCAGTCTCACTTACCAACCACCCTTCCCGTGAAACTTAAGGTCCACCTTTTCATGGCCCCTCACAGATAATGAGCATGGCATGTCCTTCATACCCTGAGTCTATCACCACCTGTTCTCCCTCTGCCAGCACTCCTTATGTCCTTGGCCAACCTCCTCTGAGGAACCTTCCCCAACCCTTTTAAAAATATATATATTTTTATTGTTTTCAGAGAGGAAGGGAGAGGAAGAGAGAGAAACGTCAATGCTGAGAGACAAACATTGATCAGCTGCCTCCTGCATGCCCCTATTAGGGATCAAGCCCACACAACCCAGGCATGTCCCCTGACTAGGAATCTAATTGTGACCTCCTGGTTCATAGGTCGATGCTCAACCACTGAGCCACACCAGCCAGGCCCCAACTTTTCCATAAAGACTTAATAATACTCTCCCCTGTATTCCCTCTTTTGTAAAACTAAGCACATTTTATAGTAATTTTTCTCCCTAGCTGGACTACAAATAACTAGGGCATAGTAACCATTTATTAATCATCTTAAATCCCAACATCTAATACAATGCTTGGCACTCAGCTAGTGCCCACTAAATGTTTAATGAAAGAATTAATTAGTGAATGAAAAAATGAATGAAATGAGTTAGAAGCTATAAGCAAGAGTGCATTATGTTAAAACTGGAAATTGACCCTAGAAACAAAGAGTAAATGTCTCTTTGTATTGGGCTCAATAATATGATTTGAGGTATCAAGGAAATGAACTCAGCTCTTGGTAAATTAAACTACCAAGATGAAACTAAAAGTGTCACTATGGGCAGAATTTATTAATGTGATGATTATGGGAAAATCTTAAAAAATACAAGACCCTTGAGCCATTGTATTTTTGTATAGTATCATAACTTTTAAGTGTCCCCCTTATTGTGTATTGTTTTTACTTTTCTTATAAAACTAATGAATCCATGACTTTATGTAATGAAACATATATGGCAGTGAGGAAAAGCAATATAAATACTATTTTTGTTATATATTCTGTTTATAGCATATATTTAAAAATAATGCCCATTACCAGAGGTCTACCTTTTCATACCATAATATTATTTTAAATGATTTATAAAGGCAAACATTTTTCATTTAGTTCTATTAAACTTCTCTGCCGATTCTTTAAAAATGTTTTCTTCTTTGCAGTCTGTCTCTCACTTCAGAACTGTCCACCCACTCGGCAATCTCAACATGTTCACAAAGTCATCACAGACTCTGGAACCTTCCTTAATTTGAAATTTCATCTTCTGCAATTTAAAAAAAAATCTAAAAACACCTTTTCATCAATACAGGGTGGGGCAAAAGTAGGTTTACAGTTGTTTGTATGGGGGAAAATACAATGATTAATAAATAATAACACAAGAATAAACTGTGGTATGCATACTCACAAGTGTAAACCTACTTTGACCACCCCTATATAAATAGACCAGGGAAATTTTTTGAGCAAAGATGAGGCAGGCTTTTATGAAGCCCTAACAAATATCCCTTACCATATTAACTCAGTTAAGTGGTCGTCTACCATACCTGGAGGGCTGGGCACCCAGCAGAGCACATGCTGCCAAGGCTGAACCTGCTGCTGACTTGCTCAGAAGCAGCTCCTGGCTAACGATGAAACAGCCCGATAAAAGGTGGATGTTCAGCCCATCAGCTGGATTTTGTTTTATGTCTTTTAAACATCTGGATTTGGGGCCCTTGTATTCATCCAATCATCAATTCAACAAACATTTATGAAGTGCATGCTCTTTGGCAGACACTATGCAAAGCACTGGGGAATTGAAAGATGAATACATTCCCTTTCTTCAAAATATGCATAGTCCTGTGAGCCTGCAGGGAGGCAGAGGGAAATGGTCCTCAAGGCCGGGCGGGGGGGGGGGTGAGGGAGGGGGCAGTGCCCTTCCTGGTCATCATGGGCTGGAGGGAACTCATTTGCCACAAGGCAGAGGCTCTAGCAGAAGCTTTTGGGAAGAAAGTAGCCTCTGAGTTGGCCTTCGAGGATGTCTTGGAAATTTCTAGATGGACAAAGAAGTGAAGGGTATTGCTCGCAGTTAAGGCCAGAGGAGAGAATGCATCTGTGTGTCCTGCAGCAGGCAAATTGTCCACCGTAGCTAAAGCACTGGTCCACGGCAGGTCACAAGGACGTGGCTGGGAAGTCAGTGCAGGATTGAGGATGAGGGCCCTGCTGGGCATTCTCAAGGGTCTAAACCTCATCTTCTGGGCACTGAGAGTTTCCTAAGAACTTTATGTTTATAATAGGTCCGCCTCATTAGTAGGGGATACTTTCCAAGATGCTCAATAGATTCCTGAAACTACAGATAGTACGAACCTAATATATACTATGGTTTTTCCTATACATGCATATTTTTAATAAAGTTTAATTTATAAATGAGGCACAGTAAGAGATTAACAGCAATAACTAATATTAAAATAGGACAATTGTAACAATATACGATAATAAAGGTTATGTGAATGTGGGATCTCTCTCTCTCTCTCTCTCACTCTCAACATCTCATTGTACTGGTCCCACCTTTTGACTTGAAAGAAGCACTTCACAGCTTCTTTGACATTTCCCAATTGGCAGCATCACTACTCTTATGCTTTGCAGCCATTATTAAGTGAAATAAGGATTATCTGAATACAAGCCCAGTGATACCGCCACAGTCAATTTGATAACCCAAATGCTACCAAGTGACTAACGGGCAGGGAGCAGGTACATCCTAGAGATGTTGGACAAAGGGATGATTCACATCCCAAGCAGGTCCAAGTGATATGGCGCTTGATTGTATTATGCTACTCAGAACGGCAGGCAATTAGAAACATACGGATTGTTTAATTCTGGAATTTTCCACTTAATATTGATGGGTAACTGAAACCAGGAATAAAGGGGAACTACTATATATCAAACTTCAAGTTAGCTGAATTTTTTAAAACATTTTTGGCAGCTGTTTTGTCATCCTATAGTCACAGACTTCTATACAGAGTTGGGAACAATTATTTGAAAGTCTGTCCCTTAAATCAGGTCCTATCTGCCATTTGATTACCCAGCTATGTTATTTAAGTGAGTGGTCACACGCTATAGCCCAAGTTTATTACCTTGCTACCCTTGAAATAAGAACAATTATTTTCGTCATCTACTTCCTCAATTTGAAAGAGAAAATTAACCTTCATCTTTCCTTATTGCCCCATTTGCTAAAAAGCTCTAACTGACAGCTTGAATTTGAGAGCTGTTTTTATTCAACTACCTGTTTATTTTTGGAGCATTTATTCAAATTGAATAGAGGCCCATGTGCCTCAGAAGACATTTAGAAAAAGAACATTTCAGCCATCAAGCACCGAAGAGAGCTGAACTCCTACAAATCTTACATCACTAGTGAAGTGTCCAAAATGTCAGTCACAGGTGACAGAAACTTCAAGAGCATGTTCCTATGCCTCACAAACTCAATAGGACCCTTGAGGCATCTGACTCTGAGTTATAATCAAAGGATTAGGAGAAAAGTGGTTTGATGTCATTTTGAGGTTTAGGGGATAATGATTTTATGAACCAGCCATTACTTCTCTCATAGAAAAATACACGGCATTTTCACTAGAGTGTACATATTTATGGATCACACTAAAGCATCGCATACCTCCAGCATCTGTTATAAAATGTCATTCTATGGCTTAGCTCATATCCTGAGCACTTCTTTACTAGGAAACAAATAAATCATTAACTTTGAAGGAGGGAAAATGAGAAAGGATGTGGATCTTTTTTTTAAATGGAGATGAAGTCATCTAATCCTAAGGTCTCTTAATAAAGGTGTAACAATATGATTCTGCGGGAAAGTTTTGAACACTAATATGAGTTATAAGAGAAGCAAAACTGCTTCTTTTGTAGAGCTCTAGTAGGTGATAATTTCTGAAAGGAATGAGAGCACTTAAAAAAAGCTATTTCTAAAAGTAACGTAAGCCTGGCCAGTGTGGCTCAGTGATTGAGCATCGACCTATAAACCAGGAGGTCATGGTTCTATTTCAGTCATGGCATATACCATGGTGTCTGTCTGTCTGTCTGTCTGTCTGTCTGTCTGTCTCTCTCCCTCCCTCCCTCCCTCCCTCTCCAAAATCAATAAACGTTGTTTTATAGGATAGAGATTGCTTTGGCTCCTCTAGCTTAGGAAGTTAGGGATGGCCTCTCTAAGCAGGTGAGAATGGAATTGAACCTGAATGATTAGAAATTCTCAGCCACGTGGAGATGCAAGAGAAGAATAGTCCAAGTAGAGAGAAAAATCAAGTGTGGAGGCTCTGTGAAAGAAGCAAGCTTGGCATTGGAGGAGCAACAGCAAAATTCAAAACATTGTGGCTGGAATATGCAAGGAAGAAGGAGAGTTGTATGAGGCGAAACAGGAGAAAGGCTATGAGAGGCTTCTTTTTCCCTGCTAGAACCTAGATCCAGGCTTGGTTTCTGATTGGTGCTTAATAACTTTGTGTTGAATGAATGAATGAAGTTGGAAGGATTTGAGTTAGACAGTCTCAAAGTTTCATCAGGGTAGGAACCAGAACATGTAGGGCTTTGCAGGGCCGGGTTAGAGAAGGTGAAATTCTATTCTAATCACCAGGGAAAGTCATTGGAGGTTTTTAAGAGGGGAATTATGTAAGCTGATTTATGCTTTGAAAACATCATTGTTGTGGAGAATAGACGGCAAGAGAATAAGGTGAAATGCTCAATATCTTCCATTGCTCTTCTAGATCCACTTTCCACCTTCTGCACTGTGTTCAGGAGGCTGACCTACATAGACTCTAACTTCTGGCTTCTCGTTGTGTTCAACCAATGAGGTTGTCAGGGACCATCAAAAAGAGAGAGGAGCTCTCTTCCGTTGAGTATGCCACCTATATCCTGCTAAGAGCTAATTGAGAAAACTAGAAACTGGAAAACCAGTTAGGAAGCTTAGTAGTGGGCTAGGGAAGAGATGATGGTATCCCAATTTATTATTTATTGTGGAGGCCAATTTTCCTTATTTTAGAGGCAAATCTGAAAGTATTTGCTCATGGATTGGGTGTCAGGATAGAGATGGTGAGAAAAAAGAAAAATCAAATGGCTATGGCACCATTAAATGAGTGAGGAAGACTGAGAAGAGAGCAGATTTGGGATGATATTGGAGAGGCAGAATCGTATGTTCCATTTTAGACATGTTTAGGTCAAGATACCTATTTGCATTTCAGCAGGCATATTGAGTAATAATAGGGGAAAGATCAGAGCTTAAGATTTAAATTTTCAAGTCATTGGTATAAACTTTTTTTCAGACAATTATGATTTGAACAAAATTACATGAAGTTTATGGAAGGAATTTAATAATTCACAGAAGGGAAAGCATTGTGGAGAACACAGTCACTAAGTCTGGCAAATGCTCAGGAATCAGTAAAGCACGTGGTTTGTTGTCTAGTTATAAAAGAGTTCTAAAGACAGCCTGAACAATGAAGGTTATAATGAATCTGGTGATAGAATAACTGGTTGGTTAGAAGTGATAATTTGAAAGAAATAGGAAAAGGCTGAATATAAGAAGTCACACAAAAGATTTTCAAACCATGCTCGCTTCGGCAGCATATATACAAAAGACTTTAAAACCTTAGTTATCCTCAGTAACAAGAATGTTTATTCAGAATAAATGGAATTCTTAGGTGCTAATTTGAACTTCCCCCAAAAAATCCCCAACCAACAGATTCAATTTTATTCCACAAATATTACTGAGGATTTATATTCACAAAAAGCACTTAGCAGAACAGTGTGGGTACAAATGCATTCAAGAAGTAAAATCCTTCAAGACTTTATCAAACTACTACTAAACAAGAACTAAAATAAAAGTTTGCTTCTCTGATAAATAAAAAGGCCAAAGAATCACCAAAATGATCCATAAAAGCCAAAGGCCTGGGCCACTCTCAGCTTGAATCATTAGCTTCAAAGCCATAGACTTTTCCTTAAGACTAAAGGACATGCTAGTCAAGTCTTGAAAGAAACTGTTTAATCTGTGATGAGTAACAATTGGCTGTAGACCACCATACATAGCCTTCCCCACCACCCTGCCAGTGGCACAGCCTAGAAGCTATGCTCGATGCAGCCTTTCAGCTCAGAAATCAAAGTGTCTGGAGAGAACACATTTCCAGGCCTACCATAGTGCAGATGAGCTGTTTTAGAATGTTGGTCCCCAAGCTGGATCATAGGCTGGTTCCTGCTGGTTAAAAGCAGTCACAGAGTGGAGGCTGAGGATCGACTTTCAAAACGCAGCCCCTCCAGTGGGGGAGAAGGGCAGACCAGGCTCTTAGTAGGCTTGGGGCTTGCAAGGCCTGGGCCCTCAGCATGAAGCAGCAATCAGAGTGCCCTCCATTGCAAAGAGAGAGCAGTTCCTACAACCACAGGGAAGAGAAACCAAGCATGGGCTCATTCTTCAGTTGCGTCCACCACCCCAGCCCAGAGAACATGCTCAGTACGGAGCCTCAGTTGAGTCACTTCACCTGTTTAGCCTCGGCTTCTTCATCTGTAAAGTGGGGGCAAGACTTACCTCATTGGGTGGTGAATCCTTTATCCTTAGCCTTCTTTTATTCACTAAGTAGTTGAATCCAGCCATAAGAAAGTACTTTTTTCCCCTACGAAACTCAATAGGTTATTCTCATTTCAAAAAACTTTAACTTTTTGAAATACAAATGAAGGTTGTTCACCACTATATTAGATGGTCTGAAAGGCTCTAGGGTTAAAAGGTCTAACAAGACCTGGCCAGTGTTGCTCAGTTGGTTGCACATAGTCCCTTGCACCAATAGGTTGCCAGTACGATTCCCATTCTGGGCATATGCCCGGGTTGCCAGCTCAATAGTAGGGGGTGTTCAGGAGGCAGCCAATCAATGTTTCTCTCATGAATGTTTCTTCCTCTTTCCCTCTCCCTTTCTCTCTAAAATTAATAAAAACATATCAGAAAGAATATATGCACCCCTATATTCATAGCAGCACTATGTACAATAGCTAAGATTTAGAAACAGCCCAAGTGCCCATCAGTAGATGAGTGGATAAAAAAGCTGTGGTACCTTTATACAATGGCATACTATGCAGCCGTAAAAAAGAATGATCTCTTACCCCTGAGACAGCATGGAGAGACCTGCAGAGTATAATGCTAAGAAAAATAAGCCAGTCATAGAAAGACAAATATCACTTGGTTTCACTCATATGTGGAATCTAGTGAACAAAATAAACTGATGAACAAAATAGATCCAGAGATATGGAAGCATGGAATAGACTGACGAATCTCAGATGGAGGGGGGCATGGAGATTAACCAAAGAATTTATATGCATATATGCATAACCCATGTTTACAGACAATAGTACTGTGAAGGTGCTGGACAATGGGGGGACGGGGAGCACTTACGGAAGTAGTAGGACTCAGTGGGGGAGAAAAAGGAGGCATATGTAATACTTTCCACAATAGAAATAAATTTTAAAATAAAGAAAGTAAAATTAGAAAATAAAGAAACACACCAAAAAAAAAAATGATAAAAACATTTTTAAAGGGCTTAACAAGACAAAATTCATAGTTTTTCTAACTTCATTATTCAGTAGCTCTGTGACCTGAAGCCATTCACAACTACAAACAAAGGGCACTTTTGCTCCAGTGAGATCCAAACAACCACTGGTTCTAACAGAGGCCTCTCTGGATCCCTGGATGTCCCCTCTATGTTTATCTTATAGTATTCCCATTGGAAATGGTAGAGGGGCATTCTTTGAGAGATGGTTCTCAACCGTGGTTGCAGAATGACCTGGGAGAATTATTTTTTTATTTTATTTAAAAAACTGATGTCTCGCCGAAACCAGTTTGGCTCAGTGGTAGAGCGTAGGTCTGCGGACTGAAAGGTCCCGGGTTTGATTTCAGTCAAGAGCATGTACATTGGTTGCAGGCACATCCCCGGTAGGGGGTGTGCAAGAGGCAGTTGGTCGATGTTTCTCATCGATGTTTCTAGCTCTCTATCTCTCTCCCTTCCTCTCTGTAAAATATCAATAAAATATATATTTTTTAAAAAACTGATGTCTGGGACACATCTCCCAGAGTTTCTGATTTAATGATTAAACTTCTGATTAAATGTAAAACCTCAGTACTTCACAAAAAACAAAAACAAAAAAACTAACAGTCAATTTTACAAAGCATCTAAGGTTGAGACCATTGAGAAATAGATGGCACTGGGCCACAACTATCTGCTAATTATACTCAAGGATGTATCACCACCCTACCTTCATCTGGGGCACAAGTGTCCCTTGCAGTTCTGAATTCAATGCGCTGAGCACAGACCCCAAGAGCTAGGTGGCCACTGAGGGAGCAGGGGCAGCACTTGGCCACCTGGCCATTTCTACCTTCAAGGGAGGTGGTCACATGTAGTCTGTCAGCTGAAAAGTCATGTGTGCAGCTACAAATTGGGGGGCCCTTTGCTATTGCAAGGGCAAAGACTTGCAACGACAGCCAACACTCTGTGCCACTGGGGTCCTCTCTCCCTCCTCGTATAAGTGGATTATAACTATGAGGTTGCATGTAGGCAGTGTGTTTGGGGTCCTGCTGAAAACCACTGAAATAAGGCTATTTTTCTTGTATCCCAAAGTATCAGTGGCTCTTGCTCCCACTGCCCTAAGAAATCACAACTCCAACAAGAAAAGTGTTCAGCACACCAGGCCTCACGTGTAACGCCCCCTCCGATGGGGGAGCGTGGGTGCTTACACTCAGAGAGGGCTGCCTTCTCTGCAGATGAGTTCCTCCAGATTTACACCGATGGCAGGCGTGCTCTCTCATTCCTCCAGGAAGCAGCACAGATTATTTTCACTGGATCGTAAATATGCTTAACACTCTATTATACTAACCTTTTAAACCAGTTGTTTGGGGTGGCTGCAAATCATCGTTCAAACGCAAATTTTTAAGATTTAAATGCTCTCGGAATTCCTGGG
Source organism: Vespertilio murinus (assembly GCA_963924515.1). Lineage (NCBI taxonomy): Eukaryota > Metazoa > Chordata > Mammalia > Chiroptera > Vespertilionidae > Vespertilio > Vespertilio murinus. Next base: position 126,998,223 of record OZ004708.1, on the reverse strand, counting down.
CACTCTAGTGAAATACTTGAGATTAAGAGCGGAGGGTGTAGCTCTTGCTCCAAAATGTATTTCATGGAGAGGAAGTGAATCCTTTGGGCTGGTTCCTGGTTTTTTCTTTCTTTTTTTTTTTTCTTTCTTTCTTTTTTCTTTTTTCACTTTGTACTCAGCCAGGGCCAAGGCAAAACGTGGCACTCCAACACGCCTCTCTCTTATGTTGGGTTGACTTTCCTTCCCTGCCCAGTGCTCCAGGACCTGCGGAGGGGGCGTCCAGAGGCGTGAGGTCCTTTGCAAGCAGCGCATGGCCGATGGCAGCTTCCTGGAGCTTCCCGAGACCTTCTGTTCAGCCTCAAAACTGGCCTCCCAGCAAGCCTGCAAGAAAGAGGACTGTCCCAGCGAGTGGCTCCTCTCTGACTGGTCAGAGGTATGTGTGGTAGAAGGAGATGATGGAAGAGGCATCGATAAGGAGAAAAAGGGGGCGAGAACAGAACAAAATAATCCTCCTAACATTATGGAGCCGAATTATTGTAACCACTTACACCATCCTGTGTGACTAACTTTTAACTAGTCTACAGGGATGTGAGCTAAGCAGCCAGCCCTTATTCAGCAATCTGAAGCATGCAATTATAAACGGGTTCCTCAAGGAACAAAACCAGGCCTCACTCATGCTGTTTGGGCCCAGGATTCTTCTTAGAACATCAGCTTCTTCTCCCTCTATCTCCACACGTGCCTTCCTGACCTCCCCGCACCTCCTACTCCAGGATGTTTCTAGTCTCTACGTAGGAAGGGCCAAGCCTCTCAAGTTCCTCTCTTCTACGTTACTAGGCAATCAGGAACATGACTTATTAGGAAAAGAAGGCCAAGGAAATCTTGCCTCTTTCCTGTCCTTTTTCTGGCTCCAAACTTCAATAACTTCCCAGCAAGATAACTTGATTTCCCCTCTTGTCTTGTTTTTAAGGAGATGATGGCATCAGCCATCACCATTCCTGACTTGCCTCAAAAGTTAAGGTTATGACCCCAACTAATCTGTCTAAATAATTTCTATTCTAACACTAGCATCAATTCATTCATTTAAACCCAGCTCAAATGATTCGTTTTCAATCCCCACATCTTTCTGAATTGCCTACAACAGGCCAGTGTGTCTTCATAGAGAAGCCCCCCTTCCCCCAAATTGTTGCCCCTCAAGCAAATTTAGCCAAGAGCAGAATCACTAGGCCTGAAGTGTTATGTCAAAACCAACCAGACTCAAGGCCCTCTCCCTCTCCTCGCCCCCCTATATGGGCAGCATTTGAATTGGCTTTGCTGACTCCTTCGCCTTCTTTGCTGGATATACAAGCTGCTGGCTGAAATACATCACAGGGCACTTGCTTCCACCAAGGGGGAAGCTGCCTCTGAAAATTAAGATGCCAGCTCTGTCAACATAGGTGCTTAGAATTCTTGTCCCACATTTTATCAACCCATATAGAGTCCCATCAGATGAGGCCTGCTAAGGACATTGCAATTGAGAGTTAGCCTACATTATCATAGGTTTTATAATTTAGCAGTAAAATTGCCTTCTGGCGGTTTCTTACCCCCAAATATCTCAGAACAATAAAATGTCATGTTTTAGAAACAGGATAAAGGGAAAAGGTGTGTAAAATGTGTGTATTTGTGTGTGCGCACGCTTACATGAATATGGTAGTGAAAATTTTCCTATGGAGCGATGATTTGGGGCATGGTATTAGATATGAAAAAAGTCATAATAAACATAGCAGTGCAGGAAAGAGCCCTGGTGTATTTGCCAAGCACGTGGCTCCAGATGAAGACCTCCTCCCAGGGTGTACTGCACAAGGCATTGCTCTCCTGCCTCCATGGGCGATAGTCTACCATGAATGGAATGCTGACTGTGTGGCTATCATTGTCCTCCCGTGTTCCTGGACTTCGTAGTCCCTGAGCATATGGGACACAGAATTCAGAAAGTGTCCTTTTTGGCCTGCAGACGTGAAGGAGGAACCCTTGTGATTGGGCACTCGGGAAAGGAGACTGCTGAATTAAGGTTCCCATGGCAACCACTAAGTAGAGCAGACCTTTACAACAGTGTCATGGTGGTGAAGAGTTGAGGCAAACTTAGGTTCTAATGCTGCCTCTACTACTTACTGGTTGTATTTTACATTCCCACCAGCGATGTCTGAAGGCTCTGATATCCTTGGGCTAGTTACTTAACCTTTCCTGGTTTTAGTTCACTTATCTAAATGTTGGAGATAATCATAGTATCCACCTTTATGACTATCAGGAGGCTTAAACTAAATGATGCATATAAAGTGTTTTGTGCCTAGTGAAAGTTAACCATAGTTATTGTCATAATTATCTTCCATCCCTGCACATTGTCGGGAAGAGAGGTAATAAAAGAAAGGACTCACCTTGACTGGCTAGAACAGGGGTCATGGCATAGACCTCCCAGCCTTTGCCAGTCTTCCTAAAAGGAGGAAGTTGCATTGTGGGAACTAGGAATCATTAGTGATTATCCAAGGGATGTTATTAGATTTTGAGCTATCTGGGTTGATAAATGGAAATTCCAAACATTAGGAAGGGTTAGGGAGGGGCTGAGAATGGTGGGAAGTGATCACTGACTCAAGGGGATGAAACTCACGCTGATACCATAGAAAAGTGCCCTGCAGTTTTCTCAAACAGCTCCAGTTGGCCCTGGCATCTCAATAGCCCTTCTTTGGGCCCCATGGCTGAGAAGCATTCCACACATACGAGTACTTACCATAGCCCCTTGGAGAAAGGAAGACCTGGATGATCAATGAGTGTCTTTATCCCCTACTATCTGCCTCAATCTCTTGGTTACTGCACAGAATCCCTCAGGGACAGAATTAAGCCAAAGGTTTAGACACCTTAAATAAAGTTACTCTCAGATTCTATTCTGAGAATAAGACCCTCAAAAGGCCTTACCTCTTTTATGTAAAAGAAACCCATCTCCTGAAAGAGTTAGCTAGTAAATATTTTTAAATCATATTCTTAGGGAAGTTGTTCCCCCCCCAAAAAAAAAATGTTTAAATAAAATAAAGTCAGAGTGGTATATTTTAAAGCTAGAGGGAAGTTAGAAGAACCTATAGCCTGGTTGTCCTTTTAAAAAGTAGTCACAGCACTCTTTCTAAATTGAAATGTCACTATGAAGCCAAAAATCTAAAACAGATCAAGTCGGAGTTGTTTTGGTTGAAGTGTGGGTAATGGTCCCAGATTTCCACCGGTTGGGTCTCCAGTTCATATGAGAAGCCCCTAAATCACTTACTTAACATAGTTATAGAGTACAGTTTGAAACTCCCCGCTCTAGCCTAGTCTCCCTATTTTAGCAAAGTGGAAATTGAGCCTAGAGAAAGAACTAGACTTGACCAATATCATAAATCGATCGTCTGACATGCAGTCTATTTTTCTACTAAGCAGCACTAAAATGACCATGCTTTCAAATTTTCCATGCTCTTTACCTCTATTCTACCTGATCCCTGGATTTGGTGCTGTCATTTACAATAAAATAAGGGATGAGTGGAATCTGAAATCTATAATCATCGGGGGAACAAAACCAATAGGTTTGACTCTCGTCCCCATTTTTTTGCATCTTAAATGTCTCTCAGAGTAGTGTCGATCACAGGCCTTTGCATGGAATAGTTTGCTTCAATGGGCTAGCATATAATACTTGAGAACATAAGATAATATATTTTGGCTTTTACTGTCATTTTTCAAGTTACCATGGCACACTGCCATGACCCTAGTTCAGGCCTTTATCATCTCAAGCCTGGACTACCGTGGCAGCCTCCTTAACTGATAGCCCTACCTGCCATCCATCTCCTACTCCCATCCCTCCCGGACACTGTTGCCAGATTAACCTTCTCAAAACACCTCTTTCATCATTTCACTCCTCCCTTCTATGGCTCCTCTTTGCTTTATGGACCAATTCCAAACCTCCTGTCTGAAAAATTAAAAGTCTCCCAGTGTCTGGCCTTTTGAACTCCTGACGCTCTCGATAGGATCCTTCTGCTCAAAAGAAGTGGAGTTCTGCCCCAAACCTGCCTTGGACTTCTGCACTGAACGGTTCTACCTTTGTTCTGGTTATTCCCCTGCCTCCCATGCTAATCCCTGGTTCTCTACACCTGTCTAGCTTCCATCCGCATTCAAGGTCAGGAAATCCCCAGAGTACCAATTGTTAGAATTAACTTTATAATTCCTCACTTGTCCTTTAGGTTTGTATTTTTACTAAAACTTTATTACTATTTGACTCTTTAAACAGCTTAACTGGAGAATAATTTAAATACTACAAATTTTAATTTAGCATAATGTTTTCAAGGTTTACTCATGTTGTAGCACATAGAACTAAATTCCTATTTGATAGAATAATATTCCATTTTATAAATATACCACATTTTGTTTATCCATTTTCCAACTAATGGACATTTGAGTTGTTCACTTCTTTGTCTGTTATGAATATGCTGCTATGAATACTAACATTCAAATCTTTGTATGGATATATATTTTCATTTCTCTTGGTTAGATACTTAAGAATGAAATTGCTGGGTCTCATTGTAAATTTATATTTAACTTTTTAAGAAACTATTTAAAAAATTTTTAAAAACAGAAAACTTTAAAACTGTTTTTCCAAGAGGACTATGTTATTTTATGTTCCTACTAGCAATGTATGAAGGCTCTAATTTTTCCACACCCTCACCAATACTTACTATTACCTGTCCTTTTTATGATGGCCATTCTAATGAATATGAAGTGGTATCTCAATGTGCTTTTGATTTCTAGTTCCTTAAAGTACTATTTCATTTTAATAATGTATTTGTATTTCTTCCTTCATTTGATGACAGCCCCTTGACATTAGGAACTGTCTTGCACAACTTTTTTCTATAGTATCTAGCACCCCACCTCAAACGATGTAGATTTGTAACAATTACCTGATGCTTGCACTGAGGTGGTGGGGATTTGCCTGGGGTGGAAATGGCGGGAGGGGAGGAGGGGTCAATTGGGGGAAAAGGAGACATAAGTAAAACTTTAGACAATAAAAAATATTAAAAATGTTATCTGATGCTTGACATTAAAATATGTTAACTTATTTGTGAAGAAAGGAGACATGAATTAGCATGCGATGCCAGTTCTGTGTATGACATTTGAAATATATTACCTCATTTAATGCCCAGCTTTGCAAAATAAGCACAAGAAGTGAGAATAGTCTCAGACAGTTTAAGTAACTTGCCAAGTAGTGAAATACTGAGATGGATTTGAACACTGGACTCTCTAACTCTGTAACTCTAAAGCCCAGGCCACAGACCTAAACAGGTGAAACGCCTACAGGAAACTTTGCAGTAGAAAACGTTATGTGGCTGCAACATGTCTTTACACGTTGTCCAGTAAATATCTTCTCGTTCTCACTCTCACTCTTGCTCTGACTATTGCAGATTTCAAGTATCTTCTTATGTGTTGGTGAGTTTGAGAACTCACACAAAAGCCCTTTTGCCTATAGTTCCCTACATTCCCATGCATGTGGCCTTTCTCTCCCACAGTGTTCCACGAGCTGCGGCGAGGGCACCCAGACGCGGAGTGCCATCTGCAGGAAGGTGCTGAAAACCGGGGTCTCGGCTATTGTCAATTCCTCCCTGTGCCCTCCCCTGCCATTCTCCTCATCAATCAGGCCCTGTATGCTGGCAACCTGTGCAAGTGAGTACCTGGGAGCTCAGGGATGGAGAGACGAACCCCACGTGGAAGCACACAGTAACCTTCCCTAAGCCCAGGCCAGTGGGAGGTGGTTGGGCCTTGGAGGGCAGCAGGCTGGGAGCTCAGCTGGAGATGGAAAAGGAATCTTAAGACTGCTGGCCAGGTGAGATTATCTTCTCTCCTGGAAAAACAGTTTGCAAGAGGGAGAGCAAAGTTCACCGGCAGACATAAGGAGATCTGGAAGCCGAAGGCAGCCTACTACTAATGAAGTCTCATGTTCTCCTCTCTGGGGTTTTAAACTACTCTGAACAGATGTGTTCTCTTTAATATTAATCCCTGGAGTTGAAACACTTCTAGGCTCTCCTCCCCCGGGGCCCACAAGGGCCTAGGTGCTCTGCGGGTGCAAAGGATAAACATGGAAACGGGACCTTCTCCTTCCCTGTGTCCTCTCTCTTTGTAATGATGTTAATTTCTACGTAAGTCCTTCTAATGAGAGGAACTGCTTTCCCCTGAAAACCCCTGCATCTAGAACCCCGCAGCCCAGCCTCTGGGGACAGCAAGACCCAGCAGGGCGAGCGCCGGCTGCAGCTCATTTGTTCTCTGGTTTTTACTGTGGAGGCAGCTTGAGGATGCACAGCTGGTAGCCAGTTCCTCCCGTTCAACATAAGGCCACTCTGAAGCACTTTCCTCACCTCTTCTCTCTTGTCCCATCCTTTCTTCATCTCTTCCCTTCCCACTCTCTGTTTCCCGCCTCCTGCCCCCCCCCCCCCTTTCTTGTCTCTGCATCTCACTCTCATGCCTCTCTGCTCTCCATTTGTCCTCCCCTTCGTCCCAGGGCCCGGACGGCCATCCACCAAGCACAGCCCCCACATCGAGGCGGCCAGGAAGGTGTACATCCAGACGCGCAGGCAGAGGAAGCTGCACTTCGTGGTGGGCGGGTTCGCGTACCTGCTCCCCAAGACCACCGTGGTGCTGCGCTGCCCCACCAGGCGCTTCCGCAAGCCGCTCATCACCTGGGAGAAGGACGGCCAGCACCTGGTCAGCTCCGCCCACGTCACCGTGGCCCCTTTCGGCTACCTAAAGATCCACCGCCTCAAGCCCTCGGATGCGGGCGTCTACACCTGCTCGGCCGGCCCGGCCCGCGAGCAGTTCGGGATCAAGCTCATCGGAGGCAACCAGAAGCTCGTGGCCCGGCCGGGGAGCCCGCGGGGCGGCGAGGAAGAGGCGCCCCGGGTGAGGAAGGCGCACCCCAAGGAGACCCTGCAGACCCACAAGCACCAGAACGGCATCTTCTCCAACGGCAGCAAGGCCGAGAAGCGGGGCCTGGCCGCGGACGCGGGCAGCCACTACGACGAGCTGGTGTCCCGGCTGCTGGAGCAGGGCGGCTGGCCCGGCGAGCTCCTGGCCGCCTGGGAGGCGCAGGACTCGGCCGAGAGGAACGCGTCGTCGTCGTCGTCCTCCGAGGAGGACCAGAACGCCGAGCAGGCGCTCCTGCACCTGCCCTTCACCATCGTGGCCGAGCAGCAGCGCCTGGACGACATCCTGCGCAACCTGTCCCAGCAGCCCGAGGAGCTGCGCGACGTCTACACCAAGCACCTGGTGGCCCAGCTGGCCCAGGACGTCTTCCGCCGCCATGGCGAGCCCCAGGACACCCTCCTCAAGCCGTCCGAGCAGAGGATCCCGCCCGTGGCCATCCCGCCTCGCAAGCCCGTGTCCAGCTTCACCAGCTTGCTCCGCGCCGCCGCCGCCTCCTCCTCGTCCTCGTCCTCCGGGGAGGCGGCCGGGGGCTCTCGCCGGCCGCACCGCAAGCCCACCATCCTGCGGAAGATCTCGGCGGCCCAGCAGCTCTCCGCCTCCGAAGTGGTCACCCACCTGGGGCAGACGGTGGCCCTGGCCAGCGGGACGCTGAGCGTGCTTCTGCACTGCGAGGCCGTGGGCAACCCCCGGCCTACCATCAGCTGGGCCAGGAACGGAGAGGAGGTTCAGTTCAGTGACAGGTGAGCCTTGCAAAGGTTCCTGGTCTAGGGAGGGAGGGAGGGAGGGGGGCAGAGGGCCACCACATCTTTCCAAGGTGCTCCCAAGGGTGGGGCTTAGAGCCTTGCTCAGGGATCGCACCCAGGGTTCGGGGTCCTCTGTCGGCACTGGTAGACGGTTGGAGCAAAGACGAGGCATTTGATTTCTCTACACTGTACACTCTCATCTTTATAAGGTGATAGCAACAATGCCTCTCCACTGGGATACCCAGAGGATCCCAACAGGTAATGAGACGCTCACTGGAGAGCTTTGAACTTCGGGCAGAAAGCGGTGGTTTCAGGACAAGGCATTATTTGTGGCATTAAGTCTTTGTGAGATGAGCTGTTATACACCCAGACATTGACCCCACGTGTGTAGCCCCCAGGGCTGGGGAGAGAGCACAGACAGCACCTGCTGCTCCTCACCTGCGAGCCTGGCCTCTCTCGGGGCTGGACACGGCTGTTTGTTCCAGAAAGCTTTTATCCCTGGTGAAAACTGTGAATAATCACCCTCAGATCCCTTGGTGGCTCTGTTTTGATGTGTCGTTACTGGAATGACAGCATGTATTACTTGTTTGGGCCTTAGCCATTAGTAATGTAAAATCAAGAGGGGTATTAGAAGCAATAATGCCCAGCTGGTGAGCCTCCGTGATTGAGCGTGGGCCTATGAACCGAGAGGTCACGGTTTGATTCCCAGTCAGGGCACGTGGGGGTTCGATCCCCGGGGGCAGGAGGCAGCCTTTCAATGATTCTCTCTCATCATGGATGTTTCTGTCTCTCTCTCCCTCTCCTTTCCTCTCTGAAATCAATATATATATATTTTAAAGGGGGAGAGCTGAAAAATATTTTAGTACACCACCTATGTGCCAAGCACTGTCACATGATTTCTATATGCAATGTCTCTTTTCATCTTTACAGTGGCCCTGACAACAGCAACGATAGCCACATTAATGAGCAGTGGCTCTCTGCCAGGCCAGTATAAACACTTTATGGGCTTTATCTCACGGAATTTCAACAGTAGCCCTGAGAAGTGGGCACAATTTTTATCCACATTTTACAGAAGGGGACACAATGTCCTATTTATTAGGTGATAGGGCTAAGATACGTGGCAAAAAATAACACTGTCACTTGAAGAATCATAGACTATGTATGGAAGAGATAGTCCAGAAGCCTCGTTTTAACTTTTTATTATCTCTGAATCCATGTGCAATGCTCTTCTCATCAAATAGACTTGTTTGGCTCCTCCTCCTCTATGGTTTGCTAGCTTTGGGAAAGGAAGGAAAGAAACCAGGATGTATGTATTGTGCGGGCGGTATGCCAGGCTTATTTCTATATAACTATATTTGTTATTCTTTTTTAAAGAAATATATTTTATTGATTTTTCACAGAGAGGAAGGAAGAGGGATAGAGAGTTAGAAACATCGATGAGAGAATCATCGACCAGCTGCCTCCTACGCACCCCCTACCGGGGATGGGCCGGCCACCAATATACATGCCCTTGACCAGAATCGAACCTGGGACCTTTCAGTCCACAGACCGATGCTCTATCCACTGAGCCAAACCAGTTTCGACTACATTTATTATTCTAACAGTCCACAAGATTGACCTTATTCTCTAGTTCTGCACAGAAAATCAAGGTTCAGCAATTCGCCCAAGATCACATTAGTAAGAGCCAGACTAAGGATTTGATACCGAGTTCATTTGATTCCAAAGAGTAGTCTGTCCACTCTTCTGTGATTTGGTGAACAAAAGTAGCATTGTCCACCCTGCCTACATCTTTTGTGCCTTTAAATTATCAATAATATTGTCTCTAAGCCTTAGTACTTACATACCAAATAGCTTCAATAACAGTTCATTTGTCCTGTGTGCTCTTATTATATATGAGACCACTGTGCTCAGTGTTTCAAAGGCATTATTTTGTTTAACTTTCAAAAATAGGAAAACATGGGGGACATGTTTGAATGTGGGCAGCGTGGCTTGAGATCCACTTATTTGCAGGTTGGTCTTCCCAAGCTCATACTTTCCTTGATCAGATTAACTGCTATGATCCAGGCAATCTTGATAGCAAATCTGTGTAGTCAATTGCTTGAGGTCCCTGGGACACTGAGAGGCAGCTCCAGGGTCAGGCCCCCAGGAGGATGGTGCCCTGGTGCTCAGGTGGGTGGGGCAGTGGAACTCACCTCTGTCAGTGCACCTGCCACACCTTTTGTGCCAAAATCACGTCTTCTCCACTACCAGCCACCATTTTCTGGAGTGTAGGTACATTTTCTTCAGATCACCTAGGCCTGTCGCCCAGGATTGTAGCATAAGGACTGAAGGGAGCAGCAGCTGGCTGTGTGAGGGGAAAAGGTGGGAATTGACATTCCTTGACGACTTACCCTGTGCCCCATATGTTAGCAACTTACCTAGCCCTCATCTTAGTTAATATCTACCACAAGGTGTGACATACAAGCTATTATCCCCATTTTAGGGATGAGGAAACCGAGGCTCCCAGTTAAAGAACTGAATGTTAGATAGCTTGTGGAAGGCAGAATCAAGAGATCAGATTCAGAGCCACTTCTGCCCAGCTCAAACCCATGCTGTTTGAGGGAATGAGGATGTTTATGCTTCTATGTATCTATTCTTCACCGGGGAGCCCAAGTTGTTGCAAGACCCTTGCTGTTTTCTACCAGCTGTTTCCAGGGTCCCTTCCTTTTTTTTCCCCCTTTTTAAAAAAATAATTTCAGAGAGGAAGGGAGAGGGAGAGAAATATAGAAACATCAATAATAAGAGAGAACCATTGACTGGGTGCCTCCTGCATGCCCCCCACTGGGGATGGAGCCCACAACTCAGGCATGTGCCCTTGACCAGAATCAAACCATTAGTCCACAGGCTCTATCCACTGAGCCAAACCAGCCAGGACCAGGGTCCCTTCCTTTGAATGGCACTTACCTCCTCCTAAAAAGCAGTTGGACAAGATAGGCCGTTGGGAAGAAGGAGGGGTCCTTAGGATCCCCCTGCACAGTGCCTGGAACTGCAGGGAGCACATTGAGGCCAGGGCTTACTCGGAGGACCTGACAATTTTCTTGAGTGCTGGAGGTATTTTTAATGGGGATTTTTTTTTAATTGAATGAGTTTTTTTATGAAATTCAAAGGTCATGGCCCATCTAATTCACCTGGTGATCACAGAAAAGGTGCATAAGGACCCAGGTGAGGATTCGGGCTGATGTTGCCAAGGCCCTTCTCTTCATGACCTTGGCCCCTTCGTTGCAAAAGTGAGGGGGTGTCCATGATCATCTCTGAGGTCCCTGCTATCTCCTTCGCTCATTTACAGAAGGTCACAGAAGGTGAGAACCCATAGGCTGGCAGGGAGTGGGAGAGCCTTGGGTGCAGTGACTTCAGAATTGGTTGCACAAGTTGTGTCTGTGGGCTCTACAAAACGGGTTCCTTGATCACATGAGTTGGGACGTGCTCACTTAAAGCTAAGCAGATGTATTTACTGCTCGATTTTACTTCTCTTTTTTAATATAGTGCTTGTTTTTTTATTATAAAAGTAATAAAGGAGCTATAAAGCAATTCAAATAATAGCTAAATCTATAAAGTAAAAATGGAAGTCTCCCTCTGCCTCCCAGCCCTGCTCCCCAGGGGCTGTCATTCTTAATAATTTGGTATACATCCTTCTGGAATGTTTATATATTTTACTGTATTGCATATAAAATGTACGCACAGAGAATTTGGAGGTATTTAATGGGCTATTATTCATGTTTAGAATTTTGATTTAATTTTTATTCAACAACATGTCTAGGAGACATTTCAGAATAGCATGTAGAAATTTATGTCATCTTTTTTTAAACAGCTGATTACTGTTCTTGAATGCATTTAACTACCCCCCAATTGAAAATTATTTTTGGTTTCACCTCTTTTTTAAATCCTTTAAGCACTCCAGCGTGTGTTGTGACTTTCCGAGCAGACAGTATAGCATATGAGTGTTTTCCAAGTACTCCTTTGATCAATGAACAATTTTTTGGCCCAATAATCTCAGGAATACCAATAATTCTTGAAATACGACTTAGAAACACCGCTTTCGTCTTTTAATTTTTACTTTAATGGGCATTGAGAGTTTATCCCTAATGGCTTTCAGATTTAAAAAAGTTGCATCAGTGTTTTGCTAGGAAAAGACACATGGCAGCCAGGTGCTAAGGATACTAAAGGTGTTAAGGCGGGGACAGCTGAGGGCAAATTCTGTATCTTCAGTCACCAGAACCTTGGTGCAGTGGGGAGCAGCATTTAGAGGGGGGGGAACACATGTTTTTTCTAGATCTGGCCTTGACAGAGTTTGTTAATGCAGGTTAATGGCATGAGGTAGGGAAAAGCAAAAGATTTCGATTTCTGATCTTTGGCGTCATACATTTTCCATTGTACGTAAATGGCGAATGAGAAATACGGTTGGAATTTAGTTTCTGTACAGTTTCCCAAGCGCTTTTGAGAAAAGAAAGGGAATGTATCTGCCCAGAGCAGGCAGGAGGCATGGAGCCGCCACTGGGACTGCTTTGCTCTGGGCTGTTGGTGACCTCTTTTGTGTTGGGTTTCATTGCTTGTCATCATTGCTGTGTTCGGTAGCGGTTCAGAAATGCTCATTTGTTTTCAAATAGAGACGTGCTGAAATGCCCAGTTTGTAGTTCGGTTAGTCTGTTTTTGCTTAGTGCCCAAATCCATCTTCCTGGAAGAGTCTGCGAGATCCAGCTGGCTGTTGGTCTGTAGGACTCTGCAGTGTACTCAAGGACTCTCTGAGCAGCCTGAGCCAGCAAGACGGGTCAAGGGAGCATTAGGATTTAGTCTGAGTACCTCAGGGACATTTTGGAGGCTATTGGACAAGAAAATAAAATGACCTAATTGGCCCTGGCTGGTGTTGCTCAGTGGGTTGGGCATCCTCCCATGCACCGAAAAGTCACCGGTTTGATTCCTGATCAGGTTACATGACTGGGTTGTGGGCTTGGTCTCCAGTAGAGGAGCAGTAATGGAAGCTGGGGGTGGGGATAGGGACTAGTAAGGGGTCCTTTGCACTCATCCTATTAACTCCACAAATATCTGTAGGGCATTAAATACAGTGATAGGCAGCCAACAGTGAGATAGATGATAAATAAGGCAAGGTGACTGCCCTTGGAAAACTAAGAAACACACACACACATGCTGGTGTAGGATAAAATAATTTAGTCCCCAAGTTTGTATTAAACTCCAGTGGGCAGAACACTTCTCTTCAGATTTCTAAACTTTATCTTAAATATATTTCTATTGATTTCAGAGAGGAATAGAGAGAGAGAGAAGGAGAGAGATGGAAACATCAATGATGATATAGAATCATTGATTGGCTGCCTCCTGCATGCCCCCCACCGCCACCCCCGGAAATCGAGCCTACAACTCTGGCATGTGCCTTTGACTGGAATTGAACCTGGGACCCTTCAGTTTGCAGGTCGATGCTCTATCCCCTGAGCCAGACCAGCTAGGGCAGATTTCTAAACTTTTAAAAGTGGATAGGGGAAGGGTTCTCAAAATCAATGTGTATGATATTACCAGGAACTTGTTAGAAATACTGACTCCTGTATGGCACCACCCTATCCCAGAAATCTTTCTACTGCAGAGTCCCTTCATTTGCATTTCAACAAGTATGACAGGTAATTCTAAGACCTGAGGTTCAAGGGTCACCTTTAAGAAGTGCTGAGAGAGAGAAAGATAGAGAGGTAAACCTCAGGGTAGAATTATGCACTTGCTATTCATTATTTTTTTTTAAATACACTTTTATTGATTTCAGAAAGGAAGTGACAGAAACATCAATGATGAGACAGTCATTGATCAGCTGCCTCCTGCACGCCCCCTGCTGGGGGTCAAGCCTGGGTTGCTTATAGTTTCCTTTTTTTAAAAAAAAAAAAACTTTTATTTTATTAAGGTATTATCTGTGTACATAGCTTACCATTGCCCCCCCCCCACCTCCCATTTATACCCTCCCTCCCCAGAGTTCTGTGTTCATTGGTTGTACTTATGTTCATGCATACCAGTCCCTCGGTTGTTCTCCTATATCCCCCCAGGTCTCCTTCCCCTCCCCGCTGTCATTTGACAATCTGCTTGTTTTATGGTGACCATCTCAGGACCCCATGAAAAGAATCTGCTCCTCATTTGGCAGTCTGCTTGTTTTATGGTGACTATCTCAGGACCATATGAATAGAGTCCGCTCCTCCTCTGTTTTTCACCACCCCTTCCCCTGGGTCCAACTGCTTCCCCTGGGACACATGGCTCACCCAGGGCATACGGCCCCCTGGGACACTGGGCTCACCCAGGGCACACGGCCCCCTGGGACACTCGGCTCACCCGGGGCACTCGGCCCCATGGGACACTCAGCTCACCCGGGGCACTCGGACCCCTGGGTATTCATTGTTTTAAAAGAGTTGGTAGTCACCCATTGGAAGAGAAGTTTTCTAGACTCTCTTCATGGGCCTGGTGCATTAATGGTGCCCGAGTGATTTGAAACATTACTCTGTTAGCCCTAAAGTGGCTAACTTATATGCTAGAACAGCGATTTTCAGGCAGTGTGCCACTGCATGGATACAGGCTAGCACTTCTTCCTGAAACAAGTTCTTGCCACTTTAGGAGCCTCGCACACTTGGTTTGCTTTTTACGTCTCTGGTTATTCCTCCTCAGTTGCCTCTGTGAATTTCTCTTCTTGTACCCAACTGTTGTCTTCCTTCCTTGGAGTCTCCCTCTATAAACACTAAGTATTCCTGTGTCCCAAACATTCCCCCGTGTGCCAGTGACTCTCATATATCTGGCCCCAGACCAAGTCTCTCCTGACTCGTATGCAAAACTGTTTCCTGGACATCCCAACCCAGATGCTCCACAAATAGGTCAATCCATATATCAGAAACTAAGCTCCTGAAACCCTAGCTCAGCAAAGTACACCCCACCCATCCAGCTTCCTGAGCCACAATATTTCTAGGCTGTTCTGACTTCTCCGTGGTTCCTTCTTCCCTGTGCCCATCTCTGTCCTCACTGACCCTACTGTGGTTTACCTTTGTCCGCTCTAGATGATTGCACAGCCTCCTGACTCTGTACTTGACTTCTGCAGGCTAGGGATTGGTAAACTACAGTGAGTGCTTTTACATATTTTAAAGGGTTATTAAAAATGGCTTTTAAAGCGTTATTAAAAGAACTATTGAAATTGAGCCCAGAGCAGTTAGGTTAACTTGCTCAAGGTCTCACACTTAATAAGTGGTAGAGCTAAGATTTGAACCCAGGTTATTTAAAGTGTTATTAAAATAATGGTGTTTACATTTTTAAAAACAAACAGAACACAGACTATGCAACAGAGACCACTGTAGGTGGCCCTCAAAGTCTAAAATATTTATTCCCTGTTCTGTCACAGAAAAAACTTAACTGATTCCTGCTCTAGACCATTTAATGTGTTACTGCCAGAGCATCTTTCTAGGGAAAAATTTCCATGCTTAAAATTCTTGTAATGGCTTGCCATCACTTTAGGATAAGTTCCAAATGTCTTAGAATGATAAAGAACACCTGACATTTGCCTTCCTCTCTCACTTCATCTCTTGCCATACCCCGAACCTCACCCCTCTGAGCTCTGCCCTTCGGCAGTACCGGATTACTGGCTGTCTATGAATTTACCTGGGGCCTTCTGACCCACTTTGTCTGCCTAAGCCTACCCTTCCTTACAGAAAGGTGGGTCAGACAACCTCCACCACCACCTACACAATATCCTATATATAGTACTCTATCTCAGCTCTAGCACTGTGTATTAGTATTAGCTAGATGTTTTTCTACATTACCTTCTTCATTACATTCATCTTCCTCAAGGACAGGTGTTTCAGAAAGTCTTATTTTCTTGACATTCCAAGGTCACAATAGACACTCAACACAGGATAAACTGATGAATGAACGAACAGAGTGATGATGGATGCCTGTGACAAGGAGGGAGATTTCCTAATTGCTATGTAGTTCTCATGCTTTTGCATAATCTGAATTTTTAAGATCTAATGTGCAATTACGGCAGAGTTCCAGAGTCATCCCCATTCCCAGCTAAACAGCTCTGCCTGGTCTAAGTGTTCTCCGCTAGAGAAGATTCAGAAAACTGAGCATGAGTGGCTCACAGCAGTTCAATTTGAAACACACGCATCCAGGCCAATGGAGAAACCATCTTAGTTATTGCTAACATGTAATGAGCACTTACTTTGAGCTAGGCATTGTTCTAATTGTTTCACAGGTATTCATTTATTCTTACAATAACCCTTTGAGTTACTATCCCCATTTTACCAATGTTAACAGAGAAGCACAGAGATGCTAAATTCACTTCATAAGTAGTGGAATTGGGATTAGAACCCAAAGTAGTCTGGCTCCAAGAACTATTTCTTTTTATTGATTTTTTTAACCTCAATTGAATACATGAGCTTGCCATTGTTTTAAAAAGAAGCCATTGGGGTCAGCTAGGCCAGCATAAATTAACATTCAGTCTTTTGCCAGCTGGCTTCCATCTATGAGGCTTTTGTTTTTATTTTGGCACATCTGAGGGAAATCCTTTTCTCTTTGTTGCTCTATCTTTTCATATACATACCCAGCTAGATGCAGGCACAGTGCTAGGCACATAATAGGCACTTGTAAACATTATGACTGTTAGGTCTGTGTTTGTGTCTCTTACTCTGTATGTTTACAGTGTGGATGCCCTGTGCCTGTGCGTGTGCGTGTGCATGTGCGTGTGCGTGTGCGTGTGTGTGTGTGTGTGTGTGTGTGTGTGTTTAGAGCACTAGACCACAAGCAAGATGAAACAGTTTCTTGCCTTTAAGTTACACTGAACATGTATTGGGCCATCTTACTCTCTACTACATTTTGAGGTGAAATTCAGGCAAAAGCTAATACCAATTAGCATTTGGTTAGAGTACAACACTAGCCAAAGGATCTCTGAAGTAACTCTTCCCCACATCTAATACCAGTAGTACAAATATACAGGTGGGACAAAAGTAGGTTTAGAGTTGTGAGTATGTAAAACACAGAGTTTATTCTTGTATTATTGTTTACTAATTCTTGCTTTATTTTCCACTAGAGGCCCAGCGCATGAAATTCATGCACTGGCTTGTATGGGGGACAGGGGGACCTTCCCTCCCCTTAGCCTGGCCTATGCCTCTCCCAGTCTGGGACCTCCAGGTCCTTTCCACTAGGCTCACTGCTCCTTGGCGCTTCTACAGATGTGGGGCAGCTCCTGGGTTGAGCGTCTGTGCCCTTGTAATCAGTGTGCATCACAGTGTCTGGTCCTTCTGGTTGTTCCATTGTAATGGTGGCTTAGGCTTTTATTATATAAGATACTAACAATTTTTACCCCACCCTGAATGTCCAGTGTTCCTACATCTGAATCCAACTCTGGAACAATACCTGTAAGGACACTGCTAACTTGATTACAAAAAAGAAAAGCCAAATTCCTCCAAAATTAGCACTAGAAACTGAATTACAAATTGGGAGGGAAATCTGAAAATGAAGATTGATCCTTTCCTCCCCAAAAGTTCAGCCTTTTGACCCATAAGCCTTTTCCTGATTTTTTGTGTGTATTTTCTTTCTATTCTGAGCCTGCCCAATTCATGCTGTGTTCACCTAATGGTAGGTATACAACAGTTAACACCAAAGACAGTCATCAGTGGCAGAAGGACAATGAGGCTGGAATCTTAGCCATGTAGGCTCAGATTCCAGTTCACATGGTCATACTTGCCCTGCAGAGGAGCAAGGGTGTAAAGAACAGAAATACTAGTATCTGTAAAATAACCAGGGCCACAACGGGTACTCATTTGTCGGTATCAAGGTCTTGTCATGTGGTTAGAGGGCCAGTATATCACACTATCTTCAAGGACATCACAAAATAGGGAGCTTTGTTCTTATTTACAGGAACACCTAGGCAGCTGTTCAAAGAGTTGAAACAGAAGGGAATCTAGGAAAACAGTGTGATGGAGAATTGTCAGCCTAAATCCAAGCAACGGGAGAGGAGGCTTGTATTGCACTGACAATTCTTTTACTACCAGTTCTGATCTGGTAGGAAAGAAATCTGTATGTTTGAAATGCTTATACTCTCCAGAAAGCTTTGGACAACGTTCCAAACTGGTGTTGAATAGGAGATGAATTAAGGAGTGTTTGGAAGGCTCGGGCAACACAGAGTATCCACAGATGGAAACTTCTCTGACTAGAAGAGAGCATCGGATGGGAATTGCCCCCAGGGTCAATATCAGCACCGCAGTTGTGAATAATGCTTGATGGATAAGTCATAAGCACACAAAATGCAGTTCTCAAGTTTGCAGACACTATAAATTCTGCAGGCAAGACAGATAGGGAAGGAAGAAGAAACAAGTTTCAATTTGGTTTGGCTTGTTTCCTTTATAGAACTAAAGGAAATGGGGATGACAAATGTTTTTTTTCCAGCTGAAAAGTGTAAGAATAGCAATGGGGGGGGGGGGGGAACCATCCCAGTAAATAATAAGCTTCAGCAAAAAAAGGAGAGAAGAGTGAAGGCAAAGGTCACAGAAATGACCAGGGTTAACCAGGCAGCGGAGAGCATCTGAGGACATGTGACTATCAGTGGCCATTGGGCAGCACAGGTGGAGCTCAGAGTCAGGCACTAGCTGGTCTCTGAAAGCCTAGTAGTTCTCCAAAGGTCCCCCGAGCAGTTCACTTATTCTTCCCAGAAAAATGGTCCCAGCAAATGGCAGCATTCCGAAAAAGTAATTAACATTTTTGTCATAAATGAGGAAAGCGCTGAAATAAACCACAAGTGGAAATTCCTCCATGTTCTAGGTCAGGGACAGCACATTTTTCTTGAAAAGGGCCAGAAAGTAAACATTTTAAATTCTTATCTCTAGCTCAACCACTCAGGTCTGCCACAGAAGCATAACAGCAGCCAGGGAAAATGCTAAAAGTGGCCCTGGCCAGGTGGCTCAGTTGAGTGGAGTTTCATCCCATGCATGGGAAGGTCATGGAGTTGATTCCCTGTCAGGGAACATAACTAAGCTTGCAGGTTCAAGCCCTGTTGGGGGCATGTAAGGGAGGTAACCTGTTGATGTTTCTTTCTCACATCAATATTTCTTCCTCTCTCTTTCTCCACCTCCCTCTCTAAAAATCAAATACTAAAAACTAAAATATCCTATATAATAAAAGCCTAATATGTTAAGTGTCCAGGCTGCCATTTAGCCAATCAAAGTGTAATATGCTAATGATATGCTAAGGCCAACAGGAATCAGACAGTCGACCAGTTGCTATGACGTGCACTGACCACCAGGGGGTAGACACTCAACTGATAGGTTAGCTTGCTACTGGGGTCCAGCCGATTGGGACTGAGATGGGCCAGACATGCAATAGAGCAGTGGTTCTCAACCTTTCTAATGCCGTGACCCTTTAATACAGTTCCTCATGTTGTGGTGACCCCAACCATAAAATTATTTTCCATGCTACTTCATAATTGTAATTTTGTTACTGTTATGACTTACAGTGTAAATATCTGTGTTTTCTGATGGTCTTAGGCAGCCCTGCTAGTAGTTCTCAACGTGTGGGTCACGACCCTTGAGAACCGCTGCTGTAGAGCCTAAGAATGAAAATAATTTTATGGTTGGGGTCACCACAACATGAGGAACTGTATTAAAGGGTCACAGCATTAGAAAGGTTGAGAACTACTGCCCTAGAGCCTCCTGCGGTCCCTGCCTGGCTGACCAACTTCCTGTATCTCTCCAGGCCTGGTCATGCAAACTGATTTTACCAGGTGCAATCCGGGACCCCTCAGGGGATGTCAGAGAGCCAGTTTCTGCCTGATCCCACAGGCAAGGCCAAGGGACCCCACTGATGCACAAATTTGTGCACCAGGCCTCTAGTATATTATTTTAAAAGAGAGAAAATGCTGAAACTAGTGTGGCTGCATTCTAATAAAACATTATGTACAAACACAGCTGACAGCTGACTGGAGTCTGATGATTCCTGTCCCGAGTCAGTCATTTTATGCGGAGATTTGTAGTTTAAAACGAACTACCCAGTAAGTAGATAAAAACCCATATTACCAAATCCAAGACTTCATGAATTCTGAAAAGAAGGAAGCTGAATAGTTTGGCAAGCAATTTTAAGACAGGGTTAAGAATGTGTGGTCAGGTGGCCTTTCCCATTCCAAAAATATTTTCTATACTTCCACCTGGAGCAATCGTGAAGCTTCCGGCATTAAATAACTTTTAGTTGGCAATTACATTAAAAACAGCAAAAGTTGTAAAAAGTTGCCCTAGCCAAATGGTGATATGAAACTCTTCCTGAACCTCAAATCTGTTCCCCAAAATATCTGCACAAAAGAAAACTCTCCCTTGCAAGTCTCTGGGCTACTATAATTTCTGGTTTCAGAGAAAAAATTCTTGCTTGTAGAGGAGTTCTTCTCAAAGCATTTTTTCCCCTTCAACCTCAAACTATTTAAAATCTAGAATATTCTTGTTAGTGATTGTCCATTTCCCTAAGTAACTACAAACCTTGGCACAAATTGCCCGTGACCAAAAATGAGGCCAAACCACATGCCTTCCAGCCATTTAAAATCCAGAATATTCTTGTTAGTGATTGTCCATTTCCCTAAGGAACTGAAAACCTTGGCACAAATTGCCCCCCACCAAAAGTGAAGCCAAACCACATGCCTTCCTATTAGGCCCCAGTGGATGCCTGGATGTAGTCAGTTTTTTAAAAGGTCAAAGGTCACTCCCCATTCCTGATTATTCCACCCTGTGCACTAGCTGAGCAAGTTACTTCTCCAAGCTTTAGCCTCCTCTCTGTAATGGGAGGATAATATTACTCTAGTAGCATGATAGAATAAAATTATCTAAAGCTTATACACTGGTCTAACAAATATTGGTTTCTACTCTCCCCTGTGGCAGATTTGATTGTCCTTACCTAAGGAGTCCTAAGCAGGAAAAATAAATAAATCTGCGTTTTATTGTAAGGAAAAGTTCTCAACAGCACCTCCTAGGAGTTTGGAGCTGATGTTCTTTGCACAGCCTGCCTTAACTTTGCTTATTTGCTTCCAAGTTTACTTTTTTCCAACTCTTATTTTTTCAAAACACTTATTTATGTACATGTTTGCAACTGCAGGATTCTGGCTTTTTCTCTTTGTGCTCTAAGATTTCAGTATTTGGTTAATAGTGTTAATACAGTTATGGAAAAAAGTAGTTGTCCTTATTCAGAGATTCCTGAGTCAAGAATAGAACTGAGGCTGTTGCCAGCCCAGTCAGTGTGCCATGTGGCCCCAGTCTCTGCCGCACTTTTTCCACTCCCAGTGCTACCACCAAGGTAGATGCCTCATGGCTCCCCCCTAACTTCCTTCCACTGCCCACTTCTGCATTGGACATTTTTGTCCTTGGAACCACTACATTTCCCAATTATTTACCTGTGTCAAACAGTTTCTGCCCAGCTGGTGAAGCTCAGTGGTTGAGCGTTGACCTATAACCAGGAGGACACAGTTCAGTTGGTCAGGGCACATCCCTGGGTTATGGGCTCCATCCCTAGTGTGGGATATGCAGGAGGCAGCCAATGAATGATTCTCTCTTGTTATTGATGTTTCTGTCTCTCCCTCTCCCTTCCTCTCTGAAATTGGTTTAAAATATATTTTTTTAAATGTTTCTCACAACAACCAGAATACATAGGCTCAGACATGAAGGATGAATGACAGTGCTGATAATGACATCAACAACAAGAGAATAATAATAACCTGCACTTCTACATTTTTTACCATAGGTCAGACACTTTTCTGTGTTCTTAAAATACCTGAAGTCATGTAGAATATTCCCAGCAACCCTACATAGGTGCTCTAGGTTTCCAGCTTCTATGAATGAGGAAACTGTGCCACTGAGAACTTAAGTAAATTACATGCCCAAGGTTACGAAGCTGGGAAATGGTACAGCTGGGGCTGGAGTTCAGCCATTATGGCCCTTCAGTCTGCTCTTAACCAGTATGCTTATATTGTCAGTGTGATTGTTTTAGCTCCACTACTCTGAAGGTAACCAAACAAGCGTTCATTGAGTATTTATTCAGCATGCCAGCATTTTGCTGAATACTACAGAAGGAACTATGAAAGAAGTAAAATAGTTCCAGTCCAGGAGCGTTTAGTTTACAATCTAACTGAAGAAATGAGACATTGTAGAATGGAAAGGGCTCTGTATTACAGCTCAGAACAACTCTGCCAGTTCAGGAAAGGGAGAGATTCTTGTGGGCTCTGGTAACACAGGAAGTAGAACTTGAACTTGCCCTTAAGGGGTGGAAGAATGTGAAAGTATAGACAGGAGAAAGAGCATGAATTCAACTCCAATCTAGTGAGTAACAAGGAGAGTCAACGGTGCCATTTTGACTAGAGAGATAAGTTTCTGTTGGGCTATAGGGCAAGTAACTTGGAACTGATGAAGATAGTTATAGAGAAGAAGGCTATACCTATGATTTCCAGCTTCCAGTCCTGTATTGAGGCCTAAAATTTAGAATGCTTACTTGTTAGGGGGAGAGGCCTGAGATGGTACAAAATCATAGCCCATGCAGCAGATGGGTATTTCTGGGTCCAGAGCTTGAAAATTTCCTCTGGCAACTGGAAATTTCAAAGAGGAATTCCAAGATGGTAACATAGGATACCACAACCTGTACCACTAAAATATATTATTTTTTAGATGCATCTGACATTTAAGCCTTTTTACTTAGAAAACAGTAAGAATGGGTCTATATACTCCTTTATTTAATCCTCATGAGATCTCTCTGAGATCAGTATTATTCTAAATTTGCAGAAGGGACTTAGAGGCTCACAGAGTTGAAAGGCTTACCCAAGACCAGGACATGACTCCATGTCTCTTGACTGATGTCAGGAAGGCTTCCCCTCCAAAGCAGCTTCCGTGGTTTGTCATGGAAGTCACATGAGGGGTGGGCCTGCACAAGACAGTGATGTTCACAGTCGAACCAAGGGCTCAGAGGGCATCATGATGCCACGCCACTCACAGAATGGCTATGAACTTTCCTTTGGACACTCAGAACTGCCTTCTTTTCAAGCAAGAGCGCTTTCTCGTTGTACATTACAAATGCAGAGGAACAACTTCATCTCAAGGAGCTTGTGCTTGGTAGGACTGGCCCACAGGCTCTTTGTCCATATCCTACTCACATAGATGATGAGGGTTTTACTTGTGTCACTAAAACAATTCTTTGTACTCTCTCAGCAGCTCCTTCTTTAATTGGTAGAGTGTTTGAGAAGCTTCCTAATGAAAGCCACCAGAGAAGCAAAACAGCTCCTTCATTTTCGGTTAAAAGGATGACCAAAGAAATGAAGCATTAAGTTTTAGCTCAGTAAACCAAAAGGAAAGTGTGGTGTGGGAATGGGAGGAAAGCAGCGAGTATTAATATACCTAATGTGACCACAGTACCATTTGCTGTGTAGGTTTTAATTAGGCCCCATTCCATGACCCCTCATTCTCTGATTCCTTAAATTCCAAAACAACCCCAGAGAAATCTTTTCTGGTTTTGCTTGGAAAGCAGCACCACATTTCTGTGCCTGTGCATTCTGAAACAGTCCTGTCAAACTCAAA
This sequence comes from Vespertilio murinus, assembly GCA_963924515.1. Lineage (NCBI taxonomy): Eukaryota > Metazoa > Chordata > Mammalia > Chiroptera > Vespertilionidae > Vespertilio > Vespertilio murinus. Next base: position 126,974,951 of record OZ004708.1, on the reverse strand, counting down.
ACCTAAACACAGGCTGACAGAAGTCAGCTACTAACAAATTAAGTTAAATTAATAGACTAGATGCCTGAAGTATAAAGGAAATGTATGTTTTTTTTCCGGGAACCTCTCTCCATAGATGCCAGGATAGATAGAGAGCCTACACCAAACCTCACTCTCACAACAAGCCCTTTCCTTTGCCTTGTCATGTTTCCTAGAGAGCCCCGTATAGATATCCTCTTCAGAACTCTTGCGCCCACTAGTGGCAGCTTCCAAACCCCCATCTACCAGTTTTATGAGCATATTAAAGGCATGATAGATTCGGGGGGAAAGTGCTGGTCCAAGAAACCTTATTTCAAATCCTGACTCTGCCATCAAATTACTACGGACCCTTGAGCTAACGAGGTCAGTTCTATGAATATAAATAATTTATAAGTATATGCAGTACATGACAAATTTAGATTTTGTCCCATGTAGATTTTGTCCTAATACTTGAAACTGTTTTTATGAAGACATATACTTAAGTTTTTTTTTTATCTTTGTATAGACAGCTTACAGAATAAAAGAATATACAAATGTTAGTCTCAAGCCCCAGATTCCTTTCCATTTCCGCTCTTCCCATCCTAGCTCAGGCACTTATGGTTTTGTGCCTGGTGTCATAGATTTCTTCCCTTCTCCTTGCCAACAATGCATTCTTCTCCAGGCATTAGGCAGAAAACGTTATGGCTCACCCAGTAACATGAGGGCCTGGAGGAACTCATGTAGTTACAAACACTAATACCCACTGAAAACCATAATTGGTTCAGGCCCAGTGGGGAAGAGGGGTTTATATCCTCTGCATGCAATCACACGAGGTCAGTCGTTCTATGGGAAAAACCATGATCTGTGAATATGAAGATCTAATCAGTTGTTTAGGGGGAAATTGGCCAATATCATGCTCCTCTCTTGCTTCTTTCTCAAAAATCTTCTCATCCCCCCCTTTCCCCCCCCCCACGGGTAAGCCTCCATTCAGAGTGTCCAATATTATCATTGAAATACCAAAAGATGGTCTGGAAGTACCTTATCAAGCTCATTTTAACAGTTCCCTCTGCTGAGTAGGAAAACACACTTCAACTGGGTTTTAGACATTGATAAACTGAAATGCAGGAAGGTGAAGGGATTTGCCAATGGTGATTACATAAATCATAGCAAGGCCAAAATAAAGTTCAGTAGACCTGCTGTGAATGTTTAGTTCAAGAACTCTTTCTGTAGTGGAGAGAGAGAGTACCAGTTTGGGGGGGAGTGGCAGGGGGTGGACAACTGTCCTGATGGACTTGGGAATTTTAATCCATGCCTTTTGAGTGTGATAAAATTGAACAATTATCTACTAAGTTCTATTATCCTGAGTAGTCAGTCATATTTAAATTTGCCTAAACTTGCTGTCTGTATTTTCATTTGGAAATTGTTATGGAGGCATACATGTTCCTGGGACATCATAAAGTTTTGAATAATAAAGTCAATTTGTAATTTTTCAAATATAAAACAGCCTGAACATCTAATGAGATTTGGAAATAATACACTATTATATCTGTTAAGATACCTTTAGAACACAATGATATTATTACTTACATATTGCATGGCTTACCAAAGATAAGTAAATTGTATAGTCATCTTTCCCTTATTAGTCCCTTTGAAATAAACTAACAATGAACATGTGATTATTTGAGACAAAACACCCAGTAGCTGATGGATGAGTGACTGAATGGCTGGATAAGTGCTATCACACTCTCTCCTGGCCTCTCTGCCATCACCTCAGCGCTGGTTCAGTGCCACAAAAGCTTGACTGTCCCAGTAATCACAGTGATGGTCTGGAATGGCACTGAAGCAAACACAAACCATCCAAGGTTTTCTATTTCCTTCCCTATTTTTTTATTGCAGCAGCCCATATGTAACTAGATTGAAGATTGATGTAAGCCTTGCTTTTTCTCTTCCCTGCCTTCCCTGAGATAGGAGGCAAGAGTAAGCAATGCAAAAAGAAAAAGAAAAAAGATTAAACAATGCAATAGGCCCAAAGCCAAAAGTAGTTCTGAGGGGGCCTGATTTGGTGCCAGACTCCTCAGCCACCTCAGAAAAATTAGGAGCTCACTAGAGGCTGTGCCAAACTGCAAATGCCATAGAGTCTAGAGCAATACTGAAGAAAGAAAAGAATTGTCAAGCGGGGAGAATGTGTTGCTAAGGCAGGAGAGCCAACTCCTTGTCTTCATTTTATCACCAAGACTTGTGGGTTCTCCTGAGAATTTTATGGGTTTTTTCCCCCTTCCCTGAAAAACAACCCCTGCTACCTGCTTGCCTTCTAAGGATGGATATTAACATATTAGGCAACCAGATCTTTGAGCCTTTTGAAACTGGGGAGTTGAAAATAATCACGAAGGTAGAAATGACTGACTCTAAGAGTGCAAAATCCAACTCTAAACCATTTCTGTGCTGTTGAATGATTTATCAACCCAAGGCCCTGCCAGGTCTGAGTACTGGATCTCTGAGCTTCCCGCTGTGTTCTCCTCTACTGCCCCCTGGATCCTCGCCTCCACAAACAAATTTCATCAGTTATCATCAGTCTCACCAAGTCAACAAGATATCAACTTCAAGTTGTCCTTAATGATTAATCTGCCTCACTGCCATGATGTAGTAGTTAGTTCTTGTAAGTGGTCTAATTCGAGAGAAGGAAAAGTAGGAGACTGAGGTTGGAATGGGTTTTGAAGTCCATGGTGTAGGCACCCACAATTTCATTCTTGTAATTCTTTTCAAGTAAAGCAAAGAGTCTGAACTAGTGATTATTCTGGAATAGTCTACATGACCCCAAAGGGCAGGCATTGCCTTCATTCTACTGGGCACCTCCTCTACAGAGGGCCCTCTGCCAAATATTGTGGGAACTAAAATAATAAGTAAGAAATGAGTTTTGAGCCCATAATGTTTGCAGACTAATGAAGACAATAGATGGACATAAGACTACCTAAATGGAGAGGTAATTACATATATAATTACCTTCTAAAGTACACATCAAGATCCTCTCATTGATATTTGATTTTTGGCTTCCTCTCTCCCTCCTCCAAGCCTTAACAAGTGCCTTTCTTCATATTGGGAAGCTCTATCTACTTTCTCCCATCCAACTAAGCCCCATTTCTCCTTTGTAATACTGCCTTTTCCTTAATACTTCCCCAGATCCATCTGCAGCATTCATTCTCCCTCCCCTCTCGCCCCTGAGGTGTATCCTGTGTATTTAGTACACATGTGCTGTCTGCTCCAACTGGTAGCATTTAGATCAAGTAGTCAACAAGCAGTGTAAGCAATCAAAATCTCCTTATTCGGGGTAGCTACCAGAATCACAGTAATCACAGAGGAAAGAGAGCCTGGGTTCCTGAGTACCATTGTGTTAAAACAGGATTCTGAACGTTCCTTGGGGTCCCTCCTGCTTTAGCAATACTGATTTCCAAAAAGGACTCAACTGACCTGGCCTGCCTTTTTTCTTTCTGTTGTTCTAGGATTCTTCTACAACCAGATGATTCCTTACAGATCCTGGCACCAGTGGAAGCTGATGTGGGTTTCTACACTTGTAACGCCACCAATGCCTTGGGATATGACTCTGTCTCCATTGCAGTAACATTAGCAGGTAACGTGGAAATCCCTGTTCAGTTCAATTCAGAAACCATTATTGGGTGGGTGCCTCCAATGTGCCAAGCAGAACCAGGGACACATAGATAAATGAGATCCGTGCCCTGCCTTCCGGAAGCTTATAATCCATAATTATAATTGAAGGGAGGTGATGTATAGTATGAGGTAGAATGAAAATAAGTACCCTAAGCGATAACCAAAGAGTGTGCAAAGACATTTCATTCCATCCGGGAGGTCTTAGAGTTAGGATGAGTGGAATTTTTATAAACAGAGATAGGGGAAATGTTCCAGACGGAAAGAACATGAGAAAACAAGATGTGCACAAGTAAGTAGCATGTTGGGAAATGTAATTGTGACCTAAGATTATTGACTGCTTTTTTGGGATCCTATCATTTCTCCTTGTTACACCCGTTGCAAAGAAGACTTTAAGATGGAGGGGGAATTGGAATTCTGTGGTCATAGTTTGAGCCAAGAGTGTTCTGATTCTGTTTTGTTTTGTGTTGTTTTGTTCAACCTCTTGCTCTAATGCACCTGCCAATGCTCTTCCTTTACCCACTATGTTATGCAAAACATTCTACACAGGGTGAATTAAGAAAATCAAGATTCAGATTACAGTACCTTCAAAGTTGTGGTCTTACAGTAGTATCCTTCTATAAAACCTCTTTTATATAAGATAAATCTTTGCCTTTGAAACTAAAGAAAACTTTAGATTCATACCAGTTGAAACAGTGTCCTCATTTCTCAGAGGCCAGGCAACCTGAGGTCAACCAGCCACTCAGCCAGAGGGAGAGAAAAAGCAAACTGAGGTCTCCTAACTCCCAGCTCATTGTTCCCTCCATCTCTCACCTGGTCCTACCCAAACCGGATCCTTTTTCTCAGACCTGGGCCAGGCAGTCTTCGTGGCAGGATGTTGCATGTGTTTGTTTTTATTCTTTGCAGTTGTTGCTTCCAACAGATGATTCAGTAGATGCTAGAAGAGCCAACATCACCCCACACTGACCTCATCGGTCCATGCTGGGATTATGTTGTCACACTGTTTTCCAGTCACACATGCTACTCCCTGGCATATCAGTTCAGCAACAATATTTCTGCCCTGGTGACCTAAAGCTGATCTGAGAAGGGCCCTTTAGCAAGAGGCTTTGCAGAGAAGATGAAAGTCAACAATGAATAAGGCAAGCTAAGGAGCCTTGGGTAGATTAAAGGCTGATGTTATGAATGCCTATTTTGTGTGTGTGAATAGAACATTTGCGTTTCTCCTAATGTATTCCAGTCACAAGCTTTATTCCTCTCTTTAATACAGAGTCCAGATGCTCAGCACCAGTCTTGTTAAATCTCTTCTGCCTCCCACCTCCAACCTCCCTTAGCAAGGGCACTGCTGACATCCTTCCAATTGAGGGCAAACAGGGGCTCTTGGGGGATTACCTCTCTTGTTTATGTTTATCCAGATACCGTTCAGCTCTGTCACAAACTCAATGCCCTTTGTTCACCTGCATTTAATACGATTAATGGAAACCTGTCTAGAATTAAGCAAAGCAATTGAAACATCGGGCTTGTCTTCAGCTCTTTGAAGAGGAGCTATTGGAGGCTGCCAAAAGGTTCAAAGCCAAGGAAGTGAGACAGCAGCCAGAGAGGCACCAGGGAAGGGGGAGAGAGGGGCTGCCTGGTGAGGTAAATCACAGACCCACCCCAGGACTTAGGGTGCTGCATCCTGGGCTACAAGTGGTGGGGTCTGTGCAGGTCTGCTGGCAAATCTGCCTCACAGGGCCTTGAAAAATTAAGGCTCAGACGTATACTTTGCCTTAAGATTGTATTTGTATCTTTACCTGGGATTATCATCTATCCCAGTGTCAATGTCTATTCTCACAGTATTAAGGGACTCACCAGCTACTGTTCTGAGCATACTCTCCACCAAGTATTATTAACATGTAGCAATAAATAAGACCCGAGTTTTTGCCCCATAGTGCTTACAGACTAGTGAAGGCAATAGATTCATTCATGGCTACCGAGAATCAAGAGGTTACGATTTCCTTCAAATGACATCAATATTCTGCATAGCACTGTATAACATATAACCTAAAATAACCCAAATTGGGGAGAGGGGAGTGTGCATTTTTAGGTTTGATTACCAATTATAATGCTTATTAGCTGTGTGATCTCGAACAAAGTGTAAAACCTCATTGGGTCTTTGTTCTCATCCATAAAAATGAAATTAATAATATTTTACAGGATTGTTGTGACGTTAAATAAGATTGCATGTGTGAAAAAGCACTTAGCCCAATGCCAGGCACATAGTTCACACTCAATAAATGTTTTCTGTTTTTTTCTCGAGCTTTTCTAAAATGAAACACATCCTGAGAGCAATTCTAAAATGTGTAAAACATTAGCTCAACTTCGCTTCCACGTATTTTTCACAAAAGCCTTCACACTGAAATTTTTCAAGTATGAATTTAGGAGCTGGTTCCACTCACTTGCAGTCAGTTCCTCTTGGTAAATCTCCGTGCTTCTGTGCTATTGATGACATTGCAGAGTTTCTTTTGCCTTCAGTTTAGTGGGAATGTAGACCAAAAGGAGCGGGGCTGGGGGAGGGAATGTTTTGAGGCTCAAAGTACTCAGGTGTTCCCATGATTTTGTAAGGAATGTATGGACTTTGGTCTTGCCAATGCACCTGAGATGGCCAGATGTGGGGAAATTTGTTCATAATAATTCACAGGAGCAGGCATAGCATGGCAATTAAGCTTGCAGGCTCTGGAGCCTCATAGTCTGGATTTGAATCCTGGCTCTGTCACTCCCTTGCTATATAACCCTGAGCAACTTCTTTATGTTCTCTGACTCTGTTTCTTTATTTGTAAAATGGTGATAATAATAGTGCTTGACCCAGAGGGTTCTGGTGGAGATTAAATGCATTCATCGTGTAAAATGATTGTAATTGTGCCGAGCCTACAGCAGGCACACAATATTTATCAGCTAATATTATTTTTGTGAGAATAATGCAGCAAGCAAGAGCCAAGTTATTTTTGCAGTAGGAATATTCTTCTCAAGAGCCCTTTGTAGAGTGCCTGTGTGTGTCTCAACCTCTCCATGTCTCAGTGTCAACTGAGAAGATTGAATTGGCCATCTGAAAAGTGGTCGGAGTGCCTGGATTCAGAGCAAGGGACGTGGCTAGTGACAAGGCATGTTTCACATGGACCACGGAAAGGGAGGCCTGGTGAGCTCTCCCTGGTCTCTGCCCCATCCTCTGACTTGAGTGAGCTGCCTCTCAGATACATTGTAGGGCCATTGCTACTCTCTCCACAATTTGTATTTAAACATGTAAACACTATTTAGTTTCAGACATGCCAATGCAGTCAAACCTTCCTTCCTCTGCTCTCTTTGGGCCTGTAAGATAGTGTCTTTTGTGCCTTTTGCTTCTCCCCAAACTCATCCATTATGTACTGATTTTATCTTCTAAGTCTCAGTGCTTTGAGAGTACTTGGCAAGTGTTTCTCGGCGTGGAGATGTTTCCCTATCTATCTCCCTGGTTCAGGACACTGACAGCCATGCAGATCCAATGGCCCCAAAATTCCTTTCTGTCCTAAACTCACTTAATGGAATGCCTGTTTGTATGCACAGAATATAGATGAGACTAACATACAGTAGAGTGGAGGAGGGAGTATAAGAATATCATCAAAATGTCACCTACCTAACATTTTGAGGTACTGATTATTTTGTGTCCAGAGTAAAAACAGTACTGAGTAAAGGAGAGTTTCTGGTGTGTACAAAGATAGGCACAAAGAGTGGAGAGCCATATTGACTAGTCAGATCCAACACTTGACCAGGTTGCTCAGAAATCTTCCCAGTCTGAATGGTGTGGGCAGCATTTTGAAGGAAAGCAGTAGTATCCTGGTAAATTGCTTCAGTCTGGATCAGTGGAGTTTAGCTCTACTTACCAATGCAGATGAGGCCTGTGCAGGTGTGGAACATGGATGAAGTCATGCCCAGAAGGGAAATGTTTTTGGTTGTCATTGATTTTATAAGATCACAAAAAAAGATACCGTAAGGCCTGCCTGACATCATCAATGGAGAATGAGGAGGAGATGGAGGGCTGAGGGATGAGCATAGCTTTCATTGAAAGGAGAGAACCCAGATGAGCTCATTCAAAGTTTTCACAGGAAGGGAGAAACAGAAAATATTTCTCCTTCCCTGGCATGTTTCTCTGCTTTTTTATGAGTTGAATAGCTGACACATATTGTGTCTAATAAAGAGATCACAGAAATCTCTCTGGGAAAATAAAAATAAAAGGCAGTTGTTTCTGAAATTTTTTTCTCTTGCCCTTCTCCACCATGATTTAGTAGCTACAATAAAAGACAAGCAAGCTTGTAAGCTATTCACAATGGAAGTCGTTTCAAATTGGCATTTCTGGATTTTTCATCCAGCAATTCTGTTAACCAGAGGGGAATTTTGCTTCATGGGGAGTTTTAGACCCAGGGAGGGCCTTATCACCAGTGGCAAAGACTGACAAGGGAAGGTTTACCCTGGCACACTAGATCAGAGGGAGAGGCAGACAAGTTTGGCTATGTTCCTAATGGTACTCTGAATAACAGGCTAATTAATGGCCATTGACTGATTCAAGCTGCCATCAGTTGACCTCATTATCTGATAGAATACTGAGTAACCAAGGCCTTTAAGTTTTCCTCAATACATACACATGTGTAGCATGCCCACTAAAGACTAGCTATTATAGAACTTGGATTAAATGGATAAAATTATAACAAGAGGATCCAACTTACTCTATTTTTCAGTAGACTACAGGATACAAACAGGAAGTACAAATGGTACAAGCTAGCTCATCTCAAATTCTGAAAGAGCAATTTCCACAGCTACCCAATGGGATGAGGGAGGAGTTGGTGGTTGGACAGCTGATAGGAATAACATATCCTCGGTGAATTGTTTCTAGGAGAGGTGCAGCATCACACAGCTGTCCTAGGTATGGGGTCCCTAGCAGTTTTGACAGCACCACTTGCTGCCTTAGTCTCTTGAGGATTCATCAACTTCACTTGAATAATTAGAAAAAATGAGTAACCTGACTCATGACATTGGCAAAGCATATCTTAGGAAAATGGATAGAGAAGAGGGAAGCAATGCAGCTGGGAGCTAAGCCCCACCCACCTCCTTAGATACTAAGGGCCCTGATTTTATATATATATTAGAGGCCCATTGCACAAAGATTTGTACAATAGACCTTCCTTCCCCTGGCTGCCGGCACCGGTTTTCTCTAGCACCCAGGACCCAGTCCTTCTCTCTGGCCATCACCTTCTATCTTCACTCCAGCTGCCGCCTTCTGTCTTTACTCCGGCTGGAGCACTACTCCTGTAGCTCCCTCCGCCTTCCCCCTCATAGCAGGTGTCCTGCCCTGCCTGGCTTCTCTGTGCCTGCATGTGTGCTGCCCAGAGGCCCTGAGTGGCTGGGAGTTAATTTGCACACTCACTCCTGATTGGCTGGTGGGCACCATGAAGTGACAGTCAATTTTCATGTTTCTCTTTTATTAGTGTAGATATACACTGAGTGGCCAGATTATTATGATCTCTAAATGCATAATAATCTGGCCACTCAGTGTATATCCTATATAATAAAAGGCTGATATGCAAATTGTGCCCTCAACCAGGAGTTCGACCAGCAAGCAGGCTGGCCAACCGCCCATGTCCCCTTCCTCTGGCCAGGCTGGCCGGACCCCGTCCATGCACAAATTTTTGCACCGGGCCTCTAATACACACATACACACACACACACACACATTGAGTAGCCAGATTATTATGCATTCAGCTATCATAATAATCTGACCACTCAGTGTATATCCCAAAGACACACTGACTAAAAATTACAAGGGCAAGAAAATTCCAATTCCTTCTCAGTTTCTGTGCAAGATAATTAGTAGTCACAAGATTGACTCTGAATCATTAAGAAATGGTTAAATTGGATTAAAAAACACTTTTCTGCTGTATCCAGGTGCAATTTAGATACCATAAAATTCACCCATGTGAATTTAAGTATGCAATTCAGTGATTTTTATAACAAAATTTTTAAGTTGTCTAGCCATCACTACAAGCTAAGGCGCCATGTGTTTTTTAAAACTTTATTGAAGTATAGTTCACATACTATGACAATTCAGCCATTTAAAGTATACAATTCAATAGCTTTAGTACATTCAGAGTTGTGCAACCAGCACCATACTTAATTTTAGAGCATTTTTATTATCCCAAAAGTAAACTCCTCTCCTTAGCCATCACTCCCCACCCGACCCCACTTCCACCAGCCCTAGGCAGCCACTAATAACACTACATCTCCATAGATCTGCCCATTCGTCATGCATTACCTGGTGCTTTGTTACGGGTTTCTTTCACTTAGTATAATGTTTTCAAGGTTCATCTGTGTTAGAGCATGTAGGCTACATTCCTTTCTATGGTGGAATAATGGTCCATTGTGTGACTATACCACATTATATTCATCACTCATCAGTTGATGGGCACATAGGTTGTTTCCACTTTGGGGCTGTTAGGAATAATGCTGCAATGAACATTCATGTGCAAATATTTGTGTGGACATATGTTTTCGTTTCTTGGGTATATAGGGATGGGAAAAAGTAGGTTTACAGTTGTTCATATGGAAATTAATACATTAATCCTATCTAATAAAAGAGTAATATGCAAATTGACCATCACTCCAACACACAAGATAGCTGTCCCTATGTGGTCAAAGTTGGCTGCCCCCATGTGGACACAAGATGGCCACCACAAGAGGACAGGGGAGGACAGTTGGGGGGGACCCAGGCCTGCAGGGGAGGGCAGTTAGTGATGACCAGGCCTGCAGGGGACAGCAATTAGTGGTGATCAGGCTAGCAGAGGAGGGAAGTTGGGGGTGACTGGGCCTGTTGGGGGTGAGGGTACCCAGGCCTACAAAGGAGAGCAGTTGGAGGTGACCAGACATGCAGGGAAGGGCAGTTAGAGGCAATCAGGCTGGCAGGAGAGTGGTTAGGTGTGATTAGGCTGGTAGGCAGAAGCTGTTAGGGGCAATCAGGAAGGCAGGCAGGAAGGCGAGCAGTTGGGAGCCAGCAGTTCTGGATTGTGAGAGGGATGTCCAACTGCCCGTTTAGGCCCAATCCTAATGGGGTCCCAGGTTGGAGAGGGGTCCCAGATTGGAGAGGGGTCCCAGATTGGAGAGGGGTCCCAGATTGGAGAGGGTGCAGACTGGGCTGAGGGACAACCCCCCATCCCGACCCTGTGCACAAATTTCATGCACCAGGCCTCTAGTTACTAAATAATAATACATGAATAAACTCAGTTTCACATGCTTATAGCTGTAAACCTACTTTATCCCACCCCTTGTATAAAACTAAAAGTAGAATAGCTGAATGATGTGGCACATTCATGTTTAATTTTTTAAGAGCAGCCAATTATGTTCCAGAGTGGCTATACACTTTTCACACTTCTACCAGCAATGTCTGAGGCTTCCAGTGTTTCTATATTCTCCCATTTGTTGTCTATTTTTTTATTCTAGCCATCCTCATAGAAATGAAGTGATAGTTCATTGTGATTTTAATTTCTATTCCCCTGATGACTGATGGAGTCCAGCATCTTTTCATGTGCTTATCTGTCATGTATATATCTTCTCTGTTGTGATAACTCTGGTGACATAAAGACAGGGCATATTGCTGCATATTAGTTTTTTTATTGCTGCCATAACCAATTACCAAAAACATAGATTGTAAAAACAACACAAACATGTTATCTTATAGTTCAGTAGGTCAGAAGTCCAGTACAGTCTCACCAGGATAAACCCAAGATGTCAATCGGCTGCATTCCTTTTGAAAGCTCTGGAGAGAATGCTTTTCCTGCTCATTTTGGCTGTTGGCAAAATTTACTTCCTTGTGACCTAGGACTATGGCCCCCGTTTTCTTCCATGCTATACACTGAGCTTCTAGAGAGGGCTGCATTCCTGAGCTCTGGTCCTCTTCCCCATCTTCACTGCTAGCAGTGGTATTTGCCTCTCATGTTACCACTCTGACAAACTCTTCTGCCTCTTGCATACTTACTCCTGATTTTAAAAGTTTAAAATAAAATAAAAATTAATTTTAAAAAGAGCTTATGTGATTATACTAGGTCCATATAGATCATCTATACCAGGGGTGGGCAAACTTTTTGACTGGAGGGCCACAATGGGTTCTTAAACTGTACCGGAGGGCCAGAATAAAAGCAACCTGACCATGCTGGCACTCTCATCTTGGGCTGCTGGTGAAGGAGTGGAGGGGAGAGCAAGAGAACCCTCTGCTCTTTCGGCTCCGTGGGCCGGATAGAACAGCCGAATGGGCCGTATCCGGCCCACGGGCAGTAGTTTGCCCACGGCTGATCTATACCCATGGTTGGCAAACTGCAACTCATGAGCCACATGCAGCTCTTTGGCCCCCTTAGTGTGGCTCTTCCACAAAATACCACGGCCTGGGTGAGTCTATTTTGAAGAAATGGCATTAAAAGAAGTTTAAGTTTTAAAAAATTGGCTCTCAAAAGAAATTTCAATCATTGTACTGTTGATATTTAGCTCTGTTGACTAATGAGTTTGCCAACCACTGAACCATACTAATAACAGACAAATATGTAAATTGATTGTCCCTCCACGACACTTTCAGCCAATCAGGTGTTAGTATGCAAATTAATTAGACAAATCTGCCAGGTCTGTGGGCAGCACACATGTGCACAGGCGCCAAGCAGCCAGGGGTGGGTGTGGCATTCCAGGGACCCTGTTCACTCTGAGCCTGTGGCCAGCACATACTGGGGTCAAGTGGCCAGGGTCCTAGGGATGGCCCACCACATAGCCAGGGCAACATGGCAGGTGTCCCTGGGACCCCACCCACTCTGAGCCTGAGGCCAGTGTGTGCATACGCCAGCGCCGAATGGCTGGCATCCTGGGGACGCCACTGGAGTGTCTGGTCCTATCAGCCCAGCCTGTGGGTGGCTCAAGTTCAAAGTGTCTTTTGGATTCTGCAGCCCCTGAACTGGAAGTGGAAACCTAGAGCACAGGGAGCACCAGGAATTCTGGAAATCGTAGTTCTGATGGCAGACCCATTGCAGGATCTCCTAGACACTAGAGCAAAGTGAGCTTGGAGCAAGTTACTGTTGTTAGTGGGGGATGGAGGGAAAGCAAAGGTGAGAAGCAGTGGGACCCAGGGGGAGGGGCGGTGAGAACCAGAGGAGGAGCGGACTCTATTCGGGTGGTCCTGAGATAGCCACCATAAAACAAGCAGACTGCCAACGAGGAGCGGATTCTATTCATGAGACCCTGAGATAGTCACCATAAAACAAGCAAATTGTCAAATGACAGCAGGGAGGGGAAGGAGACCTGGGGGGAGATAAGAGAACAACCTAAGGACTGGTATGCATGAATACAACCAACGAACACAGAACTCTGGGGAGGGAGGGCATGAATGGGAGGGGGGGGGCAATGGTAAGATATGTACACGTATAATACCTTAATAAAATTCATGTGAGGGGAAAAAAAATAAAAATAAAAATAAATAAATAAAATTTAAAAATACAAAAAAAAAAAAGAAACATAAGTAAAGTCAGAGTAGGGAGGAAAAATTAAAAGGAAGATATTCTGCAACTCCTGGGAAATCTCCACCAATAAAGCAAAGAAAAAAAAGACCTCTATTATTCTGATAGAACCAAACCAAACTGGATTGGGGTCTCAGACAATTTGCTCATATGATTGCAAAGACAGACAGAAACTCTCAGATTGGAGAGGGTGCAGGTTAGGCTGAGGGACACCCCCCCCTCCATGCACGAATTTCGTGCACCAGGCCCCTAGTGTAAGATAACCTTTTCATTTTAAAGTCAGATCATTAGCTACCTTAATTCCATCTGTACCCTTAGTTCTCTTTTGCCACGTAATCTAACATAGTCACAGGTTCCAAGGATTAGGGTGTAGACATCCTTGGAGAGCCATTATTTTGCCTGTCACACTCTCCATCTTAAAGGCACAGCTTACTTTCATCTGACTATTGTCAAAGAAAAATGCAAACCTAATGTTGATAGACCTTCCAATTTTTCCAAGTAAGCTAAACCAAAACACACACACACACACACACACACACACACACACACACACTTTTTTTTTTATCACTCCATTTTTAAGTGAACCAAATTAGTTTTAAATTTTTAATAATTCTTTTCAGGCTAACTTGTTTGTTTCCTGAACATAAACTGGAAGCTACCAGTGCCCTCTGGTTGAATCTTCCATTTTCTGTGTTCTCTGCTCATCTATTCTATCTCACTTTCTAGATATGGTCAGAGTATTACTCAAAGTATAATAACAATCTATTTTATTGGATTACACTAACTAAAACCATGTAATGATTTGGATGGGAGAAGAATATTTATTTTTACTATTATAAAAAAAGGAATATTGTTATAATATAAGTAAGATTCTAGAGAAAGTATTTACCTCCTTGGAAAATTTAGAAGCAGATTTAGAACTGTAAACCTATGTCCTTATTGTAAAAATAGAGGGGTTTTAAATCTATGCACACTGGGGTCTCTTTTAGACCTAAGAGTTCTACAGTCTCTAACATGCAAATAAGGAACAGCAATCCACACCCACCACTACTAGCTATAATCTCCCCTTACCTCAGATTTTAACATTTGCAAATGCACTTTCTTTATATTTGGGAGAATAAAAGACTAGATGGCCAAGTACAGCATTGGCAATATCTTGAAAAAATAACAGCTGAGAGGGAAGTTCTCAGCAGACTGGTGGGAGAAAGAGGGCAGAGTAAACAGAGCTAGTTGAAAGGGCAAATGCTGACTTAGGAGCCAGGAGGTGGAAGCGAAGGAGACCTTGCAAGAGAAACGGCAGGACAGGATGGAGTTAAAATTTTTCTGAGCTACAGAATGTGAAAGGCATTTGGAAGGAGAACCAGACTTAAAAAAAAAAATCATGCATTTTAATATGACTATTATCTGTAACAAAGCCACTCTTGTTGAAATTGCCAGGTAGCCAGATCCTAAAAAGTATCTGGCCAGTAAGAAATGGTAATTGATTATTAGCAGTACCCATCATTAGTGATTTTGTTGTTATTTATCAGTGTTTCATAGGTTCACAATGATCGTGGTCCCCTAAACTTGACTTAGCTCAGGAGGTTTTAAATTCTTCAACTGAGAATTCTCATTTCGGGGAGTTTTCACACCTTTAACTCCAGTGGCCCTTGGGAGGGACTGTGGTCATTAATTCTGTTGTAAGCAGAGGCCAGCATTTCTTAAGGCATTGCTTTGATATTCTCGCTGATTACAGAGCATTTTCCAGTGATTAAATCTGGAGTAATACAATTTTATGCATTTATATAATATATATAATTTAATTTAGATGTATATAATTTCTTAGTTTGGGGTATTGAAGATATGTGAAATTTATAATGCCTCATTGCTTATACTCAAATATTTTCATTAGTGAGCATCACTAGCTGATTCACCTTTCTCTTGAATTGAGATGTGGGTCTGCCATGGGTAACCTGTTTTCTTGAGCAGTTTCAAGAAAGGGAGTCACCAGTAAGTCAACCTGGCAAACATTGAATTTTGAGTCCTTAAAAGTTAAGTCCTGGCCTCAGTGGGACTTTTTTAGTTGATTTGAGAAAGAGAGAGATATCTATAAATTTGATGTTCCACTTATTTATGCATACATTGGTTGATTTTTGTATGTGCCCTGTCCGGGGATCAAATTCAACAACCTTGGTACATCGGTTTGATGCTTTAATCAAGTGAGCTATCCAGCCAGCGCCTCCATATGACTTTTAAGCTCTCTGTGTCTGACCAATTACTGGTACTAGTTTGGGGAGAATGTATTGTATTTAAATTGTTTTTTCTAATTATATTCTGAAGCCCTCACAGTTCTTCAATATAGAAGACGTTAAGTTCCTACTCACAGATTTGTTCTCACTCTTCTCTCCTATCTTTTTTCCTTTCTTTAAAGTTTTTTTTTCTGTGAGTTTTCTTAGTTTATCAGAAGTTCCCTACACTGTTTGCTCCTCATAGCATTTTCTCTCTCATAGTGTTAGCATTATGATAGCCAACATTTATTCAAACAAACCTCATGCTGAGCCAAGACACCCTTCTAAGAGCTTTGCATCCACTGTGCCCGTGGTTGGCAAACTGCGGCTCGCAAGCCACATGCGGCTCTTTGGCCCCTTGAGTGTGCCTCTTACACAAAATACCATGGCCTGGGTGAGTCTATTTTGAAGAAGTGGCATTAGAAGAAGTTTAAGTTTAAAAAACTTGACTCTCAAAATTAATTTCAATCTTTGTACTGTTGATATTTGGCTCTGTTGACTAATGAGTTTGCTGACCACTGGATAAATAACATTCCCGAGGTCACTCAGCTATTGAGCGATGAGTCCAGACACTTGGCATGTAGGCTGCCATTTCTCATGGCCAGGCCCATTGCTCATATCACTAGTTTATCATCTGTGCCACTATCTATGCTGCTCTAACCCAGAATCTGAACCCGAGCAGTACTCCCAGAAGACCCTGCAATCGCTTAGTGTAGGTGTCACAGTCTCAACCTGTTTGCCATTGATGTGCTCTTTCTGGAGCTCTGGGTCATCGTCAGCCCTGCCTGCTGCAATCCATGTTCCCGCCATTGCCCAGTGTCCAGGCATCTGCAACACATGCACACGTCCTAGCACAGATCACATCGAGCTGAGCAGTGAGAATCTGGAATTCCTGAAGCGCAGTGCATTTTTTTATGGTTAAGGGTAGTAAAGAACCTTCTTAACCGATGTTTGTGACGCGTTCAGAGAATTGACCTGTTCGAGTCATTCCTTCAGTAAGTTAACAAATATTCATTAAGCCTGGATCAATTAGCATTTGATAACTACTGTAACAAACAAAATCATAAATACATGCTAGCTAAAACATGGTAGGTTATTTCTTGCTCACATAAAGTCTGAAACCAATGATTACATAGAGGGTTTTTGTGATTCGGGTCCAGAAGTAGCACACTTCATTTCTGCCCACATTCCATCTGCTAGGACACAGTACTGTTCCCACACCTAAGCAAAGGGGCTGGGAAATGGCCTACCTGTGTGCCCTGGAAGAAGCAAAGGGTTTGGCGGATAGCAAATCAGTTTCAGGCATGGCATCCAACATGGAAGGCCCCATGCTGTTAAAAACAAAGTCTTTATTAGCAGAGGCCTGGACTTTGTGCCCTAAGAAGAAGTTACTTGTAATGCTTTCTATTCTTACCTGCACTCAAAGAAATAAACCTGCCGTCTCCTCTGGCTCCTCTCTCAATCACCTCTGTCCTGGGCCAAAGGCATTCTTCAAGCACACATGTTCAGAGTGTTCCCCACTGGGCTTACCCAGAGCCACACATAAGGGAATGAGGTGGGAGCCAGAGCCCAGACTAGAACAGGAATGTATTTCTAAGCATTTGCTTCTGGGGCTTCATCTGTCCCTGCCTGTCTCACCATTACTCAGCCCTCAGGGATGGGAGAGTGCTGGGCTGACTCAGCACCTCTGCCAGCAAGGCATCAGGAGATGGCACTTCTTCGCATCATTGGATATTGATGCCCATTTTTAGCTGCATCTCAGGTTTGTCCTTGCTTACTGGTGAGGCTCTATGTCCCCTGTTCCATGTGACTTCTAACAGGAACCATAATCTGAAAATTAATGGGTATGATATGATGAGGTCTGAAGGAACTGAACGAAAATGATTCTCTTCATACTTCCATTTCTGTGTCTGACTCTCGAAGGGTGTGATTCCACCTATGGAGCCTGACGAATTGAACAGCTTGCCTTTTTCCCATTTCTTTGTGTTTCTTAAATTTATACAGCTATAAAATTAGACATAATCTTCTGCGTATAGCTTTCATTCAACTATAACACAGATTGACAGATTAATGAAAGTGTGATCTACAAACTATGTTAATTTCCAGAAATTAATTGAATCTGCTGGCTCATGCTGATTTGCAACGTGTACACCATCCTCACGGGGGAGGCACGGCCCTCAGAGGCTCTGTGATGAAGGCTCCGTGCAATTGGCATCTTTTTGTTTTGTCTGATCTGAGAGCCTTTTTGGTGGAGCATACCATGATCTTTGTTTAAGCATTCTCTTAGCACAAACATGCAGTTTATCATTTCACTCCTCTGGGTATCTATTTTTTTTTCTTCGTTAACTTCCATAATTAAAGTGATACTAGTTAATATGATTATAATCAAACACAGGCAGGTCCTTGCATGGCAGTACTCATTAGGTAATCATCCACGTGATCTGCTATGGGTTGTTTTTAGTTGACCATTAAAATAAGAGTTCTAACTTGAAATTGTCTAATAGAGAACCAGTGGTCTCTCAAAATAAATCTCCTCAACTCCCACCAGGAATGAGAGAAAACCAGTTCAAGGAAAACTAAAACAATGTAATTCGTTGATTATCAAACATGGGCTGCATATCAGAATCACCAAGGAACTTGTTAGAAAGAGAGATTACAGCTTCCATCCCACCACCTGAGATGCAGGTTTAATAGGTCTAGAGTGGGACTCAATAACATATACAAGCTTTTTCTAATAAATGTGCGAGAGCCAACTGATTACCAAACATTGTTTTCATTATAAGTTGCTATTAATTATAAGTACTTGGATAACTTTGTGCTTTGTCTTAACAATGGATCGCGAAGGAATAAGGAAGCATAAGTAGCCTGTGCTAACACCAGCACCTCTAGTGACAGGACAAAAGGCCATTACTTTTCAGCAAAAGCTCAATATAATTAATTGAGGGCTGGATTTAATTCAGTGACATTTGAATTTTATAGCTATACACTTGCAGCCATAAAAACCACCTTTATTATTAAAGTTCCTATAGGAAAAATAACTTGGTAATTGTGAGTCTAAAACTCCCTGGTTCCTAACCTGTTTTTCCCCATTGGCATAGTTGTTTTTATTACACAGTGAAGCAACCCAGCCCTCCATCCCCTTCCCTCTGATAACCGCCATACTGTTGTCTGTTTCAGTTTTGTATCCCACATATGAGTGAAATATATGGTTCTTGGCTTTTTCTGACTGACTTATTTTACCTAGCATAATGTTCTCGGGGTCTATCCATGTTGTTGCAAATGGCACTATTTCATCCTTTCTTATGGCTGAGTAGAATTCCATTATATATATATCACATCACATCTTCTTTGACTGGCTAACCAGCAGCCCCTGAATGATGGATGAACCGATTACTCAGCCACAGTTTGACTGTGAAAGAGAGGGCTAAGGGCACCTGGCTCTAGTAGCAAGAGCAGCCCCTATTGTCTGTCTCGTTAAGCCTTTATTGGGATTTTTATCTTTAGACACAATCAATGGGGTGAATAATCTTGGGAGGACACATGTTTACATTGTACTCTAGGATAGGGCATTCAGGGATTAAGCATAAGGATTTCAGTAAACACCTGGGTGTCTGCACGTACACAGACTTGTTTGGAAAGGTCAAGGAATAATTAGGAGTACCTCCTTCCACACACCCTTAAGTTTCCCCTAAGTCGGAATCCAATAAAAGGGGTAGGTGGCCTTCCACACACATCCCTTTTCTCAGAATGTTCTCCTTACAAACTTTCCAACCAAGTCTCTTGTGCTCCCCAACACTTCTTTTTATTTTTTAATAAATCTTTATTGTTCAGACTATTACAGTTCCTCTTTTCCCCACTTAGCTCCCCTCTACCTAGTTCCTACCCTACCCTATACCCCTCCACACTTTTCTTGTCCATAGGTGTAAAATTTATGTCAGATTCTCTCTTTGTCTTTTGCTCTTGGCATTTTAATTATGATGTGTCTTAGTGTGGTCCTCTTTGGATTCCTCTTATTTGGGGTTCTCTGTGCTTCCTAAGTCTATTTCTTTCACCAGGTAAGGGAAGTTTTCTGTCATTTTTTCAAATAAGTTTTCAATATCTTGCGCACTCTCTCTTCTTCTGGTACCCCCATAATTCAGATGGTGGAACGCTTAAAGTTATCCCAGAGGCTCTTTACACTATCATCATATTTTTGGATTATTTTTTTCTTTTTCTTTTTTTCTGGTTTGGTGGGGTTTTTTTGTTTGTTTGTTTTGTTTTTTGTTTTTTTTGTTTTTTGCTTCTTCATATTTCAAATCTTTGACTTGATTCTTGGGATCCTCTAGCCTGCTGTTGGATTTCTGTATATTATTCTTTATTTCAGTCAGTGTATGCTTAATTTCTGATTGGTCCTTTTTCATATCCTTGAGGGTTTCACTAAATTTCTTGGAGGTTTCTAGAAGATTCTTGAGTAACCTTATAACCATGGTTTTGAACTCCATATCCAGTATTTTGCTTTCATCTATTTCTTTCATTTGTGACTTGTTTCTTTGTCTCTGCATTTTGACTGCTTCCCTGTGTTTGTTTCTATGTACTGGATAGCTGCTAAGTCTCCTTAAGTTGATAGTGTAGCCTTGTGTGGTTGGTGTCCTATAGGGCCCAGTGGCTCAGCCTACCCAGTCACCTAAGGTGGATAATCTTGGTGCACCCCTTTGTGGGCTGTTTGCACAGTCTTATTGTAGCTAGCCCTTGATTGCTATTGGTATCACTAGGAGGAATTGACCTCCAGGCCAATTGGTTGTGTTGACCAGCTGTATCTACCCTGGAAAATCTATTGCAGAAGAGACACCCTTATGAGGCAGGACTTATTTCAGTGGGACTTTGGTGCTCACTGAGTCTGCCTCTTGAAAGTGTCTTTTATGAATGTGAATAGTTTAAACCGGTATGGTCTTACTCTGACCTCTGGGAATACTGGCTCTTGGATCTCCAAGGAGGTTAAAGGTCAGCCACTATCTTCGGCCTCCTAGCAGGAGCTAGAGAGACATCTGCAGATTCCTTCTCTTTGTATGGAGTTTGGAAGTGCCCAGAGAAGGCCCAGTTGTGAAGCAAGGCCGGCCAGGCCTTGGGCATTCTTATGGAAGCTCTGGGACTCTCTGACCCAACTTCAGTTTGACAAGTTTTAGGTAAAAGGACAGGCCATTCAAGTGCAAAAGCCGATGTGCACAGCTTGGGTGGGGTTGTAAATTGGGTGGGGCAGTGTCTCTGGGAATCACCAGGGCAGAGCAAACAATGGCTGCCAGTCATCCCTGAACCAGAAAAGTCCCCAGTTCTCCATGTCCTGTGCCCCAGTGCAGGAACAATGATTGCTGTGAGCCCCTCTAAGAGAAAGCTGTCCTCACATTCCTGTCCCAATGCCAGTCAGATAGTCTAGTTTCTCCCCATATGTGCCTGGGTCTCCCAGAGTCTTGCCCGGAACTGGAGTTCAGAGCAAGTGAGAGCTTATATCTCCCTCTCGATTAAAAGAGCAGCACATTTAGGTACCAGCACTTTTCGCGTCTCCGTGCCTCTTGCCAGTCTCAATGTGCTTTCTTCACCTCTCTAGTTGTGAAACTTCCACTCAGCCAGCTTTCCCACGGTTCTGCGTGGTAGTTGTTCTACCATTTAGTTGCAGTTTTGATATGGCTGTGAGAGGCAGCAAGTGTATGTGTTTACTTATGCTGTCATCTTGGCTCTCCCAACACTTCTTTATCTGGTCCTCTATTAAAGGACACTTTGGTTGTCTCCATGTCTTGGCCACTGTGAAAAATGCTGCAGTGAATGTAGATGTGCATATATCTTTGTGAATAAATGTTTTTGAGTCTTTTGGAGAGAGATTGCTGGGTCATATGGTAGCTGTATTCTTAATATTTTGAGGAACCGCCAGGATGTTTTCCATAGTGGCTGTACCAGTCTACATTCCCACCAGCAGTGAATTCTCTTTTTAAGAATGAATTCCTAAAACTTCAGGCTGCTCAGCTGATGAGTATATGTTGGAGAGAAGGATGGTCATTTCCCTCTGTTAGTTTCAGAGGCCTTCTTTTTTTTTAGATGGTTCTATAAGATACTGGTTGTAAAATTCATCCCAGTAGCCAATGTTTACAAATGCAAACCTGAAAGGAATGAACATAAAGTGTGTGAATAGAGATTAGTAGGTTCTAGCCGAGGTCTATGGCCAAGTTCCCAGGAACCAAGTCAAGGATCCAGAAGAAAATAATTACCTCAAAAGGCCAACAAATGTCCACTAAAATCTATGAACATCGTACTCCATTTAAACAGACTCACCCATCCATCTTTATGTTCACAGACATTGCCCATCATGTTTCCATTTCTCATCTGACTTTCCTCATAGGGCTAATTCCTTTCCCAGAACCCCAAACAGTAAATAACCCTCACCCCACACTTCATATAAAAGACTTGCAACCATTTATTCACTCAGCAAATCATTGGCCAAAGCTTTTAGTCAGATAATTCTACTCAACCAAAAAGTTCTGTGTTTAGAGGAAAGGAAATTTAGAAATATTTGGCAAACATCCATAGCAACCGAAGTACTTGTGACTCTGTGTTAGGTGCCAGTCAGTCCACATCCCTAAAGGCAGTCATAGTGGGGAAAACAGGAATAAGTAAACAAACCAGCTACAACTTGGAAATTGCTATGGTAGCCTAAATTCTCTCTACCTTAGTCTACTAATACACTACCAGGGGTGACAGCCTAGTTACAGTGGAAGTCTTCTGGGGACCATGAGTGGAACCACGGACAAATGAAAGGAGGAGCCTGGATCCCAAAGGCCAGGCCACACCACTGTGTTCCTGGAACCTGCTCTATCTCTCAAAGGACATTTTGGGAGATAATAAATGCCTCACCCTTTGAAATAAAGGGGGCGGAGAAAAAAGAGGGACAGCTGTGTGACAGTTACAAGCAGGAATAAAGGATAAAAAGATGATGAAGACAAGAAAAAGTATAAAAAGCACTTATAAGACTCCAGAGGGCATTGCTGAATCAGTTTTCTTCCCAGTTAATGAATACACAGGACAAATACCATTGTAGAATGCCCTGCCTGTAAAAGGATTGAAAAAAAATTAAATCCATTTGACATACAAAAAAATTAGGCATTAGGTACATGAAATGATCTCATGTGGACCCTTATTCCCCCTCGCTGCTCAATAAATTAGTTTTTTCATTGTAATTTTGCGCTCATGTCCATGAAGTACTAGATTTTTATCCGCAGATGATAAAGGCCTATTAAAATGTAATGTGCACATAATTTCCACTTCCAGGAAGTGGCAAAGATATACTTTTCTCTATTCCTCCTGCTAAATACATCTAAAATCTATAGGCATCATATATAAAACAAACATAAGAAGTCTGAAAAGTGAAAAAGGGAAAGCAGACTGGCCAGGGACCTAGGGAACTGAGGAAAAACACGTGACTTCCTTGAACTTCTTCCCTCTTAAATCCCAACCTTGGAGCTGAAGAAGCCAGCCACCAGGATATGCAGTGGGAACTGGGGGGGGGGGGGGGGGGGGGTATATAATAGGAAGAAATAAAACTATTTGCAGATGAAATGATTGCCTACTTAGAAAATACCAAGGATCTACCCAAAAAAGTCCTAAAACTAGCATGTGAGTTTAATAATGTTGCTGGATATACAAAAATTAATGGATTTCTAGATACTAGCAATAAACACAGGAATACTGAAATTAAAAATACATCATTTACAGTCCCTCAAAAAAATACAAATTAACTAGGTATAAGGCAAAGAAAATATATATGACTTGTATGCTGAAAACTACAAAACTCTGATGAAAGGAATTAGAGGAGATATAAAATAGACAGTGTTCATGGGTTGGAAGACTCAACACAGTAAAGATATCAGTTCTTCCCAAATTGATATGCAGGTTTAAAGTAATTCCTATCAAAATCCCAGCAAGATTTTATATTTGTAGACAAAAATAATTTAAAATTTATGTGCAAAGGTCAAGACAATAGAATATCAAAAAATTATAAAGTAGGAAGAATCAGCCTACCCAATTTCAAGATTAATTATATAGCTACAATAATTAAGATCATGTGGTGTTGATAGAGACACACATAGATCAATGGAACAGAAGAGGGAACCCAGAAATAGATCCTCAAAATATGTCCAACTGATTTTGACAAAGGTGCAAAGCAATTTAGTGAAGGAAATATAGTTTGTTCAATAAATGGTCAGGGAAGGAGACTTGTTCAATTCCCAGTCTAGCATATACACGGGTTATGGATTCAACCCCTGTTAGGGCACAAAGATGACAGGATCAATGTTTCTCTCTCTCTCTCCCCTCCCCCCATCCCTTTCTTTCTCTAAGCAGGTCCTAAGGTGAGGATTAAAAATTAATAAAATAGAATATAAACTCTCAAAACTAAACATTAAAAAAAATCCAATTAGAAAATGATCAAATGACATGAAGAGACATATTACCAAAGAAGATATACAGATGTCAAATATACACATTAAAATATATTTGACATTATTAGTCATTAGAGAAATGCAAATGAGAGATCACTACAGCTTTATTTTAATCACCAAAATCTGGAAACAACCCAGATATCCTTCAACAAGTAAATGTCTAAAAAATTGGTGGTACATCCATGGACTACTACTCAGCAATAAAAGGGAGCAAACTATTGACATGCACAACATGGTACCATGTGACACCTGGCAGAATCTCCAGAATATGTTTCTGAATGGATTAAAAAAAAGATTATATACTGAACGGTTGCATTTATATAACATTCCTTACATAAAAGTATAGAAATGGAGAACAGATTAATGGTTGCCAAAGATGAAGGTGGGATTGGAGATAGCATGAGGAACCCTTGTAGTAATGGCAATGTTCTTTAGCTTAACTTTATCAGTGCTGATGTCCTGGTTATAATATTATACTATAGTTGTATAAGATATCACCATTAAGTGAAATTGGGTAGAAGCTACACAGGATTTCTCTGATCTATTTCTTATAACTGCATATGAATCCACAATTATCTCAAAGCAAAAAAGTTTAATTAAAATAACCAAGCTCTTAAAAATTGAATGTATAGGATTATTTGTGAATTTAATGATAAAAATGTTGGAAACCATCCTCTACCCTCATATTCTTCAACCCTTGTTCTTTTTCTGACAGTTCTGTGGTAGGTAGGTGGGTGGGTAAGTAGATGGTTTTTATATTGTGCAGTTACAATTTCTTCAAAGGAAAATATGATTCATGGAAAAGGCCTGGGTGTACCAGTAGTTCATTCTTCATTATCCCATGATTCAGGGGAATGCCTCAAGTCTGTAGTCATTGCAAATAAAATTTCACATTTCTCCCCATCTTCAGGAAAGCCATTAGTGAAAACATCAAGAATGACTGTGATCAACACCAAGGAGCCTGCCATCACAGTGGACATAGGAGGCACCATCAAAACAGTGCGGGGAGTGAATGTGACTATTAACTGCCAAGTTGCAGGTGAGAAATTCACTTATGTATTAATTCATTTGTTCAACTCTTAATGGAGTCCTGTGCTAAGTTGGGGATACAAAGATAAACATAAGTTCTGTTCTCAGGGATTCAGGGGTAGTAGGAAAAGCATGAACTCTGGAAAGTGCTATAGAAGTTTAGAGGAGGAGGATGCCGAAACGGGTTTGGCTCAGTGAATAGAGTGTCTGTCTGCAGACTGATAGGTCCCAGGTTTGATTCTGGTCTAGGGCATGTACCTTGGTTGCAGGCCCATCCCCAGTAGGGGTGTGCAAGAGTCAGCTGATCAATAATTCTCTCTCATCAATGTTTCTAACTCTCTATCCCTCTCTCTTCCTCTCTGTAAAAAATCAATAAAATATATTTTTTAAAGAAGTTTAGAGAAGGAAAGAAGAATTCTGACTGGGTCAGGTAAGATAGAAGAGGTGGTTTTAATCTCAGCCTTGCATATTGATAGAATATGAATGTGCAAAGACGGAGCAAAGAGTGTTCCAAGTGGAAAAAGAGTGAGAAAATTCACGGAAGTAGGAAAGCCTTGGGACTGTAAAAGAACAGTGTGTGCTCGGGTCTGACTAGAGCCCAGAGTACAGAAAGGGTGTGGAGGGGCTTAATCTGTAGCAGGGTGGCTGCAACCGCACCATGGATACCTTGAATGCTTGGCCAAGGAGTTTAGACCAAGGCAGACAGTGGTGTTAGGGAGCATGCTTCCAGAGGAGTAAGCTGCCAGCAGTGCATACAATGGATTGAAGAATGGAAATACTGAAACAGTCAGCCCAGTTAAGAAGCCACCATAATAGTTTACAGGAGACGTCGTGGAGGCCTGACCTCAGAGCAGAGGTGGTGGAAAGGAAAAGAGCTCATAGCAGACCTGGAGCTTACTCCATCAGAAGAGAGTAGGAGCCGTTAACGAAAGTAGCCAGCACGTAGAAGTTGTGAGACGGGCATTGCCCTTGGGTTGGCTTTGCAAACTCAGAGACCAATAGGGACCAGAAAGTTACAGGGAAGCTGAGGAATAGTGGGCAATCTGGCATGGTGATATTGTCTCTATAAAGGTATTTACTTCAATTTAAAAGCAAAAAAACAACAACAAACAAAGCCCAGCTGCTAATTGCCTCTCCTTGTGGCCCACAGTTTGTGCTGACTACTCTAAAGGTTTTCATGCCACAATGCAAAGAACGAATGAAAGGTCTTGTGCCAGGCCCAGCGACAGTCCCCTCATCAGATATCCTCTACTGCGGCACACCCTGACCCAGGCTCCCCAGTCATACCCTGTCTGCAGAGTAGAAACCATTAAAAAAAAATCTTTATTTTTACTCATAGAACCATTTGTATTAAAACAGTTTCTTTGTAAAGCTTCCTTTGGTCTGCACATCCAACCTCATCTGTGAAACCTCCTAGAACCAAATCCCTTCAGGCCCAGGACTCCCACCTGGGAAGCAAGATAAAACCCCTGGCAGGGCTTCCCATGAAAGAGCTGTCCCCTGGTGATGGTGCAGGTGGGACCCTGCTGTAGAGCCATTGCTTCCCACTGAACACAGTCCTTGGAGATAGAACAATGACTATAGATATAATGGACAGTGTTGGGTATTCTCTTGAGAGTTCAGATCAGTACAAGAAAAGGAATGGGAGCAGCCCAGCTGGCATGGCTTGGTGGTTGGGCATTGACCTATGAACCAGGAGGTCATGGTTTGATTCCTGGTCAGGGTATATGCCCGGGTTGCAGGCTCAATCCCCGGTGTGGGATATGTAGGAGGCAGCCCAAAAGTGATTCTCTCTCATCATTGGTGTTTCTCTCTCTCTCTCTCTCTCTCTCTCTCTCTCTCTCTCTCTCTCTCTCTCTCTCTCCTCCCTTTCCTTCCTCTCTGAAATAAATATTTAAAAAATTTTTAAAGGACAGAATGGAGAGCAAAGGCAGCAAAACCAGGAATTAGGCACTGGAAAGAGTTGAGACCCAGAATTCAGGTGGGGAAGTATTTACCATAGGGAGCCCAGGACACTAAAACCAGTGTTGGCCAACTCTCCCTTGCCGCCTGGAGCCCTTTCTCGCCAGCTTCATCCAGAGACTGACTCTTATGAGATCTGAGGTTGTCATTTCCAGTTTTGGCCTGGCCATGAAAATTAAATTCTTTTTTTGTACTCATAGAACCGTTTGTATTAATCATGGTTAACTAAAATAAATCTGTGTCTCTGTTATTATGCCTTTTAGGATGGGAAAGAGCATGCTATTTTTTTATTTCAATTCTTTTTTTTTTCCAATTACAGTTGACATCCAATATTATTTTGTATTAGTTTCAGGTGTATAGCATAGCGGTTAGATAATCATATACTTGACAAAGTTTCCCCCTCCTTATATTTTAAGTACCCACCTGGCACCATACAGTTATTAAAGTATTATTGACTATATTCCCTATGCTGTACTTTACATCTCTGTGACTATTGTGTAACTTCCAATTTGTACTTTTTAATCCCCTCACCTTTTTCACCCAGCCCTCTACCCTCCTTTTGATTATACAGTTGTTCTGTGAATTTACTGAACAAAGAAATCATCCTTAACCTCAATCCCCAGACAAAATGCTGACAGCTGTAATGCTAAATGGCAGAAGAAACTACTTATACTTTGCTGCTACAAGTGACTGTTATGGCTCTCTTATGACATAATTTTAATGGCTATATAATAGTCTATTTTAAGAATATTACCTAGTTTACATAGAGTGAGTGACTCATGTCCTTACATGTTTGAGTTTTTAGTAGTTTTTCATTAACTAGCTTCTTGCACACATATGCTTTCAACTTGTAAAACTCAGCCTCACAAATTCTTCCCAACCCTTAAACATAAAAAACATTAGGCAATGAGCATGCTGAGGCTTTTTCTTGAAAAATGATCCAATTTATTGTACCACCCCTTATACTTATTCTCTGTTTGAGAAGAGTGCAGAAAGCTGAGTAGGTGATAAAGGTTTGGGGAAGGAAAGAGTGTTTCATTCATTGTGAATAGAATGTGCAAAGGGCCTAAGGTAGAAAGAGCATGCTAATCTGAAAGAGTGAAACATGACTGGTGTGGTTGTAGAATAGAGAACAGAGAAGAAAATGTCATGGCATGTGGCTGAGAGTTTGAGGGACAGTTGACAAGAGCTAAATCTTGCAGACTCTTATAGATTACAATACAATTTGGTATTTTTACCCTAGTAGCAAGGGAAGCTTTTAAAGGATTTAACAGATAAAATTGTCAGGACTAGTGATACAGAAATAACTAGTTGAGTCATTATGTTAGAGTAGGCTAGACTCTGATAACACATAGGCTCCCAAATGTATAATGATTCAAATCCAATAGAAATATATTTTCCTTATTTAAGAGTCCAAAGAGTATGCCTGGTCAGCTAAAGAGGACGTGCCCCACATACTTATTCAGGGTCACAGGATGCTGGTGCCTCTGTTATCTTGAACACATACCTTCCAAGGCCTTCCTGTTGGTTATCTCTACCCTAACGATCAGAAGAGGGGAAGGAGGGAATAAAGTGTAGAGGATGGCTAGGAAGGTTTTTAAGGGCCACACAGTGGAAGTAGCACACACTACCTTTCACACTTCCTCCTAGTCATATGGCCACCCACAACTACGGGGGATGTTGGGCAGTGTAGCCTAGCTGGGTAGAAGGAAATTGTTTCTGTGAACAGCTATCTGTGACTGCACAGACAGTATGGAGAAATTAGAAAGCACAAAACCTTCTTCCCAGACCCCCCATTGTTGTCTAGAATTGCCAAGGCTGACATTTAAATTACTGTATCTTCTCCTTTTCTTCCACCTTTTCAAACTTACCATGTCAAGGTGTACCTTTCAGTGGACGCTCACCTTGAGATGTTGACAAGCTACCACGACACAAGAAACCTTCCAAATAGAACAAGTGGTCTCGTTAACAAGAATATCCTGTCTGGTTTAAAAACAGAATATTAGCACATCACCCTACCTGCCAGCTCAGTGGAGATTAACGGCACTAATCCTCATAATCATATCAAATTACAACCCATTTGGCCAGACTCATTTACTCATTCCTTCAAGCAACAGGGAAGGCTTTGTATTGTTGATAAGATAGACCACAAAGGGGGAAAAGTAAATGTAGGTTCTTTTCCTTTTCTTTTTTTAGACACAAATCATACCAGGGAGTCCAGAGTATGAAACCTAACCAAGTAACTTGTCAACAACATAGCTATGGACTTTGTTTTGCGGTTGAATGTATTTCTGTCATTTTTCAGATATTTCTGTCTTTAGAATACACTATTACATCATAACAGACTAGAAAAAAATCTCCCACAACTTAACCAAGTTTCTCAACAAGAAAAGAGCCCAGCTCAGTGATTGAGCGTTGACTTAGTGGTTGAGCGTTGGCCTATGAACCAGGAGGTCATGGTTCAATGCCAGGTCAGGGCGCATGCAGGGTTGCAGGAGGCAGCTGATCAATGTTTCTCTCTCATCATTGATATTTCTCTCTCATTTGCTCACTCCTTTCCTCTCTGAAAGCAATAATTTTTTTTTAAGAGAGAGAGCTAACAAAGCCAGCACACATGGGTTTGAGAAACCTCCCTCATACCTTGGTATTACAAGTAGAGCAGAAAGCGTAATTCTGAAAGTAAAAAGGACTTAAGGATTTGACACCAGAAATAATAGTGCAGCAATTCAGATCCTCTCTGAGGAGTCAGTCCACTAGACTGGCAGGCAGGATTAAGAACAGCAGGACCTTGAATAATGTCATTTAATTCAACTTTTTTTTATAGCATTGAGATGCTGTATGAGCCCCTCTTGTTTATATCAATTAGCCCATGGCAAAATTGGCTTTGTTATATAATTTTTAGCTTAAAGTCAGAACCTAGCAACAGTGTTAAGTGGGAATTTCCTACTTAAGATGGGATTTCTGGCATCAAGTGTATGAGATTGGATCGCCACCCTGCCATTTGTAGGTCACTGACTAGCTGGGAGCTAAGTAGGGTCCCTGGGGCTCTGTTCCCAGGGGTCCAATCTAATGTGGCTCTAAGCAGATTTCTTAGTCTCTTAGAGTACACTTTTCTCATGTGTAAAATGGGATTTTAATAATCCCATTTAGTAATCCTCAGAGGATCGTTGTGAAAATAAGATGATGTTTATCAAATATTTGGCTTATAACAATGTTTCTCCCTCTAATGTGTTTGGGATACTTTCTCATTGCTCCTGACCTCAGTGCACCCTGATGTTTAGGTGTTCTGAATGCCAGTATTAAGCATGTGTATTTGGACCCTTTTCTGAAGAACTCTGGTGCACATGAAACCTAGTGGAGTTTCTAAAGCATTGTTGTCATCTCTTGAGAAAGAAAAAAAGATCTTTATAATGCCTCACTTATTCTTCTTCATCCCTTATCCCAACTTATTTGTACTATATCAGAGCCAATAATGAATGTCTGACTGTCATTTCAAAGCATCTTTTTGGTGTCATTCTCTGCCTAAGGGCTGCAAGCTCAGACAGGACAGCCCCGCAATGTGGCACCAGCAATGACACCTCCACCGGCAAAGTAATGGGACTTTAAGCAGATTTCTTACCATTGCGGGTACCTGCTTGAGTGAGCCTGAGGGAGAAGTTCACTGATAAATATAGGGTGTCCCAAAAAATGTATAGACAGTGTTTCTTAAAATACATTTCCTTTTCAAAATTGAGCTCTCAGCTGTGAAAGTGTGTGTACATTTTGGGGACACCCTGTACATTACAATGATTCCTACATAGTTCTCTTCCCTTGGCCCTGCTGGCACGTCTATAATTTGGTTTACTGAGACCGAAGATTACTTCCTCCCACCCTTTGCTTTCCTGAGCATTTCCATTTCTCCCACGAACCTGAGAGATTCCACCCTTTCAGTAAATAGACCCACTTTCATGAGGGCGGGAGCAAAGAATGAGAAGGCCAACAGAAAGGCCCACCCCACTTCCTGGGGAAGTGAGAAATGGCTTCCAGGTCTTTCCCTCCTAGGGTTCTCTCCCTGTCCCCCCTTCTCCTCTTGCTCACCATCTCCCCTCTCCTTTCCTCTCTCCTCCTGCCTCTGGCTGCACTGCAGGAGCTCAGGTCCTGACCAGTGAAGGACCCGCCGGTAAGCAGCTGGGCACCTTGCTGCAGGAGGTCCCACACAGTACATGCACAGAGCCCACGGATGCTGCCTCTGGAAAGACACACACCACAGCTCCTCTCCAGGACGGCACAGTCACAGCATTTTCGCTCACCCACTCACTCTGACATCATGCTTTCCCAGCCCATTGAACCCAGTTCTCTCACTCCGCCTCCGGCTCCTGAGCAGCCATTGTTCCTATCAGGGGTTGTGTATGTGCTGCCCATGGCCCTCAAAGGAAGGTGCCAGCCAGGGTGCTACTTGCAAACCATCCATTGCAAGGGAAATACATGTAGAAGAAGGTTTGTAGGACCTCATTTTTCTTGGGGAGAGAAGTGACTGAGGATGTTTTCTTTAACTTACTTTGCAGAGGCCTTCTCCTGAATTCTGGGAGCTGGGGGTGTGGGGGTTAATACATAAAAACTGAGCTCAGGGTCCAAAGTCCACGCTGGCAGGCCAGGCATCATGATGCTCTTGCTCTCCCTAGTGGTGCTGCCATGAAAACTCAGCTTTCCTGCCCCACCTGCATCTTCTGTCCAGGTGTATTCAGGGGCCATGCCAGCCTGGCCCCTCTTGTGAATTTGAGCATCAAGTGTCACCATGTGTGCCACTCCCTGATGGATCAGGGGTGCTGCATCCAAGTCTCCACTCCCTCTCAGCAGCCCTGCCTCTTCGTCTAAGCAACCATGTAGGTCCCTAGGAATTCACACAGAATTATGGGTAATAGGAATAAAAGTGAAGATCAGAGAGTTGCTCCTGTGTTCTCCTTAACAGGGAGAAATGGCTCACAAATTGGCTGAACCCTTTGGCCACCTCCCTGGGGCCATCATTCCAGGCTGGAAAACCCCGCCTGAGACAGCAGAGCAGCCGGGACAGCAGTGAGTTCACACTAGGCAGCTCATTGTTAGGTGAGACTGTACTCCCACCCCACCTCACGCCCTCCACTGGAGCCCGGGAACAGCAGGTGCCCTGGGACTATAGCGGGGGCTCTTCAGCTGGATGACATCTAGTAGACTGAGGTAAATTTGTATCAGATTCAAGGACAAGG
Source organism: Vespertilio murinus (assembly GCA_963924515.1). Lineage (NCBI taxonomy): Eukaryota > Metazoa > Chordata > Mammalia > Chiroptera > Vespertilionidae > Vespertilio > Vespertilio murinus. The sequence goes on along the minus strand of OZ004708.1, from coordinate 126,942,804 downwards.
AACAGGTACACAGGTAACTCTTTGAAGGTGCCTGCATCCTAAACAGTAGGCTATCCATTAAGGACAAAATCCAGCTCCAACTCAGGGAAAGCACAGGACAGAAGGTCTGGCTCTTTAATTAGTCCTAGTTTGACCCTGTTTACCAGGAGTTGACTTTCTAAATAAACCCTGTGTATCAGCCCAAGAATTCTGAGTGAACTTTGTAAGCTGGGTCAGCAGGCTAGGGTGGAAGGAAGAGAGCTTCCTGTTCCCTGAAGTTCTGTCTCCCAATTCACTCAGAGCTCAGCCTGCGTGGGAGCCTTATGCAGACCATCTCAAGCTTGTGCTAACGTGGGGCCTGCTGATGAGCATGTCAGCCCCATGGAAACTTCCTAAGGAATTAAGGCTGTCTACTCAGGCTATTTATTACAAAACACCATAGCCTGGGAGCCTTGAACAACAGAAGGTTACAGCTCACAATTCTGGAGGTTGGAAATTCCTAGACCAAAGTGCTGATCCCTGCAGTTCCTTGTGACAACCCCCTTCCTTGCAGACAGCTTTCTTCTTGCTGGGTCCTCACCTGGCAGTGAGTACTAGCCCTCTGGTCTCTTCTTATAAGGGCTCTAGTCCCATCGTGAGGACCACCCTCCACTCATCATGATCTTACCTCAATCTAAATGCCTCCAAAGACTCCCACCTCTAAATACTATTGCACTGAGGTGAGAGTTTCAACATATCATTTTGTGGGAACACACGTCTTCAGTCTGTAACACCCCGAGAAGACTTCTTAAAGGAAGTATGCAATCCCAATTCATATGTGCACACTCTCCCCATTTCTTTCTCATAGACAGTGAACTTGGACTGAGGAGAGAACAGAGTATTCCTTCCTGTCTTTCTTTTTCGGTGCTGCTGATACTTAGTTCAATGTCCTCTTGTTCTAAGAAACTACACAGGTTTCAGCCATGTTCTCTGCATGTGTCCTCAACTCAGATAAGGATCTAACAGCTCTCCTTTGTCTGGTTCTTGAATGTGTTAACTTTTGTGGCTTTTATTGAAGTGTAATATCTCTCTACAGAAAAGAGCACATGTCATAAAGGTGTCAAACTCACCAAACCAGCTCCCAGGTCAAAAAACAGAGCCTTACCAGCAACCATTACCCTGACTACTATGTTACCAGTCTTTGTTTCCTACTTACAGAAAGGAAATCATGCAGTATATACTCTTCTGTGTCTGACTTCTCATTCAACATTTTGTTTGCTTCACATGTCGATTGTTCATAGTCACTGATGGATCTAGGTTTGGTGGTTATATTTTTATGTTTTCTCCAAAGAATCTTTGTATTTTCCTTCTACCTTGGAATTGCCCTTTACCAGCTGCATACTTCCTCTTCTTTAACTGGCTTCTCTCTTCCTGCCTAATCAGTGTAAATTCAAAAATCAAAAGATCTCCAGACAACAGAGAGGCCCAGGGCATTATTTAGTTTGGCCAAAGGCTGGTAGAAAACACCCAGGCAGATGCTTCCTGTGGAGTACCCGCCAAGAGGCTATAAATGCCTCCAGAATCACCTGAACTGTTTGGCTGATGAGTTTACTTATTTATTTTGCTTCCTAGGTGTGCCCGAAGCTGAAGTCACTTGGTTCAGGAATAAAAGCAAGCTGGGCTCCTCGCACCATCTGCACGAAGGATCCTTGCTACTCACAGACGTGTCCTCCTCGGATCAGGGCCTATACTCCTGCAGGGCAGCCAATGTGCATGGAGAGCTCACTGAGAACACCCAGCTTCTGATCCTAGGTAAACACCTGGAGGCTAGCTGTCCCTGGTGGGCCCCGTTAGGGGTGACTCACTCACCCTCCACCTCCTCTTTTCCATGATCCAAATAAGTACATAAAGATAAAATCAATATCCCTCCTCTTCTCCCCACCTTAGGGCCATCCAATAGAAAGAATACAGACTTTGGGGCCAGACAGACATCAGTTTGAACCCTGGCTCTGCTGCTTACTCACTGTGTGACCTTGGGCAAGTTACTTAACCTTGCTAACTTTAGATGCTGGTCTTGTGTGGAGACTAGCAAAACAAGGATTGCCCACATCGGTGGGTATAAGTAAAGTAGTTAGTCTTTTTAAAAATATATATTTTTTATTTCCGAGAGGAAGGGAGAGGGAGAGTGACATAGAAATACCAATGATGAGAGAGAATCATTGGTCAGATGCCTCCTGAACAACCCATACGGGGATCGAGCTTACAACCCAGACATATGCCCTGACCAGGAATTGAACCATGACCTCCTAGTTCAGTGGTCGGCAAACTCATTAGTCAACAGAGCCAGATATCAACAGTACAACAATTGAAATTTCTTTTAAGAGCCAAATTTTTTAAACTTAAACTATATAGGTAGGTACATTGTAATTAACTTAATTAAGGTACTCCTAAGCTGGCTTTTGCTAAAAAAACATCCTCAATCTGATTGAGGTACACTCAAGGGGCCAAAGAGCCAAATGTGGCTCTCAAGCCACAGTTTGCCAACCACTGGTCTAGTCCACATGAAATCCACACATACACCCTCCTGTCTTAGTCCATTCCAGCCACTATAACAAAACACCACAGAACTAGGTAACTTATAAACAACAAAAATTTTTTCTTAGACTTCTAGATGCTGGAAATCCAGGATCGGGATGCCAGCTTGGTCAGGGTCTGGTGAAGGTCCTCTTCCAGCTGCAGACTGCCTGATTCTTGCTGTGTCCACATTCACCAGAGGGATAAGCCAACTCTCTGGGGTCTCTTTTATAAGGACACTAATCCCTTTATGGCATAATCACCTCCCAAAGTCCCTACTATCTCATACCATCACCTCAGAGTGTGTTTAGGATTTCACCACATGAATTTGAGGGGACACAACCATTCAGACTAGAGTACTCCCTAACATAAGAACTCCTGATTGAAGAGTATTTCACAGCTCCTGGCATAAAGCAGGTATTAAAAATGAATAGCAGTTGCTTGGACACCACCAGCCTTTGCTGTTGCCCAGGGCAGGACTCAGCATGTTGTGAGCTGTAGCCCTTGTCCCTTGGACTAGGGACTCTGTTTCTCTTCACCAAGGAGGCTTGGAGTTGGTGGAATGGAATAAAAAATGCTTGCTTTTTCTATATTTTTTTATAAAGGCAATTATTAGAGCACTTTCTCTTGGTGAGAAAGGTATCATTCTAAGGGGGTGGAAAAAGAAAAAAATATGGTTAATTACACACTATGACTTCACGAGGGAAAAATAATTAGACGTTATACTTGTATTCACACCCCGAGTTGATGATATACCAAAGCCCAGCATCTCCAGCCCCTGCCAACTCAGAGAGGCCCATATGGGTTTCGTCTCACCAGTGGCTGCATAAACCGCCAGTTGTCTTAGGAAGTCAGAGAAAAGCAGCTCGTGGAAGGATGTCATTTGTGTTGGGTTGGGTTTCATCGTCTGAGCTGCTAGTCTGGAGCCAGGGCCCAGAGCCTGTTGCCCCACACTGAGTTATGGTGCTTACTGTGGGTTTCTCCTCCCTCGTAACCTTTCCCTGTTGCCTCTGCTAACAGCGATGAAAGCCTAGGATGTGTAGCTACTACTGTAGCTTTGCCAATGAAGTGTGTGTATTCTGGGAGCCAGTCCTTGCAGCATTTCAGCGCTAATATGGTGTGACTGTTAGCATGGGGCTTGAAGAGCAGAACGGCTTCCCATTTTAATCAAAGTTGATGAGGGGGGAAAAATCACCGTTTTAGGCTCTTATGTTTAGAGCTTTTCTTAATCAGAAACCTTGATTTATTAATCAAAGTTTGTTAGTTTTATAGGTACTTTATGAACTTAGAAGTAGTGCTTCCTTTTTTATCAGCCAAAAATATGGCTTAATTTTTAAATCAGGGATTTCATGTAGAAAGCTGCAGTTTTATGCCAAGTTCTGTGATTTAACCTGTAGCCGGGAGACTTGAAATATAATGAGACAAAATATTATTCATTTATTCACATAGCCACTGGATTCATTAAGTGCTGCCTCTAAGTTCCATGTAGGACAACTATAAGGGGTGACCTCTGACCTTGGAGAAGTTACAGTGTCCCTGAGAAGATCAAATGGACATATACCAAAAAAGAAAAATGTCATAGAAGCTGTGAGGATATTAGAAGGTGTCGACATTTGGCCCAATGAGATCTGATGGGTTTTACCAAATAAACAGAGGCTTCCTGAGTTTTAGCATTCTTAAAGAAATATTTAATTGCAATATTGAGGGAACTCAGTTTCCCTCAATATTCAATTTCATTGCTCCTGAGGGGATATTTAAAAAGGTTGAGAGGAAAAGAGTCTGGTTTTGAGTAAACAGCCACCATCAATTCCTAAAACCATGATGTTTGAGAGTAGAAAGAAATGTTGGAAAAGATGAGGTTCCATTTAATGGAAGAGGAAACTAAGGCTCAGAAGGATTTAGTGACTTGCCCAAGTTAGAGAAAGACAGAGCCACAGCTCACACTGAGGGTTCCTGAGCCCAAACCAGATGTTTTCCCCTAGACCATATAAATAATACTTTAAATTATTTATATGTATATAGTACATAATGTCTTTGTAATTGTAAATTTTATATATCTCAACCTCATCATTGTTTTCTGTACACAATGGTCCAAGGCAGAGTAGACAGAAGTATGTTTCTAAACTAGACTCTGGCACCATCATGACCTAACAAGTACCTAACAAAGTGGCAAGCACATAGTAGGCCCTCACTGAACCCTCAATTACCTCAGTGAAATAACCATTAATTATAAGAATAACACTCCTGTTTCTCTTTCCGCTCCAACAAGGGCTGGGGAGGAAAAGGCAGGAGTTGGCCTTGAGAGTGTGAATTGCAGGGCATCAGGAGATGCCAGAAGAGGGGGAGCAGGTGTCTGCACTTTCCCAGGAGATCCAGGGATCACCCCACCACTAGGTTCAGTAGCCACTTGCCTCTGTATTTATCCAGTGGAAATGACAAGCAAGCTGCTATATTTCCCATTGCTGTCACCTCGGCTCTGGTTAACTGTGACCCCTGATGACTTCAGCCCTGACTCCTTATCAGAGTTTAAATAGCACATGATCCCTGTCCCGCTTATCTGTCCTATTGAGCATGAAAAATTCACACCACAAAGCAAGTTAACTTATCAACTTCATAGATGGGCCCTTTTCCTCATAGAAAAAGCCACTCACAGGCTCCTTTTAAGTAAGAATTCCTGTAGCACATCCCTATCTGTGGGGACAAGAATAAAATGCCCCCCTCTAAGGATGTTAAAAATGAAAGCTCTTTAATATATGACTTGACATTTAGTAATTGCTGAAGAAAGGTTGGCTTCTCAAGAGTGTCTTTACAATGTGGTTTAATGTATACCTACATTCATAGGGACCCAGTGGTACTATGGTGTAAAGTGATATTGGTCAGGAGCTTCTGAAATCTCCATGCCTGATTCTTATAACTGTCCTTATTGGTCCAAGTATTGTTTGAAAATCAGACTCAATTTGATAGGCACACCTTCTCAACAGGAAAAATTATGTTAAAAGGCAACAAGAGTGATGCCTGCCTTACACACAGACACAATTACACGCATGCTCACCTCTTCTTCCCCCCTTAATATGGCCTTCATGCTTTAACCTGTCTGATTCTCCATCTGCCTTCTCACAGATCCCCCCCACGTCCCCACGCAGTTGGAGGATATCAGAGCCTTGCTTTCAGCCACTGGACCAAACCTTCCTTCAGTGCTGATGTCTCCTCTGGGAACACAGCTGGTCCTGGACCCTGGGAATTCCGCTCTCCTTGGTGAGTCCAACCCTCTGGAACATTGGGCAGCAGTCCAGGGCTGGACAGGATTTATGGGTGGGTGACTGCTTGCAGGTGGGAAGGAGGCAGCAGTGGGGGGTGGCCAACAGGAAATCACTAAATTGCCTACAGAATCCAGACTCACCAGTGGAAACTTGGCTGACTTTCCACATGAGGTGAGCGCAGTTTTTAGTCTGGACTCTAGCTTGTCTAGATTCCAGCGTGGCTCCTTTCTGCATTCTCTTGGGCTGATTCCACAGTCCAGATCCTCTATATCAGACTGACTCACCAAACGATGAGTAAGGAACAGCTTCTGTATCTCCTCTTCTTGCCAGTCACATCCCAGTATTCCCCCACAAATTCCTCCCAACTAAATGAGAACTCGAATCGACTTTCAAATAGAAAGATGAAATATCAGCATCCCCCAAAAGCCAGACAATTATATTTACGTCAGCCTTATATTGGTAGGCTGACACCCAACCCAAACATATTCCTCAAAGCTTGTCTTTAAACAACTTCCCTAGTATCTGTCATTGGGACCTTCCCCAAGTTAATGCCCACATAGCTGGTGCCCTCTGGTAGTAAAGAGTTGTTCAAGGACATTCAAGTCCTGGGTCCCACTCCCCTGAATCGTGGAGATACCAGAGGAACCTCTGCATTCCCAACATGACCTCTGGAGATAGTCAAGATGGAAGAGAAGAATTCTGCCTTCAGAAGCCTAAAAAAAAAAAAAGCCTATAAATGGAAGGAAAACTTCATGCTAACTCTATGTGGTTCCAAATATTGGTAATGGCAGCTAGAATTATTCCTTTGGCTCAAAGTAAAAAGTTTCTGTACCCTTAGTCCCCATCAACTAGTAAGGTCAAGGAAGCCAATGAGTTTCCAGTCATACTGCTGATGATGAATTGTCAACATGGCCATGGGGTCAGGTATCTATAGGATTACAACACAGAAATGTTACCTTCAGTTCTCGTTATCATCTGAAATTAGCAAACACTACTCACAGCATATGGGGAAAAGCTTCTGATTTCTGTGTTTCTTGTCTGGGTAAAAATAAGACACAGATAGAGAAATGTGTGGCCCTTTTCTGTTTCCCGTAATTTATACAACTTGGCATTGAGTTTTTCCACATCATTTTGATCAGAGTTGATAGAAGTTGTAAACTGCTTGTTTTCCTTGGCTTATAAATGGTAAACTTATGCTAAATGAAGTGTGTACATTGTAAAGTTTTTTATTTTAGACTCACCATTATGAGAAATTGTCATAACTATTCACCAGAGCCCAGTCACTAGCCGGGGGTACAGCAATTGCTTATTTTTAAGTTCAATAATTCTTGGGTCACTCAGGTGCCATCCAGCGTGCTGGAAAAGTTAACCTGCTTGTATTTTTCCATGAGAGCTTTACTTTCTCCCTTATTCTGGGACAATATTTTGTCTCATTTTAGCCATGGGCAATAAGAGTTTATTGTGCCTTATGCTGCTGCATTTCATTTCTAGTTTATAGTGTTTTGTTACCATAGACTGGTATTTAAATCTAACAGTTAAGAGACACCTTAATACACCAGTTCACATCCAGTCTGCCCCCTCTGAAGGAGACAGTGAGTCAGTTACCATAAAATCTCTGAATGTAACTGCATGGGGAAAAAATGGGCCCTAGCCTAGTGGTGAATGTCGCTGTCTCGCCAGCACTGTAGAACTAGGAGAGATCTATATGGAGTTAAGGAGACGAATTAGGGAATGGCGTCACGTTTAAGGACTCTGTGAAGCAGGTCATTTGAAAAATACCAGGGCCTCACTGTGATGGTTTGGAGCTGAGCACCAGGACTCCAATAGGCAGAAATGAAGGAAATAGGCACTCAGGGTGAAGAAGCTTTAAGTGCAGAGATTAAGATGTGTGGGGTATGTATCGGGTGCCTATTCAGTAAAAGCTATAAAATATCACTGCTTTAAAACTGATAACGGGCAGCCAAACTGGGATAGGAACTAGGCTATCAAAAGGAGCAGGCCTCAGCTAAAGCTTGTCCACTCAGATTTGACTTGGATCCCTCCCCAAGATTTCTGATACCCTCCTCCACTTTGAACCTCTCAGCTATTGACTTATCCTGATCTCTTAATCCAGCTGCTCCCTTTGGACCAACTCCCATTTCCTGCTCCTACACTAGTACTTGTACTCTGAGTACAAGAAATAGGTCACGCCCAGCCAGTGTGGCTCAGGGGTTGAGCGTCAACCTATGAACCAGGAGGTCACAGTTCGATGCCCAGGTTGCAGGCTTGATTCCCAGTGTCGGGCATGCAGGAGGCAGCAGATCAATGTTTATTTCTCATCATTTATATTTCTGTCTCTCACTCTCCCTTCCTTTCTGAAATCAATAAAAAAAATTTTTTTTCAAAAGAAGAAATAAGGGAGGGAGGTGATTCTGATGAGAACATTAAATGGTAAAAAATTGTGGAGGACTTTGATTATTAGACTAAGGAAGTATATTTACTATGTGGGAAATGGAAACAGACTTTTAGAGGGTTATTAAGTAGGGAGTGATGTAATATTTAATTGATCTGACATTCTGTAAGGGTAATCAAGAATAGGAGAGATTTAATGAAGAAATCTATTTCGAGGGAAACATTCTAAGAGAGGCTAGAAACAGGTTGCAAAGATGCTGTTAATTACCTCTTCCACAGCCAAGTCATCCCTGATCAATCACAACATTCTTTTCCAATTAGTCAAGGCACTACTTGGAATTTATTTTAACACTAGAGACACAGTGCACAAAATTCATGCACTCAGGTGGGTCCCTCAGCCAGTTCTGCACCCTTTCACAGTCTGGGAGCCCTCAGAATGTCTGTCAGTCAAACATCCTTAGCACTGCTGCAGAGGCAAGAGAGGCTCCTGCTACAGCTGCTGCACTCACCAGCTGTGAGCCCAGCTTCTGGCTGAGTGGTACTCCCCCTGTGGGAGCACAGTGACCACCAGGGGGCAGCTCCTGTGTTGAGCGTCTGCTTCCTGGTGATTAGTACGTGTCATAGTGACCAGTTATTCCACAGTTCGGTTGATTTGCATATTAGGATTTTATTGTGTATATATAGGATTCTTACCAAGCATGGTGGCAGTTGGCATATAAATCAAGATTTGGGTTTTTTTTTTAAGCCATAGATCAAAACCAACTCTCCTTCATTAAGGCTCCCAACAGGTGAGTCTACTCCAAAAATGGGTATTTAGTTATCAGACACTCTGGCATTGATAGCACTTCAAGCCACTGCTGTAATTTTCAAGAAGGAAGGTGAATTGAGAGACATGCGCTCATCAGGCCTCACTTTCCAACGCTATAAACGAATATCTGGGACTAGTGGGTCCCTTGTTGCTCTCACACTCTGCTATATGACTTAGACATGAAAATTGCCCAGTGGAGGCTCAGCCATGCAGAGTGCACCCAACTGACCTGGATCTATTGTCCTAGGCAATACAGGTGCTACTTTTTTGTCCTTGTTTTTCAGTGGTAGTTTCTGGCACCCTAAACGGTACCATCTATTCTGGAGGCAAAGCCCATGCCTCTATCCTTAGTGGTCCAAGGCCTGGTCTAAGGGCTTCATTTGAAGAATAGCAATAACTCAGGCCTTCCTACACCTTTTTGCAGCCTTCTGTTAAATATTATTAGCCACTGTGGCCCAAGGCTAATATGTCTCACAGTATCATTTATAGGGTATTGGTATTGATATATTTTTGAAAAATAACTTTCGTTGGAGTTTTATTACAAGAGTAGTACATGCTCATTGTAAAATAATTAAGAATAGAAGAAAATGAAAATGTATTGCCTAGCTCAGAGATAACCAGTGCTAATATCCTTTCCTAACCATTAATATACACATTATACATATCATTTTTCTAAAACAAAATTGTACTCAGTATACTGCTTGTAACTTATTATCACTGAATGGCAGATAATAATAATCTTTCCATGCCTGTAAATATTCTTGTACAGTTGTTTGTTTGTTTTTTGAAGGTTGCATTGGTAAGTGGCCCTATGTCTTATTCAACCTATTCTCTAATGTTGAACTTTTAGATTTTTCTTCTACTCACTTTGGGCTTTGTTCTTCTTTGAACAGCTTTATGTATAAGGTTAGATTGTTTATTTGAGATTTTTCTTATTTCTGAGCTATGTCCCATAGATTTGGGGGGTCATTCTGTTTTTATTTTCATTTTTTTCAAGGTATCTTTTAATTTTTCTTGATTTTGTTGTTAATTCATTCATTGTTCAGTAGCATATTATTTAGCCTTCACATCTATTGTGTTTTTCAGTTTTCTTGTAACTGATTTTTAGTTTCATACCATTGTGATCTGAGAAAATGCTTGATAGGATTTCAATCTTCCTAAATTTACTAAGACTTGTTTTATGGCCTAACATGTGGTCTGTTTGGAAAATGTTCTATGTGCACTTGAAAAGAATGCATTCTGATGCTTTGGGGTGAAATGTGCTGAAAATATTAACTAAATGCATCTGGCTTAATGTGTCATTTAAGGCCACTGTTTCCTTGTTGATTTCCTGTCTGGATGATATATCCATTGATGTCATGTGGTGTTAATGTCCCCTACTATGTCTGTATTACTGTTTATCTCTCCTTTTGTATATTTATTTTATATATTTAGATACTCCTATGTAGGGTCCATAAAAGTTTATAAGAGTTATATCTTCTTGTTGGATTGATCCCTTTATATTATAAAAATTAGTGGCCAGGTGCACAAAATTTGTGCACTGAGAGAGGGGGATGTCCCTCAGCCCAGCCTGTACCCTCTCACAATCTGGGACCTCTCAGGGAATGTCCTACTGCTGGTTTAGACCTGATCCCAGGATCAGACCTAATCCAGCAGTTGGACATCCCTCTTGCAATCCAGGACCACTGGCTCCTAACTGCTCACCTGCCTGCCTGCCTGCCTGATTGCTGCTAACTACCTCTGCCTGCCTGATTGCCCCTAACCACTCATCTGAAGGCCTGATTGCCCTTAACCACCTTTGCCTGCCTGATTGCCCCTAACCACTCTGTCTGTCTGCCTAATCGCCCCTAACTGCCTTCGCCTCAGCTCCTGCTGTGACAGCTTCATCTGGGAGATTGTTCGGCTGTCTGGTCTAATTAGCATATTATGCTTTTATTATTTTAAATGCTTTTCTTTGTCTCCTGGTACAGCCTGTCTTTTAAAATGTATTTTGTTTGATATAAGTACTGCTACCTTTTTTTTTCCTTTCCATTTGGATGAAATATCTTTTACTCTCCCTTTACTTTTTACCTGTATGTCTTTCCATCTGAAGTGGGTCTCTTGTGGGCAGCATATGTACAGGTCTTGTTTTTATTTATTCATTCAGCCAGCCTATGTCTTTTGATTGGAACATTTGGTCCATTTACATGTAATTACTGATAGGTATGTGATATTTGCCATATTATTAATTGTTTTCCTATTGTTTATTGTACTTCTCCTCTGATCCCGATAATCATCTTCTAGAATTATTGCATAGACAGAGAAACCAGCTTTTAAGAGATAATGTCTCCTGTGGTTGGCAACCTAAGACCCCTGGGCACAATCTAGTTCACTACTTGCTTTTGTAAACAAAGTTTTCTTACATGTAGTCACACCCATCTATTTACCTATGTATGGTCTATGACTTCTTTCACACCATAATGGTAGAGTTGAGTGCTTGCCACAAAAACCAAAAGACTAAACTATTTCCATTTGGCCTTTTACAGAACATGTTTGCCAACTACTGATTAGTCCATCCACCTCATTATGTAGGAAGGATGCCAAGGTCTATGGTGGTGACCACGCATCTCCTATTTCTGAGGGGGAGCACACTTTTCACTGTATCACTCTGTCCTTTATCCAGTCACTGGGTTAGGGTTTCTTCGTGAAGCAAAAGAGCCTGAAAACACACACACACACACACACACACACACACACACACACACACACACTGTACAGGAATAGACATTTTCCTCAGGAAGATCAGGCAAAAAGAAAATCCATATTAATAATAAGGTTGTGTATTTTTGTCAGGACTAGATGATTCCAGGTGCCTCCAGTAACCACATATGTAATCATATGTGGCTTAAGAGAAACAGTTCAATACCTTTTCTCAACATATTCTATTTAGGGTCAGACCCTGTGTGAATATTGTACAGAATATGCAAATAATGTTGGCTCCACCCCCTACATTGAATCACAAACTCTCCTTTGTGAGCGAGCAAGCTCAGAGCCTCAGTCAGAGGGACTCCTCATGATATCTCTGCCAGAAACTCATCTCATGCTAGCCCCACAGAGAGCCAAAACAGCACAGCCTTTCTCACGTCATGTGATTTACCAGGAGGAGAGATCTAGCCTCCAACCCTGTATTTGCAGAGTCAAGTTTTTCCATGAAAGAAGTCATTGTGCCTGGGCCCGCTCCCCAGCCGGGTGCTCCAGGGTCACAGCCAACACACATTCAGCATCTCAGCAGCACCAACACGCTCCCCAGGGCCCCGCATGCACAACAACAACACTTCTCAGAGCCCTTCCAGTCCTGTAGAAGCCAGGCAGGAAGGCCAGGGCCCACAGTCAGGCAGTGGCCTTTTCCTTCTGACCACCTGTCGTGCACATTTTCTTCTCTGCTTATTGAAAATGCTGAGCCTCACAGAGCTTGGCCAGCATGAGTTCCAGTTCCAGATGTGTCATAAGAGCAACAATGGTTTTGTTCACCCCAAATCTCATACTAAAAGGTGAAATTTTATTTTTTCTCCCCCTAACACTGAAATTGTGACTGGGCTGCTCCTACAAATCATATCACACTGATGGGGGCACTGTGGCTGGAATACACAGGACCCAGGTCTGGAACCTCAGGTGGAGCTTTCAGGCAGTGTTGACATATAAACCGCTCAAGGTATATCAGATCACAGTTGAATAAATATTAATGTTCAAAGTTGAAAGACTTGGTTAAAGGGCCTAAGAAGGCAATATCAAAGATCGATTTACTCATTCAATTACTATTTGTTGAGTGTCTGCCATGTAGTGTTGTAGGCACTGTGCTAGGACCAGAGATACACACTAAATAAGATACCTAGGCCCTCATTCATTCAAAAAAATTGCACATTTACTATATACTATTCATGTTGTCTAAATACTGAGAATACATGAATGCACCAAACTGATTAATGTACCTGCCCTTTTGCAGTTTGAATTCTAGTAGGGCTCATTTTAGTCTGGTGGAAAAAGTAATTCAATTAAAAGGACAGTGATAAAAAGAGAAAGAAGTGGTGGATTGGGGGCATGGGACAGTACACAGTTTCTCTGAGGAGAAGATATTTGAGCTGGGATTGGGAGAGTGGGTGGAAGGTATCTGAATGAAGAGAGGGCGTCCCAGGCAGAGGGACCAGCAGAGGTAACAGCCAAGGCGAGAACGGCCTGCGGTGATGTTGAAGCCATGTTGAGACTTTTGCACTTTGTGCTAAGTGCAATGGGAAGTCTTTGAATGGTTTCAAGCAAGAGAAAGAAATCTGATTTGTGTTTTTCAAAGCTTGTTGTGACTCTTGTGTAGAGGATGGATTCCAGAAGAACAGACAGAGTGTACTATTTAGGAAGTGGTTGCACCATTCCAGTTAAGAGATAACTGTGGCTTAACCTAGAAAACAGGAGACACTGAAAAGAAGTGAATAAATTCAGAGGAATGTAGGAAGTAACATCAGCAGGACTTGGTAAATAGATTAATGGGGGGAAGAAAAATAGTCCGTATAACCTAAAGGTTCTCAAAAGCATCAGATTTTTAATGCTTTTCTCAATGAAACTGATGTACCTTGTATGTGATAATGAACCATTTTAGACCACTCAAGTGAAAATGCTAGAACAAAATGGAAAACTACACTGGTATGCAACTACAGAAAGTGTTGTTACAAAGGAAAAGACTAGTCCAAAGCTTGTGTTGCCACATTCTGGCTCATTTCCCGAACATACCCCTGTTCAGTCTCTACTAGATGCTAAGTCCTCTGCCCTCTCCCAGCCTTGGAGAAGGGCAGAAGCAGCAGGGGAGATAGAAAGTCAATGATGTCTGAGAAACTTTAAAGAGTTTCAAAAGAAGCCAAAGTGAGCAAAGCAGGGAGGACTCCTTTCTTCGTCAAAGGGGAAACCAGGGAGAGTTTATTGAGGAACCGTTCAAGCTCAGTCTTAAAAGATGAGTAAAGGCATTCTGAGCACGGGTGCAATAGGCACATACCTTTGTTTAGTTCCTTCTGTGTCCCGGGCACTATTGGAGGCACTAGGAATGCAACAGAGAACAAAACGGATAAAATCCCTTCTTGTAGAGCTTACATTGTAGTAGGAGAAATAGAAAATAAGCATAATGAAATAAATGACAAAGTATGTTAAAAGGTAATAAGTGCTATGAAGAAAAAGTAAATCAGAGTAAGAGAATGGGTAATACCTCTGTGAAAGAGGGTGTGATTTTAAAGTACATAGATGGTTAGGAGAAGGCTCGCTGAGAAGGTAATCCTTGAGCAAAGACTTGAATGTGAGCCATTGAGCCTCACATATGTCTGGGGGGGAAAGAGAAGAGCATCTGGGGCAGAGGAAAGCCTGTGTGGAATACTTAAGACAGGGACATACCTCAGGCGTTCAAGGAACAACAAAGAGGCCAGTGTAGTGGCAGGAGTGGAGTCATCGGGTTGGATGTGGGAGAGAAGATCAGAGCGGTAACAAGGCCAAGGGCAAATTGTGTAAAGCCTTGTAAATGGTCATGTTAAAATAACAGTGAAAGAAAAATCTATAAATGCCTAAATGTATATACAGACTTAATATTGCACCGAGCATAGTGGGCTTTTCCAAGATTCAGCCAGGGCAAGCAGAAGTGATTTCTTTTATTGGAAAGCATGTGACCAACTTAATGTATATAGCTGACTATTCAAACAGAGGCCTATCAGGCTGGCTCCAAGACAAGCCAATATTGCTGGTTTAATTTGACTCACATGTGTTGGGCACCTGCTGATTTACCAGGCTCTGAGCTGGGCTTCTGCAGGCAGGTCCTGGCTATTTCCTCCACTTAGGAAGTGGTTCCCAACTGCACAATCTAGTTACCTGGGAAGTGTTTCAAATCAAACAAACAAAACTCAATGATCCACCTGAGACCAATTAAAACAGATAGATGGTCCTGTGATTGGACCAGGCATCAGTACTTTTAAATGGATTCTTAGAGCTTAAACAGACTTTAAAAGTCACCTCCCTATACCCTATTACCCATGTAGTAGCTGGTATGGGAAAATGTATGTTTTGTCACTTAGAGCAGTGGTCGGCAAACTCATTAGTCAACAGAGCCAAATATCAACAGTACAACGATAGAAATTTCTTATGAGAGCCAAATTTTTTAAACTCAAACTTCTTCTAATGCCACTTCTTCAAAATAGACTGGCCCAGGCGTGGTATTTTGTGGAGGAGCCACACTCAAGGGGTCAAAGAGCCGCATGTGGCTCGTGAGCCACAGTTTGCCAACCACTGGTCTAAGTCCTTATGTGCAGCCTTCTTGCAGTGTTCAAGCCTGGAGTGACCTCTGCCTGTCACCCTCTGAGGCACCCACTAAACCAGGGTTGAGCACACTTTGTCTGTAAAAGGCTGGATAGGAAATGTGTTAGGTGTTGAAGGCCCTATGTCTCTGTTGCAATGCTGCACAGACACTGAATGAATGGGTGTGGCTGTGTCCAATAAAACGTTACTTACAGAAACAGGGTCAGATTTGGTGTTCAGGCCATAGTCTATCACTATCTGCTGTAGATCACCGATGTGATACTTAACCTACCACAGTCTGTGTTACTAGAGATCGTGCCCAGTTATGTCATGTCTCCCAGATTCTAGGTCTTGGGGAGATCAGAGGCTGCATCAATATTCTCAGGTGATTTAAAACAGGACTAGGTAGCTGGGCTGTGGCTTGAAAGGCCTCTTGAATCATTTCCATCTTTCATTTCTATTATAATTGTAGATTTATCATCTGTCCCAAAAACTTCCACCATCACCCCACCCTGTAAACTTCCTTATTCTTCTGATACAGACTGGATGGGATACTTCCTGAACCCAATTATGAGGAAATTCACAGAGCAGCAGTCAGTGAGTACTCTCAGCCACATCTGTTGGGAAGTCACTTTTCATATGCTAATTCGGAAGACTAAAATCATCACTACTTCCTTTCTAGCTGTGGAAACAGCAAGTTCTGATGGTCAAAGGTTAGGTACAAATTCATCCAGAGTGGTGACCCACCCCTTCAGAAATCACAGGCGTGGCAAGGAAAGTGATGCACACAGGAAAAGGGGGAAAAAAGCGTAGGAGAGGGCTAGCATACTGGTGAGGGGAAAGAAGAGGACTTTATCAGTCACATCAGTTGGCATCCATTTCCTCATTTATATTGGACGCCGGAAGTTTTATGTCACCAGGAAAAGGCTTTTGGCTTCCTAGTTTTGATCACAAAGAGAATATGATTTGCTATTAAAAAGAAAGGTCAGCGTTTCGTGGTTGTTTATGGCACATATTTATGTACTCTTGTCTTTTTTTTTTCTTTTAATAAAATCCAAAGTAGAGACCAGAGGCCCCATAGGGACTGCAAGAAGCTCTATAGTACCTACGGTGCAAAACTAAGTCAGTATTTCAGTGGGCATTTACGAGGAGGCCACAGGAAAGAGCAGAGGTTCTTTGGACTGGAGTGAACATCCATAAATTTAAAACGACAGCAGAGCATCAGTGACACTTAAAACAGTTGGACACAGAAAGCAAGGCGGTAAATCTCCCTGCCTCGCCACTGTTCCAAGCCACAGCGAGCAGCCAGACACGGGCTTATTTTATGCCTTCAAATCGTCAGGAAAGGGGACTCAAGAAACTCCCTTACATGGCCCCTGCCCTTCCTGGCACCAGGACACAGTTCCCAGGCCCCTCCGTCCTCCCCACAGGAATGACGTGAATGAGGCGGATGTCCCTGAAATAGACAGGTATTGAGTCCCTCCATGGGAAAATGAGGAACTCAACACTTTCCCTAATAAATCCTTCTTCAACCCGTGTCAGCTCTTGAAACTGCCCAGTCTGGTTCTGCGCCTCCCTGAGTCTGTGTGGCACCAGAGGCGGTGGGACCAGGTGCCAGGGCCAGAGGCAGACGGCCAAAGGAAAGGCAAGATCATGACCACTTCGTAGAACAGAGAGGATGGGAGTACCTTGGAAGACCCGTTTCTAAAGCCTCAGCATCTGCTTCCTCATTTGTAAATAATTATTTTAGTCTGTTCAGGCTACAGTAACAAATGCCACTGAGTGAAGAGCATATAAACAACAGAAGTGTCTTTCTCATGGCTCTGGAGTCAGCAGCGTGGTTGCATTCTGACAAAGTCCCTCTTCCTCAGTCAGCCCCCGCTCCCTCTGTCCTTACAGGGTGGCAAGGGAGAAGGATCTCTGGGGGGTCTCTGATATGAACACTAACCTATTCATGACCTCAGCACCTCCCCAAAGCCCCTTGTTCTAATACCATCACATCAGCACTAGGATCTTAGCATATGAGTATAGGGGACACTGGCATTCAGACCACAGCAGTCATGCCCACCTCACAGGATTAGTCACACTAAGGGTTACATAAGGTATCATAGGCAGTGTGCCCAGGTTAGTGTTTGGTGCAAAGTGGACTCTAATATGTGTTAATATCTTGCCTCTGTTGCTTACTTCCCTGTTGAATCCACAAACCAAGAAATCCATTCATTCTCTTCTTCACTCTGGTCTGCTGTGAGTTCTTCCTCACAGGACCAGAACTTGTTGCCCGAGTGAGTATACATCACTGACTGAGAAATCACCCAGGAGATGGGTGCCTTATTGAAGGGTTCATTCTGTGCCATGTCTGGATGGAGCAGAGAAGAGGCATGTCCTCTGACATCAAGGAGTGTATCATTTACTTGGAGGAAACATTAACAAGGAAGTGAGAGAGCAGTAAGGAGATGAGGAGGGAGGGTGAAAAGAGAGTGCTGAGTGGCTGCTCTGTGAATTTGTATTAAAAGACGTGGTTTCAGTCCTCCCCTGGAAATCCTATTGCCATCTATCCGTCTAAGTTCCACGCAGTCTATTGGGCCCCCTCACATGCACTGAGGGCTTGCATAGTACAGTGCTTGCAAGTGTAGGCTTTGGAGCCAGAAAGCCTGGCTCTGTCTGCCACGTGCTAACAGGACATGACCCTGGGCAAGTTCTGGAAGTTCTCTCTGCCTTTGCCTGTAAAGCAGAGGTAATAACTGCATATGCCTTCAGGGATTTTGAAAGGAGTAAATGAGGTAATATATATAAAGTGCACCGAATGGTGCCTTGGCACACAGTAAGTGCTCAGTTAATGTCAGTCATTATCATCCTGGTAGTACAAGCTCTTACCCAATCCCTCCCCTTCTTAAAGTGGAGGAAGCAGGGAAACTTGGGAATGCCCCTGGGTGCTGTATTATATACTTGGAAGTTGCTAAGAATGTAGATCTTAAATGTTCTCGCCACACACAAAAAAAAGAAATGGCAATTATGTGAGATGAGGGAGGTATTAGCTAACACTATGATGGTAATCATTTTTGCCATATATCCGTATATCAAGTCAACACGTGCACACCTTAAGCTTACACAATGTTATGCGTCTCCATAAAGCTGGGGGAAAAACAAAGAACACTCTTGGGGCCAGGGCCTGGAGGCAGGGATAAACTTCCCTCAACCCAAGTTTTCATTAACTTACCATTTGTATGCTATTTATACTGTTGTTATATGTTTGCTAGTTAATTTAACATTTTCTTGAGTCAAGTTACCTTTGAAAATGTTAGCCTGTCTCACATTGATTAAGCAAGAACAAGGAAGGGGCTTTTGCCCACTACTGACCCAAAGGAATAGGAGTTGCACTGTGGACATGCCTCGTAGCCTTTCTGAGGAGTCCAATGCGTTGATAACCTGTCTCTGAGGACTGCTTTTAGAATCAAATGAGAGGAAAAACGCAAAAGCATTTTGTAAACTCTAAAGCGCTGTATACAACTGAGGCGTTGCTTTATTCCTGGGGTCAGAAGCAAGAATGGCTGCAAGGCTAGGATTTCTGGGACCCCCAGGGGGAAGGCAAACTCTCAGGGGAGATTCTGGATCTTTTGTGAAACCCCCTTCTAGCCAAGAGCTGTGTCCTTACTGCTCTTCTTTGCTACACGCTGGACTAGAAATTGCGGTATTGTTTTCAAGGGAACCTTTGGGGAGGGTGCTTCCTGCCCTGGAGAGTCTCGCTCAGAAAATAAGAGAACTCACAGCATCTGAGGAGACTTTCTGGGGAAATGAGACCCAAGTAGCACCAAGAAGGATCCATGGGATTAGCCGAGGCAGGAGAGGAGCACAGGTGTGAATTAGACACCAGCTCCATGGGAGACAGGGAGGGATGTGGATGAGGACAAGGTCCTGTTCTCCATCCAGCGCTTGACCTATGGAGTCCAGATGCCTGGATTCGGGTTTTTTGGGCAAGTAGATGGCTGTAATGGGATAAGAATGAAAGTGGTATCTTGTCTCAAGTCAGTTACCTATTCCCGTTTGGGGGGGGGGGGGGTTGCACTCTTTCCCTTTTTCATGCACTATGCACCCTGCTGTGTCTTAGAGTTGAGTTTGGCAGGTATTGTGGAATGTTTGTTTAACCTCTTATCATAATTAGCATCAGTGTCTTCTGTGTTTTGTGAAGCAGAATTCCTAGCCAGCTTCTGCTTTAAGATACCTTTTTGTCTTCTGAGTAAGAGTTTTGAAGCCAGACCCACCACCCACATACACACAGACACGCACACACACACACGCATACACATGCACGCACGCACGCATGCATGTAGGAACCTATCTTAGCTTCCTCTCCTTGCTCTCCAGGAGTGTTAGCATTATTAACATTATAACTTTAGGACTTCCTTAGACCTGAAGGCCTCCAGAGGTAAAATACTAGAGATTCCGGTATTGTTTCAATATTTTTACTGAGTTGGATTTTACACTTGAAAAGAAAAAGGAAAAAAAAGGAAAGTATGGGAAGGTATGGTTTTCTTTGGGGTATCAGCTTCAATTTCCTTTTTTTATGCCCAAAAAGTACCTTCCAGACATACAAGAAAGTTGTCAGTGAAGAGAGGAACCAGGTGGTTGGGGGGAAAGGGAAGTAAGAAAGAATTTCACAGCATTCCTTTCGTTACCTCTCAGATTTTGATCAAGTTTATGTATTAATTATTCAAGAATGAAGGAATAAAATATGGATTGGACACCTAGTTCTAGTCCACAAATATTTCTTGTACCTTTACCATGTGCCAAGAGCCCCATGATATCTTGACCATCACATGGCTTACAGTCCACAGAAACAAAGGCTAACACTTGGGAAAACACCTCTCTTTGCTGGTAGGAAGAGGAGCAGGAAGAATTGGTCAGAATCACATTTCAGTCCCTTCAAGTCATAGTATGGAGCTCACTGTCGTTGGGTTTTGGTTTTGTCTAAATGTTTTTGTGAACTTTCTGGGAGAGAGATTTTGTCCAGGACATCCCATGCTAATAGGATTGTAGGTAACATTGCTAAAAATAGAAAATGATTTGCACTGTGTCTGAGAACTTACAAAGCCTAAAAGGGATTTTTTAAATTTTATTTTATTTTATTTTTTGTCCATCATCCACCAGAGCATATCAAAGCAGATCTTAGAAAGTAGGTTGAGCCAGAGGTAGGTTAGGACAAATAAAAAAATGATGATGAAAATAACTGAACTGTTATTCTGGAAATATAACCTAGTAATATGTCCATATCTGTTTAAAAGTTCAAGCTCTTTTATTTTTCACCTTTAGTACTTTATCTCCAAAAGGTATGTAGAAAGACAAATTTCATTTCAAAAACATCATTCTGTCAAAAATCTTTTTATGTGAAAATCCATTATGATTATGAAATTCTCCATTTCTCTTTCGGCAGTTGCCTGCTCAAAAGTAATGAGCTCTCTGTACCTTTGTTACCAAGGAGATAAGAGCAAAAATTAATTCAAGGCTCTTTCTGGGTTGTGGCAGGGACCGTGTGTCTAATGTGTGACTCTTTGAAGTGCTATCAAGAGAGATAAGGCTGTGCGTCTGTTGTCCTGCCAGCTTCCTAGGCCCAGAAGAAAATGACCACAGTGTTCCTACACAGACAATAAAGATTGCACCCCCTCTTAATTATTCTCCTTGTAACCCCGCTGTTCTCAGCTTTAATGAACTTTTTGCGGCATCTCAGTTCCTTGCTCAAAGCCCTGATTCAGAGACTGACTCATCACAGTTAGTTCATAAATGCATACCAGGGAGACCTGGAGGGCCTCGACACTATGCTTAAAGATGTTTCTGCTAAGCACCTGAAATCGTTTCTAAAAAGGTGTAGATGCAGAGAGAAAAAATAAATTATGAAAAGTTAAATTGCAGGTAAAACAAACAAGACTTAAGTCTTTACAGGGCTTAAATATAAGCTTTGTATGTTTAATAAACAAAACAAACAAAAAACTCACTCTGGAAGAGTCTTTTCTTCCTTTCTCTGCCCAGCTTCTCTGTAAGTGGCTTCTCTGTCCATTAAATACTGCAGACAACTCAGTCTGTACCACAATAGCTTTATTTTATTCAACTGCTGATGATTTTTATTCTCAGATCTTTAAAAATACTTAAAATCTGATTAAGCTTGTGTGAAATGAAGTTCTGTCTAACAACTCCACTTTCTGAGCCCTCGGCAGTTTTGCTGCTTTGGTTGCTCATGTTTCTCATTTCCCCAGACCTCCAAATCCTGAGGTCTTGATAGATGGAGCAGGTTTTTCTCTCCCCTTTTCTTGTTTTATTTCTTGATCTGCTATAAGAATTTGTTTTTTCTACCATATTTTTATTTTGAAATCATCTCATTGATACAAAAATTTGAAAGTAAAATGCAAAGAACTTTTTCTACCTGAGCCATTTGAGACTGAGTTGCCAACTGATACCCTATCACCCAATGTATATTTCCTTCATGTTTTGCCAGTTGTCCCAATAATGTCCTTAATAGCATAAGAATTCAGCCTCAAATCACATATTGTATTATAGTTGTCATGTCTCTTAAGTCTTCTACAATTTGGAACGATTCCTCAGGCTTCCCTTGACTTTCACAAACGACCTTAACAATTTTTAAGGTTTGGGGCCTGTTGTTTTAAAATATGCCCCTCAATATGCATTTGTATCATATTTCCTCATGAGTAGATTCAAGTTAATTCATCTTTGGCTTAAGCACCACAGCAGTGATGCTGGGCTCTTCTCGTTGCATCCAATCACATGACCATGATTTCCATTGTACCCTCACGATTGATGTTAATTCCGGTAATATCTGCCAAACTTCTCCATTGTAAAGACATTTTTTTCCCTTTGTAATGAACATCTTGTAAAGAGGTCCTTTGAGACTATGGTAAATATCTCATTTCTTATCGAACTTTCAAATTATTCATTTATTTAATTATATATTTATGGCAGTGGTTCTCAACCTTTCTAATGCCGTGACCCTTTAACAGTTCCTCATATTGTGGTGACCCCTAACCATAAAATTATTTTCGTTGCTACTTCATAACTGTAATTTTGCTACTGTTAGAATCATAATGTAAATATCTGTTTTCTAATGATTTAAGGTGACCCTGTCACGACTCACAGGTTGAGAACCACTGCTGTAGAGCCTAAGACCATAAAAAGATGGTCTGTGTGTTAAATGTTCAGACGTACTAAAGACCTTACACCCTAGACCAGGGTCTAGACCAGGGGTGGGCAAACTTTTTGACTCGAGGGCCACAATGGGTTCTTAAACTGGACTGCAGGGCCGGAACAAAAGCAACCTGACCATGTTGGCACTCTCATCTTGGGCTGCTGGTTTAGGAGCGGAGGAGGGGAGAGCAAGAAAACCCTCTGCTCTTTCGGCTCTGCAGGCTAGATAGAACAGCCGAACGGGCCAGATCCGGCCCTCGGGCCATAGTTTGCCCACAGCTGGTCTAGACTTTCCCCTGTTTGTAAGTAAGATTTTACTTGAGCACAGAAACACTCGTTTTATACACAGACTAGAGACCCGGTGCATAAAATTCATGCACGGGGGCAAGGAGGGGAGGTTGTCCCTCAGCCCTCTCCTCTCCAATCTGGGACCCCTCGAGGGATGTTGCTGAGAGTTTTTATCAAGAAAGGATGTTAGATTTTGTCAAATGCTTTTTCTGCATCAATTGATATGATTATGTGATTTTTGTCTTTGTTTATGTGATGTACCACATTTATTGATTTGCAGATATTGTACCATCCTTGCATCCCAGAATAAATTCCACTTGGTCATGATGTATGATCATTTTAATGTACTGCTGAATCTTATTTGCTAGAATTTTGTTGAGGATTTTAGCATCTATATTCATCAAAGATATTGGCCTATAGTTCTCTCTTTTTTTTTTTTTTTTGTGGTGTCTATCTGGTTTGGGGATTAGGTAATGCTGGCTTCATAGAAAGAGCTTGGAAATGTGCCTTCCTCTTGAATTTTTAAAAAATATATTTTATTGATTCCCTACAGAGAGAAAGGGAGAGAGACAGAGAGTTAGAAACATCAATCAGATGCCTCCTGAACACACCCCCCACTGGGGATGTGTCCACATCCAAGGTACATGCCCTTGACCAGAATCTAACCTGGGACCTTTCAGTCCGCAGGCTGATGCTCTATCCACTGAGCCAAACCGGTTTCAGCTTCCTCTTGAATTTTTAGAAATAGTCTGAGGAGAATAGGTTTTAGTTCTTTGAATGCTTGGTAGAACTCCCCTATAAAACCATCTGGACCAAGGCTTTTGTTTGCTGGAAGATTTTTAATTGCTGCTTCAATTTCTTTGGTAGTTATTGGCCTATTCAGGGTTTTTGATTCTTCTTGATTGAGTTTTGGGAGTTTGTATTTTTCTAAGAATATGCCCATTTTATCTAGGTTGTTGAATTTGTTGATATAGAGTTAACAGTATTTTTTCATAATTGTTTGTATTTGTGGGATTGGTTGTTACTTTATCTTTTTCATTTCTGATTTTGTTTATTGAGTCTTCTCTCTTTGCTTCTTGGTGAGCCTGGCTAAAGGTTCATCAATCTTGTTTACCTATTCAAAGAACCAGCTCTTGGTTTTATTGATCTTTTGTATTGTTTTTTTGATCTCCATGTAGTTTATCTCCACTCTGATCTTTATTATTTCCTTCCTTCTGCTTATGCTGGACCTTTCTTGTTGCTCTCTAACTGTTTGAGTTGTAGAGTTAGATACTTTTTTACCATTCATTTTTTCTTGTTTTTGAGATAGGCATGTTAGAGCTATGAACTTCCCTCTCAAAACTGCTTTCACTGTGTCTCATAGATTTTGGATTATTGTGTTTTCATTTGTCCCTTGTTGTCATGAGGCTTTTTATTTCTTCTTTGATCTCTTTGGTAACCCAATCATCCTAATAGAGGATGATTGACAGCCACACAAGATGGCTGCCCCCATGTGGTCAAAAATGGCTATCCCCATGGGGACACAAGATGGCCAACACAAGATGGCCTACAGGGGATGATAGTTGTGGGAAGTTATGGGTGACCAGACCAGCAGAGGATGGCAATTGGGGGTGACCAGGCCTGCAGCGGAAGGCAGTTGTGGGCAATCAGGCAAGCAGGGCAATTAGTGGTGACTGGGCCGGCAGAAGAAAGCAGTTGGGGGAGACCAGGTCAGCAGGGGAGGGCAGTTGGGGGGATCAGGCCTACAGGGGAGAGCAGTTGGAGGGGGACAAGGCTGCAAGGGAGGACAGTTGGGAGAGACCAGGCCTACAGAGGAGGACAGTTGGAGAGGACCCAGGCCTTCAAGGGAGGGAAGTTGGGGGGGGGGGGAGGGGGAAACCAGGCCAGCAGGGGAGGGCAGTTCGGGGGGTGGGAACAAGGCCTGCAGAGAAGGGCAGTTGGGAGCCAGCAGTCCTGGATTGTGAGAGGGATGTCCAGCCACCCATTGAAGCCTGATCCCACTGTCAGATATCCCTCAAGGGGTCCCAGATTGGAGAGGGTGCAGGCTGGGCTGAACAACACACCCCCCCTGTGCACAATGTTCATGCACTAGGCCTCTAGTTGTTTAATAGCATGCTATTTACCTCCAGGTGTTTTATTTTTTTCCTCATTGTTTTTATTGTAGTTGATTTCTAGTTTTATGCCATTATGATCTGAGAAGATGCTTGATATGATTTCTATCTTGAATTTGAAGAGACTTTGCCTGTGTCTCATATGTGGTCTATCTTTGAAAATGACCCATGTGCACTTAAGAAGAATGTATATTCTGTGGCTTTGGGGTGAAATGTTCTGAAGATGTCAATTAATTCCATCTGACCTAGTGATTCATTTAGGGTTAATATTTCTTTGTTGATTTTTTATTTAAAGGATTTGACCAGTGGTGTTAGTGAGGTATTAAAGTCCTCTACTATGATTATATTGCTGTCAATCTTTCCCTTGATATCTTCAAGAAGTTTTTTTTAATATATTTGGGTGCTCCTATTTTGGGTGCATACATGTTTACCAGAGTTATATTGCTCCCTTAAGTATTATGAAGTGGCCTTCCTTATCTCTTGTTATGGCCTTCATTTTGAGGTTTAATTTGTCAGCTATAAGTATTGCTACCCCAGATCTTTTTCATTTCCATTTGCTGGAAAAACCTTTTTCCATCTCTTCACCATCAGTCTGTGTGAGTTTTTTAGTTCTGAGGTGAGTTTTCTATAGTCAGCAGATATATAGGTCATGGTTTCTTATCTACTCAGCTACCCTGTCTTTTGATTGGGGCATCTAATCCATTTACATTTAAAGTTATCATTGTTAGTTATTTGTTGCCATTTTTATTCTTTATGCCTGTGTTCCTTTTTCCCTTCCTGTTTCTTCTCTTTTACAACAGACCCTTTAGCATTTCTTGTATTGCTGGTATGGTGGTAATAAACTCCCTTAGTCCTTTTTTGCCTGTGAAGCTCCTGATTTCACCACAACTTTGATTGATCACCTTGCTTGGTACAGTATTTTTGGATTCAGACCCTTGCTTTGCATGACTTTGTATATTTCATTCCATTCCCTTGTGGCCTGATGTGTTTCTATTGAGAAATCCATTGATGGTCTGATGGTAGATCCCTTGTAAGTAACTTTCTGTCTCCCTCTTTGGCAGCCTTTAAGGTTCATGCTTTGTCATTGGTGTTTGCCAATTTAATTATAATGTGTTGGTGTCAGCTTTTGGGGGTTTATCTTGTTTGAGAATCTGTGAGCTTCTTGGACTTGTGTGAGTTTTTCTTCCCAATATTAGGTAAGTTTTCTGTCATTATTTCTTCAAACAGGTTTTTTAATCCTTGTTCAGTTTCCTCTTCTCTGGCACCACTATTATGCAGATGTTGTTTTGTTTCATTTTGTCCCAAAGTTCCCTTAGGCTCTCCACCTGTTTTTAATTTTTTTTCCAGTTGCTGCTCTGCTTGGGCATTTTTTTCCTACCTTGTCTTCTTGTTCACTGATACAGTCCTCCACTTTTTCTAATCTACTATTGATGCTTTTTATTGTGTTTTTTATTGCAGCAATGTCTTCATTTCTTCATTTTTTTTCTTGGTTCTTCTTCATTCCCTCTCCATTCTTACACATATTGTTGAATTTGTCTTCCATTCTTTTCAGCATCCTTATGACCATTGCTCTGAATTCTTACTCTGACACAATTGCTTGACTCCATTTCATTGACTTTCTTTTCCCGTGATTCCTCTTTTCTTTTATATGGGGGCTATTTCTTTGTCTTAGAACACTAGTTAAGTATTTTAAAATTTAATTTATTTTAAAATTTACAATTTTACCTATATGTTCCCAAAAATTCTAGTTTAGCACTTCTTAGTTGGGATTCAGGAATCTGTATTTTAACAACTCCACCAGTTGATTCCCATCATGAGAGAAGTTTGGGAAATACTGCTCTAGGCGATTTCTGACCCCTCCATCCATTGATTGTCTCTCCAGCTGTATTTAATTTGCCAATTCCAGGTGGATGTTATTCAATTCAGCTGTTCCTTCTATCTGCTCTGTGAGAAGGTACAGGACCCAACTTCTTATTTGGCCACCACCTTGTCTCCCCCTGGACAAACTTTTTAGGCACCCATGGCCAGAGAGGCTGGATTCTCTGTGTTCGTGGGTTTGCAGCAAAGGCAGCTGGTCCCTGGATGTTGTGGTTGTAGGGTCCCGGGAAGTATCCAAGTTCTCCCTAGATAGTTGAAGGTACGGCTGAGCTCCAATCACAGCTGATCTTCCCTTTAAGATGACATGGTCTCTGCAGCAGAGCTGGTCACTCCAGGAGAGATTTCAGCAGTAATAGAGACTGCCTGGCCAGGGGACCCTGTCTGCCAGTCCCCAACAGGCCTGTGGTATAACTGTCCCTCACTCACAAATTCAGACACTCCCTGCATATCCATACACTCTTCTTTAGCTCTCTCACTCACACATTATCTTGAAACCTGTCATCCCGTCAGCCACCATCTTGGGTCTCCAGTTTCTTTCTTTTTTACTGCTTAGTTTTTAAGACATTATTTTGACAAAGCAGAGAGCATTTTATTGTAAATACTGTTCATGCACATTCCCCCCTCAAAAACATCATAATCCAGAAATACATTTGGGGGGGGGGGGTATCTCATTGCTATAGGAAAAAAAGTTGTCTTTTCTGTTTTCTGAGATTTCTCACCTTTAGTATTTAGAAAGATCTGGGAGGGGAAAAAACTCTGGTAGAGTGCAATTTGCATATTTTAAAGTGGCATAGAGGTTCCCAATGAGGTTACTAACTAACAGGCATAACTGAGTGTCCTTGCTCTGCCCAAGTCTGGACCTTTAGGTTTTCAATCTCTGCTATACTTAGAGTGCTTGGGAGCTTAGTAGGAACATTAATTCTCACTTCTATCAGTTATACAGAGATTAGTTAAACATGCCTGTTTCCAAATGTATTTTCCATCCTAGACCTTCTACCTTCACCTGATGTGAGGGCTTTGGAGAATCCAAAAAATTCACTTGATCAAGAAGTCATCTGTTCCCAGCAGAATATAGCATGTGCTCTGTCTCACTTGGAGACAGCTTTGGCTTTAGGGCCTTTAAGTCCAGGTGATTCTTTCAAAGGTCAGCATGGCCCTGGAGATCTGAACCTACTACTTCTCCCTAAGCCTTCAGGGAGCCCACTAGATGCTCCAAGGAGGTCTCTGAAATATATAGGGCCAGACAGATCTGGGAACCACACTTAGGGAGGATTAGGAGCCAAACAAACCAGTAAGAGAAATGTTATGTTGCAAGACAAAGAGCGGGCACTTGGACAGCTACTCTCCTTGGACAGCACGTCACATTGCTGCAGTGGCCTCTCCAGTCACGGTTGTAGGTTTCTTTCCTCCTCTTTGTAGGACATCTTTACTTATGGGCCCTTCACAAACCACCCACTCTGCAGGCTTGGCTGCCAAAGGCCAGACCATCACCTGCCAGAATATATGATTCCCCCAGCAGAAGCCAGCCAGCAGCATCCTTACACTCACCACCACCTCCTCTCCTCACTCCTCATTCTCCTCCACATGGCTCACATCCCCCTGCAGTTGGCCTGCTTAACTCTCCCCCTTATTCACTTCACTCACATTGTTTATTATTTTCTTTACTTTGTTGAGAAGTTTCTAGAACCTCAAGACCCAGGAGACTTCCATAGGAATAATAAATTCGGGGAAGGTCTTCGTGCTCCCCGCTCCCCCACCCAGCTCCACCCCTGGCTCACTCTGGAATTCCTCGTCAGCAGTTGCTCCTTCCTGTGACTTGCCGCTGAACTCTGCGGCATGCCCCCGGGAGGCCTCTCAGGATACCTGCTATGAATATTAGCCATTCTTCATATCCACTGCTGTTCTGTGGCTTTGGTTCAACCGAAGAGGACTGAAATTGGGTGTGTATAGGGCTATGAGCAAAGCCTCTCTTTTTTTGCCCATGGGGTTTTTTTTTATTTCTTTTGCAAAGGCTCTGGCCCATAAACAGAGCCAAACCTAGGCTGAGTTCATGAAGGCATGTTGGCTCGGAGCTGCGGCTGGCTTTTGTTTTGTTTCCCCAACCTAATCTGGGTACTTTCTAGCTGGCCTCTCCATTGGCTGGAGTGCGGGGGCGAGAACGGCTATATTACTCACGGGGAGAGAATAGTCATAGGATCTGCAGCTTTTCCTCTGAACTGTTTCCCTCTCGCAGCAGTTGCACCTTCATTATTACAGAGCACTTCTTAAAAGTCCTGAAATATTGTTCCATTTCGGACCAAATGGGAAGGAATCATCAGTCTCTTTCCTTACAGAATCTGTACTCAGTGGGGCGTAATCGCTAAACTTCCACACAGAGGGGAGTTCTGACCTGGACCTCAACAGTATGGTCTGCCCCGAGCATGAGCCACATTCTGGCATTCATTCAAAGGCCGTCTGGTCAGCGGACTGAACCTCCTTCCTCAGCCCCAGGCAGCCTGCAGCCGGGCTCCTCTGGGTCATCCGAGTCTCCATCCTGCAGGCCAGGTGGCACCTGCCAGAAGCCTGAGGGTAGTAGAGTCAACCAGGGCTTATAAACCCAGAAACTTGAAACCTAAAAAGAAAAAAAAAAGCTGTGTTTTTAAAGGTATGTTTTATGCCAAGACCCTATTGGCAGGAAGGACACCTGGGAACACTGGGTATTCTCCACTTGAGACAGCTTCAATCCCAATCAACACAACGGTGAAGTTAAAGAAACAGGACCAATTTCCTAGAGCCCCCTCCCCTCACCCCTACCCCAGGTGGCCCGGTTAACCCTGGGTATGCATATTGGTCAAGACTGCCCAGCTCCAGCGTCCACAGTGCAGTCCTCTTTTCACAGCCAGGATGGTGTATGCATGAGCATCCTAAGTGGCCATCTCACCTTCTTACCTGTGAGAGAATACCCAGGTGCTCAGGTTCTAGGTGAGGGTAGTAATCAGGCCACAACCAAGTCCCTTTGGAGGAGACCAGGCTTTAATCAAGTCGTAAATCTGGACGGAGCTGCTTTCACGCTGAGAAATATATCAGGTTCTCCCACCAGATGCCCAGGAGCACGGAGACATTCGCGCACCCCCTGCCAATGGAAACCCAGAGCTTGCCCCGGGGGTAAAGAGACATTTGGGGAATGGAAAATGGGCTTGTTATGGTTCCTTTTTTTTTTCCAGGAATGTGTTAAAGTTCGTTTTCTTTGGGCAAATATGCATGGGAAGAGTGTTGGCCTGGTTATTTGACCAGCTTTTTGGGAGGTCCCAGGAATCGGAGTGAAAATTAAAGCTGCTTGTCTTCTCCACAGCCTTCTGGGGCCCAGCTGACAAATGGGGGGAGGAAGGAATTGTTTTTTTCCAATGTGAATTAATCCCGGCTCTCGGCCTCCTGCCTGGTGCCAGTCCCCACTCGTTCAGTGCTGCTTTAGAGACCATCTCTGTCACCCAGGGGGACACCAAACCTGAAAGGAGAGGGAGCCAGGGGGCGCGGAATCCCTGATTCCATCCGGTCACCCCACAGCCTCAGCGCGAGGCCCGTGCACAGCGCATACCACGCGCAGGACGGAGATTTCTCCATAAATTTTAAATAGCTGCGTGTTTTCCAGTTTTGTAAAATTAAATTAAGGAAAGGACTCCCAGACTGACTCCGCCAAGTGCCAAGTTTCATCCCGGCACACATCATTTTTATAGTCAGTTTTTTAAGTCCGTGAAAAGCGCAGGATTCTAATGGCAATGCTGCCAGGCCCGGAGCCAGCTCCTGCAGTAATAATGCCACGTCTCGGTGTTTTTCCACGGCGCGTCCTAATGCGCCGCAGCTTGAGATAGCAGGGAAGGCCTGGAAGAACCTCGCCACCACTCTCTCTCCCCCCTCTCCCCCACTGCGCTTCCCCATCTTCGAGCCATCCTTCTTGGGAACCCCTTTCCGTTCCGTTTATTGTTTTTTTGCTTCGCATAATCCACGCATCAAGTTCAAATGCCTTTTCCTGGGCTTTTGGCTGGAAGGGAAGGAGGGGAGGCGGCATACGCACTCTGAACTCCTGCCTTCTGCTCCTTAAGGCTGAGAACTCACAAAAGTGAGCTCCTCCGGATGTGCCGCTCGCTCCAGTGGCGAGCAGCGGAAGGAGCGCCTGCGTGGGCTTGCGCTGCCCTCCAAAGAAGCCCACAAATCAAAGTGCTTGCTTGTCTGGGAGCAGACCAGACATCCCGCTGCTGCTTGGCCCTTCAGAGGAGCAGCAATATCCACCACGTAATGATCATGATGAGCTCAGAGCTCCTTTCTAGCCAGGTGCCTGTGAGGTGAGCCAGCCTCTGCCGAACCGAACCGCTGTGGCACAGCCAGGGCGCCAGGCCTCCCGGCTTCCTACCCCCACGTCCCCCTTACCTGTTGAACTCAGGCTGTCTCCCCAAGGGACGCTGTTTCGGTTCCAGAACCCCATGTGAAATAGGAGACAAAAGCGAAGAAAACCGCTGTGGTCAATTAGACTTAATCAGGGGTGTCAACTAGTGGCAGGTTATAGCTGAGCCTGACTCCCAGAAGATACCATTTCACATATAATTTATTTTTCTTATTGTACACATCTCCATTCTAAGCTTTTCCCACCCTCCAGCTCATGTGATTTTTTTTTTTTTTTTGAAAGGAGGTGAAACTAGCAGGAAAACCCTCACACATGTGTGAATCAGACCTGGCTTTGGCTCGATTTGGAGCCACGGTGGACCTAAGAATGGAGGCCTAAAAGCAATATTTTCTTTCACTGGTTAGGAAGAGTTGATAGAGAGAGGCTTTCTGCTGCCAGAACTCTCATTAACGAAGCTCCGCTCCCTCCTCAGCCACCGATCCACCTCGAGGCCTGCACTAACTGAGGCTGAGGGGAGACAGAAGTCAGTCCCTGCTGATGGACTGCTTCCTGGGGTGGGCGTGGAGGTCGGGAGGGTGGGCGTGGGCAGCATCATATGGCTGGGAGGGAATCTGCAAAGGGGATTCGAGCCCTGCATGAAACACTATTAACTTCCTCACTGAAGCAACGGGGCAGGGGAGGGGTTTGCCACTTGGCTCCTCTCGGTGTGTGGAATACGTTAGCACATGGTTTTTGGTGTCCTTGAACCTGGCACTCACGGAGACTGCTCACCTTTGAGAAATGATTGATATTTCTTGTACTTTAACAAATGAGAAACGTCCATGACAGAAAGGAGCCCCTGTTAACAAGCCAGGTTTTCTCATTAGCAGTGAAACGTGGATAATTATTCACTGGGAACATACACTGTGGGGATTCATGCGAGAGTCCTTATTTTGACTATGGCTGTTGGCAGACCTCAGAGACCACTGTGTACACACAGAGACGCGCACATAAACATGTACAGAAAGCACCACGGGGCTTGCACTGCATGTGCCAGAGAGGGGTACGCTTCTGAGGACAGGAGCTATGTACCCCGTGGAAAGCATTGAAAGACATACTAGTGATAGAAAAGGCAACTTGTTCATTTACTTAATTATAGTTCGCTTGGGTCTTTGCTTTTATTTTATTCTGGAAAGTAGACTTTCCTAGAACATTTCCTCTGGAGTCTCTGTGCACATGTGAAGGAAAATACAATAACCCATTTAGCAGATGGACACTGCCTCAGTAAGGAAGTGATGCTTAGGACTGTCATAGTTAGGCTATCCATTCAGCAACCTCCAATCAACACCTGAACAGCAGTCAACAGGCAGGAGTACATCCTTGTCTCACATGGTAGTCCAGAGGAAAAGGGTCCAGCCACGGTCTGGCAACCTACCGCCACCAAGGGACCCAGGCAAAAAACTATTGTTGCTCTGACATCCTGGAATCTTGCCCTTAACCCACCTAGGCTGGGATGGTTTGCTCCACATACACATTCGCAATAGCAGGCTGGAGGAAGGGGGCGAGAAGTACAAATTCTTTTCTTTTAAAGACATGTCTCGGGAGGCACACGTATCACTACCCCTCATTTCACTGAATGGAATCACAAGGCCCACACCTTACTGCAAGGGCGTATGGGAAATGTCTCTATTCCAGGCAGCGTTGCACCTAAAATTCAGGAGCTCTTTTACTGTGTGAAGGAGAGGATCGATAATGAGGGGATGACTAGCAGTTTCTGCCATACAGGACAACCAGACTGAAGTTGTCAGAATCAAGGGTGACAGATGTACAAGTGAAAGTGATCTCCGACTTCAACAGAGCTGAACGAAGGCCAGCAGGAATTTTTAAGTTTGGCAGGTTACAAAATATTTGGGGAAACATCTGCAAATAGCGGGCTGGAACAACAATTTTTTTTGTTGTTTTTAAAACTTTATTTTTTTAAAAAAAAAGCATAGAGCTGAATAAGCAGAATATGTGAAAAGCAATTCTTTGGACTCTGAGTCATTCCTGCCCATAAATGACTAGACGATGCAAACAAGTTTCTTCCTTTTCTTTGTGAATAACTTCACATAGGTGTGAAGTAGACAGAATAGCATGATGACCCCCATACAGTAATCACCCAGCTTCAGTAATCAGTATTCTGCATTTCTATTTTATTAGTACTTCCACCTACTCTCCTCCCCCTCCCTACTAATTCTTGTTTTAGGTAAAATTTGCAGACATTAAAATGTACAACTCTTAGACTTTTGACAGATGCACCTGTATAACTATATCCTTGTCTAACATATGTTTGATCACTTGATTTTTTTTCAAGTCTTTTTTCTCTCCTTCACTGGATAATTTCCATTACTAGATCTTCGGTTTCAAAAATCCTTTTTTCTATAGAATTTCATCTTCTAGCAAGTCTATCCAGTGATTTTTTTTATTTCATAAAATGTTTTATTTCTAGAAGTTTTCTTTTTTAAATTCTTTTTATAACTTCCATGTTTTCCTTTAAATACTTAGCATGTTTTCAGTAGCTTATTTTTATACCCTTATCTGCTAATTCCATCATCCCTATCCTTTTTTTATTTATTTTTGTTAATCCTCACTTCAGGGTATTGATTAGTTGCCTCCCACACACACCTCTACCGGGCCAGGGATGGAGCCTACAACCAAACTATGTGCTCTTGACCAGAATCAAGCCCTTGACTGGAATCAAATCTGCTACCCTTCAGTTCATGGGTCGACACTCTAACCCAGGGCTTGGCAAACTACAGCCAGCGGGCCAGATCCGGTGAATAAAACTATTGAATTAAAAACAAAACAAAAAGACCATACCCTTTTATGTAATGATATTTACTTTGAATTTATATTAGTTCACACAAACACTCCATCCATGCTTTTGTCCCGGCCCTCCTGTCCAGTTTAAGAACCCATTGTGGCCCTTAAGTCAAAAAGTTTGCCCACCACTGCCTAACCACTGAGCAAAACTAAGTAGGGCCATCCCTGTCGATTCTTGATTTGTTTCCATTGACTTGTTTTGTCTTGGTTGTGGGTCACAGTTTCCTGCTGCTTGACTTAACAAGTAATTTTTTATTGAATGCTGATAGAGTCAATTTTATATCATGAAGTATCTGAATTACATCTTTTTTAAAGATTGTTGAATTTTCTTGTTAAGCAGTTAAGCTATTCTAAGTTTAATCAATCTTTTAAGGCTTGTTTTAAGCTTGGTTAGGGCAAGTCTAGAGTAACCTTTAGTCTAGGGCCCTTGGGAGTTCCTGCTGAGTATTCCAGGTGATCAGTAAAAATGTGCCGCTCTGGTTGTTGAGAACATGATGGTCTTCCAGCCCTTTTAGAGCTTTGGGAAATATTAAAACACAGGTCCCTGATTGGTCTTTTCTCAGTCTTACCAAGTTTGTCTTATGCATGCACATCTTCAAAGACTGAAGAAGAATTTATGCAGATTTCTGAAGCTCTCTTTCTATGTAGCACCCATATCTCCAGAATTCTTAACTACCTCCAGTTGCCTCAGCCTCTTTGAACTCAGTTCTTTCTCATCAGTTCATCCAGACTGCTATGTTCTGCGTGAGATAGTCTTCTGCTTTGGGGTTGAATTGTGTCCTCTAAAAAAAAGTTAATGACCCTAACCCTCCATACTTTGTATGTCATCCATTTTTAAAATAGGGTCTTTGCAGATGATCAAGTTAAGATGGAGTCATAAGGGTGGGCCTTAATATGATTGGTGTTCTTACAAAAAGGGGAAATGTGCACATAGAGACAGACACTCACTTAAGGGAAAACTCCATGTGGGCATGAAATCAGAGATCAAAGTGATGCATCTATAAGCCAAGGAACACCAAATATTTCCATCAAACCACCAGAAGATAGGAAAGAGGGATAGAACAGATTACCTTTACAGCCCTCAGAAGGGAGTAACTCTGTCAACACCTTGATCTCAGACTTCTAGTCTCTAGCACTGAGACAATAAATTACTGTTTGTGCTGCCCAGTCTGTGGTACTTTGTTATTAACAACCTTAGGAAGCTAATATACCCTCCATGCTTTCCAGTCTAGAATGTGACTCCAGGCAGGAAGCCAGAAAATTCATTGAGCTCACCTAATGTTTCTCTTATTTCAGACATCACAGTCCTCTACTGTCTGTGCCTAATGTCTAAAAGCAGTCATTTCATACATTTTTGTCCAGTTTTCTAGTTATTTAAAGCAGGAGAAGAAACTACCTCTACTACTTCTTTAATCACAGAATGCCTTCTTTAATCACAGAATGCCAGAATTCGCCCAGTCCTTATGGCTCCTTCATGACTTTCAAGTTTTTTCCTTTAATTTCAACAGTTTGACTATAATGTTCCTAGGTGGTTTGTCAACCTGCTTAGAACTTTAGTTTTCTAAAAATTTGAGGTTTGGTAGTTTTATTTATTCCCAATATTTTTTTGTCTCATTTTCTTCTTTTCCTTTTGGAGTTTAATTTTACATATATTATACATTTTAATATTTTCTTACAGATCCATAAGCCTGAGTTTATGTTTCTTCAATCTTTTTCCTCTGTTCTTCACATTGGGTAATTTCTGCTTAACTATCTTCAGGTTCACTGGCACTTTCCCCTGCCATCTCTAATTTTATAGTTAACTCTTCAAATGAATTTTTCATTTCATTTTGTACATTTTTATCTCTAGAATTTGTCTATATAGTTTCAACTTCACTACTGAGATAGTCCATCTGTTAATTTATTATGAGTATATTTTCCTACAAACTTATAATTGCTGCTTTAAAGTCACTGTTATAACATTTGCATCATCTCAGGATTTGTTTCTACTCACTGCTGTTTCTCTTCAGCATAGGTTACATTTTGCCTTGTCCATTGGGTTTTTATTATATTGTGAATATTATAGAAGATATATTGTAGAGACTCTAGATTCTGTTGTTCTCCTCTGAAGAGTGTTCGTTTTTATTCCAATGGGTAGTTAACTTCACTAGACTAAAATTCCAACCTCTTTATTTTCCCTTCAATGTGCACAGACTAAACTTTGTACTCTGTTAATTCAGCTTAGTTGCTGATCTTTTTCTGAGACCCCTGGGGTCTTACCATTAAGAATTTGTCCAAGATTTGTGAATATTTTGAACTTTATCATATCTGTGACTCTTCCAGGATTTTCCCCTTAACTTTCCAGCTGTTTAAAAGCCCCAAGACTCTATCCTCTGACATCTCAAATCAGTAAAGCTATAAGTTTCCCAGCTCCCAGAGCCATGTAGAGATTAAGCAGTTTTCTCAGGCAGAAAACCACAAGCTATAAAATCATACCTGTTGTACCTGGGTTTTTCTAAGCTCTCCTATTTCTGCTATTGGTTTTTCACACCTCAGTACTTTCAAAGAGTTTTTGTTTGATGTCTTTTTTTCATTTTTTTACATTTTTTGATTGTTACCTGCAGGAAGATAAGTCCAACTATGTTATTCACCATTCCTGAACACTAGAATCCTCAAATAAATTGTTTTGAGTATTTTCTGACCAAGATCTACTCTGTTCCTATTTTGCAACATTTGAAGTATTCTCATTCACTCTCATTTTTAATTCATTTTCTTAATAACCGAGTTGTTGGGCCACTTCTAAAGTTTCAAGACCCAGAGATAAATTCTCTCTTAAATAAATGGGTGTGCAGAGCATAAAATGGGATGTTTTGGTTATACAAACACTTTTATTTGCAATTTCACTAACTTGGAATTACTGACTATTCAAACATAAGTTATAGTAAATTTTACCATTTATATTATCTGAAAGGGGGGATTGTTCAGTTAGTTATTTTCATAAACTAATGAAACCACTCATTCATTTCACAAGTTATTAATTTCCTATTTACTAACAACTTGTTTCTTAGTCAATTTCCTTTATGTATTTCCATATTACATAGTCTCAATTTTCCTCCCATTTCTCGGATCACTTCTTCTAAGTCTCCTCTACCTCCTGTTCCTTCTTTAATCACAGAATGCCAGAATTTGCCCATTTATTTGTCCTGAGGCCTGATCTCTCCTCACTGAAGATTTCTTCTACACACACATATGAGACTGGGTCCCAAAATCTGTGTCTTCAGCTCTTACCTCTGACTTAAACTTTTATCTGTACCACCTCAATGGATTTTCTATCCTGAATTTCCATAACAACCTTTAAAATTTTTAAATTTATCCATCTTTCATAATTTATCTAATTCTATTAGTAATCTCTCTAGTGTTCCAGTATCTTTAGCTTGTCTTTATCTCCACCACTCTCCTCCTCACATCCTGTCAGAGCAACCTTTACATATACGTCTCACTTCTTGCCATATCTGAACTGAAATCCTAGAATCTCCTTTCTCTCAGCCCAGTGCATCTTGCAAATAATCACCTTACTAATCCATCTAAAGCCCATTTAGATTACATCACACCCCTTCTTTAGTTCCTAAAAGATAAGATTTTGGCCTTCAACATCTTTCCCATTGCAACTCCCACCATGACAGATTCATCTGTTCTCCATGACTTAATCAACTGGTATTTTCTCCCACCACAACACCTATTTTCTCATTTTTGCATCTTTGCTCACACCACTTCTAGACTGCCCTCCCATTCCTACTCTGTATCCTTGGTCTCTGCTTATCTTAATCCTCAATAACCTTCATATATAATATCTCTTCCATGAGTCCTTCATTTACATAGTTCAGTTTCACTATATATTGATCGAAGTATAGATTGAATATAGATCTATTTTGCCCTTGGGGGAGAAGATGAGTTTGAGATAATATTGAGGAATCTTGGAATCTAAAAGCACCTTAAAGATAATTTAATTTAGTGGTTACTAATGGAGGAATCTCTTCTTTTTTTTTAAGGCAAGGCCTTTTTTTTTTAATTGATTTCAAAGAGAGGAAAGGAGAAGGGGAGAGGGATAGACACATCAATGATGAGAGAGACTTATCAATCAGCTTCCTCCTGCACATCACCTACTGGGGATCGAGCCTGAAACGTGGGCATATGCCCTGACCAGGAATCAAACCGTGACTTCCTGGTTCCTAGGTTGTCTCTACCACTGAACCACACTGACCAGACTAAGTGCATGCAAGGAAGCAGGAATGAAGCAAAAGGAACAAGAGAGGGAAGTTTCTTTGTTTGGGATTTTAACTAGGAGCTTAACCAATGAGTCCTTCAGGATATTGCATGCTTGCAGTTGCTCTCCCCCTCTAGTCAATTCATGGTTCCTAGGCTAGACTGACAGGCATCGTCTACTTCACCCCGACTTCACTCCTCATGGCACCCATCTTCCCCTTTGTTGGACCCCTGGCCCCAGTTATTCGCAGGGAATGGACCTGTGGTTCCCTGGGGAGTGTAAAGTTACAGCTTCCTGGTTACGATGCCCGGATAACTATGCTTACAATGTCTGGTCTCCCCTTTGCTTTCTTCCTGTTATTAATATTAATAAACTAGCCACAATGGTAAGACGTGGATTAAGGAGAAGAACTGGAAGGATTATTTTCTCCCTAAGTGCATCAGTTAACTATTACCATGAAGAAGGAAAAGGAGAAGCATTTTTTTTAAAAAAATAAGAAAAAAAGCTGCATTTTTTAAAAGAATAAGGAAAAGAAAAACAAGATTCAGTGGCCTAAAATAACAATCACTTATTCTTACTGATGTTATTTAGCTCAGCTTATCTAAACTGGGTTTGTCCAGGGTGACTTGGCCGTCCTCCATGTTTCCCTCATCCTCCTCTTGGGATCGTCAGGCCGGTCCAGGCATGTTCTTCTGCTGGCAATGGCAACAGCACAAGAGCACAAGCAAGAAATCGCAAGGTCTCTTGAGGTCTAGGGTTTGGAGCTGGTACACCAGCACATCTGCCTCATTTCTTTTATTATGGTAAACGCACACAAAGTGAAGCTTACTATTTTAACCATATTTAAGTGTACTGTTGAATAGCATTAATGACATTAGTATTAATGTGCAGCCATCCTGCTCTGCATCTCCACAACTCTTCCATCATCCCAAACTGAAACTCTGTACCCGTTAAATAATAATTCCCCATTTTCCCTTCTCCCAGCCCCTGGCAATCACTATTCTATGAACACAACTACACTATATATCTCATATATGTGGAGTTTATACAATATTTATCCTTTTGTGTCTGGCTTCTTTCACTTAATGTTGTCAGGGTTCATCCATGTCGTCAATTGTATCTGAATTTTGTTTATCCATCCATTGATGG
Source organism: Vespertilio murinus (assembly GCA_963924515.1). Lineage (NCBI taxonomy): Eukaryota > Metazoa > Chordata > Mammalia > Chiroptera > Vespertilionidae > Vespertilio > Vespertilio murinus. The sequence continues at coordinate 126,903,440 of OZ004708.1, read as the reverse complement.
ACATATAATTGTGATGTTGTACATGTTCAGTGCAGGCTTGGTAAGAATTGTCTGAAAGCCAAGGTTCTTGACTTACAGAGAAAAGAGATTAGTATTTAAAATTATTTTCCTAGTCTCTGTTAAAAATTTCGACTTGAAAAAAAGTAACTTAAAGAGAAAAATGGAGGCAGATATTAGATCTTTACCAATTAAAGTTCGATTCTTAGCTATTACGATATAGTATGTGCCTTTTCGAGCTCACTGCATTTGAAGAAATTATTTCTTTCATCATAAAATTTGTGTACAAACTAACTCTAATAAAATGTTCAATGAGTGAATATTAATTTCTTCATCTTTTTAAGTCAGTACAGGGATATAGGTGGAAATAGGCACTTTGTGTCCTTCAAGAATTTCTACTTAATTGAATGAATAATAGTCACCTTCCCAGAACCCAGAGTACAAAAACATCTCCTATTTGCAGGAGAAAAATGCCACGGGAGGACCGTGTTGTATCCAGGGCCACTAGAGCCACATCTGCACTGAAACAACTCATCAGGAATGTGCCCTTTTTGGCTTTATCAGGAGCTTACCTCTCCTCTCCTCTCCTCTCTTTCTAGGCTGCCCCATCCAAGGTCATCCTACCCCCAATATCACCTGGTTCTATGGGGGCCAGTCCGTTGCCACTGTCACAGGATTGACACATCACATCTTGGCAGCAGGACAGATTCTCCAGGTTGCCAATCTGAACGGCGAGTCTCAGGGGGAGTTCAGCTGCCTCGCCCAGAACGAGGCAGGCGTGCTCGTGCAGAAGGCCTCTCTTGTCATCCAAGGTAAGACCCCTCGGGACTTGGGTGCTGGGCTTATTCCGTGAACAAGTGAGTCCCCCTGGGAATTTGGTTCTGTAGGGGACAACATGACTTCCGGTCTCCAACGGTCCCTAGGATGTGAAAACTGGCGCTGAGCTATGTTTCCATCCCACGAGGCCCTTCTGCAGAGCCAGCAGGTCCCACAGCAGCAGAACCTGGAAGAATAAGTACTGCTCTCATAGGTGGGACCAAGGAAACACCCTCTTGTAGCAAAGTCAAATGCATTTCCTTTACGCTGGGTGACTTTGTAAGGAAAACACACAGTTGGGTATAAAGTAGCCTGTTAAGAAAAATGCAAATTTGGTCTGTTGGTTTGGTTCCAAAATAAGATCGAATTTGAACCCACTTGGCTATTGCCTCCCGCCCTGGAGAGTCAGAGCCGGTGCCAGTACCTGCCCATCACCCTGGAGCCTTCAACTGTGCCACACACGGAGCGCTCTCCAGGTTCCTCTGCAGTGACCCAGGCACAGACCAGGCTGAGAAGCCCGTGTGGCTGGCCCACTCAGCTTTCAGGATCACTGGCGGGTCAGAAAGCCCTTGGGCAGGCCCTGCCTGGTTTTTGCTGCATCGAGAAAGTATGGATAAGCCCAATCCAGCGAGAGAGGAGCCATGACTGGCCTTGTTATAGACACTAACGGAGGCTCTTGAGTTTTCCATGGGCCGGGTGTACCTGTGGCCGGCGTGTGACACTCTCAGGGAAAGCAAAATTCCTCTGAATGGAGGATGCTGTGGGAAGGGACAGACTTGTATGTCAACATAGCCCAGAAAAAGGGAGACCTCTGAGCACATCCTTCCCCTTTTCCCCTTAAACATCCTCCCCCACCCTTTGGCTTTCCGGACGAGAGAGGAATGATTCCATTTCCTTGCCAGCCAGCCATTCTCTGGTGAAAACCAGAGCCTGTCTGCAAGATTTGTAACACGCAACTTCGCAAATAGGCGCTCACAGTTTGCCAGCCCTCAGTTTTTTTCACAGCTCCCCTCCTAGTGAGTCCCAGACCCCCAAGCAGAAAAGGCAGAGAAATGGCCTTTCTCAGTGACTGGGTACGTCAGTGACTCGTGCAATCGGGGGCTCTCTGGATAGGCCAGTTTTTCATAGCATCTACAATGTTGAATCTGCCTTTTTAAATATGATCGTGAAGTATCTTGGATATTTTTATTGCGCTTATTGAAATATTTGGTCACTTTCTGGTGAGCCAGTTGGAAAAAAGAGTGCTTTAAGAAGTATGTTTCAAGAGAATAAGAGCTACAGCCGCTAATTAATACTCTCTCTGTGCCAGGCCCCGGATGGAGCTCTTCCCCTTCATTATATCCAGGCCTCATAATAGCTGGACCTATTGTGCTCGTTCTCTGATGAGCCAATTGAGGGCTCTGGAGGCCACATAACTTGCCTGGATATACTGAGGGGAAAGGCTCTTTCATAACCACCACACCCCTCCTCCCCCGGCGCCCTGTTCAGAAGACAGAGAGAGCACGGGCAGTAACGGCATCTGCTTTTCACCTTCTGTGACAGATTACTGGTGGTCTGTGGACAGACTGGCAACCTGCTCGGCCTCCTGTGGGAACAGGGGCGTTCAGCAGCCCCGCCTGAAGTGTCTCCTGAACAGCACAGAGGTCAACCCCGCTCTCTGCGCCGGCAAGGTCCGCCCCGCCGTGCACCCCGTCCCCTGCAACCGGAGAGACTGCCCTTCCCGGTGAGTGTGGCAGAGGCTGGCTCAGGCCTCCCTGCCCCCAGGAAGGACCCTGACTTTTAGCCACATTGGTGGCCAGCCCTTCCTTGGCTAGCACTATGCAGGGGGAGACTTCAGTGCAGAGGAGGGCGTGTCCTCCAAGGAGCTGCTCTTTCCTGCAAGCACCGCCTTGTCCGGACTCTGCACTATGCAGACACACACACACACACACACACACACACACACACACACACAACTTCTCAGGGCTTTCGGCATCCCCGTGCCTAAAAGGCGCTGTTCAGGGAGCAGGCACATCCCAGGCGCTGGCAAGAGATAGTTCGCGTCCTGCAGTGAGAAAGGGTCTCTGTTGTAGGAGAAGAAATGTGTTTGCAGCTGAAGTGCTCAGGGATGGGGATCACTGCCTGCCTAGACCTCTATCCTTCCTTCCCTTCCCCTTCCTTCGGACTTTAAAAATATATTTTATTGATATTTTACAGAGAGAAAGGGAGAGAGATAGAGAGCTAGAAACGTCAATGAGAGAGAAACATCGACCAGCTGCTTCTTGCACACCCCCTACCGGGGATGTGCCCGCAACCAATGTACATGCCCTTGACCAGGATCCAACCCGGGACCTTTCAGTCCGCAGACCGACGCTCTACCACTGAGCCAAACCGGTTTTGGCTCTTCCTTCAGACTTTAAACACCTATACTAATCAGCTTAGTTGAAGAATCTGATCCCCTTCTTTTCCACAAAGGGTGGTATCCTGCTAGCATTGAACTACGTCTTCATTTCCTTAGTTGCCTCGGTGTTGGACGTACTAGTACTTTCTCTGCATCTGGGTCCCTCGCAGAGCCCAGACTGACACCCACGGTCTCTGCTTCTCACAGCTTCCTCGAGCTTTGAGAAGCTGTGAGTCCCACTGGGCGTGCCCGCCGCAGGCCTCAGTCAGTAGCTGAAGGGATAATGGATGGGCTTAGAGTTGGCACCAGCATGGTGCCCTGAGCCTGGGGGGGACTTGGCTGGTCCCTGAAATGCCCCTCCACGGCCTATCTGCAGGACTTTCATACACCACTTTAGGCCACCGCCTCGTGTTTTGCCAGCTGAGTCATGAGGAGCAGCTGAAACCAGGAGAGACTCAATGAAATATGAAACACACTCATTAATATCAGCAGCTTGACTTGCTGACGGGAAGGTTTCCACGGGAATGATTAATGTCCTTTTATACCCTTCCTGAACTGTAACGCAGCCCGTACCTCTCCTCTCTCAAAACCCCTCGCCCCGGCTCCTGAAAAATTGCTGAAATGTATATTTGGAAATAAAAGTTGATTGAAATGCAGGCCTGACGTTCACCAGGGATATGAGAGCCTGGAAGACCGCCCTTGCCAAGCTGTGTGAAATGAAGACGCGGTCTCGGACATGCCAGGGGCTCTCTGGTTTGCTGGGGTGACGGTCAGAGTCAATCAGCCTCATTTACGTCTACAGATGAAATGACGGCCGCGTCTGCTTGGGTTTCGGGCCCCCAGGAGCTTTCGCACGCCCCGCGCCTGCTTCCTAAGTGGCTCTGCTTCTGTGGGCTGGAACTCTGCACGCAGTCCTCTCTCTCCAGGGCAGACGGAGCAGGGAAGTTCCACCAAACTAAATAAATCACAGATCCAGACGCTGGAGGAATTGGCCTCCTGTCCCTGCTCCCGGCCTCTCCTGAGAGCCAGACGTGGCACCCGTGCACTAGGAAGTGGCCACGGGTTCACCTCTGAGGGGCTGTCCCGCCTCGGGCACTTCAGCAGCCTTCCTTGCAGATGGAGGGGAAAAAAGGGGGGGGGGGGGAAACCTTGGTCATCTCATTTGAATAGCTGTGGGCAGTCCTGTTTTGGCCCACGTAGGACCATTTCATTTAGGTAAACTTTTTCTCAGGCAATAAAACCAAAGAATGCTCCTTCCCACCCCCGAGTTTGAGTGAATTGATTAGAAAGCACCATCTTTTCTCACTGTTTTCCCCAACCTATCCCCCCTTCCCTCCTCCTCTTTGAGAATTACCCCAGGGTGTAAACATGCAGAGAGAGCCCCTGCGTGTTTGTATATGGACCGAGGACCTCAGCGTTTGCCAGCTGACATCTGGGCTCTTTAAAAAAAAAAAAAAAGCCATGTTTCAGTGTTGGCCAATCTCGCTTGCAAGGGATCCGAACTATAGTTGGAACCAAGTATTCCAAGAACAACTCCTTTCAGCTAAAAGGTGCAAGACCTACGGACTGTGACTTACAGAGGGGACGTAGCTCCAGAGAGCTGGAAGGAGCTTGCGTGTTCCTGGGGATTGAACAAAGTCAGAGGCATGGGTTAAGGCGAGGTAGAAAATACAGTGGGTATTAGCAGGAAAAAAATGTGGGCTTCAGTGAGACCCAGGGTGCTCCTAGGTCAGGAGGTGACACAGATTTGGATCGGACTTCCCTAGGAATCGTCTCTCCTCTGCCGCACACCCAGTGCCTTTAGGAAATACTAGAACCGAAGAGCCGTGTGACTAGCTCAAGGCTTTCTGCAGGCTCATGGCTTTGGGGCCAATGCCAAGCCGAAGCAACTGATCTGCAAAATATGCTTTCAGGATGTACCTTTGGAGTCAATTTCCAAAGGGTACTTGTGTCCTGTGACTGCTGTAACAAATGACCACAAAGATGGTAGCTTACAAAACAGGAATTTATTCTCTCTCGGTTTTGAGGCCCGGAAGTCCAAAATCAAGGTGTCAGCAGGGTTGTGCCCCCGCCAAAGCCCTCGGGGAAAATCTGTCCTTTGGCCCCTGCAGCTGCCTCTGAGCATCTCTCGGCTTGTGGCCACATCACTCCTTCTTCTGCCTCTGTGGTCACACGGTCTCCTCCTCTTATGTGTGGAAGCTCCCTCTGTCTTTCTCTCATAAGGATACTTGTGATGACGTGTAAGGCCTAACCAGATAACATAGGATAATCTCAAAATCCCTGACTATGTCTGCAAAGACCCTCTGTCCACATAAAGTAACATTCACAGGTTCCAGGGGTTTGCCGTAGGTTCCTTTGGGGGGCCATTTCCAGCCTATCGCTCCAAGTACAAACAGTAAGAAGGGCCCTGGCCCCCAGATGAGCCGCTGTGTTGTGAGAACCTGGGGGTGTGCGGGGCTCTTTTCCCGAGAGCACACAGCCTCGTTCCTTTCCCCGAGACTGACACCCCCTCCTCTCCACAGGTGGATGGTGACCTCCTGGTCCGCCTGCACCCGGAGCTGTGGGGGAGGCATCCAGACCCGCCGGGTGACCTGCCAGAAGCTGAAAGCCTCTGGGATCTCCACTCCCGTGTCCAATGACATGTGCGCGCAGCTTGCCAAGAGGCCGGTGGACACCCAGGCCTGTAACCAACAGCTCTGTGTGGAGTGGGCCTTCTCCAGCTGGGGCCAGGTGAGAGGAATTTACTTGACGGGTAATCTAAAGGTGCTGACCCTGCAACAGTAAGTGGTGCCTCGTATGTGATCTATCCTGGAATATGTTCCATGTGCACTGAGGAAAATGTGCAATCTGCAGTTTGGGGATGAAATGCTCTATAAATGGTTATTAAGTCAAACTGGCCTAATGCGGCACTTACAGCAGTTGTCTTCATAGTAATTTTCTGTCTGGATGACCTGTCCATTGAAGTAGCAGAGTAGTAACGTCCCCAACTATTACTGTATTACTGTTCATTTCTGCCTTTATGTCCACTAATATTTGCTTTATATTCTTGGGTGCCCTGATATGGGCTGCAGAGGTGTTTACGACTGTTACATCCTCTTCATGGATTAACCCCTTTAAAATTATGTAATGTCTTTTTTTGTTTCTTTTTACATTCTTTGTTTTAAATACTGTTTTGTCTGACATGAGTATTGCTACCCCAGCTCTCTTTTCATTTCTATATGCATATTTTCCCAGGTGTGTCTTTCTAAAATTAGTCTCTTATAGGCAGTATGTGTCATTTTTTAATCCATTCTGTCACCCTGTCTTTTGATTGGATCATCTAGTTCATTTACATATAATTATTGATAGATGTGTGCTTATTGCCATTTTGTTGTACTTCTCTGTGCCTTTATTTTGCTCTTGATTTCTTTGATTTGTTGGTTTTCTTTAGGGTTTGATTGGATTTTAGTTTTTTGTGTTTTTTATGGTTTTGGTTTATGGTTACCATAAGGTTCATATAATTCATCTATAGCTGCAGCAGTCTATTTTAAGCTGATAGGCATTGAAGTTCCATTGCATTCTAAAAGCACATTTTTATACCCCTTTCATTCATTTTGACATCATGTTTAAATCTTTGTTTTGTCTATCCCCTGATTATCTATTGTATTTATAATTAATTTTGCTACTATTAAGTGGTTGATTTACTATAGTTATTATATATTTGCCTTTACCAGTAAGATTTTTTTCTTTCCTGTATATTCTTATTTCTGCTTATGGCCTTTTTTTTCTGCATAAAGAAAATTCTTTAGCATTTCTTATGAGGCTGGTTTATGGTCATGAAGTCCTTTAATTTTTGCATAGGCAAATTCTAGGTGGTAGAATACTATACTTTCAGCACTTTGAATATTTCCTGCCACTCCCTTCTTGCCTGTAAAATTGTTCCTGTGAAATCAGCTGATAGCCTTATGACTTTTCCCTTGTGACTTGTTTCATTCTTGCTTCCTTCAAGACTGTGTCTTTATCTTTACTTTTGCCATTTCAATTACAATATGTCTTATTATGGGTGTCTTCGAGTTCATTTTGTTTGGCACTCTCTGTGCTTCCTGGGCCTGGATGTCTGTTCACTTCCCCCAAATTTTTATTTTTTTATTTTTAGAGAGACAGGGGAGAGAGTGAAACATTGATGTAAGAGAAAAACATCAATTGGTTACCTCCCATATACGCCCCTCCCAAGGATTGAACATGCAACCTGGGCATGTGCCCTGACTGGGAATCAAACCCACAACCTTTTGGTGTATGGAATGACACTCCATCAACTGAGCCACCTGGCCAGGGCTCTTTGAATTCTTTACCAGGCAAATTATTTTGTTTCACGAGCAAGTTTCTCTGGAGTTTTTTCTAGTCCCTTCATTTAGGGCATGTTCTTCTGTATTTGTTCCTATGGGTTGGATGGAATAGATCTCTACAAGACATTAAAAAATGGTCTCTGTGTAGATGTGTGTCCAATAGCTTTGCTGGGCCTTTGTAGTCAGGGCAGGTACACGTGGTGCCTACTGTGTTGCCTGGCCTGAAGGAGTGGGTTCCAGGCAGCCTGGTGTGTGCATGCTTTCTGTTCCTCTAATCTGGGTGGGTGTGCCCTGTTGTCTTAGTTATCTGCTGTCAGAGCAGGGTCTGGACAGGGTTGTCTGTGTGCTCACCTCTCCATGCCCTCCTAAGCTTCACTCATCCTCTGGGTGGGCAGCCTGGGTGCACACACAGCTGCACTCTGCTATCTGCACTCTCTCCCAGCAGCCCTGCAGGTGGGTACTATGGCATTTTACTAGCTCCACACTCTCTCCAGGAGGGCAGCACCTCATGGCACATAGTAGCACCCCACAATTTTGGCACAGGGTAGCCCTGCTAGTGGGTATTGCAGCATTTTTCTAGCTTGGCACTCTGTCTGGAAGTGGAGGACAGATTAGTTATTTGTGTGCATGTACAGCATCACCCTACCGTACCTGCTGGATCAATCTCTGGGTGGAGGGGCCTCTTGTATGCATGCTACAGAGCCCTCCTGTTTCTGCTGGATCTAGCTTCAGGAGAAGTGTCTGTGGACATACTGTAGCACCTGCATGTGTGCTAGAGCTCCTGCCCATTATCCATGCACAGGGAAAGAAGCAATGGTTATCAGCCATTCCCCTGGTCCCTAGTTTTTCCCTCAGCTCCTGAGAACTCTCACAGTTCCCCAAAGTTCTCTATACAGTCTCTCTCTTTTGCTTATTGTGCAAAAGCTGTTCAGTTGGCTCAGAGTTCTCTCTTAGGAGGAAGTACTATAGGTACAGGTGTGCATTCGATGTGTTCTTAGGAGGGAGCGAGCTCAATGTCCACTTAAATGTCCATCTTCAACCTGGTAGAATGTTGTAGCATGTGTGTCTTGTGTTCACAACCGATTTGGAGACCTACTGATAATCAGCTGTGTGGTAACAACTACTGTGGTTTGTCGGGGGCTGGGGTTACTTGGTAGCCTGATCATTCTATTGATCAGGCATAGTTTCTGAGTGGTTGTTGTCTGAACCATGCCAATAAGCTTGGCCAACCCAAAACCACCACAAGGCTCTTAATTCTTCGTGTTATTGTCTGAACTAATGTGACTGGATGCTTTTGACCAGTTAGCAACTCAAAACTCGTTGGAACTAGCTATCCACACATTGCTGCATTCATATCTCTCCATCCCCCTCCCTACACACACACACACCCCAGGCGTGTTCTTTGGAGAACAATCATTTGGAATTTCCTATCTAGTTAATACACTGAGCCATCTCTAATGAGGATCAGATGTTATTTGGGGAAGCGTGGCCACAGAATTTACTTGTAACACGTAAGTCAATTGTGTCCCAGGTGAGTCAGGGGACAGTGTTCATGCTGGCCAGTCAACACATTCGACCAGACGCTCCTTTTTGGCACCTCTACCAACTCCCACTTACTTCCAGTGACCTAATGTATGTGCTTCCTAATCAAAGAGGCATGAGCTCCCCCTTGCTCCTACGCCTGGGGGATATCATCTTTCTCTTACCTGGAAGAGTCCACTCACTTCTGATAGCTCTCATTCAGCCCTAGGCAGCTCTGCTTTTAGGCTCTCCACTTATTGGCAGCTTGTGAAATGACTATAGGGAACAGGTCTGGCTACACATGGGAGAAATTTCTGTATTGTATCTTTGAGGTCAATCAAGGGGGCATACAGTGCACATTGATCATTCTCAGTAATTATTTTTCCTAAAAGGGAGAAAAACGTGTCTTTCCCATCAAATACTCTCACCCCCTTCCTATTTCTTCTAAAACCCTCTAGGCAAATAATGTCTCAGGCTTTAATGAAAATCACCTGTGAATACTGTTAAACTTGCTAATTCTGATATAACAGATCTGAAGTAAAGCTTTGGATGCTGATTTTTTTATTAAGGTTATATAACATATTTTATTAATAATAATATATAACAACAATAATGATTCCATTTTTGCATACATTGTGAAATAACCACAATAAGTCTAACTAACATCTGTCACCATACATAGTTATAAAAAATAATTCTTCTTAGAACTTTTAAGAACTTTTATAGCATAGGATATACAAGACAGTATTATTATTAACTATAGTCACCAAGCTGTACATGACATCTCCATGATTTTTCTTATTGGAAGTTTATAATTTTTGTCCCCCTTCACTGATATTACCCATCCCCACCTCTAGAAAGCACCAACCTGTTTTTCAAGGGTTTCTGAGATTCCACATATAAGTGAGGTCATACAATATTTGGCTTTTCTTTGTCTGGCTTATTTCACTTAGCATAATTCCCTCAAGGTCCATACCTGTTGTTGCAAATGGCAAAATGTCTTTTTCTTTTATGGCTGAGTAATATTCCTCTGTATGTGTATGTGTCTCATTTTCTTTATCCATTAATCCACTGATGGATACTTAGCTTATTTCCATGTCTTGGCTATTGTAAAGCTGCAATGAACATGGGGTGGCATATATCTTTTTAAGTTAGTGTTTTCAGATAAATACCCTGAGTGGAACTGCTAGATCATATAGTTCTATTTTTTAAAATTTTTTAGAAGCCTTCAAACTGCTCTCTGTAGTGGTGGAACCAATTTACATGCCCACCAATAGTGCATGAGGGTTCTCTTTTTCCACATCCTCACCAACACTAATCTCATCATTTTAATAGACATTCCAACAGGTGTGAGGATTTGATTTGCATTTCCCTGATTATTAGTGATGTTAAGCACCATTTCATGTACCTGTTGGGCATCTATAAGTTCTTTTAAAGAAATATCTATTCAGATCCTCTATACCTAAATTTATTTTCTTGGGGTTCTTTGCTATTGTATGTGATATATATTTAAATAATTATTTTTATATAATTTTCCCTATTGATTAGGTTGTATTTTTTAAAATATATTTTATTGATATTTTACAGAGAGAAAGGGAGAGAGATAGAGAGCTAGAAACATCGATGAGAGAGAAACATCGACCAGCTGCCTCTTGCACACCCCCTACCGGGGATGTGCCCGCAACCAATGTACATGCCCCTGACCGGAATCGAACCCAGGACCTTTTAGTCCGCAGACCGACACTCTACCACTGAGCCAAACTGGTTTCGGCAGGTTGTATTTTTTAATGGTTTCCTTTGCTAAAGCTTTTTAACTTTATGTAATCTCACTTGTTTATTTCCTCTGTTACCTTTACTTTGGTGTCAAATGCAAAAAAATTATTGCCAAGACTGATTTTTAGGAGATAAGATTTCAGACCTTACGTTCAAGTCTTTTACCCATTTTGAGTTAATTTTAATTTGTGTCTTATGTAAGTTAGCGGTCCAGCTCCATTCCTTTGCATGTGGCTGTCCAGTTTTCCCAGCACCATTTATTGAAGAGACTGTCATTTCCCCATCTATATTCTTGGATCCTTTGTTGTAATTAACTATAATTGTGTGGGTTTACTTCTGGACTCTATTTTGTGTCTGCTTTTATGCCCACCCTATATTTTGTTGACTACTATAGGTTTGTTGTAATATATTTTGAAATCAGCCGAAACCGGTTTGGCTCAGTGGTAGAGCGTCGGTCTGCGGACTGAAAGGTCCCGGGTTCGATTCCGGTCAGGGGCACGTACTTGGTTGCGGGCACATCCCCGGTGGAGGGTGTGCAAGAGGCAGCTGATTGATGATTCTCTCTCATCGATGTTTCTGACTCTCTATCCCTCTCTCTTCCTCTCTGTGAAAAATCAATAAAATATATTTTAAAATATATATAATATATATATAATATATATAATATATATATATAAATCAAAGAGTATGATTGCCTTAGCTTCCCCCCCCCCGACACACACACACACAATATTGCTTTGTTATTTGGGTCTTTTGCAGTTCCATAAAATTTTAGAATTGTTTGTTCTATTTCTTTGAAAAATGACATTGAAATTGTGATAGGGATTGCATTAAATCTATAAATTGCTTTGTAATGATACATTTTAACAATATTCTTCAAATACATGAGCATGTAATATCTTTCCATTTATTTCATTAATGCCTTAATAGTTTTCAATGTACACATTTTTTACCACTTTATGCCTGGGTATTTTATCCTTTTTGATGCAATTTTAAGTGGTGAGAGTGGGCATCCTCATCTTACAGAAAAAGCTTTTAGCTTTTCAATCTTGAGAATGATGTTAGCTGTGGGCTTGTCATATATGGCCTTTATTATGTTGAATTTTGTCATACTTTTTCTGCATCTATTTTATCCTTCATTTTGTTAATGTGATTATCACATTGATAGATAATTGGATGTTAAACCATCCTTGCATCCCTGGAATAATTCTCACTTGGTTTGATGTATGATCCTTTTAATGTATTGTTGAAGATTATTTGCCTGTGAAATTGTATTTTCTTGTGGTGTCTTTTTCTGATTTTGGTATCAGGATAATGCTGGTCTGGTAAAATGAGTTTGGAAGCATTTGATAAGGATTGGTATATTTTAAAATATTTGGTGGTTGAATTCCCCAGTGAAACCATCTGGTCCTATTCTTTTGTTTGTTGAGAGGTTTTGAATTACTGATTCAATATCCTTAATAGTAATCAGTCTATTCCAATTTTATGTACATGATTCAATCTTCATAGGTTGATGTTTCTAGGATTTTATCAATTTCTTCTAGGTTGTCTCATTTATTGGCATATAAGTGTACATAGTAGTTTCTTGAGATTGAATTTCTTTGGTATCAGTTATAACTTATCTTCTTTCATTTGATTTTGAGTTTTTGGTGAGTCTAGCTAAAGGTTTGTCCATTTTCTCTTTTCAAAGAACTAGTTCTTAATTTTATTGATCTTTTCTATCATCTTTTTAGCCTATTTCATACATTTCTGCTCTAATCTTTTAAACTTTATTTCCTTCCTTATACTAACTTTGAGCTTCATTTGTTCTTTTTATATAGTTCATTAGGATATAAAATTAGGTTGTTTGATATTTTTCTTATTTTTGTTGATTTCAGAGAGGAAGGGAGAGAGAGAAACATCAATGATGAGATGTTTGGCTGCCTTCTGCAACCGGGTACAAACCATGACCTCCTGGGTTCATAGGTCGACACACAACCACTGAGCCACATCAGATGGCTCGGGTTTCTTTTTTCTTTTTAACAATAATCCCTACTTTATTCAGATGTCCTTAGTTTATCTTTATTGTTGATAATATTACAGATATCTCCATTGCCCACTTCCACCCCAGGACTTCACCACCCTATTGTGTGTATCTTTAGGCAATATAAATTCTTTGGTTACTCTCTTCCCTCCCACTCCCTTGAGATTTGTCAGTCTGTTCCATGTTTCCGGTTCTATTTTATTCATCTGTTTTCACATATAAGTCAGGTCATGTGATATTTATCTTTCTCTGACTGGCTTATTTTGCTTTGTGTAATACTCTCCAAAGATCCTTCCTTTTTATGGCTGCCTAATAAGTATTTCATTGTGTAAATGTATGACAGCTTTTTATGCAATCATCTACTGATGGGCACTCGGGCTGTTTCTGTATCTTAGCTATTGTAAATACTTCTCCATATATTCTTTATGGTATTTTGGGATATATAGAAGTGGGATCACTGGCTCAAATGGCAGTTCCATTTTTAATTTTTTGAGGAAACTCCACATTGTTTTCCATAGTGGCTATACCAGTCTGCATTCTTACCAGCAGTGTACTAGGGTTCCTTTTTCTCCACATCTTCACCAGAACTGTTGTTTGTTGACTTATTGTCATTCTGGTGAGGTAGCTCATTGTCATTTTAATTTGCATCTCTCTGATGATTAGTGATGTTGAGCATTTTTTCAAAGGTCTCTTGGCCATCTGTTTGTCCTCTTTGGAAAAAGTGTCTATTCAGGTCCTCTACCCATTTTTTCCTATGGCTTTTCCTCTTAGAATTTCTTTTATTATATCCCATAAGTTTTATTATATATTTTCCATTGGTTATTCAATAGCATGTCATTTAATCTCCACATATTTGTGAATTTTCCAGTTTTCTTGTAATTCATTTCTAGTTTCATACCATTGTGGTCAGAAAAGATGATTGATATGATTTCAGTCTTTTTAAATTTAGTAAGACATTTTGTGGCCTCACATATAATTTATCCTGAAGAATGTTCCATGTGAATTTGAGAAGTGTAGACTGTTTTGTATATATTTTGGTAAGTCTAGCTGGTCTGATGTATCATTTAAGGCCAATCTATTCTAATTAATTTTCTGTCTCATCTACTCATTATTGTTGTAAGTAGCGTATTAAATTTCCCTAGGGTTGTTATAATGCTGTTCTTTTCTCCCATTGGGTCTGTTAATATTTGCGATATTTATGAATGTTATATCGACCCTTTTATCATTATGTAATGTCCTTCTTAATCACTTCATACAGTCTGTGTTTTAAAGTCTATTTTATCTGATAAAGGTATAGAAACTCTTACTTTCTCTTGGTGCTATTTATATAGAATACCTTTTCCCATCCTTTCAGTGTATGTCCTTACATCTGAAGTGAATTTCCTATAGGCACCATAGCCATCCCACCACTCTGTCTTTTGAGTGGATAATTTGCCATTTTATTCTTTGTATTCTGGTTGTTTTGTAGTTCATCTCCTTTCTTCTCTTGTGGTCTGATGACTTTATTTAGTGGTATACTTAAGATTCCTTTCTCTTTATAGTTTGTGTAACTATTATAGGTATTTGATTTGTAGTTACCATGCAACTTACATATAACAACACATTTAGAACAGTCTATTTTAAAGTTGATAAATTAGAATTTGGAATGCAATCAACATTTTTATCTTATGAATCCTTTAATTATTTTAGTTATATTTACTACTTTTAACCTTCATACTAGCATTATAACTGATGAATCCACTACCTTTATCTGTGACATTTATACTTTCATATGTTTTCTTACTATTTTGCACCGTTTCCTTTCACCTTAAAAAAGTCCCTTTAACCTTTCTTATAAGGCTTATTTAATAATGATAAACTCCTTTGAATTTTGCTTGTGTGAAAAATATTCTTCTTTGATCCTGAATGCTAATGTTCTTGGGGTGGGGCAGTGTTATCCCTTAGGCATAAGCTGCTTTTAAATTTTTGGGTCTTTAACTTTTGACATTTAATTAAAATGTAAATTAGCACGGTTTCGGCTTCCTAGGTCTAGATATCTGTTTCTTTCCCCAGGTTAGGGAAGTTTTCAACCCCTTTCTCCTGTGATTTTTGGTCTGCTTGATGTTGTCTCATAAGTCTCCTCAAGTATCTTCACTTGCTTTCATTCTTCTATTGCCTGCCCTGTCTTTGGGTTCACTGAACCCCAAACCCCTCTAGGGTAGTTTCCTGTACAAGTTCTGTTACTTCTATTTAGCACTTTCTTATATTTTCTCTTTATTGACATTCTCACTGTGTTCATCTGATGAATTCCCAAGAGCTCTCGGGTGATGCTACTGGTCCAAGGATATTTTAAATAGCAGCAAGGCTTGAGGCATTACAGGGAATTGCTTGATCTCACAATCCTGTTGATAATTTTCTATTGGTGGTATTGTTGGGATGTGCTACAAACTATAGATGTTCCTCAGTCTTCTGCATTCTATTCCTGTGGGGATAAAAATAGTAATAGTTTCTGATAAAGTCCTTTTAGAATAATGTTGTGTAAATATCTGCTCCTTCATTTGCCTACCTCTTTGAAGTCTATGAAAACCATGCTTATTTTAGTCTAAATAGAACTAAAACTACTTTCTCAGCTCAAACAATCTGTCTTCATGTTCAACTTGCTTCTTTTAACCCAACATACATTTATGAGGCAACTCTCTTGGGTGGGGAAAAGGAATGAAGGCAAAAGCAGCCCTGGAATGTTTGCAGGAGAATTCGGAGAGAAGTAGAAATGTGGCTGAAAAACAGGTGCAAGATCATGAAGAGTCTGGTATGCTATACTACCCAAGAAGTTTGGACTTTTTTATTAATGCCACTTTATTAAAGGTGAGGTATAGGGGCACCTAGGAAGATTTTTAAATAAGAATGTCATGAACAGAGTTATACTTTGAAAAGATTATTCTATGTGAGAAATTTGCTGATTAGAATGAAGGCATTGGGCAATGGAAATCCATTTGGAAAGAGAGCCTATGAAAGTGTAATTCACGTGGCTTCAGTGACCTCTTAGATATCAGAGATGAGAAACAAGGAGGAAGTGAAGATGACTCTCAGGTTTATAAATTGAATGACTAAGAATACAGGCGGGGGAAAATTTTGTTTTGGGTATGTTTACTAAGCAGTTGGCTATATAGAGCCAGGACTTAAAGCCATGCTAAACACTGTCAATTTAAAAGTCATCAGTAGACAACTGGTAGCTAGGAGTCAAGGACAGGATAACCCAAAGGAAAACATGAAATGACAAAAAGGCACAAGATGAAGAGGGGGAGGTGGGAAGATAATGATTAGGGGGAAACTTAGAAAGCATATGTTCACAAAGGAGTTGTTTCCAGAAAGAACAAAAAAAATAGAGTATCGGTCAGTACCAAGTAGAACATGATGGACAGGCAATTTCAGTGTGGCAACTGGCACTAAAGTGAATCCAATGGAGAAAATAGAAGTTGGATCATATCACTCCTTTATGAATTCCCAATTGTGGTCAAAGGATATCAGCAAAATAGCAGACTAGGAAACTCTAACTTCTCATTTCCCCATGGAAACACCAAAACAACCAGAAACTGAATGAACTACTCCAGTGGTCGGCAAACTCATTAGTCAACAGAGCCAAATACTAATACTGAAAGTTCTTTTGAGAGCCAAACTTTTTAAACTTCTTCTAACACCACTTCTTCAAAATAGACTCGCCCAGGCCGTGGTATTTTGTGGAAGAGCCACACTCAAGGGGCCAAAGAGCCACATGTGGCTCGCGAGCCGCAGTTTGCCTACCATAGAACTACCCTAATAGAATCTCTGAAAAACAGTCAAAGTTTACAGCAAACACCCAATAAAAAATACCCACCTTCAAAATAATGATAACTACTATGTTATTTTCACTCATCCTTTTCCACCCCAACCAGCATCACACAGACTTGGTCTAGAGGCAGCAGCAGCCCATTTCCCTCCTTCAATCTATAGGGAGCAGAGAAAATCCTATTTGCAATATGCTAACCTGTCAGGTGGCTACCTGAAGGACTGATCTCTGTTTCATCTAACTCAGATCTCAAGTGGCAACCACTACTTGTGAAAGCTTCAGGGGGACTACCAACCTGTAGGCACCTGGGGCAAAAGATTATGGATGGAGACATACAATAGACATTAGAAAAACCTGGAATGAGACTCTGGCAAGTAAGCCATTCAAAAGTTTCCATGTATACAGGGGAGTTGAGAAAGCCACATGCAGGCCTAGGTAAGACATATGCTCATAAAAGGCCTGAAGCTTTCACCTAAGGCTGATCCCTAGGCTCAGAGAACATCCAGCTAATCAGTAAAAAGAGTGTGCAAAGACAGAGAGATGACCCTGTCCTCAAAACCCAAATCCAAAATAAATCTAAGCCATACAAAGAAGCAGGAAAACATGGTCCATTCAAGGAAGAAAATGAAGTGGCAGAAACCATCCCTGAAGAAGCGGTGCATCAGATGTATTAGACATATGTTCCCAAAAATTCTAGTTTAGCACTTCTTAGTTAGGATTCAGGAATCTGTATTTTAACAACTCCACCAGGTGATTCTCATCATGAGAGAAGTTTGGGAAACACTGTATTAGACAAAGAGCTTAAACAATTGTCTTCAATACACTCAAGGAGCTCAAGAAAAACACAGATTTTAAAAACTGAAGGAAATCAGAAAAACGATATGTGAACAAAATGAGAACATTCCAATGGTATTTTTCAGAAAACCAGAACAAACATTCCTAAAATTTATATGGAATCACAAATTTCCCCAAATAGCCAAAGCAATGTAAGGACAAAAAAGCTGGTGGCATCACATTTCCTGATTTCAAACTATACTCTATTAATCAAAGCAGTATGGTGCTACATCAAAACAGACACATCAGTGGAACATAATAAAAGCCCAGAAATTAACCACAATTATATAGTCAATTAATCCATGACTTTGGAAGGGATATACAGTGGGGAAATGAGAGCCTCTTCAATAAATGGTGTTGGGAAAACTGGACAGATACAAGCAAAAATAAACTCAGAGTGTATTGAGACTTCTATATAAAGCCTGAAAGGATAGGCAGTCAACCCTTTGACATTGGTCTTAGTTATATATATATTCATATTCTCAGGTAAGGACAACAAAAGAAAAAACTACTAATGGGTGTACATCAAACTGAAAAGACAGCCTACTGATTGGGAGAAGATATTTGCCAATGATATATCCCATAAGATTAATAGCAAAAATAACTCGCACAATTCAACAAACTGATTTTAAAATGGGCAAGAGCACCTGTCATTTCTCCAAAAAACATGAAAAGAAATGCAAATCAAAATCACACTGAGAACTTCACACCTGTGAGAATGACTGCTACCACAGAGTCAGCAAACAACATGTGTTGCTGAGGATGTGAAAGAGAGGGAACCCTTTTTTTGCATAGCCAGTAGGATTGTAAACTGATACAGCCATTATGGAGATTAAGAATAGAATGATCTTAGGACTCAGCAATTCCACTTCAGGATATCTATCTGGAGAGAGGGGGAAAAAAATCGTGGAAACACTCAAAAACAAATATGCACCCCTATGTTCATTGCAGCATTATTTACAATAACAAATATATGGAATGGAATGAATAAAGATTATATACACTGAGTGTACATATTATTATGATCTCTGAACACATAATAATCTTACCACTCAGTGTGTGTTTGTGTATATGAGGCCTGGTGCATGAATTTGTGCATGGGTGGGGTCCGGCCAAGGGGAGAGGACATGGGCAGTTGGCCAGTCTCCTGGTCGAACTCCTGGTCAAGGAGACAACTTGCATATTAGCCTCTTATTATATAGGATATATACTGAGTGGCCAGATTATGCATTTAGATCATAATAATCTGGCCACTCTGTGTGTGTATACATACATATATATGTATGTATATAACTCAGCCATAAAAAATGGAATCTTGCCATTTGAAACATGGGTGGACCTAAAAGGTGTTATGCTAAGTTAAATAAGACAAATACCATATAATGTCACTTATAACAAAAGAGAAACAGACCCCTGGATACAGAGAACAAACTAATGGTTTCCAGAGGGAAAGGAGTGGAAGATAAAAGGTACAAACCTCCAGTTATTTTTTATGTTATGGGGATATAGTATAGATGAAAATAGTCAATATTTTAATAACTTTGTATGGTGGTAGATAGTTACTAGACTTATTCTGGTGATAACATTGTAAGGACTATAAATGTTGAATCACTATGTTGTAGACCTGAAGCTAATAATATTATATATCAACTATAACTTGAAAAATTATAACAAAGACAGAAATTTTGGATCTGAAAAATACAATATCTGTATTGAAATTTTTCAACAGCAGGTTTAAGTAGGCAGAAGAAACAATTAGCAAACCTGAAAAAAAGGATTATTAAAGTTATCAAGTCTAAAGAGCTGAATGAAGAAAATGGTACCAACATACACATGGTGCGAGTCCCAGAAGGGTTCAATGTCTGCTACTTCCATTCAATTTAAATAGTATTGAAAGTTCAGAGTAAGAAAAGAAAAGGAAAGTCAAGCCATCCAAGTTGGATAGGAAGAAATAAAATTATCTCCGTTCATAGATGACATGATCTCATTTATAAAGCCAAAAACTTAGAAGCTAATAAAAATCAAGTTGCATTTTTATACATAGCAATAAGAAAATTTAAACAATTCAATTTATAATAGCACCAAAAATAATAAGTACTTAGGAATAAGCTTAACCAAGGAGGCAAAAGATATCTTGTGTTCATAGATTGGAAAACTCAAGATTTCAATACTATACAAATTGATTTACAGATTTAATTCAATTCCTATCAAAATCCCAATGACTTGATTTGTAGAAATAGAAAAAATTCAATAATTCATATGAAATCTCAAATGGCGAGAGCAAGTTGGAAGATTTCACAATTCCTGATTTCAAAACTTACTACACAAAGTTTCAGTAATCAAAATAGTATAGTGCTGGCATACTAACACAGACATATAGACCAACAGAATGGAATAAAATAGAAAGCCCAGAAATAAACTCTAGCACATATGGCCAAATGAAGTGTGTCAAGATCATTCAATGGGGTAAGGACAGTCTTTGCAACAAATGGTACTCGGAAAATTGTATCGCTACATGCAAGAGAATGAAGTTGGATCCCTATCTTATACCATACACAAAATGAATCTAAGAGTTAAAAGTATAAAACCCTTAGAAGAAAACAGGGAGGAAAGACACTTATAATGCATTTGGCAATGATTTCTTGGATATGACACTAAAAGCAAAGGCAACAAAAGAAAACTTTTCTTCATTAAAGGACACCATCAACAGAGTAAAAGGCAACAAACAGAATGGGAGGAATTTCAGTTGACCCTTGAATAACAACAGGGTTAGGGATGCCCACTCCCACACAGTCAAAAATCTGTTTATAACTTTTGACTCCCCAAAAACATGTTATCCCTCAGTATCCACAGGTATTTGTTCCAGGACTGCCCCAACCCTGTAAATACCAAAATCTTCAGATGTTCAAGTCCTCTACATAAAATGGCATCATAGATCACTGCATATAGTGGGCCCTCCACACCCAAGGACTCCCAACCATGGATGAAAAATAGTATAGGATTTACTGAAAAAATCCGCATATAAATGAACCAACACAATTCAAATTTGTGTTGTTCCAGGGTCAACTATATTTGTAAATCATAAATTTGATAAAGGATTAATATCCTGAATATATAGAAGAGACCTATAAGTCAACAACAAAACACAAAGCCTTGAATAGATACTTCTCTAAAGAGTATATATAAATGACCAATACACAAGAGTATATATAAATGGCCAATACACAAATGAAAAGATATTGAACATCACTAGTATTTAGGGAAATGCAAATCAAAACTACAATGAGATACCACTTATCTATATGGATTGTTATTTTAAAAAAACAAAAACAGAAAATAACAAATGTTGACCAAGATATGGAGAAATTGGAACCCTTAAGCACTGTTGATGGGAATATGAAATGGCATAATTGCTGTGGAAAATAGTATGAAGGTTCCTCAAAAAAGTAAACATAGAATTACCTTATGATCCAGCAATTCCACTTCTAGCTATATACTCAGAAGAACTGAAACAAATATTTATACACTAATATTCATGATAACATTATTCACAATAGCCATAAAAATAAAGAACTCATATGTTCGTTGGAAGGATAAAATGTGACGTATACTTACAGTGGCATATTATACAGCCTTAAAAAAAATTCTGTATGTTAAAACATGGATGAACCTTGAAAACATTTAAGTTAAAGAAGCCAGACACAAAAGAAAAGACACTGCATGATTTCACTTAAATGGGGTACCTGGAGTCAAGTCACAGAAATAGGAAGTAGAACAATGGATACCACAGCCGGGGAGTTCAGGATGATGAAAAAGTTCTAGAGATGAATAATGTTAATGGTGTACAACAACATGAATGTACTAATACTATTGAATTATATAAATCAAATCATAAATTTTAACAAATAGGTATATATTTTATCACATTTTTTAAAACTCCCAGTTGGTGTCAAGGGACATTTTTACGTTTTCCCTAACCCTCCTGTGTCTTTGTGAACAATAGATCCTATCTCTTTCTGCTCTCTGAGTTTGCACCTTCTAGCATCACTTGGTCCGACAAACAGATGAGATTTGATTGGCAAGACTCTGGTGTATTCGGCTATGGCAGAAGGAGCAGTAACTGATTTGGGGCACAGTTGCCTGACCTAAGAGACTATCTTTACCTTAAATCCTTTCCTTCGGTGGTTTTAAACCTCTGGGAATCCTTTGAGCATCTGATAAAAGCGAAAGCCTCTTGCTAGAAAAATGTCAATAAACATAAGATTTCTGCTTATAATTTTAAAGGTTAACAGCTCTCCCGGAATCCCCAAGGAAGTCCAAAGATTCCCCCCACCCCAGGTTAAGGACTTTGGTTCTAAAGTGACCGCTCAGGAATATCTGGCCTCTTACTCAAATAGCAGAGGTCACCTAAGGCATGCTGCTTTTGTACTTTACAGACACCATTGTTACGGGTATTTCCTGTGCTAAACTCTGGCTCTGCCAACTCTAGGAAAAGTTTACCAATCTCCATGAGACTATAAGCAGGGACTAATTGCACATACCTAAGTCTGCTTTTGTTCAGCCATCCTGGGTTTAACCTGGAGAAAATGAAGCCAGAGGAAGAAAAGAACTCATAGACTTGGTTACTTGGGTGAATTTAGCAAGAAAACAAAATAACAAATAATTCTCAGGAGTAAAGGTGGGACTGAGGGGCTTTTCTTAAGGTCTTCACCTCTAAAATCATAGTAACAGGATGTAGAATAATAAAGGTTACCAACACATCCCTGGCCCATTATGCCAAGCAATCTTTCACCTGTTTAATCTGGGAGGGGTTGACAATCTCTGATTGGCTCTACAACTGTCATTTGCTAGCAGAATGCTCACAGACCACAGGATAGCTAACGCTTCCACTATGACACAGAGGAAACATGCCATGAACACCCATTAGTTGGCCCAGAGAGGGGCAAGATGAATGATCTGACCCTGCACGTGTGTCCCATGCAACCCGAATACTGCAGCCTCCCCTGGCTTGCCTAACGTTACATGTCACCTTTCTCTGCTTGCCAGTGCAACGGGCCTTGCATCGGGCCTCACCTAGCTGTGCAGCACAGACAAGTCTTCTGCCAGACACTGGACGGTGTCACCTTACCGTCAGAGCAGTGCAGTGCCCTCCCGAGGTAAGAGAAAACCATGGCCTCCTTTCCCCAGCCCCTGTGTCCATAGCACAGAAAGATGGTGGTGAATGAATGGTTCTCCTCCAGTCTCCCACGGTCCCAGGGGTCACATGCCCTGCCCTTTCACCTCAGTTCTCCCCAGGGTACTGGCCTCTCCCAAGGTAGAAGGCTCTGTGGTGGCCTGGTGTTTACTGAATGGGCCAGGCTGGGCTCTCCTTTCTCGGAGATGAAGATGTATAGGTTCCTCTGAGGAAGACCTGATATCACAAGAGACCTGACTAGCCCCAGGGTGGGCAGGAGGTGAAGTCCACAAAGTGGCCACCAGATCTTAAGGGCTCCGCAGCCCCCCTCACTCTTGCTGACCTCCCTCTAGAAGTTATGCTGACATGAGGGCCTTTGTCCCGGAGTCTCTACCTGTCATACCTCCTTGTAGGTGTCCCCCTGGGGTGATGGCTCCAGGTTCTGCTTCTGCAAACCTGCTCCCTGGGTTGAGCCCATTCTCAGGTCCTGCAGTGAGGCGGGCATCGGAGAGATGAGCAGACGGAGTCCCAGTTAGAGGAGGTGGCCTTCTGAGACGTTAGAGCCCTTCATTGACAGAGCAGAGATGGGAGCCCAGATCTGGTAGCACTGGAAGCTCTTCATTGCCCAACATCCTTCGGTTTGCAGTATTATTTTCACATCTGTCCCCAGCCCTAGCCCCCACAGAGGCAAAGTCTAACCCTGCCCCCCTCCTCCTGCAGGCCCGTGAGCACCCAGAACTGCTGGTCAGAAGCCTGCAGCGTACACTGGAGGGTCAGCCTGTGGACCCTGTGCACAGCCACCTGCGGCAACTACGGCTTCCAGTCCCGGCGCGTGGAGTGTGTGCACGCCCACACCAACAAGGCAGTGCCTGAGCACCTGTGCTCCTGGGGGCCCCGGCCCGCCAACTGGCAGCGCTGCAACATCACCCCGTGTGAAAACAGTAAGTTCGGATCCCAAAAAGACTTCCGAAATCCCCCCCCCCCCCCCGCAAGGGCACAGGATGCAGAGGGCAGTCCCTGGACCCAAGCCTGAGCAGAGGACACTGGATCTGGCTTCCCAAGGACTGTGAGCTGGGGCTAGAATTAGGTATTTTCAGAGGGGTGCCTGGGTGTGTGCAAGGATGTGTGTGCACATATTCAAGCCACAGAAGATGGCTGAGTGCCCTAAGGGCTCCATCCCAGCCCTGAGAGAGCCAAGTACCGGATGAAATCAGCCTCCAGCTCACCTGCATTCCTTTGGCGGGTGTGCAGGAGACAACCAAACAGCGCCCTCGGGGGAGGGCTACTAAGGAGAAAGCACTGTGCATAGTAAAGCAGCACGCAGAGTGCCTCTGCTCAGCAGGCCAGGCGCCCAGCCCGGCTCTGCTTCTCACAGAACAAGGCTCTGCTGATAGCCTCCCTCCTCCCCCACCCCAGGGCACTGACACTCATTCACTCCCTCCTCCTGCAGGTCTGGTCTTCCTCTGCCTTTGTAGCCCTGTTGGGTGGGGATCCATTTTTTACTCCTCTAGACCAGCAGTCGGCAAACTGTGGCTCATGAGCCACAATGTGGCTCTTTGGCCCCTTGAGTGTGGCTCTTCCACAAAATACCATGGCCTAGGCAAGTATTTTAGTAAGTGACACTAAAGTGACTTCTATTTTGAAGAAGTGGCATCAGAAGAAGTTTAAAAAATGTGTCTCTCAAAAGAAATTTCAATCGTTGTAGTGTTGATATTTGGCTCTGCTGACTAATGAGTTGGCCGACCACTGCTCTAGATCCAAAACAAATTGGAGGTGCTTCCCCACAGGGAAGACGACAAAGCGTGAGGCACAGACTAGGAAACTTACCTGGTACAGTGCCACTTCCTCCCAACAGGGCCTCCCTGAGCATCTGATTCCCCGCGCAGAGGCAGGGGGCCTGGAGGCAAACAGTCCCCTTACCTTCAGGCCTGGTGGCTTTCTCTACACAGGGGAGGGGTGGTCTGTGTCCTCCTGGGTGGAGCTGACCCATCTTGGTGGTAGGAGCTCACCACACTGAGGACCAGTGTTCAACAAAAGGAGTTCGGACTAGGTCAATCCGAGATGTCCACAACCCAAATCAGCACCAGTGTTGAAGGACCGGGTGGTCTGTGCCAGCACTGGACTAGAAGGCCGTGGTATCCGGTCAGGCCTGGTGATGAGAAGTAGAGAGGCACAGGTGGAGAGAGAATATGCCAAGACAAAGCTGCTCAGGGGATTGAGGCCATCAACTAGGGCCTCACACACATGCCACCTTGCAGTGGAACAAAATGTAGTCCTTCTGGAACCCCTATCAAGGAGGAGACTCACTTACTAAAATACCATGCGTGACAGCAACTTGCCTTGGGAGGTGAGGCGGGCCAAAGACAGGGAGCCCACAGGCATTGGCAGGAAGGGGGCTCTCAGAAAGGCCCCCGTGTTGGCAACCAGGGGCAGGAGGGGTGGTGGCTGAGCTCATGGGACAGGACAGGAGTCCACGGCAGGCCCCAGGAGACACCCAGTTGGCCAGAGCCATTAATCTCTGCTTCATGTTTCCTTTCTGCCCCTCCTCTCCCCCCCAACCCCCGCTCTTTCCCAGTGGAGTGCAGAGATACCACCAGGTACTGCGAGAAGGTGAAACAGCTGAAACTCTGCCAACTCAGCCAGTTCAAGTCTCGCTGCTGTGGAACTTGTGGCAAAGCGTGAAGAGGGCCTAGGGAAGACCGACCCTGGCTGCACAAAGGACTCACGCAACCACCTTGGACAGAACTTAAGCTTTCTTCGTTTTATTTATTTCCCCCTCCCTGCCCCCAACCACGCACAGCCCCATCCAACCCCCACCCCACCCCACCACCCCTCCGATCTGAGGACCTCAGCATGCCTTCTCTTTCAGTTAGATGGAGGACAGAATGTTGGGAACGGACAGGACAGAGGTCAAAGGAGGTTGCAGAGCAGACCAGGCCAGACAGTGGGAGCTTCCTTGCAAAGCTGGCTCCCTCCCAAACCTGGGTCCTAGAGAGACCTGGGAAGAGGCAAGGAGAGCCCCTAGGGACAGCGTGGAGCCGGAGCTCCCAGCAGGCAGGTGGGCAGGTCCCAGATGGTTTGTCAAGCCTTGGTCCAGACCTTGGACACCGACTGGGTCTTTCCCACGCACCGTTACTGCAGGAGCGTGCTGCTCCTGTCCCCGCCTCTGCCTCTGTTCCCTAGGCCTCAGAAAGGGCGAGGGGACACCATGCTGAGGCAGAAGCAGCCCAGAACTTAGTTCTTCTGCTAGGGAGGGGAGGTGGAGGGCACAGAGCAACAAGAACTCAAAACATGGGCACGGAGGGGTAAAGGAGGAGACAGTCCAAGTAGGCCTCAAGGACACGATGCAGAAAGAGGAAGTAGAAGGGCAGGAGGACAGAAGCGAGAAAGCCTGTGCGTGTCCCTCAGGGGAGAGTGGAGGGAGACAGGAGAGGAGTGAGTAGCCAGGAGGCTCCCAGAGGGGATCTGAACCCCCTGGGCATGGGACCCCAGCAGGCTCAGGGGAAGGGCTGCTTGGAGCTCTGCCGTCCTCACAGAGGGCTCAGGCTTTGGTATGAGACATGCCATCCATGGGGTGGAGGGAAGTCTCTCTTCCCACACTCTCAGAGAACCTTCTGCCTGTACACCCGCAGCAAAACCACCCCTGGCATCTCTAAGTCTAGAGTGCCCCAGCCTGGAATTCACAGCTGATGTGAGCCAGGGGCATCTGAGCATGTATGGCCTTTGCTGCCCCACTTAAGAGCCAGGGACTAGAGTCAGTTTTCAAAAACCAATTCATTAATCAATTTGCCCGAGAGCAGCCATCAGGACAGAGCAGCCACTTCATTCCAGAGCTGACGGGGGCCTGGAGGGGACAGTAGGCTTGTGGGAGCCCTGCCCAGACCACAGTGAGAGTTCCCTCCTGTCTATAGAGCAGGTTGGGGCAGGGTGTGGGGTGCGATGGATGGCAAAGCCAAAAGTTAACTAAAGCTTCCAAGACTGTCCTCAAAGACTTAAACCCATTCCCCACACACAATGAACTATCAGGAGTCCACCTGTGCCAGTTTTGGTGATTGGGCAAATTGCTTATTCACCAAGTGGCTTTGGACACGTGATTTTGGCCACCTCCCCAAATGGCCCCAGTTTAGTCGTCAGGGCAGGGCGGCGAGAGTCACTCACCTTCAGAGAAAGCACCACTCCCGCGGGGCCGCCACTGACATCAGGGCTGTGTTTTCCAGCCTGCAAGGAAATTTGAAGGGAGACACCGTTAATCCGTGTCCTCCCCAGTTAGGTGCATTTCCTTCTTCCTCACCACAAAAATGGGCTCTAAGAAATCATGTTACTAAAAATCAGTGTAATGTTTATTTAAAATAAAAGAGAATGTTTTCTATGTCTGTATATCTTTTGTGAATATTTATTAGGATTTCTTGTATAAAAAAAAGTGCAATATTAATAATTGTACATTGTCATCCAGAAAACCAAGTATTTGGGGGACTTTTTAGTAACTTCTTGCAGTTGTGTTTCTGTAAACTCCGTGGTGATTATTGTATTGTTCCTTTTTTTTTTTTTTAATAGAACCTGATGTTTAACTCTGGATCCATTCACTGTGTACAGAATACATTGTAAAAAAAAACTAACATGGGATGATGGGGCAATGAGAGAGAATTCACTTGTGACACAATAGTTACACGTGGGGTGCAGAAGACAAATTCTATCCTACGACTAACGTGGCTGGTTATTTCTAGTTCGATAGCTGTTGAGAACCACGGGCCAGTATTCACATTTCCTACACAGTAGGTGCCCTCCACTCCCCCGGCCAGGCTGGAACCTCTGAGATGGGTTGCAGAGCCAGCTTGGAGGGCCTGGGTTTGGGGTAGGGAGCCGTGTGCCCCTTGCATGACATGAATGTTCACTTACTGTTTGTTCTGTGAATTGTGACTCAGCAGCGCCCCAAGATTATTCGGGCTGCTGAATAATGTGGAAAGGAGGCACTTCCTCCTCTAAAACACAAAACTGTATTTATATTTTTTTTGTACAGATAATACAGCTTATTTATTTAAATCGTGTCGTCTGAGTCTCTCTTCAGCTCAGCCCTCCCAGCTTGTGTTGTGTCGGGGAGAGGGTGGTTCCCAGCTGAAGAGGGAGAAGTGCAGTGTTCAGCTTCGCAAGGGGTGCTGGGGGCCCCGGCCTGGGAGGGCCAGCTCTGTGAATGAAGCCAGAGGGGCTATGGCTGTGTGGGGCTGTGCACACACTCAGTCTCAGTGCTGACCTTTGACAATTGTCTTATTTCCGGCCCTAGAGAGTGGGAAGACAGAAGGGAGCCGCAGTACCTTTGGGCGGAGAAGCAGCACAGGCATCTGGGGGTAGGTGCAGGCCCCCCGGGGGTGCGGGAGCAGCCTCACTCCGAGCCAGGCTTCCTGAGCCGTGTGCTGTATGGAGTAACCGCATGCTGAAGCTGTGCCTGTATACTACTGGTAGGGGCTAACATTTCTAGATCTGGCCACAATTAATCCTCACATCCACCCTGTAATTATCTCCATTAACATAGGAGAAGCCCAAGGTCATCCAGCCGGTGGAACTGCTCCAAACGCCAGTAGTCTGGCTTCTGAGCCAGAGCCTCACTCTTACCCGCTGTGCTGTCTCCAGCTCTCCCGTGTGAGCGCCGACCATGCGTGGCCACCTTGGCGTGTGCCCCCTTCTTCCTGGCTGCTTGGAGCTCGCTAGAGACGACAATAGCACATTTTTACGGGGCTTAGTTTATCGGCCCCTAAAATTAATTATAGCACTGTGGGGCTCCTAGCTCCCTCTTTTTTAAATAAAGCTACTGTGGGAAGTGTCAAAACAAAACAAAACGGCGAATCAGCGAGCTCTCCGTGAGCAGGCTCAGCGCGTCCCCAGGCCCAGACGACGGCCATGCACGGAGCTCTGGGAGCCACTCCGAAGGGCCCTGGCCAGAAGGCCAACCTCCAGCCTGTTTGCCAGCACTGACTTCAGCGCATCACACTCTGCTGAGCAGCATAAAAATACACCGGAAAGCTCGTCCTGAAATTCCAAGCATTTCCTAAGGCATTTTAGATTTTGCCAACGCTAGAACTATAAATACATACCAGCAACCAAACAATGTGCCACAGAAACTCCAGGAGAGGGGGCATGGTCAGATGCCAGAGCAAAAACCCAGGCAGGCTAAGCCATGAAAAGGGCTTAAGTAGAGCATATGGAAAATTTTCCAGCCAAAATCACAGAGCACAGCAGGGAGTAAGAGAGACATCCCTTCCAAGATACCAACCAACCACAGTGTAAAAGTTTGGGATGTTAACCACAGGCCAGCCTTGGGGCTGTAACTCCTCACACTCGAGTCCCCTGCTTGGCCTCAGATGTGTCCAGGACTTTGGCAAGATAAGCCCAAGAAATCAGTGAGTCCACCGAGACCAGAATGGTCAACAATCACCCAAGCTCATTTATGCCTCAACATCTTCACCGTTCAAAAGAGAATACCCTATGGGACAGGATTGTGGTGGGGGAAAAAAGATAAGTTACTTCATGATGAGGAAATATATTAACACTCACTGTTATTATCACCATCCAAGTTACTCAGAGAGATGGGGAGATGAAGGGCAGGCCGACAGAAGCATCACATTACTTCCCATGGTCAACACTGGAATCCCCTGTGTTTTCATTCTTGATTGAGAAGGACATCAGTCATTCATCCAGAGTTCACTACTGCACAACAGGTAAACACCAGAGGCGTTCATTAGCAAACCAAGCTCTGTGTCTTGGAAGAAAACAGATCAGCCCATGTAGCTAAATCAAAGACTCGCCAAAATACTGACAAACTTCCAGAAATACCTCCCAAGATGTTATCTTATGTTAACAGCCCAGTCTCAATTCAAAAGACCCAAATGGCCCGGCAGATGTGGCTTAGTGGTTGGGCATCAACCTATGAACCAAGAGATCACAGTTTGATTCCTGGTCAGGGCACATGCCTGGGTTGTGGGCTTAATCCCCCAGTCAGCAGGAGGCAGACCATCAATGATTCTCTCTCATCACTGATGTTTCTATCTCTCTATCCCTCTCCCTTCCTCTCTGAAATTAATACAAAGATTTTTTAAAAGATACCTAAATCTGCACATAAGGGCTATTTCCTTTAAGTTACTTTTTAAAATGAAGAAATGTTCATTCATGAATAAACAAAAAGTAAAAGCTAAAATTAAGGATATTTCACTTACCACGTGGTAGATTTTCTCATATGCAGCAAGCTATTGTCCACTCACCTCAGGTATCATCCTGTAGATAAACCCAAAGGAAATAATCCAATTTTACTGATAGTTCGCAGCTAAAATTAGACAAGTTAGATCTCACTAATCTATTTGTGAGGCTCTCCAAAATAGGTAAATTCATCCCCAAAGGGTAAGAGTTAGGGTTGGGGTAGGGTAGAGAGAAGGAAGACCCTCTTGGAGAATTACCCAGTGAAAACTGGTGTGTTGGTGGATTGATCCAAGAAAGGATAAATTAGGAAACTAAATAAGATGATACCTCCTTGCCTTTGACTCTTTCTGTCCCTCATTTACTGAGTCAGCTATGATTTAAAGACCTCAGGTTTCAGACTCAGAATGCATTGAATGTGAGTTAAATCAAGGAATCTTCTCTACACAGGTCACAGACTGCCAACTAGGAAAACATTGGTGTTAATGCAAACCTTGAAGTAAACAGTAGAAAACTAAATACCCAATGAATTCTACCAACCTTCTAGGCTTCCTCTAAAATTGCGGTCTTTCCCACACACATCCATCCTGTCACCGTGGAGCTGCTTTTACAGGTCTAATGTATATGGGTGGACAGGTGAGTGTTATCTTTGGCCAAACCTCAGCTTCGTGTTCATAGCACCCCAACATTCTCAACTGTGCTTTGCCACCCCTAAAGGGGAGGGCAGATAATGCTAACCAAGCCTTTGCTAACAAGAACTGGGCTGTCACCTTGCCTGTAAACTAAGGATTTACCACTTCACTCCGATGGATTCTGTGAAGCACCTGGTCCCAATCAGCCACATGTCACGCTTCTGATAACACAATATACAGATGTCACTCACCTCTGTGTTTTCCAAAGGCGAAATCCATCCTCAACTAAGGATTTCCCAGGCTGCTCCTAAAGACATGGTTTATATACATGTAAACAAATTAAATGTGAAGTTTTAGGTAAGTGTAGAACAAGCAGACAGTGGGGAACGGTTCTCCTGCAGAACATAAATAACGTTTGTTTGAACAGAAAGCTTCGGAGGGCCTGGGAGGTTGCACAGTCATCATTTAGACCCGAAAGCATTCATGGGAAACGTGCCTCCTTCTTTAAGATGACATAAACAGCCTTCCTCCTCCAGGTCTGCGTGATGGCCAGGTGGGACCTCGTTACAAATCCCAGGAAGAACAGTAGACAAGCTGTGAACAACTTAGTTACCGGGGTAGAGCAACTCTAGGAAGTGTTGAATGATCAAAGGTAAGGGGTGGGGTGGTGAAGTGTGTCATGGGCTTGGTTTTCTTCCCCCGCCCCCCATCCACCATCATTTTTTAAATTACAATGGAAGGGCCAGGCAATGACTTAGCTGAGGTCCGCTGAAGAATGATGACGTTTTCCAGTTGTCCAGGTAGCTCTGTCCCATGGCAGGAGCTCGGCAGTCACAGTGCCAGGGCGTAAAACAGATGCCAGGGGCACGGACCATTCGCTCCTGAGCTGAACTGAAGATACTCAAGGTAACTCCCAGAGAGCAGCAGGCCTTGAGCAAGCCTGTGAGGAATTTGCCAAGTTGCTTAACCTCTCTGAGCCTCAATTCCCCACCCGGGTGGGAAGGTAACGTGTAGAAAGGGTTGCGTGTGGATAAATTGAGATGACATGTGCTGGGCTGGTCAGAGCTTGAGCGGACACTACACCATACACTGCATCTAACTGTCCGGCCAGGGAGCTTTCCCAGGCTCCCTGGGCCCTGCACTCTGGCTGTGTCCTAACCTCCCATTTATCAAGCAGCCAAACCATCTCAACCACCAGTGACCAGGATATTTCCACGGAGTCCACACCGAGGCACTACAGGATCCACCAAGGTTTCCAAATCATCAAAGAAAGGGCCAACCACATGTTTGCATGCATGTGTATTTTATTGTATTCTGAACTTATTTGAAAAAATGTATGACGAGCACTTGGCAGTGTTTCTCCATGTGTGTTCCAATAGGTTTTACACAATAAAAGGGCTGTATTGTCAGAGTTGGAAACTGTTGTTTCTGCCTGCTCAGCATTCATCCCTCCCTACCCTGGAAACTATACCTCAGTTTTCTTTTAGGGACTCTCCTCACCCCAGCCCCCTCAGTTCATGTAGCTCACATGGGATTGACCACACACACACACACACACTATTCTGGCCAGGGGGAGCCCCAATTCAGGCCTGGATGATGCATATTTTCTATCACCCTGGTCATGGTAATCAGTGCAGGGATCAGTCCAGGCAAAAGAGACACAATTAAGGGAATTTTACTAGAACCACTAGAAAGGAGAAGCCCTTTAGTTAAAAAGAATGTTGGATGGCTCTATTGGTTGGGTATCTTCCCTGTACTGAAAAGTTGCTGGTTCCATTCTCAGTCAGAGCAAATGTCTGGGTTGCAGGATTGATCCTCAAAAGGAGGTGTGCAGGAATCAGCTGATCTGTTTCTCCCACATCAGCCTGCCCCTCTCTCTCTCTCCTCTCATCTCTCCTTCCCTCTCTCCTCTTCCTGTCTAAAATCAAAAAGAATTTCTAGTAACCACCTATGAAAGCAATGCTGAAGAAAATAAAGCCAAAATATCAAAGGTCAAGCCCTTATCCCAGCATTCAAGCCCCTAGATCCAGCTGTGCCTAACTGCCAATTCATACAATGGGTTATAGAAAGGTAAGCAAAGTTCCTTTACTATAGAGCCTTCAAAATATTAGCGCGCATCATGAAACGCCAGCAGGAGGATATAACAGCCAGCCTTTCCCAAACCGATGTGTCCAATGAACTTTTTTTGAAGACCATTTCGCAGGACAGGTTTAGCACAGGGAACAACTGGGGAAAGACTGATACATGTTACCTATATGTTAACTTCCTATTAAAATACTCCAAATCCCCATTCTCTTATTATTTCAGATAAATGAGACAAGTGGGAATTCATTTATCCAGCAATGTTGATGCATTTGTCCAGACTTTATAAATGTGTGTATAATTTTTTATTCTCTTTACTAACTTGAGGTCAGAAGCACAAACCATGGTATATTCTTCCAGTCTTAATAAAAAATGTGTGTGCATGTGCACACAAGTGTGTATGTGTGTATTCGCACTGTTTTATTCTGTTGGGGTCATAATTCCTGAGCTGCCATACTCTTTAGTTCTGCATTTGTTTTCATTGGGGGGCCTCTAGTCCCGCCGAGAAACTATCAGCTGTCACTCTTTCTGTTCTGAATGTGTCCGCCTCTAGCTACAGCCCCTCCTACTCTTCTGTGGCTAATAAACCAGATAATAGGAATTCATTGGAACTGTTTTTTGGGGGTTTTTTTTAAATGTGGAGAGGGGCCAATGTGCTGAGAGACAGCGCCAGGGTAGGGGGTGTGCACCGAGTAAAGTACCTAAGTTTCTGTACATGAAATGCCTGTCAATGATTCTGGCAACTTGAAGCCTGCTGATTTCCAGGTTCTTGCCTCGGTTTTGGATGGATGAAGTTTCCAAATAACTGACCTTCGACTATGGGAGGTGTTGGGATACTTAGCCAAGAAAAGAGCCACTCCAAATTGATAGTAAGCACCGAGCTCCGCTTAGAAACTCAAATGAAAAGTTTTGTTGTTGGGTTTTTTGTGGGGTTTTTTTTGTTTTTTGCGTTGTTGTTTTTTTTAAGCCCAGGAGAGTCTACAGTCCAAAAAATTCAATTTCTTAGTTTATAAGTCATTCCCTGGCATAGATATCAAATTGCAGTCATTTTTCAGGCATTCTGTCTGCCTGTAACCCTCGAGTAGCTGCTTGCCTGTTTAAAGGGTACGTGCAGGCTCCCCTGTTGTATGATCTTGTGACATGAAATGGATGGGGATTTGGGAAAAGGTGAAGTAACCAAGCCCACCCCCTTGTCACTGAAGGAACAGCTTTGGCCCCGAGTAGATAGGCACCACGCAGGTGGGCAGGCTGACTGCTCTGGGCATGAAAAGCCCAAGAAAATCAGTGTTAGATTCAATCCCTGGAGTGGAAGGTTCCAGGATCCTTTTGATTAGCATCAAGTGACTTTGTTGCCACACTTAGAAGTTGGACAAGGAAAAGCCATCATGTTGTGTCCAAGGATGCAAAGGCAGGGACCGGGGCACCTGTGGCCCAGAGTGGCTTACACAGGAGCTCAGCCTAACATTGCCCTGATGCCTTTTCCAGAATCCAGAGCACGTGTTCTGGGAGGGTCATAGGCCTCTATGACCCTCTGCACCTCCCCAGAATGGGGAGGGGCCCCGCACCTGCCCAGCCAGCCATGTGGAAACTCGGGGCCTGCCCTGCCAAAGAAAACACCCCTGCCTGCCCTTCACCCCCAGTCCTTACGCTAAGAGGGCCTCGGTCTTCCCACGTCGAGGCCTGCCGACCAGATGTGGGCCTGGGTGATGGCAGGCAGACCCAAGGATCCAGGGGGCCATTTCATCTGCAATCGGGCCCTGTGCACACCCCACCTGCCCGCCTACTCCTCCTTGACAACTGCGCGGCTAAAAAAGTACTTTCAGAGGAAATGGATCCCTCCGTTCATCTCCATGCCCTGAATCACAAGATCCAAAAAGGGGGCATCACTTTGGAAAGACTTTGTTGTGCCGGGCCCGTTGCCTTGAGCAGTTTGCTTCACTCCTGCTTTAGAGGCAGGGCTGGGGCAGACAGTCATTCTGACTCTGTACATTACTCAAAGCACATGGAGAGCAATGAGATGGCAGTGAAAAGGTATTTGGAGGACACTACGTGAAAGCAACCCCAAGACACAGAGCAGGGAGTGCTTGCTCCCCAGCCGCCCCAACACAGGCCCCAGACAGGACAGCTGCTCTGATGTCAGAACTGGACTGTGATCTTGGCTCAGCTGAGGGCTGTCTCTGGACCCCCAGGCCCTCCTCCCTGAAATCGCAGTTGATGGATGACAGGGTAGGAAGGAGGATGGGTGGAGCCAAGGATGGAGGTGGGAGAGCCCTGGCTGATGCTGTCTGGGCAGCGTTGGGGAACAGCTTGGGGTTCAGAGGCTAATGGCCCGAAGCCCGCAGCTCCCTTCACCTGCATGCACTGGTTGGCCTGGTACTTATTCTGCATTGTCCATTGGCCCTTCTATCCAATCAAAAGAAAAAGTCACCTTTCAAGTGTGTATTCCAGTTGAGAAGATGCTAATGAAATCCCATTAGTGCTTTATCATCTGCAATTGGTTCTATCCCAGGCCAAGTGGGGGGCTGTTTGTCTTATCCCCTCCCTACCTCCTCACATACTAGGTGTACCAGTTAATAATGAAGATTTTTTTCAATAGATGGAGTTACACATATGTTGATATATATGTGTAACTCCATCTATTTATTCCATTTTAAATGTATGCTATTTTGCTGTATTGACAACAAGCTTCAAAACTTCATATGTCAAATTTGCTGAAGGTGTTATCATAGATGTTTTTACACTTTAAAATGTCAAATTTCATGTCAAAAAAAGAGCATTTGCGTGAAGTTTTATTTCATTATTTTGAAGAAAAAGTTATTGTATACTTCAGTAAGCTTATGGTGAACATGCTCCATCTCAAGATACTTGTGAGCACTGGTTTAGATTCCTTAAAAGTGATTATTGATTTTTATGTGAAAGACAAAGAATGTCCAGGTCAACTAAAAAACTTTGAAGACCAACAATTACAAGCATTATTGGATGAAGATGCATGTCAAACTCAAAAACAACTTGCAGCACGATTAGATGTTGCTCAGCAAACAATTACTTATCATTTACAGCAATGGGAAAGATTGTAAAGAAAGGAAAATCGGTGCCACATCAACTGAATGAAAGATAAATGGAAAACCAAAAAGTCATCAGTAAAATGTTGCTTCAATGGCACTAAAGAAAGTCTTTTTTGCATCAAATTGTGACTGGCAATGAAAAGTGGATTTATTTTGAGAATCCCAAATGCATAAAATTATGGGTTGATCCAGGTTTAAACGGCAAACTATCAATATCAACTGCAAGGCCAAATTGCTTCAGAAAGAAGACAATGCTCTGCGTTTGGTGGGATCAGGAAGGTGTGGTGTATTATTAGCATCTAAAACCAGGTGAAACCATTAATACTGATCACTACCAACAACAAATATCAATTTGAACCACGCTTTGATCATGAAACGACCAGAATGTTCCAGAAGACACGGCAAAGTAAATTTGCTTCATGATAATGCACCATCACACACTTCAAAACCAGTTAAAGACACCCGCTGTATTCATCAGACCTTGCTCCTTCAGATTACCACTTCTTCCGATCAATGGCACACGCACTTTCTGAAAAGCACTTCAAAATATATGAAGAAGTGGAAAGTTGGGTCTTTGAATGGTTTGCCTCAAAACAAGAAAAGTTCTATAGGGATAGTATCCACAAATTACCTGAAAGATGGAGAAATGTGTAGCTAGCGATGGACATTACTTTGAATAAAGTACTTTTGATGTTTCTCCTGAAATTACCGTGTTTTCATTGATTACAAAATCCTCCATTAATAACCTGTGCACCTAGTACACCGTTAAGCTCTAATAAATGATAAAATGTCATAGTGAAATGGGAGGAGGGTCATCATTGGACAGGGGTTTTCAAGAAACTTGAAGAAGGCAGGGGGTAGGTGGTGGAATGATGACTGACAAGTATAGAAGTGAAGCCACAGCCTAGAATAGAAATAGCAAGAATTCTGGAACTAGTAGGGAGCAGTACTTCCAGGCAGAACCCAGAAGGCCTTCCAGATTTGAAATGCAGATACCAGAGAAAGCAGACTGACAACTGATGCTAAAACTGGAGATTGCTAAAAGAATCACTAACAGTGGACTCACCTTCCCCACCCTCCAGCCATTATCTGGCAGAAGATCTTAGAGCCAGGCCCAAAAGGAAGGGTTCATCTTTAAAGATGGTGGCACTTGTAAAAATACAATAGAGGTAGAATGGAGAGTCCTTTGGCTGTTCTTGATGCTGTATTTGTACCTCAGCTGGAGGACAAAACAGAGATGGTTCCTGATCACCAGAAAGAGAGTGATGTGCCAGGGTCTTCACCCATGCAGGTGGCCCCACTGTCAGGAAATCGAGGAACAAGACCTTCCCTGATCACCCACCCTGCTGACACGGGGACTGCCCTGTGCACAGCACAGGCACGGGGACACCATCATTGGGACCTCACCCCAGAAGATGCCCCTTGGCAACACATCATAAGCCAGCAGACCACATCCACCCAGCCCAGAGCTTCCAGGCCAGCAACCCGAGCAGCTGCAGCCCATTGGCCTCACTGGAAACTCGGCTTCCCTCTTACAGGATGCTGTGCTGCTTGGGGGCTTTGGAAGCTTTACTGTTTTCTTCTGCAGAACCTCATCCACAGAACAGACTGCATTCTGCATTGGAGCAGGTTCCCTGCTTTGATATACAACCTTTCCCTTTGTGTCGTATTCTTGGTCTCTGCTAGCTTTCTCTTATACATGCCCAAAGCCTTGAGAACCCTGGGCGGTGGCAGGTGATTAAGCTCCCACTTCAGTCTCACAATTGGAAACTAGGATATCAATCACATGCAACATTTCAAGAGAAGGCAATTTGTTTGGAGCCTTTCATCATCCGGGTTTATGGAACGGGGTCATATCAGGTGTTACAGCAGTAAGTATATGCATTTTAATAGAATAGATCCTTTCTCAAACTGACTCTTATATGGAAGCTCAATACCCAGAATTGATTAACAAGCTGCTGCTTATGACAGAGCAAGGGGGAGGCGCGGAGAAACCAGAGCCCTATCCGCTCAGCTCAGCTTCTCTTGCCCTCCTCCTAACCCAGGTTACCCCCTAAAATGACATTTCCAGGGAGAGCAGTTAGCAATCCCAACTCAGAACAACTAAAATGTACATTAACTATATGGAAAAAAATGTAAATATGTTATTTTGTAAAATATGTACAATGTAAAATATGAGCAGTTATCCTTACCTGCATACTTGCAAATACCAATAAAAGTATAAGTAGATTCAACCAGGCAGAACTCAGCAACCATCTTCATCATCACCACCATCATCCTCACCTACATTTAATGAGAGTTTTAACCATGGGTCAAGGATAAGTGATTGACATGTATTCTATCACTCCATTCAAACAACAAAATCATGCATCCAGTATTGCTAGTGTCCACGTGTTAAAGAACTTGATCAAGGTCCCCTAGCTACTGGGTAGGAGGGGCTAAGATACAAGGCCAGATCTGCTGGACAGTCTTCTAGCATGCTCTTGGCCACTGAGTTGTACTAGTCCTCATAATAGGTACTTGTGTCCTTCTTTATATATTTTCTTAATTTTTTACTTGAGTTAACCACTTCTATAATAATAAAGGTATTTTCATTAGAGACCAAAACAGGACACAGAGTGGGGGGTGAGGGGAGACCCTGCTCCTTAAGTTCAAAAGTGGGCAGGACAGAAATGCCCTGAGTAGCTCATCTAGTTGGGGTCACCATGGAGGTGACCCTACATGTCACAAAGGAAGGGCTCAGAGGACATTCCTCACCCCAAAAAGGCTCAGCTTAACCAGCCAGGTTCATCCTTCTTCATCATCTTCTTCCCTTCCTACTCATCAGAAATGTTAGAAAAACATATTAGTCTTTATATAATCAAGTATTGTCAGATAACCATTCTGAAAAGAAGGGAGAGGGAAGGGGAAGTATAAGAGGACTAAAACTCCTAATTAACCAAACAGACCATGACTCAAGTCGATGAGTCAACAGACTCATACAGGTGCATTATTTAGGAATATGAAGGAAAATATCAGCAGAAACAGATCAAATTAAACTGTCCTCTTGGGAAGGGACAATGGAGAAGGCCAACAGGCTGGGGCATGAGAGATTGCTGAATTTTTTATAAGCATTTTAGCACTATTTGGCTTTTCAAATCAAGTGCAAATATTTCTTTGATTTGTAAAAAATGACAAAATAATAAAACCTACCCTCCTCAGTAATCTCCTTTAGCTTAATGGACTCCAGGAAAGACTTCAGACAGAGAGAATGTGGTTAGATGTGGCTTGTGGAGCCTTGAGATCTGAGACACAGCAGACGGGAGGTGTCTGGTGCTTGGGGAAGAGCACTGGACCTTGAATCAAAAGACCTAGGTTCCAATCTTGGCCTTGGTGCTCCATGCTCTGTGGCCTTGAGCAATATGCGTAACATCTCTAAGCTTCTCTACCCCATAAGGGCAGGCATCCAGACCCCATGTAACCAAAAAGAGGATTAAATTATGTAAATCCCAACCCAATGATGCAAACTAACCTCATGGTGAGGCTACAAGGGGTAGAGGCCTAAGCAGTCTGGGCCAGGGAGGACTGAGCCTTTGATAAGAGATGCAGGTTGCTCACCCATGAACCATGCATTGAGCCCAAGCTTGAGTCTCTGGACCTGAAATTTTCTCCCCCCACCACCATGTTACCAAGTTCTCTGAGAACATGGAGTATGTTTTAAGTTTTGTGGATTCAAGAGAGAGGTAGTAACTGCATCCCTCTGTGAAAGGCTCACCCATATCATGAGCCCATCTGACTCAGCATGGGGATTCTTGAACAAAGTCCTCCCTCGAGTCTTCGAACTTAAAATAATCTCCAAATTGCTTAGCCATAGAATCAAACTTCGTGAAACCTTGGGCCCAAAAGAGAAATCTCCAGCCCTTTCTCCAGGGCAGGGTCCAGCTCACCACTAAGTCAAGCTTTGTCACAGATCTGGTCAGAGTTACCATTTTAGGACAAGAAGATCCAGCTTCTCAGGAAGTAGCCCAACATGGAACCATTTTTTCCAGGGGCTGGCTGCTGAATGCCTGGTTGCCAGGGTCCCTTTTTCCCCTCCTCCAACTGGAATCACAGCCAGTACAGGTTAGGGGTGGGAGAGGTCTGGCAGGTCTCTACTCTCAATAGTCGGCTATCTCCTGTTATCAGAGAGACCCACGCACTATCAGATAGCGCTGTTCTTTGCTGGTGTTTCACAATGTGAAGAGGTAGGAAGACACCCTGGGAGAAAAGAACCCAAAACAAGACTGCAGACTGGGCCCAAGACACTCCCACCAGGACAGTGATAAAATGGGGAGTGAAGTCTAAAATCTCTCCAAGGACCTGGGAACACAATCCTGCTCTTGGCATAGGCAGCAGGTGGGGGCTGATGATGCGGGCCTGCAGATTCACTCCACCCCCCCCCCAAAAATTAAGTTTATACTTTGGCACTTCATACTTGGCAAGGGTTAATCACAATGTCAATTAATGCAATGATTATGTTAATAAAATACCCCTGGTTCAGAGGGAACCTCATAAAGACCAGCTTTGATTCCATGAGCACAAGGTAAGGGACCCGGGAGGGAACTCTGTAGAGGGAGGGTTAGAGGAGTAATTACTAGTGACTAAATGTCATTTTCCTTGAGTCAAGTGATTCTCATTTTATTCAAGTGTCCTGGAACGATGATGAAGATTTTTTTTTCATTTTGGAGAATTTCTTTTCTGTCCAACAAATAACTTTCAATCGTCTGCTTTTAAAAGTATTTTGCAATTTCTAATTTTTTTTTTTAATCAGGCTGACACTGCCAACTCCTGAGGGTTGGGGTTTTCGGGATCACCTACAGCAAGAGAGCTGTTCCGTCGAGAGCCTGTGTGGGAAATTGCCCTGTATAGCCTGTGCCCCGAAGCATCTGTTTCTTCAAAGATGTAGCCAGGGGGCTCAGGGTAAGAAGCCAAGCACCTACCCATATCCTTGGGGGTAAAGCTGATGGTGTAAGTGGTCTGGCCCTCCACAGGGACATTTGCTTGGGGACCAGACGAGAGGGGCTTATAGCTTTTGGTATTGGTGGGTGGGTGGGGCACGTAGTGGGCCCTGGTGGTAGTCAGGCAGTCCAAGGGCTCGGTGGGACGGTGCAGCTGGGGAATGGGCTTGACTGGCTCCATGCGCACGCTGGCCCACTGCTTGAAGTCATCCCTGGTGGTTGTGGAGCCTTCGAAGCGGGCACCTTTCTTGAGGCAAACCACCGGTCGGCAGGACTGAGCTGGAGCCCCCTTAGGGTATGTGAAATGGGACTGCGCTGTTGTCAGAAGGTCCATCTTTTCTTCAGGAGGGACGTAGGGGACAAGAGGTTTGTAGAACAACTGGGGCGTTGGCCATGCTTGGTACTTATCTCGAAACTCGGTGGTGCTACAGAAAGGTGCATCTGATTTGCCAGTCCTGACTGGAGGTTTGAAGCTCCTGGCGGCCTCCCCCATTAGGCCCCGGAAGCTCTGTTTGTGAGTGGTGAGGCTATCAAAGGGGATATCACAGGGTTTGAACT
Organism: Vespertilio murinus; assembly: GCA_963924515.1. Taxonomy (NCBI): domain Eukaryota; kingdom Metazoa; phylum Chordata; class Mammalia; order Chiroptera; family Vespertilionidae; genus Vespertilio; species Vespertilio murinus. The sequence continues at coordinate 126,862,298 of OZ004708.1, read as the reverse complement.
TCTCTGGCTCATATGCAAAACGCTTCTCTAAAGGGTGGGCCACGTAGCTCATCTTGTAGTTAGTCAGATCCTCCAGGGGGATGTTAGAGACGTGGGACATGGCTGGAGGCTTACAGCTCATGGTGTTCACTAGACCCTTTAAAGAATAATCATCCTGGTGTGTGGTTCTAGTATCAAACCTAGCAGTTTCTGGGTGGTAGGTGTGTTGTGGACGAATTAGATCTCGTTTTGGTTGGTTCCAGGGTAAATAATCAGCTGAAAATAAAGCAGAAGTGGTAATTATTCATAATTCAATTCACTCTACCTGCATGTTTTCTAAGGGGTCTACACCAGTCTTCAAATGAGATGTTCTTTGTGACAAAAAAACAGAGTGGATGGATCTCTACCATCCCTTCACTCAAGAGCTTGATATTTCAACTTTATGGTATCTTAGAGTTACTGTGCAGAAGAGAGAAATTTATATCACACTCTGCAATGCTATATACAGGTATGTTAGAGGGTCCATGGCCGTGGGAAGATCCAGGGAACCGATTCTAGCAGAGCTGTCACACCACTGACTTACCCTAGTCCAAGAAGAGTTCCCTCTCTCTGCAGGGAAGTTGCCCTCTCTGAATCAGCACAGGCTGATTGGGAAGATGCATGTGATACAGTGAGACAGGAGAGTCACAACCCACAACTAATGGGCTGCCAGCCAGACCAACCAGACCTGCCTGGTGTGCATGGGAAAACTGCAATTGTGTCCCTCAACCCATACATCTAATCCACATTCATCCAAGGAAATTAGGGCGTTGTATTGGCTGGTGGGAGAATAATATCAACTGCCTCTTATATAGAACTTATTATATCACAGACAGTATTTGAAATGCTTTCTGTGTTAACTCTTTTAATATTCAGACTTCCCTAATGAGGTGGGTACCATCGATATGCTCATGTTACAAATGCAGAGACTAAGATACTTGCCCACCGCCTAGTCTGCCCAGATGGACCAGGAATGGGGGGAGGGAGGGGGGCGCGCAAGGGGTTGGAGGGTGATGGAAGCCCCAGGATAAAATACCACAAATTCCCATTGTTCGTAACAATGGTTTAGTAGTGTTTCTTAAATAAATACTTTTCAATTTTCTGTATGCCTTTGGTTTCCTGAGCCCTAAAATGGTTGATTTTTTTACTGTTTTGTCCAGTTTTATTGTTGCTTTTGGGGCAGAGCATTTTCCAAGTTCCTCACTCCACCGCTTTGGAAATCCTGACATCCCCTCCCCACCCCCCCAGACACACTCATAAGTTTATTTTAGGCTAATAATACTACCAACTATTTATTTTAAATTGGCTTCATTTTAATTGAAAATCTAATCTTTCTCCAAGAGCCATTAATGGCTCTATCAGCATCTTGAAAGCATTAGGGGGCCTCAGAGAAAACCATCTTGCTGAATATAAACCACATGTTTCTCCGTCAGACTTCAGGCCTCCCTGATATGAGGCTATCTACCTGTAGATGCCTACACACTGCCTCAAGGTCCGTGGGGGTGGGAAGGACAAGGTTTTTCTGGCCCTCTTCCATGATGGATGAAGTGATAAGAAAACAGGTTCCTAAGCTGAAAGTTGCCTCATGTAATTTCTGATACCCAACAATACAGTTTAAACCACATTATTATCCAACCTTCTAACTTCTTCCACCCAGCACATATTACCCCCCAAAAAAACCTCCACAAGACCCTGAAAAACCTCAGAATTCCACATGAAAAACTGCTCATAAGCATGAAAACCATCAGTAAAGCCCTCCAGGGCCAGGGTGTCATGTGGGTAATTGGCAAGAACCTCTGTAAAAGGGATTCCATTCAATAATGTGTCTTAAAAAAAAAAAAAAAAAAAGCTTAAGCTAAAGCTGAGCATCAAGTAATTACACTCTCAATCTTTCCAATTGCACAGTGTTTTGAAAATGTCAAAATTACAACCAAATGCTGCTGGAGCATATTTTACTGGTGGTTTTCTAGTAGAGGTGCTGGCCATACAAGTGGAAAGGGGAAAGTTTGCATATTTTCCCTGTAGAACCATAGTAAGTGAAGCATATAGATATAATATAGATGGAACCCATTGAAATACACATATTTAATGAGCTTGGTCTTTGGTTGTTTTTTCTTCCCCCTCTTTGGAAGGAAAATCAATGTATGGCCATAAAAGCATAAGGTTGCTATGGAAAAAACTTACTAAAGCAGCAAATTTCCACAAGAGACAAACAAGTCATCAAAAGGTGATACTCCAGCCTGGAAAGCGTGGCTCAGTGGTTGAGCATCAATCTATGAACCAGGAGACCATAGTTCAATTCCTGGTTGCAGGCTCATGCAAGAGGCAGCAGATCCATGTTTCTCTCTCATCAATGTTTCTATTTCTCTCTCCCTTCCTCTCTCTAAAAATTAATAAAAACATGTTTTTGAAAAAGGTGATACTCCAAGAGATAAGGCAAGGGCCCCTCACACATATAAGAAGTTGTACAGGACTTATGCAAGAGCAGAGTAAATGCCATGGGTCTTCCCCAAGCCTTCACTCCAGCTCCTGGTCAGGACCCACTGAGTAATTGGCTGGGTGAGGATTTGTGCAAATCCAATGCCACACTGTCACCAGAGCCCTTATAAGCTACTAGAAGCCCGGTGCATGTAATTCATGCACGGGGGTTGGGGTGTGTCCCCACTTAGCCCAGCCTTCACCCTCTCCAATCTGGGACCCCTTGAAGGATGTCCAAATGCCCTGTAGGCCTCATCCCACTGGGATTCACAATCCAAGACTGCTGGCTCCCAACTGGTCGCCTGCCTGATCACCCCTAACCACTCCCCTGCCAGCCTGATCGACGCCTAACTGTTCCTCTGCCGGCCATCTTGTGTCCACAAGGAGGCAGCCATCTTTGACCACATGGAGGTGGGTATCATGTGTGTTGGAGTGATAATCAATTTGCATATTACTCTTTTATTAGATAAGATGGTCCAGAACTGCTCATTAATGCCCTTTTTTGATAAGCACACCTTGGTAACGTCATCCCCTTTGCAATGTGCTAAATGCTGGGAAAACATGTGCTGGCCATTCAAGGCCCAGTTTTGGAAGCCATTATATATGATAGGGGAGTAAGGGAGCAAAGCAACCATTTACATTAATAGAATATGTTAAGTATATATTATTCCAAAAAAAAACTACTAAAACACATAGGTTGCTAACAGGCACCTATCGATCAAATCTAACTCTAAGTACATTTCGTTGGCTACATACTGATTTGTTTGCTTTCACATCTGCATTTCAAGGGGAAAAGGAGAATATAGGGGTTTCTCAATTTTAACTTTGTCAGTATGAAAAGCCAGCCACCGTTTCATTTTAGCAGAGGAACACTAGTCTCTGGTTTGCAGAGGGAAATTTTAGATGTGGCTGTTTGGAGAAGGTGAGGAATATGGGAGAGCTGGAGGGGCAGAGATTAAAGCATATGTATTAGGTTATTTCTCTGTGTGCTTATTTTGAGTATTTTGCTGGAATAAAGAGGGAGGACTGTCTTCAAACAACAACAACGGCTCACTGTGCCCTTGCCAAACCCCTAAGGCAAGCAAGGGCCCCTCACTGGGAGTGAGCATTTCTCACTCCCAGACCTGTCCTTGCACCTAGGGAAGGGTGGGGAGGGGAACAGGGCTGCTCAAGCAGTTGCTCTAACGAGCCTCTAAGCAAGCCAAGATTCACATATCCAGGATGGCCATAGAAGGGGTGTGGAGGAAAGGAGATTTTGTAGCTAAAAGTGCCTGTTCCCTCCCCCATCAGAAGGACTCCCTCCTACCTGCTAGGTGTCCATGGTGCCCATTTTTGGCCTTCCGTAAACACTGAATGAAAAGGAATCAGGAGGCAAGAGTGCCACGACCATGTTCCTGGTCCTAAACCATCTACTACAGTGCCTGCTGCCTTGTTGGGTGTAACTGGCAAAGAGAAAGATAGATCCTTGCCCTCTTGAGCTTACAGTCCGGCCACGGAGACAAATGTTAAGAGGAGCGAGAGGTGGAGAAAATTATGCAATGAATAACAAAACAGGGGAGTACAGGGCACTCTTAAAGCATCTAACAGGATGTATCTAGTCTGGCAAGGGATGGGGGTAGGTCTGGAAAGGCCTTGAAGGGTGTGACATTTCCACTTCTCACTGAAGAGCAAGTGCAAGACAGGGCAAGGGAGGAGGGCCCCGTAGAGAGGAAACAGCATGCGGGACATGTCCTAAGACAGAAAAGAGATGGCGGAAAGGAACTGAAAGAAGGTCCTGGGACAGGGCAGAGGGGTGCTGTCAGGTGCCAGAAATCTGCAAGGCATCAGAGGAGTTGGGAAGGGTTGGGGTTTTATCCCAAGAACCATGATAACTATTGGAGGACTTTTAAGTGGAGAAGAAATCAAGGAGATGGCCATTTTTAAAAAGCCCCACCACCACCACTCTGGTTCCTTTCCATGGAAAATGAGTAACTGCTGACAAGGCCACCGACCGGAGCTCTACTCAAGTGTATGCCCGAAGAAGGCAAGACTGGGGCTTTGCCAGGAAGAAACAACTAAAGAACAGAAGAGAGAGGGTGTAAAAAGACAGGCCATAAAAATACAACATGGAATAGGCCACATGAGGGATAGACACAGGCAGGGTTGATGAGGAGAAGAAAGACTGAAGTGTTTGTGGACTGGAGGTCCCAGTGAGGCCAAGGACTGCTGATGGGAGTGGGTAAGAGAGCAAGCGGAAGGACGATGTTGGGGTGCACAAAGGCGGAACCATTTCTGGGTATTACAGTGTCCAGAATGTGGGTAGGCAGAAGGAGGTTATAGAAAAGTGGACGGGAATGATAGCAATGGTAAGAAGGTAGAAAAACAAAGACCACACTGCTGAAGAGGCACTGAGTCGCAGTTCCTAGGAGAAGCAGGGAAGCTCAGCCCCAGGTAAAGTCTTCTAAAATATAGATTTAGAGCTTCTGGAAGGGCTTCAAGAACATTCTACACTCCTCCCAAACCCACCCCATCCCCCAGGCCTCCCGACTCCTTTTGCTTAAGTGTTTGGCTTGACTACATAAAAGCAACGATTAGCACAGTTGTTTAGATTTACAAACATGTTACATGTACAGTTCAGCATGTATTTCTAGGGAATATATGTGCATCATAAGCAGAAAAGTTACTGATAAGCCTGGCCTCCATTCCCATGGCCTCAGCCTATGGTTTGTGCTCCATAGAGGGACTGCTACACCACACTATGACTCCATGTCCTGTGTCCCTTACCAGACTCAAAAGTCACAGAAGTTCACTGTGCTTCCTTCACAGTCCCTAATGCCACATCTAAGATGTATGTAGTAGGTGCTCAATAAAGAATGACTCAATCCCATTTATATATAAAACTGTCAAAACTAATTTATGGTGTTAAAATTCAGCATAATGGTTCTATCCTGGGTGGGGAGGGTAACTGGATGGGAATACCAGTGTTATGTTTCTTGATTTGGGTGCTATTTATATGGGTGTGTTCAGTCAAAATTCATTTTCTATGCACAGCAAAGAAAACCATCAACAAGATAAAAGACAACCTGCTGAGTGGGAGAATATATTTGGCAATGATTCATCCGATAAGTTCTTAATATCCAAAATTTATTTTAAAAAAAAACTCACGACACACAACAAGATGGTGGCAGAGGTAAAAGCCTAACTGCAGCCACCCTCAACAATTTAAAAAAATACAACTAAAATATAGAGTGGACACTATCCAGAACTACAGGAAAGTTGACTGACTGGAAATTCTACAACTAGAAGGAAAGAGAAAACCAGAAGGAAAACCAGAGGAGCTGTAAAAGCCTAAGGTACGGAGGCGCGGTGCGTGCTCGGGGAGAGGACGGAGCCGGAGAGGAGGGGCGGCGGAGTGCCTGGCTGGCGTTCCCCAGCGGGAAGGAGATAAAAGCTCCGGACTGTGCTGAACCCCAACTCCGACTGCACTGAACCCCAGTTCTGGGCGAGACCCCGGAGGTCCCAGGCTCATACAGAGGGAAACTGGGCTGTAAGGCAGAAGCTCAGCAGAGCGGCAAGAAAGGCAGAGCACAGGAGTCGCGCACTTTGCGCGCAGAGGAGGGACTGTTCACTGAGCTGCTGAATTGCCCCAGCGGGAAGGACTCAAAAGCTCAGGACTGTGCTGAGCCCCAGTTCTGACTGCACTGAACCCCAGGGCAAGACCCTCGGGCCCCAGCCTCATACAGGGGGAATCTGGGCTGTAAGGCAGAAGCTCAGGGGGGCGGCGAAAAGCAGATCCCCTGAGTCGCGCACATTGCGCGCACAGAGGACAGACTGTTGTTTGGGCCGCGAGATTGCCCTAGCGGGAAGGAGACATAAGCTCCGGACTGATCTTAACCCCACTTCCAACTGCTCTGAACCCCAGTTGTGGGCTTGTTGGGGGAGAGACTACACTGTCTGGTAGCGGGCGAAGCTCTAGGGCGCCTTTCTCTCAGAGGTGCTTGCAGAGAGTACCAAAGGACTCTGAGGAACACTGAGACTCAGGAACCTCAGAGGGCAGGGCTAACCGGAAGCCAAGGCTGTAGGCTCCACCCTGAAACTGCCCCACCCAAGCTGAGCACAGAGGCTTTTGCAGGTTTCCAAGTCTAGTGTAATAAGGTTGTCTCCTGGCATAAACACAGCTGATCCTCCCAACCTACCAACTCAGGGAAGCAGCGAAATGTTGAAACAAGGAAACAGATCACAAACGAAAGAAATGGAGGACAAAAAGCGACGGGATATAGAGTTCAAAACCACGCTTATAAGGTTGTTCAACAATCTCTTAGAAAAGGCCGATAAAATAAATGAGACCTATGAGGATATGAAAAGGGATCAACTAGAAATAAAGAATACATTCGCTGAAATAAAAAATATTATACAGAGTCCTAAAAACAGATTGGAAGATTGCAAGAATCAAGTCCAAGATTTGCAACACAAAGAGCCAGAGGACACTCCTCCGCAGAAGCAAGAAGACAAGAGAATCCAGAAAGTTGAAAACAGTGTAAGAAACCTCTGGGACAACTTCAAGCGAACCAACATCAGAATTATGGGCATCCCAGAAGATGTCAGAGAGCAAGATACCGAAAACATATTGAAAGAAATAGTGACAGAAAACTTCCCCCACCTGGGGAAAGAAATAGACTTACACGTCCAGGAAGCACACAGAACCCCAAACAAAAGGAATCCAAAAAGAACCACACCAAGACACATCATAATTAAAATTCCAAGAGCTAAAGACAAAGAGAGAATATTAAAAGCAGCAAGACAAAAGCAGGTAGTTACCTATAAAGGGGCACCCATACGACTGTCAGCTGATTTCTCATCAGAAACCATGCAGGCCAGACGGGAATGGCAAGAAATATTCAAGGTGATGAATAACAAGAACCTACAGCCAAAAATACTCTACCCAGCAAAGCTATCACTCAGAATCGAAGGCCAGATAAAGAGCTTCACAAATAAATTTAAGCTAAAGGAATTCATCACTGCCAAGCCAGAATTATATGAATTGATAAAAGGGGTTCTTTAGGAAGAGGAAGAAAATAAAGATAAAAATTATGAACAAACACGTAACTATCAACAAGTGAGTCTAAAAACCAAGGGAAGTAAAAATCATGATGAACAATATTAACTGGTGAATATAATAGAATCAGAGGTATGGGAGGGGAGTGGACTGATGATTCTCGGGGAAATGGGGAGTGGAGCGGGGCGGGAAGAGACTGAACATAAACTGCACCTATGGATGAGGACAATGGGGGATGGGGAAAGGGCAGAGAATTGAATGGAAACTTGGTGTAGGGGAGCAATGGGGGGGATGAGGAACATTTGTAATAATATGAACAATAAAGATTTATTTAAAAAAAAAAACTCACACAACTCAACACCAAATAAAACAAACCAAACAATTAAAAAATGGGCAGAGGACCTGAATAGACACTTTCTATAAAAATGGCATGCATGTGGCCAATAGACATGTGGAAAGATGCTCAGCATCACTGTCAGAAAAGTACAAATTAAACCACAATGAAATATCACCCCACACCTGTCAGAATGGCTATCATCAATAAATCAACAAACAACATGTGTTGTTGAGCATGTGAAGAAAAGGGTACACTCGTGTACTGTTTGTAGAAAATCAGTAAGGAGGGTCCTCAAACAATTAAAAAAGGGACTGCCTTAAGACCTAGTGATTCCACCTCTGGGTATAGATCTGACAAAACCCAAAACACTAATTTGATCGAAGATATGGAGCCCATGTTCACAGCAGCATTATTTACAATAGCCAAGATAGGGAAGCAACCCAAGTGTCCATTAACCTAAGAGGATAAAATTGTTTCAGAATGCCTTACCTGTGGGCTGTGAGCACTGAAGGGGGTTGTACAATGCAAAACTAAAAACTCATGGAACCTATATAAATTGAACATTACTCGGCCATAAAAAAGAATGAAATCTTACCATTTGCGACAGAATGGATGGACCTAGAACGTATTATGCTGTGAAATAAGTCAGTCAGAGAAAGACAAATCATCTGATTTCACTTATTATGCAATCTAAAGAACAAAATAAATGAACAAACAAAACTGAAACAGACTTTTAGACCAGAGAGCAGACTAATGATTGCCAGAGGGAATGGGGATGGGGGGACGGGGTGAGAAAGGCGAAGGGATGTATTGTATAACTACCAATACAAATTGGTAGTTACAGAATAGCCATGGAAGGTAAAGTACAGTATAGAAAACACATTCAATAATACTGTAATACCAATGTATGGTGCCAGGTGGGTACTAAAAATATTGGCGGGAGCACTTTGTAAAGTAACTACTACATGATTGTCTAACCAATAGGTGTACACCTGAAACCAATAGAAATAACACTGATTGTAAACTGTAATTAAAAAATAAATTAAACAAATAAAAAAGAAAGAAATGGCCCTGGCCTGGCAGCTCTGTTGGGTGGAGCGTCATCCCAAACACCAAAATTCCTGATCAGGGCCCATACTTAGGTTGTGAGTTCAATCCCAGTTAGGGTGCCTATGGAAGGCAACCAACTGATCAACATTTCTCTCCCTCCCTTTCCCTCTCTCTCTAAAATCAATAAAAACATATCCTCAAATAAGAATTTTTAAAATAAATGATAACTAGAAAAACAAAAAATTAAATACTTGTTAAATGCAATTTAAAAATCCATTAGTCTTTATAATTATTATTTATACATTATTTTCTGTCTATATGTTATGTTTCCATGATTTTTAAAATAAGTAAATCAATCACTCCACAATGTAGGATTTCAACAATAAGCTAAAGCAGGCACTGGCAAAGATGTTCTATGAAAGGAAGACATGAAATGTCTTAGGCCTTGCACGCCCCACAGTCTATGTCACAACTATTTGGTTCTTGCTGTAGCACAAAGGAGCCACAGATGATGTGGAAATGACCAAGCGTGGCTGTGTTCCAACACAACATCCTTATGAACCCTCACCTTCAAATTTTGGATCATTTTCACACATCCTGAACCAGTCTTGAGTTTTCTTAAGCATTCAAATTTTTAAAACCATTCCTAGCTCTCCAGCTGTACAAGAATGGGCTTCAGGCCCACTGTGGCCCACAGGAAGTGTTTGCCCAACCCCGGCACTAAGGGGGTAAAACACATCTCCTGGCCTGCGTCCACTCAGCCTGTCCATTGTCCCTCCCCCAAGCTGCCCTCCAGCACCTCCCACCTTTGTAAGTGGGCAGATTCTCCATTCTGTCACCACATGGATATTTACTGTCCCGAGGTTTGATGGGCTCCACTCGAGAGACGGAATAGGGGTTGTAATCTTGCTTATACGTTGTGAGCATATCCATGTTCTCTTCACTTGGCACGAACGGGTCTTGATGGTAGAACTTCACTGGTAACACTTTGTGGGGCCCAAAATCTCTCCTGTAGCGAAAACAAGCACATGCATGGGCCCGTGGCTCAGATACGGCTCTTGGTTTCCACTCAACCCAACTCCACAAATATCGGCTAAGAATGATCTAATCCATCCCCCTGACTGCTCTTCCTCCTCTGTTTCCCACTTTCGAGAAAGACACCCCCATTCCCTTCTCACCCATGCCAGACTCCTGGACACCATCTGGATCCACCCCTCATAGCTCCAGTCACTCACCAGCGACGGCCCCTCCACCTCATCAGTCTGTCTTCCCTCCAAGGCTCAGACCCTGACCATTCCTCACTTGATCAGGTGGTAGCTTACTATCTGGAATTCCTGCTTCCTTACAGCCACTTTGACTTCAGTCCCCTGAGTTGGCCAAAATAAGCTCTCTAACCTGGAAATCAGACCATTTCACTCCCCAGCTTAACACCCTTCCAGATAAAGCCCAACCTTCTGACATGGTTTGTAAGCTTTGCTGGCCCTGGCCCTGCCTTACTCCCCAACCGCATCTCCCCCCTCCACCAGCCCACATTCCACCCCAACCACCCTGGGCCACTGAGGAGGCCTCTCCTCTGTGCCTGCTCTTCCAGCCTTCCTTCCCTCCCCCCCCCCCCCGCCAAGCCCTGTCACTGTGGAGCTAACTTCTATTTTTTCAAACACCACCACTTCCTTCTCTGTGCTCCTATAGCTTCTCCTGCTAATATTTATTCCCTTCCTCTACTTGACCTTACAGAAAACCCAAAAGAGCAGAACAGTACAATAAAGGGAGACACTGGGCCTTTCATTATCCTGCTCCCTGCCCCCAGTGCCCTCGTCACTGCAGGGAGCATGAAACAGTGGGATGAAAAAGCGTGATGGCCTTCACTAAATAGGAAACGCTCCCTTCCCTAAGCATCCCACAGCTACAGAGGGGCCAAAAGCTCACTCACTGTACCTGGATGCCCCTGGTGACACCAAGGCTGGGCTGGGGCTTCCAGTCCCCACCAGGGCAATCCTGACTTCCAACTCTCCTGCAAACCCTCCTAAGCAAATATCCTCCACCCCCACCTCCCACCCCTCCCCACACCCCCAAGGCTCTGCTTTACAGGACAGCCTGGTTTTGCCTGGAACCCATTTATTAACCTGGACAAGGGGGAGGTAGATTGGCCCTGATGGTGCTTGCCAAAGCAGCCTCGCCAAGGGAGGGGGGAGGTTTCCGGACAGGAAAACATCAGGCCCAAACACCAATAAAACCTACTTCCCGGCCGAAATCTGGAGCAGCATTACTGGGCCATGCATGACTAGCAAAGGTAACACGCTCCGCTGTAACCTGTCTTGCATGAATTATATACATGGTTGTCCATAAACCCAAGCCCGGGCCTGAGAATGCGTGGTGGGATGGGGGCAGCGAGTGAGGAAGCAGGAGAGCTAGTCTCCCCAGGGCTCGGGGGAGGAAATGGGAGATGCTTCAGTTGAACTCCCAGTAACACCCTCTGGGTAGATTTAAAAATATCTCTCGGCAGCAGTTCCAGGTCTTCAGCCTGGGCTCCCTTCCCCCGAGCCCATGTGGGTAAACAACAAGAGGAAGCTGAGTGACCTGAGGCCGCTGGCAGCTGACTGTGTACAACTGGGGCTTCAGAAGGAGCAGCTCACTGAGAACCCAAGGGTCAGTCCACACTGGCATCCTTCTTAGTGTAGCTCATGCCAGGGTCTGCTTAATACTCAGCCAACTGCAGCAGCAGGGGCCTCTGAGGGAGGGCCGAGGCGGCACAGAGAAATGGCAGCTTCCAGAAAGCCCTGTGTGAATAGTGATTACTGCAAAGCAGCTCTTATAAGAGAGTTGGTGTTCTCAGAGGAGGGCTCCCTCGGTACAGGTGAGCTCTCCTCCTTCCCAAAAGGGGTGGGAAGGCCCTAGCCAGTTTGGCTCAATGGATAGTGTGTTGGCCCTTGGAGTAAAGGGTCAAGGGTCTGATTCCGGTCAAGGTCATGTACCTTGGTTGCAGGCTCCATCTCTGACCCTGGTCAGGGCTCGTGTGGGAGGCAACCAATTGATGTGTCTCTCCCCCTTTCTTCTCTAAAAATCAATGGAAAATATCCTTGGGTGAGGATTAACAAACAAAGGGGTGGGGAGAAGTTTGGAAGTAGTGGAGACCACAACACACACACACACACACACACACACACACACACACACACACACACCATGTTCATCAATGGCTACCCCAGGGTTCAGCCCTGTTCCAAGGAGGAAGATCAGGAGATGCCAAGCGCAAGTGGTAAGAAAAAAGGCCCCAAACCCAAGCTGTACCCCTCCCAACCCCAGAGCATCCGGAGTGCTTTCCAGTCACGGGACCCTGCACACAGGTCATGGCATCCCACTCCGCCGTTCCTCCTCCGAGGGAGCCAGCTTCTCCTTCGAGATACCGTGAGAACCTTCCTTCAAGGGCTTCCTTCAGTGCCCTTAACGCCCTACTTCCTGCTGTTTCTACAGAAAAAGAGCAGGAAAATGCCCAGAATCAAACACGGGTTCATGGACTGCCCTGAAACTGGTTGCTCAAAAGCAGAAGCTGATTCAGCACAGTCCTTGCTCACTGTGTTGAGGGAAAGAAATTGTTCCTGAGTCTCCTTCTCCAGTACAAAATGTAAGTCCCGGTGAAAGCACATCTATGATTGACTATACTAGTCAGCTATAACTAAGAAAAATGATCTTGAGGGGGAAATGATCTATTTCTGAAGAGCAGAAAGGTTTTCAGTTGAGCTCATTTATACCCCACCCAAAAATACTTGCTGTGGCCTGAGAGTGAATTTAATCTGAATTTATGTCCCTCATTATGTTTTTATGTTGAGGACATTCACTGAAACCTATCAGTAACCACAACGCAACTGCATGTCCCCCAATCTCACATAATCCAACATCCTTTAAGGTCACATAAAAAAGAAAAGACTATTTTATCCTTCCCAGAAATTGCTCACATTTAGTAGCTTTTTTTTTTTTTTAAGAACACTCCCCTCTCTTCCTGTGCTGCATTGCCTAGTCCCTGTGCCCATTGTGACTAAGAACCAAGAAAAAAATTGGTCAAAGATGTTAGGTTTCTTTCAGGTGTGGAGCCATAAAAGTTATATAGTAAGGAGGGTGGAGAGAGAGAGTCCGAGTTAAGTCAAGGTTAAAGTGTCCTGCTAGGAAGGTCGTAGCAACTGACTCCCAATCACAGGAAGGTGGTTGACAAGAGTCTGACAAAAGGAGAGAAGAAATAACAAAGCCAACAACTCAGGGGCCTGGAAATAGGGCAAAGAAGATTTTTCACAGCTGTAAAAGGACCATGAAATACTGGGGGTTTTTTAAACCTATTATTATTGTTTATTTATAAAAACTTCAGAATTTGTTAGTGTGCCCAACTAATCAATCATATTAAATGGAATCCATTTTTAAAAGAGTTCCTCGCTGAAACCGGTTTGGCTCAATGGATAGAGCGTCGGCCTTCGGACTGAAGGGTCCCAGGTTCGATTCAGGTCAAGGGCATGTACCTTGGTTGTGGGCACATCCCCAGTAGGGAGTGTGCAAGAGGCAGATAATTGATCTTTCTCTCTCATCGATGTTTCTAGCTTTCTATCCCTCTCTCTTCCTCTCTGTAAAAACTCAATTAAATATATATTTTTTTAAAAAGAGTTCCTCCTCGCCCTGGCTGGTGTGCTCAGTGGTTAGAGCATCATCCTGCACACCAGAGGGTCTCAGGTTCAATTCCTAGTCAAGGGCAGATACCTGGGTTGCAGTTACATCCCCGCCCCCAGTCGGGGGGGGAGGGGGAGTATGTGAGAAGCAACCAATTGATATGTCTCTCTCACATCAATGTTTCTCTCCACCCTTTGCTCCTACTTTCCACTCTCTCTAAAAATCAATGGGAAAATATCATCACTCCTCCAGTGAGGATTTAAAAAAAAGAAGAGTTAGTTTCTCCTCTTGCCCAAAGCTAATCTCTTCACCCCTACCCTAAAACCACTTCCTCTTTCGTGGAAACCTCATCTCCGGTCCATTTCCTGGTCTGTGCTTAAACCTTTTCCTTTACTACCTCCTTTCTGTCAGTTTTTAAACATGCTCCATCCTTTCTAAACTTTTAAGGGGTGAAAATAAAATATGACACAAGCCTTACTGGAGTCCACTCCCCTCCAGTCCTCTCCCCCTGCCTCTCTCTCCTAGGAAGGGTTGTCTATAGATACAGACTTGCCTTCCTCACCTCCCATCACGCTCCACCCATCAGCTCTGATTCTACTCCTTCCTTGCTCTAGGTGAGGCTGAAAGGATCACCTTGTTTCCAAATCTAGTCACTGCTCTGCAGGCCTTTATCCTCCTGCACCATCTTCATATTATCCATCCTCTCTCTCATTTTTTAAACGCTCTTTCCCTTGACTTCAGAGATACTCCTCATGATTTGTCCCCTCTCTCAATATGGGGTTTTGCTCTTTGTCAATCAATTGATTTTATTTCATTACTTCCATGCAGGATTCTAAAATTTCCCCGAGTTAAAAAGCACCCCCTAAGAAAACCATCATGTCATCCTGGGAAGGTGGGGGAGCCCATCCCAGTGCACTGAGGAAGGTCCTAGGCTGAGTCAAAGGGCTTGATTCTTATCACTGATTCTGGTAAGAACAAACAGCCCTCCTCGTCTTCACAATGACAGACAGGGTCCAAGCACCTGACTCAGGATTTCTCAGGCTACATAGTTCCTATCTCCTGGTCTTTTCTCTCATCACCTTGTCTCCCACTAAAGCTGAGGCTAACATCTGTCACTGCTTCATATAAGCGCCGGACAAAATATAAAAACAACTACCTGTAAGCACTAAAGAGCAACCAAGATAGGAAGGTTATAGAACAGAATCAACAGGTGAAAAAAGGGAATGGCTCTGGGTGAACCTCTGTGCGAGTTTCCACTTTGTGTCAAGATGAGCTCCCGTCTGTGCTAGGTAAGGCAGCTAAAATGGAAATAGAACACCTTCCATCTCTCTTGACTGGAGAACTAGAGGAAGAAATTTTGAGGTAACCACGGGTACCACCAAAAAGTGAAGAAGGAATTCTGGAAAGGAGGAAACTAGAGACAAAAAGCTCAGATTTTATCTATCACTGGGCCCAAATCTCTAGCTGACCTCACATGTATGTCAGCCTTCAAGAAACAGGCTAGCCGAGGCCGGTTTGGCTCAGTGGTAGAGCGTCGGTCTGCGGACTAAAGGGTCCCGGGTTCGATTCCGGTCAAGGGCATGTACATTGGTTGCGAGCACATCCCGGTAAGGGGTGTGCAAGAGGCAGCTGGTCGATGTTTCTCTCTCATCGACGTTTCTAGCTCTCTATCTCTCTCCCTTTCTCTCTGTAAAATATCAATAAAATATTTTTTTTAAAAAAAAAGAAAAGAAAAGAAATAGGCTAAAGGTAAAGAACTGAACTGAGGCCCAGCTGCTGTGGCTCAGGGGTTGAGCGTTGACCTATGAACCAGGAGGTCACAGTTCAATTCCCAGTCAGGGCATATGCCCGGGTTGTGGGCTCCATCCCCGGTGGGGGGTGTTCAGAAAGGAGAAAATGATTCTCTCTCTCCCTCTCCTTTCCTCTCTGAAATCAATAAACAACATATATTTTTAAAAGACTAAAAAAAAAAACTGAACTGAGATTTAAGCTGCCACCCAAGACAGAGTTTGCATTTTCATTCAGTCCAATCAAGTCACTGTCTGTCTGCTCTAAAAAGAAGAAAAAAACATCTTCAGAAGGGAATATAGAAAAATCTAGTCTCCACTATATGACATTAACAATGTACAGGATCAATCCAAAATTACCTGGCATACATACAAATGTGACCCACTCTCAAGAAAGAAAAAGATAAATCACGAGGACCAACCCAAGCAGACCCAGATGTTAGGACCAAAGCAGCTATTTAACGATGCTCAATTATAAAAGGCAAAAATGAGGTCATAATGAATTAAAAGGAAACCACACAAGGCAGACAGTAACGAAATAAAAAGAACCAAATGTATACCCTAAAACTGAAAAACACAGTATCTGAAATAAAACATCCACTGGATGGGCTTAATATTAGAATGGAGGTGGAGGAAAGATTCCGTAAACTTGAAAACAGATGAATAGAAACTATCCAGGCTAAAGAACAAAGAGAAAAGAGATTGTGGGGAGGAGGGATGAAGAGGGACAGAAAAAAATAAATACTTGAAGAAATAATGGGCAAATTGTCCCCAAATTTAATCAAAGACACGCAGCATCAAAGGCTGTGAAATTGCTCAGGCAAGTCGAGTGCTGAGACCTAATTCTGCATGTCTTCATTAATTCTCAGGCCAGTGTACAGAGGGGGGTAAGTATATCCCTTGGGGCATAGTTCTGAGTATGCATTTGAACAGAAAATGTGTAAAATTCCATGGGTGGGGAAGGACTCAAGCCTACTAGCAACTTTCTTGCTTCTTTCCTGGCTTTTGAAGAGGGTACCGAATGGCCTTTCTCTTTTAGCTCTTGCCTCCCTGCCTCTCCTCAGTTTACCCAAAGTCTTGTCAACAAAGGAAGACATGTGCACTGCCAACTTCCTGCCCTCCACCCGGCAGCCAAACCCATCAAGTCTGAACCGGCAATCTCCCCACACACATGTGCATCTCCAATTCGCCCTGACCACGGACTCCCTTTAGGATTAAGGTCTCACACCATCTTGAGGACTCACTTCTTTCCTATGACGTTATCCACTTCGCCCATCTTAAAGGATCTGGCTTACCTAACAGAAATAATGTCACAAACAGGGCCCGAGTGTTTTTACAGAATGACACGCCTCAGGAGAAATGAGGCTTGAAGTATAAACCTCTTCTTCATAAATTGGTCAAAGGCTGGTCCTTTGTGAGAGAATTACCAAGGGCTGCGAGAGAAAGCATCATAACAAGGGGGGGACTGGAAATCACAAACCCTCTCCTTACGGCACCTGCTGTAAATCCCCGAGATTTACAGTCAGCAAGAGTCGTGTGCAGCTGTACTCACGCCTCATGCTGGGATGATAACCTTTCCAGAAACCAGGTGTTTTTTGTGTCTGGGCTTAATCACCAAACCCAGCCAAGCCCTGGGTCACATGACTTTATTATGCAGCAGGTGGCAGCCCCACGGCCAATCTCGGAAACCAAGCCAGGTCAGCCTTCAGATAGCGACGTGGGTGGGACATTCTGGTAATAAGGGTCCCAAGGGCAGAGGGATGACAATCCATGCAGACACCGGGGTGTGCAGACACAGGACTGACCCATCCCATCCCCCAGAGGCCTCTGGGGGGAGAGGGGGGAGGGGACCCAGAGCACAGTTTCTCTGCATTCCTTGACATGGAATCGTTTTGTATATGTCCAGATACATGAATCAGAGTCTCTGCTGAGTTTGTAAGGCTCAGAAAAGATGGTTGACAAAATCGTGATTTCGGTTCATTTATCTCAATAGGAACTCATTGGAACTCAAAAAAGAAAGCATCCTGATAGGAACATAGTTCTGTTGGTCTATGATCACTAGCGGCCAGCATGGAAGACACGGGGCTGAGAAATGATTATGCTGATGTAAAGGAGCGAGAAGAGATGTTCTCTGCTTATTTCTCCCTTAGTTCTCTTTCTGGGGAAGAAAACAAAGGACAGGGGAGAAGCAGTTCTGCTCTTTTCCCTTCCCCTGGGAACCTTGCTCCTCCCCCTTCTTCGTTTTAAGGCCCCTACGATCACAAACAACTTGTTTTGGAAATTCTTTCTGTTTCTGCATTCCTCCACTTGGGCCACGTCTTGACATGAATGATATTGTTACTCTGGCTCTGACAAGAACAGAGGGGCCTTCTGGGTGATACGTTTATTGTTGTAAGTGACGTGAGGCCAGGGTGATTTAGGACAGGTCAGAGGGGAGGTTTTTGTTTTGCAAAGCACCATCGGGAGGCCAGAGGGCCTGTGGGGCTCCATCCGGGGGCTCAGCCAGGTGACAGCACAGCTCCCGCCCCAGAGAGAGGGTTTATCCTCTTCTCCTACGCTGGTGGGCAGCAAACAGAAATCATTTCTCAGCACGAAACCCTCAGACACCCTTTTCTGTATTTCCAGGACATGAAGCAGATCCCTAATATAAGATTATCTGAAGCTGTGCTGTCCTTTGCATTCGCAGGGCGCTCTTCATTTCCTCATTTCCCGCAAATTGGGTATAAACAGATGAGAAACCCAGTATCTAGAGGCTGCATGTGGTGTCTGCAAGCCCTTTCTCAACACAGCCCTTATCCTTTACTCCCAGTCACATGTCTCTTATGACTATGCCAAGGACTTTCCATTCATGTTAACCAAGGTTTCTGAAAAGGAAAAAGCAATGTTCTGAAAGGGTCCACAGCTCTGGTTGTGGTCTTTAGACTCTTGGAAACTAAGAATGCTGTATTTTCTTCGTAAAGTGAGGCCAAATTTTAAGGTTCGTATTGGTTACAAAGCCAGAGGCTGAAAAGCAGGTTGCATGAATTGCAATTTTTTTTTCAAGAGGGACCCAAAAACCTTGTGCTTAAGCCAAATCATTTAAGAAACCGCTCTGCATGAAAGTGACCCGATTCCAGGCCAGTGTCAGACGCGGCAAGCTGCTCCATCCAGTGGTTCCCACCAAGCTCAGGAACCCTTCACATCCTTTCTCCCCCATCTCCCCTCCTGCGTCTATTCTGCCCCAGAATCCAACCCAAAATATCTTCCTCCAAACATACAAGATAGCAGCTTTCGGTAGGAACCCTATGCCTCCAGCCCACCATCTAAGAGGATGTTGCCAGGCCCCTCCTGGGGGCAGAATGAATTCCAGCTCTTCTGCCTGCATCCTCTGGGGCCTCCACCACAAAGCACAGTTCCCAGGCACAGGGAGGATTTCACCAGGTCTTGAGCACCTGGAACGCGCAGGCGCTGCGCTGGACCTTTTTGTCTCCACCTTGCAGCCATCCTGCCTCTGCCACGAGGGGTGGCACAGGCCGTGAGCATGTCCATCTTTCAGGCCTCATCTGAGACTGATCTACGTCATCTGAAACGCTGCCCAGCTGCGCTCAAAGATGTTTCCACTCCACGGGGTCGCCAGCCAAGTTACCACCTGGTGGTAACTGAGGGATCGAGGGCAGGTTCTATTCGAGTCCTGCAACATGTAGAACAATCCTGAAGCTGATCCACACACACACACACCCTCATACAGACATCTCTGCAACCCAAATACACTGAGCCCAGGGGTTCAGTCTCTGCACAGCGCTGGAGCTAAGAATCAGAGTTTATTAGACAAGCGTCATTTAAAAGGAAAGATTCCTCCTTGAAGAGCATTCAAGGGGGGCCCAACTCAAAGTCTATAGCATAATTTCAAAGAAGCCCACTCTTTCTCTGTGATCAAGTTCTCCTTCACCACAACCAACATCACTATCACCATCCATCTAACCCAGTGGTCAGCAAACTCATTAGTCAACAGAGCCAAATATCAACAGTACAACAATTAAAATTTCTTTTGAGAGCCAATTTTTTTAAACAAACTTCTTCTAACGCCACTTCTTCCAAATAGACTCTCCCAGGCCATGGTATTTTGTGGAAGAGCCACATTCAATGGGCCAAAGAGCTGCATGTGGCTCTCGAGCCACAGTTTGCCGACCACGGACCTAAGCTGACCTGGAGCTTAGCTGCCAAAGCCCAAAACCCCCTTTTCAGCATCTGCCCCCTCTTTCCATCCCTTTATTATCTTACTTAAACTCCAACCCTTTTTATGTAGATCAATTTAGTCTTTCCCCTCCCGTTTCCCTGCCCTCAACACTAGAATCCTTTCTCTTTAACAGGAGATTGAAGAAAACTGAACAGATTAACCCATGCAGGATTTTCAGAGATACAGCAAATGAACATTAAAACAGTAAAAGCATATGTCAACAGTGCACATTAATGCAGTACTGAATATTATTACATTCAATTGTACATTAGTATCATGCATTACCCCATATGTTCACACATGCATACCACTGCCCTCACCTCGATGTGCTCACGCCTTCCATTGGTATGGACCCTTTCTGGTACTCCATCCTGGGCTTGAAGGACTCTCTGGGCAGGTACGAGTGATAGATAGGATAGTTCTCGGTGTATTCGGAGAGAAGACATGGTTTCTCTGTTTTATCATAAATCTTGGTAGGGAGATGTGGACAATGATGCCGCCTATAAAAACACATGAAATTAGGTTGATTACCTTCTTGAGAAGATCATATCCAGTTTAATAATGCTACCTTTCTCAAAATGTGACCCAGACTATGAATCTACGACTGCTATCATTGAAGACAGAAATTTAACCCTTCCTTTTTTTTTTCTACTGAACTATGTAAAGTCGCCAAATTTTTTTTAATGATCTGTAATTGCAATTGTTAATTGTCAAAATTCCTTGGATCATAAAATTACACATAAGCACTTGGCCAGCATAGTTCAGTGTTTGAGCATCGACCTATGAACTAGGAGGTCACAGTTCAATTCCTGGTCAGGGCCCATGCCAGGTTGCAGGCTTGATACCTATTGTGGGCATGCAGAAGGCAGACTATCAATGATTCTCTCTCATCATTAATGTTTCTCTCTCTCTCTCTTCCTCTCCCTTCCTTTCTGAAATCAATAAAACACATGACACACAAGCATGGCTGATGTGCAGCCATTACATGTACCCTATTGCTTGTTTAAACACTTCCTGGCATTAATAGTTAAATGGTGTGGCCCCTGAGTCCTCTGAGTGCCAACACGACTGGCCCAGGCCCTCTGCTGTGGCCTCCCAATCACCCAGCAATTAGGGCTCAACGTCTGACCTAACAGAGTACTCCAAGTCTGTGCTCTGGGGTCAGGCTACTGTTTTCCTCATTGGTTCCTGGGTCAATTCTGAATATCATTTTTGCACACAAGTGGTATACTAAATGCCATTGACTCCATGAAACCACATTCACATTTTACATCTGGCTCCTTTATTCTGAAAGGTCTCACCTCAATTGCTGCTTCTTTAGAAAGAGTTCTGCTGATCATTTATTTCTAAAATACACCCGCTCCCCTCTCCTCTCTCTGTTTCTCTCACCACACCATATGCCCTTCTCATTACTTACCGTTATCTGTAGTTGGCATGTTTGTTTATTGTCTATCTCATCTATCAAGTTCACGACCTTCTCTGTCTTGTTCACTGCTACATCCCTAGTACCTCATATCCTGCCTGGCACACAGTAGGCACTCAATAAACATTTATTGAATGAATGACTGAGTATATAAATGAATGATTAAATAAACTCTATGTCTCATTATGCAGGTGATAAATAATAATTTGCCATTATATTTTATAGTGAGCTTTTCATTTTACATGTTATTAATAAATGAACCCTATTGTTCTACTAATTGCTGAACAATGGGCAACTATTTTGAACTCTCAAAAACTAAGGAGTGTATCAATTATTTATGTGCCCATATACAATCCTTACAAACCAGTGGGACACGTCTAGTCATCAAACACTAGCACATCAACAAAACTCCATGAGTGATTTCCAACTTAGTTATATGAAGGAATGGCACTGAATTATTGTGAATTTTTTTACACCGAACTGATTTTAATTACAGAAACTAAAATACACGGCACTCTGGGACCGTGCATAGGGGAGGAGAGAAGGAAAGAGGGAGAGAAACAAACATACAGAGAATTCATCACCCTCTACTCTAAAGCTATTTTCAAGGCAACAATTAGTTAATGAGTTCAACCATCTATGTAAATGCTTCTGTCAGAACATTTGTTGTTCCTGGGTAGATCGACACCTGAACTACATATAAACAAGTTCCTTCACAGATATCTCTATTTTCATTTATAGTTATCCATCTTGAAAAGCCATAGACATAAACTTGCCACATTTACATTTTTACCTTTGTAACCATAAAAGTAAATTAATGACAAATATTTTATATTTTCCTAATTACTTACTAGGAAATATTTCATAAATATTTTGTCCTTATGGTATCAATATCTGTATGTCATAGCATTAAATATGCTCAATAATTTTTTTTTAAATATATTTTTAATGATATTTTATAGAGAGGAAGGGAGAGAGATAGAGAGCCGGAAACGTCGATGAGAAACATCAACCAGCTGCCTCCTGCACACCCCCTACCAGAGATGTGCCCGCAACCAGTGTACATGCCCTTGACCGGAATCGAACCCGGGACCTTTCAGTCCGCAGATCGACGCTCTACCACTGAGCCAAACCGGTTTCGGCTCAATAATTTTTTTAAATGCACATTGTTGGCATTTGATATTCAAATATTAACATGTATTTAAAACATATATATTTAATAAAGTAGCTCCTACTTATAGGGACATAAGTTGAGTGCTTTAATCTTCTGTCCACTTGAGATAAATTGTTGTGTTTCACAGTAAACAAATAACCATCTCCTACATGATAAAAACATTAGCTACTAATACCATTTCTGTGCTCACAACCCAACCAATTATCTGAGATTTCAATCCGAGCCAATTCGTGCCCTATCATTTTAGGATTCCTACGAACCTCAAACCAAAAGGCAAAAATTGTGTTGACTACCAAAAATATCTCTGCAGATATATTTTATTCACCCACACTCTGAAAGAAAAGTCAAGATTTTTTTAAGGATAAAAGATTCAGGCACTTGCAAGGAAACAGACTCTACAGACATAGCAATATTTTTCTTCTCCAGTGCTCTTGTTTTTTAAATCAATAAAAACCTTGCTCTTATATAATAACCCCTTTTCTATATTGTTACTTTTTAAAACTGTAATATACTGTAAAGGCTTATTCCAACAGAAAAATACTACATTGTGATTGGTATCATGAGAGAGGATTTTAATATAGAGAACGCTTGCATCCAGGCATTGATGTTCCATTAAATGGAATTGCGTCTAATATATATTCATAGGGCAGATTTTATTCATTTAACTTGTTGCTAGTTAACTAAAACCTTGTCTTACTTTGAAATATCAAAACTCGTATATTTCCAAGTAAATATGTCATTGCCTGAGTTTGCTCAAGGGGTCTCCTCCTTTTCTTACCTGAACACACACATCCTGAACATCCCTCTCAAGCCACCAACACCATGCTTTCTCCTTGTTGGTCTTTATCCAGGAGGTACTCAAGGATAAAGACCAAGTCTGACATCTGTGTTCTGGAGGTTAGCCCAATGCCTGACATATTTATTTAACAGACAGATGAGCAGTTGGGTAGTGTACAGGAAGACAAACTACTGACTCTCAAAGCCTGATGGGTATGTAAGACACTGGCCTAAGGGAGCCCCAGTCACACGGAGTGGACACGCCTCAGCTTTCCAGTAGACGATTCCGACTGCGTCCAGGCTTTGAATCGTCTCTGCTCACTCAGTTGGAGAAGCCTCCAGCCTCCAGCCAGGTCACTCTTCCTAGCTGAGGCCACAGGCACGGCAGAGCGGAGGCAAGCCATCCCCAGTGTGCCCTATTCAAATTCCTGGAACACATGGTGGTTGTTTCACATGATTACATTTTGGGGTGCTTTCTCATGTGGAACCCATAATGCGAAGAGTCCAGATAAACTTCAGGCGTAAATAAGCATGTGCCTGTACTACCCCATGTCCCTGAAAATAAGACAGTGTCTTATATTAATTTTTGCTACCAAAGATGCGCTAGATCTTATTTTCAGGGGATGTCTTATTTTTCCATGAAGAAGAATACGGTACACATTTGTTGTTAAATTAAAATAAAGGAAATTTAGAGATGCAAATCAAAACAACAATGCGATACCATCTCACACCTGTCAGAATGGCCAACATCAACAAAACAACAAACGACAAATGTTGGCGAGGTTGTGGAGAAAAAGGAACCCTCGTGCACTGCTGGTGGGATTGCAGGTTGGTGCAACCACTGTGGAGATCGGTATGGAGCTTCCTCAAAAAATTGAAAATGGAACTCCCATTTGACCCAGTAATCCCACTACTAGGAATATACCCTAAGAAACCAGAAACACCAATCAGAAAGGATATATGCACCCCTATGTTCATAGCAGCACAATTTACAATAGCTAGGATTTGGAAACAGCCTAGGTGCCCGTCAGCAGATGAATGGATCAGAAAACTATGGTACATCTACACCATGGAATACTATGCTGCCATAAAAAGGAAGGAATTTTCATCATTTGCAGTAACCTGGATGGAATTGGAAAGCATCATGCTGAGTGAAATAAGCCAGTCAATGAAAGAGAAACACCACATGACCTCACTCATTTATGGATATTAAAGATCATTATAAACTAATGAATAGAAAGATAGATATAGAGACAGTAAAACAATAAGCAGACTGTCAAATGACAGCGGGGGAGGGGGATAGGGAGATCTGGGGGAGATAGGGGATCAACCGAAGGACTGGTATGCATACAAAAAGTACAACCAATGGACATAGAACTCTGGGGAGGGAGGGCATATATGGGGGGGGGGCGCAATGGTAAGCTATGTACACATAATACCTTAATAAATTTAAAATAAAATAAAAATAAAAAATAAAGGAAATTTATTACCTGTATACAATACGGTAGTATGGTAGTTGTCAACACAAACCAGACAAACTGTGAATCCTACAGTATCAAGAATTTACTCATTTATTCAATGACAATCATGTCATCATCTTCTGGAACATCATCATAACAATCCAATTCCTGAATTTCCTGGTGAATTTCTTGTGACTCCATTTCTTTCAGAATCAGTGGACCAAATCTCTCATGTTTAGCAATAGCACTGTCTTTAAATGAGTACTTCTTGTCAAGGTAGCCTGCTGGCAGTGCATTTGCAATGCAACTGTCAGTGATTTTCTCCCATGAATTCTTCACCCAAGTCACAACTTCTTGCAGTTTAGGTTTCACATAGTTTCCACGTTGATTTCTCTCCATTCACACAGCAGTGACGTCAGGACTCCACATAACGTCACTGGTTGCTAGACACCAGTCGGGGTGGCCCTAGCGACCAGTTTACGGTAAATTAATTTTCATTCTGAGACAGAGCCTGGGGGCCTTATTTTCGGGGGGATGCCTTATATTTCACTCAGAAGGAAACCTGTAAGTAGGTCTTATTTTCGGAGGATGTCTTATTTTCAGGGAAACACGTTATATGTCACATGGGCTAAGATTTTTATATATTATCCAATCCACTCCTCACAGCAATGCTGTGAAGGAAGCACCATTATTATTCCTCTTACAAACATGAAAACAGGTTTAGGAGAGATTATCTCATTCAAGATCACTTCTGCCTGGTCCCAAAACCTGTGCTCCTTATCATGGCCATACACTGTGTGGCTTGATGGGATGCCAGCCTGCACCATACACCTCTGTTTCCTGGCCGCTTTATAAATCTAAGGGCCATCAACAAATTGGCAGTTCTTAAGCCTGACTCTTCCCATCCCCCTAGATACACTCAGAGTCTTCCAGAGCAGGGCAGAAACTCTCCCTTTTCCTGCAGACCCACAAATATAAACAATTCCAAAAACTCTTCAAAATTCTCATCTTTCCACAGAACTTTGTTCACTGTCTAAACAAAAGAGTATCAGTAGATAAATTAATAACAGCAATAAGCAGGAAAACAAAGAATATGGAGTGCTGAATGCAGACGGACCCTAGAGATCAGCCAGCCCTACAGCTTCATCATACAGATGTGGACACTGAGAGCAAGAGATGTGAGTTACTGCTCAAAGACACACAGCTGGTCAGCAGCAGCATTCACCCCAGGTCCCCTATCACCTCCCATTAACAATCCAATTTAATACTCAAAGTTCAACATCTTGAAGGATTATGCAGCCTGCTTTTCCTTTCCTTTCGGTAGTTGGAAGCCTGTGACCTGTCATAGCTGCTGTGCAAGGGAGGAAAACACTTAGAGCAAGAAAATGCATTCTTGGTCTAGAAGAGGGGAAGGTGCCAAGGATCACCAAACTCAAGTCCTAAAGGTCATCATTTAAGCCAATAGCTTAAAACCTTTCCAGGGTGTCTGAGGTAACACTGAGATCCTACAGGCATGGGAGGACCCATGTCTCAGGAATGGCTTTCTTCCTTTACAGCTCACAAAGTCAAGCCAATTAGCCTCTGGGGGTGGGTAAAAGCCAATGCTTTTCCTGAAGTGTGTTGTTCTCACATATTTATAATATACCCAAGAGGCAAAAGGACGAGTGAAAATGCTTTCTATGAACTTCAAATCAAGACCTTTTGTGGAAAAAAAATATTTTTTTTCAACGTCAATCTTGAGACAAAACAACTCAAGTTTTCTACCTATCTCCTCTATGTAGATTTTTTTTTAAAAAAAATCATACAGCAAGAAATCTGAATAATTCAAGCTTATACTCTGCCCCTGGTGCTAGGGAACTGAGCAGGGATTATAAACTAGAACTTTTGGTGGTTACTAATCCTTCAGGGGACCTGATCCTGGGTAACAGAAAGCCGGGCCAAATCTTTAAATATGTGAGGAGAACCAGCAACCTAAAGGAATATCAGGTACTAATATGGCAAATAAATGTCGTATGCAACTGATGTACCAGCTAGTAGTGGCTGCCTGGGTTGGAGGGTCCACATTGAAGAACTTCATAAGAAAACCCATCTATATAATAATATGAACGATAAAGATTTATCTTTTTAAAAAAGAAAGAAAGAAAGACCATCTAGATTGATTAGCCATGTCTGTCAAGGTGTCAGATTAGAGAAATTGGGGTGGGTGATAAATATATGAATTTTAAAAATCAACAAAAGGGAAGCAAAGGAATCCTGGTAGAAATGCCCACACACTATTGAAAATGGCATCTTGCAGGAATCGCACATTTGGAAAACATTTAGAATAACACAGAACCATAAAAATATGAATAAAGTTGTGAGTAGAGAAAGGAAAAACCTTGAAGATCATCATATTTAGGAAACAAGACAAAAAAAGTTTTGGAGGGATAACAACAAGAAAATTCTGAGACAGAGAGGTCAAAGAAATGAGTTTAAGTTAAACAGTTAAATGCCACAGAAAAACAAAAAGGCACGAGGGCTGAGAAGAAAATGTCTTATTTGGTCACAAGAAAGCAGGTTCAGTTGTGGCTGGGCTGGAACCAGAGAGTGGAAGCTGCTGAAGAAATGGAGGGAGAGAGAGAGAGGCCACCATGCTGAAATTCTGGTGGGAAAAGCTACAAGAAAATTCAAGCAGGCACTCACAAAATTACTCAGGGAGTAATTACAACAATTAATTATGTGATTATCATTGTGGGGTAGTAGGTAAAAGAAATGAAATCAGATCATCCTGGTGGGTAGAGAAACTGATTGTCAGATAGGGATTCTTTGATGAGCAAAAATAACTGATGGAGCCAGAGCCTGGACTACAGAGGAGACATATTAAGGAAGGAAGGGAAGCCAGCAGAGAGAATGGTCCTTGGAGAAACTGAGAGGCTGAAGAGAGCAGCAAAGAATATGTTCAAGGCCTTCGGAGGGAACTTGGGGAGAAAGTAGTGTATCTTCTATGCAAAAATATTTCAATGTATGGGAGAAACCTCTTCAAGAAGGTGCAACGGGTCAAGCAGATAGAGGATGGGCATTTTGGCAATGGCCCCACTGAAGCATCCATCTTATCTAAAAACTGCTGTTTGAAATTTTAACCCTGCTACCTGGCTTCTGTAAGTGCTTGCTTGCTTAAATAATAAGGAAAAGAAGGCCACTCCCACTTCAGAGAGGCCAGTAAACCTTCCCTGGATGAAATTATCAGAGCTGGTGCCAGGCCAGGCCTTTGGTTGAGGTCTCAAGGCCCCAGCACATAGGGGCTCTTTAAGAACTTTCAAAGGGGGCCAGAAACACTCCATGTTTGGGAGACAAAGAAGATAAAAACATATAAATAGGGAAAGTTCCTCCATGTTGGGGCCCAGAATTTGAGAGACATTTTCCTCTGGACCGGCACATAATAAATGTAACTCCATCTCTCTAAGCATTGCTTGGTTCTTCTCCAGTTTTCTGTAACACCACCACGTCTTGAAGAGACACCCGGAAAGAAACATGCCAGTCACCAAAGCACCTATTTGTTCCAATGTTTTTAGCACCTGTCCTGTGAGGGAAGAGCAGGAACCACTCTGGGCTGTGCTGACGTGGTATGTCCTCTCCCTCTCTCCCCCAAGCCCTGGAAACTTATTCCCACCCAGCTCTCCATCCCTTCCTTCAAGGAGGCTTTCCGGGCCCCCCGATCATGTTCACTCTGCTCTTCCCCTATTCACACACCACAAGCTTGTAGCCCCTGTACAACCTGATTACCTGTGGACAGCACTGTCTCATGCATAGCACATGGTGGGCACTCAGTATAAGGTTGCTGAAAGCATGCAAGAACAGGGGCAAGAATCACACGTGTGCATGTGCTATCCCCTGTGCCTGATGGCACACTTACAGACTGTTTAAAAAGGAACCCCAGCAGTAGCTAGACTCGTATGTGTTTACCCTTGCTGCGTGGCACTTCCTGCACAAACACAGCCTAGAAATTGGTTTAACTAGCAAACCCTTGAATCCGTTATCAAATTACATGCATGCATACGTAATTTGAGCAAGATCACAAAACTAAATGTGAAAGCTAGAATTATAATATTTTAGAAAAAAAAGCACAAGAAAATATCTTTGTAATTCACGGGAAGACAAAGATTTCTTAGGCCAGAGAAAGCAATAACCATAAAAGAAGGAAGTGGAAAGTTAAACATCATCAAAGCCAAAAACTCCTGTTCAATGATACAATTAAAAAAATAAATGAGCCACACACTTGGAAACAATTCTAGCAAAGGACTGGTATCCAGGATATATAAAGATCACCCATAACTCAAAAAGACCCCCCCAAAAAAATCAAAAGATTTGAACAGACACATCACAAAAAGACATACAAATGGAGAATAACATGTACCAAAGTGCATACCATCATGAGTCGTCAGGGAAATGCAAGTTTAAAACCACAGTGAGATACCACTACACATACACCACGATAACTAAATTTAAAAAGACTGGCAACGCCTACTGTTGGCAAAGTGGAACAACTGGCATTGTCATCCATTGTTGGCAGACACGTGAAATGGCCCAAACCAATATGACAAAATATGTATATGGCAGGTTTTACATGCTGGACTATCTCCTAGCCTAGCAATTCCATTCCTAGGAATTTATCAAAAAATAAATAAAACCATACATTGCATTTCAAAAAGAGAAGTTGAACAAGAATGATCATTGAAGCTTATTCATATAATCCAAAACTAGCAATAGCCCAGGCCTCCGTCAATGGGAGAATGAACTGTGGTATAAGCACCCTGTGGGATACTACTTGGCGATGAGAGGAAACCACTTGCAGCCACACAGGATCCAAAACACAGTATCAACAGCATGGATGAACTCAGGAACATTTTTCTGAGCGGAAAAAAGAACCAATATGAAAGCATGTGCTTTATGATTCTATTTATAGGAAATTCTAAAACAGAAGGAACTAATCCTCAGTGCAAAAAAAAAAAAAAAACAGATCTGTATTTGCCACTGGGAAAGAGAGAAGGCATTGATTGGGAAGGGGTGTGCAGGAACCTTCTGGGTGCTAGTATGGTTCTGTATCTTAATGAGATTTGGGTTTCACAGACACGTGGATTTGTCAAAACTCAGCAAACACCTCCAGATTTGTTCATTCCATTGTAAATGTACCTCAAAAGAAGAAAAAGGTATCCAATATCAAACTGTTGTTAATGATATTAAGGCTGAACTATGTAGGGGGGAAGTTTACTTATCTCAATGATTTACTTTGAAATATATATTTTTTTAAAAGACAGATTGGGGGCAATGGTAAGATATGTACACATATAATACCTTAATACAAAAATGAGGGGAAAAAAGACAGATTGATGGGTGAATGGGTAATGGGAACGGATGTGCTGATGTTGATAAGATTCAGGCAGCAGAATCACAGCCATCCACTTTATAACTCTTTCAACTTTGATATATCCTTGAAATTTTTCATAACAAAATGTTGGGAAGGGGAAAAAAAAGCGTGAGGGAAAATTTCTAACAATCCCCAATCATAGAAAATGTCCGTACTTTCAAAGAAGTACAATGAAGTTTTGTAGGGGTGAAATGATAAGATGTCTGGAATTAATGGATGAACCGAATTTGCAAAATCTTGGTAATTATTGATACTGGGAGATGTATTCATGGGGATTCACCACCCTATTTTCTTTTTTTCTTTTTTTTTCCTTCTTTTTTTTTGCAGATTAATTTTTTTTTAATTAGAGAAATGTTCAAACAAATCCGTAAGAGGTAGGATCAACATGAAACAAGCGTGTATCTGCTTAAGCAAGAGTTCCCTCCAGGCTAATACGGCTCTAGTCCAACCACCTGGGACAAAACAGGATTTTGATTTAAGCTGATGATAAGTACAGAGCCAACAACCAGAGGAAGCTTCTCACATGCGGAAGTTTGTGTCAGCTGCACTGGCTTGTTCCCACATGGCCTGCTAGCGTCCTCCAGCCAAAAACCAGCCAGCTCCCATCCTTAGCTGGAGTTTGCTCCCTTCTCAAGAAATCTAGTAAGTACCCTGTGAATTTCGGACAAAACCCAACAGCTGTGCTAAACAAATCTCCCCAGAGTGCAGTTCCAAGCTGTGCAAAAAACAACCAAAGCTCCTTTATCTTAAAGCAATAGCTGACTTTGACCCACCCACCTCACTCCTACCCAAGACTGGGTTGGTTGCACAGCAACTCGGTGATTACTCTTATCACAGCATTTGTCCCACAGTATAATTTTTTGTTTATGTTTTATCCCCTAATACTTTTTAAAATATTTTTATTGATTTCAGAGAGGAAGGGAGAAGGAGAAAAAGATAGAAGCATCAATGATGAGAGAGAATCATTGATCAGCTGCCTCCTACACACCCCACACTGGGATTCAAACCTGCAACCCGGGCATGTGCCCTCACCAGGAATCAAACCATGACCTCCGCAGTAGACACTCAACCACTGAGCCATGCCAACTGGGCTCCCATAATACATTTTAAAAGCCTGTTTATGTGTTGCCCAGACGAGGCTCCTTGGGAGGGGGTATCTTGTTCACAACTAGAAAACCTGACATTCCTATGTGCTCACTAAAACGTTTTCGGGTGGCTACACGGACAATTTGTTGAAACGCGGACGGTTTACATAGCTTTCCCAGATGGTCTCATGTTATTCTTCCTGCAACCACAAGAGCTAACTGGGGCAGGAATTATTAACTTCCCACCAATATCCCAAAAGAGGAAGTGAGGCCTGGGGGTTCGAGACTTGCTCAATCCCACAGCACAATCAGTGGGTGAAACCAGGACGAGCGCCAGTTCAGCTGATGCTTCGAGACGCTCTTGTCATCCTATCCAATTCCTCTGCGAGGAAAACTCAAGCAGATTGCTCAGAATAGGAGACACTTCTCTTCCCCACAACCACAGAGCGTGGAGTTGGGGCGTGTGGCCTCTGACCTGGTACCTTTAAGAGCGAACAGGGCCCGATGAGCACGGATCTTACTTGGAAAGCAAGGAGAGTAAACAGTTGGATAAGCGCCACCGCCCATAAAAAGCCCAGATGTCTGGCTTAATGTTTCAACATGTTAAATATATCAGATAATTAATTAAGGTAGAAAGACAACAATTATGCTATACACCATGTTCATTTCCACCAGCCAGCTGACATCAACCACTCAACATGTATTAATTTGTTTCGTTATGTCTCCCTCCACACATGCCTCGTCCTTCATTTCGCATAAATAACCATGAAGGGCCGTGTTTTCACAGCCTCCTCCTAGGGAATAATCGGGGACTGGCTAGGATTCGCCAGGGCTGTCATCTACACGCTTGGATTACCCCAAACGGTAGTTCATAAAAGACAACTCCTCCTCTCTCCGCTTCAGCTTTGGGGAAAGAACTGGAAGTCCTGGGTGAATCTATAAATAAACACGGCCATCGGCTGAGGTGCACTCCCTCCTCAAACCTGTCAACGTGCGCGCCCACCGCAGCCGGGGTGTCTGCTTCCAGGTGAACGGTGACAGCTTGCGTGGGGCCGAGGGGCCAAAGAACAGGAAGGACCCCAGGCGCGGCCGCAGGCACTCCGTCTTCTTCAGCAAAGTGTCCCAGCGCCCTGACATCCCATCTCTGGGGTGCAGTCACGCTTTTTATGTCCAATAAGGAGTTACTGAAATGCCTGGAGCTGCCCGGAGCCTTGTGAATTGCTGTGAATTACCAGACACCTTCCCAGTGTTTCTAGAGGTCCTAGGGCCTTGCGCCCCAACACTTGGTGCCGGGTTATTTTAGCCATGTCAGATTTTCAATGCCAAGGTCTCTCTATGTCCACATTGCCGGGGGCCTTTCCTTCTCTAGACATGGATCTGTCTCAGGCTGTGGAAATGGAGAGGAAGTGGGGTTGGATCTGCCCCAGCCCTCCTACCCAATACCACTTCCCCACCCCTGACTAGCCCGAGAGGAGCACTTGGGGCCTGCACAGCAGCAAGCAGCAGCACCAGTTGTGCAGACAGGAACTCCGAGCCTAGGAGCCGATGCCTCATTCAAACACGGAGAACGTCCTCCGCCGCTCGCTCCTAAGCTACCGGTTTTACCGTCAAAACCTGAGCCCTGTTCCCCGTGGCCCTCCGCTGCTCACTCCAGTCCCCGGAACCTTCGGAACTTCAACCCACACAAAAACTACCACAGCTCTTATCATCGCCATCATAAAAGATTTTTCAATGCTAATCCACTTTTTTTTTTTCCTGCTTCAAACGAGCTATTCAAAATTTGAGCCAAATCTATAATGCCATTAAGATAAAAGGAAAATAAATTACACAATGAGTGGAATGATTTTTAGAAAAATAGACTATTGCACTAAATGTATTCCTTCACGTACCATCAGTATTTTAAACAAGCAGTTGATTCTTAGGGGCTGATGTCACTGTTACAGGAGCCCCCCAACCCTCTCCCCCTCCCCCCACCCCCCCAAAAAAGGCAGGAGGCTGCATTTCAAGTTTAATTATTGCCACAACTGAGCAGCTGAAATGAAATTACTTCACTGGACTGTGTGTTCATAATTCACTATATCAAAGCAGTCTCTGGTTTCCTTAATAGTTTTTCTCTATTTCTCATCAGATGTTTAGCTTAA
Source organism: Vespertilio murinus (assembly GCA_963924515.1). NCBI lineage: Eukaryota > Metazoa > Chordata > Mammalia > Chiroptera > Vespertilionidae > Vespertilio > Vespertilio murinus. The sequence goes on along the minus strand of OZ004708.1, from coordinate 126,829,263 downwards.
AGGGAACATTTTTACATGACCTCTTTCCAACTGTACTTTCAATATAGTCTTATCCCTAGAAACTGAAGTTTACTGATAGTAACTTTATACTCAGTGTGAAACCCGCTCTTTCAATAAAATACACTATAAAATGTTAAAGGCAAGGCACTCTCTTATCTCTGAACAAAATCTTGCTTTATATTGATTGCCCAATAACCACTAACAAAAAGATCCAGGTTTTGCTTCTTTATTTGACAAACACACAAAGATTTCTGGCATAAAAAACCAAGTTACAGAAAGTGGGGTTTTTTTATGTTTTAGCTAAAATCAGAACTTGTTAAACCCCTTGGGCTTCTTGAAGAATGCAGAGGATTAAAGAACATTTCTTACTAGACCTCCCAGATGCTGGCAAAGGTCTGGGGAATGAGGAGGTGTTAGGAGAGAACAGGCAGATATACGCACACAATGGGTGTTAACTCCATTCTTGATTTCTGGTAGAAGAGAAGCCTTCTTCACGCACACAAAAAGAGAGAGACCCATGGAAATCAAATTGTTGGCCCCTATCATCTTTGAAAAGTAACCTCCTTCCTTCTCTCTTCTCAAATCCCTGAAGAGACCAGCACCAGACATTTCCATTAGACTGGCCGAGAACTGTTCTCTGTGGCTCCTTTGCCTTTTGTTCATAAAGGTATCAGATGCGTACACCAACAGATTTGTACTTGCAGAGCACAAATTCAAAACAATATGAATAGTTAACAGTTACTGGGCACTGACTATGTACTTTTATGGGTATTATCTCACTCAGCCTGCACAATCATCAGAGGCATACGAAAGTCTCAAAACCTAAGGTTGTCAGTCACACTGTAGAAAGCCTGGGGCTGCAAAGGACCGTCAGAGACCCAACCAGCTCAGCTGCAAAAGTCTCACATGGGCATTCATGCGTGAGTGGACAGGGCTCTTAGTCCCTGAATCTCTAAGCCTGGGATGTTGCCAAGGGACGTTGGTCCAACTTGGACCAAATCCCATCTCTTTCCTCATGCTCTCCCCTTTGCTCCTCCCCCACCTCCTTCTGTCCTCTGGGTGCCCACACTAAGCCTCCAGTCCTTCAGGACCTAAGGCAGAAATCACATTCAACCCATAAGCCACTCAAGGAGGCCGAGTTCATTGATAGACCACAGCATCAGCATGCCAGGTACTGGGAATCCTGCTCTCTGCAACCGGACAAAAGACAAATGAAAACCACTCCCTATAAGCCCCCTCACTGACTGGAATCAGATCATAAAGCCACCCCAGCTGCAAGGGGAACTTCAAAGTCAGGGGTCTGACAGCTTTAAGTCACCACAGTGGACAATAGGCAAGAAAGATGGGTTTGGCCCAGCCGATATAGCTCAGTGGTTGAGCATCAACCTAGGAACCAGGTCAGCTCAATTCCCACTCAGGGCACATGCCCAGGTTACAGGCTTGATCCCCAGGAGGGGGCATGTAGGAGGCAACCAATCAATGATTCTCTCGTTGATGTTTCTTTCTCTCCTTCTCCTTTCCTCTCTCTGAAATCAATAAAAAAAAAAACATTTTTAAAAGAAGCTGCATTTTATTGGCTTTTATTTTTAATTTTCTACACATTTGAGCTGAGTCATGAGACTTAACTTCACCCTCCTCCCTTCCCGTGACACCCCCACCCCCACCCCCACCCCCACCCCACTGGGCCCACCCATGCACAGGCTCAGGGCCCTGGAATTCTGTTTTCTGATTTGTTTGATGAATTTTATTTGAAAGATGTTACATGGTGTTTTGAAGCCAACAAGTTACCGCCCTCCGGTATCTCTTCTCTCCACATCTGTAAGTTCTTTTTCATGTTTTAAATTCCCAGGGAGAGAAGGTTCCTGTCATTCTCTAATATCATGTCCCTGGAAAAGGCCCCCGGAGCAGGGTCCAGGAATCCCCACTCCTCCTGAGAGAATTCAATGGCCACATTCCTCAAAGTCAACAGCATTTGTTAGACATGGTGACATAATGACCTCAATGACTCCAGAAATTCGGAACAATCCAAACTCAAGAGAGACATGGAAGTTCGTAGGAGTCTCTGCTATACCAAAAGTGATAGAATCAGAATTTGGCTCCAGTCTCTCTGATAACATTAATAAAGTTCCCTGCTCCAGGGTCACGGCTGATTTTTACCTAAAACATCTCCATAAAGGTTCCGGGGACAAATGTGTTTGGAAAGTCATTTCTGACTTCTCTTTCTTTCTTCTTCCTCTAGACTTGTTTCTCAGGTAAGATCATATATAATATTATATATATATATATATAATTTTTTCCCCAGAGAGGAAGGGGGAGGGGAGAGAGAAACATTAATGGTGAGAGAGAATCATTGACTGGCTGCCTCCTATATGCCTCATACTAAAGAGAGAGTCCACAACCCAGGCAAGTGCCCTTGGCCAGAATCGAACCTGGGACCCTTGCGTCCGCAGGCTGACACTCTATCCACTGAGCCAAACCAGCCAGGGCAGGTAAGATCATTCTTGACAAACCAATCCCAAATGTGTCTGCCATTCAGCTCAATTCACTTCCAGGTCTCTGACAGGTGATGTTTTGATAAGGAACAGGATATTCTTACAATACAAGAATATCTTCCCATATTAATCAACTAAAAAGAAAAAACTGTGGCTTTACAGTGGAGACGCCTGGCAGATGCCAACTTGACCAAATGAGCAAGGTTAACATCCCCCATAAGATGGGTCATCCATCGTGACCTAATGCACCAGGAGGAGCTCAGCATCCTGTCTGTGGTTTCCTCCACAAGGTGCACGGCCTGAGCTGATCAACAGGAAACACTGGACCAGGGGTCGGCAAACTCATTAGTCAACAGAGCCAACTATCAACAGAACAACAACTGAAATTTCTTTTGAGAGCCAAAATTTTTTAAACTTAAACCTCTTTTAATGCCACTTCTTCAAAATAGACTTGCCTAGGCTGTGGTCTTTTGTGGATGAGCCACACTCAAGGGGCCAAAGAGCCACATGTGGCTCTCAAGCTGCAGTTTGCCGACCAGGGCACTGGACGAACCCAAGTGGAAGGTGGTCCTACAGGAGGCAAGGCCTATCAGGGGCATGAGACACTGATAGGAAAGACAGAAGAACAGTTCCAGATTAAAGGATACTGATGAAATGTGGCTACTAAGTGCGGTAATGTTTCCCAGGTAGGATGCTGAACCAGAAAAGAAAAACAGCCCCTGTTGGAACAGTTGGAGAAATCTGCGTGGGGATGTAGTTTGCCCAGGGAGTATTGTCATGTCAGTACTGACCCCCTAACAGGGAGGGCTGACAATGATAACGCAGGAGGAGAGATCCTTGCTTGGGGGCAGTGGTATTAGGGGTGATGGGTCATCATGTAAGAAAAATGTGCGTGTTGTGTCTCTATGCATATGTAGAGAGAGAAGGAGGGTGACCAAATATTGAGGTGTATTGACAACTAGAAAATTTGGGTAAGATGAAATGTATATAGAATTTGTTGTACTGTTTTTACAACTTTTTGGTAGGTTTGAGACTATTACTATTTTTTTGTAAAAACACATGTGAAAAAGAGTACGCTGGCCCCAAAGTCACACAGACCTGAGTTTAAATTCTAACTAGGTAATTTATTTGATCTATGACCCTATGGAAATAATTTGAGGCTCAAGTGCAACATTTAAAAATATTCCTACTGTAGCTCACAGAACTGGTCTAAAGATAAACTAGCTAACCAATAATAATAGTTTCCATTTATTGAGGACTTACTCTATATGCTAACATTTTAGAAACACTATTTCTGAACCACTCAACAACCTGGCATGAGAATTATGATTCCCAATTTACAATATGAATAGCCTGAGACTCAGAGAAACGACATTTCGTCTCCATTGGGAAAAGAGTAGAAAGTCAGCTTCCAACCCCCCCTTTCCACCTGGCTGAGCTTCCAGAGGGGCAATGCCGCCCAGTGTGTTTAGGGCAGTGGTCGGCAAACTCATTCATCAACAGAGCCAAATATCAACAGTGCAACGATTAAAATTTGAGAGCCAAGTTTTTTTAAATTTAAACTCATTTTAACGCCAATTCTTCAAAACAGATTTGCCCAGCCCAAACCGGTTTGACTCAGTGGATAGAATGTCTGCCTTTGGACTGAAAGGTCCCAGGTTCGGTTCTGGTCAAGGGCATGTACCTTGGTTGTGGGCACATCCCCAGTAGGGTGTGTGCAGGAGGCAGCTGATGATGTTTCTCTCTCATCAATGTTTCTCTCTATCCCTCTCCTTTCCTCTCTGTAGAAAATCAAAATAGTCTTTTGTGGAGAGCCACATTCAAGGGGCCAAAGAGCAAATTTGGCTCACAAGCCGTGGTTTGCCAACCACTGGTTTAGGACATTGAATGGTCTCAACCGACATTGACTTTTCTATGAAGTAGTCTAGTAAGAGAGCGGACATATGATTACATGGTTATAATATAATGTGTCAATAATATTATGTATATACTGCGTGCAACGTTAAACTAAAGAAAGAAGGAAGTGATTTTGTGAAGTCTGACTAAGGGGCAAAAGGTGAAGGGGCTTCTCAGGCATTAATACTTGAGTCGGGTGTTGAAGGACCAGGCAGCAATGGACAAACAAGAGGCAGGGGGTTTCTGGGAGAAGTTCGGCAGATGCAAAGCCCCAGGCAGCGTGCTGAGAAGTGATAAATGAGTCTGGACAGGTGGGCAGAAACCAGAAAGGGTCTCGTGTGCCACACTCAGAAGTTCACACCTTGTCCCCTTGGCTAAGGATGACGTGGCACATCTGCTCCCACTGCCTCTCCCACACACGTCAGACATTACAATTCATAGCACTTCATTACACTTCAGACAGCCCACACTTCAGGCAGCCACCCAATCACCTGGACTTGGCGCCTGCACTAGAACCACTTGCCATCCCTGCTCTAGGCGATGGGAGGCTGCAGGCTTTTAACAGGTGGCGGGGAAGACTGGCTCTGTGCACAACAAAGCGCAAGCCGGGCAGCAGTGAGGATCGGTCCGGGGACAGGCGGCAGGCACAGTGGCCAGTGAGAAGGCCACGACCGCAGTCCCATGCATGTGTGCATGAGAGACGCACATCCAAACGGAGTCAGACCTGGGTGCAACTTCAAGCTTTTGTCTACTCCTTGCCAGAGGCATATTGTGGTGGGAAAAGTGCTCAGAGTGCTCTCCAAGCAATAAAATCCAGCAGCCAGGGCAAGCTGACAGGAGCGCTCCGGCGACAGGAAGACCCAGGAGACAGGACTGAAGTGGGAGTAGAGCGAGCGAGATGTGAACGTGTCCGCTGACCTTGAAATTCCCCGGGCACACAGGTGCAACTGGCCACAGCAGCACCGTCACACCCAGGCCAGTGGGTCTCAACCTTCCTAGTGCCGCGACCCTTTAGTACAGTTCCTCATGTTGTGGTGACCCCCAGCCATAAAATTACTTTCGTTGCTACGTCATAACTGTAAGTTTGCTACTGTTATGAATCATAATGTAAATATCTGTATTTTCCGCCCTAACCAGTTTGGCTCAGTGGGTAGAGCATCAGCCTGCGGACAAAAGGGTCCCAGGTTCGATTCCAGACAAGGGCACATACCTTGATTGCGGGCACATCCCCAGGAGGGGGTGTGCAGGAGGCAGCTGATGGGTGTTTCTCTCTCATCGATGTTTCTAACTCTCTGTCCCTCTCCTTTCCTCTCTGTAAAAAAATCAGTAAAATATATTTAAATATCTGTGTTTTTCTGATGGTCTTAGGGGACCCTGCTAGCAATTCTCAATTGAGACCCACAGGTTGAGAACCACTGCTGTAGAGCCTAAGACCATGAGAAAACACAGATATTTACATTATGATTCATTAACAGTAGCAAAATTACAGTTATGAAGTAGCAACGAAAATAATTTTATGGTTGGGGGTCACCACAACACGAAGAACTGTATTAAAAAGGCCGCGGCATTAGAAAGGTTGAGAACCACTGGCCTAGGCGCTATCAGACTGTTAGTCGTTTCCTCCAACATTTAGGTGCTCAGTGGAGGAATATTATTAAAAGACAGTCAGACCCAGTTTCTACATCATGAAGAAGATGCATGATTTTTAAGGGCATAAGTTAAAACAAACACATAGATATACCCATGTGTGCATATAGACAGATGATACAATTAGGAAGCATTTCAACCCCAGAATAGGGGACAAGAAACTGGTTTCTCACGTTTGAGGAGTAGCTGAGTACCGGGTGCAGTAAAAAAAAAAAAAAAAAAAATGCAAATAAAAAGTTCTAGACTGGCCTGGGTTTCATCTCTTCTCTCGGCCTCAGTTTCCTTGACTGAAAAATGAGAGGGCTGAAAAAGAGAACCCCTTCTAACGTCACAATCATGCTCACTCCAAACCCTCCTGTCAGAAGGAAGTCACAGAGTCAGGCTACGTCCTTCGGTGTGCAGATCCGGGGAGGGTAGCAACGTCAGCCCCAGGAACATGGTAATACGACTGAGAACACCGAACACACACTGCAAGTGAAGGCCTGGGGAGCGTCCACAGTCTGCTTTAAGATGCTGGCTGTTTTTGAAATAAAACTTTAAAACGTGCCATAAAAAGCAACTATTCCTCCGGGGGAAGAGTGGGCTAGAGTGTCTTTGATTGTAACGATGGGAAGGGCTTTCATCTGCGCTCTTTACGAGGTTAATTGTAACTCTCCCCCAAGCTCAGAAACCCTTCTCTGAATCTGCGGTTGTAATCTGACACGTTGCATGATAAACCTTCATTTTTCAACAGGCGCATTCCAAAACGCTCCGCGCAAGGCTCAGAAAGCAGTCAAATGAGTGAAAGCTGATAAGAAGCTGTTTTTGCCAGCCAGTGTGCTCGTACACGCGTGCACACACACGTGCGCACACACAGCCTGCAGACCTCCCGCTGCATCTGCTGAAATCCCGTATCTCTCGGACTTCTACTCTAGGTGATTAAGCTTCACCAGAAAGGACACCAAAATACCCACAGAAATATAGGGTGGGGTGGGGGGTAGTAAGCATAGGCTTCCAGTTGTGAGTACACAAAACACAGAGCTCATTCTTATATCATCATTATTTATTAAGTAATCCATCTACTTTTGCCCACCCCTGCATAAAGCACATAGCACAATGCCCAGCGTATGGTATTCCCTCAATAGCTCATCACTGTTATCATCTTATCCTCCTCTTTCTTCATTACTGCTCATGAATTATAACTCTGCTAGTACTCAGCAGTCACTGAGAGAGATTTATTCCCTCCAATGAGGTCACCTTCATGGAATATATAACCGCTGGACCACCACTCCCAGAATGCTGTTGGGTTGCCTTCTTTTAGAAAGAGGCATGAGACAGTTGCCATAAATTCGTTGTCTATACAGACGGCAAACTGCATTGCGCTGTTTTTCACAATTCTTTTAAATACAAGACCTCAATTGAAAGCCGTGGTTCCTGCTTCCTTCCCAGATACTAATAGGAATTAATCTCCTGCTATACTTCCAAGACTCCCTCAGAGCAGGCTCATTAATAATAATTACAGGGTAGCACTCATTGATCATTTACCACATGCCAGGTCTAGTGCTAATAGCTTTTCTGCTTATTCACGTCTTTCACCTTCCCGGTACCCCCGTGAGATGCTGCTGCTAGTATCCTCAGCTCTGTGAAATGTCTGCGACTTGGCAACGTAAGTTATCTAAGATCATTCACTCATTCAGGGAGGTGCATAGCTAGTAAGGACTGGGACACAAACCTGAATCCAATGTGCTACTATTTTCCACTAGATTGTAATCCTCCTATCTAATAAAAAAAAAGTAATATGCAAATTAACCATCACTCAACACACAAGATGGCTGCCCCCATATGGTCAAAGATGGCCACCATAAGATGGCCAGCAGGGGAGGGCAGTTGGGAGGGACCTGCAAGGAAGAGCAGTTGTGGGCGATCAGGCCAGTAGGGGAGGGCAGTTGGGAGGGGTCAGGTCTGCAAGAGAGGGTAGTTGGGGGTGATCAAGCCTGCAGGGGAGGGCAGTTAGGGGGGACCAGGCCTGTAGACAAGGGCAGTTAGGGGCAATCAGGCTGGCAGGGGACCAGGTAGGCATCAATCAGGCTGGCAGGGGAGGGGTTAGGGTGTGATCAGGCTGGCAAGCAGAAGCTGTTAGGGACAATCAGGAAGCCAGGCAGGCGAGCAGTTGTGAGCCAGCAGTCCTAGATTGTGAGAGGGATGTCCAATCGCCCATTTATGCCTAATCCTACTGGGCAGTCAGACATCCCTCGAGGGGTCCCAGATTGGAGAGGGTGCAGGCTGGGCTGAGGGACACCCCCCCCCATGCACAAATTTCATGCACTAGACCTCTAGTTACTAAATAAAAGGTTCTTAGCTTAGAGTCCTTAAGTGAAATTCAGGGAATCCCTGTGCCCCTGAAAAATTGTATATAAATCAGTTCTGGCTCAGAGCTGCTGGTGTGTGTGTGTGTGTGTGTGTGTGTGTGTGTGTGTGTATCTACACATTTTCCTTCTGCCATAATTTGAAAAAGAGTTCAGGACTCAAAAACAAACAAAACAGACAGACTCGGGTGGAACAGTCAGACTCTATCTGACCATCTTTGTATCCTGTACTACCACTTCCATCACTGCCTGCAGCACCCAAAGCAGTGCCTTATACACACTAGGTACTCAACCACCAGTTATCCAATTGGCTCAGTTCTCTTCTCCGGTTCTTTACTTGTTCATCACTCTACCCCCAAATCGGAGATGCCATGAGGGTGATGAATTTTTTAAAGCTCTGATTTCAGCCACGCACGTGGGAGAGCTCTGCCTTCTCAGCTCCAGGGCCAGCCTTTCACACTGTGGCACTTCACAGACTCACACTGTGAAAGAGAAAATGAGACCCCATGCTGCCCCTCATCCCAGGAAACCAGGCATCTGCTTGATCAGACCAAAGAGCTCACCTGCTGAGGAGGAGATGCCCAGCATGGCCTACCCCAGCACACCTGGCCCTTCCTGTCTGCACTCCAGCTCCGTTTTCAGGATCAGCTATCAAGTAATCCTCTGCTTTATAAACAATCTCACATTTTAATAAAAGCCATTGTGCAAGGTGAGCTTTTGCAATACGTGACTTTAGACTGCAGCTGCACTTACAGATGGCCCACTTTCTAACTAAACCATATGCAATGGCTATGAAAATAACCCATTATTGCACTTGTGGCACGCCTACTGTGTGCCAGGTGCTATTCTAGACGCTTCCATCCATCATCCTGCAATCCACACAATAGCTGAGACAGATATTGTCAACATTTTTTCAGATGGAGAACGTGAGGTTCTATCAGAGAGGCTAAATTTGCTCAAGAGTTGAGATCTGACTCCATATTGGCCAACACCAAAATCCTTATACCTCCCTCCCTCTCCACACCTTCTCTTTCTCATGGATTCAAAATTAGTCTCTTTTTAAAAAAATGAAAAATAAAGACTTCTGGGCCTCAGCATCTTAAGTAGCTGCAAAACAATATTATTTCACAACATTCCACTCAAATGGAACAGTATCAGTTCTTCCTTTTCACTCTTCACAAATGAAAGTAAGGAAAACTAGTATGTTTCTTAAACCTATTCTAGATGCTTCATCAAAGGCCATTTTGAATCCCATTACGCTGGATAGTAAGTAGAAGCAGTGTTAATTTAGTTGAATCTTCTCTAAGGTATTCTTTTTATTCATAATTACAAAGATGATGGTAAATTTAAAAGCACCATAATTTTATTCTCTCCCAATAAATACATATTATAGTTATATTTTCAACTAGTAAACTGAATCAATATATCAATCCTACTTGGGGTGGTGAACACACAATACAATATACAGATGATGTATTATAAAATTGTACACCTGAAGCCTTTATAATTTTATTAACCAATGTCACCCCAATAAATTCAGTAAAAAGGCAAAAAAAAAAGTTTTTAATGGTTTTGGATCAGGAGAGTGTCCTAATCAGCTCTATTTCCCAGGAAGATTAATCTGACAGTAGGATATGAATTAGACTGCAGTGGTTCTCAACCTTCCTAATGCCGTGACCCTTTAATATAGTTCCTCACGTTGTGGTGACCCCCAACCATAAAATTATTTTTGTTGCTACTTCATAACAGTAATTTTGCTACTGTTAATGAATCGTAATGTAAATATTTGTGTTTTCCAATGGTCTTAGGCAACCCTGTGAGCAGTTCTCAGCCTATGGGTTATGGTTGGGAGTCACCACAACATGAGGAACTGTATTAAAGAGTCGCGGCATTAGGAAGGTTGAGAACCACTGGATTAGAGGGGAAAGAGTCTAGAAGTGGGGAGACAGGTCACAGTTGTCTGGCTATGAGATGAAGGCTTAAACTAGGGGGGCAGAAGACAGCAAATGAAGAGTTAACTCAAGATACATTTCACCAGGTCTCAGTGAGGGGCTGCATCAGAGGAATGGAAGAAAGGAAATTCCCCACCAGATAAGCACTCCTTCCAATGGGGTGGTTAGAAAGGGAAATTGCTTGAGAGGAAAAAAAAGTTTTTGAACTTTCTAATTGGCCCACATGCTTACACTGTGGGATTAACAAATTAGAATAATTACAAAGTTTAATTTGCCTCAGGGACCTGAAAATCCGGGTATTCTGGAGTCATTTTCAGTTCATAATGCTGTTTTCTGGCACAGTTGGGCTTAAACTCTCGGCATCAACAGTAGGAACTGAGGCAGTTTGGGAGTGTGTGTTTAAGCATACAAATCACAAGTATGGTGGGAGGGATGCACAGCTGTGGTAGGTCATATTTGGAATCTGTAGTTTGAAAGGAAGCTTCAGGAGATGAAGAAGTCAAGTTTTAGCAGCTCATTAATCCTCCAGGCCCACAGCAACTGGTATGCGAGCTCACTAAACGCCAAGCCGCCCATAGGAAGGCCTCGCAGGAGAGGAGTCTTGTCCCCAGTCCCTGGCTGAGCAGCTGAGGGAGAGGCAGGAGGCTGTACTGTGCGGGGGCTCCAGGGAGTCTCTCCCTGGCTGGGCCAAGCTCGCTTTGGGGGAATTTTCCAGATACTTGTAAGCAAACAAACTAGTGTGACCAATTGCAAAAATTGTATTTTTTCTGATAGTAAATAATAGCACTACATATATTTCCTTTGTGGGGAGGGAATGAGAATCCTGATCCCCTGACTTTATTTTATTCTGAAAACAACCCCCATTGTTGAAAGGCTGGAAAGTACAGAAGGGTATAAAGAAAAGAAAAAAGAAAAACTCAGAACTCTCCTATGCATCCGTCAGTGAGCATTATGGTCTATTCTTTTCTGGTCTTTTCCACCTGCATTTTGAACATAATCAAGAGATTTTCACCTTTAAAATGTAGTTGTCCTGGAGAGCATTATCTAAGAGCTGAGGAATAAGTTGACCAATGGACTTGTGAAATTCAAATCAGACCAGCCGCTAGCCCAACACCTGGCAGCAGAGCAGGTGTAAAGTGTTAAAACAACTTCAAAGACTTTGCTAAGGACTCCAGAAATGGACAGAATGACACCCGTAAGAAATCACTTTAACAGAAAGGCTTCTCTTGGGCTTCTAAGTTATTTCTTGGTGATGGTGTTAATTAAACAGCCTGTTAATGGAAGGAAGGAAAGAAAGGAAGAGATGGCCCCCACTCACTCCCATTCTCAGTCGTAAAATACCCTGTAGAATTTTCATAGCAATTTCACATCTACATTACTTGAGGTAAGCGAGACTGGTTCACAACAATTTCCAAAAAGTATGGAAACTGGGGCAAATAGAGGGCACGTGACTCATCTAAGGTCATAAGGTGGCTGGTGGCAAAGCCAGGACTAGAGCTCAGACTTCCTGTCCTCACCCCCGCCCCTCACCCCCGCCCCCCAGAGGGGTTCCCTGAGCACATTCTCCTCACACAGTCAGGAGCCCTCTCCCGAGTTACGATGATCTAGTCATTTTGGCCATTTCACCTGGCCAGCAGGCAAAAACAAGTACCTACATTCACTCCCTTTCCATGCCTCCTTGTAGTTCTCAAATATTTTGTCATAACAGATGCAAATGGGAGCCCTGCCTCCTGAGCACCGGGCACGTATCAGGAGCACTACCAAAATTCTAGCTAGCACTTGAATCCTCACAGCAACACACGGGAGCATGGGCCCTGTTGTACAAGTATAAAAACATAAAAGGGACTGAGCAACTTGACTCAGAACCCATAAACGCCAGGCTCCAGATTCTAATTCAGCTCTGCACAACCTAAAACCTTTCTCCTCAACATGTTGCCACACTCGTGACGTTTGGAGGCGTTTGGCTCCCAAAGGCTGAGCTGGAACTTGGCACCAGGAGAGGAGGAAACCCCATGACACGACAGACTGCCCACTCAACGGGGGCTCCCAGAACTCACAGGGCAGGGGAGGGAAGCGGTAACCATGACAGCCCCCCTTCATGCCTCACCCCTTTTCCTTGCTGTGGCAGGAAGGCAAGGGCTACATTCTGAGGAATGAAGAACCTCACTCACAAGGACAACCTACAGGTTGGGGACACGGAGCCCTCTCCCCTCAGCTCAGCCCAAACTGGGCCACAGGCCACAAATAGGAAGATGCCCAAGCAATGAAGACACAGGTGGCCCCAGATGTAGAGCAATGTGAAGCCTGTCGTGTGAGAGACCAAGACAAGAAAATCTCTATCAATGGAGCCTGATGGGTTGAGAGGTCACATGTCTTGGAATTCTACGGCGATTTTTACTGGGTAATAAAAATGCCCCTGCCCAGAGGGGGCACCCCAAAAAGCCTGGATGTGGGGCCCTGGAATGAGCTGGGGAAACTATCCAAAATACACTGCAACACAGAAGGTGGAAGTCCCAGGGTGGGAGCGCCTGTGCCAGCCCACGGCGCTGGCTGCCCACGGCATGGGGGTGCCCAGGGCAGAGCCTCCCTGCAGTGACGTTGTATTTAACATCAGCGCCGGAGAGAAAGCAACAAGCTCAGAGGTCAACAAGGCTTCTGGCCTCACGTCACTGCGACACCTGAACTTTTTCACCGCAGCCACTCCATTCTCCTACACTAACGCGCTGGGTTTTGAGATTTCTAAAGGATCAGCTTTGGAAGCTTCACTGGCCAGTAACTTGGCAAACATTTCCCTAAGTGATTCATGGAACATCTATTTACCAAGTTGGTGATACTCTACGGAGACCCAAATCAGAGGCTCTATAGTCCTCAACCTCAAGGAGCTCCTAGTCCTGTCAAGACCAACAAGCATGTATGCTACTAACTGCTCTGATGGCTGTGTTTACACAAAGCTCCGTGGGAGACCAGCACACGGAGCACCCAAATCGGCAGAGGAAAGCAGGGTGGGGTGAGGTGGCCTGTAGGCAGACGGACCGTTAGCAGGGAAGACATCCAAGGAAAAGAGAGAAACAAGAGCAGAGAGGTACAGAGGGGTGACCGAGCAGGTACATTTCCAAAGTTACACATGGCCCTCTATTCCTGGAACATAAAATGACAGGTGAGGCGTGTTGGGGGATTAGGCTGGACGAGGAGGTAGTGGCCAAACCTTGAAGGGCCTTCAACAACACGCAGAGGGTTGTCATTTTATGCCACAGGTGATGGGGAGCCCCGGAGGAGCTCCGAGCAGGGAGGAGAAGGAAAGGCCAAGCATCTTTTTTTTTCCCCCAAGCATCTTTAGAAGATCGCTCTGGCCACCACGAGAAGGGTGGATTAGAGAAAGCCAGGGGTCATTAGGAAGCTACTGTACCCGTTCCGGCAGGATTCCTGGGACCCTGAGGCAGGCAGGGGGGTCACTAGTGGAGAGAGGAACTAACAAGAGATGTTAGCAAGTGGAATTGTCAGGACTTGGAATGCCTGTACACTCTTCCGTGTTCACTGCTGTTAACGAATCCGGTCAGGCGTTTAGCAAGTATTTCCAATGGAAACGGGGGTGCTGGAAACTTTACATACAGTAGAGCCATTGTAGCTGGATCACACCAAGAGATGAGATTCATTTTGTTACTTGGCTTGTCGGCTACACAGAGCAGCAATGGGCTTCAGTTACCCCGACTGCGCCTCCTGGCACAGCTGCCCGAACCAGGCCTGAGCCGCTGCAGCTCAAAAGGAAGCCCAGAGGCCTCCGAGGAGAGAAGGTGAGCTATTCGCAGCCACCGCTCTCTGTCTCTGCCTCCCTTGCCCTTTCTGTTCCGGCAGCTGCATTCCAGAGACTAATGAGAACAAGGTGCAACGGGCTTTAGCAATTTTGATACATTCCTTAGCAAAACATAATATCTTCAGGAGCACATGGGCTGCACTGCAGTGACTCCATCAGGCAAGACACATGTCAGGGAAAACGCATGAGAAACTTTGGCAGGTATGTATAATGTGTCAATAAATTAAAGTAAGTTTATTTTCACAAAACCAAATGGTCAGACTCGCTCGTGGTTTCCTACCAAGGAATAAGAATTACTCCCTAGAGAGAGCAATCAAAGTGCAATTAGACCGGCCCTGGAATTTTTTTAAACATGCTATCCTTTCTTCACACATGATTGCTCCTTCGTGTTTAGCAAGGGTCCTTAACTCAAAGAAGCAGTAATGGGCTTTTCTAGGTCTGGGTCCTTCTGTGATAGCATGCAGTTGGAAAACAAGTTGTTGTGTGTGTGTGTTTTTTAAAGCAATTGGCTTACAGTTAAGACTGACTGTCCTTCACAATGTATCCATTCATTTGTTCACTTACAGAATAATAGCACTGCCTGTTGGGTTGTTCTATTTCAAACGCTGGCAAACAGAAAATCAATTTTCCTAATAAAGGCAATACTTTTTAGCCCTGGGCAGGAATTTATCACTCTGAGGATATTCCATCAAGGTCCTATTTGAGTTAAAAAAAAAATGAATAAAGGAACTATTGTACTGGGGTGACTCCATATTTTCAAAATATAACAGATGGTCAAAGAATAGAGGCACCAACAATGGAGGAAGGCATGTACAGTCTGAAAACAAATCAGACTGAAGACACATATCTGCCTCAGAATTCCCCACCATATTTGCAGAGACTGGAAAGATTTGTACCTGGGACTCTCTGAAGAACTTCAGCAAAATTGAAGAGTAGGAAGGACGGGGAACAAAGCTGTCACGTATAGCTGAGCAGGTCGTGTGCACACAAGAGAGATGGGGTAGTATCTAACAGGGAATTGTCAATTTGCATACTTATTTTGACAATTTCTCAGGAGACAGTAATGGGGGGCACTGTCCTAAGAAACTCAGCGTGACAGTTTTCTGACAGATGGAAGTTAAATGCAGTAAGAGGGAAGGGGGCCTGTTTCCGATGTGCACAAAGGCTAGTGGCGGCCCTGACATGAAAGCTATGATCACTGGGTGAAACACAAGTCAAGTGATTCTTTGGAACCAATTGCTGCTTTAAATCCACTTGCCAGTGCAATGCCTTGTGCACAAGCACTCCATGAATGTTTAAAAAACAAATAAAAAGCCACCAACAAGATTGTCAGGCATGGTCAGGTGAGGTGATTAACCAGGATGTTGTTGAAGACGGTCTCATGATTCTATTGCTGTAGAAGTCAAGAATCCCAGCACAGAGAACAGCAGTTGATCATAAGACCACACTCCAGGAGCAGACACATTTCTTCCCCTCTTGCTCATACCTGGAAAACAGAAACTCCAAGAGGGTAGAGTTGCATGAGGACAGCAGCCCAGTCCTCTGCACAAAGAGTCTCTGACTTTGTCTGATTGATAAACCTTTGTTATAACTAATGAGACTTGAGGATTTTTTGTTACTGCATACACTAAGGCAAAGATGGGTGATCCAGCTTCCCCCATCCATGTGCACTCCTCAGGTGTCCAGCCTACTGCGACCACCTGTATTCAGTAACGTTAGTGGGGGTGAGGAGGTCAAGGAAGAGCAAAAACTTGAGTAGAGTCCTCTTGAATCCTCACAGCTGCAGTCTTCAGTGAAGGAGACTTAAACACTGTGCTAAGATCCCTGAAATAATCCTGATAGCATCTGCTTACTACCAGGGAAAATGTCAGGTTCTTATGGTGCATTTGAAAGAGCACTGAATGAAGAGTCAGAAATAACAGGCTTTAGTTTGGATTTTGCAACTTCCTAGGAATAAAGTGGCTCTGAAGGCACCATTTATCTTCTGTGAGCATCAGTGCCCTTCCTCTTCTTCAAAATGGTGTCTTCTCTTAAAGGTGATCATGAGGATTACATTCCAAAATACACGTACAGCCCCGGGTGAGCCCAGTGTCCCATGGGGCCGAGTGCCCGGGTGAGCCGAGTGCCCCGGGCGAGCCGTGTGTCCCAGGGGAAGCAGTGGGACCCAGGGGAAGGGGCGTTGAAAACCAGAGGAGGAGCGGACTCTATTCATATGGTCCTGAGATAGTCACCATAAAACAAGCAGACTGCCAAATGAGGAGCGGATTCTATTCATGGGGTCCTGAGATGGTCACCATAAAACAAGCAGATTGTCAAATGACAGCAGGGAGGGGAAGAAGACCTGGGGGGAGATAGGAGAACAACCAAGGGACTGGTATGCATGAACATAAGTACAACCAACGAACACAGAACTCTGGGGAGGGAGGGCATAAATTGGAGGGGGGGGGGGGCAATGGTAAGCTATGTACACAGATAATACCTTAATAAAATTAAATAAAATTTTTTAAAAAATACACGTACACACATTTTGAAACAAAACATGAGCATAAAGAAATATTCACTCCCAAAATAGCATCCATTCAAACTTCTCTGCACACCCCAGCTCATGGGTCACCTGAACTTCTAAATTCTAAGGAAAGCAAAAATACTGCTATCTAGGCATCTAAGAATATCTTACTGCACGTGTCTTACGTTAGGCTATGCGCAAGGCTAATAAAATGTCAGCCTACATCTGTATAGCACTCCATAGTTTATTAAGTTCTTTCATGTATATTAAATCATGGCAGAGCTGTGCGCTTTATGTGCTGAATGTATGTTTTATAAAGCACTCAGGCCTTTGGATAATCAATGTCTACACTATACACAGGCCCACAGTATGTATATGGGAGTATAATGCTATTCTTCCAGTTATTACATGCTCTGGATTGCTGGATCTGTACTTTCCTAATATGTTAATGGCCATGTTTATTACTTATATGATGCTGAGCTCTTTGTCAGGGATAAAATGTCTAATTAAAACTAGACTGCTACTGGGAAATGGTCACTGTACGCTGATTCGCTTCACACTGGTTTCCAGATTGTACAGCCGCTCAACCCAGGGTCCTGCCTGAATCCAGTTTGTGAAAATAATTATTAATCAGAGGAGCATATGAAGGCCTTGGGAAATGTTCTCTTTTGAACTTCCCCCTATAGAATTTAGGAGTTTTTTTCTTTATAAAATGAAAAGATCATTTGTCTTTAAGTACACAAAAAGCAGTTACAGAATGAAGTTATATTGATTATAATAATAAGGTATAAACAATAATCTCTCACCCCCATCATCTGTCATTCCTTTCCTGGAAAATGGCAACTATCCCGCCTCCTTTTAATAGAACCATCTGAGAATGGCTTTGAGACTAGAAAATTAATAAAACAAATAAAATTATGCTGAAACATAACGTTCTGTGCCTCTTTCTTTCCCTACCCCAATGCTCTTGAAATGAAACCGGAGCAGACTCCTCATCCAATACCAAACGACTAACTCAATTAAGCTCAAACTGAAGGCCTACTTTATATGGATATTAATACAGTCTACATTGGTGTTTATAAAGAGCTTAGAGATTTTTAGGTTATTGATGTTATCTGAACCCTAAGTGCTCAAATAGCCATAGTTATTAATGCAGGTTTACCTTAGAGAACTTCAAAAATATACACTTAATTTATGGAGATGACCAATTCATAATTAAAATTAGAAAAATTTACTTTTTCAGCTATCATGTGCACCCATGCGTACACGTCTCATGATACCTCGTTCTTCAAATGTTTGGTACTTTCAGACTTTATAAAAAAAAATAAACAACTCAGAGGTTACCCAATTACCCGAAGAACTATACGTGGAATTATCAGATCCACTTCAGACCATGCCGAGTCCAAGTTCTGAGCCTGCACTACGGCACTCCGGGGTTCTCTGCATGCAGCTGGTGGCAGCTTTCTAGGGAGGACAGCCTGAGGAGCCCAATGAGTCCCTCCGAATCATGTCCCAAAGGACCCTCCGAATCATGTCTGAGTAACCAACATTGGAGCAGTCACAGTCGAGGAATGGGAGAGGTAGGAAGAAAGGAGCTGTGTTTGCCTGTGTGCCACATGGAAAAGTTGTTTCTTTACCTACATTATCTTACTTCAACCTTAAAACAGCCACCTGGGCAGGTAACATAACCTTAGTTTTACAGGGAGAGCAGATGCTCAAAGATTAAGTGCCTGGCCCGAGGCCACACAGCTGCAGGTATCAGAGTGAAGCCCACGTCTGATTCCAGATGCCCTCCACCGGCCTGCATGCCACGGAGGATGCATAGATTGAAATTCACAGATTTTAATTTTGCTTCTAACGACTCCCAAATAAACCAGGCCCCACTTCCTCTAGCCTATGATGACAGGCTTTTAAAAGTAAGGAAATCAATGGGCACTTAAAGGGTATCACATATAACAAAGGCTCCCAGTGAAAATGGTTACCTGAGAGGCGGAGGCCTCAGCCTGTTAACACATCCTAACCTGTTATGGTGGATGGCTTTGCAGACTGTGTGTTGCCGAGGACTTGGTCAGGAAATGAAACCCCCATTAAACAGGATTCCCATGGGAAAACAGGATTTGCTTTACACGAACGCTTCAAGATCAAATGGCTACTGAAACTAGAACTTGGCTGAACACCTTCTGGACAAATGCAACGGATGGTGGGGTGGGGAGGGAGAGAGGGAGGGAGAGACTGCTAAGATCAAAAGTGGTCCAGGTGCCGAAACCGGTTTGGCTCAGTGGATAGAGCATCGGTCTGCAGACCGAAAGGTCCCGGGTTCGATTCCGGTCGGGGGCATGTACCTTGGTACATTCCGGTGCAGGGTGTGCAGGAGGTAGCTGGTGGATGGTTCTCTCTCATTGATGTTTCTAGCTCTCTATCCCTCTCCCTTTCTCTCTGTGAAAAACTAATAAAATATTCTTTTTTTAAAAAAAGTGGTCCAGGGCTGACGAGGGCCAGGAATCTGTGGAGTAACCATAAAGAGATGCCACTAACAGAGACCTTCCCAGCATCCAGGCATTCTTCACTCCTCAGAAGAGCCCTGTGGCTAAAACCGGCGTGGCTCAGTGGATAGATTGTTGGCCTGCAGATTGAAGGGTCCCGGGTTCGATTCCAGTCAAGGGTATGTACCTTGGTTGTGGGCAAATCCCCAGTGGCGGGTGTGCAGGAGGCAGCTGATCGATGTTTCTCTCTCATCGATGTTTCTGACTCTATCCCTCTCTCTTCCTCTCTGTAAAAAAATCAATAAAATATTTTTTTAAAAAAAGAAGAGCCCTATGAGGCAGATATGATTTGTCACATCATTCCACTCTATAGCTACAAAAATGAAACTCAAAAGATGAATCGAACTGGCCTACTTCACAGTGTGTGAGTCCCCTGAAGCTGCCATCATACAACAATACCTTTTAAGCCACCCATTTGGATTATGGCAGCTTCAGGGGACTCTGAGGGCATGAGGAGGGATCTGTGTCACACCTCCTTTCTCACTTCCAGTAACCTCAGGCATCCCTTAGTTTGTTGATGTTGTTCTATCCCTACACATCACCTTCCCCTTGTACACAACTGCCTCTGTGTCCAAATGTCTCCT
Organism: Vespertilio murinus; assembly: GCA_963924515.1. NCBI lineage: Eukaryota > Metazoa > Chordata > Mammalia > Chiroptera > Vespertilionidae > Vespertilio > Vespertilio murinus. The sequence goes on along the minus strand of OZ004708.1, from coordinate 126,809,487 downwards.
TTTACTGAGGACATCAGTCATATTTACCCACCCTAATGACCTCATGTGGCTTGATCACCTTATCCTATCTAATAAAAGAGAAACATGCAAATTAACCCAACCAAGATGGTGGTTAATTTGCATATCCAGGCACACAGCAAAGACTGAAGACAGCATAGAAGGAAGCCAAGCACTGCGGAAGGGAGCGAAGCTGCAGAGAAGCAAGCAAGTGGGGCGGCGGAGACCACCACAGGAAGCCCTATTGCAGGAATCTTCATGCACCGGGCCTCTAGTTTCCCAATAAGGTCACATTCTGAGGAATGGGGGTTAGAACTTCAATGACTTCTGAGGGTCACAGTTCCCCCCTGTAACACACAGCTATTAGGCAGTCAGGCTGGCCCCGGTTATCCAGCACTCCTTACACCTGACCTCTCAGGGTGGCCGAGCTTGCTCAGGGACAGAACAGAGGCCTCCGAGCCAGGGGCCTGGAGAGAGAAACAGGCGTCAGGAGCAGCAGGGTGTGGGATGCAACCACCTCGTGAGCAGGTACTATTCTGATTATTTTAGAAACCACCCCACACAGCTATTGAGTGCTTATTTGTGATCACACCTGCTGTCCACAGACAGCCTCCATGCAGTGGCATGGCTGGGGTACAGGGTGGCGGGTGCACAGGCGAATCCCCTGTAACCACCCTGATGTAAAGCATCACATCAAAGACCGCATGGAGAGGTGCAAGGGAAGTGCACTATGAAAATACAGAGCAAGCCGAAACCGGTTTGGCTCAGTGGTAGAGCGTCGGCCTGCGGACTGAAAGGTCCCAGGTTCAATTCCAGTCGAGGGCATGTACATTGGTTGCGGGCACATCTCCGGTAGGGGGTGTGCAAGAGGCAGCTGGTCGATGTTTCTCTCTCATCGATGTTTCTAGCTCTCTATCTCTCTCCCTTCCTCTCTGTGAAATATCAATAAAATATTTTTTAAAAAAAGAAAAGAAAATACAGAGCAGGGTGTATGCCCACTCAGGGTGGCTTCAGGAGAGAGCAGGCTTTGCTGTGGGCACAATTTCAACACAAGGGGGTAAAGGCAGAAGGCGAAGAGGACCAACACCGCTGAGAGCTCTAGCTGGGGAGCCCAGGCTGGAGGCTCTCCTGGGAGCTGCCCCTCTCCATCCTTAAAACAACCCAGAGCAGTTAATTTTTAATATAGCAATTAATTGTTAGTCCCAATTTGCAGGTGAAGAAGCTAAAGCTTGGGACATTTCACGGAAGGGACAGGGACAGAATCCTAACCCCAACTCAGCTGGAAAACCAAGGTTTAGAGAGGCCAGGGGTCGGGAACCTCTCTCTCAAGAGGTTAAAAAAAACAAAAAACTGCAAAACCAATTCTTCCTCTTATCATTTCTGACGCTATGACGCAGAAGTATACCCAGCATGCAAAACCGAAGGGATTTTATTCCAAAAATGTTAAATCTGCTCAGATTCGCCGCAGTATAAAATAAAGGTTTCCCATAGCCACATAGAAGGAAAACTCAGGAAGATATAAAATAGGTGATTTCCAGAAACAGAAGTTATCATGTAGGCCGCTAGGGTGGCTCTGCACATGTGGGTGTGTTTGTGTACGTGTGTTTTTATGTGTACTTTTTTTCCCCCTCAAGCCATTAAAACCTTAGGAAAATTTTATGACAACAACGTGCCACGTACATAAAAGATGGATGGGTTAGAGTTACTGTTTTCTTAGGATCTGTCTGGCATTTGACAGCCACGCACCAGCGCACTATCTGGAAAGATTTAGGCCCTCTGCTGTAAAATTATTTATTAGTTGTTATTTATACTCCGTGCTCACTGGCAGACCACCCAGTGCTGGAACAACAAGAACAGTCACGCTGCATCTCTCCAAAACAAGCACAAGACCGCAGGGGCCGCCCGGGGGTGTCACCGCTGAAAGATGTGGCTTCCTGCAAGGAAGTAGGCTCCGTGTTTTGAAGGTGCTGCCATCGGAACAGAGCCCGGGCTCAGCGTGAGAGGGCTCTGGCTCGGCCATCCCGTTCAGACTCCCGTTCTGTCATCTGTACAAGAAAGGGTGGCACCCCAGCTCTCAGACCCCTTGCCCTCTGCATGCTGGGTTTTCCGAAGCCTGGGATCTGCTAGCTGTGACACACTAACCCCTGAGTGTGATCTGGGTTCGTGTGTAACAGCCCAGTGCCTGTCGGGCCCCTGGACCCAACAGGCTGCCAGCATCATGCTGACCTCTAGTTTGGCTTGGGTAAGCTAACAAGGCACATCCGAACACTCTTATAGAGGAAGGAGAGCTCATTGTACAACGCTGAATTTTTTTAAATACATGTATGTCAACGTGGTGGTTCCACTAGCACATCCAAGAGATTGGAGTTTTTCTTTTTGAAATGTAGACAGTAACTATAGAATGCCACCTTTCTACAACACAGGCTGATTTAAATAAATAAGTATAAAAATAAACTAATAAAGCAGGCTTCTCCTTCAACCCTATCCCCCACCCAAAAAAGCCTTTGGGAATTTATAGTTATCTTCCTTGAGCAACTATTTTTTTAAATATATTTTTTTGATATTTTACAGAGAGGAAGGGAGAGAGATAGAGAGCTAGAAACATCGATGAGAGAGAAACATCGACCAGTTGCCTCCTGCACACCCCCCACCGGGGAATGTGCCCGCAACCAAGGTACATGCCCTTGACCAGAATCGAACCGGGGACCTTTCAGTCCACAGACCGACGCTCTACCGCTGAGCCAAACCGGTTTCGGCCCTTGAGCAACTATTATAGATACACAAACATCGTCTCTTTTGGTGCACAGGATTCTTCCACGTTGCCCCTTCCCTTCTAGTGATCTGCATCTCTCTCCCAGGCTGAAACTGGCAGCAGCCAGATCTCACCATGGGATAACTCAGTCATTCAGGGAGCTCACCAGTGGCATGGTTCAGTGCCCTGTTTTTCCAAGGGCAAAGTCATCCTGTTCAACCAAGATCCCCTAGGTCAGTGGTCAGCAAACTGTGGCCACATGCGGCTCTTTGGCCCCTTGAGTGTGGCTCTTCCACATACTACCATGGCCTGGGCGAGTCTATTTTGAAGAAGTGGCATTAGAAGAAGTTTACGTTTAAAAAATTTGGCTCTCAAAAGAAATTTCAATCATTGTACTGTTGATATTTCGCTCTGTTGCCTAGTGAGCTTGCCAACCACTGGTCTAGGTCTACTGACTGGACTGGAACTTCTGATTTCAAGCCCTGCCCTCAATGGCAAACATCTCCTCAGGTGAGGATTAACAACCAAACACCAAATAAAAAGAAACTGAGGGGAGGGGTTCGCCACACTTGAAGAGTTGAAAATGCTAGCTACCTAACCTAACAGACATATTTCCCTTCTTCCATGATAGCAGAAGCTCCCACATTTGGCTGGGCCAGTCTTGTATGATACTTCTGTGAGTTCTCCATGAAGCATGTGCGTGCGGAGGGTGGGAGAGAAGACGGCTCCTTCTTGCTGCCTAGAATGTGGATGCAATGATTGGAGATTAAACAGCCATTTGGGATCATAAGGCCAAGCACTTAGAAAGGGCGAGACAGACAGAGCCTGGGGCCCTGGCATGGTGAGCTACCCTCTCAGCCCTGGACTTCTCTTAAGCAAAGGAAAAAATATGTTTATCTTTATGTAAGCCATTGTTGTTTTAGCTTTTCTAACGCATGCAGTCAACCCTTACAGTGATGTAAAGAAATAAAGGTCTGGCTCCTGCTAGTGGTGCTCAGTTGGTCATGCATCGCCCCACACATTGAAAAGTTGCCTGTTCGATTCCCCGTCAGGGCACATGCCCAGGTTCCGGGCTCGATCCCCAGTCAGGGAGCACGTGGGAAGCAGTCAATCCATGTTTCACTCTCACATGGATGTTTCTTTTCTCTCCCTTTTCCCTCTTCTCTCTCTAAAAATTAATTTAAAAAAAAAGTTTTTTAAGAAATAAAAGATAATAAATACCTATCTATCAACAAGTGAATCTAAACATCAAATGAATAAAGAAAAAAAATCTGATGAACAGAATAAACTGGTGAATGGAATACAATCAGGGGCATGGAAATGGAACAGACTGATGACTCTCAGAGGAAAGGGGGTTGGGGGTACGGGAAGAGATTAAACAAAGATCTTTCTTTTTAAATATATTTTATTGATTTTTTACAGAAAGGAAGGGAGAGAGATAGAGAGCTAGAAACATCAACCAGCTGCCTCCTGCACATCCCCAACAGGGGACGTGCCCACAACCAATGCACATGCCCTTGATCAGAATCAAACCTGGGACCTTTCACTCTGCAGACCAACGCTCTACCACTGAGCCAAACCAGTTTCGGCAGACAAAGATCTTATATGTACGTATACATTACCTATGGACACGGACAATAGGGTGGGGAGGGCCTAAGATGGGGTGGAGGGGAGCCTAAGGGGGGGAAAGAGGGACATCTGTAATCTCAGCAATAAATTTTTTTAAGTTGAAAGATAAAATTTTAAAAAAAGAAATAAAAGATAAAGTTAACCTAAAACACACAATTCTGAATGAGACCTTTTTAAGACAAATATGTGGCCTATTAGGGGATAGCTAAGGGGGAAGAGGCAGGTGGTCAATTTGGTCAGAGCCTTACAGAGCAATGGGTAAGAAAACGGGCATATTATGTCTCATAGTACCATATTAAAGTCTGTTCCAATATGTAAACATATACTGGTATATTTATAGAAACTCTCAGAAAAGATACATAAGAAATCAAAAACAGTAATTGGCATTGGTAAAAGGGAACCCGAGAACTATTTGAAGTTTTTAACCTTTTAAAAATTTTTCTTGCTGAAATAAATACAATAAATTAATGGTACAAATGCTGCAAACCCAAGCATAAATTTTCTATAATGCCTTGAAATACCGTTGATGCAAGATTTGAGAGAGTCATTTGTATTTTAATATGAGTCAGTTTAGTCAGATTGCTTTCCATCAATAGTCTAAAATAAATGTTCATTTATGCGTTCAAATACTTGACAGTGTTATACATTAAATTTATTTAATAAAAGTTTTAAATGCCAAAACCGGTTTGGCTCAGTGGATAAAGCGTCGGCCTGCGGACTGAAGGGTCCCAGGTTCGATTCCGGTCAAGGGCATGTACCTTGGTTGCGGGCATATCTCCAGTGGGTGGTGTGCAAGAGGCAGCTGGTCGGTGTTTCTCTCTCATCGATGTTTCTAGCTCTCTATCTCTCTCTCTTCCTCTCTGTAAAAAATCAATAAAATATATTTTTTTTAAAAAGTTTTAAATGCTATTGAGAGCCTAATATGTGCCATTGCCCTACTGATCGGGAATACAACAAAATCAGTCATCAAACAATTAAAATACAATTTGCAACTGGCCAAAAGGGGAGTTTGGAAGTGAGGAAGCAGGGAGAAGTCATCGTGAAGCCTGGGACAGGAGGGGCAGGCAGGGCTGGGGTCTCAGTGGGGGTCCTTAACCAGCCACAGGACACGGAACTCTTGAGGGATGGGGTAGCAGAGAGCCAGCAAGCGGGAGATGCAAGGATCGAAGCAAGGATCTGGGAGAAATTTTCCTGGATCCCGCATCTGCCCTCGGAGAGCCCACCACACTGACCTTTCAGCCCCTGGCAAGGCCGTCACTCCCACCCTCCTCAGCCTCTGCAGTGTCACTGGGCGAAGGAGAAGAGAAACCAGAGGGGAGAGGGAGGGTGCCCCAGCCCCTTCTTCAAGGACAGGCCAGTTCTCTGGGAGCATTTTTCAGCATGCACACAACTTAGCAACGTGGGTAGACAAATGCTGATCACAGCACCCAAAATACAGCATATCAATCCCAGATTGAAAGCAATTCATCCAGCTAACTGATGGATCAATTCAGTCAAAACAGCTAAACTCATTCATACATGCAGCAAACTGTTACTTTTTTTAAAATCCATATTTTTCTTTCAAATAAACAAGGATGCTTCCGTTTAATCAGTGCCACACAGCACGGCAGACAGTAGTCAATCCATCTTTACTGCCTGTAACTTTTCTTCTCTGTGTTCAGAGGATAAAAGACTGGTACTGGCAAGATTGCCCTAAAGCAATTTTCTGTATCTGTGGGGAACATAAAGTAATTTTTACATGTGAAAAAAAAATCTGCCCAATAAAGAAAATAAATCCCAGAAGAGATGACAAAAGTAAAAAAGAGAGTTTCAATATTAAGTCACCCCAAACCGTCACAGCAGAAAACTCGCCAAGATGACGGTTTTAAGCGTGGGGAGCGCCGCCACTTCTGAGATTACAGTGTCAGTTGAAACTAAAAACTCAACTAGGAATACCCAGAGATACAGTGATGATGACATAAACAGCTCAAAAAGAAGCCCCCAGTTAGAAAATGTGGCAAAATGGGGTGAGGGGGTGGAGATGCTTTTTTGGCTCTGTGCAAACTCCTGAGACCGCAGGTGGAAGCTATGAAGTAATAGAAGCAATTTGGTATTTAAATCTGCGAAGGGAGGCGTACACAGAATGAAATGGAACAAACATCAGGGGAAACTGAGATTGCTTGTGGTGTTATTCCCCAAGTGGAAGGACGCTGCCTACTAAAACAGCTGTGAGAAGTCCTCACATGCTTACGCTCTTTCATGACCACTTTTCTTAAGAGGCCAAGTCCACTAAAACTGTCTGTTGGTGTTTTGTTTTGTTTTTACAAATAAACATTTTCACTTAAAAAAAAAAAAACTTATGTGAAGTTGAAACCGAGGAAGTTCATTTTCACTCATTCTACACCTTCCTCTTCCCAGGGGGGTCTACAGTGCCTCGGTAACCGAGACCTCCTCCGGGGCTGGAACCTGCATTTCCTACCTGCTTATGAATTAGTCTTTCCATCAAGCTCGCTTTTTTTTTCTTTTCTTTTTTTCTTCTTTTTTTTCATCAAGCTCACTTCTGATGGGAAATAAAGATGATCCAGGGGTTCTGGATCATCATGTAAAGAAACACATTGTTGTTTTACACCCTGGTCCCATACACAAACTCCATTTGGCTGGGTTCCACACTTGCGGAAACCCCCCTCTTTTAGCACATGGCCAACAAGGTGGGAGCAAAAGGTTTTGGAGCACCCAAGATTCTGAGGTTGTCCCAGAGCCCTTCCTTACTAGTCCTAGTCCACGCCCTTTTCTTTATTGCCCTCTATATATTGTTTGGTTAGATGATGCTCCGGAAAAGCAGCAGCTGATACAGAATAGGGGTCTGAAAAGGCAATTACAGGCAGGCACACTGATTTTTAAAAAGACAGGATCAATGGGTCCACTTTTCTGACTGGGTGCTGCCATCATCTTGTGGCTGTGGGCACTGCCATATTTGAGGGCGGGGCAGTCAATTAGCATATTCCCTTCTTATTGGCTTGGGTGCTACCATCTTTGCGATGGTGGGAGGTTCAATTAGCATATTCCCTCTTTATTAGATGGGATATATTTAATTCAGTATTAGCTTTACCTAATGCAGTGGTTGCCAAACTCATTCGTCAACAGAGCAGCAAACTGCAGCTCACAAGCCGCATGTGGCTCGAGAACCACAGTTTGCCAACCACTGACCTAATGCAACATGAATAGGTTATTCAACCCAAGCTGATACAGGAAGAAGAAGAAAAAAAACTTACAAAAATTTTAACAACCAAAGCCAGTTTTTTCAAAAACCTAAAATCCAACTACACCATTTATTCTTTTTCTCTTCTTTTTTCTCCCCATATCCCCACATTCTTATTAAACCATTTCAAGTCTTACTAGCACCAAGGATGGATCCAAAAAAAATGAAAGAGAAAAAAAATGAGTCAATAATGAGTTGCTTTGTTTTAACCACGGCAAGCAAAGAGATGAAAACCAATACAGAAAGATTTGGAACCTTTGTTTTCACGTATTATGTACTTTGTCACCATATAGGGGATAAGAGCTACTTTCATGTTCTTAAACGCTGAGATCTCTTCAGGTGTTAGAGGTGCAAAGGGTTCTCACCTCTAACTAACCCTGCCAGATCCTTAGGCCTAAAGGATTAAAATCACCTGTAATAGGTAAGATGTAAAGAGGAGCTAAAGTGGAAAATGCTGCATGTTCATATAGTCTAAGTGGTGGCATTGGCTATTGACCTGTATGAAATGTGGCATGGACCATGGGGGTAAGGGGGCACACAGATGGAGTCTGAGAGGCAACAAGGGCAAGACCCCCACAGCACAGTTCCCTCAGGAGGCCTGACAGAGGTACTGCACCATCCATCCCTCACCACAAGTGGGCGCCCTCAGAGCATCACAGCAGGACCTTTAAACATGCAAACCATGGAGTTCCCCCTGCCCAAAACTCAGACGAGCAAACAGAAGGCTATATGTTGGCTTCTAGTGTTAATTTTCCTTAAAATAAAGTACACCCTGGCCAGCAAATGCCCCCTCGTAGGTCTCATTCTTAATTAATAAACAGGCGTTTTGGCTAACACATCAATGTCCGCTGGCCTAGTTAGCGTTAAGCATGCCCAGAACGACTGCTCTGCTCTCAGGGTGCTGACAAAAAGCAAGGTTCTGTGCCAACGGGAAGCACCACCAGGGAATGGTGAGCCGTGAGGCTGACTCTGCCCATCAGGCAATCCTGGAGGGAAACGCTGCCTCATCAGGACCCCAGCAAACTTCCACAGCCTCCACCGGGGCTGAAGGCAGCTGAGACGCTCTATAGGCGCCCTGCGTTAGATTCCCTCCAACTGGCTTTCAGATGAGTTGAATTAGGATCATGGAGGGAAAACAGCAAACGAAAGGAATTTGCTAAGTGTGAATAACAACAACACACAGCGTGCTAGACACCCATTCAGTGCACAAGCGGGCTGGCGCCGAAGTAACTTTTTCACTTCGGTACCAAAGTCAAGCTGGCAGCCTTTGCAATTCCAGTCCCTTGGACTTTTTGGAGAGATTCTAATGCCCTCTGGTGGGAAATAGGAAGGTAAAGTTTCCCGGTATTTCCCCTTACTTCATCCAAGGACACTCGGGATAGAACAGGCCCCGTCTCGGGGCAGGAGCTGACTGCTCCCATTTGGGAACGTGGGCTCAGTGCTATCACATCTTTTGGTTTTTCAGCTGGAAGCCCACGCTTTTTTAAAACCAAGTTTTGCCTGATGTTAGCAACCAATTCCGTTCTTTAGACAAAATACTGGACAAGGCACCCGGCTTGTGACCTGGGTATTGCATATTCGTCTATAGAACAGTCTGCTGAGTCTGGGATACAGGAACAGTATAGTTAGCACACAGAAAGTACTTAGCATAAAAAGTGTCAGCGCCGTTTGGAAAACCTGGACTACAGAGTGCATGGTAGGGAATAGCTGGAAAGGTAGGGTGGGGTCTTGAATAAGTGAGACTGATCACTGGACAACTACGAAAGGCTTTGAATCAAAGCCTCAGGGTCTGAGTTTTATAAAAATGCTTTTGGAAATGGCATTGTGACTGGTCCCAGCTAGAGCAGGAGTGAAAGCAGAACCCAAGAGCTCAAGTAGAAAACTACAAGATACTGTGTAACTGGATGGAATCTTCTTGCTTAGATTTAAGACTTTGAGAGGCATAGAAGGAGGCTGCTCAGCAGGGCCACAGTTTTGTCACAGGTATACCAGATGCCACCTCCACCCATGCAGTTAGAATGCAGGCTCCCAGCATGGAGGCTCCTCAGGGGGAGTAAAGCCAGTGATGCTGAGAGAGAGATGTTCTCTGTTCCTGGGGGAATTAGGGAGTCAGTGATCAAGACCACAAAGCAGACCAGTGGGAAGTGGAAAGAATTAGAAACTTCCCCTGCAGGTTTTAACTAATGCTTGGGGTGGGGGTGCAGAGGGATGAGAGATGCTTTTTCCGAGGAGGACTGAGAGACAAGTCAGAGCCCGAAAAAGAAGCCACTTCTCACTGACGGGATGGAAGGCAGCGAGTGCCGGCATCACATGTCTAGGCTGACATGTCTAGGCTGGTTCCAAACAACCCACCCCGAAAACCTAGGAGCATGCGCATCTTTACCTTCCTTCCTTCTAATCAGCAACTGGGAAGATTTGAAAGCCTTAAAACTGTGTCTCTTTTCCTTGGAGAAACACACCTTTTGTTTTTGAGATCAGTACTCAATGAAGCAGCTACATGAGTGTCTCTTAAAATGGGATCCATATCCCACCTGCGTCGGAATCACCAGGGTTACTTGTTGATTCCTGAACCTCAGACCCAGAGAGTCAAACTATGTGAAGGCAGGACCCAGGAATTTGCATCTTTCAAATCGCTTTCCAGTTCATTCTTAAGTACACCTAAGTTTGAGAACAGTGGAATTTCAGATCTTCACATGCAGGGGAAGGATACGATGGATGAGGGGAGTTTTACTCTCATAGAACAACAGTACAAAACTCACTCCTGTGACAAAGCCATTGTTGCAAGGCTATCAAATGATAATCCACACGCGCACCCAGGGAACATCTGGGAGTGTCTGAAAACCTTTTTTTACTGTCACAACTGGGTGGTGCCACCAGCATCTACTGGTCAGAGGCCAGGAAGGCTGCTAAACATCCTACAATGTGCAGGACAGGCTTCCACAACAAAACTAGCAGGATGTGCCTCCGAGGAAAAAAACCATGCTGCAACCTGAGCTCAGCCTTTTAGCTTCATAAATTAATGCAGAAATTCAAACATAAATTTCTAGCCAATTCCTTTTTTTAGATGCCTAACATGTGAAGTCCTTCCCTTCCTTGAGTAATTCCCAACATATTCCTTTTGTGAGAGGAAGTCCCTCCCACTAGAGAAACCACAAATAAGACACACACACACACACACCCCGACGCCCAGTTCCATAGGGAGGAGTGACCAAGGCCTGGCCAATCAGAAGCCTCATCTGAAAATTTTAATGTTGAATAAATGAGGTAAAGCAATGACTTCGTCACCATGTAGGGGATAAGAAGGTGGTGACAGGGAGGCATTCATTCCAAAGGCGGGAACAGCAGCAGGCCCGGGGCTGTGTCCAGTGGCACAGGGTTACATCAGCAGCATCCTCCCCAGAGGGCCTCTTGAGAAGGCTTTGGGCCATGGCTCTGGATTCCTGACCTGCCCTTACATTCCCATCAGCCTCCCCAAAACTTCGGTGAGCTGTCCTATACCTCTTCATTTATTTAATCCTACTTAAACCAGGCAATGTCCGTTTCCGTTGTTTCAACCAAGGATTCTGAATAGCATAACCATTCTAGGAACTTTCCTTCATACCAGCATGATTATCATTTCAAAATAGCCACACCTAGTTCCTAAACCTTCTTCTACAGGAATTGAAGCCTGAGAAGCTAAGGGCAGCAAAGCAGAAACCCCAAATCCCACAGGATGATGACTCGGAGCAGGCGCACCGTGTAACACTGAGACAGAAGACATGGAACTATTTCACCATGTTTCTCTTTCTTGTTGAATTGGGCTATCTGAAGTTTTCTAAGATTCTTCTAATTCCTTCTGGGGAAGAAAGGACCTTAGTAAAATCCATTTTTAGATGGAGTAGTGGAAGAGAAATGAGAATGCTTGAATAACGGAAGTCTCAGGATTTTAGGAGCCGCCGGGGTTGGCAGCAAGGAGCAAGGGGAGCTTCCAAGCCCAGGGCCCCGTTTAGAAAAGGCTTTTGAGTGTTTCAAAAGCCCGTACACTGGTTAAAAGCTTGAAATATATATTTCCCACAAAAGCACTGCCTCAGTGGTGGCTAGCGTCCCAGGCTAGCCCACAAAAGCCTCCTACGTGAAGAACTGCTACATGTAGACATGATCAGGAAAGGTCATGGAAGCAACAGATGCTTTTTTATATACACTACCCAAAGGTTACCAAAGGGCTCTCAGCCGAGCAGGGACACCAAGTGAAAAGCAGGTTCAGTGCGAACGGCGGATACAGCAAGGAGGCTGAAGTCTACACATGTGCTTTGTGTGTTAAATATAAATGCCTTAAGACCCCTCTTAATTTCCTTGGCTTTTCAGGCACATATGGATCTCCGCTTATCTCCATATCACGTGTACCCATAGTTCTTTGCTCTGTAGTAGTCTTTCAAGTTCAATCATCATAGTAAAATAAATGCTCTTCCCCTTTTCCAGAAATCTGGGTTTTCAGTGTTGAAAGGGACCCTAGAGATCATTTTGTCAAACCTCCTGTCCAATGCAGGAATCCTTTCCACAGCGTCCTGGCAGGCACACAACCTACGGTTCTAACTGCTGCAAAATTCTTCTTTATTTGTATGGACTCAAAATCCATTTTCAGGAAGGTGACCTTCAGTGGTCTTAATTCTACCCTCTGAGTAACAAGTGCAAGCCATCCTCTGCAGAATCCAGCCTTTCAAACGCTGGTGGACTATGTACCCCCTGATCCTATCGAGTTCAAGTTTTCTCAAGCTCCAGAATACATTCCCTTTAACCTGGCCCTCCTGGTCACTGGCTGGTATCCCTGAAAAATGACGTTTCCAAACGGGAAAGCATCCTTCAGTTGTGGTCTAACCAAACCAGAACCCAATGAAGTAATTACATCTCTGACCTGGCCACCCTCCTTCCTTCCAGCCTGAAACAAAGTTAATGATTCTTAGCAGCCACGCCATAGCATCAGATCATATTAAACTGTGGTTAAATAAAACCCAAAGATCTTTTCACAAACTATGGCCAAGACAAACTTCTCCCATTATGAATATGTATAATTGATTTTTCATCCCAAATGTAGAACTTCATGTTTACTCCTATGTTTCTGCTTGGTTTTGGGCCCAGCATTCCAGCCTGTCAAGATAATTTTGAATCTTGATACTATCATCTATCATCCTTGCTATATTCTTCCCGTTTTGTGTTTTCAGTACATTTAATAAGGGTGTCTTCTACATCTTTATCCAAGTTTTGATAAAAATCTTGAACAAGACAAAGCTAATGATGGAGCCTGAAGCCTAGTGCTCATGATATTTTTCCAAGCAGGCAAAAAAGCCATCAAATGACACTTTATGAGCCTGCTTGTGCAATGAGCTGGGTGCTACCTAGTTATCCTATCATCGAATCCATCTTTCACCAACTTTATCTACAAGGATGTTTTGGCAAGAGTCCTGAAGAGGCCAATCATTTCCTCTTCTAATCATTTTTTCCTACCTGCAGCCCTATTACACAAAGCAGCCCCCTTCCCCGGGGGGGCCCAGTTTGTGTAACCCCATGGCCCCCGAACTCGGTTGATTGGACCATAAAAAAGAACCCTGGAAGCGTTAGCAATCACATCATAGGCTGTCCCAACAAGACCCTCTCCTCCTTGAGATGTGGAAATGGTGACTTGACTCTAATTAATCCCCTTGGTTACCTGAAACAAGAAGTGGTGTAAAGCTAGGGCTGGGCAGCCGAAGAAGTCAGGGTGCTGAGAGGAAACTGGATCAGACACACCCCCAAGAATCCATGGGGCCCAAAAAGGACATTCATTCATTCCAAGTGGCCATTCAATAATTTTTAGAAAATTCAGAAAAACACCTGTCTATCTTCAGCTCTGGGACACTCCTCCACTTCTCCCTCACTTCTGAGGCCACCAGCAGAGGCTCCAGAAGAACTCTGCAGACACTATCAGAACCCTAAGGTGGAAACTTTTGGGGCTAGGAAAACACCATTATAGAATTCAGGGCTACCTCATCGTCTGATGATCATTAATTTTTTTATTGTTGTAAGAATACAACATGAGAGCTATGCTCTTAAAAGTTTCAATGAACAATACAGTATTATTGACTCTAGGTGCAACACTGTACTACAGATCTCTAGAGCTTATTCATCTTGTACAACTGAAACTTGATGCTTATTATCAGTAACTCCCCATCCCCCCTGCCTTCAGCCTCCAACAGACCACCATTCCACTCTCTGATTCTATGGATTGGACTATTTTAAGTAACTCAGGTGAATAGAATCATGCAGTATTTGTTTCTCTGACTGGATTATTTTACTTAAGGTTCATCCATGTTGTCATATGTTGCAGAACTTCCTTTTTTTAAGACAATATTCCATTATATGTATGTACCACATTTCCTTTACCTAGTCATTCATTAATAGACATTCTGGCTGTTTCCACATGTTGGCTATTGTGAATAATGCTACAATAAACATGGGAATGATAATATGTCTTCAAGTTCTATTTTTAATTTTTTGAGGAAACACCATACTGTTTTCTATAGTGGCTGCACCATTTTGCATTTCCACTAAAAGCCAAGGGCGGTGGGGAGGCACCAATGGGTGATTCTCTCTCATCATTGATGTTTCTATCTCTTCTCCTCTCCCTTCCTCTATGAAATTAATATATATGTGTACATATATATATTAAAGTGTAAAAAGGCAACCTTCAGAATGGGAGAAAATATTTCCAAATCATATATCTGATAAGGGGTTATCCCCCAAAATATGTAAGGAACTCATATAGCTCTGTAGCGAAAAAGAATGACCTGATTTTAACCTGGCTGGTGTAGCTCAGTGGTTGAGTGTTGACCCATGAATCCAGAAGTCAGAGTTCAATTCCCAGTCAGGACACATACCCAGGTCGCAGGCTCAATCCCCAATAGGGGGTGTGCAGGAGGTAGCCCATCACTGATTCTCTCCCATAATTAATGTTTCTATCTCCCTCTTCCTTCCTCTCTGAAATCAATAAAAAAAATATTTTTTAAAAGAACCCGATTTTTTAAATGGGCTTTGAACAGACACAGGTATGTGAAAAAATATTCAATGGACTTGAATAGACACAGGCAGGTGAAAAAATATTCAATGTCACTAATCATCAGGGAAACACAAAAAACCACCTAATGAGATACCACCTCATACCTGTCAGGATGGCTATTGTCAAAACACAAAACAAAAACTAGATGGGTGATTACTGGTTTTTTTAAGTTCAGAGATGTTAAAGTACCTGCACAAGTTCACAAAGCTTATAGTTAATCAAAACCAGCACTCAACTCAAAAAACACTAACTCACTGCCCCATGCTCTTTCCCTGGCTTTACCCATTTGAAGCAGGACAGAAGAACAAGGTATTCAACTAATTCTTTGCTTTTCATTTTGAGCTCATGTTCACAGACATTATGTACACCTTTATTTGGAGGACAGAGTTGAAATGCATCACACTTGAAAGAGAAAATGAACAGTTAAGGGGGGGGAAAGGTTTGACTTTTCAAAATAATCATCACATAAAGGATAATGTTCCTAAAAGTAAGTAACTGACCAGCACAGGCAGAAATTAACTTATCCCCGACATTATAAACTCAGTTTGTTAACATTAGACATGAGGGACTTTTGTTTATTCTCAATATCCAAAATCTATGGATATGTTTGGCTAAGGGGTTAACTTGACCGCTATTTAGAAACTGCCCTTTCGTCTTAGAGAAGCAATCATGGGCGTTTCACAGGAACCTTGAATGAGCGGGTGAAGACAATTAAACAGATGGGAGAGTATGCTGGAGTATGCTAGGCAGTACGAATGCCTCCAACCCCTGGTCATTGTTTAATGCTTGGAAAGCTCTAAACTGGACAGAAACATAACCTTCATGTTGGTTTGTGTCCGTCTGACCTTGAGAAGTATAATCACTGCTGGACTCACGTGTAGAGGCTCCGGGAGGGCCGAGGAACGCCTAGCTGTGTGAAGAGCAGATTAAGTCTTTAAGGGTCATCCCTAGCCCCATTTCACTAAGTCCCCACGCACTGATGCGCGTCGCCCTGTTTTAATTATCGGCAGAGCATTCGTGATTATCTGCCAGCTAGTAAACTAAATTAGGACTCTCCCCAACACTGCAAGCTCCTCCTGAGAGCAGAGATCTTGTTCACCCCTTTTAAGGCCTCACTGCCTAGAACAGACTGGCATCTTTGTAACTTACTTGTTCAGTAACCCGTATCAGCCTTACCACGGACTGTTCTATTGGTTAATACTGACTCAATCCCCACAACAACCCTGTGAGCTGGGCTCTGTTATCTCCATTTTACAGATAAGAACACGGAGGCACTCAGTAGACTCTGATGTAAAATGGTTCAAGGCGATACAGCTGGAGAATGGAATGGCTGGGATTTGAACCCTAGTGATCTGGCTCCAGATCTGTGCTGACTCCTATAGTCAGCTCCCTCTAGTGGTAAATCATCAGTAAATTATTTATTGAATAAAGAAAGAAAGATCAGTGATTCTCTCTCATCATTGGTCTTTCTCTCTTTCCCTCCCCCCCTCCTTCCTTTCCTACCTTTCTGAAAAGGATATTTAGTCCTAGCTGGTTTGGCTCAGTAGATAGAGTGTTGGCCCTGTGGACTGAAGGGTCCCAGGTTTGATTCTGGTCAAGGACATATGCCAGAGTGTGGGCTTGATCCCCAGTAAGGGGCGTGCAGGAGGCAGCCGATCAATGATCCTCTCTCATCACTGTAGTTTCTATCTCTCTCCCTCTTTCTTCCTCTCTGAAATTAAAAAAATAATAAGTATTTTTTAAAAAAAAAAAAAATGTAAGAATGGAATAAAAATGAGATACTTTTAAGGAAATATTAACAAACTACAAATCCATTCAGAAGTTCTAATTGACTAACAGATTAAGTTGGCCTAATTAGGACATTGCATATTTATTTTGACAGGAAAAAAAGAGAGAGAGAGAAGTGCTACTTCTTTGGGGAAGAAGTCTTGTTTTCTCTACCTTGTTTGCCTACTCAAATTCAGAGTTCACATTCAGGGACATTTAAGGGCCCCCATGCCATTTGCCTCCATGGAGCTTCTGGCATGAGCTCATGTGGGTGTGCTGTCTCCATGTCTCTAACAGCGCCGGCAGCTGGTGTGGCCCCTGCAGCAGGTATGGGCAACCCTGCCCCCAGCACAAGCTTTCCCTTCGGAGGTCACCGTAAATGGCGGATCTCTGCTCCTCTCCCACCAATCCGCACGCCTACCCAAAGAACAAGGTCCTGTTACGATCTGTTTCACAGAAAGACTCAATGACTTGCACAAGTGCACACAGCTAAAATGTGGCCGAGCCAGGATCTGGGACTGGGCAGTCTGACTCTAGCACTCCCTTTCCTGATCACCCCAAGCATGCCATGTCCCCTCCCACAGCGCTCCCTGCTCCCCACTCCCACCTCCGAAATCCGGCATCACTTATTTTATTGGTCTCAGTCATCTGAAGCTTAGTACCTTACCCTATCCAAGTAAACTATAAATCACCTGAAGGCCCATCGAAAATATTTTAGTCCCAGTGGAGGGAATGATGTTGAACCTTCCCCAAACAAAATGCGATAGAGCGGGGGGTGTTCTAAACTGACCAACTTGCAGACTGTAAGACTGAGTACAGCCAGTCCTCGGGTTACTTCAGACTCGACTTACATGGTTTCATAGTTACATCGCCATCTCCCATCTATTTTTTTTTTAAAGTTTCGTCATTTTGACGTATGTACAAATGTGTTTTATTTTTTTATTATTTATTGACCACAAGTAAAGGTCAGGAATTGTTATCTTTCTTTGAAATTTTTGTTACTGTGTCACTGCCTTACTGCCGTGTATGTGCTCCGTGTGAGTAACGTGGGTGCTTATGTAGGTGGGTTCCGACTTACGGAGAAAATCGCCTTATATCTCGCCTTAGGAGCGCATCTCCGACAGTAGTACCCTGAGGACCTACTGTAGATCATCTGAACTGCAGTAATTTCAATTGCTACTAAGTTGTTCTCTGTCATTTCATAATATCTGAAAGTCAATTATACACAC
Organism: Vespertilio murinus; assembly: GCA_963924515.1. NCBI lineage: Eukaryota > Metazoa > Chordata > Mammalia > Chiroptera > Vespertilionidae > Vespertilio > Vespertilio murinus. Next base: position 126,791,806 of record OZ004708.1, on the reverse strand, counting down.
TAACATACTCATTTTATTAGGTGAGAGGCATATATGAACAATTGAACATTGATTCTTCTATCACAAAAATGCAATCATTTTTAAGGAGATATAATGTAACAACACACATTCTACAACTGTATTCGATGTTAAAGTGAAAGGGATTCTTTCTTTCCCTTGGCTTCTCTCTCTCTGGAATCTGCTAAAGATAAAAAGTCACCAGCAAGCATCTATTTAAAAGCTGTGCTTTTTTTTTTTTCTTTCCCTAAATCAGAATTTATGAAGTCAATTTTATTTAAATTAAAAACAAGAATTCTTCTTGAAACATGTAATATCAAACCAATTCCTCGATTTTTTTTTCCCCTTCCTCTTAATTTGTAACAGAGACTCTAAGAAAATAAAATCTAAGGTTAAGGAAATTTCCATCAATGCGAAGAAAATATTTTCCAAAATTAAAATAACAAGTTCCTCCCTGGTTAACATAACTGATTTAAGTTGCAGATACATGGCTGCCCCTGAGATCACCTTCCTCCCCAAGCGCTGTGAAGGGGCCAAATCCACATCCTTTTCAGCAATTTGCAAGCCCTCTATGGGACTACCTTTTTATGAAATGCTGTGCATACTACCAATGCTACATAAATATTTCATGATACATTAGCCAGTCCTGGAATTTCCTGCAAGATTACACAAAGTCTCTAAAATAGTGCACTGCTAGCTGTAAAATAATCAGATATAAAAGTAAGCTATATCAATTCCTTGACTAACTACTTTTTTTCCCATAATTTCAAAAAAAAAAAGGAGGGGGGAGTGTTGCTACGTTTTAATCTCGGGAGAGAGATTTGCCACTTATATTACCTTATTAAAAGGCTTTGAGAGTCATACTTTTTTTTTTTTACATCAGATACTATTGATCGATTGGAGGAGAACCTTCATATTGTGATTTGTAGTCAAAACTGGCCCCGTGTGACTAGAAACCAGACCACAGGCTATAAATTGTAAGATCCAACCCAGTGTCTGATACACAGGAGAAAAATGAAATTTAATTGATTGACCTAAATCGTGCCTAAATCTTAACAATATGTGTTCCTGCATATTAAAGTGACTCTCAATGCTTTCATTTCCTTATCTGTAAAATAGAAGCACTGAAGGCCACTAGGATCCCTTTCAGCTTTACAAGCTGATTAACATTTCACTTATCTACGGCTCCTCCAAAAACCGCTCCTCATTTCCAAGGTAGTAATTTGGGGCAAGAACAGCTCAGTAAACAGAAAACACCCCCAGGGAAAAATGGAGACTAAGATTAAAGAATCAAATTTCCAAACTAAGCAACGCTTCCCCATGGTGAGGGACCCCCCAGTAAGATAATAAGATGTGAGAAAGTGCTTTTAAATTTTTCAAGACACTACAGAAATGTACGGTGGTATGATACTGAAAACTGTGAAGGGCTGCATTTTTCAGTAATAGAAAATGTTGGTGGTATTCAGATATAATTGGAAATATTATTCTCTCATACAAAAGTAGGGTCACCCCAAACCACCAATGTAGCTCTTGTGTCCAGATAATTAAGTGGTAGAGTTTGATTTTTTTTAAAAAAAACTGCTCACTATACCATATTTCTACAACTCATGAATATTTTTGCTCATTGGCACGGATTGTACTGAACAGAGATTATAACATTTTTGGTAAGTTTTCAATTGCCAGATTTTTATTGTCAAGTGGAGTGTTGTTGTGGAGGGAGACTTGAACTTGATACAGGGGGGAAAAAAACTGGTTTTTTTTATGCCAGCAAAGCTCATTAAAAAGTTTTATGAGTTGTTGGAATCTTTAGATTCAGATATTTGAAACATCTTCACTTTGTGATCCACTCCTCAAGATATACCACTTTCTGAGTTCTTCTGGGCCCTAAACACTGACTAATTGCTCATTTTAGAAAACTTAATAAGGTAGCCAAAACCAGTTTGGCTCAGTGGATAGAGCATTGGTCTGCAGACTGAAAGGTCTCGGGTTCGATTCTGGTCAAGGGCATGTACCTTGGTTGTGGGCACATCCCCCAGTAGGGGGTGTGCAAGAGGCAGCTGATCCATGATTCTCTCTCATCGATGTTTCTAACTATCCCTCTCTCTTCCTCTCTGTAAAAAATCAATAAAATATATTTTTTTAAAGAAAGAAAGAAAACTTAATAAGGTAAATCTATAAAAGATTAAACTAAAGGGAAATCCAGAACTCCAAGGGTGGGTGTGTGTGTGTTTGTTTTTTTTTTGGGGGGGGGGGGGTGGTAGGGAGCAGGCGGGTGATGTGTTTTGTTTCCATGTAGGATGGTCGGGTTTGAGAGAATTTGTTGGGGAAAGGCTGCCATCTGGTGGCCAGAAGTAAAAACTTGCTCCAGAAGCACTAAGGGTTCCCAGAGTGACAACTGCTCCTACACAAAGAAGGAAGCCTTCCTATCTGATCCAAGCTTAATCCTGTGCATCCCCAGCGTCCCCACTAACAATAAAGTCTCCCAAATTAAAGCTGAAAGACATTGAAGAACTCTTTGCTCAAACAAAGCTTTAGGGAAAAGATGAAGTGGGTGATAAGAGGAAGAGATGTGGGCTTCCCTCCCTCCCTGGCAGCCCCAGAGCCTCCATTAGTTTTCAGTTCATTTGCAGGAACTGAAGCCCAGAGATCAACAGACTCACTAGGGGAAACCCCAAGTCTCCCCTCTCCCACTGCAGGGCTCTCTCTTCTGACCGGCAGACTTCTTCCCCGTGCTTTCCCTCAGGCTGGAAAAGCCAAAAGTCATCAACTTCTGGAGCTTAGGAAACACCAGTAACATTCCTTTCATTCCCTCCCAATCCACCTCAGAGCAGACTGGACTGGGGGTGAGGACAATGAAGACTTCCGCATAATGAGACTCCACCGGTGTGCCTTTCCGAGATGATGAAAGTGGTCCCTGTCTGCACTGTCCAGGAGAGTGACCCGTACACACACTGCACACGTGAAATGTAACCAGTGTGACCAAGGAATTAGCATTTCAATTTTTTGTTTTCATTAATTTAAATAAATTTACGACAGGAAACTAATGGCCACCCTACAGGACAGAACAGTTACTGATCTTGCCTCCCTAATCTATTCTGATATTATCACCTTCCCAAACAAAAACCTATTCATTCAAAAAGATGTGTTTTGATTATTATCTGGAGACCGGTGGGTATTCGGCAGCACCCACACACAAGAGCAGAAAATACCGTCTCTGCTTTCCGGGAGAATACAATCAAATGGGGGCGACACAGCATGTAGACACGGAACTAGAGGCAAGAACACCAGGAGCGGGGACCCCTCTGATGAGGGGGGACGGGGCTGGGTTAATGAGAGATTTGTGACTGAAACAAGGCCTTAAAAAAGGGGTATGCAGCAGAAGGAGGGGACACGGGCATTTTAGAGAAAGGGCAGTGGAGGTGGGAGGTCATCAGGTTTGCCCAGGGGACCCCAGGAAGCCCAGTCTGCCTTGAGGGGTAGTTATATGTAAGGGACTCACGGGAAAGTCAGAAAGTTAGAATCAGTTTCCAAACAAAACTGAGAGACCTGGCCAAAACCGGTTTGGCTCAGTGGATAGAGCATCAGTCTGTGGGTCCCAGGTTCGATTCCGGTCAAGGGCATGTACCTTGGCTGCGGGCACATCCCCGGTGGGGGGTGTGCAGGAGGCGGCTGGTCAATGTTTCTCTCTCGTCATCGACATTTCTATCTCTCTCCCTTCCTCTCTGTAAAATATCAAAATATATATATATTTTTTAAACTGAGAGACCTGGGAAGGGACCAATGGAGATGGGGGTGTGGGAGGGGGGCAGGGAGGGGACCAATTGAAAGATTTCAAAGGAAAGAGGGGACCAGACTTTGGAAAAGAGTAAATGTTGGCAATGAGGAAAGGTAAGCAGATGACTGGGTGGAAGATTGTTGGCACCAATGAAGAGCAGATAGCTGCGGGGAGTGGGCCAGGTGAATGAAGGTTGTTGAAGTTGAGGTTAATGCAGCCGTGGGCAAACTACGGCCTGATCCAGCCCATTCAGCTGTTCTATCCGGCCCGCGGAGCCGAAAAGAGCGGAGGGTTCTCTTGCTCTCTCCTCCGCTCCTTCACCAGCAGCCCAAGATGAGAGTGCCAGCATGGTCAGGTTGCTTTTGTTCCGGCCCTCCGGTCCAGTTTAAGAACCCATTGTGGCCCGCGAGTCAAAAAGTTTGCCCACCTCTGAGTTAATGAGATAGTCAGATGGATCAACAAGCACTTTCAGAAGTGAAAAGAGAGTGAGAAATAAAAACAGAGGCTAGTGGATGTGGGAGTCAAACCAAACTGTTTACTGAAACCTCAGAGCAGAGGGGTAGACAGAGGAGGAGGAAGGAAAGGAGAGAGGCCTGAGGAGACTCTGCCTCTGATGGCAAACAGCCCCTTTCCAGCGAGGAAAGGGGAGCAGAGCTGGGGAGGAACATCCAGAGAAGTATACCTTCCTACAGGGTCGGAGGAGTCGCCTCACTGCATATGCCTGTACCTCCTAAACACGCGTCTCTGCCTTCCACGCTACACTGTCAGCTGGGCAGAAATGGAGACGAAGCCGTGTACTTCTATCTCAAAGCCTACAACAGTGCAAGGTAAACCCAGTCGGAGGCAGGAGATGGTGCAAGGGGCCCCAGAGGAGGGGGAGCCTTCGAGGTTTTGCTCCCATGGTGTGGAAAATTAGCCCTGGACTAAAACACGGTGCTGGTCCCGCCTAACAAAACTTAAAAAGCAAGACCCGTGCTTGTAATGTGAGCTGGTTCAGCGGTTCCCAGTCCCGGGAAGTGGTCAGAACCAGCTGAAGACTGATGCTTGGCCCCACCCTCACTCGGGCTGATTTAACCGTCTTGGCAACAGATAAAGTTTAAAGCCCCCCAGGTGACTCTTGTGAGCAGCCAGGATTGAGAACCATCCAGAAATGTGCGAGGTTTCTAGCCCAATATTGGGTGCCCTTTCGGTCTCCTAATTGCTGGTGCGATTGTTTATATTCATGTAACTACAGTGAACAATTTTTGCAGGTTTCAAGATGCTGACATATATTAAACACTAGCCGGAGTCCCACATACATTGACTCATCTAATGCTTAGAGAATCCTGGAGCAGTTCAGTTGCCTGCCCACGACCCCACAGTTAGTACCAGCCAGGGGAGCTGACCCCAGCGCCCACTCTCTCACCTGTTCCCAGACCAGCAGCTCCCGGATGTCCTGGGAAGCGGAGGGGGGAGGGGGGCGGGGGAATCTCAGACACTGAGACAGGCGGGGAGCCAGCTACAGAAGAGTGACAAAAGCCGAGGACTTGTCCCTGGGACCACCTGCCTTGGCCAGCTTCACCCAGGCATGGTCCTCAAGGATGGCGGACCAGGAGAGACACCTAGCAGGGCCAGGACAAGAAAGTGCAAGCACAATCTCTGTTCCTCACTCTTTTTTTTATAATATATTTTATTTATTTACTTATTTATTTTACAGAGAGGAAGAGAGAGGGATAGGACAAGAAAGTGCAAGCATAATCTCTGTTCCTCACTCTTTTTTTTAATATATTTTATTTATTTATTTATTTATTTATTTATTTTACAGAGAGGAAGAGAGAGGGATAGAGTTAGAAACATCGATGAGAGAGAAACAGATCAGCTGCCTCCTGCACACCTCCTCCTGGGGATGTGCCCGCAACCGAGGTACATGCCCTTGACCGGAATCAAACCTGGGACCTTTCAGTCCTCAGGCTGACGCTCCATCCACTGAGCAAAACCGGTTTCGGCTGTTCCTCACTCTTACTCCACGCTACGCCCCCGTGGGAACAAGCTTTACAAACACCTTACACCTCCCTGACAAAGGAGCAATCATTTCTGAGTAAGAAGCTCTGTTACATCCCATCCCATCCCATCCCATCCCCTTCCAAACGTCCAACAAAAGTAGCAAGACTCATTCCCCGCTGGCCAGGGGGTTCCTAGCCTCGTCCGCTCCTTCCTGGGCTGCGGGCAGGGGCCGGGACCATCTGCAAGCTCAGCGCAGCTCTGGGGAGAGCGGACAGGGGGGGCGGCCTGGCTGCCCCCTTCACCGGACGAATGCAGGCTCACAACCCAGAAAGGCTGACGGGGGGTGAATCCACCGCGACGCTGCCTGGCGCAGCAGCACAGGGTCAGAGCCCAGCCCAGCTTCGCTGTCAGAAAAGCCAGGCTCCAGGGCCCTCTGGCCCGGACGCGGTCCCCTTACCCGCAGGAGCACAGGTCACAGATGCATTTCCTCTTCATCGGGGCCATCGGGAGGCCTGGACGTTGGCGCAGAGCATACCCCGCGCTCGCCTCCTCGGAGACCCCAACCGCCTCGACGACGGGAGCGCACAAGGTCTCGGGGGCCTCGGCGAATGTTCTGGATATTTACGCCAACGAGAACGCAAGTGGCCTCTGTGCAAAATCCGGTTGTCTGTTCCCTTTCCTGAGCTGGCCTTGCGCGAGGGAAGCACAGAGCGTGGGCAGCGCCAGCCCCGTGAGCTCCCGGAGCATGCAGCTAGCCGCCAGCCTCTGCAGGCCCAACTGCGCCCGGAGCCGCTGGCCCGGCCCTGGAAGCCACAGCGCGGGACCCGCGGGGCCTCTGTGACGTCACCGGGGCCCGGAGGCTCGCCTCTGGTGGCCATGCTGTCACAGGGGCCGTTTGTGAGGTCAGAAAGCCCCCAGCGCCCCAGCTGCCTCATTGCAACTTGGAGAAACCTGGAGAAAAGTGAAAGACTTTGGAAAGTTCGTGGGTGAGCAAGTCAGCAAAGGCCGTGCTCGCCTAGGCCAAAGGGCTGTCACCACATTGGGTGGCATTTTCTAACTCTAAGGACCATAGCGTCCTTCCTTGGGGAAAGGCATCCCTTGACTTCCGGAAGGCTGGCCTTAAGTACTATTTCCAGGTCTTTCTTGCAGAAATCAATGCGCTTGGCTCCACCCGTAGACCTCGCACTCTTGAGAACAGGGCGTCTCGGGGCACCTGGCCTTTGCCTTGTGGGTAGGTGCTCAATCGCTTCTGCAGGTGCTAACAATGGCGTTAAGTGTTAGTTGTGCAGCAGAATCAGCTGGCTTGATAAAAATAAGATCGCCAGGGCTCACCTCTGAGCTTCTGATTCAGTAGGTCCGGGGTAGGAGGAGAACTTTGTATCCAACCAGCTAACAAGTGCTATTGATGCTGCTGCGTCAAAAACCACACTTTAAGAAACACCACTTTTTAAGATTCTTTTGCCCTCTCCAAGGAGCCTCCCCTGTATAGGACTGCAGCTTACCAGATCCTCCCAGAAGCCTCCAGCTTCCAAATCTCTGGTCTGGGACCCTTGTTTACACTGCTCTGGTAGGGTGGGTGGAATTAAACATTATGACTTCCTGGTTATTGGAAATGGGAGCTTAAAGTATTGATCGTCTTTTTGCTTATTTTTCTTTCCCACACTTCCTAACGCTTCCCCTTCGTTTTAATGAAAGAGTGTGTTAGCAGTCGGAGGATTATTAGACTTCAGGATACTTAATATTCAGAGGTTATTGGGGGGGGGGTCTTCCATGTTAGGCTGCAGAGCCGAGGTTAGCAAAACCACTGCCTGCAGGCCAAATTCAGCAGACCACTTGTTTTTGTTTGGCCAGCAAGCTAATAATGGTTTGTATGTTTTTTAATGGTTGAAAAGCATTAAAAGAATATTACATGACAAATGAAATAATAAAATTCAAATTACAGTATCCATTAACAAAATTTTAACTTGTCAAGAATTTGTGAAAATATTCCTGAATTTGCTTTTTGGCCCTCAAAAGCTAACATGTTTATTATATGACTTTTTACAGAAAACGTTTGCCAACCCCAAATCGAGAAAGTTAAAAAAGGTAGATTAGAGGAGGAGAAAGCTTGCTGATTGTTCTTAAGAACAGTGGAGGAGCCCTAATAGGTTTGGCTCAGTGGCTAGCACTGTTGTGCCCAGATTTCGTGATCCCCAAGGACCACCAGGGAACCAAATCCGATGCAATTAGCAAGAGAGTCTCTTCCATGCCAGCATGGGCTCCATTCCACTCACGCCAACAGCATGGCGGAAAAGAGAGCGAATGTAACATCTCAATGGGTTTTATACAGGGGGGGGATATGACCCTGATTGGTTGGGTTAGGGCTAGGGTCTGGCCACAAAATGGAGGATAGCTCCGCCCTGTCCCACAAGGAGGCAGGGTTCTAGCCTCACCCTTTCAGCGCTAGAACATTGGTCTTTGGACAAAAGGGTCCCAGGATTCCAGTCAAGGGCACATTCCTGGATTTCAAGATCCTCCCGGATCCTCCCCAGCTCTCCCCGGCCCTGGTTGGGGCGTGTGCAGGAGGCAACCAATCAATGTGTTTCTCTCACATAGATATTCCTGTCTTCCCTCTCTCTTCCACTCTCTCTAAAAATCAATGGGAAGATATCCTCGGGTGAGGATTTAAAAAAAGAAAAGAACAGTGGAGAGTGAAGCTGCTCCTGGTCTTCCTGGTAGGAGGTCAGGGCCTTAAAGGGGAGGATGGAAACCTGGGGGACAAGATGGCGAGGTGGGAGCTAGTGGAAGGCAAGGCGAAGCATGAATGCAATCCTACCCACTGCCAGGGAGCACCAATCACATGGCCCTTACAGAGGAACTGCAGTACTGAGGCAGCACCAGCCTTCTCGTGGCAGCTGACTAAACATTCTCCATGAGTCTCCCAGAAGAAGGAAGTCCTATTCATGCCCCTAGACTTTGATGAGAACCACCCCCCATCAACTGCTCTTGTGGATAGCAGCCTTGTCGACAACCCAGCACACTCCCAACTTCTCCCATCCCTGCCCTCAACAGAGGGTGGAGATTTTGAAAGACAAAGGTGGTGTGGATAAATAAGCCTCAATACAAATTTATCATGGGTATTTCTGTAGAGCTGGTGCTAGTCAGGACAGCTCCCCCTGCCACCCTCGTTACATGTACTGCCCATGTTTTTTTAGGTCCAGCCAACTCGCATTTAAACATCTCTCTCTGTTCCAAAGTGTCCTTGCCTATATAAAGTTTACTGTCACTTGCTATGCATTATATACTCTGCTACTTTCCCATAAGCTCTCTTAAAATTATCATAAATCTATCAGACCCATATTACAAGTAAGAACACTGAACCTGGAAGGTAAACTCACTCAAGATAACATAGCTAGTCCTGGCTAGTGTTTTCTCAGTTGTTAGAGCGTCGACCCATGCACTGAAGGGTCTTAGGTTCAATTCCCAGGCAAGGGCACATACCTGGGTTTCAGGTTCGATCCCTGGCCCCAGTTGGGGCTTGTGTAGGAGGCAACCAATCAATATGTCTCTCTCACATAAATGTTTCTTTCTCTCTCTTTCTGCCCTTTCCACTGTCTCTAAAAATCAATGGGAAAATATATTCTTGGATGAGAATTAACAAAAACAAAACAGAAGCTTGCTCTGATTGATGACATAGCTATTAAGTATGAGAGCTGGGATTCAGACTTTCCCAGGTCTTTCTTTTCAAACTGTTCCACTCAAGAAAAAGACAAAGAAAAAATGAATAGGTAAGCTGGAGATCTTAAAGACCACTACAAATGGCATTTGATCTTAAAATTTTACATTTACCTCTCTATATGGCCATCTTTATTTACTGTTTTCCCCAAAATGTTTTCATAAAATTTATACTTGGTGAACTACACAATTTTTATTCTGTGGCCTTACAACCTACCCGACCCCAAACTCATTGCTATATACTATCTGAAAATCTACTCTTTGTAGAAAATTGTTAAAAATCTATAGTTAAAAAAAAATCTATAGTTACTCCTTTCAGCATAAAGCACTTAAGCCAAACACTGTCTTTTTAGCATCTTTAACTATATTTTAGATTTCTAAACTTAATTGGCACCAACCGAAGATTAGCCCATCATAATACACAAACTGGACCTCTACCATTTGACCATTCATTTATTCTGCAAACACCCTCAGAGGAGCCAGGGTACTAAAGGATAGACATAAGAACAGTGCCCTCACACAACTTAATCTAAAGGGAGAAGCAGATGACCAAAATATTGCCAAAGTATATCACTATAAACTATTGTATCAAGAAAGAAAAATAAGGAACAAATAAATCCTATCAAATATTTGAGGAATAAATAATACCAATCCTATGCATACTCTTTCAGAAAATAGAGAAGGACTCAGAATCGAAGGCCAGATAAAGAGCTTTACAAATAAATTTAAGCTAAAGGAGTTCATCACTGCCAAGCCAGAATTATATGAATTGCTAAAAGGGGTTCTTTAGGAAGAGGAAGAAAATAAAGATAAAAATTATGAACAACAAATACGTAACTATCAACAAGTGAATCTAAAAACCAAGGGAAATAAAAATCATGATGAACTATATTAACTGGTGATTATAATAGAATCAGAGGTATGGAAGGGGAGTGGACTGATGATTCTCGGGGAAATGGGGAGTGAGGGCGGGGCGGGAAGAGACTGAACATAAACTGCACCTATGGATGAGGACAATGGGAGATGGGGAAAGGGCAGAGAGTTGAATGGAAACTAGGTGGAGGGGAGAAAAGGAGGGGGAAAAATGAGGAACATTTGTAATAATATAAACAATAAAGATTTATTTAAATTTTAAAAAAAAGAAAATAGAGAAGGAAAACTTCCCAACTCATCCTATGAGACCAGAATGAATTCCAAAACCAGATGAAATTGTCACACAAAAACTACAGATCAATATCTCTCATTAATATAAAAATCCTTTTTAAATATTAGCAAACTGAAACCAAAAACATTTAAGAAGGATTATATGCCATGACCAAGAGAGGTTTATCCCAGGAATACAAGGTTGTTTTGAAAATCAATTAATGTAATACACTACACCAATAGAATAAAGGACAACAGATATTTCATCTTCTCAATAGATATAGAAAAGGCATTTGACACAATCCAATGCTCATTCTTGATAAAAAAAAAAAAATCCTCAAGAAATTAATAAAAGAGGGGAATCTCCTCAACTTGAAAAAGGCATTTACAAAAACACTACAATTGCCATCATGCTTAGTAATAAGACTGAAGGCTTCTCCCCTGATGTAAGGAACTAGACCAGATGTCTCTTCTCACCACTTCTATCCAGCACCCTACTTGGAGGTTATTACCAGTCGAGAAAAAAAAACAAAAATTAAAGTCATCCAGATTGAAAAGGAAAAAATAAAACTGCATTTACAGATAATATAATCCTCTGTGTAGAAAATACTAAACTCTATTTGCAGGTGACATGATCTTATATGTAGAAAATCCTAAAAATTCTATTTAAAAAAAAACTACAAGAAACAAGTTAAGCAAGGCTGCAGGAGATAAGATCAATTGAATTTCTATATACTAGCAACAAACAAACCAAAAGTTACATTAATAAAACAATTTGATTCACAATAACATCAAATGATCAAAACATGTGGAAATAAACTTAACCCTTTAAGTGCAAGACTTTCATTGTGAAAGCTATAAACCATTGCTGAGATAAATTCAGATCTAAATGAATTGAGAGAGATATCATGTGCATAGATCAAAACATGCAATATTGTTAAAAAGGCAATTCTCCCAAAATTGATTTATAGATTCAATGCTATATCTATCAAAATCCCAGCAAATATTTTAAATAGAAATTGGCATGCTTATTCTAAAATTTTATATAGAAAGTCAAAGGTCCTAGAATAGCTAGATAATTCTGGAAAAAAAACAAAGAGGACTTAAAACAAACAATTTCTACACGTTATCAGAATTATAACTAAGTTAATCAAGACAGTATGATATTGACTAAGAAAAGACATATAAATCAAGGACTAGAATAGAGAATTCATAACTCTTACAGTTATGGTCTATTGATTTCCAAAAAAGGTAACAAGGCCATTTAATAAGGAAAGGATGGTCTTTCGATGATGCTGAGATAATTGGACATCATATGCAGGAAAAAAAGAAAACGTATGCCATAACATCACTTCATACAGAAATTAGCTAAAAAATTCATCATATACTGCCCAGTGTGTGTGGCTCAGTGGTTGAGCATCGACCTATGAGCCAGGAGATCACAGTTCCATTCTTAGTCAGAGCATGTGCCCAGATTGAGGGTTCAATCCCCAGTAGGGGATGTGCAGGAGACAAATGATCAATGATTCTCTCTCATCATTGATGTTTCTATCTCTCTCTCTCTCTGAAACAAAAACATTTTTTAAATGTTTCAGACACTTAAATGTAAAACCTAAAATTATAAAATATTTAGGTGAAAGCAAATAACTAAATCTTTGTGAAACTCAGACATAATCCATAAAACTAATAATAATTTACTCTTCAAAATATCCTGTTAAGAAAATGAAAAGATAAGTACAGACTGGGAGAAATACTTGCAAATCACTTACCTGGCAAAGAACTTGTATCCAGAATATACAAAGAACTCTTACAGCTCGTAATAACGCAACCCAATTAAAAAAGAGCAAGAGATTTTTTTAAAATATATATTTTATTGATATTTTACAGAGAAGAAGGGAGAGAGATAGAGAAACATCGATGAGAGAGAAACATCCACCAGCTGCCTCTTGCACACCCTCTACCGGGGATGTGCCCACAACCAATGTACATGCCCTTGACCGGAATCGAACCTGGGACCTTTCAGTCCGCAGACCAACGCTCTACCACTGAGCCAAACCGGTTTCGGCAAGAGATTTTAAGAGATTTCACCAAAAGAAAATATATGAATGACAATAAACACATGAAAAGATGCTTGTGCAGAAAAGGATTAATATAGTGAGCCTGAAACTGCTATCCTTGGAAAGTCCTGCATGCAAGGATTGCCCTTGGCTAAGAACTTGGATCTGGGGAGAGTTCCCGCCATTCCCTGATAATAATGGCTCTCTGTGCCTAAACTGTTCAAGCAATGTGGTTTATACTGACCACCTACTTTCCTTCTGGGAACCTGGGATTCTGGTACATGCTAGGTAAATGGTGCCGGTGTGGCCAGCCCTCAATAAAAACCCTGGGCCATGAGTCCCTAATGAGATTTCCTTGTAGACATTTCACACGTGTTGTCACAACTCGTTGCTTGGGAGAATTAAGCACATCCTGTGTGATCTCACTGGGAAAGAACTTTGGGGAACCTGTGGCTGTTTTCCTCCAGATTTCACCCCATGTGCCTTTTCCCTTTGCTGCTTTTGCTCTGAGTCCTTTCACTGTAATAAATCAAAGCCATTAGTATGACAACATACTGAGTCCTCTGAATCCTCCTAACAAATCATGAGCCTGGGGTGGTCTTCAGGATCCCCAACAAAATGTATGACATTAATAATCATTAAGGATATGTAAACCACAACCATAATGAGACTCCCCTTCACATTCATTAGAATGCTTTCAGTCAACAATGTTGCCAAGGATGTGGATAAAGTGGAACTCTCATACATTGCTGATAAGAGTGTAAAATGGAACAGCTGCTTTAGAAAATAGTTTGACAATTTCTTAAAAAGTTAAACATACACTTACCAGATGACCCAGCAATTCCACTCATAGGTATTTACCCAAAAGATATGAAAACATGTGTCCACACAAAAACTTTAACATGAACATTCATAGAAGCATTATTCCTAATAGCATAAAAACTGGAAATAATCCCAATTTCCATTAGCTGGTGAATGAACAAAATACAGTAGTGTATGGAATGCTATTCAGCAAAAATAATTGGAATTTTAATACATGCTACAATATTGGATGAACCTCAAAAACCTTATGCTAAGAGAAAGAAGCAAAATCTTTAACTATATATTGTATGATTCCACTTACATGAAATTTCTAAAGAAGGCAAATTAATAGAGACAGAAAGTAGAACAGTGACTGCCTGGGTTCAGGGTGGGAGCAGAGACTGGTGGCAAACAAAGGCAAGGGAACTTTTTTATTTTTTAATATATTTTTATTGATTTCAGAGAGGAAGGGAGAGGGACAGAGAGATAGAAACATCAATGATGAGAGAGAATCAGTGATCAGCTGCCTACACACCCCATTACTGGGAATCCAGCCCACAACCCAGGTATGTGCCCCTGACTGGAATCAAAGCTGGGACCCTTCAGTTCACAGGCCAATGCTCTATCCACTGAGCCAAACCAGCCAGGGCAGGAACTTTTGGGGGTGGCAGAAATATTCTAAAACTGAGCTGTAGTAATAGAATATACACTTATATACATAAATGGATTTTATAGTGTGCAAGTTATGCCTCAACAAAGCATTTTTAAGTTAAAAAATTCCTTGCAAATAGTACCCCTCAGTATCATTATCAAAATATCATTTAGTTTTGAATAATCTAAGTCAAGATTCCTCTCATTTCCAAAAATAGGTGGTAGATTGAACACATCAATTTATCTTTCTCCAAAATTCCACTAAAATGAGAGTAATGGGATGAGAGTGTAAGGACAAAGACAGGATATGAGATAATAAAATCAAATTTGGGGAAGCTGAAAAGCACAAGGAAGATGCTATTCACTTAGCTGACATAAGAAAGCTGAATCCTGAGCCAGCAGTAGGAAAGCCAGAAAGAAGCATTATTTTAGGGATAGAACCTCCAGAATATTTATGAATATTGGCAATATCAGTGGCATAAAGATTGCTTGAAGGATTGTTTCAAACTGATTTTATGAGGCCAGCATCACTTTGAGAGCAAAGCCAGATAAGTACCACAAAAAGAAAAGAAAAAAAGAAATTGAAAGATACAAAAGTCCATAATAAAATAGTAACAAACCAAGTTTAACAATATATCAAAAAGATTATACACCACGACCAACTGTGATTGATCTCTGGAGTGCAATGTTGTTTAAATCTATTCAAATCAATGGGATTTGCCACATTAACAGACTGAAAGATAAAAACCACAGGATCATCTTGATACAGAAAAAAAATAAAAAACATTTGATAAAGTTATTATCCACTCATGATAATACTCTCAGCAAAATAGGTAAAGAGAAAATTTCCTCAAAACAATATAAGCCGTTTATGAAAAACCACAACTAACATCAATGGGAAAACTGAACGCTTTTTCTCTAAGAACCAGTAGAATGAAAGGTTGCTCATTCTTGTCACTCTTATACAACATAGCACTGAAAGACCTAGCAAAAGCAATCAGACAAAAAGAATAAAAAGCATCAAAGTTAGAAAGGAAAAGGAAAATTATCACTGTTTACAAATTACATGCTCCTATATGTAGAAAACTGTAAAATGCCCCTCTAAAAAAATACTGTTAAAATTAAAACACAAATCCAGTAATATTTCAGGATACAAAAAAAATCAACCTACAGAAATTGGTGTGCTTCTATATGCCAACAAAATCTGACAAGGAATTCAAGAACACAATCCCATTTACAATAATAAAAAAAAATACTTAGGAATAAATTTAAGCAAGGAGGTGAAAGATCTGTACACTGAAAGCTATAAATCAATGATAAAAGAAACTGAAGACAAAACAGATAAATAGAAAGATATCCTATGTTCACAGATTGGAAGAATTAATATTGTTTAAATGTCCGTATTACCCAAAACCATTTACTGATTAAATGCAATCCTTATCAAATGCTAATGACATTTTTCATAGAAATAGAAAAAACTCTAAAATCTGCATGGGACCTCAAAAGTCCCTGAATAGCCAAAGCAATCTTAAGAACAGAGTCGAAAGCACCAAAGTTTCTTATCTCAAATTATATTGCAAAGCATAAAAACAGACATATGGGACAGTATAGACAGTCCAAAAATAAAACCAAGTGTAGATGATCAACTATTTTTCAACAGAGGCCAAGAATATACAATAGAGAAAGAGCAGGCTCTTTAATAAATGATGTTGAGAAAACTGGACAACCACGTGCAAAAGAATGAAATTGAACCTCTGCGCTACACTATATACAAAATCAAGATGAATTAAAGACTTGAACATAACACCTGCAACCATAAAACTCTTGGAAGAAAGCATAAGAAAAAAGCTCCTTGATATTGCGAAATGTTTTTCTGGATATGACACTAAAAGTACAAAATAAACAAGTGGGACTACATCAACCTAAAAAACTTCTCACAGCAAAGGAAATCATCAACAAAAAGAAAAGACAAGCTACTGAACAGGAGAAAATATTTGCAAGTCATTTATGTGTAAAAGTTAATATCCAAAATACACAACTCACTAGAAAAAATCAGATAAAGATATGGGCAGAGAAACTAAATAGACATTTTTATAATGGAGACATACAAATGGCCAACAGATACATGAAAAGATGTTCAATATCACTATCAGGGAAAGGCAATTCAAAACTACTATGATAGTGCTCACTCCTAGCACATATGCTAAAATTAGAATGACACAAAGAAAATTAGCATAGCTCCTGCGGAAGGATGACATGCAAATTTGTGAAGCGTTCCATATTTATAGAAAAAAAATCTACAATGATATATCACCTGTTAGAATTCCTATCATCAAAAAGACAAGAGAAAACATGTTGGTGAGGATGTGGATAAAAGTTAATCCTTGTGCATTGTTGGTAGGAATGTAAACTGATGCAGCCTCTGTGACAAACAATATAGTGTTTCCTTAAAAAATTAAAAATATAGTACAGTGAAGGTCTGGGGTGGGGTTCTGGCATGGGGTGAAGAGATTCAATGAGGAATAAAATGGGACATCTATAATACTTTCCACAATAAAAAACAATTTCTTTTAAAAAATTAAAAATAGAACTACCATCTGACTCAGCAATCCCATTTCCAGGCATATGTTCAAAGAAAACAAAATCACTATCTTAAAAAGATATGATTGGGGGGTGGAGGGGAGGAACATTTGTAATAATCTGAACAATAAAGATTTATTTAAAAAAAAAAAAAAGATGCCGAAACGGGTTTGGCTCAGTGGATAGAGCATTGGTCTACAGACTGAAAGGTCCAGGGTTCGATTCCGGTCAAGGGCATGTTACCTTGGTTGCAGGCACATCCCCAGTAGGAGGTGTGCAAGAGGCAGCTGGTCGATGATTCTCATCAGTGTTTCTAACTCTCTATCCCTCTCCCTTCCTCTCTGTAAAAATCAATAAAATATATTTTAAAAAAATTAAATTTGAAGACAAAACCCCTACCTCCCTTCACATACTGATCCTGGTACTTATAATAAATGTATTAGGTCTTGCAGTTTTATTGAAACATTTTAATACTTCTTCAAATAATAACTAATTCTCTCAATTAAATATATTAAGGTATATATTAAAAAAAAGATATGTGTAACACCCCCATCACACAATCATTGCAGGATTATTTAGTATAACTAGAGGTCCAGTGCACAAAATTCGTGCATGGATAGGGTCCCTAGCAGCTGCTGGATGCTGGCTGGGGCCTCCCTTTCCTGGCTGTTAGCTGTGGACCGAGGCCTTTATTCATTCTGCGCTGCCCCCTGGTGGTCAGCACATGTCATAGTGAGCAATCAAACTCCTGGTCGGTCAAAATCCTGAGGGGACACTTTGCATATTAGGCTTTTATATATATAGACAGTCAAGATATGGAAACAATGCAACTGTCCATAGATCAATAAATGGAGAAGAAAATATGACAGAGTTTTTCAGCCATAAAAAGGAAAGAAATCCTGCCATTTGCAACAATAGGGATGAATCTAGAAGGCATTATGCTAAGGAAATAAGTCAGACAGAGAAAGACAAATACTGCATGATCTCACTAATAGTGGAACCAAAAAAATAAAATGGAAAACTCATTGGCACAGAAAACAGATTGGTGATTGCCAGAGGTAGAGGTTGGGGAGAGAGTAAAATGAGTGGAGATGGTCAAAAAGTACAACCTTCCACCCTGGCCAGTTTGACTCAATGGGTAAAGTGTTGGCCTGCGGACCAAAGGGCCCTGAATTAAATTCCAGTCAAGGGCACATACCTTTGTTCAAGATCCTCGCAGCCTGGGCCCTGCCAGGCCGTGTGCAGGAGGCAACCACGCCATGTGTTTCTGTCACATCAATGTCTCTCTCTGTCTTTCCCTCTCTCTTCCACTCTCTCTAAAATCAACAGAAAAAATATCCTCGGGTGAGAATTAAAAATAGTAATAAAATTAAAATAAAAGGTACAAATTTCCACTTAAAGATAAGTTTTAAGAATGTACTACTTGGTGATTACAGTTAACAATACTGCATTGTACATTTGAAATTTGCTAAGCATAGACCTAAAAATTCTCATCATAAGAAAATAATTTTAAATATGTTGAGGTCAAAAAAACTTACTGTAGTAGTTATTTGGCTACATATAAAATCATTATGATGTACACCTAAAACAAATGCAATGTTATATGTCAACTGTATATCTCAATAAAACTGGGGAGAAACATCACCATAATCCAACATAAATACTATAATTTCATAGCTCAAAGGCTAAAAATAAAAAATATTCAACTTATCCATGGGATAGCATAAATATATATGCTATTGGTATATTTTTGCTAAAATCTATTAATATCTGATCTGTTTATAGAATATGGTGTTAAAGAATATTCTAGTGACTTAGACTGAAAGTGTATTAACTTTTAAACAGAAAGTAAGCTTTTTACATTAAGAGAAATGATGCTTTATATGAGTAAATGTAATATTAATATTATTCAGCCTTTAAAAAGGAGAGCCTGCCATTTGCAAACACTATAGATGAAATAAATCAGACACAGAAAAAAAAAAAAAAAAAACTAGCTTAAGCCCAGTCCGATCTCTGGGCACTTAAGAGTAGAATCTTACATATATTGTAGCAAAAAGTAGACTGGTTAACAGGGGAAAGGGAGGTGGGGAAAATGGGGTGGGGGTGCACTTATGTAGGATAGAGATCTAACCTAAAGCATGCAGTTAATACTGTATTGACTACTGAAAACTTTCTAAGAGTGGATTTCAGATACTCTCACCACAAAGGTATGTTCATTAACTTGACTGTAGTAATCATTTCACTGTGTATGCTCAAATCATGTTGTACACCTTTAATGTATTATTTCTATTTTTAGGTAAAATTGCATTTCATCATTTAATAGACGTCTAACTTGCCAATGCTACTTAGCCCCCCTCCAAGCTTCGATTTACTCGCTTAAAAACCGGGTTATTTATTCACAGGGTCATTGTGAGGAGAGAGCTAAGGCACGGATTCCATAGTATAGTTTCCTCAAGCTCTGGAGTGCTGGTTATAAATTCTAAAGTCTGAGATGACCGGAAAAGCAGGTGTGAGAAGGGAACTTCCAAGGAGAAAAAGCACGAACTGGGGAATCGGGATCCTGCCCAGCAGACATTTGCTACCCTGCAGCGCGGCAGCCCTGGGCCGTCCCTTAACTTCCCCGGCCTGTGCAGCAGGCGTTTGCCCCGCCCCGGTTCTCAGCCAACCAGCGGCCCCGGGGAGACCTCACTGGGCGGGGCTCCTTTCCGCGTCACCGCCTCCGGCCGGGCCCTCCGTTACGTCACGGCGTAGGGGTGGGCTGGCCGCGAGAGGGCAGCATTCTCCCAGACGGCCACTCTACGCGTACACCTTTGCGACCCTACACCCAGCTGAAGCGGAAGAACAGAACTCTAGAACCCTGGGTTCCACTTCCATTTCCTGGTTCCGAGACATCGCCTCGGTTTTATTAAAGAGCGGTTTATCAGAACTCCTTAGGCTGGGACGGCCGAGCGCAGCGCAGCGCGGGAAGTTCTCGCGAGATCGCCGCCGGAAGTGGGTGGCAGCGGAGACGCCGCGGCTTTCCTCACCGGAAGGCAGCGGTCGCCTGAGCTGCTGCAGCCGTTCACTCCTCTCTCCCGAGGCCGAGCTCACCCCGCCGGGCCTTGCCAACCCCAGCCCGCTCTCTCGGCCTCCCCGCCTGCCCGGCCGCGCGGCCCAGCCTGCGGAGCCCTCGCGACTTCCGGTCGCTCGCTCGCTCCCTCCCTCTCTCCCTCCGCGCTGCAGCGAGGCCGCGCCCTGAGGCCCAGTCCGCGGCGGCTCCCGGCGGCGGCGGGTGATGCCCAATACGGCCATGAAGAAAAAGGTGCTGTTGATGGGGAAGAGCGGGTCGGGGAAGACCAGCATGCGGTCGATTATCTTCGCGAATTACATCGCCCGCGACACCCGGCGCCTGGGCGCCACCATCGATGTGGAGCACTCCCACGTCCGATTCCTGGGCAACCTGGTGCTGAACCTGTGGGACTGCGGCGGCCAGGACACCTTCATGGAAAATTACTTCACCAGCCAGCGGGACAACATCTTCCGGAACGTCGAGGTGCTGATTTACGTGTTTGACGTGGAGAGCCGCGAACTGGAAAAGGACATGCACTATTACCAGTCGTGCCTGGAGGCCATCCTCCAGAACTCGCCCGACGCCAAAATCTTCTGCCTGGTGCACAAGATGGATCTGGTGCAGGAGGACCAGCGTGACCTGATCTTTAAGGAGCGAGAGGAAGACCTGAGGCGCCTGTCTCGCCCGCTGGAGTGCGCTTGCTTCCGAACCTCCATCTGGGATGAGACGCTCTACAAAGCCTGGTCCAGTATTGTCTACCAGCTGATCCCCAACGTCCAGCAGCTGGAGATGAACCTGAGGAATTTTGCCCAGATCATCGAGGCCGATGAAGTGCTGCTGTTCGAGAGAGCGACATTCCTGGTCATATCCCACTACCAGTGCAAGGAGCAGCGCGACGTCCACCGGTTCGAGAAGATCAGCAACATCATCAAGCAGTTCAAGCTGAGCTGCAGTAAGTTGGCCGCTTCTTTCCAGAGCATGGAAGTCAGGAATTCTAACTTCGCTGCTTTCATCGACATCTTCACGTCCAACACGTACGTGATGGTGGTGATGTCGGATCCGTCGATCCCGTCCGCGGCTACCCTGATCAACATTCGCAACGCCAGGAAACACTTTGAGAAGCTGGAGAGAGTGGATGGTCCCAAGCACAGCCTCCTTATGCGTTGAATGTTGCCAAATGCTCTTTCTGAAAATGCTGAATTGCCTTCCCTCCTTCCCTCTCCCCCCTCCCCCCCCGCATCCTTTTAGTATTCATAATGTCGTGTGCTTAAAAGTGGGCTTTGAATTGTGTGCTGCTTACTACTTCCACCTCTTCCCTACTCCCCATTCTTTAAATCCCAGCCGCTATTTACTCAGCTATCCAGTAGAGCTTTAAGATGGCCTTTCTGAAAAGTTGGTATGGTGTAACACTAAAGTAGGTGGTGTGTGTGTGTGTGTGTGTATGTGCGTGTGTGTTCTGATTACCTGGTTATAATAGATATACACATCAAAGCCTTTACAATATCTTCCTGTATTCCTTGCAAGATTGTAAAGATGGAATGTTACTATTTTATCAGCAAGATATTAAAATGCATTTATAAATTCTTCTTGGCTTCAGTCATAAATAAACATTTGCTGTTAGCAATTTAAAATATGGTCTTATTTGAAATAATTTGAAGGGGTTAATATGTAAATCTAAAGATTGCTTTACTGGTAAGTTTGATTTTGTGATCTTAGCCCCCATCACCTTAACAATGTTTCATAGCAGGTGTAACAGTGATTGAACATTGAATCTGGAGCTAGACCACCTGAGCTGAGTTAGTATTCTTTCTAGTACCTTCACTTACTCTGTAAACTGGGCAAGGTATTTAATTTCGCTGTTGGGTTTTGTTTTCTCACTTATAAAATGTGGATAAGAATAGCACTACAAAATAGGATCCAGTTAAAACATAGAAAACATTTAGAATGGTGCCTGGCTCATACTCAGTACTGTGTCAGCTAGCAATACCACCTACTAAGCCATTCTTTTTGCCCCAACCCCACACACATACTCCAAAATTACTGTACATGGAGCCTAGCAACATATTTGAACCCTTACTAAATGCCAGATATTCTTAAATATTTGATGTGCACTTTCTTATTAACCCTCACAACCTATGAAGTAAATTACTTTTCTCTCTACTTCAATAAATGAGAAATCTGGTATGGCCTAATAGAGCTGAATCTAGACCAGGGGTGGGCAAACTTTGACTCGAGGGCCACAATGAGTTCTTACACTGGACCGGAGGGCCGGAACAAAAGCAACCTGACCATGCTGGCACTCTCATCTTGGGCTGCTGGTGAAGGAGCGGAGGGGAGAGCAAGAGAACCCTCCACTCTTTCAGCCCTGCAGCCCATGGGCCGTAGTTTGCCCACTGCTGATCTAGACAATAAGATTACAGATCCTCCCCCTTTCCTATTACATCCCACTGACAGAAGTATTAGTAATGTTAATCATAAAAATCCTACCTTTTTAAGTGTATATTCATATAATTCCCCTAATTTTACAGGTGTAAGAAACAAGCCCAGTAAGTTAAGTAATTTCTCAATAGTGAAAAAGTCACTTTGGGGCAAGATCACTTTCCCATCTGCATTTGTCAGGAAATTGAATAATACTGAATGAATCAGGTTCTTAGATTAGTTTGAGGGAAAGATAACATTCCCAATTTGGATTGGCAATGTGGTATGATGAAATCAGAAAACATCTAAAATGTCCCTTTCCAGTTGCCTTAAAGCAATCTACATATTTTAGAGCCAAGAAACCTCTGATCAACAACTCTCACCTTTTTACAAATGAGAAATTAGCTCTGTATACAGATTAAATATAAGCAATAAACTTGACAGCTGTATGTGGACAAGGTCCCCTACCTGTGAAGAGCAAGAAGCTAAGTGGATGCAAGTAATTAAACTCATCTACTTGGAGCCTTTGGCAGTAAGTTACTATAAAGGCTTCAGATGAAAACTCTGAAGGTATAGATGTACTTTTTAAAATACTTCATTAGTGACTCTAATAATCAAAATGGCAGTTAACAAAATGCTCATATCTGAATCTCACAAATTTGTTGATAAAGTTACTGGTATAACTATATGTGATCTTTTTTCTTTTGAAGGTCATGGTTTGGGTTTTTTTTTGAAATATATATTTTATTGATTCTCCACAGAGAGGCAAATAGAAACATTGATGAGAACCATCAACCAGCTGCCTCTTGCACACCCCCTACTGGGGATGTGCCCACAACCAAGGTACATGCCCTTGACTGGAATCGAACCTGGGACCCTTCAGTCCACAAGCCAACGCTCTATCCACTGAGCCAAACCAGTTAGGGCGGGTATTGTTTTTATATAAAAATCTAGCAAGTTCCAGAGCCACATAATATTGAATGTTTATTCAATACTAGAGCATGTAGAACATATTTACAAATAGTCTCATAGGGGACCCACAAATATTTTAAATTTAGGATGCAGATTTGACATTCACTAAGAACTACTCATCTGTAACATTATGTAAAAGAGAATTTTACTTTATGATACACTTTCCTTACATTGAGGAAAATGTCCTTAAACATAGTTTACTCAGAGTAGGAAAAATATGTTATACAGATCTCAAGAATTTGTTTTTCCTTTAGATAAAATTGACAGCCCTCGTGAGGTAGCTGTTGGTTAGGCTGGGATTGAACCCTCAACTTTAGCATATCAGGATGATGCTTTAACCTCATGGTTGGCAAACTGCAGCTCTCGAGCCACATGCAGTTCTTTGGCCCCTTGAGTGTGGCTCTTCCACAAAATACCACGGCCTGGGCAAGTCTATTTTGAAGAAGTGGCATTAGAAGTTTAAATAATTTGGCTCTCAAAAGAAATTTCAATCGTTGTACTGTTGACATTTGGCTCTGTTGACTAATGAGTTTGCTGACACTGCTCTAACCAACTGAACTAACTTGGCTAGGGTTAGCTCTTAAGCTTTTTGGTGTGATAACCAAGAAAGCATATTTAAAAAGATTCCTAATTCCCATTTTAGACCTATATAACCCATCTGTTGCAGGTGGTTCCTGAGTCCATCTTAAGATAGGTCATTTAAACTCCCTGGCTTTAGCCTATCTGTAAGACAGGTATAATAATCACTATCTTAATAACTATAAGAATTAGATAAAATTATACATATTAAGTAACTAGTAATGGCTCTGGCGATGATTAATTTTGGATTTACAGACACCGAGTTTTCTAAAGATAGAGAATTTAGTTTCCCAGTACACCTATAGAGTCCCATATTAGTTTATTAACTAATAAAGGAATATAGCACTTTAGGAGTTTTTTCCACTGTAAGTATGTGATTTTTTGTCTTTTCTCAGAGTGGCCTTCAAATTGGGATTGAACAAATAACTTAGAGAAGCCCAAAATGAGTCAAAGATAACGATTAGCCCCACTTCCAGAACTCT
Organism: Vespertilio murinus; assembly: GCA_963924515.1. Classification (NCBI taxonomy): domain Eukaryota; kingdom Metazoa; phylum Chordata; class Mammalia; order Chiroptera; family Vespertilionidae; genus Vespertilio; species Vespertilio murinus. The sequence goes on along the minus strand of OZ004708.1, from coordinate 126,767,605 downwards.
TCCCTCCCCTTTTCTCCTCTCCCTGCCAGTTTTCTGGCAAGTGAACGTGGTTTCAATGGTTAAGAGTTGGGGCAAGATAGAGGTACTGTTGGTGCTACTGCCTTCCAGTGTGTACTCATTCCTCCTGATTCAGAGAGTCATGGCATGTACTCACTTGATTGTACAGACAAGCGCTTTTCTTGGCCAAGACCATGACAGAGTGAGGCAGGATTTTGTACAAGAGGCCTTACATCTACCGTATTTGCCGGCGTATAAGACGACTTTTTGGCCCTGAAAAATATGCCTCCAAGTGGGGGGTAGTCTTATACGGCGAGTATATAACAAACTGTATTTTGAGTGGAAATGTTAGGGGGTCGTCTTATACGCCCAGTCTCTTATACGCTGGCAAATAGGGTATTTTTCAGGGCCAAAAAATCGTCTTATACCGGCAAATACGGTAACTCCCATTTCTAATGTCCTGGCCTTTTAGTTATTTGTGTTTTATTAAGGAAGGAAAATATGGTCAAATCCTAGCTTTACCACTGATTTAGCTGTATGACACTGAACAAGTTCTTTAACCCCAAATTCAGTTTTCTCAAGTTATTTTGAGACTATTCTGTAGGCTGTGGGGAACTGGAAGAAAGCAATATAATCAAAATCAACTCCTTTCCCAGAAAACAGTGCCCTCACCACCACCACCACCACCACCCCACCACCCCCCGCCAAAAAAAAAAATACAAACACACAAATTTTTTAATTTGCATTCTTTTTTGTTAAAATATAAAAGTAGGATTAAATTAAATTCTCATAGTCTAAATTAGACTAAATATAAATCTGCTATACAACCCAATGAATGGATTTATAGTTTGGTAAGTGTTCCTTAAAAGTGTCTAGTCATCTTCCATCCTTTTCCTTTTTACTAAATTCATTCTGCTCCAGTCTTCACATATCACATGCACTTTATTCCATAAAACCATTTTCAGCATCAACCTACTTGAATAATCAGTCATGAAGCCTGTTTAGAACTTTCCAAACTTAAACTTTGTCCTTTTGACTACACAGCTCAAGGCACTATTTTTCTCTTTTATTTATTTTTGTTAGTATCAGAATGTTCTATTAAGAAATAATAAAAGTTCTCTATTTCCCTAAAATGAAAGATCAATGTATTCAATAGCTATTATGTTAACCATGTAATAAGTTTACATAAAAAACTATTCATCCTTATGTTAATTAACTGAAATTATATCAGTAAGTTTAACTACTATGTCACTTTCTTAATGCTTATAAGATTGTTCAAGAAATCAAAATGTCTTCATATAACTTCATGTTTGCTTTCCAAGTACTTCACATTTCAACTCCACTTACCTAAAAACATTAGTAGAGGCTAAAGGGAATAATTTAAGACTTTTTAGATCTTGAAAAATGTTATTGGGAGGGGGGGCTTTTAAATTTTTTTGGCTTTTTTTTCCATCACCATTTATCCACCCCTCCCCCCTATAACTTCTCCACCTCCACCCACCCTTATAAGTCTGTGGTGTGTTTGTTTGTTTTTGTGTTGTTTTTATTTATTTTAGCGAGAGGAAGGGAGAGGGAAAGAAACACCAATGGGAGAAAGAAATATCAACCAGCTGCCTCCTGCACAATTCCTACAAGCCAGCACCTGGGCATGTGTCCTGACCAGGAATCAAACAGATGACTTCTCATTTTATAGGAGGATGCTCAACCAACTGAGCCACATCAGCTAGGGCTGTAAGTCTATTTTTAAATCAACTTGCTCCAATTGAAGTGTGCAACGTAAGTAAGTTATTTCTTCAACTCAGACGGCGATTCTTTTGCATCAAGGCTCTTATTCAAGATTTCTGCTTCTGCAAAAAAGATTTTAAAGAAAAGGATATGCAAACATTACCAAAAAAATCAAATAGATTAGGGTTAGGGTTAAAAAAAAAAAAACATAAAAACTTTTTTTTTAAATCAAATAGAACAGATTCCAAGTAGTGGCAAATTTCTGTCTTCTTAAGTTAAAGAAGTTCACATACAGATATTTAATTGATAAAATTACCATCATTCTCACTGAGGTATTCTTCAAAGAATATTAATATAACCCTCTTAGTATGCTTTTTTTTACCCGCTTAAAATACTTTTCAATATACCAGTGTTTAATTATCATGGGCAAATCAGAGTGACATATAATGAATTATCACCAGATCCATATATGTTCTAACATGCTTTAAGAGCAGTTTTTATAACTCTTTACCATGAAAATTTTCAAACATTTTTTTTAAAAAATCACGATTAACCTAATGTAGTTAGCTTCAATAATTCAATAATTATGTAATACTAACTGTTAATAAGTTAAATGGTGTCCCCCAAACAGATATGTTGGAAATAGGGTCACTGCAGATATGATGAGTTAAGATTAAGTCATTGTAGAGTAGGACAGGTCTTTATCGGCATGACTGGTATCCTTATAAGGAAGTGCAGAGACAAGGGGAAGAACGCCACGTGAAGAGGAAGGCAGAGAAAGTATGGCGTTATGCTGCCACAAGCCAAAGAACTTTTGGGGCTACCAGAAGCTAGAAGAGGCAAGAAGGATCTTCTCTAGTCGCTTCAGAGAACATGGTTCTTGCCAACACCTTGAGGCTGGTTTCTAGCCTCCAGAACTTATTGTCTGCAAAGACAATAAATCTCAATTTAAGCCACCCCGTTTTCTTTGTCAGACCTAGAAAACTAATACACTGACCTTGTTTTATTATCCCACCCACACCAAATTTATTTTAAAGCAAATCACAGATATTATATTACAAAAATGATATTTAACAGTTTCTCAACTTTTTTAGAACCATTTTCCACTAGCCAAGAAGATTTTGATGAAATTGACCTTTATTAGTTTATATTACAAAAGCAACAGGTTTCAAGTTTTTGGTTTTGTTTTCAAACCATCCCAAACTAATTGTAAACTACATACACATCAATAAAGATTCTGAAAGTACCATCATAGTGATGGGTATACTTTTCTCATCCTAGGCAAAACAATGAGCGGATTTTGTCACATTAACAAAGATCATGTAGCATTTATTGTGTACTATCTTATGAGAAGTTGAGAGAAAACTTTAGCAAGTTAACATGCACTGGTTTATTAAATCTTACCTTTTAAATAAGGTGGAAATTCTTCAAGACTACATGGCCTTGTGGTCGTCAATCTTTGTTCCACTGGAGAAAACTTAATTAGTGGTGAAAGAGACTGTTTTCTTTCACCAAGAGACATCCGTAAAGATGGTTTTGTATAGTCAGTATGCAACTCTTGAGTGTCCAGCAGGTTAAACATACCATCTGTTTGCATGGTTTGAGGAGAAGGGCTCAATTCTATTTTGTATCTTTCAGGTATTTCAGAATTAAAGAGGTAAGTTTCTTCCTTTTTCTTGATAAAAGATTTTTTCAGAGCCTCATATCTACTGTAAATAGCCTTTACATGGGAGTCTGATTTTGGAGTAGTCTGTCTTTCTCCCACAACATCTTCTGGGAAAGTGCAACTGTGCATAGGGCTATTTGGATCCAGTTTAAAATTGGCCTCTGTACTATTGGAGCTATTAAGACTTAAATGACCAACATCTTCGGGAAGAGTTTCATGTAATATGCCAAAATCAATATCCTTAAAACTTTCTGTATGTTCAGTATCCATTTGAATTGATTCTGTACTTCTGTTATCTTCTATTTTAACAGCTTTTCTCCATGAGCTCCTAATATCACTGACTAATTAAAGGGGGAGTAGGAAAAAAACACAATTTACCAATATTCCCAAACACAGCATGCAAATAAACATTTCATTTCTAAGGCTCAAGATAAAGCTACTGAGAATATGTTCCACAGATATACTAGTTGAATGATAAGGCTCCACAATATTCCAAAGCCCAACAAGATCAAAAACTTATCTCCAACTAATCACACACAAATAACAAAACCTATTCCTGAAATGTGCATATACTTTCACACAGTACAAATTACATGTATCAAAAAGATACTTTGGCCAGCGTTCAGCAAACCTTTTCTGCAAAAGGCCAGATAGTAAGTAATATTTTAGGCTTTGCAGGCCATCTGGTCTACATCAAGTATTCAGCTCTGCCACTGTAGCATGAAAGCATCCATAAACAATATGTTGACAAATGAGCAAGGTTATGTTCAATATAACTTTACAAAAAAACACAGGACAGTGTGTTAGACTTTGTGATTCAATTCAACCTGAAGTGACCAATTTAAATTTGAATATATCATTTCTAGCAGTAAAAAGGAAATTATATTTAATCACTCAACCAGGATGATGTGCTTACATAAGGACAATATCAAAACTTTATCTACACAAATTATAGGTTATTTAAAAAATGTATTGGCCCCTCGCCAGTTTGGCTCAGTGGACAGAGTGTTGGCCTGCGGACTGAAGAGTTCCAGGTTCGATTCTGGTCAAGGGTACATGCCCGGGTTGCAGCTCGATCCCCAATGAGGGGTGTGCAGGAGGCAGCTGATCAATGATTCTTTCTCTCCCTCTCCCTTCCTCTCTGAAATAAATAAAAACATATTTTTAAAAAATGTATTGTGAATTCTGGCTGGCTTAGAAGGGATAGGAAAGATCTCAGAGCACACAGTTTTTGGCTGATGCTGCTGGTTATTGCCTGGGAGATCACAACCTCTATACTCTATAAATATTGATCACAGATCAGATGTGAAGGCAGAGGGTTTAAGTGATCAACTAAAATATTTTCCAGGAAAAAGTCAAGTAAAACAAAAAGCAAAAATTACAATATCAGGGCAAAATAATTTTACTGAAAAGGACTCCCATATAAGTGAGTGCCCACATGTAATACTTCAATAAAAGTCCCTTATGTCAAAACAAAGACTTATTGCCACTAAACTTAAAAGAGGTTTTTTTTTGTTTGTTTTTTAATATATTTTTGATTTCAGAGAGGAAGGGAGAAGGAAATAGAAACATCAATGATGAGAGAGAATCATTGATCGGCTGCCTCCTGCACGCCCCCTACTGGGATTGAGTCCACAATGAGGGTAGTATGTGCCCTTGACCAGAATCAAACCTGGGACCCTTCAGTCCAAAGGCCAAGGCTCTATCCACTGAGCCAAACCAGCTAGGGCAGTAAAAGAGTTTTAAAGTGAGCTTCCAAAAAGATTTCTCAGACCATAGTAATGTGTAAAAAATAAAATAAGTGATAGAAGACAATATTAACTTACTCAAGTTTTCTGGAGTTCGGGGAATTTGCTTCCTAGTTAAGAATGGGTTAGAAACTAGAGAGTCAATCAGTTCTTCTAATTTTACTTCTCTTCCCATAGAGGGCTGTGGTGAATCAGATAATACTGTCCTCACAACCTAAAACAGAAAGGAAGAGGTAAAGAAAAATTATCCCAAAATTAAGCCCATTGGAAGAATGCAACAAAAGCCCTGATAATAGCAGAAAGCACTTTACAGTCAGCAGTCCTTCCCACTGCAGGTGGCGTAAAAGTACACTCAACAGTGTAGCTCCCAGGTACTCCTTACAGACTATCTAGGCACAATCTTACAAGGCAGCCATTTTCAATCTTTTTCATCTAATGGCACACATAAACTAATTACTAAAATTCTGTGGCACTAAAAAATATATTTTATGCTGATATGACAAAAAAATAGATATAATTTTGTATTAATTCTCACCAGATGGCTATTGTTGTACTAGCTGTTGTCCTTTTATTATTTGACAATCTAAGGGAAAATAGGTCAGTAGCCTGACTAAATAGTCAGTATTGCATGTTTTAAAAATCCTTTCAGCACACAGGTTGAAAATTGCTGCTATAGTTGAAACCGGTTTGGCTCAGTGGTAGAGCGTCAGTCTGCGGACTGAAAGGCCCCGGGTTCGATTCCGGTCAAGGGCATGTGCATTGGTTGCGGGCACATCCCCGGTAGGGGGTGTGCAAGAGACAGCTGGTCGGTGTTTCTCTCTCATCGACATTTCTAGCTCTCTATCTCTCTCCCTTCCTCTCTGTAAAATATCAATAATTTTTTTTTTTTTTAAAGAAAATTGCGCCGAGGTCGGTTTGGCTCAGTGGTAGAGCGTCAGTCTGCAGACTGAAAGGTCCCGGGTTCGATTCCGGCCAAGGGCATGTACATTGGTTGCGGGCACATCTCCAGTAGGGGGTGTGCAAGAGGCAGCTGGTCAATGTTTCTCTCTCATTGACGTTTCTGGCTCTCTCTCTCTCTCTCTCCCTTCCTCTCTGTAAAATATCAATAAAAATATATTAAAAAAAAGAAGAAAAAAGAAAATTGCTGCTATAAGGTAACACAAAACAGTTTCCTCCCTTATCTCAAATGGATATTCCATTATAAAGGAGAGAACAGATAAGACTCTTTATACTTAGGAAGATTTGGAGGTAGTTCTGACTACACAGTGACCTAAAACTCAACTACCATCTGCTACACTATTGAGCTTGACAATTCTGTATCTAAAATGTCACTTTTAAAGCAAGCAGGTTCTTAATTATAAACCATTTGCACGGTAACACTTCTATTAATAAATAGAATACATACTGACAATGTATTTCTTTGCCAGAAACCTCATTATCAAATAGAAATTAGTGAACAAGGCATAGATGCTTTCTAAAATAAAGAAAACTAAGTATATAATATGAAAATAGCACTCTGTATTAATTAAAAGTGACTAAATCCGAAAAATATGCAAATTAAAATATCTGCCCCTTGAAAACCATAAAGAATATATTTCCAACAACCATAACCAAATTGGCTTGCATTTACCCTCCCCTGTGAAAACAGAGGGCTTTTCAGAATTTAAATTCTAAATATTCCTTGTCACCAACACTATTAAATAAGATTCATTTCACTTTATTTTCAGAGCTTTATGAGGTTTTTAGAACACTTCTTTTCCATCCCATCTATTCTACTGTTACTATAAATACTTTTAATCAGAGAATATGCCTTTCCTTCCATCGGGAAAGAAAAAAGACTGACAATCTTTTCTTTAGTGTTATCAACTAACAAAGAAAACAACAGGACTTTAGAAATTTAAAAATACTTAGAGCCCTAGCTGCTGTGGGGTCAGTTGGGTGGGCATTCTCCCATGCACCAACATATTGCCAGTTCGATTCCCAGTTTGGGGCGCAAACCCAAGTTTTAGCTGGATAACCCAGTAGGGTGCATGCAGCAGGCAGCCAAACCATGTTTCATTCTCACATCAATGCTTCTCTGTCTCCCTTTCCCTTCCTCTCTAAAAATCAAGAGGAAAAAAAAAAAAAAAATCAATGGAAAAATAAACTATGTATTTTTTTAAGAGTACTAAATCAAATTTTTATTTTAGTCTTTCAACAGCTGATTTATTCTCTGAATGCTTATCTCAATTCAAACAATGCTAAGGGATATTGTGGGAAACTGTAAGAAAAACAACATTAGAGAATGCTTAAGCAGCATTTGTATAAACTGAGTTCTGTAATACTACTGAGCAATAGTAATATTGTGGTCATTTGTCAATAAAAAGTAGAACAGCATTAATTTAGGAAAACCTAGATCACTTAATAATGATGCACTTTAATTATTCTGAAATACTTAGAAAGCAGGACAAAAACTTTGCTCAGTGATAATATTTTGTTCTAATATTCAAAAAGAGAGGAAGCTCAAATAAGCAACAGACAACATTCATGAAGTATTTTAATAGAGCATAACCATTGGATATATTTACCCAACAACTGAGATTTAATGATTAGCTCCAAAAATAGCATACATGTTATTATTTTATCCTTTTGAATATTTATAAGATGGAACTTATAAATATGAGTTCTAAACCATGGAGGTAATCTTATCTAAGTAAGTTTATATGAAATCTATTTCTACTTTTGGGAGGAACAATTTTGCTTTAACCATGACTTTTATTATCTGTGACCTCCTTCCCCAAATTTCCCCCAGTAAATCACTAATTAACTGTACTTCATTTTCAATCACAATACTATAGAGAAAATAACAGGTATTTCGGTATACTTTATACAATCTTTTTCTAACCTCTTCTGCCAGGTGATCTTGCTCTTTCTGGAATGGATCAATTTTTTTAACTGGCAGAGGCCCTCCTAATGCTCTACTCTCTGTATTCTTTGCAATATAAGATGATGGGAAGTCTTCCCCTTCACACTCCGGTGTTTTCTTAGAAACTGCTTCAGTTTTTTCTCTAGATGGTCCAATCTTCATGTCCTGAAGAAGACAAACATATGTTAGAACCTTAATAATTGCGCCTGATTTTCATTAGAGGTTCTTGAGTTAACATGAACCTATAAGAGTTTATTAACATTACTGTGAAATTATATGTTCACTGGCACAATTAAATAATTCCAAAATTCCCCTGTAGAAGCAACAGGGAATTGTTAATCGAAACGGTATATAATGTGCAAATACTGAGAAATGTAAAAATAAAATTTTAATTTAATTGGGGTATCAACAAAAATAATATTTTATCCTAAGTATGATCAGAATTAAAAATTGTTTTAAAATTTACCTTTTCAAATATTGTAACACTGTTTCCATCTGATGATGAAACTGGCTGAAACAGGGAAGCAGGGCTAAAAGGAAAAATAAAACAAACAAATCCAAGTTATGAGTAGGAAAGAATCCCATACATTTTATACATCTGAATATTCTTAAAAAACTGTCTGCCCCGTATCTGTCCGTTACGATTTCTCTCAATTCGTCCCGGTCATCAAAAGGCAGTTTATTCTACGGAGGTATAGTGACAATTAGAGCAGTACTGCAGCTCAATTTATGTATCAGCCTCCCAAATTATAAATATTTACCTTACCTGCTATACATTTTAAGTCATCAGCATTTTTTACAAGGGTTAAATGATTTGATGAACACTCAAAAACTTGAATAAAAGGTAAGAACCAATTCAAATAATTAGACTGGCATTATTATAACATCCTCAATCTTTAGATTAAAGAATTTCACTGTAACAGAGACTTTCAGATTCTTTTGATATTTCATGACCAAAATCAGTATCTCTTACGCTAAATTTTGCTCTAGAGCAAGTATGTTATACTAACAATAGTCATAAGGTTATTCACTTTGTTACATTCTACACATTGTATTCCTTAATCTCTTAGATTCTCTTGGTCCTTTGAATAAACATAAAAACCTTATGTATCTTGCCCAGCCAGTGTGGCTAAGTGATTAAACGTTGACCCATGAACAAAAAGGTTGCTGGTTCAATTCCCAGTCAAGGTATAAGCCTAGTTTGTGGGCTCAATCCCCGGTAGGGGGCATAGGGGTGAGCCGATAGATAATGTTGCTCTCTCATTGATGTTTCTATCTTTCTATCTCTTTCCCTTCCTTTCTATTAAAAAAAAATCAATAAACTTATTTTTTTAAACCTTATGTACCATATCTTTTCATTATAATTATAAAATAAGTTATTAAATTTCTAAAGCCTTTAAGCATTGACAACTTTATCTTCATCTTGAAAGAACTTTCAAATTCAATCATGGACTGGGTCTTCTTATGTCCAAAAGTTTTTCTATTCTATGTTATATGAATAGGCAGAATTACAAGAGACCACTTTTCAACATCAACCATGTCAGTGCACCTGGCTGGGGTGGCTCAGTGGTCGAGCATCGACTTATAAACCAGGAGGTCAGGGTTCAATTCCCAGTCAGGGCGTATGCTCAGGATGCAGGCTGGATCCCCAGTGTGGGGCATACAGAAGGCAGCCAAAAAATGATTCCCTATCATTGATGTTTCTATCTCTCTCTCCCCCTTCTCCCATCTTCTCTGAAATCAATACAAATATATATATATATATATATATATTTTAAATGTCAGTGCTTTACTTTCTGTTCATAGCCAGAAATAAAAAAGTAATACTTTGCGCCAAAACTGGTTTGGCTCAGTGGATAAAGTGTCGATCTGTGGACTGAAAGGTCCCGGGTTTGATTCCGGTCAAGGGCATGTACCTTGGTTGCGGGCAACATCTCCAGTAGGGGTGTGCAGAAGGCAACTGAACGATGATTTTCTCTCATCGATGTTTCTCTCTATCCCTCTCTCTTCCTCTCTGTAAAAAATCAATAAATTTAAAAAAAAAAAAGATCCTTAAACTCTTGGATTTAGTCAAGAGCTAAAGTGGTTTCAAAGAAGTTCACAGAAATAAAAACAAAAATTCAAATTCCCAAACTTGCATTAGATAATCTCCACATATGTGTTTTTCATAAAAATGAGACAATTCCCATGAATCCCAACATTTTTATAAAGAAAAAAATATGCTTATGTATCAGAAATGTTGAATCTTTCCTGAAAACATAGACTTGCAGTGGAAAAATACTGTTTGCTTAAGAGAAGAAAATTATGGACTCTTGCACATTAAAAAAGCTTGGAAACTGGCTAAAGATGGGACTACTAATTAACAAAGGGAGAAGAAAATCAGTATGAAAATCATTTTGTTTTACCTGTTGGTTAAATCATATTCAGTTCCCAGTATATCACTGGTTCTTCTACAATCATTTTCCTGGTTATGCTGTTTAGGTGTATCTAAAGGAGCAGAAAAATTAATTACTATTTATGTTTTTACATTCTAATATTCAAGGATCTTTGAAAATTTGCAACTTAAACAAAAAAATCAAAATAATACCTATGCTAACAAGAAAAGACAATTATTCACTGTCAAGTATAAAGTGATAGGCAGGACAGTGATAGAGAATATCTATTAATAGTCTTTTCTAAAAAGATCGATAGTTCATACTGTTTCCAAAAGGGACAGTCTATATTTCTCCAGCATTATATAGTCATGCTTCATATTTAAGTACATAGACTACACAATTACCATGTAAACCAGCAAAGCAAAAAAGATAAAGTTCTTAGCATATTTCAGCCCAGTATTTATGATATTAGTCAACCTATGTACTTATTCTTCAACAAGCACCAAGAACTATATGAACTAACAATGGAAGAAAGAAATGATGGAGGCCTGCCTTCAAGGAGTTAGTATAGAAAAGCAAATTGATGAGTAGATAATTTTGGTATATTACCATGGTATTATGACAGAGTATACACAGAATGCAGGAAAGCAGAAAGGCATCTGACCTAGACTAAGGAAACATGAAGAAGGCACTAAAGTGCTAGGAGAATAAGATACAAGTTTGGTATGCAAGAGCATAGGGTATATGTAGTGGAAGCATGGTAAGAAATGAAACTGGTAAGAAAGCCATTGCTAGATTACAGAGGATAATATCACAGGAGCTCCTCTTCTTTTCACATGTTAGATCCTGAAAAACTATTATACACCTGTCCAAAGTGTTACTATATAATAAGTCAATGTGCACTATATAAATTTTTCCTTTTAATCCATCATAATAGTATACCAACTTATAACATTTTCAATCTCTCTGCTTTTACAGCTACTAATTATAATGAAACTAGAGGCCCAGCATATGATCCTGGTAGGATCGGGCCTAAATGGGCAGTCAGACATCCCTCTCACAATCCAGGACTGCTGGCTCCCAATTGCTTGCCTGCCTGCCTTCCTGATTGCCCCCTAACCATTCCCCTGTCAGCCTGATTGATACCTAACTGCTCCCCTGCCAGCCTGATTTTCCCTTACTGCCCTTCCCTGCAGGCCTGGTCGCCCCCAGCTTCCCTCCTCTGCTGGCCTCGTCACCCCTAACTGCCCTCCCTTGCAGGGCTGGTCTCCCCCAACTGCCCTCCCCTGCTGGCCATTTTGTGGTGGCCATCTTGTGTCCACATGGGGGCAGCCATCTTGTGTGTTGGAATGACAGTCAATTTGCATATTACTCTCTTATTATATAGGATTATTCATTTTTAGGTGTGATATTATTATGGTAGTTATATAGAATATCAATCTATGGGAAAGCAAGCTAAAACACTGAAAGTATTTTAATGTCTAGAATTTACTTGGTTTAGCAAAAGCACAAATATAAACATTTACTAGTAAAGCAAATATAACAAATGTTAATTGTTAAAACAGACTGTTAAGTATTGAGGTAATTACTATACCATTCTTTCATATTAAAAAATTGTGGGTTTCTAAACAAAAAGTTATAAAGCAATGTTTATAGCAGTATTATTCATAACTAGAGGCCCGGGGCACAAAATTCACAGTCCAGGAGAACTCAGGGGATTTCCAACTGATGGTTTTGGGGAGCAGGCCAAGGCCAGCAATCAGACATCCTTAGCACTGCCAGCTGTGAGCCCACTTCAGGCTGAGTGGCACTTCCCCTATGGGAGTGCACTGACCACTAGGGGCAGCTCCTGCATTGAGTGTCTACCCACTGGTGGTCAATGCACATCATAGTGACCACAATTTGGTCAATTTGCATATTAGACTTTATTATATAGGATAGCTAAATGGTGGAACAATCCAAATTTACATCAACAGACAAAAAAGCAAAATATAGCTTAACCATACAATAGAATTATTCATAAAAAGTAATTAAGTACCCCCTAGCCAGTTTGGCTCAATGGATAGAGCATCAGCCTATAGACTGAAAGATCCCAGTAAAATTCTAGTCAAGGGCATATACCTCAGTTGTAGGCTCCTAGCTCTGTTCGAGGGTATGCAGAAAGCAACCAATCAATGTGTCTCTCTCACATTGGTGTTTCTCTGTGTCTCTCCCTCTCCCTTCCTTCCACTCTCTAAAAATCAATGGAAAAAATATCCTCAGGTAAGCATTAAAAAGAAAAAAGAAAAAAAAGTAAAGATGCTACAATTTGGAAGAACCTTTTAAACACTGCAAAGCAGCCGAAACCTGTTTGGCTCAGTGGATAGAGCATTGGCCTGCGGACTGAAAGGTCCCGGGTTCGATTTCGGTCAAGGGCATGTACCTTGGTTGTGGACATATCCCCAGAAGGGGGTGTGCACGAGGCAGCTGATCGATGATTCTCTCTCATCGATGTTTCTAACTCTCTATCCCTCTCTCTTCCTCTCTGTAAAAAATCAATAAAATGTAAAAAAAGAAAACACTGCAAAGTGGAAAACGATACAAATGAGAAAAGCCAGACTCTACGTATACAATATATCCAGAATAGGCAAATGCATCGATACTAATAAAAGGTAATATGCTAATTAGACCAAACATCTTCTGCATGTCCTTCTGGACAAAGCCACAATGGCAGGGGCAGAGGCAGAGACAGTTAGGGGGCAATCAGGCTAGCAGGGGAGCAGTTAGAAACCAGAGGTCCTGGATTGCAAGAGGAATATCCTACTGCCGGTTTAGGACATGGGTCCCAGATTGGAAAGGGTACAGGGCAGATTGAGGGACCCCCACCCCTATCATGCACAAATTTCATGCACCAGGACCCTAGTAGAGACATGAAATACATTAGTGGTTGTTAGGAAGTGGGAAGGGGGAAATGGAGAGTGACTTTTCATAGATACAAAATTTCCTTTTGAAGTAATAAAACTCCTTTGGAATTAGATAGTGGTGATGACACAACTTTGAATTTACAATATACCACTGAGATACATACTACAATAGTGAAATGACGTGCATTTCATCAAAATGAAAAATAAACTGGGAAAAAGAATGTAAAGAAACAATTATCATAGTGAGAAATATTTGAGAGGGAAATTTAAAAGAGAAAAAATAACCAACCTGGAAGTGAAGCAGGATACTGCGAAAGAATACTTCTTGCATATACTTCCTCTGAGGCAGGATCAAATGAAAGAGGAGACATAGGTGGTAAAAGATCCACAGCCTTAAAACAAAGAATTCATAATTAGAAACATACATTTTACTCACTACCACATAACAATATTAAGTTAATCTATGACTGGTTGATCCCAACAAAGACAGAATTAGTATGCATATAAATTATCCTTTAATTATTTTTTAAAACAAGTAATACTAAAAAAATAAATAAAAAGTAAAACAAGGAGTACTATATTAGGAACAAGGAGACTACTTTGTCCTTCAGCTATATTTCAAATGTAATAGTACTTCTAACATCAAGAGGAACATCTCACTTTTTAACACAATTCTCTGAATCTAAAAATAGTAACTATTATAAATCACAACAGCCACTCTAATACTCTAATATGTATTTAGAAGAATTACAGAAACCAAATATTTTATCTTTAGGCTCAAATGCAAAATGACAGAATGATACACACAGCATTTCTATGTTATTCTGTAACATGATAAATCAAGAGATTGCCTTATATTAAACTAGTCTTCAAAAGCCAAATCAATCCCAGACAAGAAAAGGCTAAAGGAGTTTATCACCATCAAACCAGTATTATAAGAAATGTTTAAGGGATTTTTTTTAAGATATAGGGGGGGGAGGAAAAAGACTGAATAGTAAAATGACAATAACTACATATCTATCAATAATTACTTTAAACATAAATGATTTAAATACTCCAATCAAAAGACATAGGGCAGTTTAATGGATAAGAACAAAAAGACCCTTACATATGCTGCCTATAAGAGACTCACTTCAGATAGACACACACAGACTGAAAGTAAAGGGATGGAAAAGAAACTTCATGAAAATAAAAACAAAAATGAAACAGCTGAGATATCAATTCTTATACAAGAAAAAAGACTTTAAAACAAAGGCTATAATCGTAGCCGGTTTTGCTCAGTGGATAGAGCATTTACCGAGGGAACTAAAGAGTCCCAGGGTTCGATTATGGTCAAGGGCACATGCCCAGATTGCAGGCTTGATCCCAGTGGAGAGTGTGCAGGAGGCAGCCAATCAATGATTCTCTCTCATCACTGATGTTTCTATCTCTATCTTCCTCTTCCTTCCTCTCTGAAATTAATAAAAATATATTTTTAAAACAAATAAATAAATAATAAAACAAAGACTATAACAAGACACTTTGTGTATTGGTTCGAAGAAGCCCAAAACACTAATTCATAAAGACATATGCATCCATATATTCACTGCAGCATTACTTAGAATAACCAAAATACAACAACCTAAGTGTTCATCAATAGATGAACGGAAAAAGTAGTGCAGCCCTAGCTGGTTTAGCTTAGTGGATAGAGCATCAGCCTCCAGAGGAAAGGTCTCAAGTTCTATTCTGGTCAAGGGCACCTGCCCCAGTTGCGGGCTCAATCCCCTACAGAATGATGCCGATCAATGATTCTCATCATTGATGTTTCTATCTCTCCTCCTCTCCCTTCCTCTCTGAAATCAATTTAAAAAAAAAAAAAAAAGTAGTGCATATATGACTTAGCCATAAAAAATAATGAAATCTTGCTATCTGTAACAACATGGATGGACCTAAAAGTACTGTGCTAAGTGAATAAATCAAAAAAAGATAAATGCCATATGATTTCATTTATATGTAGTATCTGAAAAAACAAATAAACAAACAAAACAGAAACAAGCTAAAAGATATAGAGAACATTTTGATGGTAACCAGATGGGAGGGAGGGTTGGAGAGATGGGTGAAAAAGGGAAAGAAATTAAGAATTACAAATGGGTAGTTACAAAATAGTCATGGGGATATAAAAGACAGCATAGAGAATACTGTCAATAATATAATAACTATGTGCAGTGTCAGATAAGTACTAGATTTATCCAGATGATCACCTCATAGGTCATATAGATGTCTAAACACTATGTGTACACCTGCAACTAATATATTGGATGCCAACTATAACAGAAAAATTAAAAACAAAACAAAACACAGCAAAACAAACCATCAATAAAACAACAAGAAAGCCCACTGCATGGGAGAACATATTTGCCAATGTTATCACCAATAAGGGTTTAATCTCCAACATTTACAGGGAACTCATACAACTTAACAAAAGGAAAATAAACAACCCAATCAAAAAATGGGCAATGGACTTAAATAGAGACTTTTCAAAAGAGGACATAAGGAAGGCCAAGAGACATATGAAAACATGCTCAAAGTTACTTATCATCCCAGAGATGCAAATCAAAACGACAATGTAGTACCATCCCACACCTGTCAGAATGGCTACCATCAATAAATCAACAAAGACAAGTGCTGGTGAGGATGAGGAGAAAAAGGAACCCTCCTTCTCTACTGATGGGAATGCAGACTGGTGCAGCCACTGTGGAGAACAGTATGGAGTTTCCTCAGAAAACTAAAAATGGAACTCCCATTTGACCCAGTGATCCCACTTCTAGGAATATATCCCAAGAAACTAGAAACATCAATCAGAAAGGATATATGCACCCCTATGTTCATAGGGGCACGATTAACTAATAGCTAAGACTTGGAAACAGCCTAAGTACCTATCAGCAGATGAATGGATTAAAAATGTGATACACCTACACAATGGAATACTATGCTGCTGTAAGAAAGAAGGAATTCTTACCATTTGCAACAGCATGGATGGAACTGGAGAACATTATGCTAAGCAAAATAAGCCAGTCAGAGAAAGATATCACATGATCTCACTCATTTGTGGAATATAATGAACAACATAAACTGATGAACAAAAATAGATCCAGAGACAGAGAGACATTAATCAGACAGTCAATCCTCAGAGGGAAGGTAGGGGAGGGTGAGGGTAAGGTAAGAGATCAACCAAAGGACTCGTATGCATACATATAAGCCTAAGCAATGGACACAGACACCAGGGGGGCGAGGGCATGAGTGAGAAGGGTGTGGGGGCCATGGGAGATAGGATACATATGTAATACCGTAATCAATAAAGAAAAGAAAAAAAAAAGCTGAAGAAGGCAAAAAGTAAATCAATATTACTTACTGGAGTCCAACCTTTAATTAGATTAAAAGGAGACAAACCAAGAAATTCTTTCCACTTTTTATGCCATTTTCCTTGTTTTTCAACAATAGAATGTGTTATAGTTGTAAGATCTTCTTCTAATTTATGCCTAGAATAGCATAAAAATAACTGTTCAAAATATGAGTACATAATAAAAGTATTGAGTAAAATTTAAGAAGTTTGTAGAAAAAGGGAAGAAAGCCCTAACTGGTTTGGCTCAGTGGATAGAGCACTGGCCTGCGGACTGAAGAGTCTCAGGTTCGATTCTAGTCAAGGGCATGTACCTTGGTTGCGGGCACATCCCCAGTGGGAGGTGTGCAGGAAGCAACTGATCAATGTTTCTCTCTCATCGGTGTTTCTAACTCTCTATCCCTCTCCCTTCTTCTCTGTAAAAAATCAATAAAATATATCTTTAAAAAAAAAGTCAATACAGCACATATAAGTTGAATGAACTCTCACAATAAACAGTCAGAACCTAAAATACTTTTCTTTTTAAGACTAGAAAGTAATAATAGCCCAACTGGAGTGGCTCAGTGGATTGAGCATCATCCCATAAAGCAAGAGGTTCTGAGTTCGATTCCCAGTCAGAGCACATGCCTGGGTTCTGTGCTCCATTCAAGACTCCATTGAATAACTGAATAACTGTTAGGGGCAGCCGATCGATGTGTTGCTCTCATCAATGTTTCTATCTCTCTCTTCCTCTCTATCTAAAAATAAATATGGACACAAGACAATGGGGTGGTGAGGGCCTGTGGTGGGAGAAAGGCTGGAGTGAGCCAAAAGAAGTTATGGGCTGGGGGGGGGGGGGGGGGGGAAGCTATGTAATACTTTCAAAAACAAAGATTTTAAAAAAATAAAATAACAAAACAAATAAGAAAGCAATAATACACCTATTACTCCATTTATCTTTAAAATACAATTTTTTCCAGCCTTGGGCGGTGTGTCTCAGTTGGTTGACCATAGTCCCATGTAGTCCCATGCACCAAAAGGTCACTGGTCCCATTCCAGGTCAGGGCGCATGCCCAGGTTGTGGGTTCAACCCTAGTCTGGGTATGCACAGAAGGCAACTAATCAATGTTTCTCTCTCACACCTATGTTTCTTCCTCTCTCTCTCTCTCTCTCTCTCTCTCTCTCTCTCTCTCCCTCTCCCTCTCCCTCTCCCTCTTCCTTCATTTCAGAAAGAAAGAGAGAAGAGAGAAACATCAATGATGAGAATCATTGATCAGCTGTCTCCTACATACCCCCTACTGGGGACTGAACCTGAAATCTGGACGTGTGCCCTGATCAGGAATTGAAAGGTGACCTCCTGGTTCATAGGTCGGCACTCAGCCATTGAGCCACAATAGCCAGGCAAAAACATACAAATCAATAAATAAAATACCATTTATTTCCTGGTTTTGAACTCAAATGGAAATTCTACTGTCCTGTCCATGCCTAAAGATAGCCCATACCTCTCAGTAACTCTGCTCAAATAAAAAACTTTTCTGAACCCTAGCTTTGTTTTGTTTAATTTCTCTAGATTACTTTTTTAAAAATTGATTTGAGAGAGGAAGGGACAGGGAGAGATAGAAACATCAATGATGAGAAAATAACTGATTGGCTATCTCCTGCACACACCTTACTGGAGTGGGGATCGAGCCTGCAACCTGGGCATGTGCCCTGGACTGGAAATGGATCCGGGACCCATCAGTCCACAGGCCAATGCTCTATCCACTGAGCCAAACCAGGTAAAGCCTGAGCCCTAGTTTTATTAGTAGATCCCACAAAAGAAAAGTGATAGAAAAGTTAAAATTATTTCATAAAGAATTATCATTCACAGCAAATAATACATTTCAGACATAAAGAAAATTACATTAATTTTCCTTTCTGCTTCATCTGTCTCTCTGAAAGCTAATGACAGGTTTTGAGTACTAGTAAAATATTACACTTGTTTGCCAAAGCTAAAGAGTTGTTAAACTACATGAGCTGTGCTGAGAATTTATTAAAACCATTCTATTCCTCACCCAATAAAATCACAGAGAATTTTACTAGTGTACCTCATATGCTGCAGATCCAATAATCTTTCTCTCTGTAATTTGGCCTCTTTTTCAAGGAAGCGAAGGTCCATTGTCAGTTTTGCTTGGTCAGCCTGACAACATTCATATTTCATTATTTTCAAGACTTCATTTAATAACTGAATAACTGTCAACAGGTTCAATTTCCCAGCCTCATAAATATTTCCTATATGCAACTAAGGGTAAAAAGGGGGAAAAAGGTAGTAAACTATAAGTTCTTAGCATAATAAACTACTCTATAAACATACTTACATGTTTTACTATTTTAATAAAAGGTTACCTTAAAGAATAAAAAAAAAAAAAGAAAAAAGTTAAATGTCTACCCCAAAATAACACTATGTAAATAATTTTGGTCCAAAGAAAACTGTTGTGGAACAAGTAACATGTCATATTACATGTAAAAAGTTGAAAACTAGAATGAAAGAAATGCAAATAAATGAAAGCAAGATTAAGGGGAAAAGAGCAGATTTGGAGAAAGATTACAAATTCATGTCTTGTTTTGTTTTATTGTTTTTTAACACTGTGTAACTGGCTTCAGTTCCTGCAGCCTAGAGGCTGAGGCCGGCAATGGTCCAAGGCCACAGTTTGCTCTGGCATGGGGCACTATGAAAGACCCAAGGGGATGGGCCTGCCATAAATCCAAACCATCTATGATAAATTATGTTTTAACAAAAGCTGCAAATTGATGGTACCTAAGGGCTAGATCCAAACTTAGACATGATTTTTGTCCTGCATAGTTCCAATGTTTTAAAATCATTTGGCCCTAGCCGGTTTGGCTCAGTGGATAGAGCGTCGGCCTGCAAACCAAACAGTCCCAGTTTTGATTTCAGTTAAGGGCATGTAACTTGGTTGCAGGCTCCTCCCTGGCCCTGCTCAGGGCTTGTGCAAGAGGCAACCAATGGAAATGTTTCTCTCACATCCATGTTTCTCTCCATCATTCCCTCTCTTTTCTACTCTCCCTAAAAATCAATGGAAAGATATCCTTAGGGGAAGATTAACAACAACAAAAATCACTTTAATTATTTACCAATATTTTTAATCATAGATTTCACATAAAAATTACTATTTCTCTACCCAAAGCATGGAGGTATGGAACAGACTGACATACTCGATGGAGGGATGGGGGGATGAGAAGAGACAATCCAAAGAACTTATATACTTCTATGCATAACCCATGGACATGGGCAATAGGATAGTGAAGACCTGTGGGGGGTAGGGGTACCAGCTGAGAGGAGGTTAGGGGAGGGAGGGAGTGGGAAGTACTATAATATTATCAACAATAAAAAATATATTTAACAAGATTTTTAGAAATTACTATTTCTCCAAATGCCTCATCACTTCCCACTTTATCCTGTTACACACAATTAGTGTACTTCATTTATACACACTATCTGCCTAGTCCCTCTAGGACTCTCAGATCCTAATTTTTATGTGCTCTGAATGTGAAGTACCTTTCATGTTACCCATGAGAGCTCTTTAGGGTCCCAATATTTTATCTTTGTATCCCCTATACTATAATCAACACCTGGCATATAGTAAATCCTTAATAAAATATAAGTTTCACTTTTTTTAAAGTAGGCTACCCAGATGGAAGTGTCCCATAAGTAAGTGGAAATAATTTCTTTTAACTTTTTTTTTTAAAATCCTCACCCAAGAATATGTTCATTGATTTGAGAGATAGAGGAGGGGGGGAAACATCAATTGTTTGCCTCCTGCACCCACCCACCAGGGATCAAACCCACAACCTAGGTATGCACCCTGACCATAAATTAAATCTGCCACCTTTTGGTGTACGGGATGGACTATGCTCCAACCATCTGAGCCACCCAGCCAGAGAGCAAGTGGAAATAATTTGATGTAGCTTGGGTTAAAGGAGAGAGGCTGGAAATACCAATTTGAGAATATTAATATATAGGAAGCTGATAAAGCAATAGAATTGGTTAAGAAACACACATGAATTTATAATGTGGGAAAGGAAGGAGGACATTAAAGGAACCATGGGAGCACTTGGGATTTAAAAGTCAAGCAGAGAAAAAGGAATCAGTGAAAATACTGAGATCAGCAATCTGAAAAACCAGGACAGTAGAGAAATTAAAGTCACAAAAGCTAAAGGAAGAAAAATACTAATAGCATCAAGATGAAAGAGAAAGCAGAGAGAATAGAGCCTTTTTAAGAAGACAGTTAGCAATCAGGAGACCATTGTTGTTCTATTTGAGAATTTACAAAGAACTAAAAGTACCATACCATCTTCCTAAATAACTTCCTACTCTCTATACTATATATGATATAACACCATACAAGATCTGGACAATTAATAAAAGTTGATGGATATAAAGATACACAGACTTGCCCTAACTGGTTTGGCTCAGTGGAGAGTGTCGGCCTGTGGATTGTAGGGTCCCAGGGTCAATTCTGGTCAAGAGCACATACTTAGGTTGCAGGCTCAATCCTTGGCCCTGGTCAAAGTGTGGGCGGAAGGCAACCAATTGATGTGTCTCTCTCACACCAATGTTTCTCTCTGTCTCTCCCCCTTTCTTCCACTCTCTAAAAACTCAATGGAAAAATATCCTCGGGAAAGGATTAACAAAAAATAAATAAAAAATGATAAAAAAATAAACAGCTTTACCAGAACCCCTGTTTATAAAAGTTTTACTATAAATACTCAAAAATAAAATTTGAAAACACTATAAGGAAAACAACATGTAATATATACAATAACTGCATGAAGGAAGTCATCTCAAAAGCTTCTTTAATATCAAATGCTTACCTGACACATTTGTTTCTCAATTTTGTCAAGTAAGAGCCGTGGAACATTGATAGCAACATTAGTTCCATCTAAAGTATATTGGTTAGCAAGATTAAGGACTGAATTAACAATTTCTCTGTCTTCTTCCAAAAACAGGAGTGTTTCATTCACTGAAGCCCACAAAGACCGAACCTTTGAAAACAGACAAACAAAATATAAAGTCTACATGTGATCTGTACATACATTAAAGAAATATAAAACACAAATATATGCTCACTCCCAAGAACAAATGAAGTATTCCTGGAATGGCTTCTGGTGAGAAAATTAGCTAACTGTATTTTACTTTTATTTATTTAACTGTATTTTAATAGTCTAAAATCACTGGTAGTATTTCCAATAGGGCTTCTATTACATTAAAAAATAACTTTAATAAGTTATGTGCACACAGTTTTTAGAAAAGATAGCATTTTGTAATGAATACATATTTAGATATCTTTAAGTAGTATTTTTTTATGCTGACCCTTAAATTGTCAGAACTAGAGATTTAAAGGCCTTATAAATTTTAAACCAGCAAATGTTTACTAACCATTATCACCAAGCATCTCAAAGAAAAGGAAGAGGGAATTCACATGGGCATATTTCAGGCAAAATGCCAAAAAAATTCAACTAAGTAAAATTAATAAAATAATTTAAAATTTTGATTCCCTACTTAAATTAGTTTCTTCTGTTTATTCATTTTTTAACATTCTCAAAATTATATTCAAAAGGTTGTCAATAAACACTCTAAATATTTCAGAAGCTGTTTTAATGATTTACTTGTCATTATTTATAATCCTAAAATCCCAACATGCATGCAATACAGCATGTAGCTGGCATCTTTTCTTGAGGTAAATTCAAGTATTTTGACAAACTAATAAAGTTAAATAATAATAATCTCCAGCAGGGCTTTAAAACTAAAAAATTTCTCAGGAGAATCTAACCCACTATGATTTTCAAAACAAATCTAAGCCTTATACTACCAAAATACAAGTAGTATTTCCTATACTCTGACATGCTAGCAATCTAAGGAAGATTTTTCAGGAAGAAATAAAGGATTTTCAGGAGAAAAGAGAAATAAGAATACTACACATTAATCATAAGTCATTCAAGCTTCAAGAAGTTAAAAGCTTTGAAAAGCCATGCTTCTTAAAGGCACCAAAGCTGCAGGGAAGCCCTGGCCGGTTTGGCTCATTGGATAGAGCCCCAGCCTGGGGACTGAAGGGTCCCAGGTTCGATTCCGGTCAAGGGCACATGCCCAGGTTGCTGGCTCGATTCCCAGTAGGGGGCGTGCAGGAGGCAGCCAATCAATGACTCTCTCATCATTAATGTTTCTATTTCTCTCCTTCTCCCTTTCTCTCTGAAATCAATAAAACTATTAAAAAAAAAAAAACCTGCCATCTAGCTCAACCGGCATGGCTTATAAACCATCAACTTATAAACCATCAACTTATAAACCAGGAGGTCGCATTCCAATTTCTGATCAGGGCACACCCGGGTTGCAAGCTTGATCCCTTTTGGGGAGGCACGCAGTAGGCAGCCAATCAATGATTATCTCTCATCATTGATGTTTCTCTCTCTCTCCTCCTTCCTCTCTGAAATCAATTTTTAAAAAAATTTTTTAAAGATGCTGCATTCAATAATATTCATATGCACTAAACTGGAACCTTCATGATAAAAGTGATGTTGACTGTTTTTTTCATTCCTGTAGTAGTTGTAATATCTAGAAGAATGCCTGGCAAATGGCAGATGATCAATAATTATTCAATGAATGAATGAACTATTATTTCCTGAGGATGGCACTCACCTTTTCTAGGGACAAAGTGCCTGAGCAGCCAAATTAATACCCAAAGGAGCATGATGGTCACAGAATCAGAACAACGAGCTTGAAGACAGATGTCATCTAAACACAGAGGCCTAAGAAACCTCTAAAGCAAGCATGTCAAACTCAAAGGCTAACACGGGCCAAATAAACAAGGTGTAAGTTTAAATGGGCCACACAAAGAAGCTTTAATTTTCACAGATTGAATGTGAAATAATGGCAAGTAAACCATTAAAACAGCTTTATAGGTTTATTTCAATAGAGACATGTTGAATACAAAGGCTGAAATAAATGAGTAATTGTTGACATAAAATAATAGAACATTTTAATAAAATTAATATTTTTTCTTGAACAGACACTGAATAACTGCACAAATTAATAAGCGTAACACAAATAAACCTATTTTTCTTGTTCTCTGAAAGCAAAATATTTCCTGTTGCGCACACCAAACAAGTCAGTACAAGAGTAATGACGCGGCAATCGGCTGCTAAAATATTCGCTGCTAGTATTAGTGGAGAGAAATGGTGCGCCAGTGCATAAGGCACACAGAGAAATGAATGCAATACGATTATGGTAATCAGCCATTAGCAAACTTTGTAGTTCATTATTAATAATTATGTATAACATGCCGAAACCGGTTTGGCTCAGTGGTAGAGCGTCGGTCTGCGGACTGAGGGGTCCCAGGTTCGATTCCGGTCAGGGGCATGTACATTGGTTGCGGGCACATCCCCAGTAGGGGGTGTGCAGGAGGCAGCTGGTCGATGTTTCTCTCTCATCGACGTTTCTAGCTCTCTATCTCTCTTCCTTCCTCTCTCTGTAAAATATCAATAAAATATATTTTTTTAAATAATTATGTATAACAGGATATTATAAAAATTAAGTTACAAAATTTTTATTAAAATGTTTTTTACATACCGTTATATTGGCTGGGCCGCAAAAGTATTTGTTGTGGGCCGCATGCGGTCCCCGAGCCATGAGTTTGACATGCTTGCTCTAAAGCCTGGGACCATTTATGTCTGCCAGATTACTCTCTACCCAAGCCAATCTCAATTTTTTTTCTTACTTTTCTTCCATACTTAACATCTCCCTTCTGTTAATATATTTTATTTTGATAAATACTACTGATTACATTACAATCAAATTGAACTTTTCTTGCTGGCATTACTTTAAATTAACCATATTTAAAGCTGCTTTTGTATATATTTAGTCTTATAAATTATAAGCTATTTTTCTCATCATATCCAAACATTTTAGAGGCATCCTGTTGATACCTTTACATATATAACACTCATAATAAGAATAAATACTATCACAAAAAAATACTATCACAAAAGTAAGAAAGAGTACATTTCTCTCTTCAAAAGCTGTCTCACCTTTTGAATTTTTTCTTGTATATCACTTTGGTCATCATAAGGTTCCATGCTAGTTAAAAATTAATCTCGTTAGTCATATTTTTAAACTTTATTTTTATAGTTGACACAATTACAGATGTCCCCATTTCCCTCATCATCCCCCCCTTGCTTTCCCTTCCCTCTGGTCATCACACTGTTGTGTCTATGGGTTATGCATATAGTTCTTTGGCTTCTTTAATCCAGCCCTCCCCGCCTCCCTTCCCTGACAGCTGTCAGTCTGTTCCAGATTCCATGCTTTTGCTTCTATTTTGTTCAGTATATTCCACATATAAGTGAGATCATATGGTATTTGTCTCTTTGGCTTATTTCACTTAGCATAACAATCTCCAGGACCATTAGTAATTTTAAAAATCATATGGTAGCCCTAGCTGGTTTGGCTGAGTAGATAGAGCATCAGCCTGCATACTAACAGGTCCTGGGTTCGATACCAGTCAAGGGCACGTACCTCAGTTGCAGGCTCAGTCTCCAGCCCTCGTCAGGGTACATGAGGGAGGCAACCAATCTCACATCAATTTTTCTCTCTGTCTTTTTCTCCCTCTCCTTTCCACTCTCTCTAAAAATCAATGGAAAAATATCCTCAGATGAGGATTTAAAAAAAAAAATCACATGTTAATTTACCATCCAAAGAGCTAACTGATCTGCAAAACCACCCACTAACAACCATTCCACTTAAAACAAAAATAAAATTCTAGCTCAAAGCAATAATTTATTGGAAGAACTAGACTAGGAATCAGAGTTATATTCTATACCTATCATCATCTAGCTGTTGCTATTATTTATGTTTCTGAGACTCAGTTTCTCACCTGTAAAATGCAATAGCTAAACTAATATATAAAGCAACTTCCAGCTCTACAAGTCACTTACTTTTTTATTTGGTTTTGCAGTCCTATATATTCTGATCTCAAATTTTGTACTTCTTCATCTAATAATCTGTAAGAAAAGATAGAAAACTCTACATATGCTTCTCAACTTATGATGGGGTTACATCCCAATAAACCCATCACAAGGTGAAAATATCTTAAATAGAAAATATATTTCATACACTTAACCTGCAAAACATTATAGCTCAGCATAGTCTACCTTAAATGTGCTCAAAACACTTACTTTAGCCTACTCTTGTGCAATACTCTTGAATTTTACTTAAGAGTAATTGCCTTACCCTTCTGCCTACAAGAAACAAGAGACACAAATGGGCATTTTATAGACATGATGGGATGTGAAAACATGTAACACAATATCCAAAAAACACTGACAACACAATTAAGTGCAGAGTATCAAATGTAACACAATATCCAAAAAACGCTGGCAACACAATTAAGTGCAGAGTATCAGTTGTTTACCTTGTGATTGTGTGCAGGTATAAGAGCTGTGGCTCGCTGCCACTACCCTCACAATAGAGTATAATACCACATATCATTTGCCCAGGAACAACCAAATTCAAAATTCGAAGTATAATTTCTAGTGAATGCATATCACTTTCACATCATCATAAAGTCAAAATATCTTGTCTATCCATTGTGAATCAGGGTCCATCTATAATTCCATTACAATTAAACAGTATAATGACATTAATATTTTTGCCATTTCATAGCTTTGCTCAAGGCCTCTAGGGACTACTCTTCCAAATACACTCAGCAGCCAGCAAAAGGCCTCTACACTCCTTTTAGAGTTCCAGGATTTGCCGAAACCGGTTTGGCTCAGTGGAGAGAGCGTCGGCCTGCAGACTGAAAGGTCCCAGGTTCGATTCCAGTCAAGGGCATGTACCTTGGTTGCAGCCACATCCCCAGTAGGGGGTGTGCAAGAGGCAGCTGATTGATGATTCTCTCTCATCAATGTTTCTAACTCTCTATCCCTCTCTCTTCCTCTCTGTAAAAAAGTCAATAAAATATATTTTTAAAAATAGAGTTCCAGGATTTAACATTCAGGCTACTATTGAGATGGACCAAGGACTTTTTGACTCGTGTACTCTCTGACTTCACGTAAAAATGTTGGAGGTCAATAAAATTACTCTGCCCTCTTCTCCTTGTCTCACATTCCCAGGGGATAAATTTTAATGTGAGCTAAGACAGTCAAGCAATATTGCAGCTTTAAGATATTATCAAAAGATTTTGTAGTGCTTTAGCTGATTTTGCTCGTGGCTAGAGCGTCTGCCTGCAGACTGAAGGGTCCCAGGTTCGATTCTGGTCAAGGGCACATGCCCAGGTTGCGGGCTCAATCCCCAGTAGGGGACGTGCTGGAGGTAGCCAATAAATGATTCTCCCTCAATGATTTATGTTTTTCTCTCTCTCCCCCTCTCTCTTACTCTCTGAAAGTCATTAAAAATATTTTTAATATATATATTTTGTAGCTTTAATGGTAACCCAGCATTTAAAAGGGTATCTTACCAGAAGAAAAAAAGGTATCTTACTGAAGTTGTTAATAATTGTAAAAATTAGACACAAACTATTTTGAGACTAAGAACCTTACCTATCTTGTTTAACACTGTAACCTAAAACTAAACCTACTGAAGAGATGGCCCTAAACATAAAATTAGTATAAAATGGTTAAAGAAACTATGGAATACCTACATAAAGAATTATCTACTTAATAGATACTCAACAAACTATTAAGTAGTCATTAATAGTAGTATCTATGGCAATATGAAAAAATTTACAGAACCAAATATTAAGATAAAAAAGGATACAAAATAAAATGAACACTATACATCTTGAAAACAATTTCCAAGTTAAAAGAAAAAACTCCTAAGAAATTAAAATTTTAAACTAAAGTGACCTTTTCCTTCTCTAAACTTTCATTTATAGAATACCTAAAGTTTAAAACACTTTATTCAGAAGTTATCTTGCTTTAAAATGGAAAGATAACAGCATAGAGTTTTGAAGTAAACATGGATTACTATCACTAAAGGCATACTAATGACATTTATACATAAAGAATAGAACTTTCCATTTCTAACTATCAAAGTATTACTTACTGTGCATTTTCTTGATACTTCTGGAAAACAAAATCTTCTCTTTGTAAAATCTGTAAAAATCTGTTACGTGCTACATGGGACCTGGCAATGCACATGTGTAAATCTTGTGGCTTTGAATTAAATGTCTCTGCAACATGTCTGAATGAATCTACATGGGATAGAAGATCATAAAAAACATAGACTTGTAAGCTAAGAAATATTAAAACTGCTGACCTTTATTAATTATTATTTATTATTTATTTTTAAAAAGATTAACAGCCTCATATAACAACTCCTTAAAAGCTGGCATACCACATACATAACATATATATTTCTGGGTTTTAATTATTTTACCTATTCAAAATAATTAAAACCTAGAAATAGATATGTACACTAAAAATAAAAATAAACTTAAAGAAATAAACCAAAATGTAAGCAATGGTTGTCTCTAGAAATTGAAAGATGGGTACGGTTTACTGAATCAACTTTTCTGTATTTTCCTGTCCATGTTTTACTAGCATAAACCAGATAAACAGAGCCGTATATTTAATACGCTACAAGTAGTATTCTTTTAGGTCTCAACTTAAAAATCCAATTTGTATTTTGTTTCTATGAATTTGCAAATAGATCAAATCCTTTTAAAACTGCAACTTGTAACAAAAAATTTTCACACATTACCAATAGCCAAAATAAAACTCCACAACATTCAACACAACATTTAACACAGTGTATTTGAGGCAAACTATAATTTGCAGGTCTTATTTGGCCCACTGGCTGTTTTTCTGAGGTCAGCAACAAGCAAGGAAAACTTTCCACATTTTTAAAGGGTTGTATTAAAATTTTTTACAAAGTAGGCCGAGACCAGTTTGGCTCGGTGGTAGAGCGTCGGTCTGCGGACTGAAAGGTCCCAGGTTCTATTCCGGTCAAGGGCATGTACCTTGGTTGCGGGCACATCCCCGGGAGGGGGTGTGCAAGAGGCAGCTGGTCAATGTTTCTCTCTCATTGACGCTTCTAGCTCTCTATCTCTCTCCCTTTCTCTCTGTAAAATATCAATAAAATATATATATATATTTTTAAATTTTTACAAAGTAGACCCAGTGAATCAGTGACTAAGCATTGATCTATGAACCAGAAGGTCACGGCTCAATTCCAGGTAGGGGCACATGTCCAGGTTGCAGGCTGGATTCCCCAATGTGGAGCATGCAGAAGGCAGCCAATTATGATTCTCCCTCATCACTGATGTTTCTAGCTCTCTATCTCTCTCCCTTCCTCCCTGTAAAATATCAATAAAATATATTTTTAAAAATATATTTAAAAAAAGAACATAATAAAATAATTTGAATTGTTACTCGTATTATTTCAATTTATAGTTTTAATAGAACATTAATTATTAGCCTTCTGAGTTACTTGACATTTTTATCTTACCCTTGATGATTTGCAAACTGCAAAGAATAAATATTTAAGGAACAAAACAAAAAGAATTCCTACTCTAAGTTTAACTTACTTTTGGATGTTTTTATATATTTTATTGCTACAAATCTTGCAAAATGATACATCAGGTGAATAAACTTAGGACCACCAGGAGAAAGAAATAGTGAACCAACAACTTGAGGAAAGTTATTTCCACATTCCACCTAGGAAAAAATAAATAATTTGAAGTACTTATCAACAATAACCTTTATATTCACATCAAACTGTTTTGAAGCACAGTAGTACTGGTAAGGATTATTCCATTCGAATCCAAAGTTTAATATTTGAATCATTCTAAAATTTTGGTGGACTTGTCACAAAAAGGTAATTACAATATAACCCTACAATTATTGACACTATTTGGGGACACAGGCTAAAATAATCTATAATCAAAATAGTTTTCTTTAAATAAAAACTGCAATATAAACTCCAAGGAATCAAAAACTTATTTCCAATGCATCTGGCTAGCAAAGCTGGTTTTCCAGAAATATGAAAAAGCTGGTTTTCTCAGAAATCCCATTCAAAAACCATAAAAAGTATTAATCTTGTTTATACTGTTAGCATAAAAGCATTAAAAATATTTCACCTCTAGGCCCTGCTGATGTAGCTCGGTGGCAGAGATCGACCCATGAACCAGGAGGTCATGTTTGGATTCCCAGTAAGGCCATAAGCCTAGGTTGCCAGCTCCATCCCCAGTAAGGGGCACGCAAGAGGCACCCAATTGATTTTTTTTTTCGTCACTGAAATTCCTATCTCTAGCTCCCTCTCCCTTCCTCTCTTTCAAATCAATTTTTTAAAAAGGAAAACATAATATTGTTTTTCACCTCTAAAAAAGATACAATTGTACCTCAAGAAAGCCAGAAAAAAAACGAATGTATTTTTAAACCCCTTAAAAGTTTTCATCTTCCAGAAAGAGGATACTTACAGAAATTTTTTTTAACCATTCACAGCAAAGTTTCCGGAATTCAGTATCACTTTTTTGGTCAAATGGAGGCCAACAAACTCTTAAAAACAGAAATAAAACCATTAGAATTACTAATGAAGACAACTCAACAAAAATTAAAAACAAATTTCCCTTCCATATTAAAAACAATAATGCTCACCATAATTAATAATGAAATTTTTTTTAAAGTGAAACAG
The DNA here is from genome assembly GCA_963924515.1 of Vespertilio murinus. Classification (NCBI taxonomy): domain Eukaryota; kingdom Metazoa; phylum Chordata; class Mammalia; order Chiroptera; family Vespertilionidae; genus Vespertilio; species Vespertilio murinus. The sequence continues at coordinate 126,737,247 of OZ004708.1, read as the reverse complement.
GACAATTATGTGATAACATAATCAATAAATTTAAATAAATAAATAAATAAATAATTTTTTTAGAAAGTGAAACATTTTGAAGGAAAGTGCTTTTAAGGTAACAGGAGTAGTTCCAATGTTTATATTAAGTGTAATCTTTGTGCAAAGATGTAAGAGATTTTTATTCTACAGCAGGTGTCTACATAAAATACTTAAATATTAAAAAAAAACAACAATAATGCTAAATGAATCAAGGCTAGCATTCGCAGATTTTAACTAATGAGAGACACCGACCTGTGAGAAAGTGGGTCTTTTTCTTTATAAATATTTATGAAGCTAAGTTCAGTTTCGTGTGAATAACCAATAAAAATATATATTAAATAAAAGAATTAATCACTCTTAAAATTACTAAAAATCAGCTAAAGATGAGAATACTCTCAATAAATTCACTAGACTAATACATAAAGATGGTATAAGTAAGTTAGTATGTTAAGCCTAGAAAAAAAGAGAAATTATCAATGGTTATACGTGAAGAGCACGAGAAGAAATGAGAGTTTCTGACTCTGAAAGATAAACTATATTACAGTCAGTGGGTACTACTGTTTTGTGGATTAAAAAAGACATAAAATTATTTTAAAAAGAAAAGCTTTGCCAGTGTTTTAGTTAATAAATAAAAGATTTAAATTTACCTACTGCTTTCCCCTAATAATCAATCTTATCTAAATTTTTATTCTGAGGTATTCTAGGACCCCATGGTTTTGTTGTGGTTTTTTTTTTTTCATTTCTATAACATATCATACATTCTATATTAATAGAAAAAAATTAGTATGCATAGAAAAAAGACTGAAAGGCTGTAATATCAACAGGTATTCTCTAGTTGGTGGGTTTCAGAATAATTTCTACATCCTTCTTTACATTTTTCTGTATTTTCTGAATTGTTTAAAATGAGATTTTGTTTATAATTGGAGGGAGGAATCAGAAAATCTATTTTGAGCAGAGGAAGCCCTATAATGATAAAAATGTCCAAAAAATGTTTCAAAGATATCTATTCTCCTGATCATTCATAACCCTAACTGAAGGCAAAATATTAAGAAAAAATTACCAAAAAGAAAACTTTGCCCTAAACCAGTGGTCAGCAAACTGCGGCTCTTTTGCCCCTTGAGTTTGACTCTTCCACAAAATATCAAGGCCTGGGCGATTCTATTTTGAAGAAGTGGCATTAAAAGAAGTTTAAGTTTAAAAAATTTGGCTTTCAAAAGAAATTTCAATTGTCATACTGTTGATATTTGGCGGTGTTGACTAATGAGTTTGCCCACCACTGCCGGAAGCAATGTATTTACTTGTTGCTTTTTTATGTTGAGGGTGATGACACAAATACTGAAACAAATGTGAACACCTTTTCTGACAAAAGAAACCTAAATCACATGCAAAATAACTTGGAACCAAAGCTAGTGGGAGTCACATTTTTATCTCCTTCTGAAACTATTTAATATTCAACACTATATAACAACTAGAGGCCCAGTGCACGGATTTGTGCACCAGTAGGTCCCTTGGCCTGACCTGTGCCTCTTGCAATCTGGGAGCCCTCAGGGGATGTCAGGGAGCCGGTGCATGGATTTGTGTACCTCTATGGTCCCTCGGCCTAGCCCGCGGGGCCTGGGCCAAAACTGGCAGTCCGACATCCCCTAAGGAGTCCCGGATTGCAAGAGTGCACAGGCCAGGCCAAGGGGCCTCCAGTATGCATATAAGATCTTTGGTTAATCTCTTCCCGCCCTACCCCTGATCCCCACTTCCTTCTGAGATTCATCAGCTGTTCCATGTTTCCATGCCTGTGTGTTGAGTGTCTGCCACTAGTGGTCAGTGCATATCACAGCTATTAGTTGAACTTAGCATATTAGCCATATAGATAGACAGACAGACAGACAGACAGACAGATAGATAGGCTAAACTTAATAGAAATTATTTTTGCCTATAGCCCTTGACACTTTAATACATATATCAGGTACAAAATTAATAAGGATTGCCGAAACGGGTTTGGCTCAGTGGTAGAGCATCGGTCTGCAGACTAAGGGGTCCCGGGTTCGATTCCGGTCAAGAGCATATACATTGGCTGAAACCGGTTTGGCTCAGTGGATAGAGCGTCGGCCTGCGGACTGAAGGGTCCCAGGTTCGATTCTGGTCAAGGGCATGTACCTTGGTTGTGGGCACATCCCCAGTAGGGGGTGTGCAAGAGGCAGCTGATCAATGATTCTCTCTCATCAATGTTTCTAACTCTCTATCCCTCTCCCTTCCTCTCTGTGAAAAATCAATAAAATATATTTTTTTTTAAAAAGAGCATGTACATTGGTTGCGGGCACATCCCTGGTGGGGGGTGTGCAGGAGGCAGCTGGTCGATGTTTCAATGTTTCTAGCTCTCTCTCTCTCTCTCTCTCTCTCTCTCTCTCTCTCTCTCTCTTCCTCTCTGTAAAATATCAATAAAATATAAATAATAATAATAATGATAATAATAATAAGGATTTACAGAAACCTAGAAAGTAAAAATAGACAAAACAAATAACAGTGACTACAATAAAAGGAATAATGCAGGGAATAATTGACAAAAAGAAAAAAGGCAAAACTGAGGACATAAATTGGTACCAGTTCATTGTTTTGCCTAATAATTAAGACTTTGAAGCCCTAGTCAGTTTGTTCAGTGCATAGAACGTGGCCTGCAAACTGAAAAGTCCCAGGTTCAATTCTGATCAAAGGCAAATGCCTGGGTTGTGGGCTTGATCTCCAGTGGTGGACTTGCAGGAGGCTGCCAATCAATGATTCTCTCTCATCATGGATGTTTCTATCTCTCCCTCTTCCTTCCTCTCTGAAATCAATAAAAATGTATTTTTTTAAAAAAAGACTGAAGAGTGTTAGGAACCAATTTTATAAAACAAAATCTAACTTACCTATGAAGTACTATATGATTAATACGATTAGTACCAAAGATTACTCAGGTTTATAAAGGTTAAGCACCAAATTTGTAAGACTCAAACCTGATTTATCAATTCAAAATAATACTGAAAGGCCCAAGTTGAAATCCTAGCTTTTATTAAGGCATAGTCCCTTTTCAAATCTGCAAATGACTACTTATAATAAAAAAAGTTTTACTCACCTGAAAACTTCTTTGGTGAGAGACTGGTCCAGTGTTTGAAACAAGAAATAAGAAACTATATGAAAGGCATCACGGTTTGGTTTGTCAAACATGTTCCTAATGGTTTAAAAAGAAATAAAGCAGGAAACAAAACAAAAAAAGAAAGCAGGAAACAAAAAGAAAAATAGTGAATAAAACTAAGTATCACCAAAAGCTTTATAAGAGTTTGACACAAATTAATATTTTTAATTATTCCAAGAGGTCAAGGCAAATTAATTTTTCTCATTCCTGTATATGTTTACAACCAGCTAAGAAAAACATACAAGTTTTATTTCTGATTCTGAAAGTGCAGATCAAATAGAAGAAAACAGCTTACAATGAGAACATTATAAAAAAAGGAAAGGCTAATTAGGTGAATACCATTTATGGATTATGATACAATGAAGATAATGATACCAACCAACATTTACTGAATAATAAAAATAGCTAATATTTATTGAATTTATTATTTCCAAGTATTAAATTAAGCCTTATACAGGTAGTAACTCATCTAATTTTTTTCTTTTTTTTTTAATAAATCTTTATTGCTCAGATTATTACAATTGTTTCTCCTTTTTCCCCCCATAGCTCCCTTCCACCCTGTACCCTTACCACCACCACCATCACCCCCCCCCCGCCATTGTCCTCATCCACAGGTATATCATTTTAATCCAGTCTCTTTCTGTACCCCCATACCCCTTTCACCCTGATAATTATCAATCCACTCCCTTTCTTTGCCCCTGATTCTATTATATTCACTAGTTTATTCTGTTCCTCAGATTTTTAATTCACTTGACCTTCTTCCTCTTCTTAAGTAATACCTTTCAGCATTTCATATAATACTGGTTTGGTGGTGATGAACTCCTTTAATTTTTTCTTATCTGTGAAGCTCTTTATCTGCCCTTCAATTCTGAATGATAACTTTGCTGGATACAGTAATCTTGGTTGTAGGTTCTCCCTATTCATCACTTTGAATATTTCTTGCCACTCCCTTCTGGCCTGCATAGTTTCTGTTGAAAAATCAGTTAATAATCGTATGGGTGCTCCCTTATAGGTAGCCAACTGCTTTTCTCTTACTGCTTGTAAGATCCTCTTTTTGTCTTTTGCCCTTGGCATTTTTTTTAATTTTAATTATGATGTGTCTTGGTGTGGTCCTCTTTGGATTCCTCTTGTTTGGGGTTCTGTGTGCTTCCTGTACTTTTAAGTCAATTCCTTTCACCAGATGGGGGAAGTTTTCTGATATTATTTCTTCAAATATGTTTTCAGTATCTTGCACTCTCTCTTCTTCTGGCACCCCCATAATTCTGATGTTGGTACACTTGAAGTCGTCCCAGAGGCTCCTTAAACTATCTTCAACTTTCTGGATTCTCTTTTTTTCTTGCTTCTCCAGAGGAATGTCTTTTGGCTTTTTGTATTCCAACTCTTTGACCTGACTCTTGTGTTCCTCCATTCTGCTGCTGGATCTCTGCATAATATTTTCCAATTTAGTCAGTTATGTTTAATTTTTAGTTTGGTCTCATGAAATTTATTGGCCTTTTCTAGGAAATTCTTGCATAAACTTATAACCATGGTTTTGAATTCTATATCCTCCACCTCTTTCATTTGAGATCTATTTCCTTGTGCATTTTCACTGCTTCCCAGAGTTGGTAGGATGGTGGACTGTGTATACAGCCTTGTTGTAGCTAAGTCTTTATTGTTGTTGGTATCCCTGGGAGGAATTGACCTTCAGGCCCATTGGATGTGAGTATCAGCTGTGTCTACTCCGGGATACCGTCTGTATTGGAGACAGTCTTATAGGATCAGACTTGCAAAATTGCAAAAGCCTCTGTGCTCAGCTTGGATGGGGCAGAGTCTCAGGGCTGAGCTGATAGTCTTCTTGGCTTCCCATCAGCCCTGCCCTTGTGTGCTCACCTGAGTTTCCGCCTGATCGTCCAGACTCCCCATGTAAGAGTGTAGGTGCCCCAGGGGCTCGCCGGAATTGGGTTGGGTCTCTGTAGTCTGGAGCTTCTGAATCCTTCCGCTATGGAGAGGCCAGGGCAACCTCCATAGTCAGACCTCTGCGAATACTCTCTCATGCGTGACTGTAGACCCTGCCCACTGCAGCTCCCGGCTCCCCTGGTCTCCCAGAGTCTGAGTCTCTGGGTGCCTTTCTCTACAGTCCAAACTCCACCCGTATGAGCTTGGGTCCACTGGGTTTCGGCCGGGGTTGGGGTTCAGTACAGTCAGAAAGGGTTTAGTGCTTTCAGGGACTTCCTTTCCTCTCCTGTCAGCCAGGCATTCAGCCACACTTCCTCTCTGCGCTCGAGTGTCTCCCTACTTCAGTGCTTTGAGGCTCCCCATCCGATCCATGAGCCTCTCTCCTTCTTTCTAGTTATAGATTTCCCACTCTGCCAGCTTTCCTGTGTTTTTGGATGAAGTCCGTTCTGATTTTAGTTGTTGTGTTTGAAATTGTTGTGCGAAGTGACAGCTTAGGTGCTTACCTAAGCCGCCATCTTGGTGCTCCTAACTCATCTAATTTTAAACACAATCATATGAGATTAAGTACTGTGCCAATTGCTTTAGCATGGATTATTTTATTTAATCTTAATGACAGTAGAAAATAGTTAGATTATCCCCATTAAACAGATGAAGAAATTTAAACTTTAGAGAGATTAGATAATTTGCCCAAAATTATATAAACAGGAATGGAAAAGCAGTGATTTGCAATGTTATCTGACCCCAGAGTCTAGGGTCATTACTATTACATTTTATTCCTAGAACCATCCTTATAATGTAATTCTAGCAAGCCTCTTAAAAGTTTTTATTGTCCTGATTTCCCTAACTAATCAAGATAAAAATTGAAAATAGAAATACAGTATGTACAAAAGAAAAAAAGAAAGAAAAACCCTAATCCTTATAAGAAATGTCACACAGGTATTAGGCAACCTCTAGGCCAGGGTCATAAGCTACTGCTCCATGGTCCATATCCCCTCCTCACACCCCTCCGGAAACCCCAGGGCTATGGAGGTGTCTGGTAGGAAATGGGAATTCCGGCTTTGGGGACTGCCCAGGCTAGGAGGAAGAGTTTTCTGAACTTCATCTAGGACAGAGAAGATCCACCTCAGAAACCACGCTCTGCTGCATAGCCTGCCTGCAGGATTTTAAGCTTGACTTGGACAATTCCCAAGGAAAATCAACTCAAAATTGGCCTGGAGGGAGAGCCACCATTTTTCAAAGTCTTGCCAGTGCAATGTGGGTAGTAGTACGGAAAATTAACAAAAGCAATTTTAAGATCTCTGGATAAGCAAGAAAGGGATTTAAAAAAAAAAAAAAAAAAGAACATATATCCTAATAGAAGTTAATGCTTACTCTGAAGGAAAGAACCTGTGGAAGTTACCAGATAAAAAATTATGAGTGCTCCCGCATTAACCTATTATGAAAAAGTCATTTGCCACCCACTCAAAAAAAGTAATTTACATGGATACAACTCGAGTAGCAAGAGAAGTTAAAAGCAATAAAATCAAATAACTATAAAGGTCTCAGAAGAAACCAAAGACATTATAATAAAGGAAACTCATTAGAACAAAATAAAATATATGTAAGGGAATCCTCTCTATGTGCTACTATAAAATACTTTTAACATTTGGGAAAGAAATTTGATATATTTTCATGTTTAATACATTTTCAACAGTGACCTGAAGGAATATCTCACTTGGGTAATTCCTTGTTTTCAGACTAAAAACAAACTGGATTAGGAAATAGGCAATTAAAAAATGGGCTGTTTCTAGAATGCATGACAAATAGATGTGAGTATTCCTTCTATGAATACATACAGCTATTATCTTGAGATTTTAAAAAAGTTAATGTTAAAGTTCCCATGCTATAACCATGTACAGTGCAGATAGTTACTAGATTTATTGTGATCTCTTTGTAAGATATGTTATTATTGAATCACTATGTTGTATATCTAAAACTAATATAACACTACATGTCAACTATAATTGTAAGCAAATTAATTTTCTAAATAGAGAAAAAAACATTTTTTTAAGTTTCCATGCTTACCCATGTCAAACAACTTTTTGTCCTTGAAATGTTTGTATTCCTCAACACAAATCTTACCTCCTTATTATCTCACACTTAATCTTTTTAAAATATATTTTATTGATTTTTTACAGAGAGGAAGGGAGAGGGATAGAGAACTAGAAACATCAATGAGAGAGAATCATCAATCAGCCGCCTCTTGCACACCCACTACTGGGGATGTGCCCGCAACCAAGGTACATGCCCTTGACTGGAATCAAACCTGGGACCCTTGAGTCCACAGGATGACGCTCTATCCACTGAGCCAAACTGGTTTCGGCTCACACTTAATTTTTTTAAAAGTATCCTGCTGCCAAAACTGGTTTAGCTCAGTGGTAGAGCGTCGGTCTGCGGACTGAAAGGTCCCGGGTTCGATTCCGGTCAGGGGCATGTACCTTGGTTGCGGGCACATCCCAGGTAGGGGGTGTGCAAGAGGCAGCTGGTCGATGTTTCTCTCTCATCGATGTTTCTAGCTCTCTATCTCTCTCTCCCTTCCTCTCTGTAAAATATCAATAAAATATATTTTAAAAAAATAAATAAATAAATAAAAGTATCCTGCTTCCTCTATTTGACATTTTAATTTTTAATAATATATGTTGAAGACATTTGCATACCCACTAGACTAAAACTCTATAATGTAAGTTACCATATTTTTCGCACCATAAGACGCACCCGACCATAAGACGCACCAGGTTTTTAGAGGAGAAAAATAGGGAAAAAAATATTCTGAACCAAATAGTGTAATAAAATATATGAAAAAAAAGAGTGACAATTAAAAGAAAAAGAGTGACAATTGAAAGGAAAAGAGTGACAATTGAAAGGAAAAGAGTGACAATTGAAAGGAAAAGAGGGACAGAGGGAAAACAGTTTTTTGTTTTTTTTTTAATTGGGAACAGTTTATGGGAAAATGTAGTGTAGTGTAGTGTGTGTGTATGACATTTTACCTCAGAAGCCGATGACTGGAGTGAGGGACATGCGCACTGCTGTGTACTGTAACACCGCCTACTACATGCTATCCTCCAATAGCATACAGCGGTGACACAGTACAGCAGCATCGCGCCTTCCTGCACACATCGGCTTCCGTAAGGAAGGTGAGGGAGGACCCGCTGCCACTCTGCCAGTATCTCAGTGGACTACTGAGAAGCCTGGATACGGGGCGGGGGAGGGATGATGCAGTCCCCAGGGACAAGGAAGGTCCCGGGGGACCCGCTGCCGCTCTGCAACTCGGACCATAAGACGCAGGCACTACTTCTATTCGGACCATAAGACGCAGGCACTTTTCCTCCCACTATTTGGTGAAGAAAAAGTGCGTCTTATGGTCCGAAAAATACGGTAGCCTATTCTGTTCACTACTGTATTCTGTTTACCCAATTCCAATACTGTGTTCAACTAATATTAGTATTTGTTGAATTAACAAATGAATAAATCACCTTTTCTTTCCATTCCCACTGCCACTTTGGTTTAGGCCTACCTAACTCCAATGCCCTGAGTCCCCCTTTAATCCATTCTCTGTAATGCAACCAGAACCATTTTTCCAAAATGCAAATCTTTTGGGCAAATACATAGCAATGAAATAGCTGTATTATATATTAAGTGTATTTTTAACTTTCTAAGTGGCTACACAGCTATATACAGAAACTAGAAACAGACAAAACTGCATACCAAAAACAATGTATTTTACCATATATGAATATATGGTATGAACTAGTGAGCCAGTGCACAGATTTGTGTACATTGAAAGGAAATTAATTAGAAGGTGGCCAGCATGGGGGAACTGGGCAACACAGGCCAAACTCACCCTGGAGCCCACCTCCCGAGGTTCCTCCCCAGCCGGCCGCAGCTGGGGTGGCTCCATGGCTCAAAGGGTGTCTGCAGAGTAAGCAGGGTCCCACTGGCAGGTGGGGTCCCTCGGCCCTGCCTGCAGGGATCAGGCTAAAACCAGCTCTCAGACATCCCCCAACGAGTCCCGGAGTACGGGAGGGCCCTCTGCAAAGTTGCTGTTGTATGGTGTGTAGAACACAAACACAAGTGTGCGGTAAACCAGATTAAGACCAGCAGTGCCCCAGCAACAACATAACCCACGGCCAAAGGTGGACTCTCAAGGCCCTGAGAGGAATGGGGCTCCTTCCTTACTGAAGCTCAGCATCTGCTCCCTAGTAGTCAGTGCACATCACAGACACTTAGTATATTAGCCATATATATATATATATATATATATATATATATATATATACATATATAAATATTTTTCAAAATAATTTGATGCCACCTTCATGCTTAAAGCCTTTCAAAGGGGACATCTGTTTCCAAATAGCCCAATGAAATTACTCTTAAGACCCAGAGGGAGGGAAAATCAATGACAGCGTTGAAAAAGAAAGAAAAGCTGCCATCACTGGACCAGACTTGACAGATTTTACTAATTTTCAAAGGCAAAAGCAGATTACAATGGAACAAACCAGAGCAAACAAAACTAAGATTGCTAAAACACTAGCGAGAAGGATGTAGTGGCAATGGAGGCCTGGAGAAGTTCTAAGCTTCTTTGACAGCACAGAGAGAATGAGACTGCTGTGGGGTATCAAATCATGCAAAGTAAATGAAGTATTTATTAATACATAATCATAACCTGATAAATGCTATCTACTACTATCAATTCTTAGAATAGACTCCTAAACACTTCTACATGGAAAGAGCAGTAACTTCGAAACAGTTACCAAGAAAAACTTAATTACCTCTCTAAGCCTTGACAGTAAAACAATTATAATACAGCTGAAAAAAAGTCAAGAGGGAGAAGGCAGAGGGGGGCAGGGAAGTGTAGGTGAGCTAATTATCTTATGGATAACAGCTTCCTTCCTGGTGAAATTACACAGTGGGGAATCAGGAGACATTTTTGAGATTGATATATCAAGAAATAGAGGTCTACACACATAGTACTAAAACACTGCCACTAGAAGAACTGACATAACATAATTAAGTCAAGAAGATTTGAGAACAGGGGGTAGCCATTGTACCCAAATTTCTCTTGGCCTATAGTGGCAAAATCAGATAATGTCTAAAATTGGTAGAGTAAGACCTAGCCGGTTTGGCGCAGTGGCTAGAGCATCCACCTGTGGACTACAGGGTCCCTGTTAAATTCTGGTCAAGGGCGCATGCCCAGGTAGCGATCCCTGTGGGGGGCCTGCAGGAGGCAGCCAATCGATGATTCTCTCACATCATTGATGTTTTCCTCTCTCTCCAACTCCCTTCCTCTCTGAAATTAATAAAAACCCAGCTAAAAACATTTTTAAAAAAACAAAATTGGTAAGTTAAGACGCAAAAATACAAACAAAATATCTAGATTTACAATCATAACCATAACATTAGTGGCAAAGTGAAGAAGAGGCTTTTACTTTTCATTTTCATACCTCCTCTGTCTTTTGCTAAGCATGCCTCCTCTGTCTTTTGCTAAGCATGCCGGACGGCATGCCTGTTTGCTAATTCAAAAGTAAAAAATTATAAACTAAACAGCAACCAGCTTGAAAGGCTCCTTTGAGCGCTAAAAGCGTTTGCTACACTGTTCTCAGGTCCCAGCACTACCACCAACTGGCACCCCTCCTTGGATCTCACAGACCGCGCCGCTGGACCACCAAAGCAGGGAGGGTTAAGGCGCCCCACCAGTTGCGCCCCAAATGCAGAGGCTCTTCCCCTACAAAGCGCTCCCGGCACGGCTCCGTTAACAGACGGTCTCAGCCACTAGGCGGGCAGCCCCCGGGGGCAGAGGCTTTGCAGCCGGAGCCGGACGGCAGTCCCACAATCAGCCTACATTCATCCGGACCGCAGTCCCACCATCAGCCTACATTCACCCATCAGCCAGCGGGTCCGCGCAAGGGCGGGTCATCCGCCCGTCCGGCCTCGGGCTCCCCCCGCCCCGCCGCCCCGCCGCCCCGCCGCCGGGCTCCTTACACTCCGAGGTGCGCGTGCGACGCCACCTTCCCGCAGGCCGCGGCGGCGGGGCCCGGCTCGAAGCCGAGCGCCTGCAGATACATCCAAAGATGCTCCTTCTTGAAAGAGGGGCCGCGGGAGAAGCTCATCCTCGTAGTAAGGCGCTGTCACGACCGAGGAAGAAAGCCAAGGCCCCAACGACGACTCCGAGCGCCCTCAGGCTCCTTCCCTGCAGGCAGCCTGGGGTCGCGGCGGCCCCCCCTGCATGGCCACCGCCCGGGCCCCTCTAGTCCGGGGCCATTTCGCCTCGCAGGGGCCGTGAAGTCTCGGGGAAGTGGAGCCTCTCTAACGGGAGAAGAGCACCGCCGCCGGAGCCGCCTCAAACCAAGACTCCCGCGCTTCTAGCAGAGCGGTCCGCGCGCGCCCCGCCTGGCTTCCGGGGGAGGAGGCAGTTCCGCGCGGCCGACTCTAACTCCCGCCGTGCAACGCGCTCTTCCCTCGGGTCGCTTCCCGCCGGGCCCCGCGGAGAAACTACAAGGTCCACACTGCATTGCGTGGCCAGCGACCTTTCCGGCGCCTGCGCAGTCGCAACGGGTCTCTCCTGCAGCTTTTCCGCTTCGCGCTTTCTGAACGCCAGGCTTTGTTTGGGGCTCCCTTTGTTCCTCTAGTTCCTCGGATAGAAGCTGGAGGCGCTGGACTGTGTGGCCCCGCGGAGTGGAAAAAGCACTGGGTTCCATCCTCAGCTGTTCTCACTGGCTGTGTGACCCTGAACAAGCCATCTGACCTCCGAGTCTAGGTCTATGTTAGGTTAAAACACCTTTAAAAGGCCTCTTTTTTCAGGCGCCCTCAGAAATGCAACTACCATGGACAGAGCACACCTCTCTTAACTATCCAGTAATCCAATCATAGGGATTTCCCGGCCTTACTTTTTCCCCCACCTTCGTGTAATCTTCTTTAGGTCCCCTCCCTAATTCCAGATGTATAAAAGTAACTGCAACACTGTCCCTCTCCTGGCAGTTTTGAGCCGCGGTGCGAGGGAGTGGGCGGTGGGATCTCGCCGGGTGTCTGACTGCTCCTTTCTCTGCCTTGCTCGCTAGGGCTCCGGCAGGACTCGAAATGGCTGGCGGAAAGGCTGGGAAAGACTCCGGAAAGGCCAAGACAAAGGCGGTTTCCCGCTCGCAGAGAGCCGGCTTGCAGTTTCCGGTGGGCCGTATTCATCGACACCTGAAATCCAGGACGACCAGTCTCGGCCGTGTGGGCGCCACCGCCGCCGTGTACAGCGCGGCCATTCTGGAGTACCTCACCGCGGAGGTCCTTGAATTGGCAGGAAATGCATCCAAAGACTTAAAGGTAAAGCGTATTACCCCTCGTCATTTGCAACTTGCCATTCGTGGAGATGAGGAGTTGGATTCTCTCATCAAGGCTACCATTGCGGGTGGTGGTGTTATTCCACACATCCACAAATCTCTGATTGGGAAGAAAGGACAACAGAAGACTGTCTAAAGGATGCCCGGATTTCATATTATCTCAGGACTCTAAATGCTCTTAACAGCTGTCCAGTGTTGGTGATTCCGGTGGACTGTGTGTCTCTGTGAAAAACGCAATTTTGCCTTTTTGTGATTCTGTTTGAGCAAGTTGGAAGTTTAATTAGCTTTCCAACCAACCAAATTTCTGCATTCGAGTCTTAACCATATTTAAGTGTCACTGTGGCTTCAAAGAGGCTATTGATTCTGAAGTTGTGGGTTTTGATTGAGTTGACTGTTTTTTAAAAACTGTTTGGATTTTAATGGTGATGCAGAAGTTATAGTAACAAACATTTGGTTTTGTACAGACATTATTTCCACTCCGGTGGATAAGCTCCAATAAAGGTCATATCAAAAAAAAAAAAAAACTGTCACTCTCCTAAGTCTATGCGATCTTGCTTTCCAGCAATGTTATCACTTTATCTCAAACTCATAAAAAGTCTCTCCAGGTTTGGACATTCCTTACGTTGACAAAATAAAACTCCAGTCCCTCTGCCAAAAAGTAACCAATATTGTCAGTTTTGTAGGAATCGCTTACTTTCCTTGTCTTTTAGTTTTACCATCCCAGTGTGCTTCCCTACACACTATAATTTAGTCTCGCTCTTTTTATATTCGTCCTGGCTTTTGTTTTTTGTCTTTCCAAGGTTTGTTGGTTTGTTCTAATAATTTAATATTAAGAGAGCATCCTCACAGTGCAATTCAACATGTCCCACTCTCTCTCTGTCCGCCACATTTTCAAATTTGCAACTGGATCCAGAGGTTGTTCAAACACATCTATGATGCCTTTGGCAAGATTAGGTGATGGTGCAATCCCCATCAAAATTCCAACAACACCCTAGCTAGTTTGGCTCAGTGGATAGAGCGTCAGCCTGGGGACTGAAGGATCCCGGGTTAGATTTCCATCAGGGCACATGCCCAGATTTCTGGCTTGATCCCCAATAGGGGGCATGTAAGAGGCAGCCGATCCATGATTCGCTCTCATCTTTGATGTTTCTCCTTTCTCCCTTCCTCTCTGAAATCACTAAAAATATTTTTTAAATCCCTTAATTCACTGGCAATTGCAAAATGATGCAATTTTAATGTGTTGTTTGTCATGGACTGCATACGTGGGCCCATGTCCCAAATTAATATATTATAGCCCAAATATGATTGTATTAAAAGTTCTGATGTAGTTAGGATTAGATGAGATCACAAGGGTGGAACCCTCATTAATGAGATTGCTGCCCTCATAAGAGTCACAAGTCAGTATCCTTCCTTGCTCTTTCCACCACCTGAGGCTAGAAAGAGAAGTTGACTTTCTGCACTCTGAAAAGGGGCCTTCACCATCAGCTGACCATGCTGGCACCCTGATCTCAAGCTTCCAGTTCCAGAACTGTGAGCTATAAATGTTTTTTGTTTAAACCACTCAGTCTAAGGTAATTTGTTGTAGCACCTCAAACTGACTACAATATCATTTATTTTTCACTTGTTACTGGCAATACTTTTATGAGAGAAATTTTCCCTCATTTGCCATTTGTTTACCTAGTGGTAAATAAGGAAGGCTAAATTCTTGATTCTTTTCCTTTAGTTACCAGTTTTAAGAATTGGTTTGTTATCATCCCCTGAAGGTGACCAATCAGATTGAATATTTGAAGATTGTGTGGGGTTCATATTTGATGGGGTTCAAGCTATTGAAGTTATTTCTTTTTTGAAGTTCAAGATTGCCCATCTTTGGTCAATGGGAATCTCTTCAACTTGGCTTCCTTGCTATCTGCAATAAAAAAAAGCTCAAAGCTCACTTTGTATATTTCTTCAGACCTGGAATCAGCCATTTCTCCAGGAAGCGCTGATTTCTTTTAGTGGGAAAAGGTATTTTGAAACTACAACCTGGCTTGGCTGATGTGGCTCAGTGATTGAGCATCAAGCTATGAACCAAGAGGTTACCAGTTCAATATCCAGTTAGTGCACATGCCCAGACTGTGGGCTTGTTCCCCAGTAGGGGCCATGCTGTGGGTAGTGGATCAATGTCTCTATCCCTTTCCCTCTTTCTCTCTCTAAAAATCAATAAGGACGTGTGTGTATATATATATATATATATATATATATATTTTTTTTTTTTTTTATTTTATTTTTTTTTTAAACTACAACCTGGACACTAGGAATGCTTATTGCTTCTTGGTTGGCCATTATTTCTACAGTTTACTTAACTAATATTTAAGTAATGCTGCTTTATGTCAGCCATTGCTCTGAGGTGGGGTTTTTTTAAAAATATATTTTATTGATTTTTTACAGAGAGGAAGGGAGAGTAATAGTTAGAAACATTGATGAGAGAGAAAGACCGATCAGCTGCCTCCTGCCCGCAACCAACGTACATGCCCTTGACCAGAATCAAACCTGGGACCTTTCAGTCCACAGGCCAACGCTCTATCCACTGAGCCAAACCAGTCAGGTCTGCTCTGAGTTTTTTACAAATTTCAATTGACTTTTGATTCTTTATGACAAACCTACTATTATCCCCATTTTACAGATGAGGGAATTGAGGTACACAGAAATTAAGTAACTTGTTTAAGGTCACACAGCTACTAAGTGGCAGAGCCAAGATTAGAACCCTGAGTATAATTAAAAGTTCATAAACCGCCAAACCGGTTTGGCTCAGTGGTAGAGCGTCGGTCTGCGGACTGAGGGGTCCCGGGTTCAATTCCGGTCAAGGGCATGTACATTGGTTGCGGGCACATCCCCGGAAGGGGGTGTGCAAGAGGCGGCTGGTCGATGTTTCTCTCTCATCGATGTTTCTAGCTCTCTATCTCTCTCCCTTCTCCTCTGTAAAATAGCAATAAAATATATTTTTTTTAAAAATAAATAAAAGTTCATAAATCTTTATCAATCATGATATGCTTTCTCCCAGTTGACCTGTTTCCAGTCATGTGCCCACACCTAGGCTAGGGAAAAGCAAAAACCCTTGACTGAGACACCCTCTCCCAAACCAAAAGGCACAAAGATTCTGGCCTGGCCAGTATGGCTCAGTTGGTTGGGCATCATCCTATGCACCTATAGGTCATGTTTGATTCCAGGTCAGGGCACATGCCCGGGTTGCAGGCTCAATCCCCAGTGGGGGACGTTCAGGAAGCAGCCGATCAATGTTTCTCTCACTTTCTCTCTAAAATCAATAAAAACATTTTTTTAAAAAATATACAAAATTTCTGATACCAAAAGAAGCAGAAATGAATCCTGGGAGGCGTCACGATTATACAGACCAATTTTTATTGCAGGCATTTCAATGATTAAACTTCATAGGATTCTATTAAATGATATATGATACAGACTAGGATCTCTTATAAAAGTTTAGATCCAGGTTTCATTACAATTAAGCCCTATAAATAAATTAAAAAATAGACTAACCCCCAAACGATTAATCTCCAAAGCCACAGGGATAAATACATAAGCAAACACGAAGTTTAATATGACACAAATTTTGTTTTCAGGTAAAGAAATATTTTCTTGTTAGTTTTTCAACATTTCTCCCTGAGAGGACTCAGGGTTATTAGCGTGTGAATGATTTGATCCTTCCTCTTCTTCCAAAGCTATAATATCTGGAATTTCATCAGTCTCCGATGTCAAGTCTATGATAGTAAAATCAAATACCTGTAAAAGAAGAATCTTGGATAGTAAAACAAACACTAATGAAGTAAACTGTTAGGTTCAGATGAGTTCACGGAGACTTTACTACATGTGGATAAATCTTACTTTGTCCATAGTTGTGTTTTCTGACAAGGTGATACAGTCTTATTTCCCAAATTCACTCATATTATAAGAAGTACTTAGGATAATTCTCTTTAAAGGATATTGACCAGAAGTGGATTTATTAAATGAAAGCTTTTTAAAAAATATGAGATATAGCTGAAACCGGTTTGGCTCAGTGGTAGAGCATTGGTCTGCAGACTGAAAGGTCCCGGGTTCGATTCCGGTCAAGGGCATGTACCTTGATTGCAGGCACATCCCCGGTAGGGGGTGTGCAGGAGGCAGCTGGTTGATGTTACTCTCTCATCGACGTTTCTAGCTCTCTATCTCTCTCCCTTCCTCTCTGTAAAATATCAATAAAATATATTTTAAAAATATGAGATATAAAGCATTTCTGGTTTTTCATCTATCTATTAATCTATTATTCTTTTTTAAAATATCTTTTTATTGATTTCAGAGACAAAGGACGAGGGAGAGAGAGACATAGAAACATCAAGGAGAGAAAATCCTTGATCTGCTGCCTCCTGTACATCCCCTACTGGGGATCAAGCCTGCAACCCAGGCATGTGCCCTGATCAGGAATCAAACTGTGACCTTCTAATTCATAGATGGATGCTCAACCACTGAGCAACACTGGCCAGGCTAAAATGGTAAATTTGATGCTATGCATCAAAATAGTGAAAAAAATTACAATTTCTAAAATAGTAAAACAAAAACAACACACACACACACACACACACACACACACACACACACGAGGAATCTTGCTTTGGTCATTGGGACCCCTTATCTGGCTGTGGCCTTTACTGCACTTTTCCCTAAGAACCATGTGCTCAGAGGATTGTCTGGTCTGAGGTACAAATGTCCACCATTTGTTACTGAGGCTTTTACATTGGAGACATCAAACTGCATTCTAGCTACTCGTGAATGTTTGTTTTGAAAGGATGATATCCAACCCAACATCCACAGAAGCCAGCAATATTTACACAAATGGATTCAGAGCATCCCACTAGGCAAGTCAACAAATGTAATTTTAGTCTTTTTAGGTATAAAAGCTCTCCAGTAAATGTATATTTTAACATCCCATATCATTTTGTTTTTAAATAAATGCAAAGTACAACAGGAAGCTACAACACAAGAAGCTATGAGCAGAGGGATTTTCTGGGCTCCAGACAAGAAAACAAGTTGCGGTTTTCTCCTAGCAAAAGCCTAGAGGCTAGAACAGAAAAAATACACACACTTCGACATGAGTAAGACATTATGCTAAATCCCCACCCTGCCCCGTATCTCTTTTCTACCTCTTTCCTCATCTCTCAAGTAAGGCAAATAGCTAACTGAGTGGGTTGCAGGTGAATAAAGGTACTATGAACCTTGCTTACAAAAGGTGTTCAATAAACATTAGCTTTTCACATGAGTTCCTTAAATACCACCACACATACAACCTTCACAGCCACCCATAGGCCAAGTAACTGTTGGCCTAAAATAGAGTTCTGCAATTGCAAAGGTTGGAAATTCCACACCCACAGGAGAAAAGTTTCCATCACCACCACAAAAAATGCACCTCCAGCCCCTGAGATGATTTAGGAGAGACATGTGAACGATTTGCCTTCACAATATGATCAGAATGATTCAAACTGTCTCATTTCCCTCAAATTCAAAGCCAGTGGAGGAAAAAGGGGAAGGCGGAGCAGCTTAGAGGTAGCCACAGCCTACCAAGTTTCCATGGTAAATTTAAAATGTAGCCGAAACCGGTTTGGCTCAATGGATAGAGTGTCAGCCTGCGGACTGAAGAGTCCAAGGTTTGATTCAGGTCAAGGGCATGTACCTTAGTTGCAGGCACATCCCCAGAAGGGGTTGTGCAAGAGGCAGCTGATCGATGATTCTCATCGATGTTTCTAACTCTCTATCCTCTCTGTAAAAAATCAATGATATATTTAAAATAAAATAAAATGTAGTGGTTGTGCTTGACAACCGTCATGGGGTTTTCAGAAATGTGGCAGAAATCCTCTCACAGATTTATAAAATAGATCCCTTTTACATTGACCTGAACCAATACCAAAGGAGTGTAGGAGTCGCTTGCTGTGAATGCCCACCAGTGATAGAGGCCAAACTCAGAACCGTATGCTTATTATGAAACTAATGAGATAATCATAATCCCTCTCTGAAAAGGACAGGAAGCCAGCAATACATTCTTTTCAAGAAGATCAGGTGACCTTGCTAGGACTCCCTGGACCCTGGGTACACTTTGCAGGTTGTTCTCCATACAACCACAGAGGGCACCTTTTCTGTAACAGACTTCATTGACTCCCATATTTATTAAGACTTTCCAGAAGGTGGCACTACACGCATTGAGGATAACATACCATTTTCTAATTTGCATGAAGTTAAACTAGTGGTGGCCTGCAGCCCTGGATTAGTGAGGCTACTACAGAAATAAAAACACCATTTTGGAATTTAACTTGCTAGTAAAGGTGATGTGCATGCAATGCTGGTAACATGACACAGAATGATAATTTATTTTGAAATAAAGAATAATTATAGAATAAATAATGAAAAGAAAAGAAAAAGTAAGCGCTAGCCGGTTTGGCTCAGTGGATAGAGCATCGGATTGAAGGGTCTCAGGTTCGATTCTGGCCAAGGGCACATGCCCAGGTTGCGGGCTTGATCTCCAATAGGGGGCATGCAGAAGGCAGCTAATCAATTATTCTCTCTCATCATTGATGTTTCGATCTCTCTCACCCTCTCTGAAATCAATAAAAATATATTTTAAAAAATAACTAGCTAAGTAGAGCACTAGTTAAGTATACAATTTTATCTATATGTTCCCAAAAATTCTAGTTTAGCACTTCTTAGTTGGGATTCAGGAATCTGTATTTTAACAACTCCACCCGGTGATTTTCATCATGAGAGAAGTTTGGGAAATACTGATCTATACTAATAAAAGAGTAATACGCTAATTAGACCAGGAGACCTTCCCAACATCCTTCTGGACAAAGTCATTGTGGTTGGGCTGAGGCAGAGGCGGTTAGGTGTGATCAGTCTGGCAGGGGAGAGCAGTTAGGAAGATCAGGTCGACAGGGCAGTTGGGGGCAATTAGTTTGGCAGGCAAAGGTAGTTAGGGGCAATCAGGCCAGCGGGCAGACATCCCCAGAGGGGTCCCAAATTGAAGAGAATACAGGCCAGCTGAAGGGACCCCTCCCACCACCCACAAATTTTGTGCACCAGGCCATTAGTTTACTATAAGCAGATACATCAACAGCAGATCTTTTAAAAATATTTTATGGAGCCCACAGTGAGGGTTTTTAAAAAATATATATTTTATTGATTTTTTACAGAGAGGAAAAGAGTAGGATAGAGAATTAGAAACATTGATGAGAGAAACATCGATCAGCTGTCTCCTGCACACCCACTCCTGGGAATGTGCCTGCAACCAAGGTACATGCCCTTGACCAGAATCAAACCTGGGACCTTTCAGTCCATAGGCCGACGCTCTATCCACTGAGCCAAACCGATTTTGGCCACAGTGAGGGTCTTGTCTGAGGAGAGGGTACTATAGGTAACCGTTTCCCTATTTTTGTTTCAAATTAAAATCATTTGTTTCCTATTTCCTTTGCTTCTCAAAGTGGATCACCTGCAATAGAATCATTAGGAATGATTAGGGGGGGAGAGAATGAGGGAATGCTTTTTAAAAGTGGAGATGCCTAGCCAAAACCAGTTTGGCTCAGTGGATAGAGCGTCAGCCTGCAGACTGGAAGATCCCAGGTTTGATTCCGGTCAAGGGCATGTACCTTGGTTGCAGGCACATCCCCAGTAGGGGGTGTGCATGAGGCAGCTGATTGATGATTCTCTCTCATCGATGTTTCTAACTTTCTATCCCTCTCTCTTCCTCTCTATAAAAAATCAGTAAAATATATTTTTTTTAAAAAGTGGAGATGCCTAGTACTACCTGAAGACCTACTAACCAGATTCTCTGGTGGTGGAACCCAGGAACCTGCATTTTATCAGAATTCCCAGTTAATAATCCCTGGCATAGACACAGAGGATAGGGGAAGATGATGTGGTTTTATCTAAGCTGAAAACTAACTTGGGCCACTTTATATAAGGGAGTCAATCTGATAGCTACACTAGCTACCATAGCCAAGTTTTCTTTGCTATAACCTGTGCAGACAATGAAATAGGAAAAGTGCTTGATTCACACTATTCAACATCTACTCATATCTATACTAATAAAAGAGAAAGATGCAAATTGACTGTACCTTCGCAAAACCCACCAGCCAATCAGGCGTGAGTATGCAAATCAACCCAACAAAGATGTTGGGTTAATTTGCATATGTAGGCCAGGAAAAGGAAGACCCATTCTGCACTAATCTTTGTGCATCAGGCTTCTAGTTCATTTATAATTTAAATGGTTAGCCAAAATTAAAAAGTCAAATAACAACTGTTAGTGAAGATATGGCAAAATTAGAATCCTCACACCCTAATGGTGAGAATGCAAATGCTACAGCCACTTTGGAAAATAGTCTGACAGTTCCTCAAATAAATGTAGTGACCATATGACCTATGAGTAATTCCACTCCTAGGAACATACCCAAGATAAATGAAAATTTAAATGGTAACCATTTTTCATCA
Organism: Vespertilio murinus; assembly: GCA_963924515.1. Taxonomy (NCBI): domain Eukaryota; kingdom Metazoa; phylum Chordata; class Mammalia; order Chiroptera; family Vespertilionidae; genus Vespertilio; species Vespertilio murinus. Next base: position 126,716,259 of record OZ004708.1, on the reverse strand, counting down.
CTAATACACAAAAGAACCATTTGATCTACTCATTACTTTTGTAAAATGTCAATTAATAACACTCTTCACTACTTTCTTAAATTCTAGAAGACATCAGACCTCTTTGCCCCTAGAGGAGATATAACTTAAGTTAGTGTTCTCTTTCACTTTGGTGAATAAAACTTAAAACTCAAATTGTTGCTCTGTACAGCCTTATACTAATATGTCATATTTTGCAGGTTAGTTTTGTAATAAAGGTAGAGAATTAAAAAATTAGCAACATGGGGCCATTAAAGGTGAAGGATAGAGTGTTCTATACCAGAATAGTTCTTGAATATTCAACAAGCTTCCTAAGACTTTTATAAGTCTCTTGAGGACAGTTCTGGTGTTTACATTCTCAGCAGGGCAGAGTTCATGCCTTATATACTATTAGAAACTCAAATATTGAATCAATTCATTTTTTAATGCAGGTACATATAATAATGTAAGTACCTACATAGCCACATTGTCTCTAACCAATGAATGCACAATTTAAAAAAAAATTTAACCCCCAAATGTACATTATGATATGGCTTTAATATCTTTTATATGGTTCTCTCAAATAGTACTTTCATCAAACCAGTACCAAACTAAATAACCTAGAAGGTCCATTCTACATCAAGACTAAGCTCCCCTGTGAGATTTCAAGCCTTTCATTACATCATAATTCTTGCCTCTCTAATCTGCAAGCCCACTTTGTTTATTTGTTTATTTATTTACTTATTTTTCTGTAAAACCAGTTTAAGCAAATTAAGCATGAAAGAATCCCAGGCAACTCTGTCCTACCTCCTACAAACGTTTGCCTTTCAACACTACCTTCCTATCATTTCACTTAGTCATTTTACTAACAATCTTAACTAAGGATGCATCGTATTATTTAGCAATGTCACAGTCAAACTCAATAGGCGGCCTGCTTCTCACCACCTCACCAACTGAGGATATGATTTTCCTTTTCAGCCTTTTCCACCCGAGGACAGTCTCTGCCTCCCAGCTCAGCTTAGCCCCAGCTGGATGGTGATCAAGACTTCATCCAAGCCCTGGCCAGGTGGCTCAGTCAGTTGAAACTTTATCCCATACATCAAAAGGTTGCAGGTTTGATCCCCAGTTAGGGCATGTATGGGAAGCAATGGGTTAATGTTTCTTTTTTTTTTTTAAGAGTGCTTTTTAAAAATATATATTTTATTGATTTTTACAAAGAGTAAGAGAGAGGGATAGAGAGTTAGAAACATTGATGAGAGAGAAGCATCGATCAGCTGCCTCTTGTACACCCCCACTGGGGATATGCCCACAACCAATGTACATGCCCTTGGCCGGAATCGAACCTGAGACCTTCCAGTCCGCAGGTCGACTCTCTATCCACTGAGCCAAAATGGTTTCGGCTTATGTTTCTTTATCACATTGATATTTCCCTTTCTCTCTCTAAAATCAATTAAGAACATGTCCTCAGCAGCATGGAGGGACCTGGGGATTATTACGCTAAGCAAAATAAGCCAGTCAGATAAAGGCAAGTGTCACATGACCTCACTTATATTGGAATCTAATGAACAAAATAAACTGATGAATAAAATAGATCCAGAGACATTGAAGCATAGAATACAATGACAAATCTCAGGGGAAACAGGGCGGGGTGGGGTGGGGGGGACTGTAAAGAGGGAGGGAGGGGCCACAGGGACAAGAAAGATTAACCAAAGAACTTATATGCATAACTGATGGACACAGACACTAATGTGGTGAAGGCCTGGGGCAGGCTAGGCGGTAGGCAGGGGGGGGGGAGGATTAGGAGGGAGAGAGTCAATGGGGCGGGGGTGGGGGGGGGAGAAAGAGGGCATCTATAATACCTTCAACAATAAATTTAAAAAATTTAAAAAGAACATGCCCTCAGGTGAGTATTAAAAAAATATATATTTCATCCAAGATAGAAAAAAACGATTTTTATTTTTTTTTTTAAAGAAGGCTTCATCCCTCATCAGCCATAAAATATGACCTGGGCCTATCCCAGTTGACAGCATTTCTTCCAGGAATCAGTAACTTCTAAAACATGGGAGAGTGACATCAGAATTTCAAAAGGTAAGTAAGAACAGAAAAGACACCATAAAATGTCTTTGACTTAAGCTGACTTTATGCCTGTAGATACTTCTCTCTAAACAGTTGCTATTACCTTTAGACTACGAACTTAGATACTCAACAGTGGGCTGACTCAGTATCTTTTCCTTACCTATGGTTACTGTGGGGATATCATAGGATACCTGCTGGGAAGGTGGACACCTAGAGCCTAAGGGTGTTGCCCTGAGACATAAGCAAGAAGTACTTTGGTTTATAGAGCAGGAATATCTTACAAGACCACCACCCATGCAGGCCTCAGTGCTCGGTCTCTCCTGAAACTGGATAAGGCCCTACTGACCCACACCAGAGTCCATGAGCCCAGAAGAGGCCCTCCTTGCCATCCTCCACACCGGGAAGGTAAATGCACAGATTTCTACCCTGCTCCTCCTTTCTTCCCTCACTACCACCTCCATGAGCTGAATGACACTCAAAGAGATAGCTCAGGCAAACCAAACTTTAGTTTTCCCCTTTTCATTTTTTTAGTCTTTCAATATCTATAATGCCTTAACAAAGTGGAAATATTTGACTAATCATGACCTCATAGTATATACTCGCACCCAAGCTAGCAAGTTGAAGGTATTACATGTCACTGTCCCACAGATGGTGTCCCCATGCCTTTAGACAACCCATCTTCAAACACTTCACTTCCATCTGGTGAGGCATCATTAATCTTATGACAGATGAGAAAACTAAGGCTAAGAGATTAATGACTGGTTAAGTAATCTCAAGGGTCCAGTAAACAGGCAAATGAAGGCAACTGTCACCCAATAAAATTCTTAAATGCCCATTAGCTTTTCACTTGTTTAAAACCTGTCATCCAACATTCCATTTTGAAATTAGTCATCCAGTGTTATCACACTTCCAAATTCCCTCTAACAGACCCATTGGAATTCATGTATGTGTATGAATAACCCTGTCATGCAGGCCAAGCTGCTCTGCGAAAGCAACATACAAAGCACATGGGACACACAGCATAAAACTGATCTATTCTGCAGTGAATTTTATTGAACTCACAGAAGGCATTCCTTTATGAAAAGTTAAAAAAAAAACCAAAAACTAAAGTACAAGCATGCACTGTGAGACAAAACAATGATGAGGCCTGCTCAGATCAAACGGGAGCAGACGCCAGTTCACACAACAACACACAGGAAGGTGTTTTTATTCCGTACAGACAGATAGCAACAGTGGCAACAGAATGAGACCATAAATGCAGTGTAACTTTTTGTGACCTCTGACTAGGCTCTGACCAGTCTATCCTTCTTTTGTTACCAGCCAGGTAAACAAAATGACTCATCTGCAAAGGCCAGATACTTTCAAGATCTTAATCCAAATCTTCAGACAACAATGAAGGGGCCCTTTTTTCCTAGCTAGCTGTTTCCCCAATTTGGAGTTGTCTAGCAGGTTAATTGCAACATAACAGAAGACGTCATCTGGCTGGCCGCACCACGCGCTGGTGACAGGGACAGGATTACTGTGTTTTGTGCTCAGGTTGCTGGGCCTGCTGGCTGGCTGTGTCCTTCTCTGCGGCACAATGCTGAGCATTCTGAGACTCGATTATCTGAGGATAAAAGGGACCTACCAGCCAGTTGAGGGGGGTGTTGTTAACAAGATAATCCATCACATTATCTATAGACTCCTTCATTTTCTGCAGCTGCCCCTTGCTAGAAGTGAGGAAGCCGTCGGACACTTCTGTAAAGGAGGAAGCGTTGCGGAACACTGAGTAGATGTCGCCAGCCATCACCCCCAAGTGACTGGCCTGGTCTTGAATGTTCTGTGGTAACCCTTGGACGTTGGACAGGAGGGTGGAGCACGTGGTCTGCAGCTGCTGAGTCAGGTTTCGTGCAATAGCAAGAGTACGTGACTCAATGTGCTAAAAATAAAACAGGTTTAAAATTAGCAGTGGACCCAGCAGCGCTATGTATGAATTCATTCAATAACCGTAAGTTGGTTGTGTGTCCACCGCACACGTGGATTCCTCACAACGACCCTGAGAGCAGCAGTGTTTTTAGTCACGTTTCCACACATGCACACTAGCTTTTGGAACCTAAAGAACCACTTTTTAAGTATTGCAACATGCTAATTCTTCTGTCTGAAACATCAGTCCCCTCACTGCCCTTTCACCTAGTTTATTCTCCCATTTAGTCCCTGCTTGGCACGCACCTCCCCCAGAAAGTCATCTGACTCACCATCCTCACTCCAAGACCAACTTAGGTATTTTTTTTTAAATAGTCTCATAGTTTCATAGTTCCTGTTTCTATGCTGTCAGAAACACCACCACCTAAAAATGCCTGCATCCCCTCTTAGTCTGTACATGGGTTAAGGCCCATGTTCTTATGTAGCTGTTTCCCACTACAGCAATAGCTGTAGGTTATTCAAGTTACTGCAGCTCTGCTTTTCCGTCATGCAACTTTGCTTTTCTTTTCAAACGTTTGCTGGAAAAGAGTATTCTAAGAGGAATAATGGGAAATTTTGAATAATAAAAGTCTGGTGGAACTTTTAATTCTTAAAGGGTTGTGGATGACTGTGTCCTAGTCATCTTACCTCAGCACAGTGGGATTCATCGGTGTCGTCATAGCCGATGCTTTTCTTCCACTCCACCCAGGAGAGGTAGAACTTATCCTGAGCATCCTGAATTCTCTGGTTGGCACTCTGCACATTCTCCCTGGCAAATTCAATCTAGAGCACATTGAAATAAAACCAAGGAACCAGTCAGACATTTGTGTCGCTCTGTTCTCAGATCTGTGATGTAAATCATAGAACATAAACACCAGGAATATCCCTAAGAACTTAAGGACAGCAATCCCTGCCCTCATTGTTATTTATTACCAAGTAATCGAACTTCTTTACTGCCTCTATGTAAGCTATTAAGCCACTGTCTCCATATTTACCTCCAGCAAATAGGGAAGGCAACTGAAACTTAACATTTATGTGTAAAGTATAAGGAAAAATTACAAAAAAGGAATTCAAACTTCCCCTTCCCTGTTGTCAGCCGTCATTTCCCTTCCTAAGAATGGCAGTGCGGTACATACTGTTCTGTGACTTGGCAATCTTCAATGGCTACACAATACTCTTTTGTGATATATCAATTTAATTAGTTCCCTATTAGTTGCCATGCAGTGTTTATAACCTTCAGCAACTCTAAACGTACATAGCTATAGGATCAATTTCTACAAGTAAAACTGCCCAGGAACAGGTGTGCTTATACCTTCCTGAGAACTGTCCCCCAAATCCTCCAGAAGTCCCCAAGTACACCTCCTTCTCTACACCCCTGCCCACAGCATCACTTTGCCAGTGTGTTCGCAAAAGAGAGGCATCTGTCATTTGACCCCTTGGAGTAAGATAAGCATCACTTCAGATATTTCTGCTACTTATACTTCCTGTCCTGTGAGTTTCTGTATACTCTTTGGCAGTTTTTCTATCGGGTTGTTCATAGAGTAAAGTTAAAATTCTAGGATTTCATGATTACATTGAGCTGAGATAAATCAACTCACTTCAGCTACCTTTAAATGAGCTTCTACTCACCAGGTTAACAGTGGAATGGAGCTGGGAAATGGTCTCCTGGCTCTTTTGCTTAGCTTCCTTCACCCTGCCGAGCGCCTGCTGGTAGGCGCGTGCGCGGAGCTTGGTAGACAGCGATCCCAGCCTAACATAATAACTTGGCTTCTGGACAGTCTCAAATCCTTCCACCTTTTTTGCTTCTTTTTCTGAAGTTAGAAAGAAGAGACAAAAACAAAATAAATAAATAAATAAATAAATAAATAAATAAATAAATAAGGGATCATAAGCTCTAAGTGACAAGGCCTGGACTCTTAATCTGGATCTTGATTTTGGCGCTTCTACAAACCCACCAGCAATTATGCGCTCATTTTTCTAAGACAAATCATGTCTACCGCTGGGCTTGACTACCCAGAACATATCACTGCATCTGAAGTGATGAGAACATATCACATGTCTCTTCCCATGAGAGGGAGCTTCGTGGGCAACACAGTACCTGGCAGACAGTAGTCACTAAATGTTTAACGATTCTGTAAAGCAGCCTATTAAAAACTATCCATTTGTAGAATATATTTCTCTAGGCTAACTTCTCTTAAAGTTTCAAAACTTACTATGTAAAATTCAATGTGAAACTTAATATTGTTATAAGAAAGAACATCTACAAAGACAGAAAGAGTAGTGGTTGTCTGAGGGAGATTCAGGCGTGAGGATCTTTTAGGATGATAGAAACGCTCTAAAACCACACTGAGATAATGGCTGTGCAACTGTAAATTTAATATGGAAAAGGTGAATGTTTTGGTGTATAAAGTATATCTCGATGAAGCTGGTTTAAGATAGGCAACATTACTTCAAGACACAAAAACACTTACCTAGTTCTTCCTCAGTCAGAGGGAGGTACTGGTCTACCAGCAGCTCTGATGTGCTGAGTGCATTTTCCACTCCACTGCTCACCAGCTGCATCATCCGACTGCCCATGACTGTGTTAATGCTGTCACTGACCACAGACCTGGTCTTCTCCACACTGCCTGTAACGGCTTCTTTGGTCTTGTCCACCACCCCAGTGATCGTGCTGGTCACGGAATCCTTGGCCCCAGTCACGGTCGTCGTCACAGCATCTTTCGCCCCAGTCACTGCACCTCTGGCATTGGCAACAACCTACACGCATAAAAAGGAGAGCACTTGGCTGGTGAGAAACAAGGGCATGGATAGATATTTAAGGTCTTAAATAAGGCAGCATAGCTGAAGAGTTAAAGAAGGACTAGGGGACCAGCTAGTGTGGCTCAGTGGTTGAATGTTGACCTATGAACCAGGAGGTCACGATTTCATTCCCGGTCAGGGAACATGCCCTCATTGAAGGCTTGATCCCCGGTAGGGTGTATGCAGGAGGCAGCCGATCAATGATTCTCTCTCATCATTGATCTTTCTATCTCTCTCCCCCTCTCCCTTCCTCTCTGAAATCAATAAAAATATATTTTTTTAAAAAGAAATTAAAAGCAAATTTAAAAATTTGTCAAAATGTTATAGGCAGATATGCCTGTTTCTTCATCTTATTGGATGTGTTCTCAGACACTAAGTAGAAAGCTTCTATATACCACCTGTGCATTTACCGAACACCACATGGGAACCAGTTATGCTAAACAAACAGAACATGAAAATATGAGATGGAAAGCCTTAACACTCTTGTCCCAAGCTCACCTGCTTTGTTGGCTGATTCAGAATAGGCAGTTTCTCCTCAATCCTGTCTAGCCCCATACAGGCATAGTTATTGGCAACAGCAACTAAAAAGAAGTCGCAAATGGGGGAAATGTTAATAGTGTATGTATAGAAAGAATACATATTATTATACCATAAACGTTTAGTTATAAAAACAGCAAAATCACTGATCTTCATTTATCACACTATGCACTGCCAATGTCTCCAGCTCAGACAGGAAGAGGCTTAGGAAGCTGGCAAGTTCTTCTCCTGACAGGGAAAAAGGGGTGGGAGAGCAGCAGGCAAGCCAGGTAGGAAGCTGGCTGAGAAGTTTCTTCCTCGTCCCCTGGCTCCTGAGGGTAATGCCCAGAGGAGCCAGGCCTCACCTGAACCCTCATTCTGAGAACTCTCAAAATTAGCATTTCCATGCTGGTTTAACCCCTACACTTAATTCAGTACGTGGCAATGGGGAATGGTATGCTGGCAGCACTCTGGATCTCCCTAATAAGGCCTAGATTTTAGTCCAACCTTTCCTCTAATGATGACCAAGCCAAGCGCTAGTCCTAAATTCATTTGGGAAGTAGCAGAGCTGGAAAACTGGTCTCTAAACGTTCCTTATACTCCAGAAAGCTCATGACTTAACCATTTGGGGCAATGATTTAAACCTTCATTCAAAAGGGTTCATGTGGAAAATCTTGATATACTACTAGTGGGAATGCAAAATTATAAACCATTTAGGAAAACAGCCTGGCAGTTCCTCAAAAGCTGAAATAGTTATTAAATGACTTAGCAATACCACTCCCAGGTATATTGATAAGCCCAAGAAAACTGTGAACATGTGCCCACACAAAAACTTATACACAAATGTTCACAGTAGCATTCATCATTCTTATTGCCAAAAAGCAAAAGCACCCAAATGCCCATCAACTGATGAATTAAAAAAAGTCTTAAAAATAAATATTATCTAATCACACAATGGGATATTATTCCACAATAAAAATTATTGCACACTAATATGTTGTGCAACTATCACACCTATCATTCCCAGAATTTTTCCATCATCCAAACAGAAACTGGCATAAGGTTCCTTTTTGGGGTGATAAAAATGTTCTAAAATTTATGGTGGTGATGCTTACATAACTCTGTAAATATAATAAAAAAACAGCACTGACAATACATGTTAAGTGGGTGAATTGTATGGTGGTTAATTATACCTCAAAAAGACATTATTATTTATTTTTAAAGCAGTTCATGTACACTGTCTGGTCCCAAAGAAGTTAATTTCAACTGCCAAACTGGCTCCTCTTGTGACCTCAGTTGCCAACACAGAAGCATCTGGGGGGGATTTTTTTTAAAGTTATCATGAGTCCTGGCCAGTCAGTGGATAGAGTGTCAGCCTGCGAAGTGAAGGGTCCCCAGTTCCATTTGGGGCAAGGGCACATGACGGGGTTTCAGGCTCGTTCCCCAGTAGGGGCATGCAGGAAGCAGCCAATCAATGATTCTCTCTCATCATTGATGTTTCTATCTCTCCCTTTCCCTTCCTCTCTGAAATAAATATGTTTTAAAAATAAATAATAATAAATAAATAAAGTTATCATGAACATCTGCCACTGCTAGGAAGCAGGCTTTCTATAACAAAGAGGGTCACCTGGCAGCGTACTGACAAAGGCAGTACAAGCCTCAGGAAAGGCTACAGAATCCCTGTGTGCTCGGGGCATTCACCATATTCAAACCAGCTCCAGGCTCACTCCTAACAGGCCCCTTGGACTAAATCTGGCATGGGAATCAGAACTCACTTTGTGGCTCTAGCTTCTGGATGATGGGCTGAGCACTCATGACTGCCACAGACGTGATTGTCTTCACGCCCTTCTCCGCCATCTCACACACAGACTTCAAGCAAGGGTACTGATCCTTTGTAGTGACATAAGCCGAGGAGACGAGGTCGTATGTGGAGCTCACCAAGGGCAGGTTGGCCACCCTGGTCACCACATTCTGCAATCAAGAAGGGGAAGGGGATTAACTTCCCAAAACACAAGGGGAGGGAAAGGAATCAAGAAACAGTTGTTCAAAATTCATACCGGTTGCGGGTCAACTGCAACAGAAACCATTTTTCTTCCTGGGGAAAGGAGAGATCTGTGGAAGAGAAACTTATTTCAGGTCACTAGGGTAAGACTCTCCCAGATCAATTCCCCAACTCCAGCACATGCTAATTTCAAGCAGAGAAAAATTCAAGATGAGGTAAGCATAGTCTTCTGCGCTTTTTCCCACCCTCTAGCTCCGAGAGCTCTCCCCTGGCAAACACCTGGGCAAAGTTTCAGAGGTCCTGTGTAAGCTTCCAATATAAACAGGCTCTGCAGGGAGAAGATGCAGATATTTTTGTCTCATTTCTTCACCAGGATACTAAAAATGCCTTTTGAAAGGGGCATATCTTTTCACAAAAATGCTAACGGTGTGCCTCAGTGGTTGAGCATCTGCATCTACCTATGAACCAGGTCAGGGCAGTAAGGGCACATGCCCGGGTAGGGGGCGTGCAGGAGGCAGCCAATCTATGATTACCTCGCATCATTGATGTTTCTCTCTCTCTCTTCCACGGTGAAATAAAAACTATACACATATTATTTTTAAAAATCCATGTTAAGCCCTAGCTGGGTTGGCACAGTGGATAGAGCATCAACCTGCGGACTGAAGGGTTAGATTCCGATCAAGGGCCCAAGACCGGGTTTCTGGCTAGATCCCCAGTGGGGGGCTGTGCAGGTGGCAGATGGATCAATGATTCTCTTTCATCCTTGATGTTTCTATCTCTCTCTCTGTCTCCCTCTTCCGTCTTCTCTGACATTAATAAAAAAAATGTTTTTTAAAAAAATTGAGCATACTAATCACTTAAAAAAGAAATTAAATAAGTAAAAATCCATGTTAAAACTAAGGAGATATTTCAAGCGGAAGGCATCTGGGACAGGCCGGACTGTGTGGGAGCACTTTGCCGGGGATTCATTCCTTCCCTGTAAAAAAGAACTACCTAGTTTGGTGGTGACTAAGCAGAGGAGGAAGGATGTGCACCCCGGAACTGAAGAACGTTACAGGAACTTTAAAATTTCGTGCTCCCAACGACCCACACCCGCACAAAAACTGCCTCACTGCCCAGCCACAGAGCTGGGACGTTGCAAGAAGCTGCCCACGACCCCGGGGCCAATCAGCTCACCCTCTGCCCCCAGGGGTCCCGGGCGGACAAGGGTCCCAGGAGGAGCCGCACGGAAGGCGGAGGGAGGCGCCTCCACCGGCTGCCCCGCACCCAACGGCGCGCCGCATACACCTCGGTTTTAAGACGCAGTTCTAACGCATTTTAAACACTGTCCTTTCGGGACAAATGAGAAATGTTACCCCGCAACCACGCCCCGAAGGTCGAGTGGCTGGCAGAAAAGAAGACCCCCACGAACAAAAGCAAGTGCGGAAAGCGCAGGCCCAGGAGCCCGCCCCCTTCCCAGCCAGCGCCCCGGCCGGGGGAGACCATCACCCCGCCGCCCAGCCTGGAGCCCGCGAGGGGGGGGGGGCGCCCAGCCCGCAGGTCTGAGGGGCGCGCACCCACCGGCCGACGGCAGGCAGGAGGCGAAGGTCGGACGAGTCACGCACTCACGGGTCCAGCGACACCTCGGGCGTTGGGAGAGCAGGGCGCGGACGGCCCCCTTAAATACCCGGCCGCCCCGCCCCGCCCCGCCCCGCCCGCGGCACGTGACCCGCGGCCCGAACCCGAGCCCCCGCGGCCCCGCCCACGGTCGCCCTCGACCTAGTCCGGCCCGCCTGGGGGGGTGGGGGCCGCGCCTGGGTGAGGGGTGCCCGGCCTGGATGAGGGGTGCCCGGCCTGGGTGGGTGGGGTGGCCCAGCCGGAGGGAGGGCTCCTGGGAGGCTCCAGCGGAAACACGGGCGGCTTTTTTTGCAAAAGGCTACGGGGGAGACACAAGTATAAACCCTAACCTGGTTACCGTTGGTCCTCGAAATAGAAGAGTGTTTTCTTAAAATGGAAACAATGATTCTAGACTCCTTTTTTAGCAAGCAAAAAGCGTCCAGTTTTGTGACATGCTAACCCGAATTGTGACCAGACCTACAGAGATTTGGTTCACTGTTCTTTGTTGGACTTGGAGGTCAATTCCTTATACATATTTCTGTTTTATTATATTTTTTTAAAAAAATTATTTTTATTGATTTCAGAGAGGAAGGGAGAGACAAACATCAATGAGAGAGAATCACTAATCGGCTGCCTCCTGCACCTTCCGCCTCCCCCACCCCAACTAGGATGGGACCCAAAACCAGGGTATATGCTCTCCACCAGCATCTAACCCCCGGGCCTTTCAGTCCTCGGGCCAACACTCTAGCCACTGAGCCAAACCAGCTGGGGTGTATGTTTCTATTTTAAAGTTGAATTGGAATTTCCAAAGGGAGCCTTGAATACTTTAGGTTGGTCCCCGTTTTGTTTTTGTTTTTGTTTTCTCAGCAAAATACTCCCAACAGCTGTCTATGTTTATTATGCAAGATGACTAACTTTTTAAAGTTGTGGGTTATGTATGATTTTATTTTTAAAAAGAAACTTCAATCAACATCTGAATCTCAGGATTTTCTTGTGTAAAATTCCTGACTTCAACCTGATCATTTGAGCAAACAGGCTGTGGAACTGGCCCGGGATGAGGGCAGGTGTTCCAGGACTTCTCCCCCACTGAGTGTTGGGGAACCTCCAGGTGACGTGGCCGCAGGTGTCTCTGACCCCTGGGGCGGCCCTCCGCCTCCAGCCTCCAGAATGGAGAGCCAGGGGAGGCAGCGAATTGTGAAAAGCCTTCAAAGGTCTTCAGCTCAATTACTCAACTAATGTTGCATGCACATAGATACTGTTTAACGTATTTAAAGCTCCAAACTGACCATTAAAAACGTGTCTGATTACATCTGCAGGCCCTCAGCACAGAAAAACAATTACAGCATTTCTCTTCCTCCCTCCCCATGTAACTCACGATTACATATGAGACTAAACTATAAAATAAATGTTAGGAACTCCAAAAAAAGTTGTTTCCCCCTTCTCCCCCATATGACTGACAGCTTCAATGCTTTAAGCAATCAAATTATCACCTGTTTCTTTTCTTTCCAGTGCTCTGGCTTTATTGGTGCTCTGAGCAGATATTTGGTGTGCCTATCATTATTTTACCTCTGCCCTATGACACAGGAATGTACGGAATGATGGGTGGTTTTCTTTTTTTCTTTTTTTTTTTTTTTTTACTTCTCACTAATCTGACCTATTTTGCAATAAGACTCTTGCCCTCTCACCTACAAATGCCTCCATCGCCCCCACCCCCCCCTTTTTTTTTTTTAAACTTGTGAGTCACTTGTCCTCTTTAAGGATGAGCAATGTCCTTTTGCTTTTCTGTTACATCACAGGGGATGAAGCCCCAAATTCTCCACCTGCAACTCTCATCATCATGAGTCTGTGAGAAGGTGGAGCTGGTAGCAAGAATGGTACCTAAGTCCTCAGGCGATTTTGATATTCTCTAGAAGAGCGATTTTCAGCCTTTTCATCTCATGGCACACGTACATTAATTACTAAAATTCTGTGGCACATCAAAAAAATTTATATTTTTTGCCAATCTGAAAAAAAAGAGGTATAATTTTGTTTCATTCATACCAGATGGCTATTGTGTGGCCCCAATTGGCCCCAATCGGAAATGGGAGAGACAGCCCCTTGGCCCTAATCACTGGCCAGGCCAAGGGACCCCCCCCCCACCCCGTGCACAAACTCATGCACCAGGTCTCTAGTTGCTACATAATATCCTCAACCGAGACCGAAGCAAGATGGCGGCCCAGGGAGTCTCCTGGGCCGCCATCTCCTCAACAATTTGGAAATAAATAACAGATAAAACCAAAAGGGATCGCACCAGACCCACAGGAAAGCTGGCGAAATGGGAAGGCTACATCTAAACGCAAAGCAGGACGTCGCTGCTGCCATGTGGAGTTTAAAACTACAGCGAAACTGAACCTGCCGGAGCCGCTGCCGCCGGGAATGAGGGAAGCCAGACCTCGCTCCGCCCCGGGGCCCAGGGAGTGGGCCAGCCCCGCCGGCCGCCACGGGAGCTGATGGGGGCCTACACCGCCGCAGCCACCGCCACCGCCGCAGCAGCGCCTTCGGCTCCTGCCTGGACGAGAAGCCCGTGAGCGCGACCTCCCAGCCCGCTCGCAGTGCTGGAGAGAAGCGGGTGCCAGGACTCGGGCCCCCGCACTCGCCGCTGCCGGGCGGGCGAAGAGATGGTGTAGTATCTCCCCGCCGGCCCAGCCCCCGAGCTTACTGTGCAGGCGAAGAAATCGCGCAGCAGCTCCCCGTCTGCAACCAGCCCAGAAGTGGGAAAACTAAACTAGACACCAAGCAGGGCGCCGCCGCCGCCATGTGGAGTTTAAAACTACAGCGAAACTGAACCTGCCGCTGACGCCGGAAATGAGGGAAGCCAGACCTCGCCCTGCCCCGGGGCCCAGGGAGTGGGCCAGCCCTGCCACCACTACGGGAGCTGATGGGGGCCTACGCTGCCACCACCGCCGCCTGGGCCGCTGCCGCCGCGCCTTCACCGCGCCTTCGCCGCGCCTTCGGCTCCTGCCTGGACGAGAAGCCCTTGAGCGTGAGCAAGACCTCCCAGCCCGCCCACAGTCCTAGAGGAGCGGGCACAGCGTCCCCCCTCCCGCACAACCAGCTCGCCCCAGAAATGGGAAGGCTACAGTTAGACACCAAGCAGGGTGCCGCAGCTGCCATGTGGAGTTTAAAACTACGGCGAGCGGAGGACTGAGAAGGTGGGGCAGTTCTGTACCGTGCTGCCTTCCACTGGTTAAGACCTCCAAGAGCAAAGGCCTTCCGAGGTGAGGATGCCCCTACTGTCACCTGTAGAGGGGCAGCACTGAGCTGGCCAATATTTGTGGTGGTGGTGCTGCTTGTCCTGGCTCAGAGGAAGCGTTCCACTAAGTCTGAAAGACTAAGACATCGCGGGGACTCTCCGCCACCGCCCGCGGCCTGCTCTGCCAGGCCTTCGCGCACGCTGTGCTGGCGCTGCGCCTTCCGTTGGCAGACCCGGAGAATCCTCTCTCCGCTGCCACATGGCCAGGCCAAAGCATCAGACACTACCACCACGCGGATTTTAAAACTACAGGGGAAATTGAGCCACAGGAGCTACCATCGCTGCCGCACCCACTGCCGCCCCCAAGAATGGGAATCCACCGAAATCAGAGCTCACTACACACCGGGCTCATAGAGAGTGTGGCTTCAGAAATTAGCCTCTGCATCCACAGAAGCTCCACATCCGCAACAAAGAGGACGCGATGGAGGGCGGACTCTCCCCATGCAGCCATCACAGCCCGACCACAATCTCCCCAGCACACCCACCATGCTGGGAGGGAAATGGAGCGCGCTGGTGAGGAAATGGCACGGTGCCTTCCATTACCCACTCAGGCGAGCCCATCCTCCGATGCCACATGGCCAAGCTGAAGCTCTCACCACCACCGCCATGTGAACTTTAAAACTACAGTGGTAATTGAACCACAGGAGTGACCGTCAATATTGCACCTGGCACCGCCACTCGCCACTGGCGCCGAGAATAAAGGAAATCCACCAAGAACAGAGTTCACCACGCCTTGGGCTCAGGGAGTGGGCGACCTCAGAACTTAGCCTCCATGTCTGTGGCTGCTCCGCTCCCACACCGAACGAGACACCGTTGAAGGTGGTCCCCCCGCCTGCAACCATCTCAGACCAACTGCAGCTGTCCCAGCCTGCCCCCCATGCTAGCAAGGAGCTCCGAGTGTCCCAGGGGGCCGAGTGCCCCGGGTGAGCCGAGTGTCCCAGGGGGCCATGTGCCCCGGGTAAGCCGTACCCCCCAAAGGGGAAGGGGGAAGGGTGTCCCGGGTGAGCCGGGTGTCCCAGGGGGCCGAGTGCCCCGGGTGAGCCGAGTGTCCCAGGGGGCCGAGTGCCCCGGGTGAGCCGAGTGTCCCAGGGGGCCGAGTGCCCCGGGTGAGCCGAGTGTCCCAGGGGGCCGAGTGCCCCGGGTGAGCCGAGTGTCCCAGGGGGCCGAGTGCCCCGGGTGAGCCGAGTGTCCCAGGGGGCCGAGTGCCCCGGGTGAGCCGAGTGTCCCAGGGGGCCGAGTGCCCCGGGTGAGCCGAGTGTCCCAGGGGGCCGAGTGCCCCGGGTGAGCCGAGTGTCCCAGGGGGCCGAGTGCCCCGGGTGAGCCGAGTGTCCCAGGGGGCCGAGTGCCCCGGGTGAGCCGAGTGTCCCAGGGGGCCGAGTGCCCCGGGTGAGCCGAGTGTCCCAGGGGGCCGAGTGCCCCGGGTGAGCCGAGTGTCCCAGGGGGCCGAGTGCCCCGGGTGAGCCGAGTGTCCCAGGGGGCCATGTGCCCCGGGTAAGCCGTACCCCCCAAAGGGGAAGGGGGAAGGGTGTCCCGGGTGAGCCGTGTGTCCCTTGGGGTCGAGTGCCCCGGGTGAGCCGAGTGTCCTAAGGGAAGCAGTGGGTCCCAGGGGAAGGGGCGGTGAAAACCAGAGTAGGAGCGGACTCTATTCATATGAGCCTGAGATGGTCACCATAAAACAAGCAGATTGTCAAATGACAGGGGGGAGGGGAAGGAGACCTGGGGGGAGACAGGAGAACAACCGAGGGACTGGTATCCATGAACATAAGTACAACCAATGAACACAGAACTCTGGGGAGGGAGGGCATAAATGGGTGGTGAGGGGGGGGCAATGGTAAACTATGTACACAGAAAATACCTTAATAAAATAAAATTTAAAAAAAAAAATATATCCTCAACCTTTTATTTTGAAATATTTTAAGCCCCACAAAAGTTGAAAAAAAGTACAATCATGGTTCTATTCCCAGTCAGAGCACATGCCCAGGTCAGAGCACATGCCCAATGTGGGGCGTGCAGAAGGCAGCCAATTCTCTCTCATTATTGATGTTTCTAACTCTCTCTCTCTCTCCCTCTCTCTTCCTCTCTGAAATTAATTTAAGAAAAAAAATTTTAAGTTATTTCCGGAGACAACTCTTATTATGGGCAAGGTCCCTAATTTAAGTTCTTTAAGGGAGACATAAAAGTTTCTCATGAGTTTGCTGTCTGCTCAAAAGAATTCACATGCCAAAGTGGCCCATTTGGGAAGGACTGTTCTGAACCCTCACACCATGTGGCAAACTCTGCTCACTCTGTATGACTCAGGTCTTCATGTCTGTAAGGTCTTCCTCAAACCTAAGGTCACAGACTAGTAGGTGGCTTCCAACCAGGCATATATGACAATCTATGCTGTACACCTCTGCATGTGTTTGCTTTTTTAAAAAATATATATATTTTTTTAATTGATTTTTTACAGAGAGGAAGGGAGAGGGATAGAGAGCTAGAAACATCGATGAGAGAGAAACATCGACCAGCTGCCTCCTGCACCCCCCCACTGGGGATGTGCCCCGAAACCAATGTACAAGCCCCTGACCAGGATCGAACCCCTCAGTCCTCAGACTGATGCTCTATCCACTGAGCTAAACCAGTTTTGGCTGGTGTTTGCTCTTAAGTGATAAATACCAGGGACTTTCATAGGCCTCAGAGCCTGGAAGATAAAGGACTAAGAGGATATCTAGGGTTCCTTCCAGCTGTATTATCTTATTTAAAAAAATAACAATACCTTGTCTTGTTTATAGCTTTACAAAGTCCTTCTTTAAACATTATCTCAAATGAGACATGCCTTTTCCTACTCCCTTGTCACAGCCTCATGCAAATGCAGGGGAGATATTACTATGTCCATTTCCTCTTTTTATCTGAGCTAGAAAGCTACCTTTCTCATGGACCAGAGACAAAGATAATGGGTCACAAGTAATGAGTCATGAGGCCAGATGACATCTGTTTTGACCACTTCAAACTCCATGCAAACTGGTCACCAGCAGGAAGAATCTCTTGGATGACCCACTAAATCTACCTTCCTAATCATCCCTAAACCTGATTCTCTGCCATTCTGGTTTTTTATAATCCTCACCTGAGAATATGTTTATTGATTTTAGAGAGAAAGTATCAGGGCTGACCAGCAGACCCTGAGTAATGGATGAATGATTACTCTGACACAGGATTGTTGTGAAAGAGAGGGCTAAGGGACTGCCTGGCTAAAGGATCCAGATAGCTCGATTGCCTACCTCTTCAGGCTTTTATTGTAACAGCAGTTTGAGATAAAGTTTATTTTTTAGATATAAGCAGTAGGGTAAATAATCTTGGGAGGACACATGTGTCTGCAGTGTCTTTTTAAGCAAGGACACCTAGAGGTTAAGCATTAAGATTCCAATAAACACTCGAGGGTCCACAGACTTGTTTGGAAAGGTCAAGGAACAATTAGGGGCAGCCATCTTCAGCCAAAGTCCCCTAAGTAGGAATGCCGATAAACAGTGCAGCCGACTTCAGCACACTCCATTTTTCAGAATGTTCCTCCTTACAAACTTTCTAATCAAGTCTCCATGCTTCCTTACAAGAGAGGAAGAATGAGCAAGAAGAGATCCTATTGATGGTCCCATCTGGTGGATCCCTGTGCGCATGACAGTGGCCTGGGACACTTGTTAAAAATATAGATTCTATCCCTAGCTGGTTTCGCTCTGTGGGTAGAGCATTGGCCTGTGTACTGAAGGGTCCCAGATTTGATTCTGGTCAAGGGCACGATTGCCTGACCAGATGCCTGATTGTGGGCTCGATCTCCAGTGTGGGCTGGGCAGGAGGCAGCCATCAATGATTCTCTCTCATCATTGATGTTTCTATCTCTCTCCTCCCGATTCCTTACTCTTTGAAATCAATAAAAATATATTCATATATATATATATAGATACAGATATAGATATAGATATCTAGAGATAGATAGATTATAGGGATAATCCCCAGAGGTTGATTCATCTGATTTAGGAAATAGTCCAGGACATTCTGATGCAGATAGACCAAGAACTATACTTTAACAAACACTGCGTTTACTAGAACTCTTCTGATGGACAAAGCGGCTGAGTGATTTGCATTAAGGCAGCAATTTTCAACTGGTGTGCTACAAGAAATTTTTAAACAGGCAATACCTGACTAGTCAGAGGGCACTGATCTCTTTTCCCTTAGATTATTTAAAAAAAAAAAAAAAAAAAAAAAGATAACAGGCAACGCAATGTTGAATAGCTGCATGGTGTGGATGAATCAAAATTACCGTATTTGCCGGCGTATAAGACGATTTTTTGGCCCTGAAAATACTGTATTTGCCGGTGTATAAGACGACTGGACGTATAAGACGACCCCCTGACATTTCCACTCAAAATACAGAGTTTGTTATATACTCGCCGTATAAGACTACCCCCCACTTGGAGGCATATTTTTCAGGGCCAAAAAATCATCTTATATGCCGGCAAATACGGTATACCTATTTTTTTCAGATAAGCAAATATATATATACTTTATGGTGTGCCACAGAATTTTAATAATTAGTTTACATGTGCCATGAAATGAAAAAGGTTGAAAATCCTTGGCCTAAGGCACTGGCAGAGTTTAAATCAGAACCTAAGATGCCTTTCCAGAACGTATAAAAACTACGCCTTAACAATAAATCCATTTCATCAAATTATTAGTCCTGTATAACATTGACATGAATTTACTGGCCAGCCTAGCACTAGAAAGAGAACTGATTCCCAAGGTCAAGGCCCAGAACCCCACCTTGGTATGATTTGGGAGTTGCTAGAGCATGGCCTTTGTACCTGGGTAAGTAAGCAGCTGGGCCTGGGGGCCACAGTGCACTGTGCATCCAGGTCACTGACAATCAGGCCTGACCACAGTAAAATCAAAGAGGTCAAAGTACTACCCGAGGCCCCTTCAGCTACTCTTGCAGCCACTTAGCTCCTCCTTAGAGGGTCCTCCTTTCCCCTGGTGCTCTTTGCCTGCCTTGAGTCTCCTTCCTGCAGCATCCTTCCTAATGCATCCCAGCCCTAATAAACCTGTGCTCTAAACTAAAAGTGCAAATAGACTTTATAAACAAATTCAAGCCAGAATGCTAAAGACTAGTTTATTAACTCCCCTCTCATAGAGGTATTTAGAAGTTAATTAAAAAATTTTTTTAATAGTTTGCAAAATATATATAAAAAAATAGTTTGCAAAATATATTTTCATACTAAGTATGAAGGACATGCTAATCCTATTCTGTGCACCGACTCAAACTCTCTTGTCCAAGATTACCGGGCTTGTATGTGACAGAGTCAGGTCTATAGCCTTTGAAGACAAAGTTCTTTCAGCTATACCAAGTCTCCAAAGGATAACTGTCTAAAGGTTCCCAGTAAATGTTTGTTGAATGAATATTAAAATAAAGAGCAAGGGGGAATGGCTCAGCTGGCGTGGCTCAGTGGTTGAGTGTCAACCTATAAACCAGGAAGTCTCGGTTCGATTCTGGGTTAGGTTGGGCACATGCCTAAGTTTTGGCTCAATCCCCAGTAGGGAAGGTGTGCAGGAGGCAACCGATCAACGTTTCTCTCTTGTCACTGATGTTTCTATCTCTCTCTCCCTCTTCCTCCCTCTCTAAGAGAAATTTAAAAAAAAATTTTTTTAAAGAGCAAGAGGGAATGAAGTAATATGAAAGAAACAGAAAAAAAGGAAAAACAAATGTTAGGGGCATTTCCTTAGGTGAACAGAAAGCATTTTTGTTTGGTAGGTGGGCAAGAAGTCTATGTGAAGTTAAGAAAGTCACACACACACACACACACACACACACACACACATCCCTCCCATATGCTACTTATGTATCAGTCCCCAGGCTTGTGGACAACATGTTTACTTCTTTTTGTGCTCTTTCTCAAGACTCAGGATCATAATTAGGTAATTTTGATTTGAGGCTTAAAAGCCCTGATGGCAGCACTGGAATTTAAGAGCAGGAGGAGACCCTGGTGGTTATTTACCAGTAACCCAGTGAGTTGCTGCGTGCTTCTGTGTGCGAGGGAACGGCCTGGGCACAGATCCTCAGCCAAGAACCTTCTCCTCAGATGGCTGCTTCAGCAGTTTTGTTAGAGGCAAGAGGTGTGGGCAGCCACCCTTGGAACTCGTCCTTTTGGCCTAGTTTCATTTTGTGAAGATGCCTGATCCTTCCTTTCTCTGGGTCCTCTTACAGGTCCAGAGCAAGGTGGGAGAAGAGATTTGTTTTTGGTTTTGTTTAAGGATGTTAATTTGGAAAGATGACTGAGCCCAAAGTTTCAAGAGTGACTTAGCTATTCTATTTACTGTCAACATCCACATTCCAGCTCTGGAACTGGATTTGGCAAAGATTCCTTTCCTAGGTTGGCTTCTGGCAACCTTAATGACTCAACAACTGAGGAAGTTGGGAAACATGACTTTACTAACCAGTACCAGGGCCATTTCCAGAATTATTCCACTCTCTGGGCTGTGGAATGAAACCCTCAAAGTCAGGACCAATTTTTGTCATCCCCACTATGAATCATTTCTTTTATCTGAACCATTTCAAAGTTCTATATTTTGATATTTAATTTTTATTTATCTATTTAGTTTTAAATAACTCTATTGTTCAGATTATTACAATGTTCCTCTCCCCCCCCCCCCCATAGCTCCCCTCCATCCTCTGTCCTTACCTCTCCCCACACTGTCCTCATCCATAGGTGTATGATTTTCATCCAGTCTCTTCATGCATCCCCCACACCACTTTCCCCCTGAGAATTGTCAGTTCACACCCTTTCTATGCCCCTGATTCACCAGTTTATTGACCAGTTTATTCTATTCCTCAGACTTTTTATTCACTTGATTTTTAGATTCACTTATTGATAGATATGTATTTGTTGTTCATAATTTTTATCTTTACCTTTTTCATCTTCTTCCTCTTCTTAAAGAATACATTTCAGCATTTCATATAATACTGGTTTGGTGGTGATGAACTCCTTTATGTTTTTCTTATCTGTGAAGCCCTTTATCTGACCTTCCATTCTGAATGATATCTTTACTAGGTAGAGTAATCTTGGTTGTCAGTTCTTGCTAATCATCACTTTAAATATTTCTTGCCACTCTCTTTGGGCCTGCATAGTTTCTGTTGAGAAATCAGCTGACAATCTTATGGGTGCTCCCTTGTAGGTAACTATCTATTTTTTTCTTGCTGCTTTTAATAATCTCCTTGTCTTTTGTTCTTGGCATTTTAATTATGATGTGTCTTGGTGTGGTCCTCTTTAAATTCCTTTTGTTTGGGGTTCTCTGCATTTCCTGGACTTGTGAGTCTATTTCTTTCACCAGGTAGGGGAAGTTTTTAGTCATATTTTCTTCAAATAGTGATTTTGAAAAAAAAAAATTTCAGTATCTTGCTCTCTCTTCTTCTGGCACCCCTATAATTTGGATGTTGTATGCTTGAAGTTGTCCCAAAGGCTCCTTACACTATCTTCATATTTTTTTATTCTTTTTGCTTTTTGCTTATACAGTTGGGTGTTTTTTGCTTCTTTGTATTTCAAATCTTTGACTTGATTCTTGCGACCCTCTAGTCTGCTGTTGGATCGCTGTATATTATTCTTTATTTCAGTCTGCTCAATTTCTAGTTGGTCCTTTTTCATATCCTCGAGGGTCTCACTAAATTTATTGTCAGACTCTAGAAAATTCTTGAAAAACCTTATAACCATGGTTTTGTACTTTATATCCAGTAGTTTGCTTTCCTTTATTTCTGTCATTTGTGACCTGTTTCTTTGTCTCCACATTTTGGCTGCTTCCTTGTGTTAATAGAGTGGCTTTGTGTGCTAGGTGTCCTAAAGGGCCCAGTGGCTCAGCCTCCTCAATTACCTGAGGTAGAGTCTCTTGGTACACCCCTTTATGGACTGTGCGTGCAGTCTTATTGTAGTTAAGCCTTGATTGTTATTGGTATAACTGGGAGGAATTGACCTCCAGGCCAATTGGCTGTGAGGTTCAGCTGTGTCTACAATGGGAAAACTTCCATGCTGGAGACACCTTTATGAGGCAAGACTTGCTTCAGTGGGGCTTTGGTGCTCACTGAGTCTGCCCCTTGAGTTTGTCCCTTATGGATGTGAGGAGTTGTAATCTGGATGGTCCCACTCTGACCACTGAGAGATTCAAGGAGATACAAATTTAGCCTCTGCCTGAGGCCACCCAGTAGGAGCTCCAGAGAGATCTGCAGATTCCTCTTCTTTGTTTGGGGTTTGGAGGAGCCCAGATGAGGCCCAGCTGTGAAGCAATGCAAGTTGTTGTGGGGCCTTGGGCCTTCTTTTGGCAGTTCTGGGGCTCTCTGACCCAGCTGCAGTTTGTTGGGAAATTTTAGGTTGCAAAGGGCCAGGCTATTCATATGCAAAAGCCTCTGCACACGGCTTGGGTGGGGCAGGATCTCAGGGCAGAGCAAACAGCAATGGCTGATCCTCAGCCCTTCCCTAAGAGGCCCCTAGGTCTCAATGTCCCTCAGTAATTGCTGCAAGCACCTCTGAGAGAAAGCCACCCTAGAATTCTGCTCGAAGCCAGACAGTCCAATTTCTCCCCGTATGAGTCTGGGTCCCCAGAGTCTCGCCCAGAACTGGAGTTCAGAGCAGTCAAGAGCTTTTGTCTCCCTCCCGATTAAAAAAAGACAACCTTGTCCTCAGTTGCCAGCCCTTTCTGAGCACTCTGTCCCTTTGCATTTTACTTCTGCAGCTCCTGTGAGCTTCAGTGTGCTTTTCTCTTTCCTTCTAGTTGTAGAATTTCACTCAGCCAGCCTTCCTGTGGTTCTGGATGATGTCTGTTTGTCTTTTAGTTGTAGTTTTGAAGTGGTTGTGCGAGGCAGCAATTTCAGGTGTTTACCTACACTAACATCTTGGTTTCTTCCTTGATATTTAATTTTTTTAAAATTTCTAAAAAGCTTCACTAAGAGAGAGGGATATATCATGTTCCAAAGTTCAGCAGACATGCAGAGCAATACTAAATGTTTCATAGCATAAGTGTAATGAAATTCATCAAGAATTCAAAGTTGAGCCCTAACTGGTTTGGCTCAGTTGATAGAGTGTCAAGTGGTCAAGTGCACATCCCTGGGTTGCAGGCTCAATCCCCAGTAGGGGGCGTGCAGGAGACAACTGATCAATGATTCTTTCTCATCATTGATGTTTCTAGCTCACTCTCTGATATCTATATCTATATCTATCTATCTATCTATCTATCTATATATATAAATTCAGAATTGATCTAAAATTTAAGATTATAGTGGTATTGAGTAATCCTAATATCATGCAATATATGTGTACAAAAAAAACAAAACACACAAATCAGTCTATCTTTGATGATCTTCAAATGTTAGGACACCGAAATGCAAAAAAGTCACAGTTATAGTTGTAAGAATGGCATCTATGATAACAACATTACTTTCCAAAGCTCCAGAAATGTTCATATTTGTCTTTAGCAAACTAAAACCATCCAAGGTTGCCATTAGGATTGAATAAAAATAATTAATGGTCAATTGTTTTTGAAAAATTTAAATTAATAAAATATTTCTGTAAAGAAAAGAGAAACAAGTAAAGAAACATCATAGCTATCCCTACATTGAAATAAAAGAAAGAAAAACTTTCTCACATATCTATAAAATATCTATTTATTGAAAGCTTACTAAAGTATGGGGATTTTAAAAGGAAGTATACAAAAATGTTAATTATAGTTATATAGAAGAATTATAACTCATTTCTTCTTATTGTTTATCTCTATTCTCTAAAATGAACATATATTACTTGTGACAGGAGGTTTTCTTTAGTTAAGTTTCTTATTAAATTGTAATTAATGCTCAAAAACTAAACAACTAGCCAGATGACTCAATCTTGATTGCTAAATTCTACCTCACAGACTGATTACATTTGCTGCTCACCTGTTCTAGAAAATCCAACTGTGAACTTTCACACATATACCTGAATCAAGAGTTTCCACAGCTGCTTGGATATGGCCAGTTAGGGTGTTTCAGAATTGCAAGTCTAATTGATGAACCAAGACATAGTTTCTCAAATGTTCTGAAAAATGAGGATGGAGGTCTGGGACCATACACTGAGCAGCGTCAGCTATAGTATCACAGGACCCATTCCTAGTCACCTGCTGGGCCCCTGCAATTGTCTTCTCCTAGAAAACGCATGCCAAACTAGTCAGCACCAGTCACTGAAGCTGCTTGGTGAATGGTACATCCCCAAAGGCACACAGTTTCACTTTCATGAGTGGTTCTAAGTTTAAATTGAAGGTTCCTAAATACTCATTTACAAATGGAATTCTCAAGCTACCATTCCTTCCTGGACATCTAAGATATGGCTCCTTTTCTTCATGTGCTCATAAGAACTACAGAAACCATACCTAGCCACTATGTTCCTAACAGCTCTCCAACAGGTGAATGCATATGTGGCTCATGACTCATAATCAGTCTTTTATTTTATTATTTCTTGGATAATTCTGATAAGGACATTCTGGGATTGAACTAAATTTTAACATAATCACATTAAAGAAATGATCTGACTACACAATTACCTATGAAAGATAAAAATCAAGAACTGAAGAGCATTTCCCAGAAAAGAATCAAGGGTGATTTCATAACATTTATTCTGTCTCTCTCTCTCTCTCTCTCTCTCTCTCTCTCTCTCTCTCTTTCTTTTGCGCAGACACACACACACACACACACACACACACACACACACACACACACCTTGGTACATATACTCTAAACTGCCAAGGAATCTCAGTTTGTGGTATAATTTTTTCTTGGAGGGGTGAGAGATAGTGTGTGTTAAGACCCAATCTGCTTCAAAATCACAAAGTATAGCTTCTTGAGAGACATACCCAACAACTGGAAATGGCAACTTAGGATAGGTGAGCACAGATTGTAAAAAAAACTTCTACTTTTCATATTATATATTTCTTAAAAATATTTGCAAATGTTTAATGAGCCTCAATTTTTACTTTTCTTTTATTTTATAAAAAATAATCTTGTTTTATTCATTTGTTCATTCATTCATTCATTCATTCATTTATATATATTTTAATCCTCACCCAAGGACATTTTTCCATTGATTTTTAGAGAGAGTGGAAGAAAGAGGGAAAGACAGAGAGTAATATTGATGTGAGAGAAACACATCAATTGGTTGCCTCCTCCAAACAGGGCTGGGGAGGAGCCTGCAACCAAGGTACATGTCCTTGATTGGAATGGAACCCAGGACCCTTCAGTCCACAGGCTGATGCTCTACCAACTTAGCAAAACTGGCCAATGCTATTTCTACTTTTAGAAGCAGAAAGCATAAGAGAAAATTTAAAAAGCATCATAATGTGAGAAACTTGAAGAGCTTCCACTATGATCAGGTAAAAGGTAAGGATGCCCCCTCTCACCATTCTCTTTTAACATTGTACTTAGAGTTTTAGCTAATGCAATAAGACAAGAAAATAAAATAAAAGGTATACAGATTAGGAAGAAAGAAATAAAATTTTTTCCACTCACAGTTGACATGATAATCTATGTAGAACATCCAAAAGAACTGACAAAAGAATTCTTGGAACTAACAAATGATTATCGCAAAGATGGTTGCAGCTGTGGGCATTCAGAGCTAGTCATCACAAGATATGCTTCTATAGTATGTGAATTGCTTTGATTTAAGGGCAATTTAATCTTCAGGGCTCTATAAACTTTTGCCTCTCCCTTTAACTACTTAAAAGAATTTGAATTAGGGACCTTGTCCATAATAATTGACCCACTATACAGCAGAGCAAGCTTCTATTTACTAAACATCTGCTCTTCCTATCATTCTGCAATGACCTTTTGAAGCCCCCAAGACACATTACTTCATCTGTAACTCAGAATATACCTCAATCTCACTTTCTTATCTCTGAACCTTTCATGTAGGTGGACCTCTGATTATCTCATGCATGTGGCATTCTCATACATATGTACATATTAAATTGGGTTTTCTCCCATTAATCTATCTCACATCCATTTGATTATTAGAATAGCCAAAAGAATCTTAAAAGTAAAGTTTGTCCCCCCCACCCACCCACACACACGATACATGGTTAATATAAAAAAAGCAGCTTGTATATCACTTAACAATGGATAACATATTACCATCATTAGTTTAATGCCAGACTTCCTTGTGATATTCCTATCTTTGAGAATCCAAATACAATTTCCAAGCAGCTGTGAGAGTCCCTGAGAAAACCTGGCAGCTCTTTACCAATTCTCTGAATAGGTAGGAAATTGCGCAGATATAAATCTTGGAAAAAGTAGAAGCCTCCTGGGCTTCCTTTTCTAGTGACTCATTCCCTGGGGTGTGCCTGTACTATCTTCATCCATCAGAATGAGCAGGTTCCCTTCAGGTCCTTACCTACCACCTCCTCCAAACACCTACTCCCACTCCCCACCCTACATCTTTTGTTTACATTGATTCCACAGTCCTCTCAGAAAGTAGCTAATGGTGCCCTAGCCGGTTTTGCTCAGTGGATAGAGTGTTGGCCTTCAGACTGAAGGGTCCCACGTTCGATTCTGGTCAAGGGCACATTCCCGGGTTGTGGACTCAATCCCAGTAGGGGGCATGCAGGAGGCTGCTGATCAATGATTCTCTCTCATCATTGATGTCTCTATCTCTCCCTCTCCCTCTCCCTTCCTCTCTAAAATAAATAAAAATATATTTTTTCAAAAAGAAGAAAGTGGCTAATGGCCATAAGGGATTTAATCTAATATTGTTTGTTGGCAACAACAAACTGCAATCTTAATCAAAGGCACCGGGTAGAACTGGACTGTTAGGCAGAACTCTTAAAAATATATGGAGGAAGATTGTTAGAGGTAAGGTAGGGAACATTGAGCTCCTGGGGATACAAGGACATATTTCCAGGAAGCCAAGAACCCATTTTCTTTGACACCCAAAGGAGTAACACATTACAGTGATCTCTGAATGCATAATAATCTGGCCACTCAGTGTATATGTATATATTAGAGGCCAGGTGCATGAATTCATGCATGGGTGGGGTCTGGCCATTCTGGCCAGGGGGAGGGGACATGAGCAGTTGGCCGGCAGGCCTGCCTGCTGGCCGAACTCCTGGTCAAGGAGACAATTTGCACATTAGCCTTTTATTACATGGGATATACACTGAGTGGCCAGATTATTATGCGTTCAGAGATCATAATAATATGGCTACTCAGTGTATATTCAAGGAGACCCTGGCATACATGCAGCTCTGAGATAGGACAAAATAGAGAAAAAAATATATGACTCCTGCTCTTGAAGAGCCCAAAATATAGTTAATACCTGAGAATTTGACTGTTATAAAGGGATAAGCTATTATTATTCCTTCTTTCCCTTCATCCCCACTCCCACCCCTCACTCCCTGTGTGTATGCATGCACAAGGATAAACGTGCTTAAGGTACTGATTCCTGCTCATCACCATTCTGTTTATATACACAGTTCTTTTTATTTTATTTTATTTTTTTAAAGAATAGTTTGTTGAGCCGAAACCGGTTTGGCTCAGTGGTAGAGCATCTGTCTGCAGACTGAGGGGTCCCAGGTTCGATTCTGGTCAAGGGCGTGTACATTGGTTGCGGGCACATCCCCAGTGGGAGGTGTGCAAGAGGCAGCTGGTGGATGTTTCTTTTTCATTGACGTTTCTGGCTCTCTATCTCTCTCCCTTCCTCTCTGTAAAATATCAATTAAAAAAAAAGAGAATAGTTTGTTGAGAGGAAGGGAGAAGGAGAGAAAAAAACATCAACGAGAGAGAAACATTGATCAGCTGCCTTCTGTGCGCTCCTACGGGAGTTGAAGTTGAAACCCACGCATGTACCCTTGCCTGGGAATCGAACTGGCAACCTCCTGGTGCATGGGACAATGCCCAAACAACTGAGTCCCACTGATCATGGCTATACAGTTCTTTAAAGACATTCTTCACCAAATCAAGAATTGCTGGCCAAGCTCTCAGTCTGGCTCTGGCTTTGATACTCTCCAGCCACACCTCTTGTCCCCATAGGAATAGAAGAACAGAAAATAAGCATTACTATGATGGTCTGCTGTCAATGAGGATGGTTTCCACAGGCACCGTTTATTCTAGGTGCTTCAAATCCTCTTCACTCTCCTTGCTTTCTAGCCCTCTTCCACACACCACTTAAGGTTCAATCACTCCTAGAATATTGGCCCCTGAGGGTTTCCTGCTTTCTTTCTCAGCCAAGCACACTTTAGGAATGAAGACCTAATTGTTCTGACAATTATTCTGTTTATTCAGAATGAACTCCAGATAGAGTCCTGGGAACTCGGCAAAAAGCCAACCAGATTGTGCACAGCCAATTCCAGGAAGGACCTAGAAGAGCCTGCGGGTTCCTCTGCTTCCTCCCCACCCTACGTTAAATCGCATCCTGCTCACAGCCGACAATGCCGCCATTCTCCTGCTGACACCAGTTCAACAGACTTAAATAGCTTCCTCCTCAGACTAGCATTTATGGGGTTTTGATATTTCCTACTATAAGGGCCACCTACAAATGTCTACATAACTTCCTAGAATCTCTAGGTTGGCCAGCATAATTATAAGCCCCAGAGAATTAATAAGGACAATAAACACTGGATCTGGAGAATGGTAGAGGACAAATGATTGAACAAAGAACAACAAAAGAAACCTCCAGGCTGCACATAAACAGCAAGCTTTGTGAACTGTTGTTTTATAAAGTTAGTTACATAATTTAATAAAGCACAATTACACTTTTTATAAGATAAAATAAATTTTCATTTATATGACTATGGAATATGCCGGACATGATCAAATACACATAAGTATTTTTAATAACAAAGTATTAAAAATGATAGCAAACTGGTAGGAAAAAGGATGTGCCTATCTGGTGACTCAAGTTGAAGTTCATGAAAAGAAAGAAGCCCAGCCTGGAATCACCCAGATCTATATTTTATGCCAAAACAGTATTAACTTGCAGGAAATGCCTCTAAGAGGAAATGGGACAGAGCCAGGAGAGGCTGGGCGAGCCCTCGGGCTGACGCAGGCCTCACCAGGAGTGAAGAAGAGAGGAAGGAAAGTTGGGTGGAAGCTTATTGGATTGCAGTGAACACTGGGACAAGTTCAGCAAGGCTGTTGGGGAGCACTCGGGCCAGCAGAGGAGTCCTACATTCCCAAAGAATGGGCCTGCCTGCATTAATATCCCTAATATCCCTGCTATACTCCCCACTGACTGGGAGCAGCCCATCTGTGGGTAGCATGGCCTCAGCCAGAACACACTGAAGGACTTAAGGAGTTACAGAACTCAGTCCATTGCTTCATGGAATTGGAAGGATATCTGAAAGGCGTAGCTCATGGTCATCACACTTAGTTTCCTCTTCGATAAAACAGAACGAAATGCATGCAGGCTTACCTCCTAGGACAGATGTGTGGCTCAAAGGAGGCAAGGCACATAAACACTTTGTAAACCAGCCGTGGGCAAACTATGGCCCGTGGGCTGGATCCAGCCCGTTCAGCTGTTCTATCCGGCCCGTGGAACCAAAAGAGCAGAGGGTTCTCTTGCTCTCCCCTCCGCTCCTTCACCAGCAGCCCAAGATGAGAGTGCCAGCATGGTCAGGTTGCTTTTGTTCCAGCCCTCTGGTACAGTTTAAGAACTCATTGTGGCCCTCGAGTCAAAAAGTTTGCCCACCCCTCGTGTGTCCCAGGGGGCCCTGTGCCCCGGGTGAGCCGTGTCCCCCAAAGGGGAAGGGTGTCCTAGGTGAGCCGTGTGTCCCAGGGGACCCTGTGCCCCGGGTGAGCCGTGTGTCCCAGAGGGCCGTGTGCCCTGGGTGAGCCGTGTCCCCCAAAGGGGAAGGGTGTCCCAGGTGAGCCATGTGTCCCAGGGGGCCCTGTGCCCCGGGTGAGCCATGTGTCCCAGGGGGCCGTGTGCACCGGGAGAGCCATGTGTCCCAGGGGAAGCAGAGGGACCCAGGGGTAGGGGTGGTGAGAACCAGAGGAGGAGTGGACTCTATTTGTGTGGTCCTGAGATAGTCACCATAAAACAAGCAGAATGTCAAATGACAGCAGGGAGGGGAAGGAGACCTGGGGGGAAATAAGAGAACAACCGAAGGACTGGTATGCATGAATATAAGTACAACCAAAGAACACAGAACTCTGGGGAGGGAGGGCATGAATGGGAGGTGGGGGAGGGGGCAATGGTAAGATATGTACACATATAATACCTTAATAAATAAAAAAAGAGAAAAAAAAGTTTGCCCACCCCTGTTGTAAACGATAAAATTTGAAGTATGTAATCTTTTAAAAATATATATATATTTTATTGATATTTTTTACAGAGAGGAAGGGAGAGGGATAGAAAGTTAGAAACATTAATATGAGAGAAACATCGATCTGTTTCTCTACTAGGGATGTGCCTGCAACCAACGTATATGCCCTTGACCAGAATCAAACCTGAGACCCTTCAGTTCGCAGGCCGATGCTCTATCCACTGATCCAAACCAGTTAGGACTGGAGCATATAACCTATTAGTTACAAAGGACTATGTCCATGTCATGAGGTGCAGGTCTTCACTCTCTATCTCTGTCTGCCTCCTTTAATGCAAGCCTGCAGCAGTGGCCCAGACTGCCAGTCTACCTCCAAACCCCTCGTTCTTCTGGGCTTCCCAATTGAGTTACTTGCTGAGCAGCAGAAACGGAAACCACCGCCCTTTGGCTCAGAGCTCAAAGCGTCCTCATGTGGACAGAGCCAGCTTGTTGCTGCTGGGTTGCTCCAGCCACACGATGCCCCAGGTCACGAAGCTGGACACTGACTTCGTTGCTAACCAAGAGCCATACACAGCGCGTTCTGCAACTAGACACCTACTCTCCTCGTTGGAATAGGGGCAGGCTCTGAGAGCCCCATTTGTTTGTTTTAAATTTACTTTTGAATAGGTATTGTATACTTTTCATCTGCTGTTCAAAAGGCACAAAAGGGAATCCAGTGAAGGTCTCCCTACCCTTTTAGTCCTCTAGCCAACCAATTCCCTTCCCACAGGTATTTTGTGTATACAGGGTGGGGCAAAGGCAGGTTCACAGTTGTTCATATAGAAAATAATACAATAATAAATGATACAAGAATAAGCTCTGTTTTGTGTACTCACAACTGTAAGCCTATTTTTGCCCCACCCTGTACTTATGGTTATAAAATAATTTCTAAAACTGCTAAGAGAAAGTCCCTCAGAGAGTACCCACTGCTCAAACGAGGCTAACGTAATTCATATACATCTGCTATGTTTGAACTTCTCTCATTTCTACCTATGGAAACCCTCAGAGGTAGGAAGCATATAATTTCTTTCAACATTTTATTACAAAGATTTTCAAATATACAGGAACGTTGGAAGAATTGTTCAGTGAGCACCCATACAATCACTACTTAACTTCTACAATTAAAAATTTGCTATAGTTGGTAGTTTAACTAAATTCACTCAGTTGGCTCTGCCCGTTGGTACTTTTTCCAACACATCACACTGCTTTGCTATAAGAGCAAGGCATCAGTGGTTTGTTGCAAAAGTTCTACATGCTGTCTCACCTCTCATTTACTCATTTTCTATTCCAGCATTTCAAGCAAGATCCAAAGAGATTAAAGTCCCTCAAGAAGTATTTATATCCAGGTCCTTGTATCCAAATATGATCTACAAATAAGCACCAGGGAACTCCCATGCTCTATTTTACTTGTAAATTCCTTGCCCTTTGGTCCTATCATCCCACATGGTGCTGCTCTCCCTGACAGACTTCAGCCTCCCTTAGCTGGCCTCTTCCTTCTTGAAAGTTCGGGAGTATTTAGCCACGTGAGAGAAGCAGACCAGACAGCCTGCAGACCCATCCATCTTTCTTTCTCTCAACACCCTACATGGATGAACACCTCGTTACTCACCGTGTGGTTCATGCACCAGCAGCATGGCGTCACAGATGTCTATTCTGAGGCCCACCCAGACCCACAGAATAAGAATCTGCATTTTAACGGGTCCCCGGGCTATTCCTGGGCACATGCCAGACCACTACACTCTCCCTTCAGCCACAGATTAGAAAGGAGGCCGGTGAGGTTTGCTGGATAAATCCCAGGTGGAAAAAAAAGAAAAAGAGCAGTTAATGGCATTTATCTTAAAGCCTATCTTCTTCTCCCTCTCTCTTTTAAAATTTATTTTTAAAAAATATATTTTATTGACTTTTTACAGAGAGGAAGGGAGAGAGATAGACAGTTAGAAACATCGATCAACTTCCTCTTGCACACCCTCCACCAGGGATGTGCCTGCAACCAAGGTACATGCCCTTGACCGGAATCGAACCCAGGACCCTTCAGTCTGCAGGCCAACGCTCTATCTGCTGAGCCAAACCGGTTAGGGCTACTCTTTTCTCTTTTTATTCTTAGCTCTCCTTTGCCTCTCCATTCCCTTCTTTACAACCTATAATACCACTTATTGAGCCCTTCCTCTGTCCCGGAGAGATTTCTAACCCTTAGGAAAGTTCAAAAGATGTATTTATTCTTAACATGCAGATAAGGCTCAGAGGGTAGCACATCCCCCCAAAGTTGAAGAGCTGTAAATTTTAAGCACGCATGTGTCCATTCTCAAGGCTCGTTGTTCTCTCCCCACTGCATGATATTGTCTCTCAAAACCCTGGCAAATGCCCCAGCCTGGACCCTGCCCACCTGGGCCAGAGGCCTTCTGTCTGCCCATCACCCAAGGCTCTTGGGCTTGTCTTTCCCTCTCAATCCCTTCCTTTCTCATGTTTCTTTCCCAGCAAGTTTACCTGGATGTTATTCACTCAGCTCCCAAGCATCAACCAGGTATTCTTACAGTCTCAAGACAACGGGAACACCTGTGCATTCTAACTGTGGCCTTCAGTGGGCAGCGGGGAGG
This sequence comes from Vespertilio murinus, assembly GCA_963924515.1. Taxonomy (NCBI): domain Eukaryota; kingdom Metazoa; phylum Chordata; class Mammalia; order Chiroptera; family Vespertilionidae; genus Vespertilio; species Vespertilio murinus. Next base: position 126,683,123 of record OZ004708.1, on the reverse strand, counting down.
GGAGAAGTGAGAAGATGTCAGGCAGGTGAAGACATATTTGGGCAGGTAGGATTCTCTTTCCATCCAAATAAAGAGCTCATATTGTCATATTGTCTCTTCCATCACGGAAAAGGAAACAGGTTCCTGAGTGGAGGAGCTGGGGATTAAGAAATTAAAGAAAGAAAAAGACCAAGAGGCAGAATATATTCATAAGGCTGGGAGCTAGGTGGGCGCCATTCTCTCTGATGAAGAGGCAGCAAGCGGTTGACCATGTGACCCCTCCCAGCGCATTTATTTTATACCCCAGTACCAGGAAGTAACACTAACTTATTTGCATTCTTAAGTAGGCCCTAGCATGCTTGGATTTACACATCTAGTTCTGCCCCTGCTGACACCTGGGCTGATATGAAGGCCAAACTGACACGTCCTCCATCCTGGGAAAACATGTTCCAAGGCATGGCTATGCTCACACCTTGAGTCCAGCTGACGATAATTAAGGAAAATTGCCCATGTGCCTTCCCAGACGGCCCTCTACATCTTATGGCTGCTATGAATGTGGTTCTGATCTGTGCCTGTGCTGGGTGGAGAGATCTGTAAAAGGTGATTTCCGGCCTATCAGGAGCATATTAATCCAGCTGGGGATCTGGGGCCTGGGGACATAAAAATTACACAGGAGCAGAGAGGAGGCTGCTTCTGGGCACTGAGATCATAGACGATTCCACAGAGCAAGTGATAGGGAGGGGCGCGTACTAGAAATAGAATCACAGTTGTTCATAGCTATTCACGCAGAAAAGAGGTTCTTCTTACAGAGCCTGGGAAACTGGAGGACGAGTTGCGAGAAGAAAAACAGGGCTGAAAAGATAAGGTGGCCTGAAGCCCAGATGGGTCCATTACTCAGAAAAGAAGATACATTTTAAGGGCAGGACTTATCTGAAGGGAGGCAGTGTCCCCGGATAATGTTTGTGAGGACACTGATAGAAAACAGACACTGGGGACACACGTAGTTTTAAGTTTTTTTTCTTTTTCCCACCCTATATAAGGGCTGGCTTGAAATGTCAGAGCAGTTTCTTTCAGATATTATGCTTGATGCTCTTGGGCTTCTGGCCATCTGAAATAATAACCCGTCCAATGTGACTCAATGTTTGAGCATTGACCTTGAAGCAGAGGGTCACAGTTCAATTTCCAGTCAGGGCACATGCCTGGGTTGTGACCTGATCCCCAGTAGGGGGTCGTGCAGGAGTCGGCCAATTGATGTTTCTCTCTCATCGATGTTTTTGTCTCTCTATCCCTCTCCCTTCCTCTCTCTCTCAAATCAATAAAAAACCCACTCTTTTAAAAAGCGCAACATAAAGATTCAACCTTGTCTCTATGTGACATGGGTAGCAACAAAGATAGACCATTTGTCTGATTTCACTAAGTGGAAGGGTGGCGTGGCAAGGAGAGGGCTTCCCAGTCAAGGGGAGAACATACAGGAAGACAGCAGTGAAAGCATCTTTTCTGAGTGTCAGACATAAAGGCCCACATGACTGATCTAGATGGTATGCTAGACGTCAGTAGGGTGAGATGAAGGAGGTGGGCAGATTAAGGCTCATAGCAATCACTGAAGTTTGAAAAGTGACATGGTCAGAAGTGGGCAGTTGTGTTTGGAAATATCTCATCTGCATGTTCTCTGAAGTTCATTCTACAGTTTGAAACTGTAATCTTCCTCAGTCTAGCCACTGTCTGCTTTGATCCATCTTCTCTGGCAAAGTAGTGATATAGGGTTACTGTATACAGTGAAAAGCAAGGGGATTATTTATCTTGTATCATTTAACCTGGATTCCTAGGATGCAAACTTTTCCAGGGTTTGGAAGAGAGAGAAAAATTTCAGAATGTTTTATCAAACATGCATTATGTTTGATTAAACATATTCAGCTATGTAAACAAAATGGATTAAAGTTAAATTGCTCTGATTGGAATGAGTGGGAGGAAAGCACTCTTTTCTTCCCAACTCCTCATTCCTTTCTTTCTCTCCAAGCAGATTCTGAGGGGGCTTCTTGCTCAAAAATCCGGGATCAACTGGAATCAGCGGACTGTAACTACTAGTTAATCCTGCCTGTCGCCTGTTTTTGCAGGTAAAATCCTATTGGAACACAGCCACGGCCATTCAAGGACATAGTGTCTGTGTCTGCTCTCATGCTACATGGACAGAATTGAGTAATTAGGGCAGAGATTGAATGGTGCGCAAAACTGAAAATACTTACTGTCTGGCCCTAGAGTCTGGCTACTCAAAGATGGTCCTTGGACCCGTTGTACTGGCCTGCACACATTGTCCCTATATACACAGAGCTCAGCATGGGAAAGATGATTCAGTAGTCATTACCTTAGAGCAGTGGTTCTCACCCTTTCTAATGCCTCTACCCTTTTATACAGTTCCTCAAGTTGTGGTGACCCCCAACCATAAGATTATTTTTTTTAAATACATTTTATTGATATTTTACAGAGAGGAAGGGAAAGAGAGAGAGAGCTAGAAACGTCGATGAGAGAGAAACATCGACCAGCTGCCTCTGGCACACCCCCCACCGGGGATGTGCCCGCAACCAATGTACATGCCCTTGACTGGAATCGAACCTGGGACCCCTCAGTCCGCAGACCGACGCTCTACCACTGAGCCAAACCAGTTTCGGCATAAGATTATTTTTGTTGTTACTTCATTACAGTAATTTTGCTACTGTTAATGAATTGTAATGTAAATATCTGTGTTTTCCAGATGGTCTTAGGCTCTACAGCAGCAGTTCTCAACCTGTGGGTTGTGACCAGGGTTGCCTAAGACCACGGGGGGGGGGGGGGGGGGAAGATATTTACATTACAATTAATAACAGTAGCAAAATTACAGTTATGAAGTAGCAACGAAAATAATTTTATGGTTGGGGTCACCACATCATGAGGAACTAAGTGTATTAAAGGGTTGAGGCATTAGAAAGGTTGAGAACCACTGCCTTGGAGGGATTATTGGGATTAGGAGTTGTGTGATATGGCTAGGGGTCAAGGGAGACAGGCCAGACAGGAAAAAAAAAAAGGGTCTGAGAAAACCATGAGGAATGCCTAGATTTAGGGAGTGGGCTGAACGAGTGAAGAGAAATTGTTGGGGAAAGTGCTGACTCTCATTGGTACCAGTAAGTTATGACCCACTGAGAGACTGTCTTATTAGTTTTTAAAAAAATATATTTTATTGATATTTTACCGAGAGGAAGGGAGAGAGATAGAGAGCTAGAAATGTCGATGAGAGAGAAACATCGACCAGCTGCCTCCTGCACACCCCCCACCGGGGATGTGCCCGCAACCAATGTACATGCCCCTGACCGGAATCGAACCCGGGACCTTTCAGTCCACAGACCGACACTCTACCACTGAGCCAAACCGGTTTCAGCTCTTATTAGTTTTTAATCAAACATTCTGAAATATTTCTCTCCCCTCCAAAAGCCTGGAAAAGCCTGCATCCTAGGAATCCAGGTTAAATGATACAAGACATATGATCCCCTTGCTTTTCATCATATACAATGTCCCTGTATACACTTCTCTTTCCCTTCTTCAAAGCAGTGTCTGTTTAGGCCATTAATATTTATGCTTAAAGTGTAAACTCTTCTCTAAAAAGAAATGTGCAGAATGATATGTTGATCAAATGTCTGAAAACATATGGTAATTTTCCTCTGTTATTTAAAGGCATATCCTAGCCTATTTTTTTAAATTGACATACACGTCAGGAAAATTACAACACAAACTCGCAAATGAATAAACACCCTTTTACAAATCCCAGCCTTTATATGCCCACTTTTGACTCTGTATATATTGCAAAAGGCCTACAGAGGTCTGTTTTTGACAATTATTAGGTTACTTTTAAAATTCTGATTGCTGAGGTTTTCCTCAAAGCAATTTCCAACATGTTTTACCAACGACTTTTTTTTTTTTTTTTTTTTTTTTTTTTTTACTGTAAACCTGGGCCATTGACCAAAGGTTGACTATCCAAACGTAAAGCATTCACAGACATTCTCTAAGATAAAATTATTATCAGTGTTATCCTCATGTGCTCACAACAATGGTTTCTGAATAGCTAGATAACCTTTATTTTAACTCCACTGATCTATACCAACAATCATTCTAGATCGATGCTGTCCAACAGAACTCTCTGGAGTGATTAAAAATGTTCTATATCTGTGCCACTTGCTCATTAGCGACCAGCCACATGAGGCTATTGAGCACTTAAGTGTGGATAATTTGACTAGGGAAAGGAATTTTAAATAATTTTTTAAATTAATAAAAATGTAAATAGCCACAGGTGGCTATGGTTACCAATTGCATGGCGTTATTCTAGATTCTTCCAGCCACATCTGAAAGCTATAACTCTTACTAAAATGAGAAGAGTATGAGTGATATCATCTGTTGCTTTTACTTACCAGTACCTCAAATACAAATGATTTAGCGAATGTTGCCTGGCCTTTCTTTTATTCATAAGAAACAGATTGTTCAGGGCATTTCCAATGAACACTACCTAGGTGCCAGGTGCTTGGGATACAGAAACGAAATAGATACAGTGTCAGTCACCAATCTCAAGGAAAGAAGATTGTAAACAACTGAACGTACTACATTGATGATGCAATGTGATCTAAACAGAGAATCATGAGCCGCTCTCCAGCCTGGGAGGATTCTCGCCTTTTCTCTCCCCCTTCTTCCCCCCTAGGCAGGTCGGTTACCTTTACCCTTCCTCTCTCCTGAGCTCCAAGGATCTTTCTTTTTGCCTCTGTAATTTGTTTCCTGAATCTCTATGAGTTTCTTTCTCCCTCCCTCCCTTTCTTTCGTTCACCTCTATGACTTTCTAAGTAAATTTTCTCTTATAAAACAGAGAATCATGCCTGCCCCAAAGACAGAGCTGAAGGCGCAGCTCATTCAAAAGGGGTGGAGGGATTAGGGCAGTGTTTCGAGGAAGCTCTCACAAAGGAGATGGCTTTGGAGCAGGGTTTTGAAGAACAGGGAAAACTAAGGATGAGACCCATATCAATGAAGTGCTTGATATACTTAGGACAGCCGTGGGCACACTACGGCCCTCGGGCCGGATCTGGCCCATTCAGCTGTTCTATCTGGCCCGCGGAGCCGAAAGAGCGGAGGGTTCTCTTGCTCTCCCCTCTGCTCCTTCACCAGCAGCCCAAGATGAGAGTGCCAGCATGGTCAGGTTGCTTTTGTTCCAGCCCTCTGGTCCAATTTAAGAACCCATTGTGGCCCTTGAGTCAAAAAAGTTTGCCCACCTCTGACTTAGGAAAAGCTTGTTGCCCAATGGAGTCTCACCCTAAGCCAGCCGCATTGCCTACTTCCCCAGGCCTGTAATTCCTACATCCCACATAACCTTTGACCTGCTCAATATTAAGTAGCTGGTTTATGGGGGACTGCAGAGCAGATTTTTGTGGATGACCTGCTGCTCTCCCATACCACGGCGGTATTAGAATAAACGGCTCATCTATGATTCAACCCTGTCTCTGCTTAATTGGCTCAAGTAGTGACAGGCAGCCCCGACCCACCAGCTGTCCGGATTCAGAGGCAGAGACCAGACCATCAAGGCTTGGTGAGATGAACTCAGGAGTTTAACCTTTATTCTGAAAGTGATGTTGGGAAGTCTATGGACAGTTTACACTGGGATTATGTGGTCTCTGACATCAGTGCAGAGGATGAATTAGAGAGAGATCAATAAGAATTCAAAAAAATACTCAGAAAGCACAGTTCTTTTGGAAAAGAAGAAAGACTAATTTTGTCTGGCTCTTGTGGAAACCCTGAAGAAGTTTGAAATTCCTAGGAAGTCCAGGGTGGGAAAATAAGTATTCCGCAGCTGGTCTACCCGAACATCACATTGAGGGTTGAATCATAGATGAGCGTTTATTCCAACAATGCCAGCAGTAGGGGAGAGCAGCAGCAGCTCGTCCATGGAAGTTACAAGAGGAAGTGGGCAAAAGGAATAAGAATGGGTGTAGTGGTTACAGATTGCAGGCAATTGTGGGCAATGTGGGCTGGGGGGTTGCAAAGGGAATGAGGGATCCAGGACTCCACTGTTTCCTTTCCTCTACAAGGTGTTACTCTTCCCATGGTAACAGGCAGCTCCCAGATGGGGAGGATGGGCAGCATTTCCAGGCAAGCTCCCAGGTCCCCTGCATAACTCCCAGCCAGATGAGAATATGCTTTCTTTAATTAGAACAAAGGAATCCCAGTTAACAGAGCATGATTAATATATCTTATAATTATTTCTTATAACTAACTAGGGGCCCAGTGCATGAATTCGTGCACCTTGAAAGGAACTATGGGCCGAAAGGCTGTGGTGGGCACAGGGGCAGGTCTTGGCCCATCCTCTGTGCCCCCACCTGGCCCCTCCCACCACTGCCCCAAGTTCCCTGTCTGCCAGCAGCCCCGCTCCTGCTGCCGCAGCTTTCATGCTCCAACCCCAATTGCCTCCTACTGTCAGTGGGTGCCTGCTCGGTTGTTGCCCCAAATGCCCCCCAGGAGCAGGGGAAGGCGAAAGATGCCCTTAAGAGCTATCGGGGCCAGCAGCTGCCACTCACAGCCACTGATGATGCTGAACGATCGGGACCAGCACTGGGCACCAGCAGCGGGTGTGAGCAGGGCTGGCGCTGGCAGCAGGTGAAAGCGCCAAGTGGAACCACAGCGCATGGGAACAAAGAATTTTCAGTAACTACCAGAGGCTCACCCCGATGACAGCGACCAGGTGCCTCACCTTGGTCTGGCGTCCCTGCTCACCTGCTCCACCACCCCACCACAGCCAATGCCCGTCATGTTCTGTGTGCACCCCCTGGTGGTCAGCGCACATCATAGCAGCCGATTGCTCGGTTGTTCCGTTATTTGATCTATTTGCATATTAGGGTTTATAAGGTAGATAACTAGTCCCCAACATTCTATTTCTGCCCCTAACAGATTGACTTCCTTACCAGCATTTTGGTCTCCACACAAGGCCTATGGCACTCATTGAAATGTTTACACTATTGTTGTGGGCGGCGGGAAAGGCAACAGGTGGTAGACCAAACCTGAGTTCAGCAACCTCAGTACTTGATTCTGGCTAGGAAAGAATTCAGAGCCAAGACCCAAACTGTAAGAGAACATTTATTTGGTAAATCACAGAGATAGCTGAAGTAATTCCTAGAGAGAGAAAAAATGGGCTTAGGAAACAAGTTATAGAGGTAAAGGAAGGGCACTTGGAGCTTGGGAGTAAGAAAGCTAATGGTGCCTGGGGATTCATGGGGGGTGTGGGTAGAAGGTGGGTAGAGGGAGAGCACACGGGGTTCTTGGTCCTGAGGGTTTAAGGGTAGAGGTTTTAGGGGAGGTCCCAGGAGAAGATCTCAGTAGAATATTCAGCAGTTTTCCAGGTGCGTCCTCTCAGGGTTGTGGTCTCCACAGATTGATTGGCTGGCACCAGGGCAGGGGTCATTATTCAATGCTACTGGACCTGAGGCTGGTTTTGTTCCTTATCTGGTCTAGAACCAAAATACGACTAAGACATAGATGTTATCTAGGGAGAAAGGTCAGGGGGTCCTGGTCCAGGCCACATGCCCAGCAATAAGGTAGGGAAGGAAAAGTCACCTTGGGAGCAAAGTCCCACCTACCATTGATTGTCCTTTGCCAGGCACCTGACACTTTCCACCCTGGTGACCTTCTGTACCTGGCCAATCGTTCTTGCTCTGTTCCTGTCTGTCCAACTGCCTACCATTTCCCAATGATATTACCATTTCCCCGTCAGAGAATGATGACATTCTGGCACATCATGGAATTATATTCTATTCGTCCAAGTCCCAGTTTCCCTATCAGAGTAGTTATCTTAAGCAAATTACTTAACCTCGCTGTGCTTTAATTTCCTGGTTATAAAATGGGGACAATAATAATAATAGAACCCACCTCTTGTATTACCTAAAGGGTTTACAACAATACCTTGCTTGTAGTCAGAGCTCAATAAGTAATAATTATTACTATTACCAGAGGATGGGCAAGGTAAGCAAGTGCTGTTTTCTAGAGCAGAGATGGAAGGGTGGTTTTAACTTCAACTGTACATGCTAATAATGTTTATGTATTATTTATATATCTCAAATATCAATAGATTTAAAAAGGATTATTAAGTCCACTCAAAAGTACTATTAATAATTGCAGGGAATCAGATATTTAGGTGAAAGTTCACCGAGGACTGTATATCATTGCAGCACAAACTAGAACAAAGTTCAGAGTAAGATAGCGTTGCTAAGTTACTCATCTACCTTATCATAAGACCCGTACCACAAAGCAGAGATAAGTCATTTAACAGGAAATGACTGGAATCTAGAACAAAGTTAGTCCCATGCATGATGAAAAGTTGTGCAAGACACAAGCAACGAGTGTTAAGTGTCATGCACGATGTGGTGACTCTGTACATTGCTTAACATGCTGGTGTGCAGTCAGTCTTGGCCGTGGTCAGATCGTCATCTCACTTTAGGAAAGGTTTTCCATCTGCCCTATACACTTTCACTCTGTGGGTTACTTCCCAAAGTACATTTGCCTTAAGCCAGTGTTTCCCAAACTTTTGACATATGTGTACCCCTTCTATAATTTTCGTAAGGCTGAGTACCCCTCGTCAAAAAAAAAGGATGTATTTTAATAACAACCAAAATATATTTATTTTTTCTATTTTTGGTACATACACAAAATAATAATAAACGAAAAATAAAATTATTCATAATAAAATATAAATAAAAGTTATAAATAACATTACTTGCACACCGGACCATCTCACGCCTCACAAGACTGTCTTGACTTGACTCATGAGAACGTAGAATTAGGCGCAGCTAAGCACAGTGCAGTGCATATCCCCACCAAACTTCGGTGCAAGGGGTACCCCCACCAAACTCTTCCCGTACCCCTGGGGGTATGCGTACCACACTTTGGGAAACACTGCCGGAAGCCAATAAGCAAAGAGAACCTTTCAAATACACAGAGTTCATTATTTCCCTTTTATAGACTCTGTCACCAGGGTCATGTGAGTGTGGACAAGGCTCCCAGGGAAGATCCCCTGAGGAGATTCGGTGTTTAGGAACATAAGAGGTGTTCAGGAGTAGCTATGCCTGGGGCTAGAAGCTGAGTGTTGTCACAGGGGTTAAGACATAAAGTATTCTCACCTGGCCAGCATGGCTCAGTGGTTGAGCATTGACCTTTGAACCAGGAAGTCACAGTTCAATTCTCCATCAGGGCACATGCTCAGGTTGTGGGTTCAATCGGTAGTGTGGGGCAGGCAGAAGGCAACCAATCAATGATTCTCTCTCATCATTGATATTTCTATTTCTCTCTCCCTCTCCCTTCCTCTCTAAAATCAATACAAATATATACAAAAAATATAATTTAAAAAACAACATAAAGTATTCTCATAAATTTGAGCTTAAGAAGAATCATCCTCTAAAACCAATCAATAACATACAGGGAGGCAGTGTGGCATGAAAGCTAGCTAAGTCAGACATATATCCCATATAATGAAAGCCCAATATGCAAATTGTCCCCTCGACCTGGAGTTCAACTGCTCACTATGATGTATGCTGACCACCAGGGGGTGGTGCAGGACTCGCAGTGGGTGGCAGTGGAGTCACTATTGCGCTTCAATTGCTGTCCAGGCCTAGGGACTGCACCTGTGCATGAATTTCGTGCACTGGGCCTCTAGTTTATTATAATAACCAGCTTTGCAAAATGACATATGTACAAAGCAATTCACCTCAGAACTGTTTATAATAACAAATAACTGAAAATATACTACGTGTCTAACAACAGGGAACTAATTAAATAAATAAATGATATAGCTATGTAGAAAGTCATCCAAGGGGACAAAGTATAGAGCAGTGTATGAAGTATGTTACCTTTTGTGAAAAAACAAAGTGGGGGGAATCTTTTTTATTTTGTACCTGCTTGTTTATAAAGTAAAATATCTCTGTAAGAATATGCAAGAAACTAAAAGACTGATTGATTGCCTGGGAAAGGGGAAGTGGATGGTTCAGGAATAAAAAGTTGAAAAAATGGGGGGGGGGGTAATGATAAGCTATGTATACAGATAATACCTTAATAAAAAAAAAAAAGAAAAAAAAAAGTTGAAAAAAATCATTTTTTTTCTATTTTAAACTACATGACTTTGTCACCTGTTCAAAAATGAAAGCAACTGTTTTAAAAGAAAAAGTAAGAAGCTGTACATTTAGAGAAAACTTAGAAAGAGAAAATAAAGAATTCACATTTTCCTTTTTACTATCCATATAATCATGAACAAGTTCTTCTATAGGGCTCAGTGTCTCTATGTATAAATGGGGGTAACAAAGTCCTATTGTTTTTATTATAATTTCATCCTTATACAAACCAATTAAGTCCTATAATTGGTTTGTGTAAGGATTAAATGATTTAAAGTGTACATTAAAGGAATAAATGTACATTTATATTAATTGTACTATGCCTGACATGTAAATACTAGATACATATTAGATATTAACATTATTATATTTGTTGGGATTCTGATTATAAAGGCACTACTAAGAGGAGGCAAAGAAACAGAAGATACTGGCTATGCTGAGAAGGAGCTCACAGATATATATTACACACACCCCTCTTAGTAATCAGTAACTCCATTCTTCTAATAGTTTAGGTAAAAAATCTCAGAGTTATCCTTGAATCATTAGCTCTCCAGAATCTAGACCCCTCTTACTTGTTCTTCTCATGCCACCTGGTCCAAATATTTTCTTCTCTTGCCTGGCCTTCTACAATAATCTTTTTAGCTCATCTCTTACAAAACGCCCCACCACTATATCCCCCTTTTTAGTCTCAACACAGTGTCAGTGTAATCCTCTGATCAGAACTCTTCAAAGATGGCTCAACTCACTCACATTAAAATCCAAAGCCTTTAAGACATGATCTGGCCCTACTGCTTCTTTGATCTCAACGCCTACTCCTCTCTTCTTTACTGACTTTGAACCACCCACTGGACTCCTTGCCATCCCACAGGCATGCCAAGCTAGAAGATTATTATATATATCTGTCTCTCCTCTTCCCTTCTACTCTTAAAATCAGTGGGAAAAAATGTGGAGAGGATTAAAAAAATTTTTTTTAATTTTTTTTTAAAAGAGAGAGGTGAGGAGAGGAGGGGTAAAGGGAAGAAGAGTGGGTGACATAGAGGAGGAGAAAGAGAAGAGAGAAGAGATTGCTTCTCTAGGTCCTTCAGTCCTAAAGACTGGGATTTTAGGGAAGGTCCCAGGGGAGGATCTCAATAGAATATTCATCACCTTTCCAAGATGTCCTTTCAGGGTTTTCGTCTCTACTGATTGGTCAGTGTTAGGGTAAGGAGGTCATTAGTTAATACACCTGGTCCTGATGACAGCCGTGGCATTGTTTGTCTGGTTTTTCTGCTTTTCTGGGCCTGGAGTTTAAACACAACTGAGGCCTAGATGTTATCTCTAGGGGTTAATGCTCAAGGGAGTGGCCATGAAAGGGCCTGCATAGAAGTTGCATGAGGCCATTCTTCGGCCCCTTGTTCCTCCTCTAAAGGTTCTACTTCATGACTAGCAACATGCTGGGGAGGAAAATTCAGGGGAGGGTCTAAACCAACGACCAGTGATATAAAAGGTGAGAGGTTAAAGTGCATGACTAGAAATATGCTAGGGGAGAAAAGGTCACCCTGGGGGTAAGGTCCTTGTTTTCCCAGATTTTCCTGTTGCTAGGCACCCAGGGCTTTCCACCCTGGTGACTTTCTGTACTTAGCCCAGCCGTGGGCAAACTACAGTCCACGGGCCAAATCTGGCCCGTTCGGCTGTTTTATCTGGCCTGGGGAGCCGAAAGAGTGGAGGGTTCTCTTGCTCTCCCCTCCGCTCCTTCACCAGCAGCCCAAGATGAGAGTGCCAGCATGGTCAGGTTGCTTTTGTTCCGGCCCTCCGGTCCAGTTTAAGAACCCATTGTGGCCCTCGAGTCCAAAAGTTTGCCCACCCCTCACCTAGCCCATCGTCCTTGCTCTGCTCATGCCTAACTGCCTACCACAGAACTCTGCAACCAACAATTAGAGAAAAACCATACTTTTGAAGCACATGAGGATCATTTAATAAAACTGACAATGCACTAATCCAAAAGGAAGGCGCTCTAAAACAAAATAGCCAATACCCTATTTCCCCAAAAATAAGACAGTGTCTTATATTAATTTTTGCTCCCAAAGATGTGCTAGGTCTTATTTTCAGGGGATATCTTATTTTTCCATGAAGAAGAATACAGTATACATTTATTGTTAAATGAAAATAAAGGAAATTTATTACCTGTATACGGTACGGTAGTTGTCAACACAAACCAGACAAACTGTGAATCCTGGGGGCCTTATTTTCGGGGGGATGCCTTATATTTCACTCAGAAGGAAACCTGTAAGTAGTCTTATTTTCAGAGGATGTCTTATTTTCGGGGAAACACGGTATTATATAAACCAAATCCTCAGATCACAACATGATAAAATTAAAAACAAAAAAGATACAGGCCTAAGCCGGTAGTCGGACATCTTTAGCACTCCTGCGGAGGCAGGAAAGGCTCGACCACCACTGCTGTCTTTGCCAGCTGTGACCCCCAGCTTCTGGCTGAGCAGTGCTCCCCTTGTGGGAGCACACTGACCACCAGGGGGCAGCTCCTGCATTGAGTGTCTGCCCCTGGTGGGCAGTGCACATCATAGCGACCAGTCATTCTGTCGATCTGTCAATTTGCATATTAGTCTTTTATTATATAGGATTCTATTTTTATTTTAGCCTACTATTATTTTAGGTCTATTGTTGAAGCAGCAAGAAATACTCAGGATGCTACTGTGTTCCTCATTTTCTGCCATCAACCACATGAGAAGCAAATGAGAGCCTTTTGCTGAAGAGCTTTTTAAATCTGTAACATGAGAACAAATATTAAGAAATCCAATTCGTGGCTAAACAAAACCTCAAAATATTGACATTCAGTCAAAACCAAGTTCACCATGAAACCATGATTACACTCATGGCTCTGTGAAGAGATATGGTGTTAGGCTGGAACACTTTGTAGGAAAGTCTCCGACTGTGCCTCAGTTTCCCTGTAAATATTGCAAAATGCACAACCAACTAAAATGATTTTGAAGAATGTCTTAAGTATAAACAGCAGCATTCTGGAGAAAGAGAAAGGTTGGAGGTGATGAATACCAGGACATTTTTTTCCAAAGGGTAGAAAGTGATACTATAGAGCAGTGTTTCCCAAAGTGTGGTACGCATACCCCCAGGGATACAGGAAGAGTTTGGTGAGGGTATACATTGCACCGGAGTTTGTTGGGGATATGCACTGCACCGGGCTTAGCTGCGCCTAATTCTATGTTCTCATGAGTCAAGTCAAGACAGTCTTGTGAGGTGTGAGATGGTCTGGTGTGCAAATAAATGTTATTTATAATATAACTTTTATTTATATTTTATTATGAATAATTTTATTTTTCATTTTTTATTATTTTGTTTATGTACCAAAAATAGAAAAAATAAATATATTTTGATAGTTATTAAAATACATCCTTTTCTTTTTTCATACTCAGCGTTATGAAAATTATAGAAGGGGTACACATATGTCAAAAGTTTGGGAAACACTGCTATAGAGGATGCCAATTTAATCCTCTTGGGGTTGTAGGGATGACCCATTGGTACTGATGGGGTAAGTGATATCCTACCTGCCAGCTGTCCTACTTACTACCCCCCTTTCTCCCTCAGGCCAACATTCCCTTTCCCCTACTCAAGTCTACCCACAATGCAATCTTGCTACTGTTATTCTTCTTCATCCCAAGTCTTACCAGTTCGTTAACCTAGGACCTGCAAATCACTGACCTGGTATGAACTTTTCTTCTAGTTTCATGATGTGTATCCTATTTTTCCCCCCTAGAAAAGCCTTTACTGGAGTTTTCTGGAAAGCCCATTTTTAGCTGTCTTATGTCAATAAAAGAGAGAACAGCATTGTGACTGATGAACTTGAATAATTTCTGAGAGTGTTTTATTTGTAAATTTCTTAGAGTTTTAGAAAATCAGCTCTTTTTTACTATGAGATCACAAAGGTGCTTTTGTGTGGAAGTGATATGATGAAAGAGGGAGGAATGAAGATGGCAGGAACATAATATTAAATAATTTTGTTGATCACTGTTTTAACAAGAAACAAGAAATGTTAGGCCAGCGGGGTTTTTATATTATTACAGGAAATAGAATGAACTCGCTTAAAGATTTTATCAAGTCATGAGTAATATGTCAATTGAAGTGTATATATTAAGGATTCAAGGCAAAAACATAAACGTTTGGTTTTTGCTAAATAATCAGTCTAATACACCAACTTTTAGGGAGGTAAATTTTCACACAATAAAGAAGCTTGTCAACAAGGAAACTATGTTCTGCAGAGTCTGCATCCTAAGACAATGCTCCTTTGTGAGAATCTTTTCAAAGTAACACTATTGTTCAAAAAAAAATTTTTTTTTCAAATGGTACAAAAAGGTATAGGAAATGGTTCTTACTGCCCACTTCACATTTGAATCACCTGGGAAGTTTTGAAAAGCCAGTGTATAGTCCCTCTTCTGGGAGATTCTCACCTAATGCACCTGTAATGTGCCCAGGCGAACGTATTTTTTCACGCTTTCCTTGTGATTCTAATATGCGACCAAAGCTGGGAACCACTGGTGCAGAATGGAAACCTTTCTTGGCCTTTAGCCCCAATTCTCCAGCCAGACGCAGCTACCATTACCAAGCTGTTATGAATCCAGATATATATGGAGCATATATATGAACCTGATACTTACATATCACCTGCATTACTACACATAAAGGTACTGTAATGACTAAGAGAAGGGACCCTGAAATCAAGATTGCCTGGAATTAACTATCAGTTCTTCCAAACAAGGGCTAGAACTTGGACAAATTATTTAATTCCTCTCTGCCTCCGTTTCATCCGCAATGTGGTGATAATGCAAATGCCTACTTCCTAGGGCTTTTACAAGTGGTAAGTGAGAAGCTCCATTTTAAAATGCAGCATAAATGCTGACTATTACATCTTCTGGTAATAACTCACTGTAAGGTATACAATTTAACCAGTCTCCTGTTGATGGACATTTAGGTCCTGTCTAGTCTTTTCTGCCACAAGCAATTGTGCAGTGACTATCTCTTTACGCGGGTACATGTGCATGTGAGAAAATACTATGTATCTTTAGGGAAACACCTAGAAGAAAAATTGCTGTGTTTAACATTTTGATGGGGGATATTGCCAAATTGTCTTCCAGAAAGCATATACCAGTATACGTTTCCAAGGATGGATGAGAAATCCTGTTACCCTAAACCAAATATATTATAAAATTGTGGCTATTTGCCAAACTCTAAATGAAAATGGCTTCTCTTTGTAGTTTTAGTGTGCATTTCCTTTATTATGGAGATTCAGATCTTTCTCAAAATTTGGAAAGACAGATTTGTAAATATACACAATATAACAATACAAAGAAGTACTGTGACAAAAACTGTTCTCCAGTGCTCTGGGTTCGGAGGGAAGGTGAGATAAGGTTCCACAGAGGAGGTAGCATTTGAGCAAGGTCTGGAAGGATGAGTGGGGATTATACTATGGAGGGCCTAGATCCTAATATGTAGTAAGTTGGATGCTCAATAACTACTAGTATATATTGATTTAAATGACAAAGTTAAGATGTTACAAAAAGACATTTTCTGGTGGCCGAGGAAATTTTTGGTTTCAAACAGCAAGTCACTGATGCACAAATACTAATACATGACTAAGCAAACCAGATTCAAAGAGTGGGAATGGGGGTGGGGGAGGGGGGCGGGAGGAGGGGAGTAGAGAGGAGTGGCAGGACCAAACCAGAGTTTTATAATGCATGCTTGGTTTATCCTACTTCCTGAATGTTTAGCGACATCTAATGGCCAAATAGAAAAAATAAGTCTTTTTTTTTTTTTTTTAAGTCCCTTATAGTCACAGAAGCACAATAAAAAAGTTTACCTCAAAAAGAGAGAGAGAGATTTATGGAAAAACAGAATCCCTTTTTCTCTATGAACAGAGGAGAAAAAAATGAACAAAAATGAAGCTGCGTGGTTTGGTGCATTGAATGATACAAGGAAAAAAAGATGTCAGAATTGGAAAAGAACTTAGACCAGAAGCCAAGCAATTCATTTTATCAATGAGGAAATTTATTTCCAGATAGATACAATGTGTCAAAAGCTACACAGCTAATGAACTATTGGTGCTCTAATATAGTTATGATTTTGGTATAACAAAGAGAAGAGTAAATACCCATCCATTTGCAAAGCCCAAGATGAAAGACAAACACTTTTGATTACACTAAAACCTATTAATTCACAACATGGGCATGTATGAAATTTAATACATATAATATTTGAGATAATGAAAAAATTGGTTACTGACCAGTAGGGTCTTGATTTTTCAGACCAGTCATGGATAAACAGGCAAGCTCCTATGGATGCCAGATTATATTTTTAAAAATCCAACTTAAAGATTTGACCTCTATAACCTAAGAGTTGCTTCCCTCATTTTTTTTCTTTGCCTTGTACTGACACCAGATAAAGTTGGGGTAGGGTAAGAGGGTCAATCCACATCATTCAATCAACCAACCCCAAAGCTCTTATTGACCATAGTGTATAATATGTACAATCATAGGGATTATGAGGAACACAATACTGTACAAAGCCAAGATGAAGTCTCAGTGAACTAATTTCTCCAACCTGTTGTTCTGAGTTAAATCAAGAGAAGCTTCAAGATGGAAAAAAATTTACAACAGCACAACCACAGCTCTGGGAAATATATTTATTAACTCATCAAATACATATATTTTTAGCATCTATTTTTTTAAAAAAAGGATACAGCAGGGGCTCCAGACTCAAACTCTTATGAAGCTTATAACCTGGTAATTATATGCTAACAATTGTGATGAGTGCTACAAAAAGAAAGTAAAGGTGCCATAATTACAAAACATAGCTGGTGTTTATTGAGTGCCTGCTATGTACCGTGCACCATTCTTAGCATTTAACACATGTTAAGTCCTTCAGTTGTCAAAGTAGTGCTATAATAAAGGTCCTTTATCAGTATAGATGAGGAAATTGAGAGGTCTTTTTTTACTTGCCTAATTTCACACAGATGGATAAGTGTATCCTTGGCTGTGTATCCTTGGACAAAAAGAGAATGTCAGGGATATTTTACCTAGTTTGGAGAAGCATAATTACTACCATCTTGCCTAAGGAAGATTGATTATGTGTATGTCCAGTTCAAAATTCTTTGCTGAGCTCCAGATCCATGAACGCCTACATACTAATTCCATCTGGATGTCCCATAGGCACCTCAAATCAACATATCTAAACTCAGTCTTCCTTTTCCCTTCAACTATACTTTCTATGTTTTCTATTTCATTCCTACCCACTAAGTACCCAGGTCATAAATTTTACCCAACATTGATTTTAAAAATGTATTTTTTTAAAATTGATCTCAGAAAGGAAGGAAAAGGGAGGGAGGGAGGGAGGGAGGGAGGGAGGGAGGGAGAGAGAGAGGAGGGAGACAGGGAGGGAGAGAGGGAGGGAGGGAGGGAGGGAGGGAGGGAGAGGGAGAGAGAGAGAGGGAGAGAGAGAGAGAGAGAGAGAGAGAGAGAGAGAGAGAGAGAGAGAGAGAAACATCAATGATGAAAGAGAATCACTGATGGGCTGCCTCCGGCACACTCCTTCCTGGGATCAATTTCACAACCCATGTCATGTGCCCTGACTGAGAATTGAATCCTGACCTCCTGGTTCATAGGTTAACAACCACTGAACCACACCAACCAGGCCCAACATTGATTTTGAATAATGAGTGCAAAAGTCAACACAGGAAAAAGGCAAATAAAATTTTTGTGTTATTATAAAATACTTTTGATCTGGAAGACCCCCTGAAAATTCTCAGAAATTCCATGGGTCCAGAGACTACACTTTAAAAACTGCTGTTGTAGCTGAAGCTGGTTTGGCTCAGTGGATAGAGTGTCGGCCTGCGAACTGAAGGGTCCCAAGTTCGATTCCAGACAAGGGCATATACTTTGGTTTCGGGCACATCCCCGGTGGAGGGTGTGCAAGAAGCAGCTGGTTGATGTTTCTCTCTCATTGATATTTCTAGCTCTCTGTCCTTTTCCCTTCCTCTCTGATAAAAATCAATAAAATATATATATTTTTAAAAATTGCTGTTGTAGTTAGCTAATAAATGTTAGTTATAGACATTGCAAGTATCTTCTCCTAATCTATCATTTGCTCCAGGCTCCAGGACAGGAGACAAAGATACCTTAGTGTGCCCCCAGATCAATCTCCATTAGAATCACTTCAGGTGCCTTCACAAATGCAGGTTTCCAGAACCCACACTTCACCTCCGAAATTAGAGTGAAGAAAGGCGATTTGCATTTTTTAGCAAGCTTTGTGAAAGATTAAGCATTCTGGTCCATTGCTTTCTAAAAATCGGTCCTATTTCTAAGGCATTTGTGAATTTTTTTTTTTTTAACTGGGCTAAGTGGCATTTTCAGAGAAAGCCAAGATTACAAGAGTGGCATTGCAGCCCTTCTTCTTGCCAAAAGTGGGCACAACACTGACGAAGCATCTGTTGTACTGCACAGTCTGTCTTCTCCTCTTCCTGTGTGGCCACCTTGGGAGTCTGACCTCCCACTTCCTCAGCACAGGCCAGGGATCCAGTCCAACACCAGCACAATCAAGAAAGAACATTGCTCTTTGCTTAGCTCCTAGTCTTTCCTCTATTTCCTTCTGCAGCGACCATGCCACAGTTCCAAAAATAGCATTTTTGGGGAGTTGGACAAGGAAAGAATAGAGAGGTGAGGATAAGGGGAGGCATTAACAATGTTTCTCTGCCCCAGGGCCATCTCCTTGGGCATTAGCAATGAAGGCTTGTGAACTCTGGGGTAGCTGAGCTAATTTTGTATATAAAAACGAATTATAAACCCACAGCAAACATCATACTCAATGGGCAAAAACTAAAACCATTCCCTCTAAAAATAGGAACAAGACAGGGATGCCCACTCTCACCACTCCTGTTTGACATACCGTAGTACTGGAAGTACTGCAATTAGATAGGAAGAAGAAATAAAAGGCATCCAAATTGGAAAAGAAGAAGTAAAGTTATCCTTATTTGCAGATGATATGATATTGTACATAAAAAACCCAAAAGACTCCCATCAAAAAACTATTAGACTTAATAAATGAATTTGACAATGTAGCAGGATACAAAATTAACACCTAGAAATCGATGGCATTTCTATACACCAATAGTGAACTTACAGAAACAGAGACTAAAAAAGCAATCCCATTTACCATCACACCAAAAAAATTAAGATACCTAAGAATAAACTTAACTAAGAAGGTAAAAGACCTATGCAGGAAAACTACACGACACTGAAAAAAGAGATAGAGGAAGATGTAAACAGATGGAAGAACATACCATGTTCATGGATTGGCAGAATCAACATCATCAAAATGTTCATACTTCCCAAAGCAATTTATAGGTTCAATGCACTCCCCATTAAAATACCAACGGCATATTTCACTGACCTCGAAAGAACTCTCCAAAAATTCATCTGGAACAAAAAAAGACTCCAAATAGCCACAGTAATCCTGAGAAAGAAGAGTAAAGTAGGAGGGATCTCAATACCATATTTCAAGCTGTATTACAAAGCCACTGTTCTCAAAACATATAGATCAATGGAATAGAATAGAGAATCCATATATCAACCCAAATCACTATGCTCAATTAATATTTGACAAAGGAGGCACGAGCATACAATGGAGTCAAGACAGTCTCTTCAATAAATGGTGTTGGGAAAATTGGATAGATATATGCAAAAGAATGAAACTAGATCACCAACTTACACCATACACAAAAATAAACTCAAAATGGATACAGGACTTAAAACATATGACGGGAAACCATAAAAATACTAGAGGCATCCACAGGCAGCAAAATCTCAGACATATGCTGAAAGAACTCCTTCACTGATACTGCCCCTAGGGCAATGGAAGCTAAAGAGAAAATAAACAAATGGGACTACATCAAAATAAAAAGCTTTTTCACAGCAAAAGAAACCATCAACAAAACAACAAGAAAGCCCACTGTATGGGAGAACATATTTGCAAATGTTATCACTGATAAAGGTTTAATCTCCAACATCTACAGACTGCTTATACAACTTAATAAAAAGAAGAGAAATGAGCCAGCATCCACTGTGGAGAACAGTATACAGCTTCCTCAAAAAACTGAAAATGGAACTTCCATTTGGCCCAGTAATCCCACTCCTAGGAATATATCCCAAGAAACTAGAAACACCAATCAGAAAGGATATATGCATTCCTATGTTCATAGAAGCACAATTTACAATAGCTAAGATTTGGAAACAGCCTAGGTGCCCGTCAGCAGATGATTGGATCAAAAAACTATGGTACATCTACACAATGGAATACGATGCTACCATAAAAAAGAAGGAATTTTTATCATTTGCAGCAACCTGGATGGAATTGGAGAACATCATGCTGAGTGAAATAAGCCAATCAATGAAAGAGAAACACCACATGACCTCACTCATTTATGGATAATAAAGAACATTATAAACTGATGAACCAAAAGATAGATATAGAGACAGTAAAGCAGACTGTCAAATTACAGCGGGGAGGGTGGGGAAATCTAGGGGGGAAAGAGATCAACCAAAGGCATTATATGCATGCATATAAGTATAACCAATGGACACAAGACTCTGGGGAGGAAAGGCATGTATGAGAGTGGGGGGGTGGGGAGCAATGTTAAGTATGTACACATATAATAATTTACTTTTAAAAATTTTTAAATAAAAAAATAAAAATAAATTGTAATGCTTATTAAAATCAAAATTATTTGGTCTTTCTCCAGAGATAATGATTTCTTAACCTTTTGAATTCTAAGTGGCCCTGAGGTTGTACTTTGGGTTAAACTGGGCAAAGGAAAACTACAAGAAACCTTGAAAACGTGTGGTCTCTTTTGAAATCTAGAGGTTGGCTACTGAATTTAGATACTTCATTTCCCCAACTATTGAAAATTGTCCCTGCTGGAAGGAATGGATTCTTTTTGCAAAAGTGTGCTCAGTAATCTCTGAAGCACAGAAACATTTTTTCCATTCTTGGTGCGCAAATGAGTTGTTGGCCTTCGGGGAGGCAGGCCCAGACAATATCTCAGCAGGCCCTCTGGACAGCATTTTTTTCCACAGATGAAAATTAGGTCAAAGAGTAAACTCAGAGCAGTTTGAGAAGGGGAAAAAAAAAAATCTCTGAAAAGCAATGTAAAGGAGGAAGGGTGGGCGGGGTCGGGGGAGAATGCCCCACCTGCTTGGTTTGCTCTGGTGAAGGCACATGGTTTGTCACATGAATCTCAGGCCTTCCTGTTATCTGCAGCTGCCTCCTGAGTCACTGTGGGCAGCAGGGGAGGGCTCTCTAACAGTCAGGGAACATAAGACCGACCGACAGACCAAAATACTTTTTAGGTGAGGCCACTGGGCATGGCCAATTTAAAAATTAAAGAGCAACTACATCATTGCCTGCTTTCATTTATTCTAAGAAGTTCTTTAGTTTTGTCTATTGCTGCAAATTAGCAGAAGGCACAAAATAAAGCTGGTGAGTGGAACTTGCATCTGGTAAGGGAGAACTGGTGCCAGTCCTATTAGTCACCAAGATCATTTAAGGGTGGAGTGCAGTATTGGCATAAACATCAACCAAAAGTAACACTTCCTTGTAGCAGTTGGTTGGGGTTTCCTAAGAAATCTTGAAAACGAAAACCTAGGTGCCTAGGGAGGCAAATACAGTTGTTAGAAAAGTGGGCCTTTTTCTCCTGTCCTCAGCTGTTGCAGAATGGTGTTGTGTATATTATACTCTGTGAATTAAGATTTCTCTGTTAAACATGTTTACGGTATAAGAAAGCCTCCCCAAATTTTAAAATATTCATTCTTTTAAACAGAAGCATTCAAGAATCACTCCATGTAATAGAAATACCATTGAGACACAACGTATTTGGACTTGAAGTCCTGTCTTTACCCCTCAGAGCAATACCTGGATGAAAGAAATACTAGTACTCAGTAAATACCTAACTGATGGTGTGATCATCTTATTAGCTGTAAGACAGTTGTAACGATTGATTCATTTCTCTAAGCCTCCATTTGCACTTTCTGATCAGGGAGGAAACCTCTTCTGCCTAGATTACAGAATTTTTATCAGGATTAAATTTTTAAAAAGTTATTGAAGTTTAACTTTATATATATAAAATATAGTAATATGTATAAATATGATATAAATATGATATATTTAAAAAACAGGGACTAGTGTCCTAGCTGGTTTGGCTCAGTAGATAGATCGCAAGCCTATGGACTAAAGGGTCCCGGGTTTGATTCTGATCAAGGGCTCATGCCTGAGTTGTGGGTTCAATCCTCAGTGTGGGGAGTGCAGGAGGCAGTCAACCAATGATTCTCTCTCATCATTGATGTTTCTATTTCCCTCTCCCTTCCTCTCTGAAATCACTTAAAATATATTTTTTTAAATGAATTGCTTTATGACCTAGTAATTACACTTCTGGGTATCCGGAGAAACCAAAACTCTAATTAGAAGGAATATATAGTGCATATATTCCTTATTCACATACCTATATTCACAGATAGGTAAAACTGAGGAACCTTCTGAGGTCTTTGCAAATTAATAGCAGATTCAGGACCCCTTGTTCATTGTTGTATCCATATTCAAACATTTATTGAAGGACATATTTGGGCTAAGCGCTGCTCTATGTTTATGCAACATATGCAACTGTGCTTATGTTTATTGCAGTGTTATTTACAATAGCCAAAATATAGGAGCAACCCAAGTGTCCATCAATAGACAAGTGGATAAATAAGCTGTGGTACATGTATACAGTAGAATACTACCAGGGCATAAAAAGGAATGGAATCTTAACATTTGCAACACCATAGATGGCCCTAGAGGATAGTAAGCTACGTGAAATAAGGCAGACCAAGAAAGACAAATACCATATGAACTCACCTGTATGTGGAATCTAAGGAGCAAAACAAACAAAAATGAAACAGACTCAGAGATACCGAGGTCAGACCAATGATTGTCAGAGGGAACACAGTCAATAATACTGTAATAACTATGTAGGGTGCCAGGTGAGTACTTGAAATATTGGGGAGACCACTTTTTAAAGCATATGATTATCTAATCACTATGCTGTACACCTGAACTAATACAAAGTAACTAATACAATGATTAGTATGAAACTTAGGCTTTAACAAAATCTTCATGAAAATGCAGAAAGAAGCATTTTATTTCATTTACGTTCAGATCTGTTATGTTGACTACAACACCTTGTAACAGTCTGAATTAGGTATGCTCTATGTGAGAATTAAAATTACATGGTAGAAGGCTGCATGCCTTTTAGGGTTACATTTCTTGTCTTACAAAAGTCAATGTCCTTAAACTATTTCATACATGAAAACATTAGTTCAGAGACACGTGAAAAGGCAAGATAGAAAGAATGGTATGAAATTTATGTACTGGAATCTGATACAGTATGTATAAATCTAAACATATTTTATCCCTATTGAAACATAGGGAAAACAAGACTACTTAATAACTTAACCCAATAGAAAATATACATAACCTTATTATGTGTCAAAATTTTATCTCATTTAATATTTTGACATACCTACAACTTCTTTTTTTTATTAGAGCTTTGAAACTACATCAAAGAGTTGCAATATCTGAAGTATACAAACTTCACCTAGATGTTTCAATAACACAGCAATAACTATTCCAAATCTTTCAAAAATTAAATCTGATTAGAAGTGATGGTGAAATTTCTCCTAAAGGTCCTCTTTCTCAATAAACTATAATTCAGTTTGAGGATTTGAATCTTCAGTTACCCAGAAAAGGATTGGGTAATAAATGTGGTAATCATAGAGTAGACAGTCATCAGCACTGTTCAAAAGATCACGTACCCCTTGAAGAATTCAAGAGGAAATTAAGAAGCAAAAATGTGGGATTTGTTTCCCTAAAAGCAAGACACAAGAATGTCCGTAACCATTACTGAGCATTAATCATATTAGGACGTCTTTCCCGTTAACCTCAAGAGATTATCATGTCTCTTCCTTACTGTCAGGAGATCCAGAGTTGTCTTGGCTCTGTGCCTACAGATCATAAGTTGATCTTATCCTTAAAACTTTAACACCCTTGTCTTTATTTCAAAACCAGAATGACAGAGGGACACAGTGCTATCGTTGCAAAAATCACAGGATCTTGAGCTGAAAGAAACTTAGAAGACTATCTTTTTATGTAATTGTTGTTGTTATTTTTGAGAACTTTTATTAAAAAAAATATAAGAAGTAAAATAAAATCGAAACAGCTTTGCTTGAAGGAGAATGGGAGTTTTTTTGTTTTTGTTTGTTTGTTTTTTTAAATGTATTTTATTGATTTTTTACAGAGAAGAGAGAAGGACAGAGAGTTAGAAATATCAATGAGAGAGAATCATCGATCAGCTGCCTCTTGCACATCCCCCACTGGGGATGCGCCCGAAACCAAGGTACATGCCTTTGACCGGAATCGAATCCGGGACCTTTCAGTCCACAGGCCGACACTCTATATCCACTGAGCCAAACCGGTTTCAGTGAGAATGGGAGTTTGATGCCTGCCTGTTGGTATCCCATGCCCTCCTTCTAGTCCTTCTGGGGAGCCCTAGGGCTTCACCATACAACTTAAACCATTAATTAGTCCAACTTAATTTCACAGATAGGTAAAACTGAGGAACCTTCTGAGGTCTTTGCAAATTAATAGCAGATTCAAGACCCCTTGTTCATTGTTGTATCCATATTCATAACAACAAACATTTATTGAAGGACATATTTGGGCTAAGCACTGCCCTAAGTTTTTCAACTGCATTGTCTCACATTCCTTAAAATATACCCTCTGAGGTAGAGGTACTGCTAAGATCAATTTGATAGATAAGAAAAGTAAGGCAAGGAGAAAATAATTGCCCAAAGTCACACAGCCACCATGCTATCTTCCCAGGTGTTGTAGCTGTTTCATCTGTAAGGAGCCGGATAAGATAATTTCTGAATTGCACACTAGCGTGTACCTCTAAAATTCTATAACCTTATGATTCCAAGATCTAAGACTGATTCTTCTTCTATGAATTGTTCCTTCAGATTTAATTATATTTCTCTGAGACCCTTAAATATCTGAGGCTCACAGAAGGACATTTTAAGATGCAGTCGTTTCAATTCATCAGTCCAGTGAGTCTGATAATCTTCTACCTGTGAGCACCTGTGAGCAAGTACTGCCGTTGGCCCAGCGTTTGTTGATGCAATAAGTAGTATTATGGTGGTACTCTGTTCTGGTCTGGGTCTTTGTGCTCAGAGAACAATGAGGTGGTGGGAAGAGGTGAAACTAAAAGCTTCTTTTGAGATGATTATTTGGCAGTAGAAGTGGCAAAAAAGAGTTGAAGGTGGGGGTGGGGGTGTAAACAGGGAATTGTTAGAGAAGTTTAAAAATAGGCAAGTGGCAACAACAGCTGGTAATGTTCAAATCAATGTGGTAATGGTAAATTGGGGAGCCATGTTTTTTAATGAGTGCTCAAGTGTGTGTGTGTGTGTGTGTGTGTGTGTGTGTGTGTTTAAAAATATGTTTTTATTGATTTTAGAGAGAGAGAAAGGGAGAGGGAGAGAGAAACATAGACGAAAAACATTAACACCATCAGCTGCCCTCTGTAAGCCCCCTGCTGAGGAGTAAGTCTGAAACCCCGGCATGTGCCTCAACCTGGAATCCGATCTGACCAGTGCATGGTTTGACAGTCAACCACTGAGCCACACCAGCGGGTGGAGAGCAACTGTTATTATGTAAATGGACATAGTTCATATGCAAAAAATATTTACAATCATCTTGGCTAAAAACATCACTTTTTGCATGGGAAACAAAACTTACTAATTCTGGAACCATTGTGATGGCCTTGTAAAGAGTAATATTTTTTATAAAGATAACCAGTTCTTGAACTTTCACCGATGTATCTGACATCAAAGTAGAATGACTCATTAATCTTCCTTGTTTTATTGTTTCAAGTAACATTTGTACTTAAGGATAATTCACTACTTCCCTTGGTTTGAATTTCTTGCAAACAGGGTTAGATTTCTCATCTCTCTGTGTATACACGCCAACCTAAAGAATGTGTTTTTCACTCAAGAGTAAAATTACTGTGATTTTTAAAACGGGAATTAAATTTTGTTCTGCCTCTGACCTTTTCCTCCTTTCCAGACATGTCCCCCCTCCTTACCCCATTAACAGTGTATCTTTTACTCTAATTCCTCCCAATTTCTTATAATTCCTCCATGCACCAGACTCTGTCCTATCTCTGTACCTTGGTACACGCTGTTCCCCATAGCTGGAACACCTTCTCCTCTTTCTCCTCCCTGCCCAATAAGCCTGGTTAATTTCTACTCACCCTCTAAGGTTCAGCTCAGATATCCAATACCCCTTCCTCTTGGATTTTACTGTTACAAAACTGCAACGAATACCCTTGCATAGCTTTTTATTGTTGTTGTCCTTGTGTATGTCTTTACTCACATTTCTGATTGTGCCCTTAACGGGAATTATTAGAAGTGAAATTACTGTGACAAAGATTATTCATGTGTATAAGGATCTTAATACAAACAAGAGCTTTCTCCTTTAATAGTCAGGAATGGTACAATGTTTATAACGTCAATCAGTTCCTGCCTGGCAGATGACGGCACAAAGTGGCTCCTCTGCTTCACTCCTTTGGCCCTTGAGGGCTCCGGTGCTGATACTGCTTCCTTTTCATAAATGTTCCCGTTTCTATTTCTAGAGTGGCCTCTAACATCCAGCTAGTGCCTTTTCTCAAGCTATAAACTTCTCCCTCTCCTCTGTTGCCAGGGAGCTGTCCACCTGCCTTACCCAGCTTCTACTATCCATGCCAGAGGAAGGCTTCAGGCTGTAGCAGAGCAGATTAAGAGGAGCCAGATGGTCAGAGTTCAAGGACATCAGGGGGCCCTGACCATGATTTATTACATCAGTGGCTTCCACGTTATGCCCTAGGATTTTTCAGAGATGCTTTAGGGGCCTCTAAACGGAGAGAGGGAAGGGAAGACAGGGCCAAAGCTCCAGGTGCAGCTTCCTGAACATCGACCAGGGACCAGTTTGTTGTATATGTACTGTACTCAAGGAAGGTTTCATTTAAAAACAACAAACAAGCATACAAACAAGTCCAAGGCGTAAAAAAGTTTTAAGAAGCCGAAACCAGTTTGGCTCAGTGGATAGAGCATTGGCCTGCAGACTGAAAGGTCCCAGGTTCCATTCCGGTGAAGGGCACATACCTTGGTTGCGGGCACATCTCCAGTAGGATGTGTGCAGGAGGCAGCTGATTGGTGTTTCTATCTCTCTATTCATCTCCCTTCCTCTCTGTAAAAAATCAATAAAATATATATTTTTAAAAAGTCTTAAGAAGAGTTATAGCCGAAACCGGTTTGGCTCAGTGGATGGAGTGTTGGCCTGTGGACTGAAGGGTCCTTGACCGATTCTGGTCAAGAGCATGTACATTGGTTGTGGGCATATCCTCAGTAGGGGGTGTGCAGGAAGCAGCTGGTCTATGTTTCTCTCTCATTGATGTTTCTAGCTCTCTATTCTTCTCCCTTCCTCTCTGTAAAAAATCAATAAGATATATATTTTTAAAAAAAGAGTTATGAGTTGGCCAATCATTGATGGGCTGACCTAGGAATATCATCTCACTGTTATGTTTCAACTTTGGTCTCTTTTAAATTTTTGTTATTATTATTAATCCTCACCCGAGAATATTTGTCCATTGATTTTTTGAGAGAATGGAAGAAAGAGGGAAAGACAGAGACAAATATCGATGTGAAGTGAGATAAATACATCAACTGGTTTTCTCCTGCACTTGCCCCAACCAGGGTCCGGACCAGGGAGGAGCTTGCAATTGAGGTATATTCCCTTGACATGAATCAAACCCATGACCTTTCAGTCTGCAGGCCGATGCTCTATCCACTGAGCCAAACCAGCTAGGGAAACCAGCTAGGGCATGGTCTCTTTTGGAAAATGCATTAATACACTTATTCCTAAAGTGACCAATTAATCCTGGTTTGCCTGGGAATTTCTTAGTTTAGCACTGGGAGTTCTGAGTCCTGGGAATCCCAGTTGTCCCAGGTAATGTTATCCTATTCCATTCATTCTTCCCACCCATTTTTTTTTCAATCCTCACTCAAGGATATGTTTTATTTATTTATTTTAATTGATTTGAGAGAGAGGAAGGGAGAGGGAGAGAGGAAAAAAAAACCCATCAATGTGAGAGAAAACATTGGTCTGTTGCCTCTTGTGCATGCTAAAACCAGGGATCGAACCCGTAACTTAGGTATGTGTCCTGACTAGGAATCAAACCCTAGGAAGTAACACCAAAACTTAGGTATGTGCCCTCTGGTGTACAAGATGATGCTCCAACCAGCCAGGGCCACCCATTTATTTAAATAAATAAAAATCACAGAGTCTTGGCCAGTTGTCCAGTGGTTAGAATGTTGGCCTGCAGACCAAAGGGTCTCAGGTTCAATTCCTGACTAAGGGTATGTACCTTGATTACAAGTTCGATCCCTGACCCCGGTTAGGGTGAGAGTAGGAGGCAACCAATTGATGTGTCTCTCTCATGTTGATGTTTCTCTCTCTTCCCCCTCCTCCTTCCCTTCCACTCTGTCTAAAAGTCAATGGGAAAAAATATCCTCAGGTGAAGAATGAAAAAAAAATCACTGAACAGTTATCATGTGCCAGGCACTGTATTAGGCATTGGACTATGAAGAAAAACTTTGACCAAGTCCCTGACCTTGAGGAATTCACAGAGTAGTGGGTTCAGAAGAACACTAACACTGAACCAAATGACACTGGAGAGCAGTCTTCAAGTGTTGTGTTCTCCATCATAAAGAAAAGTGAGTACACACCCAAATATATTATTTCCATAAATTATATTCATGTTCATAAAAAAGGAGCTAAAACTATATGGCACACTAAATGCTTAGCATTGTTCTGAGTACTTTACAAGTCCAAAAACAATTAATCCTCACAACAACTCCCAGGTAGATAGTATATTATACCCATGGTGGATTAAAAATGACTGCAAATTCTTTGACCTGCCTCCTATCAAGAGGTCTTGAAGTATGACTGACAAACCTGGGCAACCAATTAGATAACAGGGATACGAGGGAGGCCACCCTCTAAGATGACTTAATGTCTCTAGCTTGGCTGACTGGTTGAAGCTTCACCTGTAGCTCAGTGATGCTTCAAGAGTCAGCATGTCACCTCCTTTTTGAAGACAAACAGGTGTTCAAAGCAAAACAGGTATTGAGAACAGAGGTACAACTCAAAGTGGGTCTGTGAACCAAATTATTTATGGAAAGACATCCCATGTTCATGGATTGGAAGATTTAATATTGTTAAAATAACGGTACTCTTCAAACTGACTTATACATTCAACAGAACCCCTAACAAAATTCCAATGGTCTTTTTTGCAGAAATCAACAAGCTGATCCTAAAAATAGTTTGAAAATGCAAGGGATTCAGAATAGCCAAAACAACCTGAATAAAGAACAAAGTTGGATGAATCACACATCCTGATTTTGAAAATTAATACAAAGCAATAATAATCAAGACAGTGTGATACTGGCATAAGGATAAACAGCTCAATAAATAAAATTGATAGTTCAGAAACAAACCCTTATAGTTAATTGATTTTGGACAAGGATGCCAGACAATTCAGTGGAGAAAGAAGAGTCTTTGTAACAAATAATGCTGGGACAAATGTATATCACATGCAAAAGAATAAAGGTGGACCTCTACCTAGCACTATACATAATAACTCAATTATTATTGAGCTGAAACCATAAAACTTTTAGAAGAAAACATAGGTGTAAATTTTCAGGACCTTGTATTAGACTATGATTTTTTTTAGATATGACACCAAGAGCACAAGCAACTAAAAAAGAAATGGATATATTGGTATATAGATAAATGTATAACTTTTTTGCTTCCAAAGAACACAAACCACAGAATAAGATAAAATATTTGTAAATCATATGTCTGATAAGGGCATTTCTTCTATTTCCTAGATATGTGGTAAGAATGTGGAAAAATTTGAACTCTTGTACATTCTTACTGGGAATGTTAAGTGGTGTAACCACTGTGGAAAAAAGTTTAATGGTTCCTCATAAAGTTAAACAGAAAATTATCATATGATCTAGTAATTATATTCCTAGATATTTACCCAAAAGAATAGAAAACTGGTACTTACATAGTTGTATGACATTTCTCATTGCAGTATTTATTCACAATAGCCAAGAGGTGGAAACTCAAATGTCCATCAATAGATAAACAAAAGATGGTATAGCCACACAACAGAATACTATTCAGCCATAAAAAGAAATGAAGCAATAATACATGCTTTAGCGTGGATGAATCTTGAAAACATGCTAAGTGAAAAAAGCCAGATACAAAAGACCACATATTGTATAATTCCATTTGTATTAAATATCCAGAATAGACAATCCAGAGAGAGAAAGTAGATTAGTGGTTGTCAGGGGTTGGGGGTAGGGAAATAGGGAGTGGCTGCTAATGAATACAAGGTTTCTTTTTTGGGGTGATGAAAATATTCTCAAAGTAGATAGTGATGATGGTTGCACAACTCTATGAATTGACTAAAAGTCATGAATTTTACATTTTAAATAGGTGAATTATATGGTGTACTAATCAGGATTCTCTGGAGAAACAGATTATCTATACTAATAAGAGGGTAACATGCTAATTAGACTGGGAGACCTTCCAGACAAAGCCATGATGGTGGGGCCGAGGCAGAGGTGCTTAGGGGTGATCAGGCCAGGAGGGAAGGGCAGTTGGGGGTGATCAGGCGGCAGGGGTACAGGTGGGGGCAAGCAGGCTAGCAAGGGGGACAGTTGTGGGCAAGCAGGTCATTGGGGGGGAGGCAGTTGGGGTTAAAAGGATGGTAGGGCAGTTGGGAGAGAGCAGGCCGGCAGGCAGAATGGTTAGGGGTGATCAGGCAGGCAGGCAAGTGAATGGTTAGGAGCCAAAGGTCCCAGATTGTGAGAGGGATGTCCGGCAGTTGGACATCCTCTGAGGGGTCCCAGATTGGAGATGGTGCAGGCTGGGCTGAAGGACACCCTCCACCTCTGTGCACGAATTTCATGCACTGGGCCACTAAAGTATCTATAATAATAAAAGCGTAATATGCTAATTCGACTGGACTGCCTTCTGGATGAAGCTGTGGCTACGAGAGTTGAGCCCCTTGCACGAATTTCGTGCATTGGGCCTCTAGTACTAGTATATATATGATACATTCCTATAATAAACATATAGGAATCACACAATCTGCCATCTGCAAGTTGGAGAACCAGGAAAACAAGTGGCATAATTCATTGAGTCTCAAGGACTGAGAATCAGGGGAACTGATGTTTAACTCCTCATTTGAACTCCTCTCTTGAAGTCCAGTTCAAAAGACAGGAAATTCAACTTTTCTTCCCTTTTTATGATCTAGTTCAGCCCTCAATGGACTGAATGATGCCCACCCTTATTGAGGGCAGATCTCGTCTCAGTCTACTGAATCAAATGCTAATTTCTTCCAGAAATACCCTCACAGACACATCCAGAAATAATGTTTTGCTAGCTATCCAGGCAGCCTTTAACCCAGTCAAGTAGACACATGAAATTGACCATCACATATGGTATGTGATTTATATCTCAATAAACTTACCAAGATTTGGGTGAAAATCCATGACTATGCATAATTTCCAATGTAAGGGTTTGAAAATGTCATGAATATATGAGATGAGAAAGTGCAAGATCTATTTTTCTAAGTGTAAAATTTATATTTTCATAGCATGAGTTAGTGACTAATATAAAATTCATTATTAAAGAGTATTTAAACATTACATTTAAATGTTCTAAGTGTCAGACTTGCTTTCCCTAGCTTTTCTACAGATGTAGAATTTTAGCCCTGGCTCAACCTCTCCCATTAAAATGAGAATACAAAAACATGACTCTCTTAAACTGTAGATATGAAATTAAGATTCATTTGCAGGCAGCATGGTGAAATGGTTTAAATTTTTTTGATAGATATAAAACTCATCCTTCAAATAAGACCTCCGTTGGAACGGACGAAAGCATTATAAATGGAACTCCTCTGGTTGAGATATGGGAGGAAGGAGGCCTCCAGTCCTCCAATCAGTGCAGCCAGATCTCAGCAGCTCCTCGGTGTTCCCTGGAACCCAGGTTATAAAGGTGTGGGACTCAGCATCCCAATCTTTGGCAAAATACAGAAACTCCATGGGCTTCTTTCTGTTTTCTATCTGTCAGATGAAGTTGTTGAACTAAAATTACTGAACACCCCTTCCTCTTCTCCAAGTCTACAATTGTGTAGCCTGAAAACAGCGAACACAAAACCTAGTAGGGACTGGCTTCTAAAATGTTTACCAATAGTCCCAGGGCTTAAGGAATTTTGAGATCAAAACAAGCCTGGAGCTATAACCACTTTCCCCGATAAAATAAACAGCAAGTTAGGATGAAAAGAGAGTCCAGCGGAAAGGCTTACTTATATCAAAGCCAATGAAATAGCCTGAGCAAAGGGCAGCTGGTTTCCAAGGATCTCCCTTATCTTTTAGATAAAGGTAGCTAATGGGCCATAAATACAAACAAAGAATCTGGTTTCCCGGGGAAGAGGGAGGAGAGACCTTCCCTCCCTGGGCGGCAGCACCTCCAGGAGAAACAGAACAAAGGGCCTCTACTGGGACCAAGAACTGGCTGCAGGTCAGACGGCTGTGGACCCTGCACTTGCAGTCCTGAGAACTAGAACCCAGTTGAAGAGCTGGGGTGGGGATGGAAGGGTTTGAGGGGGTGAAGCAGCGATTGTGCTGCCAATAGGGGGAGAGGCAGCCTTCACACAAACATCTGAGGGGAGAAAGCAGATTTACTCCTAGACATGTGGTCTCTTTAATAGGCAACGTGGGATCCCAGGACCAGTGGCGTGGGCAGCACTATTGAGTTTATTTAGAAATGAATCTCAGGACCAATCCACACCTATTGAATCACACTCTGCATTTAATTTAACAAGATCCCTGGTGATTATGATGTCCAACTGGCATCAAATTCATACACTCATAACAAGATGAGAGTATTTGGCTAAAATCATGCTAAGTAAGCATATGCTGATGCCTCATGCATTCACTTGTTCACAGATACATATTTACCTGGTCTGGTGAGTGGTGACAGAATCAGAAGGGTTTTAACAGTGAAATGACACCAGAACAGAACTAAGGTGCCAGAAAATCAGCTCATTCTAATAAACTATCCATGAAGCAGACAGCAAATGCCTGTACCTGGATGGTAAATGAGATGAACATCGAATGAAAGACAGGTCTCCAGTGTGTATCACATGGATGGTTGCCTTTTCTGAGAGATGGCAACTAGTCTAGCAGGTTCTTCTTGTTCTGTTGGGGGAAAACCTGTACAAACAGATAACTCTTGCACAATGTGTTTTGGATGAACACATTTTGGTTTTTGTGTGAGGACCCTCCGTCTCAGAAGAGATTATATTTAGAGATCATCTTTTCTAGCTGAGTTAATATTTCCCCTGTGGTTTCAGTCTCTAGGAATTAGGAAATAATATCTCAGTGTAAGAGGTGTGTGTGTGGAGCTTAGGGGTTGTCAAATTCAGGAATGAGTTGAGACACAAGTTCAGGATGGAACAACAGTTAAGAAACAGCCCTGGCTGGTTTGGCTCAGTAGATAGAGTGTTGGCCTGTGAACTGAAAGGTCCCAGGTTCGATTCCAGTCAAGGGCACGTGCCTGTGTTGTGGGCTCTATCCCTAGTGGGGGACTTGCAGGGGGCAACTGATCAATGATTCTCTTTTACCATGGATATTTCTATCTCTCTCTTCCTCTTCCTTCCTCTTTGAAATCAACATAATTTATTAAGAAAAAAAAGTTAAACATGCCAAAGATAGGCTCCAAAATATGAGAAACCAAATAAACTAAAATCAGAATCCAAAGCTAAGTTCACAAATCAGTGTCATGGCAGAAATGGCCAACAGTGAGATTCAAAATACAAAGAAAGTACAGGAGAACTTTTGTCAAATAATAAGCTTCTATATATTTTTCTAAAGAGGAATAAAAATTGTAAATAGTTGCCTACATGAGTGAATTTGGCCAGCTTTGAAGGGATGAGATTAATTCATCCTTGGTGAGGCCAAAGGCTCATATCTGTCAGCCAACCTTGACTATATGGTACATTATCAATTAAATCAACTAGTATAGGCATTTAGCAAACAATGTTAAGCAAATAAATTAATATACCTTACATTTATTTAAATTGTTATAATGAGAGGAGGTCCTGAGGATTACTTTTCAGTTATGATGTCTTCAGGTAGAAAAGATTGTGTGACTCACTTGAAAAGTCATCACTTACAAATTTATCAGAGAATTATAAGTTGTGTGCTATAATAAGCTATTGTCAAACAATCTAAAAATAATAGCCCAACCTTACAAAAGTCACTTACCCACTAAATGTGGGCTTAATATTTTTGCTGAGTTTGATGTTCCACTATAGCTTTAGGTTTCAAATTCAGCCTCCTGGTCACTACTGTTCCTTTGGTTTTCATAGTCATAACTTATATGTGGTGCTATCTTGATTAGGGTCACATTGTTCAAACAACTGGACTTCAAGAGTAGGAATGGTTAACCAAGAGGCAGATTAACAGTTTTATATTCCTCTTCTCTCTGATATAAAAATACATATAAGACTATTGCTAAACACTCTATAAAATCTATCAGGCAAGATTTTATTGAAAACATACCCCATATTTAAAAAATATATTTTATTAATTTTTAAAAAATATATTTTATTAATTTTTACAGAGAGGAAGAGAGAGGGATAGAGAGTTAGAAACATCCATCAGCTGCCTCTTGCACACCCCCTATTGGGGATGTGCCGGCAACCAAGGTACATGCCCTTGACGGGAATCGAACCTGGGATCTTTCAGCCCGCAGGCCGATGCTCTATCTACTGAGCCAAACCGGTTTCGGCTAAATACAATATTTTTACCACATTTCAAAATACATCACATCTTGGTTTTATGCCCAGACCGAATAGGAAGGCTTCTTTGTAATGAACCCTAAAGGTAAGTCTTAACAAAAGGTCTTCTGCCAAGATGGTCTCCACAGTTCAGACCAATCTAGTCTCAAAATTCCTCTGGTAATAAGAGCTCTTATTTTTCTTTAGCTTCATCAAGTCCAGACTATGCTCTTGCTACCCTCCCCCCCCCCCCCAAAAAAAAATACTTCAAGAGTTAATTGAGGCTTAGTTTCCTTAGTTCCCTTGTCCCCATCCCCCATCTGTTAAAGGTCCTTATCAGTTTCTTTTAACTGCTTTGTTCTCTTTCCACTTGGCTTAAGAATAAAGACAGGACAGTCACAAAGGCACATCCTTATATCTACAGAGAACACTCCAATCCACAGGGAGCCATTTACTATTCTCCAAAATAGAGAGCAAGCCTTCCTTACCAGGAGCCATCCAGCTGCTCTGTTTGCTTTTGTTTCCTTCACAGTCTACTTCTGAAAGACTGTCTTATTTTTTTAACTTATACCAAGTAAAGCATTCTCTTTACTAAACAGTTTGTAAGAGCTTTCACTAGATGATTGTAGTATGCACTCATTGGAAATATGATGAAACAAATTGAAAATAACTTCTCCATTACCTCATCAATCTTAGTGGCAATATTTTTCTATACATATATGTAGGTGTATGTGTATTCACAGTAATTTGGAAAGCAATAATATGTGCATATAATTTGTTAGCCTGCATTCTTCCATATAAAAATATTTTTCACTATCAATCTTAATATGATGTATGGCAGTCCTTCTCACAGATGTCCTAAAATTCAGTTGTTGAGTATTATTTCATTTCATTTTATTTTTAAGGGAGAAATTTAATATTTATTTACAGGATACTGCAAGATATGAAATTGCAAACAGGAATAAGAAACCTATTGGGAGGAGAAGCTTCATATAGTATCTATAGTTTGGAACTGTTCAAATATAGTATTATTGTAAAAAGTGCTATAATAATCAACCACATTTAAAAGAGAGATCTTAGCAGAGAAACAGTAAGACAAACTTATACCATAGTCCACAACACTTTGTCCTAGTAAAGTTCCCAGGAGCGCCACCTGAATTTGGAATGTACAGCCTTCAGAGGTGGTTTCTGGTACAACACTTTTTGATCTTCCTCTCCTCAACAGAGAAACACTTCTCATCCACTGACCCATTTTCATGGTTTTGCAGAGCTTCCATTTTGTCCAAATCTCCACATTCTTCAATCATTACACTAAGTTTCTCAGTTTCACTTAGTTTCTCAGCAGCCTGCAAGATCTTTGGAATGGCATCCAGGATAATTCTGATATCTTTCACAGGTAAGATATCACAGGTTCTATAATGCCAAAATGAACAAGATATACAATTTGTTCAACTGTTTCATCACTTGCAGAGTTGGTCACAGCCCACACAGCTCCCTTTTATGCCGTAAAGGCTGCCTTAGAGAGAGTCCCAGGGGGGAATGGGACTAACCCACGATTTACAACGTGCTGTATCTGGTCCTGGTGGCCAGTTGTGATTTTTGACATTGTCCACGTAGCTTCTGGAATTCGTTAGGAGGCTGGGAAAGACAGCCAAGTGCTCCCCTATGTCATAGTACAACTTGAGCCTGTTCATTTGCCCACAGGTAACAATATTTCCTATGGCTCTTAATCCACTCATTTGGACATCAATAAAGTAGGACATAGCCCTGCAGCTGTCTGCTAATACTTCTGGATCATGTTGCAGGAGACAAATTAAAATAGGAAGAATTTGCTCAGCATCATCTAACAAGGCTATAGATTTCTTGTTGTGTCAAAGGTATGAAAGTGTCCAAGTAAAGTTACTAAGTAATCACATGCTAAAGATGACATACCAGGAACTGTAAGAAGAACCAACAGTGAATCCACTGCACCATATGTGGTAACTAAGTCTTGGAAAATGGAACCATTGCCTGCAATGTTTCCTGGAGCTCATACAGCTTGTTCATTGATGTGAGCATGGGGAGATGCCAACAGAGAAATGAATGCTGGGATAGCACCTGCATCTACTACAGCCTTGGTCTGTTCTGAGGTCCTAGAAGCAGTGATAGTGAGGGCCCAAGCAGATGCAAATTGAATGGGACTACAATTAGTTTTGCCCAAGAAGAACAGAGATTTGGAATCAAACCAGCCTGGATTATGTTGTTTATGGGTGGCTGTTTTTCCCTAGAAAGCAGTGTCCTAGCCGCTTGAGTAGTTTGGAGCTGGTTTTCCAAAGTGTTGCTATTTTTGCCTTTGACAATGTTCTCAACAGACCAATTTACAGTGCCCTGGTTGTTGCTGATTTTTAGAGCGAATGGAAGAGAGAGGGAGAAACATAGAAAGAGAAACATCAGTGTAAAAGAGACATATTGATTGGTTGATTAGCCTGAAAATGTTGTGCAAATATTTGCTACTTTAAACTAGAGGATTTAAATAATCATATCTTGGCCTTAACTAAAAATTAACTAAAAAGTATCCTGAGTTAAAATTTCTATAGATGAACTAATTGGTTAAAAAGCTATGCATAGTTTTAAGGCATTTAATAAATACTCATACTGCACTGCTGAAAGTAGGTATGAAATAACTCTTCTAGATTAGTTTATAAAAGTACCTTTCCCCCCAATACCAACGCTTCTTTTTTTCATTCTTTTTTTACTCCTCTTTGCTGATCTACTGGATAAAAGGCAGTATCTCAGTTTGCAAATATGTATTGGACAAATATTTGCATATATTTATTGCCCTTCATGTTACTGTCTGTCCATTTTCCCATGTAAATATAATTTTATGTCATTTCTTATGTAAATGTGTCATTCGAATTTTTAATTGATTTGAAAGAGCCATTTATATGGATGACTAATAGTAAATCTTCATATATTTATTATAACTTTCTCTGCAATAAAGTCTTCCAAACTGGAAAAATCTAAAATACTAACAAATAAGTGATTGATTTAAATACATTGTCATTTATTCATGTAATAGAATATATAAGGCTAATGTTAGAAAAGTAAAGTCGCTCCATATGTGCTGACAAGGAAAAATGTCCATGATATACTATTGAGGGAGAAAGACTAGGTGCAAAATATAACTCAGAATGACTCTTGTTTTGAAAAGGCTATGTATTTAGGTACACACAATGTATGTATATTGAGAAAGTTCTGGAAGTATATGAACAAATTATTAAAAATAGTCACCTATGGAGTGAGGGGTTGAAGAAAGTAAGAAGACATTATTTTTTACATAAAATAACTGGTTTGACAATTAGTATTGTTTGGTGTTTTTATTTATTTATTTATTTCTTAATATATTTTATTGATTTTTTACAGAGAGGAAGAGAGAGGAATAGAGAGTCAGAAACATCGATGAGAGAGAATAATCAATCAGCTGCCTCTTGCACACTCCCTACTGGGGATGTGCCCACAACCAAGGTACATGCCCTTGACCAGAATCAAACCCAGGACCCTTCAGTCTGCAGGCTGACGCTCTATCCACTGAGCCAAACCAGTTTTGGCTGTTTGGTGTTTTTATATCAATATACAATGAATTCATAATGAATATGTATTACTTTCCCAACTGAAAAATGTTAATGAATAAAAATGGAACACATTTTAATTTTTGTGTAGCCATATTTTATCTTGTATGGTTTTTATCTTTGGCTTCAAACCTAGAAAATCTTCCTTGAGCCAAAATTATATCATTATTTTTTATTTTAACATTTTTATAACTTTGCTTTTTGACACAACTTTAATCAATTACAATTTATTTTGCTGTGGTATGACTCACAAAACAATAAAAATTCATCTTTTTCCAACTTTATCTTGTTACAAATTGTTTTGTATATATATTATCTGTGGCTGAGTTAATTATTCTGTTCCACTGACCTATCTTTCTAATTGAATAATAATATCACACTTGTTTTAACCTTTATACCTTTAAATATACTTTATTTTAAAAATATTTTTTATTGATTTTAAGAAAGAGGAAGGGAGAGGGAGAGAGAAACATTGATGTGAGAGCGCAATGTGGATTAGCTGCCTCCTGCACTCTACCCACCCACAGTGGACAAGCCGAAACCCAGGAATGTAACCTGACCAAGAATCTAACCAGCAAACTTTTGGTGTGAGGGATGACCCAATCAACTGAGCCACACCCGCTGGGACTTAAATACATTTTATTGTCTGAGAGATAAACAAAAGATAAACTATGGTCTGAAGGGAAAATATTTACAACACATATAATGGAAAAGTTGTAAAGACCTTAAATATGCCAAGAATGCTTTTAAGAGGCTTTTAGCTGCAAGTATCAGATATTTATCTCATATGGCTTTAAAAATAAAAAAATTTACTGACACACAAATGGAAGTCCAGAGATGGGTAGGGCTTTAGCTTCTGTTTGATCACTCAAGCTCAGTTTGCAGGTGATTTTCTCTGCCCCACCCCCTCCCTGGTAATTTGGCTTTGTCTTGGAGACTGACTTCCCTCAGGAAAGCAAGCTGGCTTCCAGCAGCCCCCTGGGCGTTTCCTCCCAAACCTTCTCTTCCAGGTCTTTTCCTTCAGTCCAGTAGTGCCAACCTAGGTAACGTGCCCAACCCTGGGCCAAACACCGTGTCCCAGGTTAATGCTTTGTGAGCATGACTGACTCCCTGGTAGTTTTCTGTAGCACTGGCCCTTCAATGCCTGTCCCAAGTTGCTTCCCTATAGAATTCTTCTCTTGTAAGCAGAAAGCTCCAGAACTCCAGAATATGGCCCAGTTTCATGATAGACCTGTTTTATTTTACTGTAGTGTTTTTATAGTAGTTTTATTTCTATGGCTAAGTTACATTAATGTGATCTATGACATCAAAAAAGCTGATACTTATTAATAATTTCCTTTCAAATATTATAGCCAATGCCTAACAAATAGCCTCACTTAAAGGTGCAAGTTGAGGGAATGCCAATGAATATAGGCCAACATATCATTTTGAATCTTCAGTTAACTAATAAATGAAATTTATTCAGCATAGTACTTGAA
Organism: Vespertilio murinus; assembly: GCA_963924515.1. Lineage (NCBI taxonomy): Eukaryota > Metazoa > Chordata > Mammalia > Chiroptera > Vespertilionidae > Vespertilio > Vespertilio murinus. The sequence continues at coordinate 126,642,865 of OZ004708.1, read as the reverse complement.
ATTTACTTGGGAGGAAAAACCCACTTAAAGAAAAATTTAAATCATAGAATATGTCATGTAATGTTCCAATTTTTGTCTGTATTCACTATCCTGGAACTAACAATAATAACCTGTAAGAGAAAAGGTAAGTACTATTAAAAAGCAAAACACTGAGAAATACATAAATCCAAATAAAACAAATTAGAATAGTGTTATCTAATGTGCTTTAGGTATAATACTCTTGGATAATAAAGTAAAGGCAAAAGCTATATTACAATTTGGTTGACAGTTTTAGTTTATTTTTTTTTGTTTTGTTTGTTTTTAATATATTTTGTTGATTTTTTACAAAGAGGAAGAGAAAGGGATAGAGAGTTAGAAACATCTATGAGAGAATCATTGATCAGCTGCCTCTTGCACACCCACTACTGAGGATGTGCCCGCAACCACGGTACATGCCCTTGACCGGAATCGAACCTGGGACCTTTCAGTCTGCAGGCCGACACTCTATCCATTGAGCCAAACCGGTTTCGGCTAGTTTAGTTTTTTTAATAAAAGTTTGTAAGTACTATTTGAATAGCCCAAAATTAATGATCTGTAATCAGAAGAACATATTGAGAATTCTCTTGTATGTAAAAACACATCAAAGTTAATGAATATTTGTTTATTATCATTATAACTAATAATATTTTTAATTTAACTAAGGAGTGACAGATCCAGGTGTACAAACTTTGGGGTCGGTAGGTTTGACTGGAAGTCATCTATTCAAAATCCTTGCTTTCACGCGCAATGTACTAAATTCTCCCTTAATCTTCTCTTGGCAATTTCTTCTGCCTGTGTTTAGCCCCTTCATAAGAAAATGTTCTTGGGAGAATTGATAAAAGCCAGGGCTCCAGAATCACATAAACCTGGGATCCAATTTAGTCTCAAGATCTCTGTGGACTTGTGCAAGTTATTTAATGTCTCTGAAATACAGATTCCTAATCTGTAAAATGGAGGAAATAACAGCACCTACCTCATGGGGTTCTTATAAGTCTTAATTAAGTTAATGTACATAATATATTTATTAAACCTCCTGGCAGCTATTATAATTATCATTATTTATCAAGTTTTTATTTATGTATAGAGCAATGCAATACTATGTTCCTCAAAAAGCTGCTCAAAATTGATCTTGTTGGGTGGCTCAGTTGGTTGGAGCATCATTCCATACAACAAAAGGTTTTGAGTTCAATTCCTGGTCAAGGCACATACCAACCTTTTCAAGTGTGGTCCTGGTCGAGCGCTTGTAGGAGGCAACCAATGGATGTTTCTCTATTACATTGATGTTTGTCTTTTTCTCTTTCTCTCTCATATCCTCAGGTGAGCATTGAAAAACATTAAATTGATTTTAATATAAATATTCTAATATTTATTTTCTAATATTTCAATGGCACTTTCTATAGATATAGGACAACCAATCCTAAAATTTATATGGAACCTGAAAATACCCCAAAGGGCCAAAGCAATCTTGAGAAAGAAAAACAAAGCTAGAAGCATTATGCTCTCTGATTTCAAACTATATTATAAAACTACTAGGCACCTGTTGCGGGAATATTCCTATAAGACTTCTGGTGGGCTTCCCTCCTGCCACCTCCACCTCTCCCAGCCCCCCAACTCTCCCACTGTGGCGGTGGGCAGGGCGGGGCGGGTGGGGCACACCCCGCCCATCCCACCTGCCCCACTGCACCTGTGGCCACCGCTGCCACCATCTCCAAGCCACGCATGCTGCCACCACCGCTGTGCCTCACCCCGCACGCCCAACTTGCTGTGCCTGCTGCTGCTGCTGCCTCCTACCCCCGCTGCCTCCCGCCGCTGCTTCTAGCAGCTGCAGCCACCTTGCTTTCCACTTTGCCTCCCTCTTCCTTCTATGCTGTCTTCAGTCTTCACTCCTCCCTAACCCTGGGTATGCAAATTAATCGCCATCTTTGTTGGGTTAATTTGCATACTCACTCTGATGGGCGTGGCTGGTGGGTGTGGCTTGTGTGATGAAGTGGTGGTTGATTTGCATAATACTCTATTATTAGGTTAGATAGTAATTAAAACAGTATAGTATTGGCATAAAAATAGACATATAGATCAATGGAACAGAATTCAGAGTGAAGAAATAAGCACTCATATATGGTCAATGAATTTATGACACAGGAAACAGAATATATGGGAAAAGGACAGTTTCTTCAAAAATTGGTGTTGGTAAAATTAGACAGTCACATGCAAAAGAATCACACTGGACCATCCTCTTATAGTATAAGACTTATACCATACACAAAATTAACTCAAAATGAATTAAAAACTTGAATGTAGTACCTGAAACCATAACACTCCTAGAAGAAAACACAGGCAGTAAGCTATTTGACATAGGTCTTGGCGATGATTTTTAAAAAATATATATTTTTATTGATTTCAGAGAGGAAGAGAGAGGGAGAGAGAGATAGAAACATCAATGATGAGAGGGACTCATTGATTGACTGTCTCCTGCATGCTTCCTCCTGGGATTGAGCCCAGAACCTGGGCATATGCCCTTGATTGGAATAAAACTGAGGACCCTTCAGTCCACAGGCTGACGCTCTATCCAGTGAGCCAAACTGGTTAAGGCAGTGATGATTTTTTTTATTCTGACTCCAAGAGCAAAAGTAAGGAAAGCAAAAATTAAGAAAAACAGTTTCTATACAGCAAAGAAACCAATAAAATGAAAAAGCAACTTGCTAAATGAGAGAAAATAATTGCAAATCCTATTTACATTAATAAAAAAGCAACATGCTAATTGACCATACCTTCGTGACACCTGCCAGCAAATGAGGAGTATGCAAATTAACCTAACAAAGATGGTGGGTTAATTTGCATACACTGGAAATGAGCAGCAGGGGGGCTGGGCGGGACGCTTGTGTCATCATCATGGTGACGCTGCAGGCATTCGGTACCACCCTAGACACTCTGGGCCTCTGGGCAGCGTGGGAAGGCTGCTCCAGGCCAGAAAGGGGGCTCCAGGCCAGAGGGAACAAGTGGCTCTGGCCAGAGCAAAGACAGTGCTGTCACCTAGGGAAAGAAAGGCCCATTCTTTATTTTGTTTTTAAAATATATTTTATTGATTTTTAAAAGGAAGGGAGCTGGATAAAGAGCTAGAAACATCAATGAGAGAGAAACACTGATCAGTTGCCTCTTATACACCTCCCACTGGAGATGTGCCCGAAACCAAGGCACATGCCCTTGACCAGAATCGAACCTGGGACCTTTGAGTCAACAGGCCAATGCTCTATCCACTGAGCCAAACCCATTAGGGTTGGAAGGCTCATTCTTGCACGAATCTTCGTGCATCAGGCCTCTAGTATCTGATAAGTAGCTAATATAAAAAAATACATAAAGAACTCATATAGCTCAAGAGCAAAAAAACAAAATCCAATTAAAAATGGGCAGAGCAGCAGGCAGGGGTGGCAATAAAGAAAAAAAATGGGTAGAAAATCTGGATGCACGTTTCTCCAAAGAAGACATGAACATCTTTTCATGTACTGCAACAGGTACATGAAAAGATAGTCAACATCATTAATCATCAGGGAAATGCAAATCAAAACTATAATTAGAAATCACCTCACATTTGGGAGAATGGCTGTTTAAAAAAAGACAAGAAATAACAAGTGTTGGCAAGAATGTGGGGAAAAGCGAATTCTTGTGCAATGTTGGTAGAATAAAATTTTTGCAAGTACCATTGAAAACAGTAGGGAGATTCTCCAAAACATTAATAATAGATATTCTTCAAATGATTAAATTTTGAAATATATGCTTTATATATGTTTTTCTTTAAACAAATATATTTTTATTTATTTCAGAGAGGAAGGGAGAGGGAGAGAGAGATAGAAACATCAATGATGAGAGAGATCATTGATCAGCTGCCTCCTGCACAACCCCTACTGGGGATTGAGCCCACAACCCAGGCATATGCTGGGAATCGAACCTATGACCTCCTGATTCATAGGTTGACACTCAACCACTGAGTCTATGAACCAGGAGTTCATGGTTTGATTCCTGATCCAGCAATTCCACTTCTTGGTATTCATCCAAAGAAAACAAAAACACTAATTTGAAAAGATATATGTGCCCTTAAGTTCACTGTGGCATTATTTGCAATAGCCAAGATATGGAAATAATTTAAATGTCCATTGGTGGATTAATCAATAAATTGTTTTATACACACACACACACACACACACACACACACACACACACACACACTGCAATATTATTCAGCCATAAAAAAAATCTTGCCATTTGTGACAACATCAATATACCTGGAGGACCTTATGCTAAGTGAATAATTAGAGAAAGACAAATGATTTCTCTTATCCTATATAATCAAAGTGTAATATGCAAATTGACTGAACAGTGGAACTACCAGTTGGTGTGGGGTGGGACGAGCAAGCAGGTGGTACCAGGCCAGCCAAGGCATGTGCCAATGGGCAGAGAGAGGGGATGATGGTGACCAGCAGTGGTGGAGGGGCAATTGGGGGGTGAAAGGGGGTTGGGGGGGTGATGGGGGTGGGGCCAGCCTCTCACTGAGGGAGCCTTCTCTGATAGGTCTGCTGGATGCCTCTGGCAGAGGGAGGCCAGACTGTGGCTTAGGCCTGAAGCCATCAGTCGGACATCCCCTGAGGGCTCCCAGACTGTGAGTGGGCGCAGGCCGGGCTGAGGACCCCCCTCCCCAGGGCACAAAGATTTGTGCACCGGGCCTCTAGTATATAGATAAAAACAAAACAAGAAGAAAGAAAGAAGTTCAAAGGTTTATAAAGAACAGATTGGTGGTTGCAAGAGGTAGGGGGTGGGCACCCTAGCCGGTTTAGGTCAGTGGATAGAGTGTCAGCCTGCGGACTGAAGAGCACATACCCCAGTTGAATCTCCAGTAGGGGGTATGCAGAAGGCAGCCTGTCAATGAGTCTCTCTCATCATAGATGTTTCTATCTCTCTTTCCCTATCCTTTCCTCTCTGAAATCAATACAAATATTAAGAAAAACAAGAGGGCAAGGGATGAAAGAAATGGGTTAACTTTTTTTCTTTAAATCAGCTGGATAAAAATTTTAAAAATATATATTCTCGTTTTCTAAAACCATTCAAATTTTAATCAAAACTGATATTAACTTATGCAAATTACTTTAATCTTTTATATATCTTAAGATCCATTTTGATGTAAAACATAAATATATTTAATATTTTGATATATGTTTCTAATGAAAAACATTCCTGGAGATCAAAGACTCATATGAATCAGTCATAAGGTCCACATTCTATTTATTCATACACAAAACTCAGCTTAACCATTTTAGTCACATATATTCACTTCCTGGAAAAAAAAAGGAAGCTTTATTTCACCTGGGTTTATGTAATTAATGACTTGAATTGATTAAAAGCAAGTATCACACCACATTTTAGAGTTCTCAGATGAGAAACGGAGGCTTAGAAAGGTAAGAGATCTATTCAGGTTTCATAGGTAGGCAGTGGCATATCTGATATCAAAAGCCCCCCCCCCCCCCAAAAAAAAGCCCAAAACTTTTAACTAATTTCTTTCCAGGAGACTGCTATATTTCAAATGAAAAAAATTCTGAATTGGATTCAATCACTAGTTTATCTCGATAGCAAAAATGAGGGGACTTTTGCTTTTATATGGTTTCCAGTTCTAGAGCACATTAGAATTTATATTTTTTTAAAAATGCATCAGGCTTGCTGAAACCGGTTTGGCTCAGTGGTAGAGCGTCGGTCTATGGACTGAAAGGTCCCGGGTTCGATTCCGGTCGAGGGCATGTCCATTGGTTGTGGGCACATCCCTGGTAGGGGATGTGCAGGAGGTGGCTGGTCGATGTTTTTCTCTCATCGACGTTTCTAGCTCTCTACCTCTCTCCCTTCCTCTCTGTAAAATATCAATAAAATATATTTTTTAAAAATAAAATAAATAAAAATGCATCAGGCTTAAAATAGAAGCTTAAAATAGTTTTAAATTTTTTTTATTGATTTCATAGAGAGGAAGGGAGAGGGGGAGAGAGAGAGAGAAACATTGATTGGCTGTCTTCTGCACGCCCCCTACTAGGGATTGGAGCACACATCCAAGGCATGTGCCCTGTCCTGGAAATGAACCGGTGACTTCCTGGTGCATGGAAAAATGCTCAACCAACTGAGCCACAGAGGCCAGGCAGTTTTGAGTTTTATTTTGTTGTTGTTGTTGTTCTTGTTAACCTTAATTAGGTATATAAAAAACAGCTGGCAGAGAAGTAGTAGTAGTGGAGGCGGAAGAGCCAGGGAAGGCTGGGTATGAAGTAATGTTCTGGCTCTGAATAAGGTCTTAAGTAATCTGATGATTTGGCAAGCCACCACTAGTCCTAATTCTTGTCTCTTGGAACCCTCTTCAGGATTCTAGCTAAGTGTCTCATAAGTCCCAAAGAATTCTGCATACATTAAGAGTGCTCAAAGCTGACTATAGTTCCTGTGGAGAATTGCAAGCCCGCCATCTGCAAAAGCCCCCTTTCTACTTCCTGGCATAAGTGTTTTCCTTACATTAACCTTCTTTTGCTATATTATATATGTTTCCTATTTATTTTGTTTATTGTTTGTCTTCCCCCACTAGAATATAAGCTACCCAAGGGCAGGAACTTTTGTCTGTTTGTTTTTGTTCTATCCCCAGTACCAAATAGTGTAAGCAGCGGACATTCAATAAATACTTAATCTAATGAGTGAAAAGTCACTGGCCCTTTGCCTTCCCCTTACTTAATATGAATGGTAATTTTGGCATGTTTCCTAGTTAAATTATATACATAATCGTGGGTGGGCCTTTCTCCAAAAGCAAAATCTTTTTCTAACATTTTACTAAACACTCATTTTCAGCATACTAGGACATTACTAATAGTGTTTGGATTTTAGGTGCCTTCTGAGCAAACCAATCTATAAGTCCAGTTTTAAAATAACATTTATATGTTTAGAAAGTGAAACAGTTAAAGAATATTCAGATCAAAGTTAAAAAGAAAATAAACTATTATTGAACTAAATCTAATCAGGTAAACTTAAACTTTTGTTTAAGTTTTGTCCCAAAATAGGATGGAATCTTCAGAAAAGTTTTTCTAAGGTACTGACTCTATGAATATTAAACAACTTAGCACTCTGCTTGAAAATTCTTGTGATGCCATGACTTGCAAAATATGTAGTGAAAAAGGCTTGTGACGCTAAGTGATTAAAAAAATCTAGTAGCGATGAAAGGAGAGTACATATTCATTAGTCAGAACCCTTGAAACAACCATGGAAATGGTTGTTGTTGTTTTTTCCTTAAGCTTTCCAAAAATCACGATACTTTTACATGACTTTGCTACAATTAAAAAATAAAAGTACTTTAAATGATGATGCTATGTTAAAAAATAAAAAGCAAAAACATATCAAAAGACAAGATAATAAGGTTTTACTTTATTTTCTTTTTCCTTTTAAACCACTCATATATATTTTAAGTCACCTTCTCTGCAATCTGACATATTGATTGCCATAATTCCAACAGGTTAAAGAAGGAAAACAGCCCTCGCCAATCTGCAGGCCAACGCTCAGTGGATAGAGAGTTGGCCTGCAGATTGAAGGGTTCCAGGTTCATTTTTGGTCAAGGGCACATACTAGTACTTTGTACCTAGGTTGCAGGCTCTAGCATGTGTGCAGGAGGCAACCAATTGGTGTGTCTCTCTCACATCAATGTTTCTCTCTGTGTGTCTTTGCCCCTCCCTTCCACTCTCTAAAATGGGAAGTGTGATGTCAGAGAAATGACGGCGTAAGGGTGCATCTTTTCCTCTCCCTGACATTTCAACAAGTTAACCACCTACAATTCAACAAAGAAGTCCCTGGTCAACACAGACTCACGCCTGAGAGACCTGCACATTGAAGGGCCTAAAGGTGGGCATCTGGGAATAAATGGGAAAATGAGAAGGGAGGAAAGTGCAGATGGCCTGCAGATGCAGCCCTGCAGCTGGGAGCTGTGGGAGAGGGGAGAAAACCAGTGGAAGGAGGCACTTCCTTCAACTGGGAGGAACAGAGAGGAGAGATGAGGGTGGGAGGCGAGAGAGCCAGCGAACACTGTATGAGTCAGCAGACACCTGACAGACCATGGGGTTCTGCCATGCGGGCCAGCCTGTGGTATTTCAAACAGAATCACAGAACCCTGCTGCTGCTTGGACTATTAAATCTCGCTTCCAGTTGCCCTTGGAGTTGGCTCCAGGAGCATAGTAACATTTTACTGTGAACCAAGACCTGTCGCAGTAGGATCACTGTTTCCCTCTGTGACTGATCCCAGGAGCAGTACTTGGGGCAGGATCCCTCAAGGGCCAGGGGTTGCCATTCTGGTGAGGGCAAAACAAACCCCACCCCCAAGCAGTGGGGCTACTGTCTTACAGAAGCCGAGAAGGTTCAAAACTGTGAGACCACAGAGGTAAAAATCTTGCAATTTAGCACCACCTTGTATAATACAGTAGAAAGATCTCTTCAAAGATAAATACGCAAACAAAGGAGGACAGCAAAAACATGAAGAACTACAGTAGCAATGATAACCAGAAAGAAAATGAAAAATCCCCAGAAAGTAGGCTGGAACACATGGAACTATGTGATATAAATGACAGAGATTTCAGGATTGCAGTTCTAAAAATACTCAACGAGATGTGGGAAAATACTGACAGGTAATTCAGTGTATGCAGAAAATAAATCAATGAATAAAATGAGTATTTCTCCAAGGAAATTGAAACTAAAAAATAATCAACATGAGTTTTGGAAATGAAGCATGCAAATAAGGAGATTAAGAGTAAACTGCTGCCGAAACCGGTTTGGCTCAGTGGTAGAGCATCGGGCTGTGGACTGAAAGGTCCCGGGTTCGATTCCGGTCAAGGACATGTACCTACATTGGTTGTGGGCACATCCCCAGTAGGGGGTGTGCAAGAGGCAGCTGATCAATGATTCTCTCTCATCGATGTTTCTAACTCTCTATCCCTCTCTCTTCCTCTCTGTAAAAATTCAATAAAATATATTTTTAAAAAATAAATAACTCATAAGGAAGTATAATGAATAAATTAATATTTTTTTAAAAAAAGAGTAAACTGCTGAGCATAGAATACAGAACCAACCAGTTAGAAGAAAGAACTAGTGATATCGAAGATAGGACTCAAGAAATGACTCAGAGGGAAGAAGAGAGAGTACAGAGAATAAAGAAAAATGAAAGAGCTCTACATACCTAGCTGACTCCATCAGGAAAGTAATATTAGAATTATAGGCAATCCCACTCCCGGATATATACCTAAAAAATCTCAAAATTATGTATTCGCAAGAATATATGCATCCCTGTGTTCATTGCAGCATCATTCACGGTGGCCAAGACATGGAAATAACCAACGTGTCCTGCAATAGAGAACTGGATAAAGAAAATGTGGTACACAATGGATTACTACTCAGTCACTGGAAAGGATGAAATAGTGCCATTTGCAACAACATGGATGGACCTTGAGAACATTATGCTAAGTGAAATAAGTCAGTCAGAAAAAGCTAAGAACCATATGATTTAACTCATATGTTGGATATAAAACTGAAACTCAGGAACACAAATAGCAGGATGGTGGTTGACAGAGGGAAGGGTCATGGGGGCATCCTAATATAAGGTGACAGAAAATTTGACTTTGGATGGTGGACACATGGTGCAATATACAGATCTTGTAACATAGAAACACACACCAGAAACCTGTATGTTCATATTGACCAATGTCACCCCAATCAATTAAAAAAGTGAACAGGAAAACTTTCCTTGGATAAAGATTAACAACAACAATAACAAAAAAAAATAAGAAAACAACTTGATAAACTTTATTGAGTATCTATAGCTAAAAACCACCAATGGTGTAAAGCCTGATCACTTCTTGCCTACAGTTTATAGATCAAGCCATCAGCTTCAGGCTACTGATTCTACTAGAACCTGAGCTCCCCGCCAAGCTAAAGCAAGCATATAATTATGTAATTGTGAAGCCAGATTATCCCACTACTAGAGGCCCAGTGCACGAAATTCATGCATGGGTGTGTGTGTCCCTCAGCCCAGCCTGCACCCTCTCCAATCTGGGACCCCTCAAGGGATGTCCGACTGCACGTTTAGATTTGATCCTACTGGGATCGGGCCTAAGCATGCAGTCAGACTTCCTTCCCACAATCCAAGACTGTTGGCTCCTAACTGCTCGTTTGCTTGCCTTCCTGATTGCCTGCCAGCCTGATCACCCCCTAACCACTCCCCTGCCAGCCTGATTGATGCCTAACTGCTCCCCTGCCAGCCTGTTTGCCCCTACCTGCCATCCCCTGCAGGCCTGGGTCCCCCCAACTGCCTTCCCATGCAGGCTTGATCACCCCAAACTGTCCTCCCTTGCAAGCCTGGCCCCTCCCAACTGCCCTCCTCTGCTGGCCTGATTGCCCACAACTGCCCTCCCTTGCAGGCCTGATCCCTCCCAACTGCCCTCCCCTGCTGGACATCTTGCGGTGGCCATCTTGTGTCCACTTGAGGGCAGCCATCTTGTGTGTTGGAATGATGGTCAATTTGCATATTACACTTTTATTAGATAGAATAGAGGCTTGGTGCACGGGTGAGGGCCCACTGGTTTGCCCTGAAGGGTGTCCTGGATCAGGGTGGGGATTCCCTTGGGGCATGGGGAGGCTTGGGCGAGAGGCATGTGGTGGTTTACAGGCTAGCCATGCCCCCTGGCTACCCAAGCGGAGGCCCTGGTATCTGGGATTTATCTTCTATAATTGAAACTTTGTAGCCTTGAGTGGAGGCCAAGGCAGGCCAGGGCTGCAGAAGCTTGGCTTTCTCCATCACTGGGGGCAACTCAAGCCTCCTGCTCTCTCCAACTCTGTGGCTGCGCCATTTTTGTTGGGATTTATTTATCTTCTATAATTGAAACTTTGTAGCCTTGATCGAAGGCTACAGCTGGCCAGGGTGTGCAAGAAACTTGGCTTCCTCCATTGCTAGGGAAACCCAAGCCTCCTGCTCGCTCCATGGCTGCAGCCATTTTGATTGGGTTAATATACATACTCTCTCCTGATTGGCTGGTGGGAATGGCTTGTGGGTGTAGCAGAGTGATGGTTAATTTGCATATTGCTCTTTTATTAGATAGGATATTTATAGTCCCCACCATCATCTTCAGTCACTGTTCAAAATTTAAGTTCTTTTTGTCATGCTATTAGTGCTGCTCACATCTTTGCTTCCCATTCCCATTCCTGACCTCTAGTGGAGCATACCAATGGGGCTTTCAGGAGTGGGTGCAGATCTCCCATGATCTTCTTCAGCTACATCCTTTCTTTAGGAGGCTGAGTGATATTTTTTCCCAGCAAGAACACGCCCAAGTCCCTTCTGTTACAAACATTCTGGAGACATCACTACTCTCTCTTCCTTTATAAATCTTTCCATCTGGCTTCTGAGATTTTCCATGATGGACAGATTTATCCTCTACATACTTAACCTATTCACTGAATACTTTCCACCTGGCTCTCCCCTGAGGACTCTTAACTTAATTAGAATTCTTCCATGAGCACATTGTTTGTCCCTGTCTGTAGTGGAAGCTGTTCACTCTGTAGAAGGCAATGTACCTGGAATTAGGTAATATATCAGAAATTAGGGTCTCTATTTACCTACATTTCCAGTATTTATTCACTCAATTTTGGTAAAAATCTTTGCTTCCTTTGAACTTCAGTCATTTGTGACCACTCCCTAGCCATGATTATCTGCTTTACTTTTTTGGCCTCCTCTTTGGATGGAAAAGTAAATCAAATTAACTTTTGTTGGTCTCTTAGTGGAGGAGTTGGTAAACTTTTTCTGTAAAGGATCACATAGCATATATTTTTCTTTGCTGGCCATGTGGTCTCTGTTACACTCTTCAATTCTGCTACTGTAGTGCAAAAACAGCTATAGACAGTAGTAAACAAATGGGCATGGCTGTGTTCCAACCCCTGTCCAAATATATGCCAGTCAATATGACAGAGGCTTTGCATGTATTATCTCATGAGAAACTACCATGACAATTTCCCTAAAGGGTTAGGGTAGTAAACAATGAAAGTTAAGCACCTAGCATAGTGACTGGCTGGCCTATTGTAGATGCTTGATAGATGGTTGCTGCAAATGATAGTAATCTTAAGTGACTGCAAGATGCATATATTATGCATGAGGAAATGGAGACCCAGGAACATCAAATAACTTGTGCACAGAGTAAGTAAAAAATACTAGGATTCAAAAGCCTTAATTGTCTGCTGTATTCTTTCCCAATGAATGCAGTTTTGATTGCACTTGATCTACGGTAACTGTATAAATCTAGGGGAAATGAATAGTAAATTCCAGAAAATATGGATCTGGAATTTAGGGGAGTAAAGGGAATAGATTTAAATTTTGTCTTCTCCTTTTAATTTCTTAATTAATGATCCTCATCAGAGTTATCAGCACATCAAAAGAGTATTAAAATCATAATTAACCTTTGTAACTAATGTAAACACAAACACAATTTTTTCTTTGACAAAGCTAAAAAGAAAAAGCTCTAATAATTCTTAATGAAGGTAGCAGGCATAAAAACACACACACACACACACAAACAAAATTATTAAATTGAGAATTAACATGTTACTTGTCAGTTTAGACAGAATTGCTGGTCCTGGCTGGATAGCTCGGTTGATTATAGAGCATTGTCCTCACACTTCAAGATTGTGGGTTTGATCTCAGTAAGGGCACATGCAAGAATCGACCAATGAATGCATAAATAAGTGGAACAATAAAAATTGATATTTTTCTCTCTCTTTAAATAGATTAATTTATTTTTATTTATTTATTTTTTTTTACAAAAGGCTTTCCTGCCCTGGCTGGTTTGGCTCTGGATAGAGTGTCAGCCTGCGGACTCAAGGGTTCCAGGTTCAATTCTGGTCAAGAGCATGTGCCTGGGTTTTGGGCTTGGTCCCCAGTGGGGGGTGAGGTGGTGGTGAAGGAGGCAGCCAATCAATGATTCTCTCTCATCACTAATGTTTCTATTTCTCTTTACCTTTTCCTTCCTCTCTGAAATCAATTAGAAAGGCCTTCTCCTCTGGCCCTGTCTAAAGTAGATTTGAATCCTGTATTATGTCATCCCAATAAATTCAATTAAAGAAAAGAATTTGCTAATTTGTTCTTTTAGGCATTCATCATTCCATGGTTATTGCTATCATAAAATTGTTCACAACCATATTTAATGCTCTGGAATTAACTCAAATAATTTTTTTTACATACTTTTCACCAGGAAAAAAATACAAATAAGATTCCCAGAAATTTGCAGATATGCTCAAGCATATCTTCAGGGCTGGAGAGGGGGCCAGCCCAGATTAACTGATTCTAGGATTTAGAAATCCTAGGGATGGAACAATGACCAGAAACATGAAGGCTGAAAATTGGTGAGAATAGTCTAGTAAAAATGTTGCTTAATTATTTGTTTGATTCACTAACAATTATTTACTATTATTATTGTCTAGGTACCAAAGATACAGTAGTGAATAAAGTATATGTCTTATCCTTATGAGTTTCTATGCTGGTAGGGAAGATGGATAGGAAGCACATAAATAGATAGTAAATGTCAGTGATCAGAGTATGGGAAAATTTTAAAACAGGACAGGATGATATAATGTGAGTTCTGTTTTAAATAAGGTAGAGAGGGAACATTGAATTAACAACACTAACCATTGCATATAGCAGAAATAAAGTTAGTTTCCAGAGAGCCTCTGTTCACATTTGTGTCAATTGATCAACACAACCTTTTCTAATGTTTGTTTCTGTTTAGACACTTTAATATATGTCATTGACCATTAACACTGAACTCATGTCCAATAGCTCTACAACTCATGTCTGAACATGGCTTATGTAACACGTATTTTCTCTAAAAGGCAGGGTTTCACCTCTGCTCTGTCTGCCCAATTGTTAGTGCTAAGTCTTTCTCTCTGGGTGTAAAAACCACTCTGGCCTATAGCCTGGAAAACTAAGAAGGGCAGGTGTTTATATGAGCAGAATTACATTCTTTTGGTCAAAAGCAACAGCTATGTGCAGTGCTGTCAATAGAAAGATCACACCCCTCAGTGACCAGACACACAACTAAGGTTACTGCTCCACACAACTTCATGTTGTGCACCAATAAATGGCAATCAGTGGTCTGTAGGCATTGGCCCTTATGTGACTCTCTGGCACTGGCCCCTGAAAGTGCTGAGCAGTTCTCCCAATACTGACCTCTGCTCCATGTCTCCTCTATTTTGCAAATGATGTCTTCCCTAACTCTCAGTTCCTTTTAAAATATATTTTTATTGATTTCAGAGTGGAAGTGAAAAGGAGAGAGAAACATCAGTGATGAAAATCACTGATTGGCTGCCTCCTGCATGCCCCCCACTGAGGATCAAGCCTGCGACCTGGCCATGCGCCCTTAACTGAAATTGAACCTGGGACCTTTCAGTCTGCAGGCCTACATTCTATCCACTGAGCCAAACCAGCTAGGACTCTAACCCCCAGTTCTTTACCTACCTTAGAGGAGAACATCATTTGGCAAGAGAGAGGAGATAGTGGTACTACATAAAGAAATAAAGTAGCTTAGCCGAAACCGGTTTGGCTCAGTGGATAGAGCGTCAGCCTGTGGACTGAAAGGTCCCGGGTTCGATTCTGGTCAAGGGCATGTACCTTGGTTGTGGGCACATCCCCAGTAGGGGGTGTGCAAGAGGCAGCTGATCGATGATCTTCTCTCATCAATGTTTCTAACTCTCTATCCTCCTCTCTTCCTCTCTGTAAAAATTCAATAAAATATATTAAAAAAAGAAAAAGAAAGAAAGTAGCTTAAAAAAAAAAGGAACTCCGAGACCATGTGGATTCCTGCAACAGAGAGGAATTGACAGGAGTGCTCCAGCCATGAAGACAGAAGAGAAAAAGTCCAGAGATGGAAGACGCTGACAATGTCTTGCCATACAGCAGCTGTTTGTCGCTGAAGGATGCCCAGGACCAAGCCAGAGATGATCGGACCTGCATCACCACCATTTGTCCACCAACCAGATCTGAAATACCATGGCTGACATGTACACATAAGGAACTGTTTGACATTGAAATTGGGACTCAAAAGAACTGTTGGCCCAGAAAGGAACTCACTACAGACTGATTCATTTGCCTCTCAGCATAACCATTATGGCTTGTCTCAGTTTTGGTTTTTATAAAGGAATTCCTTGTATCACATGATCTAACGCATCTAGGGGAAATAATGAACAACATAAATTGATGAACAGAGACAGAGAAGCAGCGATCAGACTGTCAAACCTCAGAGGGAGGGTAGGGGAGGGTGGGGGCAAGAGGGGAGAGATCAACCAAAGGACTTGTGAGCATGCATATAAGCCTAATCAGTGGTCATGGACAACAGGGGGTGGGGAAGCATACATGGGGAGGGGTTTGGGATGGAAATGGAGGGATGAGGACAATTATGTGATACCATAATCAATAAAGAAATTAAAAAAAATCTTTTATAAACTACAAAATAAAAAAAGGAAGAATTTTTTTGGGGGGGCAGATGAAATACAGGGAGGGAATTAAGAGTTGTAATTTGAAAATGTAGTGTTAGATGCCATTCAGGTGCTATAGGAAGTTTGATAGTTGAAGCGAAGTGATAGCTCATGAAAATTGGGGCTGGAGAGGTAAATTTGTAAGTTAACAACATACATAGCTAGCATAAACATCATTGAAATAAATAACATCACTTAAAGATAAAGAGGTTAAACCTGGAACAGGGGTTAAAAATCATTCTCTTTTCTATGGATCCTTTTTAGAGATAGTTTCTAGGATTCATTCATTTATTCTTTTCTGTGTGATAGGAATCATAAAAACGAGGGGGAAATTATATATATTGACTTCAGAGAGGAAGGAGAAAGAGATAGAAACATCAATGATGAGAATCATTATTAGTTGCCTCCTGCATGTCCCCTACTGGGATCAAGCCTGAAACCCAGACATTCTCACCATTTAAAAATTTTTAAATGGTGAGAATCAAACCCAGGACCCTTCAGTTTGCAGGCCGATGCTCTATTCACTGAGCCAAACAGGCTAGGGCATGAGGAAAATTTGGAATGGGTATTAAAGGGTTGTCAGGATCAAATCCACATCTTTTTGTCAGGGGATGTAAAACAATACTTAGCCTATTGAACCTAGGTTGAATATAAGCTGGAAATTGAGTATTACTTTTGAGATTAAATTTAGGCAGTCTCTGGTTCTTATGTATTAGACATCTTTGATCTGAATAATGAACTATCCTTAGGGGAGGGAGGACTTCAAAAGTCTCTACCCTAGCCCGGCTGGCATAGCTCAGTGGTTGAGCATCAACCTATGAACCAAGAGGTGACAGTTCCATTTCTGGTGGGGACACATGACCAGGTTGTGGGCTTGATCCCCAGTGTGGGGCATGCAGAAGGCAGCCAATCAATGGTTCTCTCTCAGCATTGATGTTTCTATCTCTCTCTCCCCCCCTTCCTCTTTGAAATCAATAAAAATATATATTTTTAAAAAGCCTCTATCCTATACTAGTATAATCTGAAACATGGAAGAAGCTAGAAAAAGTTAGGATTAGGATAGCAACATTCTAGTTCACCATCCAAAGAGGTATATGGCAAATTCAAATAGATCCTTGAGGAGTGGGGAGGGATAAGAGATGATGCAATATCAGTATTTCTAGGTTATTTTTCATTAAAAATTTAATAAAATATTAAAATAATTTTTAAATGGTCAGAATAGCCTTGTGGTTATGGTTTGTTTGTTTTTTTTTTAAAAAGATCTTTTAGAAATACATGTTGAGCCCTAACCTGTTTGGCTCAGTGGATAGAGCATTGGCCTGGAGGGTCCCAGGTTCAATTTCGGTCAAGGGCATGTACCTTGGTTGTGGGCATATCCCCAGTCGTGGGTATGCAGGAGGCAGCTGATCGATGTTTCTCTCTCATCGATGTTTCTAATTCTCTATCTAGAATTTTTGGAAACATATAGGTAATTATTTTTTATGCTGTCCACTAAAAATACTGTAGGGAATCCATAAACATATACCTATATGTTTCCAAAAATTCTAGTTTAGTTGGGATTCAGGAATCTGTTATTTTAACAACTCCACCAGGTGATTCTCATCATGAGAGAAGTTTGGGAAACACTGCAGTAAAAGAAGAGCTACCATTAATGAGCACTTGCTATCTTCCAGGTATTACAGTGCTATATTAGTTATTCAATGCTGTGTGACAAACGACCTCCAAATTCTGTAGCTGGAAATAAGAAACATTTATTATCTCATAGTTTCTGTGAATAAAGAATCCAGGAGCAGCTCAGCTGGGTGATCCTGGCTCAGAGATAGTCACGAGGCTGTAATTGAGGTGTTGGCTGCAGTCATTTCAATGCTCAACTTGGCTAGGACCTAATTCTGAATTCACTTACAGGGTTGCCAGATGACATGGTAGCTGGCTTCCCCGAGACTGAACAATCCAAGAGAACGAGAGAGAGAATCTAAGACTATAGCCACAGTCTTTTTTATAACCCTCTCTTGTTTAGAGAAATCTCACACTTTTGATGTATCCTGTATATTTGAAGCCAGTCAATAAGTCTACCACATACTCAATGGAAGGGGATTACACAAGGGCATAAACCAGGAAGCAGGGATTATTGTAAGCTACAATGAAAGGCAGCCTATCATATACTAAGTATTAATTACTGATACTTATAGCTTATTATAAATTAACTAGTGGACCAGTGCACAGATTTGTGCACACTGAAAGTAAATTAACTAGAAGAAATATTTTAATCATTATTCACCCTTTCTCTATTATAGAAGTGTCAGAGAGGAAAGAAAATTAGTAAAATGTACATGAAAGTAATATATAAATTGATTAATAAACAACATGATATAACAACAAAGACATGATATAAAAACAACAAAAACAAGATATAAAAACATTGAAAAAACAATGACTGATAAATTGATTATACTTATTCTAATATTTCCCTGATACCACATTAAGAGTAAACACACTTTCAGAGTGCTTGGCTAATTTCCCTTGTAATGAAATATTTACAACTTTAACTTTAATGACACACACTCTTCGAGCTCGAGAGAAAGCAACATAAAACTGACCATGTCTAAGAATGGGTTCAGGTAGGAATATTCCTAGTCTTCTAGTTTGTCCTTGTGATTTATTAATAGTCATCACAAATGCTGGCATCACAAGAAACTGTCTTCTAATTAATTTAAATGGGAAACCAATGTCAGATGGGGACAAATCAGCACAACCTTTCCTTCCACAGATCCTGTTAATACTTCAGCTTCGATAATGTTAGGTCGCAATCTTTTGATAATAAATCTAGTGCCATTACAAGACCCTATTTACTATTAAGATTTCTCATGATGATTGAACCTACTTTCAATTTTAATTTATGGCACAGCATTCCCAAAGGAGTAATACTATTAAGAAATTCATTGGGAAAATTTTCCTTTTCGGGATCATCTGTTGAATCAATGGAATCATCACTCAAATAGGTGTGGAAATCACGCATGTGCCAGTCAATGTTTATTTTTGCATGTCATATGTACTGGCTGGCTGGCCGGTTGGTCGTACAGTCATAGGGTTGGTCACTTAGCCTTTTATATATATAAATGATCTTAATTCTTTAAAAAAAATTATACATTTTTATTGATTTCAGAGAGGAAGGGAGAGGAAAAGAGAGATAGAAAAGTCAATGAATATTAAAAAAAAAGAAAAAAGAAACGTGAATGATGTGAGGGAATCATTGATCAATTGCCCCTGCACGCCCCCTAGTGGGAATTGAGCCTGAAACTCAGGCATGTGCCCTTGGCTGGAGTCGAACCTGGGACCCTTTGGTCCACAGGCCAAATCAGATAGGGCTGATCTTAATTCTTAATATAATTCCACCCACTTTACAGATGAGGAAAATTAAGTAACGTGGCCAAGGATGGAGTCGAAGAAAGTGGGGGGAAACACAGACTGATTTACTTCAGTCATTCATCAAGTATTTTCTAAGAGCCTATTAAATATTGGTTATTCTGCTAAGTACAGGGGATATGGAAGAGAAACATGACATGTGAAACTCTGTGACATATGTCAACTGGTCTCTCAGGGCTTACAATCTAGTATGGATTTCAGACATTAAGAAATTAAAAAATAATTATAATAATCAGATTAAACTGCTAGAATTATAATACCTGGGTTAAACATGGAGTTGAGCAAATCAGATAAAAAGAAGTATAAAGTATAAAGTTTGAATATTCCTGTGAAAAGCAATGTTTAGAAGTTTTGGGTTTTTTTTTTTTTTTTGTTAATCCACATCTGAGGATATTTTTCCATTGACTTTTAGAGAGAGTGGAAGAGGAGATATACAGAGAGAAATATCAGTGTGAGAGAGACATATTTGATCATTGCCTCCCGAATGTGTCCTGACCAGGAATGGGGATTGAGCCTACAACTGAGGTACATGCCCTTCACTGGAATCGAACCTGTGACCTTTCAGTCCACTGGCTAAAGCTCTGTCCACAGAGCCAAACTTGCCTGGGCATGTTTAGAAGTTTTTGATAAGAACAAGAATAAGAAGATGAAAATAACATGGCATGCTGCAGCATTGAAGATGACTGTCAAAAATATCTTAATTGAAAAATAGAATTTTAAGAAAAATCGCAACATTTCCATTCAATTCTTTTTCACTGCTGATCTACAGAAATCTTCAGTGACTATACCCAGTCAGATGTCTGTATTGCCTTCTTTAAGTGACAATTCTCTTATCTTTTATCTATATAGGCTCAACTGAAGCTTCGATATTGTAGTGATTATGACAATTTTGTTGTTATTGGAGTCTCCAGTTCCCCTCCCACTTTTTAGACAAATATTTATATGTTAGCCCAGCTGGTGTGGTTCAGTGGTTGAGTGTCCACCCATGAACCAGGTAACAGTTCGATTCCCACTCGGGCACTTGCCCAGGGTTTTAGGCTCCATCTCCAAAAGGGGGCGTGCAGGAGGCAGCTGACCTATGATGATTCTCTCTCATCACTGATGTTTCTCTCTCTCTCTCTCAAATTAATAAAAAATATATTTTAAAAGATTAAAAAATATTTACATGTTAAAAATTAAAATGAATTATTTTAGCCCTGGATACATAAGAGGGCAGTTGAGAAGGTTGTTAAATCAAAAGGCTTTTAGACTTAAGAATAGTTGCCTTAGGAAAAAAAAAAAAAACTAGGCCCAAAACACACAAACTCATTCTAGAAAATTTTGTGGGGAAAATGGCAATGAAAAATTATGGTAAATCTATAGGACAATTAAAATAGTGAAAATAGCCCTGGCCGGTTTGGCTTAGTGGATAGAGCATCGGCCTGCAGACAGAAGGGTCTCGGGTTCGATTCAGGTCGGGATCATGTACCTAGGTTTCGGGCACATTCCCAGTAGGAGGTGTGCAGGAGGCAGCTGATCAATGTTTCTCTTTCATTGATGTTTCTAGCTCTCTATCCTTTCCTGCTCTCTTCCTCTCTGTAAAAAGAAATCAATACAATATAAAAAAATAGTGAAAATAATTAAATTCTTAAATCTTACATTGCCAATTGAGAGAAATCCATCAATCAAATGGGAGAGATATTTTGGCTTCTTTCATATTAATTCCTGTGGGTACAAAAAGGGACAGAGGGGAAGAAACCTCTCAACCCTTGAGTGTCAATGAAATGTACCCAATAAGCCCCACTGATGTGGCTCAGTTGATTGAGTCGAGTCCCATGCACCAGAGGTGGACAGTTCGATTCCCAGTCATAGCACATGCCCAGGTTGCTGACTTGATCACCAGTGGGAGCATGTAGGAGGCAGCTGGTGGATGATTCTCTCTTATCAGTGTTTCGAAGTCTCTCTCTCTATCCCTTCCTCTCTGAAGATCAATGAAAATATATTTTAAAAAATAAATGTATCCATTAAATTTTTTTGGTCTATATTAAATGTTTCTAAACTATTAATTTCACCTTGAGAAAGGAACAAGAAGTCCACAAGCTAAATTTCTAAGCATTAAACTTGTCTAGATTGTCACTATCAAAGACTGGTTTCCAATGGCCTCAAACTCAATCCAAAATATTACTAAGTAAGCCTTATTTCTATTGCTGTGCATTTCTACTGAATCCATTCTCACTGCTAAAGTGGTTATGAAAGCAGTTTCTGCTATTGGCTACAAAATTCAAATGATCCATATAAGCAACAGACTTCAGAAGCTGACAACAGGGCCTTCATGACCCAGTTCTAATCTCAAACTTTTTGCCAAAAATGCAGATTGAGGGAGAGAGTAATTCTCAAGAAAATGGTCACATGTGAATCCTTATTAGATAGATATGCACACATCTTACCAGCTCTAATTCGGACCTGCCATGGAACATGTGAAGTCACTCCAAATATTTCTTAGTTGGGGGGAGAGAGGTTAGGAGGTAAAAGTTCTCCTAATTTCCAATAATTAAAACAAACAAACAAACAAAAAGTTCTCCTCATTTGTTTCAAACCACTTGCTTCTTACCAGGCAACTATTCTTTTTTCATTTACTATAAGAACTTCAACCCGTGGTCAAAAAAAAAAAAAATCTCGCCAAATTTGCATCAGGGCCAAACAACCGTGCACGCGTCCCTGTAGATAAGGAAGCTGCACTTACTTAGGAGACAGGAGAGCACTGATTATTTAAATGAGCGATTTCCACATTCGTAGTTCCCATTCCGAAACCTCGGCCACCTCGGCCGCGGCGGCCACGCGGGGCGCAGCCAAGGACTCTCCCGGGGCGCTGCGGCCGGGAAGGGACCTTCGGGAGCGCCAGTCGGTCGGCGGGTCTCTCTCTCTCGGGCCTCGGGGGCCCACAGTCACGCGTGGAAACTCCATCTCCCACCTTGGGAAGGGAGATCTGCATCCCGCCCGGCTCGCTCCTCGGGGACTCGGAGCGACCGTGCGTCACTTTACCCGAGGAGCCGCCGCCACCTGCCTGAGGCCAAGGCAATAGCCCGCAGGGGACGGTGAGTCTGGGCCCCGCAGGGAGGGGTGCCGGGGAGCGCCCTGGGCCCTATCTCCCCCTCCGTTTCCGCTCCGGACTGCAGGCAGCTCAGACGCGGAGCAGGGTCTCGCGGGCGGGCTGGGCGGGTCGGCACCCCGCATCCGCAGAGGGGTCCCGGGGGGCGGGGGGAGGAGCGTGGCCGCGGCCTTGGCCTCCATGGGGGCGTGGCCCCGGGACGCCCCGCCCCCGCAGCAGCCCCGCCCCGCCCCTCCCCCTCGCCCTTCCACCCGCCCCCGCAGTAGGAAAAGGAGAGGGAGGAGGAGGGTAGGAAAGTGCTGCTCTGTGGAAAGGGGCGGAAGGAGGGGAGGAAAAAAAAAAAAAAAGAAAAGAAAAAGGGAACAGAAACATGGCCGTCGGCGGTCTGGACGGCCGCGCCGCGGACAGCTCCTAGGCGCCCCGGCCGCCCGCCCGCACGGCTGGCCGGCCCCCGCGGGGAAGAGGCGCCGCCGCGAGTCCGCGCTCCCGGCCGTTACCCGCGCGGCGCGCGGCGCCCCCGGAGACCCGGCCCGGAGGCGGCGCAGGCGCAGAGAGGGCCGCGGCGGCGGCGGCGGCGGCAGCGGCGGCCGCGCGAGCCAGTCCCCCCCCGCCTGGCCCCGCCAAGGGCGCCCAGGCCGCGAAGCCGGTGCGTCCATGCCCCGGGAAGGGCCCGTGTCCGGGCGGCGCTGACGGAGCGGCGGCAGGTGAGCGGCGGCCAGGGGCCTGGCTTTTTTTTTTTGCAGAGGAGCCCCGCGCGCGCCTCCTGGGGGGCCCGCGCTCCGGTGCGGGGAGGGCGACGCGCAGGTAGCGAGGCGGGGTGCGGAGCTCCGAAGGCCGGCCGGCGGGGGTTGGGGGGTGGGTGTCCGAGGAGGCGGAGAGTGGTCGGGGCCGGCATCCCGGCCTAGTTTCTCCGCGGTTTCCGGGGGCGGGGAGTCCCCGGAGCCTGCGGGGCGTGATGGAGGAGAGAGGCTGGGCCAGGAAGGGCCTCCCCGCGCCGCCGCCCGAGCTCCGGAGAGCCGTTCGCGGGCGGGAAGCCCGGGGAGTCCGGGCCCTGGGGACTGACTTCCCGGGGCGCCTGCCGCCTGGGTGGGGGCCGGGAGGGGCGGGGATGGGGGCGTTCGGGCGGGGGCTGTGGCCGGGCGGCGGGAGCCTGGGGTTCGTCCCCCACCCCCCGAGGGATCGCGGGGCGCCGGGGCGAGGACGCCGGGGCGCGCGGGCAGGTGTCGCAGGTAAATGGAGAGCATTTCCTCCTCTGCCTACCTGGGCCGCCGCTCCCGGCGACTTCTTTGTTGGGGATAACTTTTAGAAAGAGGCGGCAGGTTCCATTCCGCTCCGAGTGACGAAACACTACACCGACGAATGAGCCCCTAGTGCTGACTTTTGTAAAAGAGCTGTAAGGCGACTTTTCCGTATTGAGGATGCTGTTGTGTTTTCTCCCCCCCACCCCTTTTTTTTCCCCCCTGCTTCATAGACCTTTTCCCTCCCTCAGGCCGAGCCTCATCAGAACAAATGAGGAATGACCTAGTTTCTAAATAGGACTCCCACCCCCCCGCCCCCCCCATTATGTGCGTGTTTCACACGGCAAACTGGAGGGCAGTTTGCTCAGCTGCTTGTGCGAACGCGAGGGAAAGTGTCATGTCTGGTAATGAGCCTCCAGCCAGTCTCTGTGATTTTTTTTTTTGCCCCAGAGAGATTGCCAAGCCTCGTAGTCTGGGAAATTGACTGCATACTTGAAATTGCCTGTTGATTTGTTACAACCCCGTGTTCAGGCGTTCTCCCTCAGCCCCCGTTTACCGTCGAAGTAGGTCTTCCCTTTCCGTCTCTCCGCAGGTGAAAGATTATATATATATATATATATATATATATATATATATATATATATATGTAGTAAGAAAGGGGAGGATATTGGTGCTAAGGCGCTAAGTTTTTCAACTATTTGATTTGAGGTGGTCATGTGTATTAAGCAGCTCTCTGAAAATGCAGAGCGATTTTCTGTGTACACGTGATGAGACCAAAATTAGTTGCAAAAGGTAAACATTTCTGAGCTTTAATAAATACCTTAAAAGAAATGATCACTATAACCATGGGGGAAAAAAAGCCCCGTCTGTATTTTATTTTGTTGGTACTTAAGTTAAAAAGTTGGCAAACTGCCTTCTTGGTGTGGGACTGGGAACTCGGAAATGAACTTGGGTTTGTATTCTCGAGGAAGCCTCTCATAGAGGCTGCTGTGACTCGTTTTTCCGGTAATGGCAAACTCAGTCCACACTGTCCCCTCTTTGGTATCATCTCCTGTGGACATTGAGGATTACCCATCTAATCTTTTGTATTACTGGTTTTAGTGAACTGAGAGTGTTCAGAATTGTTAATTTGGATAATAGAAAATCCACGATAGAAATGTTGAAGTTGTATCTTGGAGTATTTTACTCTAGAACCATTTGTAAATTAGTGCACTCTGTTGTTGAAGTTAGTATTTTGTAGTAGAAACTTGAACTTTCAGCTGAAGAAATTGGCATGTGAGGATCGTTCTTAAAACGCAAATGTTTTAAATTACAAGGAACTGCAGTAGTGTGTAGGTTATAACAATTCATGGTGCCGGACTGGGAAGTTACTTGTTTGAAGTATTCTCTGTTAAGAAACATATTAAATATCTGCACGATAAAAGCTAACTTGTAGCTATATATAGGATTTTGCATGATGAATAATAACCTTTGCTCTTTGTATATCTGTGAGTTAAAGACCAAAACATTTTGTATTTTCATTGGAGTTTTTTTTTGCCAAGACAGATATTGATTTCACATTGGCTTTGCTGCTCAGTTTGAAAGTTAGGTTTCAGTTTTATCCTTGCAACTTAAGTACAGGTTGTATGTAAAAAGAAAGCTGCTGAGTCAGAGACAGGTTGTCTCACTTGGTCTTTCTGATTTGCAAAACAGAATTTCTGTTCTAGTTTGAATTTCCAATATATGTTTACTGAAAGTTAGGTAGTAAGGATAAATAAGCTTTTATTAATAATACATGGATTAAAATTTTATCTTCTCTATGCTGGTGCCACAGTTTCTACCTCTTTCAGAATGTCAGTTTGACCGACCTGTAATAATGGGGTGCTTTGTTGGAAATGGAGATCCCTTTATAAGAGTTAAAACTGGGAGAAAGAGTTGTAAATAGTGTAGCTGGTGAGAAACAGTAGGTCTTTGGCATTATTATTTGAAATCAATAATGTGGTGAAGGGCTGGGTAGAGGGTTTTTTGGGGGGGACAAAAGTAGGGAGAATTGGCAACATCTGTAATACTGTCAACAACAAATAAAATAATTAAGAAAATTAAAACTTTTTTTCTTTTCTCTCTTTTTTAAAATACATCTTTATTGTTCATATTATTACAAATGTTCCTCATTTTTCACACCTCCATTTCTCCCCTCCACGAGGTTCCCATCCCACCCTCTGCCCTTTCCCCACCCCCCATTGTCCTCATCCATAGGTGCACAGTTTATGTTCAGTCTCTTCCCCCCACCCCCAGAATCATCAGTCCACTCCCCTTCCATACCTCTGATTCTATTATATTCACCAGTTAATATTGTTCATCATGTTTTTTTAACTTCCCTTGGTTTTTAGACTCACTTGGTGATAGTTATGTATTTGTTGTTCACAATATTTATCTTTATTTTCTTCCTTTTCCTAAAGAACCCCTTTTAGCAATTCATAATTCTGACGTGGTGGTGATGAACTCCTTTAGCTTAAATTTATTTGTGAAGCTCTTTATCTGGCCTTCGATTCTGAGTGATAGCTTTGCTGGGTAGAGTATTTTTGGCTGTAGGTTCTTGTTATTCATCACCTTGAATATTTCTTGCCACTCCCTCTGGCCTGCATGGTTTCTGTTGAGAAATCAGCTGATAGTCATATGGGTGCTCCTTTATAGGTAACTACCTGCTTTTGTCTTGCTGCTTTTAATATTCTCTCTTTGTCTTTTGCTCTTGGGATTTTAATTATGATGTGTCTTGGTGTGGTCCTCTTTGGATTCCTTTTGTTTGGGGTTCTGTGTGCTTCCTGGACTTGTAAGTCTATTTTTTTCCCCAGGTGGGGGAAGTTTTCTGTCACTATTTCTTCCAGTATTCTTTTGGTATCTTGCTCTCTGTCATCTTTTGGGATGCCCATAATTCTGATGTTGGTTCGCTTGAAGTTGTCCCAGAGGTTTCTTACACTATCTTCAACTTTATGGATTCTCTTATCTTCTTGCTTCTGTGGAGGAGTGTCCTCTGGCTCTTTGTGTTCCAAATCTTTGACTTGATTCTTGCAATCTTCCATTCTGTTTTTAGGACTCTGTATAATATTTTTTATTTTAGAGAATGCATTCTTTATTTCTAGTTAATCCTTTATTATTTCTAGTTGATCCCTTTTCATATCTTCATAAGTCTTGTTTATTTTATTGGCCTTTTCTAGGAAATTCTTGAAAAACCTTATAAACGTGGTTTTGAACTCTATATCCAGTCGCTTTTTGTCCTCCATTTCTTTTGTTTGTGATCTGCTTTAGCTAAACTTTGTCTATAATGGAAGTGTCAACCAAATTCATGATAGACAATAACAGATGCACAAGTCAGCTTAGCCTTTTATAGATATAGAATAAACTTGCTTAATTAGATCTGCTTTAGCTAAACTTTTAATTTCTGATTTAGCTAAACGTTTCCAGTGCAGTGAAGCAACCCCAACTTCTCTTTCAGGTAATTGTCAGCAACACAGCAGTAAATATCAACACAAAGCAGATTATTATAGATCATACAGGGAGAACAAAGGGTAAAATATTTAACTGCAGCAGTGTTTGACTATATTGTGTACAATGAGAAAATCAAAAGTCATTTTCAAGGCCCACCATTTTTTCTTTTCAGTAGGGTTCATATTTCTAAGCTTTCTAAATCTCCATTTTCCAGCTAATGAAAAGAAAATAGGATTCCACTGAGTTTCCTATATACCTACTCCAGGACTTCTGTGAGGATCAAATGAGATGAAGGATAGGAAAAAGCTTCACAGACATTTGGTTAAAGTGTGAAATGTTTCCACCTGGCTATAAAGCAAGTCATGTTCCTGGGCTGAAGAAACTCCAAAGAGGCTAGTCGCTAGGGAGAGGAAGCCGGGCATTGCTACATGATGTCATTACCCGGGTGCCCACAGCCAGTGTTTCTGGGCTGGGCTGGCTCTGGGCTACATTTTTTTGCCATGGCAGCATTGGCTGTGATTTCAGGGGGTAGCGGGTGTTGCTCTGGGGTGGTGGCCGGGCCTGTGTTCCGCTTGGGGGAAGCTGAGTGTTGGTTTGTTGGTGATGTTTATTTTTAAATGGTCAGTGTGTGTCATGGCATCTCCTGCATTGAGCTTTTGCCCCCTCATGGTCAGTGCACATCATAGCTACTGGTCGGATGGACACTTAGCCTTTTAGATAGACAGATTGGCCTATTAGCTATACTTTTTTTTTTTAAGTAGTTGCCCAAGACAACTACTTAACTATTATAAGGGTTTATAATATTTAAGTCATCACAGTTCAGCCTATATAATAAAAGGCTAATGTGCAAATCGACCCAACGGTGGAACGACTGGTCACTATGATGCCCACTGACCACCAGGGGGCAGACGCTCAACTCAGGAGTTGCCCCCTGGTGGTCAGTGCATCCCTACAGGGGAGCACTGCTCAGCCAGAAGCTGGGCTCTTGGCTGGCGAGTGCAGAGACGGTGGTGGGAGCTTCTCCCGCCTCTGTGGAAGCACTAAGGATATCTGACTAATGGCTTAGGCCCGCTTCCAAGCCGTCAGCTGAACATCCCTGAGGGGTCCTGGACTGGAAGAGGGTGCAGGCCGGACTGAGGGACCCCTCCAAGTGCACGAATTAAATGCACTGGGCCTCTAGTCTTTAAATAGTACTATACCTAGAACTCTTAATTCAGTATACTCCCTTCTATGTTCTCTTCAATTCTTTCTCATCATTAAAAATATTGAGCTGTTAGGAATATAAAATTAATCTATGTAAAATACTTTAAACATAGCTCATGCTTTTATTTATATTGGGAATAATAGTTGAAAAGTTCATTAGAAGTTCTTGAATCTGCAGATTGCAAGTTTCTTTTCCAACGTGCCTCAGCTTCTCACTTTCATGATCACACTCAAGACTATTGGTTCTTAATCTGACTGAATATTACAATGGACTGGGCAGCTAAAAAATATTGATAGTTGTGTGCCATCTTTTGAATTTTTTTAAACAAATATTTTTATTGATTTTTTTACAGAGAGGAAGAGAGAGTTAGAAATATCGATGAGAGAGAATCATCAATCAGCTGCCTCTTGCACACCCCCCACTGGGGATGTGCCCACAACCAAGGTACATGCCCTTGACCAGAATCGAACCTGGGACCTTTCAATCTGCAGGCCGATGCTCTATCCACTGAGCCAAACAGGTTTTGGCTCGAAATTTTTATTTTACAAGTGACCCAGTGCACGAAATTTGTGTACATTAAAAGAGAATTAATTAGAGGAAATATTTTAATAATGCTGTTTGCCCTTTCTCTATAATAGAAATGTCAGAGATGAAAGAAAATTAGTTAAATATATATAAAATCTCCCTCCTGTCAGAGTCTGGGGCACGCTGCGGGACCTAGAATCAAGACCCTGCCCACCACCCACACGCGCTTTGAAAATGCAGGAGACCCAGACTGGGCGGACCCCATCCCCATTGGGTCTACCGACCTCATCCCCATTGTGTGAGAACATGACTTGCTTTATAGCCAGGTGGAAGGAAACATTTCACTTTAACCCCCCTGACAAGCACTTCTGGGCAGCCTCAGGTCCCCCACCCAGCCTGGCGCCCTGTGGGGGTGCACAGCCTCAGGTCCCTTGGCCTGGTGCTGGGTGGTGGTGGTGGGGTGCAGTCTCAGGTCCCCTGTCAAGCCCTGCTGGACGGGGGAGGCAGCCTGAGGTCTCCTGTCAAGCCCCGCCAGGGAGAGCTGTGGCCTTATTAAGTCCCGCTGGGAAGGGGGCACGGCCTGAGGTAGTGTCACGTCCGCAGCTGGGGATGCAGGCAGGCAGCTTCACCTCATTGCTGGGCAGGGATGCACACAGGCAGCATGACATTAGTGCTGGGGGCAGAAATCCCTGTCCCCGTGCCCTCCCAGCTCCTGTGCGTGCGCAACCCATTGCCTGGTCGTGACTCAGACACCGTTCGGACCAATTAGTATATTACCTCTTTATTATATAGGATTGGTCTGACATATTTTTAAATGTGTTCCAGCTGGCTCTAATGTGGAGTCAGAGTGGAGAACCATTGCCCTAGACCAGTGTTTCCCAAACTTTTGACATATGTGTACCCCTTCTATAATTTTCGTAACGCTGAGTACCCCTCGTCAAAAAAAAAAGGATGTATTTTAATAACAATCAAAATATATTTATTTTTTATTTTTTTGGTACATACCCAAAATAATAAACGAAAAATAAAATTATTCATAATAAAATATGAATAAAAGTTATATTATAAATAACATTTATTTGCACACCAGACCATCTCACACCTCACAAGACTGTCTTGACTTGACTCATGAGAACGTAGAATTAGGCGCAGCTAAGCACGGTGCAGTGCATATCCCCACCAAACTCTTCCCGTACCCCTGGGGGTACGTGTACCAAACTTTGGGAAACACTACCCTAGACCATTGATCGGCAAACTCATTAGTCAACAGAGCCAAATATCAACAGTACAACGATTGAAATTTCTTTTGAACCAAATTTTTTAAATTTAAATTTCTTCTATTGCCACTTCTTCAAAATAGACTCGCCCAGGACGTGGTACTTAGTGGTATTTTTTACTCAAGGAGTCAAAAAACTGCATGTGGCTCGACAGCCGCAGTTTGCCAACCACGACCCTAGACCTTATCACCCACTCTATAACTTAAAAACTATAAGCATCTAATTTTGACTTCCATGTCTTCTTTTGCCAACTCATATATTCTAGTTCCCTATTTTGACATTTCTGGCATTCTATCCAGTCCTCCAGCCCATTAGCCAAACCACATTTTCATTGTCTGTCATCCTCTTATATATAACTAGAAGCCCAGTGCATGAAATTCGTTCATGGGTGGGGGGGTCCCTCAGCTTGGCCTGCACTCTCCAGTCTGGGACTCATTGGCGGATGTCCAACTTCCGATCCTAAACCGGCAGTTGGACATCCCTTTTGAAATCCAGGTCCACCGGCTCTTAACCGCTTGCCTGCCTGCCTAGTCGCCTCTAAACCCTTCTGTCTGTCTGCCTGATTGCCCCTAACCCATCTACCTGCCTGTCTGATCACCCCTATCTTGTCCCCCCGCCAGCCTGATCAGGGATGCCTCTGCCTTGGACCCCAGCCTCAGCCGCAGTTTGGCTTCCCTGTGCGGGAGGCGACCTGGCAGATCAAGGGAAGATGCTGCCCCCATTGTCCTTCTGCTACTGCCACTGCCACTGCCACTGCCACTGCCACTGCCGGCCTGAGCCTGGGGGCCCTTCGCAGCCGCCTGTGGCTGCCTGAGCCTTGGCCCTCACAGCCGCTGTGACTTTGTCTGGAAGGATGTTTGGAAGAAGTCTGCTCTAATTAGCATATTACTCTTTTATTAGTATAGGTTCTTTCCTTACCCAATTACATTGATCCGTTGGATGAGAATTTTAATGCCTGCTAGTGCTGTGTACTATTTTGTGGGGTTAAGTTATCAACTCTCTCTTCCATCTCTTTAATCAGGGCAAAACTTCAGACCTGATTAAACCCAATTCTTTGCCAGTTCTATGGTTCCTTGAACCTGAACAGCTTAATGTAACTGTAGAAAGCAAATAACAGTACTGACTGGGTTCACTTTAAGCTAATGGCCAACAATATAAACATGCCCTTAGCATTAGCTAGTCCTTTTTCTCTTCCAGTTTCATTACTAAGAAGTCTGCTTATCCTTTTCTTACTTTTAGCCAGATATACATGGCCCCTCCATTGTGCTGTTGCCTCTTGCCTATTTAGGAATTTTGCTTCTGGAGTTAATCCTTTTTTTCCTTCTATATCATCTTTTCTTTCCTGCTGAGTCATTTTTTTAAGCATGTGAACAAACTGTAACATCTCTATTTTCTCTCTCACACACCCATCCACATCCACCTTATTTACAGCAAAAAACATCAAAAAGAATTGCTCATACTCATTTTCTCTGCTTTCTCACTTTGTCTTACTCTACCTCTCATCAACATTCGACAAAGTTAATTGTTTAGTCCCTATTATTTTAAAAACCTCAGTTTTATGGATGCTATATTATTCTGATTTTTCCCCCCTGAATTATGGCAGTAGCTTCTCAGTCTTGTTTTCTAGATTCTCTTGCCTTCTAAAGGTGGAGTGGAAGAGGTGCAGCTGGGGATTCAGCAGAGCTAAAAAGTAAAGCCAGTGTCCAAAGTATCCATTCTAAGGTGGACCTGAATTCAAGAGAGGAGAGGAGAGGAGAGGAGAGGATTGGGGAGGGGAGAAGAAGGGAGGAGAGGAAGGGGGAGAGGGGGGAGGAGGGGAGAAGTGGGGAGAGAAGACTCCTTTGTTTAGGAATTTAAGTATTTGAAATCTTGCCATGCTTGCAGTGGCCATACCTATTTAGGAATTTAAGTATTTGAAATCTTGCCATGCTTGCAGTGGCTATACCTATTCTGGTGTGACCTGTTCCTAGGTGTGAGGGACAGACATGTACCTTCCTTATGTCACTCAGACTTTATTGGGCATGCATCTGTTCTTCCCGTGTCCTGTCCCATCTCTCAGTGGGGGACAGATATTGGTACCCTGGAGAAGGTTAAATTGCAGCTTCCTGACAAAGTTGCACAAATCGCATGCCCTAATATTTGACTTTCCCTTTGTCCTTTCCAGTTAGTTAACAATTAGGTTATTAAAATGGTATCAATTAGTATTTGACACTTTTTAGGGTATCTTATCTAATTCCATAGTTATAAGTATCATTAGTTTGCTATTGATTTCATCTTGATATTTTTATTGGACTGACTTTTCCATTTGAATGTTTTAGTAGGTATCTCAAACTTGTCCAAAACAGAATTTTTGGTTATTTTTTCAAATCTACCCTTTCATTAGGCAGCACTATATGGCATCTCCATTCATCTACTTGGTGAAGCCACAAACTGGACACCATTCTTCCTTTCTCTTTTCTTCCTCATACATCCAATCCATCAGCAGCTGTTTTACCTTTAAACTATATCCCAAATCTTGCTATTCTGGTGCTCTACTTCTTTGCCCTAGTAGAAGCCATTATCTCTCTTCTGGACTAATTTTGCAGTTTCCTTCAAACTGCTTTTCCTGCTTCTGATCTTTTCTTCCTCTACTCTGCTTATAGCAGTGTGTGATTTTGTTTTTTAAAGACATGAATAATAGTATATTACTCTCATCTACAGGCTACTGGTAGCTTCCCATCACATCCTATATAATAAAAGGCTAATATGCAAATCGACCAAATGGCAGAACAACTAGTCCGCTATGACACTCATTGACCACCAGGAGGCAGATGCTCAATTCAGGAGCTGTACCTGGTGGTCATTGTGCTCCCACAAGGGGAGCACTGCTCAGCCAGAAGCCAGGCTCATAGCGGGCGAGGGCAGAGGTGGTGGCGGGAGCCACTTCCACTTCCGTGGCAGTGCTAAGGACCCCTTTGGGGATGTTGCCTGCCTGCTTAGGCCCCTTCCCCATGGGGCCTAAGCCAGCAGGTGGCTATCCCCCCAAGGGGTCCCAGACTGTGAGAGGGCACAGGCCAGGCTGAGGGACACCCCACCCACCAGTGCATGAATATTGTGCCCTGGGCCTCTAATTTATAATAAAACCCAAAGACCTTATCTTAGCCTAAAAGGTAATATATAATATCACCTTTCACTGACTTCATGGTTGTGCCCTGACTGGAAGTCAAATGTGACTTCCTGGTTCATGGGTCGATGCTCAACTACTGAGCCACATCAGCCAGGCCTGATGAACATTAATTTGGATGGATCTGACTACTAGTGGCTGCCTGTGTTTTCTGGTTCCCATGACTGGCATTTATGTTTGCAACCCTT
Source organism: Vespertilio murinus (assembly GCA_963924515.1). Classification (NCBI taxonomy): domain Eukaryota; kingdom Metazoa; phylum Chordata; class Mammalia; order Chiroptera; family Vespertilionidae; genus Vespertilio; species Vespertilio murinus. The sequence goes on along the minus strand of OZ004708.1, from coordinate 126,609,724 downwards.
CCCCCACCTCCCCTCCTCCTCCTCCTCCTCCTCCTCTTCCTCTTCTTCATCTCTTTCCCTCCCTCCCCCCTCTCCCTCCTCCCCTTTTTTCCCCTCCCCCTATGCTTCCCCCTTCCCTCTTTTCCCTCCTCCTCATGTTTATATTGTTTTTATTGATTTCATAGAGGGAGACATCAGTGATTGATTTCATAGAGGGAGAATCATTGATCAGCTGCTTCTTGCATGACCCCTACTGGGGATCAAGCCTACAACCCAGGCAAATACCCTGACTGGGAATTTAACTGTGATCTCCTAGTTCATGGGTAGGTGCTCAATCACTGAGCCACACTGGCTGGGCACAACCCTTCTTCTTTGTAAAACTTGCAGTGACAGGTGTAATAGTAGAAGATTGCACTGCTTTGTGTTCTGAAAAAGGAACTGATTTTATCAGAGATGACTTACTTTTTCACTTTTGTAGTTTCATGACCCAGCCAGCTTAACTGATGTTGATAATGTTTTCTAAATGGAATCACCAAGGACCTATTTCAAATTGCTTATCTGTAGCAAATAACTTTGATAAAACTGTACTCTCTTTGTTGTTTAAACAAAGTTCATCTTTCATTTTGGATGGTTTGGAACACACAGATATTACTGAAGCTTAAAAAAAGTCTTTTTGTTACAGTGAGGAATTGTATAAACTACATTTAGCCTTGTAAATTGAAGTTAATAACATTTTGCTGATGTCAACAGCATTTATTAAAATATATGTCATTCTAAACAGTAAGGTGAAATGAAATAGATTGTTAAAGGTTATCTTAGCTGTAGCTGGAAAAAGTAATTTAATGAATTATTAAACTATAAATCTAAGTTTTTACAAGTATTTTAAATTATTTTCAGAAGCCCTCCTTGAGCTGATTGATATTTGTCGAGTTCTCTGTCCAACAACAGAACACTTATTTTGCTGAAATCCACATGGTATATTTGCTAAGATAGCATAAAATATCTTAATAAATGTGAAAGAATTCAAGTCATACACATTATATTTTCTGATCACAATGCAATTAAATTAGAAATCAGTAACTGAAGATTCTTGGAAAATCCCTAAGTGTAAAATTTGGAACCTGGAAAACACACATTTGTGTATGTATATATGTATTTTTAAATCCTCCACCCAGGGAAATATGTAGAGAGAAAAGAGCGGGGGAAAGAGAGAGAGAAGAAGGGGAGAGAAACATCCATCAGTTGCCTTCCGTACATGCCCGAATTGGGAATTGAACCTGCAACCCTTAGGTGTATGGGAAACCACTCCAGCCAACTGAACCACTCCACCAGTGCTTTTCAAACATTTTACTTACTTACTTACTTACTTACTTATTTATTTATTTATTGACTTGAGGAACACAGAGAGACAGAGATAGAGACAGACATCAATTTATTCCACTTTTTTACACGTAAAATGAATAAATTTCTATCCAGACTGATAAGGAAAAAGAAAGAACACACAAATTAATAATATCAGAAATGAGAGGGATGACATCACTACTCAGTCTACTGATATTAAAAGGATAATAAGGGGCCAAAACCGGTTTGGCTCAGTGGTAGAGCGTCGGTCTGCGGACTGAAAGGTCCCGCGTTCGATTCCGGTCAGGGCATGTACCTTGGTTGCGGGCACATCCCCGGTTGGGGGTGTGCAAGAGGCAGCTGGTCGATGTTTCTCTCTCATCGACGTTTCTAGCTCTCTATCTCTCTCCCTTCCTCTCTGTAAAAATATCAATTAAAAAAAATTTAAAAAAAAAAGGATAATAAGGGAATATTATAAACAACTTTCTGCCAGTAAACTTGATAACTTAGATGAAGTGGATAAATTCTTTGAAAGACACTTGGTATATACTGAATATCTTTGTCCCCTTCTCAAATTCTTATCTTGAGACCTAAACCCAAATGTGATGATATTTGGAGGTGGGGCTATGGAAGGTGCTTTGGTGAAGAGGATAAACCCTCATGAATGGGATTAGTACCGTTCTAAAAGAGACCCATAGAGATTCCTGGCTCCCTTCTGCCAACTGAAGTTTCAGCAAAAAGACAGTCTTCTATGAACTAGGAAGCCAGCCTTCACCAGAGACACTGAATCTGCCAGTGCCTTGATCTTGGACTCCCCAGCTTCCAGAATTGTGAGAAATAAATGTCTGCTGTTTATAATCCCACCCAATCTATGGGATTCTGGTATAGCAGCCTAAATGAATTAAGACAGACACAAAGTATGAAAATTTGCTCAAGAAGAAATTGAGTAAACTTTAAAGGAATGGAATTTGTAGTTAAAAATCCTACACACACACACACACACACACAAAAAAAAACCCCCTCCAAATCCAGATGATTTCACAGGTGAATTTTATCAAACATTTAAGGACTAAATAATACCATTCTATACAAACTCTTCTAGGAAAATTGAAGAGGAGGAAATTCTTCTTAACTCATTGTCTGAAACATCACTTTGCTACCAAAACCAGATAAAGGCATTGCAAGAAAAGAATACTACAGACCAATAGCCCTTAGTAACATAAAATTTCAAATGAAAATTTAGCAAGTAGAATCCAGAATATAGGAAGAAGAAATATATCATGATCAAGAGGTATTTATCTCAGGATTATAGGGTTGGTTAATAACTTGAAAATTAATATAAACCACATTATTAAAAACTAGAACATGAAAAACTATATAATTTCAGTATTTTTATCATACATTTTTCTACTGAAAAAGTACATGATAAAATCCAACATCTGTTCCTGATAAAAGTCTCAGAAATAGAAAGGAACTTCCTTAACTTGAAAAAGAGCATATATGGGAAACCTACAAGTAACATATTTAGTGTAAAAGAAATAATGCTTTCCCATAGGATTAGGAATAAAAGCTGTCCACTTTCAATACCTCCTCCCCTTTTTTGATCAAAGAAATGTGTATTTAAATCTTTCTGCAGCATCTTTACTCTTAACACCATAAACATAAATACAATACTCATTGGACAATAGATACATTATTATTGTCATGGTAAATTGGAATATTCTTTTCAAAAGGTAAGAAAGTAACATATAACAATATTTATACAGACATTTATATACTCTGAATTAGGAAGCTGACTCCAGGCATTTATAAATTAATAGAAGCCCAAAAGTTTAATTTGGAGAAATGATTATGCATTCTCTCTTTTTACAGTGATAAAAAAAAATGTAATATGTGTCATTTTAACAATTTTTAAGTGTACAGTTCAGTGGCATTAAATACAAATCAGTGTTGTATGACCTTTGTCACTGTCTACACTCAGAACTTTCTCATTATCCTCAATATAAACTCTATAAATAATAATTCTTGCTGAAACCGGTTTGGATCAGTGGATAGAACGTCAGCCTACAGACTCAAGGGTCCCAGGTTCAATTCTGGTCAAGGGCATGTACCTTGGTTGTGGGCACATGTGGGGGCGTGCAGGAGGCAGCTGATCGATATTTCTCTCCCATTGATGTTTCTAACTATCCCTTTCCTCGCCCTTCCTCTCTGTAAAAAAACCAATAAAAAATATGGTTAAAAAAACAAAACAATTCTTCATTCTCCCCTTTCCTAGCCCTTGGTAATTTCTGTTTTACTGAAGTGGAATCATATAATCTTTTTCCTTCTCTGTCTAGCTTATTTAATTTAGCATAATGTTTTCAAAGTCCATCCATATTGTAGCATTGATCAAATTTAGTTCCTTCTTATGGCTGAATAATATTCCATTGTTTGGATAGACTGCATTTTATATATCCATTCATCTGTTGGTGGACACTTAGGTTGTTCTCCCTTTTGGTTATTGTGAAAATTATTGCTGTTTTCTATGATGTTGAGCATTTATTCATGTGCTTATTGGGTTATTTGTATATCTTCTTTGCTCACCATTTCTTTTAAACATTGTACTGGATGTTCTAGCCAGCACAGAGAGGCAAGAAAAATAAAAGGAAACTATATTAGAAAGAAGTAAAATTGTATTTATTTACAGACACATCATTATCCGTGTAGAAAATTTGATGTAACTTACAAAAAAAGCTCTGCAACTCATAAGCAACTTTAGCATGATTGCATTATGTAAGACCAATAGATAAAAATCAATTGTAAAAAAATGCTCAAAGTCACTAATCATCCGAGAGATACAAATCAAAATGACAGTGAGGTACCATCTCATATCTGTCAGAATGGCTATCATCAACAAATCAACAAATGACAAGTGCTGGTGAGGATGTGGAGAAAAAGGAACCCTTGTGCACTGCTGGTGGGAATGCAGACTGGTGCAACCACTGTGGAGAACAGTATGGAGTTTCCTCAAAAAAGTAAAATGGAACTCCCATTTGACCCAGTGATCCCACTTCTAGGAATATATCCCAAGAAACTAGAAACACCAACCAGAAAGGATATATGCACCCCTATGTTCATAGCAGCACAATTTATAATAGCTAAGATTTGGAAACAGCCTAAGTGGCCATCAGCAGATGAGTGGATTAAAAAACTGGTACACCTACACAATGGAATGCTATGCTGATGTAAAAAGGAAGAAACTCTTACCATCTGCAACAGCTTGGATGGACCTGGAGAACATTATGCTAAGCTAAATAAATCAGTCAGAGAAAGATAAATATCACATGATCTCACTCATTTGTGTAATATAATGAACAACAAAAACTGATGAACAAAAACAGATCCAGAGACAGAGAAGCATCAATCAGAATGTCAAACCTCAGAGGGAAGGTAGGGGAGTGTGGAGGAAAGGGGAAGAGATCAACCGAAGGACTTGTATGCATGCATATAAGCCTAACCAATGGACACAGACACCAGGGGGGTGAGGGCATGAGTGGAGGGCATGAGAGGGGGGAAGAGGGGTTAAGGATACATATGTAATACCGTAAGAAAAAAAATGATACATGATTTAAAAATATATATGTACTACTAGTGGCCGGGTGCACAGAAGTCTGCATGGGTGCAGTCCCTAGGCCTGGCTGGCAATCGAAGCGTGAACGTCAGATGTGGAAGGGCAGGTCCCAGCTGACCTCTGGCTTCTGGGCAGCACCTTTGCCCTCGGGCCCCCACATGCCCTCCTTTGCCTGAGTCTCCATGCGGAGATGTGGTGAGCATGGCTGAATGCTGCAGGCCAGGGCGCAGCGTGAGCTTCTGGGCCACCCAGCGATGCTGCATGGAAGCCCCGTGGGCAGCGTGCTCTTTCCTGGCCGGCCTTGCAGACTGGCTCCTGTGTGAACCCACAAGGACCCCGAATGGCCTCTGGTCCTGACGGCTGCAGCCTGGCTCACCCGGAAGAGGCTGCACAGGTGCAGGGGTGGGCAGGGGAAGTGAGAGCAAACTTGAACTCGGTGGACACCCTGCATTCTCACTGCACCTCTGGGGCCGGCACCTATGCCCGCCATGTTTCACACTGCCCCCTAGTGGTCAGCACACATCGTAGCGAGCAGTTGAACTCCCCGTTGAACCACCACCCCAGGGGACATTGCATATTAGGCTTTTATTGTATAGGATTATCACTATAATGTCTTTCCTCAACTTAAACCTCCTGTTTTTATTTATTTTGTAATGAAACTTAAAATAAAAATTTGGTAATTAGTTATGTACTGCTGAGTACATCAAGAGGAACTTTACAAATGCATAGAAATAATAAAATTATAAAGGTATTTTAATAACATGGGAAAAGGAATAAATCAAAAGCCAAAAAAAATCAATTGTATTTTTAGATAGTAGCAATGAATAATTGGAATTGAGTTAAAAGAAATAGTGTCTTTTACAGTAGCATCTAAAATAGTAAGTACTTAAGGGTCAATCTTAGAAAATAAGTGACTTATTTGTTGTAAACTATAAAATATTGATAAGAGGAAATTTAAAAAATCTACATTAATGCAGAACTGAACTTTTATCATGGGTTAGAAGACTCAATATTGCCAATCTTCCTTAAATTGACCTACCAAGTCTCAATTAAAATTTTACCTGACTTTTTTTTTTAGAAATTGACAAGTGGATTCTAAAATGCTTATTGAAATGCAAAGGACCTTTGCAAAGACAGTTTTGAAAAAGAACAGAGTTGAAGACCAATACTATCTGTTTTAAAGATTTATTGTAAAGCTACATTAATCACAACAATGTGGTACTGACATGTAGACAAATAGATCAATGGAACAGAATAGAAAATTCAGAAATAAAAACAAATATTGGAAATTAATCTTTGAAAATGGGTGATATAGTGAGAAAAGATGGTCTTCCAACCAATGATGCTAAAAAAATGGATATCACTATGTAAAAAAATGAATCTTGACTCATACCTTAACACCATATAAAAATTTACTCCAAATGGATCATGGACCTAAGTGTAAAACCTAAATTCATAAAACTTTTAAAAGAAAACCTGGGAGAAAACTTTTATGATCTTGGATTAGACAGTGATTCCTTAAATATGATACCACAACCATGGTTCATAAAAGAACAGATTGACAAATTGGACCTCATTAAAACTAAAAAATTCATTTCAAAAGGCACTATTAAGAGTTAAAGAAAAGCCACAGATTGGGAGAAAATATTTGCAAAGCATATGCCTGGCAAATGACTTGTCTCTAGAAATATAAACATCTTCAAAAGTCAATAATTAGTAAACAACCCAATGAAAACATGGGCAAAGATTTGAACAAACTTCACCAAAAGTATATGAATGGGAAATAAGCACATAAAAAGATGATCCTCATCACTAGTTATTAACATGCAAATTAAGACTATAATTAAGTATCACTATTGATTTATTAGAATGTCTAAATTTAAAAGTCTGGCCTAATAGAGTGTTGGAGAGGATGTGGAACAATTGGAACTCTCATATACTGATAGTAGGAATGTAAAATGGTACATCACTCTAGAAAACAATTTGGCAGTTTGTTAAAACTACATACACCTACCAGGTAATCTAGCCATTTCATCTTAGAAATTGACCAACAATAAATGAAAGCATATGTCCAGAAGTTTTGTACACTGGTGTTCATAACAGCTTTAATAGCCCTTAACTGAAAATAACTCACATGTCCACGATATAGGTGAATGGATAAACATATTGTGGCATATTTAACAATGAACTATTCAGCAATAAAAAAGAACGAGCTATTGATACATAAAATAGGATGGATGAATCTCAAAATAATTATGATGAGTGAAAGAAGCCAGACAAAGAATACATACTATAATGATTCCATGTATATCAATTCTAGAAACTGGCCTATAGTAATAGAAAGCAGATCATTCATTCTCTTGGTGGAGAGAGGGATAATGAAGTGTACAGGAAAATTTTGGGTGTTGATGGATATGTTTACTGGTTTGACAGGTGTATTTGTGAAAGCTTACCAAATTGTACACTTTAAATATATTTATGATTGCATGTAAATTATACCTCTCAAGAAAGTTGTTTTTGAAAAGCATATAAAATCTTTGGAAATATCTAAAATCTCAGAAGCTTAATTTTATTTTTAGAGGTACTGAGTTTAAAGGTAATAGAAATGTTGACTCAAAGTTCATATTCTCTAGGTTTTTACCATGTAGTACCCAAGTCTCTTAATGTGTATTTTATATAATTATATCTTCTTTGGTTATAGTTTTTTATGCTCTATCTGGTATTTATACATGAAATATTTAATGATTCCTAAATATAGTTTATATGGTGTTTACATAAAGTTTCTTCGCTATAAGGGACTGACTCCTAACTGGATTAAGATAGTGATTTAGTTATACTTATTACCATTACCTTTCTTTTTTGTGTATTAGACCTTGACTAATTCACGATGAACTCTTCTTAAATGTAAAGTGTAGCCGAAACCGTTTTGGCTCAGTGGATAGAGCGCCGGCCTGTGGACTGAAAGGTCCCAGGTTCAATTTCAGTCAAGGGCATGTACATTGGTTGTGGGTACATCCCTGGTGGGGGGTGTGCAGGAGGCAACAGTCCACTGGTCGATGTCTCTCTCTCATCGATATTTCTAGCTCTCTATCTCTCTCCCTTCCTCTCTGTAAAAAAATCAATAAAATGTATTTTTAAAAATGTAAAGTGTAGCTATAGAAATTCTGTAACTTAAAAGAGAATGATTTTTAATTGGTCTAAATATTGTTTATTAAGTGCATTTTGCTCAAAGGAAAGCACTGGCGCCCACCTCTGATAGTTTGATTATTTATTTTCCATTGACTTTTAGAGAGAGTGGAAGGCAGGGAGGGAGTGGAGGAGAGCGAGCGAGAGAAAAACATCAATGTGAGAGAGAGACATTGATTGGTTGCCTCCCACACGCACCCCAACTGGGCTGGGGATCAGGGATCAAACCTGTACCAGGTATATGTCCTTATTGGGAATCAAACCTGAGATCCATTGGTGTGCAGATTGGCACTCTAACCACTGGGAAAAACTGGCCAGGGCCAGTTTGATTATTCTTAATAGAGGCTTAGGCACATGAAAGGATCATAGTAATCTTACAAATGAACTTATGCTGCAAATTTGTATTTTGTAGGAGGTAAAAGCACATAAGATGATACTAACACAGGCTTTAATAGAATGACAACAATTCTATATACCGTATTTGCCGGCGTATAAGACGACTTTTTGGCCTTGAAAAATATGCCTCCAAGTGGGGGGTAGTCTTATACGGCGAGTATATAACAAACTCTGTATTTTGGGTGGAAATGTTAGGGGGTCGTCTTATACGCCCAGTCTCTTATACGCCGGCAAATACAGTATTTTTCAGGGCCAAAAAATCGTCTTATACGCCGGCAAATACGGTAATAAAGAGTAATATGAAAATTAACCTTCACACCCTCACAAGATGGTTGCCTATGACCAGGCTGGCAGGGGGGTTAGTGAGGGACTACCAAACGTCTGAACAGGCAGGCTGCGTGGGGCGACCAGGCCAGCAGGGGGGTAGTTGGGGTCAACCAGGCTGGCAGGGGGGGCAGTTGGGAGTGATCAGGCTGGGGGTGGGGGTGAAGAGCAGTAAGAGGCGACCAAGCCGGTGGGGGATTGCACTTGGAGCTGACCAGATTGGCAGGGGGGGCAGTTGGGGACGATTAGGCTGGTAGAGAGTCAGTAAGGGGTGACCAGGCTGGCAGGGAGGGGGCAGTTAGGAGTGACCAGGTTGGCATTCAGAGACAGTGAGGGGCAATCAGGCTGGCGGGGTGGGGGGAAGGGGGAAGGGCGGCGCAGTTAGGGGTGACCAGGTAGACAGGCAGGTGAGCAATTAGGAGCCAGTGGTCCAGAATTGTGAGAGGGATATCCGACTGCCGAAATTAGGCCTGATCCCCAGGATCGGGGCCTAAACCGGCAGTTGGACATTCCCCCAAGGGGTCCTGGATTGGAGAGAGTGCAAGCTGGGCTGAGGGGACTCCACCTCCCCCCGGGGTATTAATTTCGTGCAGTGGGCCTCTAGTTTGATTATAAATCCAGGTGGGAAGTGGGTTAGTTGATCACTGTTAACTCAGGAACACTTTAATTTTAGAGAGCCAGGATAAAGTATTTTATTTAATTGCCTTTTTTCCCCCTCTTCTAGGAAATATAATAGCAGCCATGATAGAAGACAAAGGGCCAAGAGTGACCGACTACTTTGTCGTGGCAGGTCTCACTGACACATCTACTCTATTGGATCAAGAAATAAATCGTTTCGATACTAAGTCAACTGGACCTAAAGCTCCAATTATAGACATTGCAGTTATTAACAAATCAGCTGGGGAAACAGTACCTGAAGGTTATACTTGTGTTGAAGCCACTCCATCAGCTCTCCAAGCAAATTTGAACTATGGAAGTCTGAAAAGCCCAGAACTTTTTCTCTGTTACAAAAGAGGAAGAGATAAACCACCCCTTACCGACATTGGGTACCATGACTTATTTTCTTTTGCTATAGTAAAGGGAAAAATTTTTATTTAAGGTGCATGGGAATAGGAATTTGAAGTCCTTGATAGTTCTATTATTATTTGTTATTTCAGGTTCAAGTATTATATTACATATCTCTGTCCACCCTTACTGAATTTCTTTGCATTGTATACTTTCCTTTAAAAAGTACTGAAATGAAGGCTTAGAGCCTGAAATGTGATTCCATTTCTGTTGTACTTATTAGATAAGGTTATTAATTAAACATAAAAGAATAAGAAGGTACAATAAAAGACAGTATTTTTTTTTTTAAGGAGCTACTTGGGTTATGTGATGGTTTTTTTTCAAAACCCTGAACTTATTTAACAAAGGAGTATTACTGTTTTAAAAAATATAACTGTGCTTTGTGGTTTTTAGTACCACAAGGGAAGGTATTTACAGTTTAGAAGGAGAATAGTTGTTATGAGATAGTTACTATATAATCCACAGCTAATGAACCATTTTCTCTGCAAAAGCATTTTATCCAAATGTATTTTTAGAATAGTTATAATATTTTTCCATATATACATGTAATGTATTACACTGTTCTGCTTATTACAGTTACCATCAGTTAGTAAAAACATAGGTACTTGAGTATCTTGGGAAATATTTAGGATCAGCTTGTCCCTTTATATAAAACATTCTGTTGGAATTTTCTAGGGATTGCATTTAATTTGGAGAGTATTGCCATCTTGAACCCTGCAAGTTTCCTGAATCTATTGACTCGAATAGCTTTCATTTGGATTTTTAAAAATGGTAGGATCAAGTCCTCTGCAAATAGAGATGATTTTCTATTTCTTCCTTTGCAGTTTGCTTTATTTGCCCCCCTTGTTTTATTTCTCTGGCTAAAAATTAGAGCACAACGTTGAACAGCAGTGGTGAAAGCAGGCATCCTTGTTTTTTATTCCTGATCTTAGGTAGAAAACTTTCAATCTTTCACCATTGAATATGATATGAGCTGTGAATTTTTCATAGATGCCATTTATTATGTTAAGGAAGATTCCCTTTACTCTTGTTTTTATGAGAGAGTTTTATCATGAAAATGTGTTGGATTTTGCAAAATGACTTTTCTTTGTTAATTAAGATGATCATGTGGATTTTTTCTTTAGTCTATTTATGTGATGTATTATATCAATTGATTTTCTTACGTTCAAGCTCTTTTTAATGACTATAATACCACATCTCAAAAAATTATTAGTTACTTAGTATCATCATGTACAAATTTCCCTGATTATTCCATGGATTATTTTTGTTTTTTAAAAAGGTATTTTTATTGATTTCAGAGAGGAAGGGAGAGGAAGAAAGAGCTAGAAACATCAATGATGAGAGAGAATAATTGATTGGCTGCCTTCTGCACACCCCCTACTGGGGACTGAGCCCAGACCCTGGCATGTGCCCCTGATGGAAATCGAACCTGGGACCCTTCAGTCCACAGGCCGACACTCTATCCACTGTGCCAAACCGGCTTGAGCTCCATGAGTTATTTTTAAGCAGTTGGCTGCTGGTTATTCTGTTGATAATTGTTCAGATACTGTACTAAGAAAGATAATAAGCTGCTGCATTTGACAACTACTTGTGCTCATTACCTCCTCCAGTGTTGCAGTAGAGCTCTGGTGAAATTATCCTATGGTCTTCATTTTTTAATTTTATTGATTTCAGATAGAAGAGGGAAGAGGGAGAGAGAGAAACATCAGTGATGAAAGAGAATCATTGATTAGTTGCTTCCTGTATACCTCTCACTGGGGACCAAGCCCATAACTTGGGGATGTGCCCTAATTGGGAATTAAACTGTGACCTCCTGGTTCATAGGTCTATGATCAAACATTGAGCCACACAGGCCTGGCCAAAGGACCTCATTATGTTTAAATTTCCAAAGCTAAAAGATTGACCTTTTAGCACCACCCTTTTAACTCTTTTAGTATCCACCCTGTTTAGCCTCCATCATTTTCCTTCAAGTCAGTGCAATTAGGATTGTAGTCATAGAACTTTATAGGATCACTAGAGGCCTTGTGCACGAAATTTGTGCCTCTGGGGGGCGGGTGTCCCTCAGCCTGGCCTGAACCCTCTCCAGTCTGGGACCTCACAGTCAGACAACCCTCTCACAATCCAGAACTGCTGACTCCCAACAGCTTGCCTGCCTGCCTGCCTGCCTGCCTGGTTGCCCCTAACTGCTTCTGCCTGCCAGGCTGATCACCCCCTAACCACTCCCCCGCCGGCCTGATCAATGCCTAAAAGTTCCCCTGCCATTCCGATTACCCCTAACTGCCCTCCCCTGCCAGCCTGGTCCCCCCAACTGTCCTCTCCTGCAGGCCTGATTGCTCCCATCTGCCATCTTGTGGTGGCCATCTTTGACCACATGAGGGTGGCCATCTTGTGTATTGGAGTGATGGTCAATTTGCATATCACCTCTTTATTATATAGGATTAGTTACAGGAGCCAGGTTAGAAAGGGTTGAGAAATGATTGGCACTTGGAGTCATAGAGGCTTCTTTTTGAAAGCTTGACTTTAAGGAAAAGAGAAGATAGTTATGGATCTTGCTATTCAAGGTGTATTGTCCATAGGGCCTGGGATCATGTTAGATATTCAGAATCTTAGGCACTGCCCAGATTTACTGAATCAGAATCTGTATTTTAACAAAATCCTCAGAATGTTCTGTCCCTTTAGGACACCCGAGGGGCAAGGGGATGCAGAGTCAAGGGCTGTTTTTTAACCTTTCTTCCAGAAGATAAATAACTTTGAACATCTTTATATTGAAGGAAAGAAACAAATTGAGAAGGAAGAGCTGATATATAGGAGTAAGATGTAGTATTAATTATGAAATAGATTAAAGGGGTAATAGCAATAGCATAGATGACTGGATTAGCCTTTCATGGAGGGGCTTTTCCTTTTAGAAGGGAAAAGGAGGTTAAAACGAGTGTGAACACCAATAATTGATGGAGGTGAAGTGGTTCTGGACATGTAATGGATTTACTCTCATTTTTAAACAATTTTCTCTATGAGTTGTCTTAAGAACATAGGTAATATATATAGAAGGATGGCTATAGAATAAAATTTTGATAATATCCATGTCAGTTGAAGGAAAACTAAGCAGGGACTTATGTTCTAGCCCTCACTGTTCCCTCTGTTAGTTATCCTTTAAAGGCCATCTTTTCACATTCTCCCCCCACTCCCTCTACAGTCATAATAGAAAGGATGTGAATCTCTAATAAAAGATTGTTGTTTGTGGTTCAGTAGCACAACTTAAAAATAAAATGATGACTTATCAGTGTTTCCCAAACTTCTCTCATGATGAGAATCACCTGGTGGAGTTGTTAAAATACAGATTCCTGAATCCCAACTAAGAAGTGCTAAACTAGAATTTTGAGAGAAGTTTGGGAAACACTGACTTAATTATACTTAGATGTTCTCAGGTTGCAAGTAGCTCTTTATATACATCTTGCAGTTCCCTAAGGCATCTAATTTCTTTATTTTTTAACATTTAAGGGACCATATTTTTTTCTTTTTTTAAAATATATACTTTTTTTTCATTGATTTCAGAGAGAAAGGGAGAGAGAGATAGAAACATCAATGATGAGAGAATCATTGATTGGCTGCCTCTTGCATGCCCCCTACTATGGGAGGGCAGATTGAGCCTGCAGCCAGGGCATATGCCCTTGGCCAGAATCGAATCTGGGACCCTTTAGTGTGCAGGCCAACGCTCTATCCACTGAGCCAAACTGGCTACAGCAAGACATCTAATTTCTGTTACAGTATTTTACTGATCGAGGTTTATTAGAGTCTATGGTCGTCTTTTAGCTAATCATGATGGTAAATATTTCTCTCCAGATCAAATAATTGTTAATATCTGGTGACTTAAATGTTTTAACCTGTTCTGTCCCCCCACCCCCACCCCCTTTGCCCCTTAAGCACATTGTGAGTTTTGGAAAACTTATTAGCCACTATTCAGGTCCTCTGCCCATTTTTAATTGGATTGTTTGTTTTCCTTTTGTTGAGTTATATGAGTACTTTATATTTTGGAGATTAAGCACCTACCTGATTTAAATATGAAACACTTTTTCATATTTAAAAGGATCAACTTTTGACCCTTTTGACTGATTTATAAACTGAGATATTTACAAAAATAATACTTTTTCCTCCTGAAAGTAAGTTAAGTAAGATTTGATATTCCCTCATAATGTTAAATACTCTATAAAGTATAATTTAATAGGATAATATATTCTCTCTTTTTTAAATTATTATTTTGCAGTTCATTTTAAAAAAATATTTTATTTCAGAGAGGAAGGAAGAAGGAGAGAAAGAAACATCAATGATGAGAGAGAGCCAGTGATCGGCTACCTCCTGCATACCCCACACTGGGGATTGAGTCTGTAACCTAAGCCTGTGCCCTTGACTGGAATCGAACCTGGGACCCTTCATTCTGCAGGCTGACCCTCTTTCCACTGAGCCAAACTGGCTAGGGCAGGATAATATATTCTTATATGTCAGATATGTTTATTAAGATAAAGAATCAGACTACTATCCAAGTTTCTTCTCCACTGATGAGATTCATTGACTTTTCAATGAGTATTTTTCTCCAGCATTTTTTATTTTGTGTTCAAACATGCAGAAAAGATAATGGAAGTTAAGTTTTGAAATGGGGGAGTACAAGTCTTCCAAATTTGTCCTGCTTACCCCCCAGATTGCTTTGGCTGCATAGGTTCCCTTCCATTCCCATTTGAACTTGGACACATTGCTAATTTCTATTAAAAAAGGGCAACTAGGACTTAGGAACTGTATTGACTCTGAAGATCTGTTTGGAAAATATTGATATTTTACTTATATTAAAGTTGCTGATTCATGACCTCATGATGAGATATATTTTTATTTATTAACTCATCCAATAAATAAAGGAGTTTTAAGGGTAAAATTTTGATAGGAATTATGAAGGAAAATTTTGTGAAAACATCTGAAGACTTGTTCTCTAGGAATTGACCTGAGCATGTTTGTGGTGTTGCCCTTTCCTTGTTTCATATGCTTCTTGTAATAAGCAATAAGAAAATCAAGTTCTTTGAGCCTATTTATACTTCTAGCTGTTGAAAAATAGTAAAGGGATTTATATTTCCCAAACTAATAATTTTAGGTTTTTTTTTTTTTGCAATTAAGTTTTGAGAAACAGTAGAAGAGACCAATTATTTTTTCCAAAATTAAAACCAGCATTAAACTGAACTTTATTTACTTTTCTATTTCTCCTCTTCCTGTCATGCAGAGTTCTATATGAAGGAAAAGAAAGACTTATTTCAGGATGTGAAGTGATCCAAGCCACACCCTATGGTCGCTGTGCCAATGTCAACAATAGTTCAACTACTTCACAAAGAATCTTTATCACTTATCGAAGGGCTTCTCCAGTTCGGCCCCAGAATTCCTTGGCTGTAACTGATATCTGTGTTATTGTAACCAGTAAAGGAGAAACCCCTCCTCATACTTTCTGCAAAGTTGACAAAAACTTAAATTGTGGAATGGTAAGAATAAAGTTTCATATTTTATTTTTTATTTTTATTTTTTTAAAATAAATCTTTATTGTTCATATTATTACAAATGTGTTCCTCTTTTTTTGCCCCCTCCCTCAATTGCTCCCCTCCACCAGGTTCCCAACCCACCCTCTGTCCTCATCCATAGGTGCACAGTTTATCTTCAGTCTCTTCTCGCACCCCCACTCCCCTTCCATACCTCTGATTCTATTATATTCACCAGTTAATATTGTTCATCAGGTTTTTTAATTCCTTTGGTTTTTAATTTCATTTGTTGATAGTTACGTATTTGTTCATGATTTTTATCTTTATCTTCTTCCTCTTCCTAAATAACCCCCTTCAGCAATTCATATAATTCTGTTTTGGCGGTGATGAACTCCTTTAGCTTTTTTTTTTATTTCTGAAGCTCTTTATCTGGCCTTCGATTCTGAGTGATAGCTTTGCTGGGTAGAGTATTTTTGGCTGTAGGTTCTTGTTATTCATCACCTTGAATATTTCTTGCCATTCCCATCTGGCCTGCATGGTTTCTGTTGAGAAATCAGCTGACAGTCGTATGGGTGCTCCTTTATAGGTAATTACCTGCTTTTGTCTTGCTGCTTTTAATATTCTCTCTTTGTCTTTTGCTCTTGGGATTTTAATTATGATGTGTCTTGGTGTGGTCCTCTTTGGATTCCTTTTGTTTGGGGTTCTGTGTGCTTCCTGGACTTGTAAGTAATTCTTTCACCAGGTGGGGGAAGTTTTCTGTCACTATTTCTTTCAATATGTTTTCCATATCTTGCTCTCTGTCATCTTCTGGGATGCCCATAATTCTGATGTTGATTCGCTTGAAGTTGTCCCAGAGGTTTCTTACACTTTCTTCAACTTTCTGGATTCTCTTGTCTTCTTGTTTCTGTAGAGGAGTGTCCTCTGGCTCTTTGTGTTCTAAATCTTTGTCTTGATTCTTGCAACCTTCCATTCTGTTTTTAGGACTCTGTATAATATTTTTTATTTCATACAATGTTTTCTTTAGTTGATCCCTTTTCATATCCTCATAGGTCTCATTTATTTTATCAGCTTTTTTAGGATATTCTTGAAAACCCTTGTAACTGTAGTTTTGAACTCAATGTCCATTCTTTTCTTTTCCTCCATCTCCTTCCTTTGTGTCCTGCTTCTTGTCTGCATTTTAGTTGATTTCCTGATTTGATGGAATAGTTTTATGTGCCAGGTGTTCTGGTAGAGCCTAGTAGCATAGCCTTCCCAGTTACCTGCGGTGGACAGTTTTGGTGTAGCCCTTTGTGGGCTGTGTGTGCAGTCTTGTTGTTAAGCTTTGCTTATTGTTGGTATCAGTGGGAAGCTTTGATCTCCAATCCAATTGGCTGTGAGGATCAGCAGTGTCTCAGCTATGAGGGCTTCTGTACTCTGCTTGGATGGGGCAGAGTCTTGGGGTGGCACAGACAATCTTTGGTTCCCTGTCAGTCTTGCCTTAGAAAAGTCCTGTTCGCGGTGAGTCCTGCAAGATTGGTTGCAGGCGCGCGCACCTCTTTGGTAAAGGCGCAGACAAGCTTTGGATTCCAGCCAGTCCCTCCTTAGAGAAAGCCAGCCTCTGGGAGAGCTTCTGTGCTCAGCTTGGATGGGGCGAGTCTTGGGTTGGTGCAGATAAGCTTTGTTTTCCCGTCACTCTTCCCCAAGTCCCGCAGTAATGGCCTCTGGCTTCACACACCTCCGAGAGATCTCTGCCTGCTTCCTGGCTGCCTGACTGGGGCCATCTATCAGAGCAATAGGGTGATTCTGTTTTCCTTTCGAACAAGAAAGTTAGCCGGGCTCTGGGAGTAAGCCAGCAGCGAATGTCTGCCACCAGCAATCTCGGCCCAGCCCTCCCTCTCCGGCCCTTCTCCGAAAGCTGGGATTAAGCCAGCGCCTTTTCGCACACACAGTTCTCTGTACCGTCACAGTTTCTGAGGGTCAGCCCACCTTCTCTCTCCTTCCCAGATGGCAGAACCTCCTCTCAGCTAACTGTCCAGTGCTTCAGGGCAATGCCTTCCCCGTTTTCCAGTTCTAAATTCAAATTTGTTGTGGTAGGCTGCATTCGGGTGTCTACCCTGGGCCGCCATCTTGGTTTCTCCAAAGTTTCATATTTTAGAAAAAGGATAATTTTTGGATTCTTGATGATTATTGAGCATATAATTTATTCTTAGTTTATATTTTCATGATTTTTATTACTTTTAGCTTTCTAATTTTTATTATTCATAATAATTTAAAAATCTTTAGCCATCTGATGCTTTAGAATAATTTCATTCAGAAAATAGATACTAAAAAGCCAGGACTTTTTTTGGGGTGTTGCATGCTAATATTGCTTTTGTTATGCTAATTAGATGTTTAATTAGCTTTTGGTTATCAATGGTGTGTGGGTTTTTTTGTTTTTTTTAAGGAAAACTGCAGGGAGTCTGGATGGGGACTCTCTTATATATATTTATTTTAAACTAGAGGCCCAGTGCACAAAATTCATGCATGGATGGGGTCACTAGGCCTGGTCAGCAATCAGGGCTGTTTGGGGCCTTCTGGCTGCCGGCCAGGATCTTCCTTTGTTCCACGCTGCCCCCCGGTGGTCAGCACACCACATAGCGAGTGAGTGATCTCCTGGTTTCCCAGTTGAACTCCTGAGGGGACAATTTACATATTAACCTTTTATATATAGAGATATTTACAAACTTATTTTTTTAAAACCATTTTTATTGGTTTTAGAGTGGAAGGGAGAGATATAGCTGATGGGCTGCCTCCTGCACACCCCCTACTGGAGATTTAGCACACAATGCAGGCATGTGCCCTGACTGGGAATTGCACTGTTGACCTCCTGGTTCATAGATTGAGGCTAAAACACTGAGCCACACCACACATATATAACACACACATAACTAATACACACACATACACAGACACTCACACATACACACACATACACACTTTAAACAAATTTATTCTTTTTAAACCCTCACCCAAGATATTTTCCCATTGATTTTTAGAGAGAATGGAAGAGAGAGAGAAAGGCAGAAATATCGATGTGAGAGAAACATTGATTGGTTGCCTCCAGCATGTGCCCCGACCAGGGCCCGGGCCAGGGAGGAACCTGCAACTGAGGTATGTGCCCTTGACCAGAATCGAACCTGGGACCCTTCTAGCCGCAGTCCAACGCTCTATGCACTATGCCCATACATACTTATTTTTTAAAAGGGATCTAATGAAGAAGAAAATTGAACATATACATTTTATTTATAGTTTAATGAGACTAAATTTTACTATTGGATCATATTTATCTTGAAAAATGTTTATATCAAACTAATATTAGTTTAAATGTGGTATAGGTAGAGAGAGGTCTGATGCATCCATGGTTATTAGGATAGATTTGCCTCTGGAGGTAATGACTTATAGCATCCAGTGACTTTAGTCTTTCCTTGTTTGGATTCTGTTGTCTACTTTAGTTTTTTCTGTCTCTTTCAAAGATAGGTAGTTCTGGATGACTATATAATTCTGAATTTTTTGATACTGTCTTCAAGTCAGTTTAATATTAGTGGCAATGTTATTTTATTCTTTTCTTCTAATGTTCTCAACTTCATGTTTTGTTGTTTTTTATACTATACTAGAGGCCCAATGCACAAAACTCGTGCAAGCGTAGGCCTTCCTTCCCCTGGCTGCCAGCCCTGGTTTCCCTCTGGCTCCCAGGACCCAGGCTTCCCTCCGGCTACTGGCTGGCACCTGAGACCTGGGCTTCCCTCGCAGCCCCAGCTTCATCCAGAAGGACGTCCAGAAGGATGTCTGGTCTAATTAGCATATTACACTTTTATTATTATAGTCTGTTTTGATAAACATGCTTTAAACAGACTCCCTGAATAAATAATCGGAATCTTTAAAAGATATTCAACAAAATGAATATTTTTCTATTTTGTCTTTTTTAAAACCTAATTTATATTTTACAGTGGGGTTCCAGTGTGTTTCTGTGTTATAAGAAGTCTGTACCTGCTTCTAATTCAATAGCATATAAAGCTGGTAAGTAAACTTGGAAAAAAATGATCTCTATTACTATAGTTATTGTTGCACATTAACATTTGGTTAGGAAAGGCAATGTATGCTCCCTTATGTAGTTTGTGGAATTGACCTATTCATAAATGGAATTATCTGTAATTTTAGCATGTAAAGGCATAACTATTTTCTTAAATACATTACACATTATAAGATATATCACTGTTGTCTCACCAAAAAGTATTGTTAATTAAATAGGAACTTTCATCTCAAGCAGGCATTTGTGGAATAAACATGCAGCTGTTTAGTCTATACTAATTAACAGTTCAGTGGAAAAGTGCATACCCTCTGATCTTTTATATTTTGGCAACCAGAAAGGTATCAAATTGCATCTTTACTTCTTATATTTCCTTCTCTTATCTCTTTGTGTCTGATTTGAAACCACATGTTACTTGCCATGAAAGGTGGACTTGCTTCCTTTCTCCCTTGTTGCAAAGAATCAGCTATATGGAGGACAGGAGGGCCTGAGAAACTTTTCTGCCACGAAGTGTTTGAGAAATCTATCGCCACATTCTTACTGCACAGTAAAGTGTCAAGGGCTGTAAAGATTTAAGTGTGACCTCTTCATCCCGCTGGTATGGTGGGATAAAAACTGAAAATACAGGTATGCTCCAGTTGTAAATAGAAGAGAAATACTGGAATTCTTCTTTGTGAAAATAAGCAGTGTCAAATACATTTTGATCATGCACAATATTTTATTAAAGTTTTACTTCAAAGAGATTAGGCAAATTTATATATGAAAAAATGTTGATTTTCCTCATAAAGACATTCATATTAATGGTTTAAACTAATTAATAATATAAAAATTACAAATTCAGTTAACAGTACTGTTAACATTACTATAATGTGTTGATTGTATGTGATATTCTTAAAAAATATTTTTTTTGGTGGGGAGAGAGTGTCAC
Source organism: Vespertilio murinus (assembly GCA_963924515.1). Classification (NCBI taxonomy): domain Eukaryota; kingdom Metazoa; phylum Chordata; class Mammalia; order Chiroptera; family Vespertilionidae; genus Vespertilio; species Vespertilio murinus. The sequence goes on along the minus strand of OZ004708.1, from coordinate 126,589,343 downwards.
TTTAAAACTTACAGAAACAAGTGTGAAAGTATTCAGGTATTTTATATAAGACATGTATTTTAAAATACAGAGTTTGGAAGATTGAATTTGCACTCAGAAATCTGCTACTGATTTTCAAGTGTTTATCTTGGATGTGGTCTGCTAGAGGCTAATGAACTAATAACAGGTAGCTACTTGATTAGGAAGGGGCTATGTAATGCTTCTCAGAGTACCACTTCCTGCTCCTACTTCCTTGGTCTCATATACTCTGTACTCAGTCACAAAGGGTTTCTATCTCATTTACTTTTCATGTGGCATGCCTTTTATACTGCTGCTCTCTCAGGATGAGTTTAGGGACTGTGATAATTTCTGTTTTCCTTGGCGTTCTTTCATAATACTTGTTCCTTCCCTGAATTTTTTATAGAAGACTAACTGAAATAGTTGATAAATTTTCCTGTGTGTTTCTTAACCATTCTTATAAAATGTTGGTAGTTTGTAGAAGAAAATACAGTAAGATTTGTGATCCTATAGAGTTTTGACTAGTATATTTAGTACATTTTATGAACTAAAAGTCCATAGTTCAAAAAGTAAAGGGTAAATTGGTTAAATTAGTAAAGTTTCTGATATGGCAAGAGAAAAGTTGATTTTGAAATTTCACACAAATATTTCAATGAAGTTTGCTGTTAAAATATCCTAATAATGTATCACATATACTTTATGGAAAAGTAACTATTTAGAAAAATTTATCATCGTTTCCTTTCTCCAAAAGGTTTAATTTTTAGATATCCGGAAGATGATTATGAGTCATTTCCACTCTCAGAATCTGTACCTCTCTTCTGTCTTCCTATGGGAGCTACTATTGAATGTTGGGATCCCCAAACCAAATACCCACTTCCAGTTTTTTCAACGTTTGTCCTGACAGGTTCTTCTGCTGAAAAGGTACACTTTTATCCTCTTTTATTTAACCAATTTTGTTGATATTTTAATCCTATTAAATAATTAATATGACCCAACTAAACAAACAAACAAACAAACAAAAAAACACACATTTTATTAATTGTTAGAGAAAGGGAGAAGGATAGAGAGATAGGACGAGAAAAGTCATTGATTTGCTGCCTCCAGTACGCCTCCTACTAGGAATTGAGCTATAACCTGAGCATGTGCTGCCCTGACTGGGAATTTAATCAGTGGCCTTTTGGTTCATATGTTTACACTTATTCACTGAGCCACACTGGCTGGGCCTAACTTTTATTTGAATGTTAGCATTATTTGGACAGAATACATTTTGGATTAAATTTGCACTGTAGTGAAAGGTGAAAGGTCAACTTGAAAATTGGTATCAGGATGTTGATATCCCTGAAACTTTTACAGGAAGTAATATAAAGTCTTTCTGGAGAAATGTCCCAAAAAAACTCAGGCCTTAAAATGAGATTATAGTTCCGTCGGTGTGGCTCAGCGGTTGAATATGGACATATGAACCAGGAGGGTATTGTTCGATTCCCAGTCAGGACACTGGCCTGGGTTGCTCACTCAATCTCCAGTAGGAGGCGTGCAGGAGGCAGCTGGGCAATGATTTTCTCTCATCATTGATGTTTCTATCTCTCTCTCCCTTTCCCTTTTTCCCTGAAATCAATAAAAAAGGTATTTAAAATAAATAAATAAATAAATAAATAAATAAATAAATAAATAAATAAATAAAATGAGACTATAATAAAAGCTAGAAGAGGTAGGAAGAATCAACAAGACTCATAATACAAAGCTGGATTGGGCCTTTTAAGATATTGAAATGAAAGAAGGATTTTATGGATTGAATATGTAATTGAAATGACTCAAGACCCCTAAAAGCATCAAAGAAAGATTAGGATATTTTGAAAGCCAAATAAATATATTGGAAAAGGATTAAATGTGTAGGAATAAAAAATATGTTCTTAAAATTGAATTTAATGAGTAGTAGTTTAAACAACAGAGAAGACATACATGAAAGGAGAATTAATGAAGTGGAAGATGTCACTTCAAATGTAATACAGAAAAACATAAAGCATAAAAGAAGTTTAAATATGTACAGGATAGAATCAGAACAACCAATAGACATTTAATGAAATCTAGTAGGGGAGAGATCAGAAAAGGGAGAGGCAGCATGTAAAGAGCTAATGGTTGGTTGAGAGTTTTCCAGGCTTGATGAACAATTGAGTCTAGACTCAAGATACACTCTGAACTTCAATAGAAAAAAAATAAAAATACAAAACCACCTCTATTTGTATAGGGAGCATCAAAACACAAATCAATAGAAAGAAGAGACATTTACTTTCAAAAGAACAACTATTAGATTGGCTAATTTCTCAACAAAAAGGATACGAGGAAAAATAATATATTAAAATGAAGGGAGTAAGCAAAGATGGTTTAAAAGCATGCAGAAAACACTAGCCATAAGAGAGAAGATAAATAATAGACCTCACTGGAGTTAAGAATATTTATTCATTCCAAGATACCAGTAAGAAAGTGAAAAAGGAGGCCCAAGCTGAGAGAAAATAATGCAATATATGTATTCAGGATGGGTCTTATATCAAATAAATGTAGAACTTCTACATTATCATCAAGGAAAAGAAGCAACCCTGTGGCCCAGCTATTATGCTCCTGAGCATATCCCAGAAGATGTGAATGTTTACATTTTTCAAAAACATGTACATTTTTTATTTGTAATAGTAAAAAATTGAAAAGCTCTATAAACAGTAATAATGACATAGAATGATAATTTAAAATAAAAAAGATAACAGGAACAAATATTATTTAGAAAAAACTACAGATGTAGAAATTTTAAAATTTCTTAGGAAATTTGATAAAATAGGCAATTTTTATTGAAAATTATAACTAAAGCTGACTTGTGGCTCAAACAAAATACATTGGCAGCCTCATTCTACAAGTTTGCAGCCTCTGTATTAAAGATAATAAAGGTTAAAATCAAGCAAATATAGTGAAATACTCCTGAATGAAGGCCATATATTAACTGTATTGCTTATAATTAAGCTCTTTTTAACTTAAAAATCATTTATCGATTCTCTTATTTAAAAGCAGTAAATAAAATGAAAATTTTAAGATCTTCAAACAGTTGAGTTACCAAATTTGACAAGTAAAGAACAACAAAGCCTCATTGAGATGCTTATTAAAAAACCTCTGAGATCACTTTGAAATAATTTTATCTGCAAGTGTTGTATTTATAAAGACAAGGGTTGCCCTAGCCAGTCTGGCTCAGTGGATAGTGTCGACCTGTGGACTCAAGGGTCTCGGGTTCATTTCCGGTCAAGGCCACATACCTCGTTTTTGGGGCGTGTAGGATTCTCTCTTATCGATTTTTTAATCTCCCTCTCCCTTTATCTCTGCAATCAATAAAAAGACATTTTTTAAACAAAGAAGGGTTAATATGATATATATTACTAAGTAGTCATACGATTTATATAAGTATTATTCTCTGGTTTGAGAACTTTTTCATCACCCTAAACAGAAGCTTTCCTCACCTCACCAAAAGTCCCTGGTAACCTTCTATTCTACTTTTTGTCTTTATAAATTTGCCTATTTTAAGTAGGTCATATACATGGAATAATATGATATTTTGTGTCTGGCTCATTTCACTTAGCATAGTGTTTTCAGTGTTCATCCATGTTGCTGTATCTATCAGAATTTTATTTATTTTTAAGGATGAATAACATTCTATCGCATGTATATACTGTATTTTGTTTATCCATTTATCTATTGATGGAGATTTGGGTTGTTTCTACCTTTTGGCTGTTGTGAATATTGCTCTAAGAACATTGGTGTACAAATATCTGTTTGAGTTTCTCTTTTGAATTCTTTTGGATATAGGTTTTCGCTACTCTCCAAAAGTAGAGAATTCCAATGAAATCTTTTGCAAGCCAAAATGATGTAAAGTGAAGAAACAATTACCGTTAATTTATATAGAAAAAAATTTGAGCATTTCTAAATCCCCAAAATAACCTACCAGACTATACCAAATAACACATTAAAACCTAAGTAACACTAACATATAGTAAAAGCAGGAATGACATGATAAATACACACCGTGCTTTATATACATATCAATTCACTCAAATAATAGACTTTCCATTTTATCCATTACTGGATGCCAACTAAAGGAGACCACTTTGCTACTAACAGAACCAATAGTAACTTTGGCAGCTTTCAAGATTCTTTCTTTGTGTAAATGGTACAAAGGGACTAGGCAAGTTCAACACACATAGGACGTCTTTAGTTCATGATCAAATGCTTAATCATACCATTTTATGCTAAGCATAATACCCTTAGAAGCTCTCTTAGGCTTTTCTGATACCTTAGGACACATCTTGCAAACAGAAACACAAAATAAGTATAAATAAAGCACAGATACTTACGGATACAGTTCAAAGTATGGGGCTTGATATGGAGATGATGAGTATGGTTCCCGGGAAGGAGCTTGGTGATGCCACTCTCACTGCGGGGGTTCGTACTGCTTCTATATTGCTGGCGACCAAACGAATGCTGAATGCTATTATTGCTTTTTGCCTACTTTCATAAAAGTGAAAATCCTCTTTATATTAGTAATTCTGTTAGCATAAACAGGTGTTAATATGTCTTTTATAGAAGGGAAGTGGCATAATGTGAACTTTCAAAAAGCAGGGAATGCTTGTATACTAAGAGTGGAATTGCTGCGTCATCTGGTTATTCTTTTTTTTTCTTGGTTATTTTTTATTTAACTTTTGGAGGCACTGCCAAACTGTTTTTCAGCAGCAGCCACACCATTTTATATTTCCATCAGCAATGTCAAAATATTTCTTTTCATTTATCTGTCATGCATTTTAAGCAAATATTTCTGTGGAATAAGAGAAAAAGAGAAATTAATTTTTAAAAACCTGAAGTCTTATAATGGAATTCTGTTGCTCTGTAGGTATATGGAGCTGCCATCCAGTTTTATGAGCCTTACTCTTCAGAACTTCTAACAGAGAAACAACTTCTTCAGCTGGGCCTATTGACACCTGTGGAGAGAAAAATGGTCTCCAAATCCATCAATTCAAACAAATGCATTTGTTTACTCTCACACTGGCCTTTTTTTGAAGCTTTTAGAAAATTTCTCATGTTTATCTACAAACTTTCTGTGTCTGGACCACATCCTCTTCCCATTGAAAAGTACGTGTAATGATGAAAGACACGTCTGCTGGAAAAACTGCGTTTGGTGTGTGTGTGTGTGTGTGTGTGTGTGTGTGTGTGTGTGTGTGTAGATATATATTTATTTCATTCTTTACATGACTTTAAGCAGCAAAGTTAAGGGGAGTTATAGTCACCCTACTTTTTACTTGTTCCCTTTTTACTTGAGTCATTGACTGAATTTAAAATTGAAGAGTGGTGGGTGAGGATGACCAAATTTTCTTTTGAGAATTCAGCCGAGGAAGAAACTTACATACATTGTACTGTGTGTTCTTCCTATTTCATTTTCTAATAACCAAGAGAAAAATAGCTGTTGATATACGCATTTATACACACTCAGTCATATCAATGGTCATTCTAAAATCTAACTGTAAAACATTTCTAAGCTTATTTAGAAATTTAAAAGTGAGATAGAAAGTGTTAAAAGTGAGGTTTTGGTTTTAGCTTTGGTAGAATTCTATAAATTTTCCCTTTGATTTAGAATTTCCTTTGTCATGGAAATCTTTTGTAAGTAAGAAAGATATATGTGGAACCTCTGTCTTTTGAAAACCATGTCTTTTCTGACTTCTAGTGGCACATTGCCCTTTGTTTATTATAGTAAATAATTTATCCTACTAACAAACCAAGAGGTGTCAAGAGCTTGGTGAAAATGTAATATATATATGTGTAGACATAGATTTTTGTTATAATTTAAATTTTTTTCCCATTATAGCAGATAGAGTACCAACAAAATGTACTAGTTTCATGGATAAGTTGGGGGAGTAAAGTACTGTGCATAAACTTATCATACTTTGGTATAGAAATATGGTTTCAACTTTCAGGTTGTACTCATGGAATGACAATCTAATGGTTCATAATTCTAGATTTAACTTTCAACTTTCATATTATCTTAAGTGTTTGAATTAAAATTTAATGTGAGTGACAATATAGCAATCTTTTTGACAAATTAAGTTTTCATAAATAGTTTTTTAAAATAAAATCTGTGTAGTGATTAATTTTTTATCAATTGAAGTAATACTTTGCATTTTAGTGGCCTCTAAGATCTTAAAACTTTGGATAAATGTAAGAACCATTATTTTTTGGTGGAAAAACAGGGTAAGTGATTTGCTCAAAGTTATAGTAAAGTAATTATATTACATTTATATTTAATATTTAATTACTAGGATTAAATTCTATATTAGTTTTAATTTTTTATATCAGTTAATTGGTTCTCATATTGGCACTGATAATCAGGGCAGTATAAATTTGCTTTCATAAAAATCATAATCATATTCTTATTTTTCTGGCAATAATAGAGAATAATGTGGACTTTAAATCAGGAAATACATTGTGCATTTCAGAAGTTTAGTAGGATGAGTACATTTATTTGCACTAAATTTATATAGTTAGGGTAAGTTTTAGTTAAGTGGCTTTGTCATATTTGGGAAAATATATAATGATATTTAAGATTAAAAAAAATCTATGAAGCATTTTAGCAAAGTAATTAGGACCTTTATTTCCAATTTTTTTCCAGGCACATTTCACATTTTATGCAAAATATCCCCTTTCCTTCACCACAAAGACCAAGAATCCTTGTACAGGTAATCAAAACAGAGTATATTTGATGGGAGCCCTGAATATATTCATTACCATCATTGCAGAGTGGGAGTTCTGTGACTCTTTGGGTTTGAGGGTGGTAGTATGCATTCATAAAGTCCTTGAATTTCTGGTATTTTATATCTTTACTAAACATCCTTTGTACTAATTTTTTGAATTTTGGGTCTACAAAATTAGAATAATTTTAACTCCTTATTCATGACATTATCAACAATGGTCCACATATAGACTTTTTATAGCTGATTTTCATAACTTAAAATCCAGAATTATGGGCATGTTTTTAATATGGGAGTAATTGATATTAAATATGAAATGAGTTAAGGTTGGAAGGTAAAAGTGAAATAGTCTATAATAGTAAATTATCTATCTTAAAGGACTAGTTTTGTTTTTTTTTAAATTTCCAATCTGTGGCAGACCTACATAAGTGTTCAGCTTGTGACATATGGAACTTACTATGTGAGATCTGTATAGGCATGAACAAGTCTATATCCTGTCCAAAGACAAAAGTTCACTGATCGTGATATTGGATGTGTGGGCAGTGTCAGATTGCCATAAAAATTTCTTAATGGCTTGCTCTCCATTTATATATTATCTTTTCCTGGACCCATATGGTTTGCAAATTGGCACTTTGAGTAGCACTGATCTACAAAGAAAAACATTTCAAAATTTTTTCCTAAGATGCTGTCAATATTATATAGCCCTGTGCATGAATCTGTGTGCCAGTAGCCCGCTACTGCCCTCTAGGAGCGCTCTGCCTGCTGCCCCACCTTCCTGTAGCTCCTCCCCCCCCCTCGCCTTCCCCTCATAACTTGCTGCCCTGCCCCCTCCCATAGCTCTCAGACACTACTTGTAGCTCGCTGCCCCACCCTCCTGCTGATCCGTGATCCCATCGTTAATCTGTCGATTGTTAAGACTGTTTGCATATTACCGGTACATCTTTATTATATAGGATATGTTAGCATTAAGTTAAATATTGCTAATCTTGAATGTACTTCAGTTCAGCAAGTATTAGTAAATATTAAATAGCTTCCAACTACTTACCAGCATGTAAATTTGAGGCTTTTAAAAGGCAATTATTTCATAATTTTAAGGTAATTCCATTTTCACTAATTAATTGAATAGAAATTCAATTGAATGAACAATTTGGTTAAAAAGAACAAATACAGTACTTCTGAGTAAATACAGCTATTGATTTATATCTTAGTATATATTTCCAAAACTGCAAGAAAGTGTTTTCCATGTTATTCATGATCTAAATGTTTAGGTTTCAAAATTGGCTAGGTTAATTTATCTTTTTTTTTTTTTTAAGCTGTCAGTCCATGATGCGCTAATATTATCACAGCCAGTTTCTACACCTTTACCATTAAGGTAAATAATGCTATTTAAAATAACATATGTATTCATTTGGAGCAGAATGCTTGAAAATATTTTAAGGGTTAGGATAAGAAAGTGCTATTTTTGCAAACTGTGTAAGGATAGCTTTAATGTTTCTAACTTTGATAGCTTGATGAATGGTGGGGCCATTTAAAAAATAGAATACTTAAGAGAATTTCAAGATTAGATGTAAGGAATACCTTTCTTTTCTTCTCATCTCCCCTCCCCATATTCAGTTCATAACTTCATGTTCAGGGTGAGCTGATTGTAACCTCCTAAAATGTCTTAAATCTACTAGATTCTCTTCAGCTTCAACACTAGTCTAGGCAAGCATGATCTTTCACCTGGACCACTTAAGTACCTATTCATTGATCGTCTTTGTCCCGTCCCCTCGCCCCCCCCCCCCATTTAGTTATTTATTCATACTGCAGCCACTGTATTCTTTCATGAATGCAAACATAATTGTGTTATTTTTATTTTGGCATTATCTCTTTTTTCTATTTTCATCCCCTCCCTTATTATGCTTTAGTCACAATAGATTTATTTCAATTTCTTGAATCTGACAAGTCTTTATATATATTCTTCCCTTCCAACCCCAAACCCCTACCTCCATTCTTTTGAGTCTGTTCATGTGGTTCATCTTCAGGAATATATTTCCTGGTAAATACCACTTAGTTACCAAGGGATAAATTTGAATCATTCTGTTAAACTATTTCATTAGATTTGCTACTTTTCAGTGATAATTAAATCAGAAATTGAAGTTAACACTAGATTCTAGCTCTCTTAGTATATAGGAAATAATTTAATAAGCATATCTTAACATATTTTAGCACAATAGTTCATTCATCTCTTTTAATCTTTTTTTCTAGTGGAGCCAACTTTAGCACCTTGTTAATGAATCTGGGTCCTGAGAATTGTGCAACATTGCTGCTCTTTGTTTTACTTGAGAGTAAGATTCTGCTGCATTCTCTGAGGCCAGCTGTGTTAACTGGAGTAGCCGAAGCTGTTGTAGCTGTAAGTATAGTATTTTTCCTTTTAGCACAGAATTATTGACAGAATTTTTACTCTGAAGATACATTTCCTTTAATGAAAATAACTTTGGAATTACCAATATAACTTTAACTTAAAAACAATAGTTTGGCAAGGAGAAATTTTCTCTATTTGAGAGAAACTTTCAAATTCTAATTGCTCATATCCTAGAGTTTTTCTGATAATCTATGTGATTACATAATAATAAAAATTGTGAATGAAACTATATTAAATGAGAGGCTCTGGTCAATTTCAGCTGATCTAATAATGGAAATAAATTACACAGTTAACCTTCTGCCAATTTTTAACAAAAATTCTTTATTATTTAAAGTATTACATATGTTTCCCTTTCCCCCCATTGACCTCTCCCTGGCCACTCCCAGCCCCCCAACACATGCCCTCACTCCCCTAGTGTCTATGCACATTGGTTATGCTTATATGCATGCATATAAGTAAGTCCTTTTGGTTGGTTTCTTAATGTGTGTGCACCCCCCACCCTTCAACCCCTCCAGCCTTCTCTCTGAGGTTTGATGGTCTGTTCGATGCTTCTATATCTCTGGATATATCTTTGTTCATTGGCTTATGTTGTTCAACTTTCTTCCAATTTTGACTTTTAATCTTTATGAGCCATTAACATATAGAAAATGCTAAGTGATTTGAAATAGTGTGCAAATGCTTGGTAGCATAAAGTAAGCACTGAATTAATACTTGTTAAATCAACAAATGGAATATGTTTTCAAGATCTTAATCTGATCTGAGAAATGCTTCGAGGACTAAAAACAATGCTAACATGTGAGACAATTTATGGGAAGCAAATAACTTCATTATATACATATTAACGTTCAAGTTTCCACAGTTGCATGTGGAAGTAAAAGTCATTATAACAAGAAAATATTTGTTAATGAACTGACCAATTTTAGCAAGTTCCCACTCAAATATTTCTTCCTGTAAAACATCCATGCCCCTTTGTCAGAATCTTTGTGGCTCAGTCTCTTGATTGATTTCAGCAGTATAGTTCAAGGACAGGTGGAAAAGTTGCAACATAAAATTAGAAATTTTATGAAAAATGCAAGATTGCATGGAGTTTATGTCACTAATGTTGGAGAGCTCCCTGAATTGCATGCAGTACCACTGGTAAGTGAGGATTTAGCAGTTAAGCAATTTGAAGAAGAGAAAAAAGAAAATAATGCTGACAGGATAAATTCTTCAAATGGAGAATGATTTGAATATCAAAGAATATAAAATAATTAATGGAGCCCTGTAGCAAAAATTAATGAAACAAATGAGTATTTTTTGTAACAGTGACACCGTTTAAGGTTGCACTGCATAAGTCAAAGGTGAAGACATGGGTGTCATATTTTGCTGTCAGATAGCTTTATACCAAAATTTTCTTAAGTAGTTGCAGGTGAACTGAAGACAGTCAGTTTTCACTGAAGGAAACCTAAAGTCCTTATAAGTTTTCTGTGCTAGTGTCTGACTCTTTGTTCTCTGATCTCCTTTTCTAATACTCTTCCCCTTGATTACTCTGTTCAGTCACACTGGACTCCTTGCTACCCCTGAAGCATGTTCAGCAGGCCCCATACTTTACAGCCTTAAAGCTGTTCTTTCTCTTTGAAGCCTTCTTTTAGATATCCCTGTGGCTAAATCCCTCTTTCACGTTTTTTAAGGTTTCTGTTCACTTGTCACTTTCTTAAGGAAGCTTACCCTATTTTCCCTATTTAATAATACAACTTGTTTCCTTTTTTTCTAAACTCTAATCCTCTTGACTTGACTTTTTCACTTTTTTTGTAGCTCTTATCAATCCTGACATGGTCTATATTTCATTTATTATGTCTTCTGTTTATTTTCTGTCTCTTCCTGCTAGATCAGGAGTTGGCAAGCTGTGGTCCAGGAATCAGATCCTGCCCGCCACCTGTTTTTATAAAATTTTACTGGGACATAGGCCATTTGTTTACATATTACCTATGACTGCTTTCACGTATGAAGACAGTTAAGTATTGTGACAAACAATGTGGCTCACTAGTCCTACGTTTCTAATCTTTTATAGAAAAAGTTTGCTCTTATGTAAACTCTATACCTCATGAGGGCAGGGATCTCTATTTCCTGTTATGCTCCATCATTTAGAACAGTGCTTGGCATTAAGTACTCAAGATACTTGGGGAGTAAATAAATGAAGAAAAAATTCCATTTTGAATAACCACCTGGAATAACTGGCAGAGATATTAAGTGCTAAGGGCATTTCTTTGGGGTGAGGGTTGATGGATAAGATAGGAATTGAACTAGACCTAGAAAGACAACAAGAATTTTTATAGTAGAGGAAAAATTTTATCATCAATGATTAAAATTTTAATATTAGCTGATCATTAAAATTTTGATCTGGATTTTTAGTTAACCTTATCTTTTAAAAATACACATAAGCATATGTGATACAATTAAGGTAGATCTTTGTAAAGCAAACTTGGTAAAGATTCTTAAGGTATGTTTTATTTTATTTACTTATTTATTGCTGACACTGTTACAGATGTCCTCCATTCTCCCCTCTTTAGCCCCTTCTACCCCGCTCTTGTCCCATCCCCCACTCTGGCCATCACCACAGTTGTCTGTCTGTGTCCATGGACCATGCATATATGTTCTTTAGCTAATCTCTTCATCTTTATTTTTATGATGTTAAGCTTTGCTGAATTTGGATAATTTTATGCTATTTGAGCGGTTAGGAAATTTTTTTGTTGAAGTTTTCAGTTGAGTATTACCATTCCCAAGGGAATCATTTTAATTTTTTTGTTTCCTTGATGCTTTTAGTTGGATTTTAGTCAAAGGTTATCTTGAGACTTGATCTATAGATGAAATGCATTGAGATTTAAAGATCATGAGTTTGTTTTATAATTTTTTTAGGCAATTCTATGCTTTGACTTTTTCTGTAAAACTGAGTGTGGGTTTTGTATAGACATTAGAAGGACTAACATCCAAAGAGCTGTTAGTATTTTTATTGTGCTTGTGATCATTGTTATGCTTCAAGGTTTTAATTACATTGGTTCATAGTATTGCTTAATAATATTTTATAGTCATTTAGTTTTTAAAATGATGTTTAAGGTAAAAGAAACTAGACTTAACCACTTCTTAGTAGTCCCTTTCATTAATATTAGTTAATTACATAATTTATTGCAAATTTCAGATTTGGCTAATTTTTAAAAACTTTTTCCCCAGATGATCTTTCCATTTCAGTGGCAATGCCCATATATTCCCCTTTGTCCTCTCTCACTGGCGGCAGTGCTTAATGCACCTGTACCATTTATAGTTGGAGTTGACTCAAGGTATTTTGATCTGCATGAGCCACCACAAGATGTTGTTTGCATTGACTTGGATACAAACATGTTATATATGTAAGTTGATTCTTTTTATGCTATCTCCCGTTTCTATTTTTCCTCATATTCAGATACAGCTCATTGAAAGCATCTAGAAATATGCTATTTTTAAAAGTTGTTAATAAGTCTTCATCTGCCCTAGTCAGTTTGGCTCAGTGGATAGAGCGTTGGGATGCAGACCGAAGGGTCTCATGTTCCATTCCGGTCAAGTGCACATGCCTGGGTTGCGGGCTCAATCCAACATGCTGGAGGCAGCCAATCAGTGATTCCTTCTCATCATTGATGTTTCTATCTCTTTCTTCCTCTAACTTCCTCTCTGAAATCAATAAAAATATATATTTTAAAAAAGTCTTCATCAGTGAGTCGCAACCAAAGCAAAGTATCAGAGTCCTGGAAAGTTCTATGATTTTGAAAAGAACATCTCTACATTATTGTAGTTTATATTTGCATAGTAATCTTAATGGCAGGCAGTAAATCAAAAGAGAATAGGGATTTTTTTTTAAAGGTTAAATACTGCTTTCAGAGCTGAAGAGTTGATATAGTTGATATATTTTCTAGGTTTAATTCAAAATCCATGTGTAGCTTTTAAAAAATGGGTTTACCTGTTTGAGTTTAGTTACAATATAGGGTAATATTATGTCATTTCCTTATCAACATTTAAATTTTATAAGGATGTATATTTTAAAAATATGTTATTATTGATTTTAGAGAGAGGGGAAGGGAAAGATACAGAGTGAGAGGAACAAAGAGAGATATATAGAGGAAGGGAGAAGGATAGAGAGAGAAAAATATCAGTTGGCTGCCTCCTTCAGACTCCCTACTGGGGATCCAGCCCACAACCTTGGCATGTTCCCTGACTGGGAATTAAGCGATGACTTCTTGGTTCATGGATTGACCCTCAACCACTGATCCACACCGGCCAGGCTGTAAGGATGCTTTTTATTGCAGAGAAGTTAATATTAAAAATTAGTGATAGTTTTCCCTGACTGGGTGACTTGGTTATAGCATCATCCTATACACCAAAGCATTATGGATTTGATTCTCAGTCAGGGCATATATGTAGGTTGAAGGTTCCATCCCCAGAAGGGGCGCATATGGGAGGCAACCAATTAATCTTTTTCTCTCTTTATGTTTCTTTCTCTCCCCCTTCCTCTTTCTCTAAAGTCAATAAAGAAACAACATATCATTGGGTAAGGATTTTTTTAAAAATTAGTCATAGTTTGTGTTTACTGGAGGTGATAAATATATACAGTATATATACAGCATATATTTATCAACAGCCAATGTTGGTAGTGGTATAACGAGTTGAGAGAGTAGTATACCACATTAATAAAGAAAGCAGCTCTGATAAATGCCTAAAAGCAAACTGCTCCACACTCCCTCAATCCTTAATGGAAAATGTAGTAAGTATGGAAAATTTCCTCATGTTGGTGCCAACTTCTAGATCTTGGAGTACTTATTCTATACTGTTTGAGATTTGGAGAAAATGAAAAGAGTAAGAACTTTAGTGAGGCTTCAGTGATCATAGCAATAGAATTGGTTGGAGAAACATCCCAAAGTGAACCAAAGGAATAACTTAAGGAAAGAAGAAAACATTTGCTGTAACTTTTTTTTTTTTTCCAATCCTCACTCAATATTTTTCTGTTGATTTTTAGAGAGGGTGAAAGAGAGAGGGAAAGACAAGAGTGAAACATTAATGTGAGAGAAACACCTTGATTGGTTGCCTCCTGCACTCGCCCTGACTAGGGCCTGGGCCAGGAGGAAGCTGCAATGTGTCCTTTACCGGAAAATGAACCCGGCACCCTATGATCTGAAGGCTGATGCTCTATCCCCTGAGCCAAACCGAATAGGGCATTTTGTTATAACTTTAAAAATAATTTTGAAATGGTTCTGCCATTGTAGGTTGAAACTATAATTGTGGTGGCTTTTTACTAGGTATATATAGATTTACTTAAAACCTGGAAATAAACTACTTGTATGCACTAAATATTTCTTTTAGCAACATTTTGTTGTTTTTTAGCTGCTATCCCTGAAAAATAGTTATTTCAAGGATTGTATACATTGTGGCGCTTTTGGAAATGATTATTTATAAAGTTGTAACTCAGATGTTTACCTTATTTTATTTGCTCTTATGAATAAAATAATAATATGGAGATTCTTAATTTGGCCAGTTTTTATTAAAAAATATATATATTTTATTGATTTTTTTACAGAGAGGAAGGGAGAGGGACAGAGCTTGAAACATCGATGAGAGAGAAACATCGACCAGCTGCCCCCTGCACACTCCCCCCCACCCCCTCCAAACTGGGGACGTGCCCGCAACCAATGTACATGCCCTTGACCGGAATCGAACCTGGGACCTTTCAGTCTGCAGGCCAACGCTCTATCCACTGAGCCAAACCGGCTTCGGCAATTTGGCCATTTTTTAAATAACTTCTAAAATGTTTATTGATTAAAACATTGTTTTTTAAAATAACTTTAAATTTTTTTAAATTTATTTTTTGGCTTAATTGTACTTAAAGAATGATGAGATATCCCAGATACCCAAAAATTATACAGGATAATGTAAATAACTCTCATGTATACACCATTGCAGATGGAAAAAAATAGAATATTACCAATAAATCTGAGATCCTGTATAGATATCTTACATCATCTTGAATTTGCTGTTTATTATACTTGCCATTCTTTATGAGATTCATCCATGTTGAAATATGTAGCTCTACTTTAATTTCAGTGTTTACAGTGTTGATGGATATTTAGATTGTACCTAGATTTTTACAATTATGAACAAGGTTGCTATGATCATTATTGTGCATATTTCTTTGAGTTCTTGGGCAAGAATTCCTCTGAAGCATATACCTTAAAGAGCCAATGTTGGTTGGTAGGCATTGTTAATGCCACATTAATCTTCCAAGTTAACCGCCTCTTCAGCAGCAAATGAGAGTTCTGTTTGTTTCCTATTTTTGCCAATACTTGTTATGGTTAGCATTAAAAAATTTTGCCAGTTTGAAGGTAATGGAATCTCACTGTGGCTTTAATTCACATTTCCCTAATTACTTGCAAATAGTATATTTATATTTCTTTTTGCCCTTTGGTTTTCCTCTCCTGTTAATTGGACTTCCTCTTTTTCTGGTAAATTTTCTTGTTTGGTTGTTTGCCTTTTTCTTTCAATTTGTATAAGTTGGTTGTATGATCTGGAATTAATTCTTGGTTTGTGCAAGTAGTTCCTCCCACATTGACTTCTCTTTTCATTCTATTTATTGTATTCTTTTGATGAACAGAAGATTACTTTAATCAATCAGATTTATTATTTTCTTTCATGGGTTGCTGTTTTTGGTTCTTATATATGAAATCCTCTGCTCGAGGTCATGAAATATTATCCTGGATATTCTTTTTAAAAAAATATATTTTATTGATTTTTTACAGAGAGGGAGAGAGAGGAATAGTTAGAAACATCTATGATAGAGAAACATCAATCAGCTGCCACCTGCACACCCCCCACTGGGGATGTGCCCGCAACCAAGGTACATACCCTTGACTAGAATCAAACCTGGGACCCTTCAGACAACAGGCCAATGCTCTATCCACTGAGCCAAACCGGTTTCAGCTATCCTGAATATTTTTAAAGTGGTCAGATTCTGCCTTTCTCTGTAGGTCTTTAATTCAGCTAAACTTAGTATTAGTGTATGACATAACATAGAGGTACCATTTTATTTATTTATTTTTTACATGGACAGACAATTGTCACATATCACTATTTATTGATTAGTGAGTTCATCTCTTCCCTACTGGTCTTCAGTGTCAACACTATTACATATCACCTATATTAGTATGGAATATAGCATTCATGCTTATTATTCTGTTCCTTTGTTTTAGTCTCCTGCTAGTATAACACTATCTTATTTTATTTTAATTCTTTATTGTTTAAAGTATTACATATGTCTCCTTTTACCCCCATAGACCGCTTCTCAGCTACTCCTACCTCCAGCACATGCCCTCACCCCCCTACTGTCTGCTTCATGTATCACTATCTTAATGACTTTAAAATTAAGTTGTGCACGACATGGATGAACCTTGAAAACATCATGATCCCTTTTATAGGAACTATCCAAGTAAATCTATACACATAGAAAATAGGTTGGTGAAGATGGGAGAATCGGGGAATCGAAGATTAGTGACTAAGGGAATGCAGGGTTTCTTTTTGAGGTGATACAAATATTCTAAAATTGATTGTGGTGGTGGTTACACAACTGTGAATATACTAAAAACCATCCAATTGTACCCTTCAGGAAGATGAATTGTATGGTATGTGAATTATATCTTAACATTATTTTAAAAAGTTGTGAGCCTGGCCAGTGTGGTTCAGTGGTTGAAAGTTGACCCATGAAGCAGGAGGTGACAATTCTATTCCCAATCAGGCACATGCCCAGTAGGCAGCCTGTCAATGATCTTCTCTCATCATTGGTGTTTCTATGTCTTTCTCCTCCCTTCCTCTCTGAAATTAATAAGAATAGATTAAAAAAATCAGTTATGATGTAATATAGCAAGTCCCTTTACTCCTGTTCTTTACAATTGTCTTGATACCATGTTTCCCCGAAAATAAGACATCCTCCAAAAATAAGACCTACTTCATGGAAACATAAAACATCCCCTGAAAATAAGACCTAGCGCATCTTTGGGAGCAAAAATTAATATAAGATACTGTCTTATTTTCCGGGAAACGGTATTTTTGTCCTTTCTTTTCCATTTAAATTTTAATATTTAATTTGTTAAGTTCCCCACAAAATTATGTTGTGATTTTGGTTTGAATTCTGTTAAATTTATAGATTAATTTGGGAATGAAAGGCATCTTTTTGACATAGTCTCCTAATCTATGCATGTGGCATTTTACTTCATTAATATTTTAAAATTGTTCAATAAACTTGAATCTTTCTCAGTAAAGACCATGCACATTTTTTGTTAGACTTCCTTATTCCTAAGTAACTTATAGTTCTTATCTTTACTATAAATGATATTTTAAATTACATTTGTGCTTGTTGTTGGATATAGAAATGTTAAACTGATTTTTATATAGTGGATTTGCTGCCCAGCAACTCAGTTGAATTCTTTTAACTTGTTTGTAAATTCTCTTCAATTTTCTGACTATAAGCAATTACATTATCTACAATTCTTATTTTTAAATTTCTTGTCTTAATTCTCTGGCAGAAATCCTAGTGTGATGTTGAATGGTAGAAGGTAGATATAGCCAGTATCTTGTTCCTAATTTCAAAGGGAAAGATTTAAGAGTTCATCAATAAGTATGATTATTCCTTTAAAGCAAGAATTGACAATCCAGTCCAAAGCCTGAATTTACAAATAAAATTTTAGTGGAACACAGTTCATATTATTCAAGGCTGCTTTCATGCTACAGTGGCACATTTCAGTAGTATGAAATAGGCATGATGGTCCTCAAAGCATGAAATATTTATTATCTGACCCCAAAGTTTCCTAGCTCTATTCTAAGGTTTTGGAAAAACCTAGAATAGAGTTAGGAAATAATAATAAATTAAGGAGTTTTTCTTTACTTCTAGATTAAGAATTTTAAAAAAATCATAAATAGGTGTTGAATTTTATAGTATTTTTGTACAACTATTGAGATGAACATTAAAATCTTTAATCTCTGTGTGGTACATTACATTATAAAATCTTATAGTTGTAAACAGTTCTTATATTCCTGATATAAGCATCATCTTGCTCTTGTTTGTTTAAATATACTAGTGGATTAACTTTTCTAAGAATTTAAGATGCTTACATTGATGTTCATAAATTATATTGGCCTAATGTACAGCAATAGGCACAGCCCGTGGTTTGTACATAGTGCTTTCATCTTTATAGAGTTTTAAATGTTTATTTCTATTAAACTATTTAATTTAACTCATGCATTATTTAAAAGTGTTCTTTTTGGCCCAGCCAGTGTGGTTAGTGGTTGAGCATTGACCCAGGAACCAAGAGGTCACTGATTCGATTCCTAGTCATGGCACATGCCAGGGTTTCAGGCTCTGTTCCCAGTAAGGGATGTGCAGGAGGCAGCTTGTTGATTTTTCTCTCTCATAGATATTTCTATCTCTCCCTCTTTCTCTAAAAATCAATAAAGAAAACAAAAGTGTTCTTCTGAACTAACTTCCAAGTAGTTTTTTCTTCAATGCTAACTTAGTTGAATTGTGGTGAGAACATGCTCTACATGTCACTGACACTCTGATATTTGTTGAGATTTGCTTCTAATAGGTAATTTAAAATCTCAAGTCAATTAAGTCCGACACTTAAAATAATTCTAAAATACTGTTGAAGCAAGAAATTAGTGTTGTATTCATAACTCTAGTATTGAAAATCTGTGTTGGAGGGTTAGTATGAGATGACTAAATTTGATTCAAGATAATTGAAATGAAAAGAGAAGCTCCTTGAAAACCACGTGTTCAGACTGTCTGTATCAATTATAACTTCAGTAAAAATACCCTTTCTATATTCTTTTTTTAATTTGACATAAGAATTTTAAGTAAAAGCAGGTTGGGATGTTTTATGAGTTATATTTTTATTTAATAGATCTGATGAAAAGAAGAACATGAACTGGAAGCAGCTTCCCAAAAAGCCATGCAAAAATTTACTTAGCACCTTGAAGAAATTGTATCCCCAGTTGTCCTCAGGTAAATGTGAGAAAAAAGGAATATTTTAATGAAAATTCTTCTTACTTTAAACACAGTTTTGCTCTGCTTAAAAGAAGTTTCATTATAAAACAAAATTCCGGTAACAAGAAATTAATACTGTGTTTCATGATTTTTTTAAGTGTGTTGTTTGTGTTCTGTCTGCTTGAGCATCTCTATTATCCCAGATAATGCTATCGCATTAATGGAGAGAGGAATTTCAGGAAGTCACAGGCTTTATTTTGATAGTTTCCTTAATTGTTCAATCATTATATATATGTACATATATATAACATTATATGTTAACTTGAGGCCTGATGCACGAAAATTGTGCAAGAGTACGTCCTCCCAGCCACGGCTGCCTCGGCCCTCGCCCAGGCTTCATCCGGAAGGTTGGATGGTCATTCTGCTGTTTGGCTGTTCGGTTGATTTGCATATTATGCTTTTATTATTATAGATGTCATTTTCTTGTTTTATTTGCTAGTTCACCAAAAAACTCAAGAAGGTTCAGCAATTGAGATGACTCCAATTGAAGCAGATTTCTCCTGGCAAAAAAAGATGACTCAACTTGAGATGGAAATTCAAGAAGCATTTTTGCGCTTTATGGCTTCCATTTTAAAAGGATATAGATCATATCTCAAACCAATAACAGAGGCTCCTTCAAATAAAGCCACAGCTGTTGATTCATTGTTTGACCGACAGGGTGAGTGGCATTGAAAATACAATTACTTTTTATAGAAAAGAAAAATACTTCGTATTTGGTATTTATACCAAAAAATATTTACTAACTGAATTTTAAAAAAATTTAAACATTTAAAAAATTTTTTTGAATTTTTAGAAATTAAAATTAAAATATACCTCCGTGTGTTTGTAGTCCAATTCTATGGATATATATTTTTTATAAACATATTTTTATTGATTTCAGAAAGGAAAGGAAAGGGAGTGAGATAGAAGCATCAATGATGAAAGAATCATTGATTGGCTGCTTCCTGCATGCCCCTTACTGGGGATGGAGCCCACAACCCAGGCCTGTGCCCTTGACCAGAATTGAAGTTGGGACCCTTCAGTCCACAGGCCAACCCTCCTCTATCCTTGGAGCTAAACCAACTAGAGCTGAATATAATTTCTTATATCCCATTTTTTCCCTGAGAAATCTGAAGCTGTAGGACTTTAATTATAAAAGGTCAGAGATGATGCTTGTATTTATAATACTACCTAGTCAGTTATTTTAGTAAAATGTAATTCGCTTTAGATGTTTCTTCAGTTTTGCATAATATTTTGATTTATGTACTCTTTGCTTTGAAATATTTCCTAATAATTAGTTTTTGGAATAAAGCCACCAGTTTAAAAATTAAAAAAGAAATATATCCTTGTTCCAGGGGGAAACCCTATGCTCAGCTTTTTTATTTTAGGGAGTTATAAAGCTTGTTATTATTCAGCTACTCTTATATGTAGTAACAACGGTACATTTTCATTAGTATTTATATAAAAATTATATTAATTTCTATACTTTTATCTAGCAGTTACTTAAAAATAATCTGTATTTTCCTAGCAATCTTTTTGTCTTCTTATCATTTCTCTTTCAGAATAACTTCTCTATCAAATATTTAGCCATTACTTAGCAAGCTCAACTAATTATTATGTAGGGATATAAAGAAGAATTAAATCTGGCTATATGGGATAGTAAATAAGAAAGAATCTAAGATGATTTTTAAAAATAGAACAAGTACTTGAGAACACAGATTTTATACAGTTAATTCAGTGAGAGGCTCTAAAAATTAAGAAAAAAATTTTTTTTCAAGTGAATATTTTGGAAGATTTATGAAGGTAGAGCATGACTTTGAAGAACTTAGATAAATGAAATGAGCAGGAAAGGATTTCTAAAAACAATAGGTATTAAAAATTAAATCTGAATTAGAATTTCTTCCTTGCTATTTATGAAACCTTTTTTGGGTTCTGTCTTTTCATTAATAAGATGGGAATAACATCTAGTTTATGCATGGTTGTGAAGATTAAGAAAATGTATGTGGAACAACTAGTAAAAGTACAATATTCAGTACTCATCATAACAGCTCTTATTGTTAGTGGTAATAATGGAATGGAAGAAACCTCAACAACAAAAGCACAAGGCATGTGTTTTAGTTCATCAGGTTTATCATAATATAGTACCATGGATTGGGTGGCTTAAACAACAGAAATTTCCTCATAATTGTAGAAGCTAGCTAGAAGGTCAAAAATCAATCTGTTGACAGGATTGGTTTCCTCTAAAGTCTTTCTTCTTGGCGTGTCATTGGTTGTCTTTATTGAGCATGAAAACAGCAAAAAAAGGTGGATCTGATTATTAAGGAAAGGGGATTTTTTGTTTGTTAGTTTGTTTGTTTTTTTCAATGAGAGAGATTTGAACATGCTGATAAGAGCTAGTAGAGAGAGGAAGACATTCTGAGAACACTGAAAGGGCTGGAATCCCAGGCTGAGGTGGTAGGCTTGGCCTTAGATAGGAGTACTGGACATACCCATTGTAAAAAGAAGGAAGGAAGAAAGGAATGATAATTGCAGAAAGAGTAATATATTTTACTCTTTAATGAAGGTAGTTCTAAACAATGATTTTCATTTTTTGGCAATATAAGGTATGGTTTTTGGGAATAGGGGAAGAAAACATGGAGGGAGAACATTTAAAAATTGCAAATAACTGTGAAATAATTGATTCCAAAAATGTAGTAGGGTTGCTGGTCAGGAACAAAGGTACAGTATTATATAAGTGATTCTGATCCACCTAGATGTAGAAACCCTCTACCCCTTTTAACTTGGGCTCAGCCACACTGGTGCAGATCCAGAGAAAGCAGACAAATATATTCCTCCAGGGCTAAGTTATACTAGATGGATTTGCCAAAAAAGACAAAGGACATAAGAATTGAGAGTGTTGATAAAAAAGTAATTGAAATGATGGACATGGAAATGGAATCAGTATTGGATAGATAGAGAAATGAAGACAGGGAGGGAGTAAGTAGAATGGAAAAAAGGTAAAGAGAAGATAGATTTCAATGAGTTTACCTTCTACCTTCCTCCACCCCTTTACCCCTTTGTAAGAATACTTAAGTAAGCAAGCAAACCAGACAGATAGGGGTAATGGTCAAAGAATGACATGCAAATTAAAGATTTGGGAGGCAGATATTTTTTGTTTTTTTAATATAAATTCTTTATTGTTTAAAGTATTACATAAGTCTTCCTTTTCCCCCCATTGACCTCTCCTGGCTCCCCACCTCCACCCTCCCCAATCTGTGTCCGTTGGTTATATGCATATGCATCCATACAAGTCCTTTGGTTGATCTCTTACACCCTTACCCCACCTTCCCTCATAAGTTGGACAGTCTGTTCAATGCTTCTATGCCTCTGGTTCTATTTTTGTTCATCAATTTATGTTGTTTATTGTATTCCACATATGAGTGAGATTGTGTGATATTTATCTCTTACTGGCTTATTTTGCTTAGCATAGTGCTCTCCAGTTCCATCCATACTGTTGCAGATGGTAAGAATTCCTTCTTTTTTTTTTTTTTACAGCAGCGTAGTATTCCATTGTGTAGATGTACCACAGTTTTCTAATCCACTCATCTCCTGATGGGCACTTAGGCTGTTTCCAAATCTTAGCTATTGTAAATTGTGCTGTTATCAACATAGGGTTGCACATATCCTTTCTGATGGGTGTTTCTGTTTTCCCATTAATCCCACTTCTAGGCAGAACTATTTTTAATGATAGCAAGAAGAGGCCAGAGTGTGTGTGTGTGTGTGTGTGTGTGTGTGACTTTGTGTACAAGTTGGTGGTAGAGATGGCATACATCATAGATCATTGACAGGGTTCGATTGTTTATGCTCAGTGGGTGTTAAAAAATGATGATGATAGGAATTGGAGAGGAGAAGGCTTTGAAATAGGTGCCCTGGTCTTCAGTGAATGAAGGAGAGTGTTCCTAAGACAGTAGATGACTACAGTTGTTAGGGGAAAGGGTAGAATATCAGATGCTTGAACCTTCAATGAGCAGAAATTTTCACAAGACAATACAGAAATAATTGTCTGGTGGCATTGCAGAAGAATGACATAGATACTACTTGTTTGAGAATATGTAGAATATCAGAAATTTCTACTTGAGATCTGTCAGATTTCAGTGAAAAGGTAATGGTATAAATTAAGCATTTTTGTAGTTGAATCATGCAGAAGGAGCTATGGTTACTGGAAAGTTCTATATATAAATATATATATGACTACTAATATGTCTAAGTTTAAAATAATGTTTAATATAACATCTAGTTTCACTTTAAAATTGAATTTAATTGTAATTTTGTTTCAGGATTTTTAAAAAGTCGAGATCGTGCCTATACAAAATTCTACACCTTTTTATGCAAAACACAGATTTTTATTCGTTTCATTGAAGAATGTAGTTTTGTAAGTGATAAAGATACTGGATTGGCATTTTTTGATGACTGCGTAGAAAAGGTAAAAGTTTGTCCTATATAGCAAATGTTAAGGAAAAATTTTAACAATTTGGCTAGCTGTATGTATAATCATTATCATCATTATTATTAGCCCAAATGATCTGAAGGAGACAACATAGGGTGTGTGTGTGTGTGTGTGTGTGTGTGTGTGTGTGTGTACGTGCGCTTACTTGTACATGCAAGTGTCTGACTCTAGGCTTAGTATAAGTAATTTTCCTGTGTCTAGTTTCTACCATACATAGCAAATTTTCTTTGATTCTCACTTTGTAACTATGCAGTACTAAGTTGACCCTACTAAAACTTATCTATTTAATTTATATGAATAAGATAAGATTTAGTAGTTGATTCACAAAATTTACTTTTTTAGGAATAAATGGAGTCCTGTGTTCTTCTGTTTTAATGTCTTTCCAGATACTTTTGTTAATCTATTTCTTTTGTCCTAATGGAAGTTATTTGGAAATACGTTAAGTTTTTAAGCTTTACGCACCCATCCTAAGGAATTTCAAATTGATTCTTCACAATTGATGACCAACTTAGAATATGTATATATTTCATCTTTAATAGAATTCTCATTTTTGCTATGTGGCTCTTGGGGCTTATTATTTATACAAACTATATATTATATAAAATTTAAGATTATATCTAAACAAAGGTAGAATATTATGACATTGTATTTTTTTATGGACTCCTAATGATTTATATGCCTTAGAAAACTTGATTAACTTTCTTCCTTTCTATCAGTGTAATCTAAAACTTCAGGGATACAATGAAAATTATTTAACATTTTAGGTTACTTATAAAAGTGATAGTCCAGTATCATCCAGTTAGAGGGATGCTTAGATAATGTCAATCACTAATACAGAAGTTTAATAATAATTAATTTTTTATTTGAGAAGCCAGATTTCTCTTGTGATTTGCCATCTTTAGCTAGTGAAGGATTTATGAAAAAACTACTAAAAATAAATTGTTTTTTAATAGCCTCAAAAGAAGTATTATACTTTAGCCTAATATAGTGTAGGATCCCCAAAATTGTGAAGTATTTTTATTTGTCCAGGATTAAAAAAAGGATACTTTTTTAAAAAAATAAGAATTTAAGATAATCTCTATTAAATTCATAGCAGACATTTTCATTAAGAATTTTTTTCTTTTTTTCTAGTTGTTTCCTGATAAAGGCACAGAAAAAACAGATAAGGTATTTTTTTTCTTAAGTTTTTGAAATTTCAGAACTAGGTCTTGCTTAAATATAAAATAACGGGATAAAATTATTTTTCAGATTGATTTTGATTTAACAGATGATACCAAATTGATAGAGCTAGATGATTCACAAAAAAGTGAGCACACTGTATTCATAATGCCACCAGAGCCACCTCCTGATGATGCAAAGGACCTGTCGCCAAAGTACAGGTAGCAAGAATTCTTTAAACAAGCTCTGTAGGCACAGATTTAATTATTTTTATTATTTCTGATTATTAGTAGATACATACATTAATCATTTGTGAAGGTCATTTTCAAAATTTATTCAGTGAATTAATGGAGATGAATATTTTATAATGTCAGTGGGTAATGTAAATTAAGACTTGGACAGTCTTGTTTGAAAATAAGCCAGATGTTGATCCCTATAGTCACCTAAGCATTCAACCATATTTAAATCTTTAAAAATTTTATTTACTTTTGTGAGGTTCTGCTTTCTTTTGGAGGTTTTTGTCAAAATAAAGACTGTGTTATTCTTATTAATTAGTAAGATGTCAGAGTAAACCTAAAAGTAGAGGGGCAGGAATCATTCTTTATTAAAATAAATGTAAAGAATAGGATTTGGATGGAATCTTTTGAGAAATTAAAATGTATTTGTTATTGTTATAATTGTTATAAGACACAATAAACTTAGAAAAGCAAATGACAAAAAAGAAAACTAGCACACCATTTTAGCACCCATACTTAATCTGTTAACAACTGTATGTATATCATTCCTGTCTTTTAGTGCATAAATTTGCACTTACTATACTTAAAACAAATATGGGTTCATCTTGTACATATTCTTTGTAACCCGTG
Organism: Vespertilio murinus; assembly: GCA_963924515.1. NCBI lineage: Eukaryota > Metazoa > Chordata > Mammalia > Chiroptera > Vespertilionidae > Vespertilio > Vespertilio murinus. The sequence continues at coordinate 126,563,596 of OZ004708.1, read as the reverse complement.
TTTGCCTTTAATGGCCTCAACATGTTTCCATGCCAAAAAATATTTTTGTGCCATATCATTTTGAATGACTACATTACATGCATTTATTGTGATTTGTTTCACTAGTCTCCTATGGATTGTTTGTAGTTCTTTGCTGTTTATATCTTTGTGTATATACACAGTTATTTTCTTAGGCTGTTTTCTTAAAATAATATCAGGAGCAAAGAAAATATAAAATAAATGCCATAAAAATATGGAATTAATATATAATCTAAGAATGAAGAATATATACCATAGGAATTGAGTGGCTTGATTTAAGTACCATTTTGATTGTATATTAACTATAGAATTCTATTTCATGTATATTAACTATAGAATTCTATTTCACTTTGGCTTAATCACTATGCATTTGGACTCCAGGTATTGACAAACAAGATAAATAGAGAAAGGCAATACCTCCCAGAAGAAAATTGGCCAAAGGAGGCAATTTGCGAGAAGAAATCCCAATAGACAGTAATATGAAAAGATATTAAGCTTTTTTAGTATTCAAAGAAATGCAAACCAAAATGATGAGTAAAGGCATTTTTAATCTATCATATTGAAGATAAGCTGTTAGAGTATATGCAAATATAGCCTTTCTGGAAATAAATTTGTAATGATTTATAATAATTTTTTTTTTTATTAAATTATTATCTGTGTACATATATTACCATTGCCCCCCCCAAAAACAAAACAAAACAAAACAAAACAAAAAAACAAAACATTCCCTCCCTCCCCGGAGTTTTGTGTCCATTGGTTATACTTATACGCATGTGTACAAGTCCTTCGGTTGATCTCTTATTTCCCGCATATTTCCCTCCCCCCCCCCGATTTATAATAATTTTTATTCTCTTGATAAATGTGGATCATAGCAAACCCTGATATTAGGATAGCCATTATCCTAAGAAATTAAGCAAAAGTATTTACAAAGATACATATACAAAGATATTTAATTCCAAAAATTTAGAAATAATCTAAAAAGTCCAATAGTAAATAATTGGGTAAATTATTGTATATACCTAAAATGAAAATATTATGATTTTTTCTCTTTTAGATACCAATGCAAGGTACTTTTATGAAGAAAACCAAAATTACAAATTATACTAAATATTATTTTTAAATATAAATTATCATTGAACACATGGGTTCTGTTGCAAGGGTTAATTCCTCTGTCAAGTATAAGATATCAGGGTTTTCCATGGATTGGTTGAAAAAAACCAATAGGGTAGGGAGGAGCCAAAGCTTCTATATAGGTGGTCTATGTATTTCATAACTATGTCATCTTACATTTTGGGGGGGAAAAATGTTTTCTGTATAAGGATTTTGGGAAATAATATTGGGGACTATTTAAGGTTTAGAAATGGTCACCTAAATCCTGGGATAATATGAAGAGTTAATGTATTTTAAATCAGCAATTCTAATTTTGCTTTTCATTTTAGTTACAAATACTTTCCAAGACTGGACCTTAAGCTTTTTGACAGACCACAGGAATTGAAACTTTGTTTTAATAGACACCCTCCTGGGAATAGCATTACAAACAGTCCAGCTCTCATGGCTAAGAGAAGTAAACAGGTTAGATATTCTTTATCTAATACATGCTAATTAAAAATGTAAAATATGTATATGTGATATGCAGCTTATAGTTTAGAATTACCACCCCCAGCAACCATTTGAAGACCAACTGTGGTTGATAATGAACTAAACTAGATTTCTTAAAATTCTACTTACAATGTTGAGGAGGAAGTTTTTGAATGCTTATTAGTATGTTTATGCTTTAAAAGAATTCTTGGGAACCAAATACACTTTAAAAGAAACTTTATGGATATAGTAGAGGCCCAATGTATGACATTTGTGCATGGCTGGGGGTGGGGGGTGTTCCCTCAGCCCAGCCTGCACCCTCTCGCAGTCTGAGACCCTCAGGGATGTCCACCTGCCAGGCCTAAGCTGGCAGGTGGACATCCCCCAAGGGGTTCTTAGCACTGCTGTGGAGGCGGGCGTGGCTCCCACCACTGCTGCTGTGCTCACCAGCCATGAGCCCAGCCTCTGGCTGAGTGGTGCTCCCCCTGTGGAAGTGCACTGACCACTGGGGACAGCTCCTGCATTGAGCATCTGCCCCCTGGTGGTCAGTGTGTATAATAGTGACTGGTCATCTGACATTTGGTTGATTTGCATATTGGGGTTTTATTATAGAACTAGAGGCCTGGTGCACGAAAATCCAGTTCACTGGGGGGAGGGGTCCCCTCAGCCTGGCCTGCACCCTCTCATAATCTGGGACCTCTTCGGTAAGGTCCTTAGGCCTGGCCTGAGATCAGGGCCTATCAGGGCTTTCCTTCCCCAGGCTGCAGGCAGCTGGCCCCACCCCTGCCGCTGCCACTGCTTGCCATCTGTGCAGTGCTGCCCCTCCTCCCCTGCCACCCGTGACCTCCCTTTGCAGGTGACAGGCTAGGTACAATGGCTTGGCTGGCCTGGGCCTCCCTCTTTCTTTGCTGGGGGCGGGCCTAACTGCTTATCTGCCTACCTGATCACCCCTAATCACTCTGCCTGTCTGCCTAATTGCCCCTAACCACTTGCTTGGGGGCAGTGCCTGCCTGGTGAGGGGCTGTCTGCCTACCTAATCTCCCCTAACTGCTTGTTTGCCTACCTGATCACCCCTAACTGCTTGCTTGCCTACCTGATCACCCCTAACTGCTGGTCTGCCTACCTGATCACCCCTAACTGCTGGTCTGCCTACCTGATCACCCCTAACTGCTGGTCTGCCTACCTGATCACCCCTAACCACTCTACCTGCCTGCCTGATTGCCCCTTACTGATTGCTTGGGGGTGGGGCCAGCACTGATTTCCAGTTGGTCAGCCTCCAGTCATTACTGGTCGTTATGACCCAGGGTTTTTTATATATATTAGGATAATTCACATACCATACAATTCACCCATTTAAAGTATACTCAGTGGCTTTTAGTATATTCACAGGGGTGTGCAAGCACACCACAATAAATTTTAGAACATTTTTGTCACCCCTAAAAGAATTCTTGCACCCTTTAGCTGTTAACTTCCAGATTTCCCCCCCACAGCACCAGGCAACTGCTGTGCTTCTGTAGGTGAATGTTGAAAAGTCATGTGGCATTAAGTAGGAAGCTACAAAAGTGAAAGTATGAAATGCTTGATTTTAGAGTAAAATTTGACATTATATTCTTTTTTCCCTTTTCCTTTTCACTTCCCCCATTGTAATGAATTGTAGTAAATACCGTAATGTTTTATTCTCTTTCTAGGAGATAAAAACAGCTCATAAATTGGCGAAGAGATGTTATACAAATCCACCACAATGGGCCAAGTGTCTCTTCAGTCATTGTTTCAGTTTGTGGTTTATTTGTCTACCAGCCTATGTTAGAGTTTCTCATCCTAAGGTCAGAGCACTTCAGCAGGCATATGATGTACTTATTAAGATGAGGAAAACAGACGTGGATCCGCTAGATGAGGCAAGTATAACGAATTGAGAAAGTTACTAAGTTAAATTTTATTTTTGCATTTTTAAGAAAAGTTATTTCTCAGTTGCTTTAAAGTATCCTCAAGTATTTACATTATAAGCAGTAAAGTTAAAACATTTACTTTGTTTCATAGGAATAGTACTTATTATTTATTTTAAAATACAATTATTTAAAAAATTATTGCTTTGGAATGAAGCTGAGACTTCTTACTTAGACCAGATTGTTTGTCCTTGATAAATAGAAAATAATACTGATTACATTTTATTTTTGATATAACTTTGTTCGGAAGCAAATAGGGAGTACACTTTCCACTAGGACTTATGTCCTAGGGTACGTTATATGTTAGTCTCTTATTTTCTAACATGCAGCAGTTGGAACTAGTAAGCTAAGAAATTTTTTTCTATTTCAACAGTACACTATGATAGATTTAAAATTTCAAAGTTGATTTCTTCTATTTTAACTTCTAACAAGTTATATCGAGAGATTTGTAGTATGCTGAAGTAATTGCATCTCTACTGCTGGAAGAAATGTTTGTTTAATACTTAAGAATGCATATTTGATGCATTTTATCTGTTTATTGATTACACATAAAATAGCACATTAAAGTTTTCACAGTATTTTCATGTATATTATTTCCTTTGGTATTCCCAACAACTCTGTGAGGCAGTTTATATATTAGCTACGTTTTAAAAAGAGCCCTAGCTGGTTTGGCTCAGTGGATAAAGCATCGGCCTGCGGACTAAAGGTCCCAGGTTCGATTCCGGCCAAGGGCACATGCCTGGGTTGTGGGCTCCATCCTGCAGCCAATCAATGATTCTCTCTCATAATTGATGTTCCTATCTCTCTCTTCCTCTCCCTTTCTCTCTAAAATCAATAAAAATATATATTTTTTTAAATAAAAAGAAAGAAATTTGGCCCTAGCCAGTTTGGCTCAGTGGATAGAGTACCAGCCTGTGGACTGAAGGGTTCAGGATTCTCTTTCCAGCAAGGGCACATGCCCTGGGTGCGGACTCGATCCTCAGTAGGAGGCGTTCAGGAGGCAGTGGATCAATGATCTCTCCCATCATTGCTATTTCTATCTCTTTCTCTCCCTTCTTCTCTGAAATCAATAGAAATTTATATTTTTTTAAAAAGAAAAATACTGTGCCTTATTTATCTTAAAAAATAAAAATAAATTGATAAATAAATGAAAAGAAATTTGAAACAGATGAATTGACACACAGATAAGCTTCCCAGCAAGTAAGTAGTATGCATGTTCAGGTCCATATTTAATCAGAACCCAGTTTCTTTCTTTCCTCTCCTCCCTTCCCACCTCCCCTTCCCTCTCCTTTCCTTCCTCTCTTTCCTCACCTGAAGATATTTTTCCCATTGATTTTCTTTTTTTTTTTGAGAGAGAGAGAGAGAGAGAGAGAGAGAGAGAGAGAATGGAAC